>OX387610.1:2535000-3787500 GCA_947568835.1 Protonemura montana
ACCTAACCGAACCTAACCGAACCTAACCGAACCTAACCGGACCGGACCGGACCGGACCGGACCGGACCGGACCGGACCGGACCTGACCTAACCTAACACCAGGTAGGAAGCTGAATCATATGTTAGTGTTGCGATCCTCTGCAGCTGCGAAGGAAGGATTATCTTGGTGGTGAGTCGACTTGAATCTCTTTACCTGCGTGGCTCACCATGCCAAACATCGGCGATCCAATTTGATTCATTTCTGTGAAATCTTATTTACATTGCAAACGCGTGCAATGCGCGGGGTATTTTGTGATTGGAAACATTATAACCTTCTCAGAAATTGATGCATGTCACAAAATATCAGTGAATCTTATGCAATATCAAAGCGTAATCAAAATCAACTTACAATTTTTTTTTTTAAATTTGTCATTTTTATCATTAAGTTGGCTGCAGTTTTATTTTGGACCTTTTATAACCAAGAAAAGGAGCCAGCATTATCGACGGCACCTACAGCACTATCCAGAACTATCCAGGATTATCCAGGATTATCCAGGATTATCCTGGATTATCCTGGATTATCCAGGATTATCTAGAACTACCCAGGATTATCCAGGATTATCCAGGATTATCCAGGACTATCCAGGATTATCCAGGATTATCCAGGACTATCCAGGATTATCCAGGATTATCCAGGATTATCTATAACTACTCAGGATTATTCAGGATTATCCAGGATTATCCAGGATTATCTAGAACTACCCAGGATTATCCAGGATTATCCAGGACTATCCAGGACTATCCAGGATTATCCAGGATTATCCGGGATTATCCAGGATTATCCAGGATTATCCAGGATTATCCGGGACGATCCAGGATTATCCAGGATTATCCAGGATTATCCAGGACTATCCAGGATTATCCAGGACTATCCAGGACGATCCAGGATTATCCAGGATTATCCAGGATTATCCAGGATTATCCAGGATTATCCAGGACTATCCAGGATTATCCAGGACTATTCAGGACTATCCAGGATTATCCAGGACTATCCAGGACGATCCAGGATTATCCAGGATTATCCAGGATTATCGTATAAGCGTGTAAAACGGTTCGTATGTCAATGTTTTATTGGAGACTCTTATGGTTCGAACTTGAGAAACATTCTTCTGGTTCTAAAAATGTATTTTCCTTCTCTGAAGATCAAACCACTTCACTGATTTCAAGCAAATTTGCAGCACAGCTCAAAATAGATCTATATTTTTTTTGTAATTAATCTAATGATTAAATAGTTGGAAAGTGGGGATTAAAAGATTTCTCAAGTAATTTTGTAAGAAATTGATAATTTAGCACAATTTTTATTATTATTAACACTGAAACCGTCTCAAAAATTGATGCCCAAACGGGGATCAATGTCGAATCAAAATCAATGAAAAATGAAAAATGCAAAATCAAAATCAATGTCCCCGTTTGGGAATCAATTTTTGAGACGGTTATAGTGTTGAGAATAATAAAATACCCCGCGCATTGCAAGCGTTTGCAATCTAAATAAGATTTCATCTAATTAAGCTCTTCTTCATACCTTGAATTGGCCTCTAATTGGGCGTGTCCAAGCTACGAGGTCCCGCCACTGTACGCGCCACTAGTCACGTGTTGTAAAGTTGAAGAGTTACCGGAAGCGAGTCGTCGGAATGTGCGGCATCTTGCGGTGTCGCCTAGAATCACGAGCTCAGCAGCCAATGAAAGGGCGGCAAAAACAACCGACGGAATTTACAGAGCGTTTACACCACACCTTGGGCTGGCTACAGCAACCTGATCTTTGTTAGCTTGAAAGACGCGTTGGGAGAGACATTTTGAAGGAAAATCAGCAGCGGTAACAAAATGGGTGCCGAGGCTTGCATGTTTTGGGAGGATATTTTGTATTTTTTGCAGGCCCGAAATTGGTATGAAAGTTTTAGGCACAGCCCGGTTTTATAGAAATTTGGCTCGAAAATGACTGAAAATACCCGAAAAGATCCGAATAGCCCAAAGAAGTTGGCAAACGGCAGCAAAGATTACTCGAATAGTGCAAATAAGTGGCAATACAAATATATAAGTGGCCGGAAAAGGCAGGTGTCAAGGCTTAAGTTGGGTAGTGGAAAACAATTTCCGCATTGAATTGAAGATGATGAAAGAGTAATTCTTCATATAGAGTCTGTTTGAGACGTTTTCTTGAAATAAAAATGCTTTTTTTTTTTCTTCTTGGCTGGCTGGCATTTTCAAAGAAATGAATTCGTTCGCGAAAGATCAAACGCCCGTTGATTTCACTCGAGGAAGTTTCAAATTGGTATTGATACAAATTACTGTTATCGCATGTAGAAATACAAAACGTTATAATTGGCTAAGAAAACCAACTTCCGCCGAGTGTTTGGTTTTCATCATATTTTGCCGCCACCTTGCAGTCAATTTCCCGCTAAAAATACACTCCCAACCAAATAACCGAGCACCTAGATCACCTCGCCAGTGCGACCCGGTGGGGAAAAAGTGGAACGGGAACTACACGGAGTTCATTTCCGGTGGGTGCATTATTTCGTCGCGCGTGGAGCGCTGCGGTCGCGGGGGCGCGGGGGGGGGTAAAAAAGTCATCGTATTTGCTTAGAATTTACGACAAAACCTTCAGCAGCGAGGGCGCGGGTTCGAGCTACCGCTTGTAATGTTTATATTTAATTTTGTCGACTGTGCTCGGTAAAGTTCGAACACTGGCACCGCGCGATATTCCGGCGGGATGAGGACGGCCGCCATCTTGAACATGTAAAGAAAAAAATAAAGTGGTTTTCTTTTTTGAACATAAAGACTGGGAGACAGGGCTTGGTGTAGCATTCATGCCGGCACCGGGTTCATCCACGGCTCCCGTCCTAGGTCCTTTGCGCTGTTTGACAGCAGCAGCCAACACAGTGTGTCAAAGTGACAAGGCTAAGCGGTGGCCGGTCCTTGGTGCTGTTGGACAGGAGCAGCCAACACAGAGTGTCAAAGTGACAAGGCTTAGCGGTGGCCGGTCCTTGGTGCTGTTGGACAGGAGCAGCCAACACAGAGTGTCAAAGTGACAAGGCTTAGCGGTGGCCGGTCCTTGGTGCTGTTGGACAGAAGCAGCCAACACAGTGTGTCAAAGGGACAAGGCTAAGCGGTGGCCGGTCCTTGGTGCTGTTGGACAGGAGCAGCCAACACAGTGTGTCAAAGTGACAAGGCTAAGCGGTGGCCGGTCCTTGGTGCTGTTGGACAGAAGCAGCCAACACAGTGAATAGAGACAAGGCTAAGCGGTGGCCGGTCCTTGGTGCTGTTGGACAGGAGCAGCCAACACAGTGTGTCAAAGGGACAAGGCTAAGCGGTGGCCGGTCCTTGATGCTGTTGGACAGAAGCAGTCAACACAGTGTAACACCGCCACTGTTCCCTAAAAGATGGCGGACTCAGTCTTGCTGAAGAAGTCTTTCAATTTCCTTCCGACGTTGTTATGCAATAAAATATTAGCGACTGGGGAGCGGGAAGCGTCGACGGAGACATCGTGAAGGCCGGCTGCTCGTGTCCGTGGGGAGAGGTTGCTTCTTTCTTCTCCAACTTTCGCTGTTTGAATGTTTAGCAGAACGTTTGCATTATTCTCTGCTTTGATGTCGTCTCCACGGAAACAGTTAATAATATTCGTTGAAAGACTCGACGACAAGAAGTAAAGCGTTTTGTCAAGTCGCTCATTTGTCTTTATTGGAGAAGATCTTATTTAAGAAAAGCAAAAATATTATCCACTGGGATTTTTCGGTTTAAAAAACAATATTTATTAGCGACTTTTCGTTTTGCAAACTTTGACAGTTGGCATAATGCTTAAATTGAGTAACCTGATAATCTACCTGCAACAAGAAGCGATGACAGATGATCCAACTCCCTGTGCTAGGCTACATGATCCAACTCCCTGTGCTAGGCTACATGATCCAACTCCCTGTGCTAGGCTACATGAGCCAACTCCCTGTGCTAGGCTACATGAGCCAACTCCCTGTGCTAGGCTACATGATCCAACTCCCTGTGCTAGGCTACATGAGCCAACTCCCTGTGCTAGGCTACATGATCCAACTCCCTGTGCTAGGCTACATGAGCCAACTCCCTGTGCTAGGCTACATGAGCCAACTCCCTGTGCTAGGCTACATGAGCCAACTCCCTGTGCTAGGCTACATGATCCAACTCCCTGTGCTAGGCTACATGATCCAACTCCCTGTGCTAGGCTACATGATCCAACTCCCTGTGCTAGGCTACATGATCCAACTCCCTGTGCTAGGCTACATGATCCAACTCCCTGTGCTAGGCTACATGATCCAACTCCCTGTGCTAGGCTACATGATCCAACTCCCTGTGCTAGGCTACATGATCCAACTCCCTGTGCTAGGCTACATGAGCCAACTCCCTGTGCTAGGCTACATGATCCAACTCCCTGTGCTAGGCTACATGAGCCAACTCCCTGTGCTAGGCTACATGAGCCAACTCCCTGTGCTAGGCTACATGATCCAACTCCCTGTGCTAGGCTACATGATCCAACTCCCTGTGCTAGGCTACATGATCCAACTCCCTGTGCTAGGCTACATGATCCAACTCCCTGTGCTAGGCTACATGAGCCAACTCCCTGTGCTAGGCTACATGATCCAACTCCCTGTGCTAGGCTACATGAGCCAACTCCCTGTGCTAGGCTACATGATCCAACTCCCTGTGCTAGGCTACATGATCCAACTCCCTGTGCTAGGCTACATGATCCAACTCCCTGTGCTAGGCTACATGAGCCAACTCCCTGTGCTAGGCTACATGAGCCAACTCCCTGTGCTAGGCTACATGAGCCAACTCCCTGTGCTAGGCTACATGAGCCAACTCCCTGTGCTAGGCTACATGATCCAACTCCCTGTGCTAGGCTACATGATCCAACTCCCTGTGCTAGGCTACATGAGCCAACTCCCTGTGCTAGGCTACATGAGCCAACTCCCTGTGCTAGGCTACATGAGCCAACTCCCTGTGCTAGGCTACATGATCCAACTCCCTGTGCTAGGCTACATGATCCAACTCCCTGTGCTAGGCTACATGATCCAACTCCCTGTGCTAGGCTACATGATCCAACTCCCTGTGCTAGGCTACATGAGCCAACTCCCTGTGCTAGGCTACATGATCCAACTCCCTGTGCTAGGCTACATGATCCAACTCCCTGTGCTAGGCTACATGAGCCAACTCCCTGTGCTAGGCTACATGAGCCAACTCCCTGTGCTAGGCTACATGAGCCAACTCCCTGTGCTAGGCTACATGATCCAACTCCCTGTGCTAGGCTACATGAGCCAACTCCCTGTGCTAGGCTACATGAGCCAACTCCCTGTGCTAGGCTACATGATCCAACTCCCTGTGCTAGGCTACATGATCCAACTCCCTGTGCTAGGCTACATGAGCCAACTCCCTGTGCTAGGCTACATGAGCCAACTCCCTGTGCTAGGCTACATGAACCAACTCCCTGTGCTAGGCTACATGATCCAACTCCCTGTGCTAACGGGGTTCCAGGTGCGATCCTCGCTAATCGCAATCAACACAAATATTGGCGACTAAAAAAAGCTTTTTGCGATCATTAATTTCGCGTTCGGAAATCAGCTTAAAAGTCTAGCGAGCAAATAAATTGGCAATCTCACGGAGTGCGCGGTCGCCATTTTGTTTTGTTTCATTGGCTTGTTTTCTCTGCTTTTGTTTGGCCATTGCATCCTCGTGTGGCCGTGTCGAGCCGTCTTGGGTTCGATACCCGGGCACAGTACATGAAACCAGTTCTTCTAGTGTAGGGGGGGGGGGGGGGGGGGGGTCGGAGAGGAGTGGGGCCCGCTAGGCTCGCTATAAATCTTGTGCTAATTGGCACGCGCAGTCCACGCATGCGTCATCTCTGTCAGTTTACAAGATTTACACGATTCCTTTGCTGATTTATCCGATCTCGTTTCCAAGTCAAACCTACATTCGTAACCACTCAGTTTCCATGCTTTGGGCTTGCTTTGTGCTTGCTTTGGGCTTGCTTTGGGCTTGCTTTGGGCTTGCTTTGGGCTTGCTTTGAGCTTGCTTTGTGCTTGCTTTGAGCTTGCTTTGGGCTTGCTTTGGGCTTGCTTTGGGCTTGCTGTGGGCTTGCTTTGTGCTTGCTTTGGGCTTGCTTTGTGCTTGCTTTGGGCTTGCTTTGGGCTTGCTGTGGGCTTGCTTTGTGCTTGCTTTGTGCTTGCTTTGTGCTTGCTTTGGGCTTGCTTTGGGCTTGCTTTGGGCTTGCTTTGGGCTTGCTTTGGGCTTGGATTGGGCTGAGTTTTGGCTTGGATTGGTTTGGCCGAGGAATTAGCAATGCCAAGGAATTGGCAATGTCCAGGCCGTGTACCATTTGAAAGATGAAACACGATCTCTCGCGGATGAGCGCCGCACTTGCTCCTGGCTGCTGAAGTGTGAACCTCGTCCATCCCAAGCAACTTTGGTTGCCACCTTGAGATGGAAGAAATAAGACATAGAAGCCACTTTTCATTGCAAGCTCATTCCAATATAAATTCATTCAAAAGAGTTCACAAAATAATCACCAGCTTTTCTATGAATTTTAATATTAGCAACATTTTCCGGTGCTCTCATTTTGTAAAGATACAGAATAAGTGAAGATTTAATTACGTTTATGTAAAAACAAAAGACATTTCAGGAATAATGTTTCTTTTAGCAAGGCTTCCTTTTTTTTTGCACAAGTTTTTGCTTGATTTCTGTGCGGTTATCATTTGTTAGGGATAAAACAAAGATCGGTGGCTACACCTGGCGTTTTGTGTTGAAACTATTTTGCAGCCCCCACTAAAATCCATAGGCATGTACCCTAATAGCACAAGACTTATGCTGGCAATTCGGGTCCCATCGGTTCATATACGGTGAAACCAGCAAGCAGCATAATTACCACCGCCACCGCCCCACCACACAATTTCCCCGTCACGAGCTGTCAAAAACAAACAAAACCACACTCAAGTTGAAACTACAAACCACTTGAATCGTCAAAACACTTCAACCATCTCCAAACAAAAGCTTTCAGTGCTACCAATTGTATCGGGGTATCGGTAACCAAGCCAATTAAAGAGAGTGTTTCGCGGGTCGGCCGCTTGGCGCGGTGTCGGGTTCCCAGGACAAATTTCAGGCTTCGCGCCAAACCGAGCCGTGAGCGGTCCGCTCCGAGCGTTCAGCGACAGTGGCGAGCGTTTGGTGATCTTTGATGAGTTTCGGTGATGTACTTAACGTAGCGCAGAAAACAGTGGAGGAAACTCGGTGCCGGCACGTAGCCTATTTCTGTTGAAGACCAAAGGGAACAACGGCTTAACGTCCCTTCCGAAGGACGGTACAAGGCGAACAACAGGATTCCTCCACAAATCCATGCTGTCGAGAGGTTGATAAGCAAGGCAAGTGAAGTTGTACTGAAATTCCAACCTCTCTCCCGAGCAGAACTGGTCATGTGTATGATGGCCACCCATCCAATAACTGACCCAGCGCAGTGTTGCTTAACTTTCATCCCTCCAACCTCTCTCCCGAACAGAACTGGTCATGAGTATGATGGCCACCCATCCAATACCTGACCCAGCGCAGTGCTGCTTAACTTTCATCCCTCCAACCTCTCTCCCGAACAGAACTGGCTTAATTGATTCTCATTTCCCTTGTTTGGTTCGGGAGCGCAGAGACCAGTGATTATACTTGACTACATTATCAAGAATCCAGGAAGACTTCGGCATGTTGTGTGGAAAATGTATACGGAAACGGATTTACCAACTTTTGTCCATTAAGAATCTAACAGACTGATAATTTTCCATTGCTTGCAACAGCTGATCACATTTTTTGGCAACTGTTGGTTAATAACTTAGGGTTAATAAAAAACCAGCCCTATGCCCCTTGTAGATTAGTATTGTTCGCAAATTTGCTATGATTTTTATAATTTTTGAAATTGACTTGTAAACCCGATTTATCCTACGACAGAAACATTTCCAAAACATGTTTCAAACCAGTCTGTCAAATGCCAACTCTTCATCGCTTCGCGTGACGTCACAGCGATCAGATTGTCGATCTCTGATTGGCTGGAAACGGCGAGCTTCACGTCGCTGCAAAGGTTCTTCAAGACATCGCAAGCCGATGCCGAGGCACGAATGACCGAGTGAAATTATCGCCTCGTTCGAGTCTCCTATCAGCTTCCTGTGTTCCGTGTCGCGAGACCTCCGTGTTAAAACCTAGCCACACGCGAGGCACCTTAATCTCGGCGCAGGCACCTTTCTTTGAAATAAAGGTGTGTGCGACCTGAAGACTGCGTTCTTGTAGTAGCGTGAAAAAAACTGTCCTTCCAAAGACAGTAAGAGAAGATACCATGACACGGACTGTCCCTGCATTGCTACAGTCTAGCCTGTGAGAGAAGATACCATGACACGGACTGTCCCTGCATTGCTACAGTCTAGCCTGTGAGAGAAGATACTAGCACAAGGACTGTCCCTGCATTGCTACAGTCTAGCCCGTGAGAGAAGATACCAGCACAAGGACTGTCCCCTGCATTGCTACAGTCTAGCCCGTGAGAGAAGATACTAGCACAAGGACTGTCCCCTGCATTGCTACAGTCTAGCCCGTGAGAGAAGATACCAGCACAAGGACTGTCCCTTGCATTGCTACAGTCTAGCCCGTGAGAGAAGGTACCAACACAAGGACTGTCCCCTGCATTGCTACAGTCTAGCCCGTGAGAGAAGATACCAGCACAAGGACTGTCCCCTGCATTGCTACAGTCTAGCCCGTGAGAGAAGATACCAGCACAAGGACTGTCCCCTGCATTGCTACAGTCTAGCTCATGAGAGAAGATACCAGCACAAGGACTGTCCCCTGCATTGCTACAGTCTAGCCCGTGAGAGAAGATACCAGCACAAGAACTGTCCCCTGCATTGCTACAGTCTAGCCCGTGAGAGAAGATATCAGCACAAGGACTGTCCCCTGCATTGTTACAGTCTAGCTCATGAGAGAAGATACCAGCACAAGGACTGTCCCCTGCATTGCTGCAGTCTAGCCCGTGAGAGAAGATATCAGCACAAGGACTGTCCCCTGCATTGTTACAGTCTAGCTCATGAGAGAAGATACCAGCACAAGGACTGTCCCCTGCATTGCTGCAGTCTAGCCCATGAGAGAAGATACCAGCACAAGGACTGTCCCCTGCATTGCTACAGTCTAGCTCATGAGAGAAGATACCAGCACAAGGACTGTCCCCTGCATTGCTGCAGTCTAGCCCGTGAGAGAAGATACCAGCACAAGGACTGTCCCTGCATTGCTACAGTCTAGCCCGTGAGAGAAGATACCAGCACAAGGACTGTCCCCTGCATTGCTACAGTCTAGCCCGTGAGAGAAGATACCAGCACAAGGACTGTCCCATGCATTGCTACAGTCTAGCCTGTGAGAGAAGATACCAGCACAAGGACTGTCCTCTGCATTGCTACAGTCTAGCCCGTGAGAGAAGATACCAGCACAAGGACTGTCCCCTGCATTGCTACAGTCTAGCCCGTGAGAGAAGATACCAGCACAAGGACTGTCCCTGCATTGCTACAGTCTAGCCCGTGAGAGAAGATACCAGCACAAGGACTGTCCCCTGCATTGCTACAGTCTAGCCCGTGAGAGAAGATACCAGCACAAGGACTGTCCCATGCATTGCTACAGTCTAGCCTGTGAGAGAAGATACCAGCACAAGGACTGTCCTCTGCATTGCTACAGTCTAGCCCGTGAGAGAAGATACCAGCACAAGGACTGTCCCCTGCATTGCTACAGTCTAGCCCGTGAGAGAAGATACCAGCACAAGGACTGTCCCCTGCATTGCTACAGTCTAGCCTGTGAGAGAAGATACCAGCACAAGGACTGTCCTCTGCATTGCTACAGTCTAGCCCGTGAGAGAAGATACCAGCACAAGGACTGTCCCCTGCATTGCTACAGTCTAGCCCGTAAGAGAAGATACCAGCACAAGGACTGTCCCTGCATTGCTGCAGTCTAGCCCGTGAGAGAAGATACCAGCACAAGGACTGTCCCTGCATTGCTGCAGTCTAGCCCGTAAGAGAAGATACCAGCACAAGGACTGTCCCCTGCATTGCTGCAGTGTAGCCCGTGAGAGAAGATATCAGCAAAAGAGTGAAATTGCATTTATAATTTCAAGAAGGGGCTCCAAAAATGATTTCATAAAATGATATAACTGATCTCTGGTAAACATCACCAGTACTCTTATGGGTTAATGTTGCAAGACTGCTGTGTGGTCAGCCATTTGAACTAGTACATTTGTGCAACACTCTCTCCCTTGTACTCACGTCTCAAAACGTCGAAGACGCCCACCGAAGTTGTAAAGCGTCTCGACGCCAACGGCGACAATAGACGGCGATAAGGACGACGATGCCGGATACGCGTCGTGGACAGATTCGGTGCCAAGACCGGAAATGGGGAAATAATTTGCGGGAAACGATTATCGTTGGGTTGTTGGGGTGTGTGGGGGTGGGGGCGTTACGTGGGAGCGGGAAACTGGGTTGATCGCAATGGGGTCGATTGAACGCTGAAAGTTGGCCATTCAGTAGGCGATGTAAGCGTGTGTTCATTTTGTTTCCGAGGGACGGGAACCGGAAATGAGGCTTTGACTGCTACCGATTGAATTGAGTGTCGAAACTGCATTGTCATGTTTTTCTACCGAATCTTAGTCTTTGACTTCTTTTGATTAGTGTGGCAGTGAATAGACAACTTCCTTTTGTTCATT
The DNA here is from genome assembly GCA_947568835.1 of Protonemura montana. Lineage (NCBI taxonomy): Eukaryota > Metazoa > Arthropoda > Insecta > Plecoptera > Nemouridae > Protonemura > Protonemura montana. The sequence goes on from OX387610.1 coordinate 2,545,754, forward strand.
TCCATTGAAAACTTTTCGTAAGTGTGTCAAAAAAGGGTCTGCACTAAATTAACTTGAGGGCAATGTCATAACCTCAAAATGACAGATCGTATTTGCTTAAAATCCATATTACCACTGATGAAAGTTACGGTTAAACATATCTACAACAACAGCTAGAAAAAATGTTCACAGATTTAGCTGGCGAATGTTGCACCAGCACTTACAATTTAGTTAAACATATGATTTTAGCTAGTTATTTAGATATAAATGTATTTATTTGATATCTATTTTTTAATTTTTACTGCACTTTTCATTTAGAACCATCCGGTACGAATTTTACCCGAACTCTATTACATAGTTCGACAATTTTTCACCTCTGAGCGGAGTTATAATCCTCCTTCCAACGGACACTCACTTGATGTATCTACGATCCCCATTGTCCAGCAGGTTTAAACTGTCAACCGCACGTTGCGGCAAAACGTACCCACAAATTCGATACCAAAACAGGCGCCTGTGAAACAATGATTACCAAGGAAATACTTGCCACGCGCGGCAAGTAAATGAAATCTTGCAATGATAATCTATTCATTGCCGTGTACGCGGCTCAAAAACACACACACAGAGCATATTACTCCTGGCGATAAACATTTCAGTGTACAGTTCGCTCCTGAAAGCGTGGTTAGGGGGACAACGTTAGCAATTTTACTATCGAGACATAATTATTTCAAAAGCCAGGAGCACGCAAATTAAACCTGTTTTATTGTAGCACGTGGCGCCGTTGCGTTTACGAGCGTCGAGCAGCGTAAAGTGACTTTAATCTCGTCGCAGATTAAGCGGACAGGGAATATTTTTTAATCCATTTTCAGCTCATTTTATTGCCGGTGGAAAACGCCGAATGGTTTTCATTAAATCTTACCCGGTTTTACTCGTCACCTGCCACCGATTTTGTCGCCACCAGGACGAGTTTTCTCGGCGCAGGAAGACGTTAATGACAGTTTCGCACGCGAATTCTCGCCGTTAAAAGATATCTTATGATTAAGAAGGTTACAACGTGCGGTCTTTGAACTACGTGGACCAGGCGTTAAGGAGTTTTGCTCGGTTAACGATATGAATTAGATAACTTGGATGCAGGTTTATGTTTATTAACAATGACTACTGCGGGGAAGAAAATGACTTGATGACAGGTTAAAGACAGCAAGATACGGTGTGAGCCAATGGGTACGTAGCGAGTCATTTACTGCGAGCGTTAAAGTCACAACACCGCGCCACTTCTTTGAAATTCATTGGCATTTCAAACTTTCCGTTCTATTGTAACACGCGAGTGATACAAATGAAAGAAATGCGGCCAAAAAGTCAAGGACAAATATACTCAGATCAGCTGGCTGGATCCTATGCTCTATCCAGGTTATTTGAGATCAGCTGGCTGGATCCTATGCTCTATCCAGGTTATTTAAGATCAGCTGGCTGGATCCTATGCTCTATCCAGGTTATTTGAGATCAGCTGACTGGATCCTATTCTCTATCCAGGTTATTTGAGATCAGCTGACTGAATCCTATGTTCTATCCAGGTTATTTGAGATCATCTGGCTGGATCCTATGCTCTATCCAGGTTATTTGAGATCAGCTGGCTGGATCCTATGCTCTATCTAGGTTGTTTGAGATCAGCTGGCTGGATCCTATGCTCTATCCAGGTTATTTGAGATCAGCTGGCTGGATCCTATGCTCTATCCAGGTTATTTGAGATCAGCTGGCTGGATCCTATGTTCTATCCAGGTTAATGAGATCATCTGGCTGGATTCTATGCTCTATCCAGGTTATTTGAGATCAGCTGGCTAGATCCTATGCTCTACCCAGGTTATTTAAGATCAGCTGGCTGGATTGTATGCTCTATCCAGGTTATTTCAGATCAGTTATTCTACCCCCAGTAAACAAATGTGACCCAAAACGCGTCTTGACTTGCAGACCTTCCATCGGCAATGTCGTCGTTCGTTGTCCTTTCAAAAAGCAATTTGTTTCGTGACCGAAGCCACCATTTTAACGACAAAAATATCGATTGTCTGCCTCGTCGTTTAGGAAGCAAATTGCTCTGTGATTCACTTATAATTTTGAACGCGCGCGATTTAAGTGGCCTTTCCTCTATTAGTGTTTGTCGATTTTGTAGCCGGCAACTGGGAGGAGGTTTTAAGACCACCCTCTGGCTCGAGACACAGCGCCAAAGGGATTTGTTCTACAAGCTCTGCTTTACATTAGGCACCGCCACAGAGAACTACTTCTGTGAATTAGAAGTTATGAGCTTGCAGAAAGCTCGGCAACATTCGTAGCAACACGATGTTGGTCTTCTTATTTATGAGCGCTAGTCATTTTTTATTCACTGCATTGCCGAGAGTTTAAATTAAGGAAATGAAACACTGTCGTTTGTTCTTATGACCCCGTGTTTTGTAACAATGGCGTACGGTCTCTTCATTTATTGGATTGCTACCGAATTGTGGACATGTATTGCTTTGTATTGTCTGTCTGCTAAAAGTTTAACTTTTGTTACACAAACCCAGTAGGGTGTCGCCGATTCTCTTCTGATCAGCGTTAAGTTTGCAGAGATATTTGAAAAAAAACAGCTTAAAACTACACAAAAATCTTGACTGAGAAAATTTGCGGATCTTTTATTTTAAAACGTTAAATATCTCTACGAGATTAACATATTTGCAAGAAATATTTCAGTTTTGAGCATTTTTTTGTCATTTTTTCCTCACCTCGTGCCCCTGAACGCAGCCCGCAAAGCAGACTCGGCTCCTCCACCTCGTGCCCCTGAACGCAGCCCGCAGAGCAGACTCGGGTCCTCCACCTCGTGCCCCTGAACGCAGCCCGCAAAGCAGACTCGGCTCCTCCACCTTGTGTCCCTGAACGCAGCCCGCGATTATATTACCAAACGAACATAAATTCCTCTCGATTCCATTTAAGACAAGCACCTGCAACGTGTGGCTTGGAGAAAACTTTAGTTACAAATTTCTAGCTAACAGATGTTTGAAATCAACATAATTTAACTAACTTTGTCATTTTCTCACCCTTACTATGTCAACCATATGAGGTAAATATAGATAAGGGTAAAAATACCTGCAATTTAACTGTGAATTCTCTGACATTGGAACGATTTCTTGTGATTTGGGAGCTTTTTGTTGGCGCTTTAGGAAGAGCTTTTGATGCACTGGGAAGAAGCTTTGTGACGCCATCTTGTTTCTAATTATCACAGTTCGCCTTGAAGCCCCAAGATGACTCGCGATCAGGAATTCAATGACAAGTAAATTTCCATGCCGCGTTTCCAGCGGCAGATATCTTTCGATTGTAAAAACCTGCTTTTATTAAATTATTGCCGTTATTAAATTTATTTCTCGAGCAACTGCTCGGCGGCTGATAGCGACGGAGCGTAATAAACTGAGACGCTTTTTCAATTTCGCATAATAAAATGTCAGACAACGGCGACACCAGCACGACACCAATCTAAATGATTACATAAAGTGCCGAGAGTTTTACGTTTCTTGAACAAAAAAATATACGTTCACTTGATCGTTTCTGTGCCGAGCTGCGATAGTTTGACGACCATATGGCCTTTTTGGGCATGATTCGGGCCGGCAATGAGTATTTCGGGCCTGATCTGGGCATGAAACGAGGATTCAGGGCCTGTAATAGACAAACGATCATACTTTCAGGCTTGATTCGGGCCGGCAATAAGTATTTCGGGCCTGATCTGGGCATGAAACGAGGATTCAGGGCCTGAAATAGACAAACAATCATACTTTCAGGCTTGATTCGGGCCGGCAATAAGTATTTCGGGCCTGATCTGGGCATGAAACGAGGATTCAGGGCCTGATATAGGCTGACAATCATACTTTCAGGCTTGATTCGGGCCGGCAATAAGTATTTCGGGCCTGATCTGGGCATGAAACGAGGATTCAGGGCCTGATATAGGCTGACAATCATACTTTCAGGCTTGATTCGGGCCGGCAATAAGTATTTCGGGCCTGATCTGGGCATGAAACGAGGATTCAGTGCCTGATATAGGCTGACAATTATACTTTCAGGCTTGATTCGGGCCGGAAATAAGTATTTCGGGCCTGATCTGGGCATGAAACGAGGATTCAGGGCCTGATATAGGCTGACAATTATACTTTCAGGCTTGATTCGGGCCGGCAATGAGTATTTCTGGCATGACGCAATCAGAATCAGTCGTTAAAGCTTCGAAGTCGTGGATTATTAAAAAATATATTTTTATTATAAGCATGACTTTTGTTTTGCTGTGCCAAAATCAACAAAAATGTCCCAAGTTTACATGCTCTTTTACAATTTGGATCACTTTCAGCTTATTTTTGTTTAACTCTTTACTTAGATTAATAAATTATAGCAGTATTTTTTTTTTACTTTGTTACTTTGGTACCACCTTTCATTCTTGATCAAGAAAAAAGGACATTTTTTTCTGAATATGACGAGCCGTGCCTCACCGAAACGTCAAGAATTCAGACCTTTTATTTAGCCCTGCAAACCTCTTCTATGCATAGCACATCGGTAAAACAGGTCAAATAAAAGAAATTTAGATTTTTCTTCACTAAGATTTGAAGAAAATGGCCCGACTTTTTGTAGCTGATTGTTAATGGTTCGATAAAGTAAACGATATTTGTGGTTACCTCTACGACAGGATGATCGAGGCTCAGTGGCAATGAACCTAAACTGGAAGCTCAGACGACAAAAAGGTTCGAAGCCGTCACGGCCAGCTTTCTTGAAAGATCCAGCTCACTCTTCTGTTCTACCATCTTACACGCAACTGTCAAATCGACTTTTACAAAGAAAGCTTGATGTTCTAGAAAAGCAGATTCAGAAATGGGACAGTTAAAAAGCAGTTTAATATCTCGAGTCCCCTTTTAGGCACCACGTTTTGAGATATTGTTAGCGTTCATAATATGAAAATACCTTTCCCATTGCAAGCATTTGCAATTTTAATCAGATTTACTAGTGTATTTTCTGTAGTAGGTACAAGACATTTAAAATCAAACTAATTACGCGAGAACACGATGAAAAGGTTGATAAAAGCGGTGTCAGCAACAGTGAAGATAACGAGAGAGAAAAGAATAAAAAACGGTTTAAAGACGATGATGAAAATACCTGTAAGGAATTTCTAAGAAATACTTAAATTAATACAGCACTGCACTGGTCTTAGTAATTAAGTCATTTTGTAGAAAAACATACGAGAATAAGCGAGATGCACAGCGACAGGGTTGAAATTATTTTATATCAGTTGCATGCTTCGGGTTTTAATTACAACATACTTTGAATACGTCATCAGTTTTAATGAAGCGTTCATTTCAATTGCATTTCTGTTGCGTGGATGCATTAATTAATTAATTAGCATGCCACGCTTGTTTGAAATGCACTGGTATTAGCGGAACAATGGACGAGACCTTTTGATGCAGTGCCGACATATTTCAAATAAGCTTATGCATTGCAGTCATTGCCCGAGGCCATATGCTCAATGTATAATCCCCAATTCCTTGTGCTCAATTCCGTACCCAATTCCATGCCTAATTTCCAATTTCTAATACCAAATGCTATATATATTTCCAAATCCCTGGTCCTTTTCTCCAATGCCTTGACCAATGCCATGCCCATTTGCTAATGCCCAACGCCATGGCCAATGACTTGCCTAATTCCATGCCCAATTACCAATTTCTTATACAAAATGCCATACATATTTCCATTTCCCTAGTCCTTATCTCCAATGCCATGCCCAATTCGTAGTGCTCTAAGCCATTACCAATTCGCAATTCCCAAATTATGATACCAAATGCCATATTATTTCTAAATCTCTATTCTCAGTGACCAATTCTATACTAAATGCCATGCCCAATGCCAGCTTAATGGCTAATGCCTTGTCCAATACCCAATGTTCGATGCCCAATGCGATGGTCAAAAACACAGTTGTACGTACTATCTGAAAATGATGCATGGAATTCACTTTACTAATGTTGAAAATGTTGAAAAAGATTCCGTTCAGTTGAATGACTGAGAATTTGCTTTAAGACAAATCAAGTGACCGTTACAATGAAATTAAAACAAAATATCGAAACTTGAAAGTGTTCTAGAACTGGAATGGAATTTGTGACAGAGCTCTTGTTGAGGTTGCTGCACCCACTTGCCCCAATAAAGCGCCCTAACAAGACTAGGTTTAAAACAAGGCCTAACAAGGCCTAAACAAACAATGGCTTCGTTGTTAACTTTTCTAGACTAGGAATTATAGGAATTATATTATTTATTGTCTTATTATATTATTTAATTATCCTAGGAATTATAAAACCTAGATTTGTTCGCAAATCCGTATGACAACGTAACCGATGTCTATGAATTTTAGAAGTTTTCACAAGCATAAAAAACACAAGCAACGACGCGAGTTCGAGCGGGATTTGGCAATAAAATACTGTTTGTGCTCAATGGAGGGAATGTCCCACTAATGTTTCAGTGGGGAAATCACCCCCCCCCCCCCCACCACCTCATGTCGTACATCGATTGGACCTGATTTTTGTCCCTAATAATAGTGACCTATTTGCTTCAGATTGCCAGCAAGACCAACAAAGTCGTCAGCATTACCATAATACGACCTGGTCTCTGTCTTACCTACTTGGTCTCGGTCTTGCCTACTTGGTCTCTGTCTTGCCTACTTGGTCTCGGTCTTGCCTACTTGGTCTCGGTCTTGCCTACTTGGTCTCGGTCTTGCCTACTTGGTCTCTGTCTTGCCTACTTGGTCTCGGTCTTGCCTACTTGGTCTCGGTCTTGCCTACTTGGTCTCTGTCTTGCCTACTTGGTCTCGGTCTTGCCTACTTGGTCTCTGTCTTGCCTACTTGGTCTCGGTCTTGCCTACTTGGTCTCTGTCTTGCCTACTTGGTCTCGGTCTTGCCTACTTGGTCTCGGTCTTGCCTACTTGGTCTCGGTCTTGCCTACTTGGTCTCGGTTTTGCCTATTTGGTCTCTGTCTTGCCTACTTGGTCTCTGTCTTGCCTACTTGGTCTCGGTTTTGCCTACTTGGTCTTGGTCTTGCCTACTTGGTCTCGGTCTTGCCTACTAGGTCTCTGTCTTGCCTACTTGGTCTCTGTCTTGCCTACTTGGTCTCTGTCTTGCCTACTTCGTCTCGGTCTTGCCTACTTGGTCTCTGTCTTGCCTGCTTGGTCTTGGTCTTGCCTACTTGATCTCAAATGTCGCGCTATGCAAAATTAAAATGCCAACATTTTAAAGGCATTCTTCGGTCAGCATTTCCTAGCATTACTGTTTAAAACACTCATAAAATGACCAGCAGTGCAGAGTTCATTAAAGTCGCGTTCAGAAAACGCGGCCTGCTATTTTTCAATTTCTTTTCCCGCCCTCGAGTAGAAACTCGATTAGATCGCATGAACTTTGCCGTCGCTCGAGCTGATCTATGCACCAACACATAGCCGGGAAAACTGTGCCAGCGAATCATAATTCATCTATTTAAACTCTTTTCATAAGGTCGCCGGAGTTAAAAATGTCAACAAGCATTTGCTCACATGACATTTTAGTTAAAAAGCAATTAAGATAAAAAGAAAATACTACACATACATATATACACTAGCGCTAGTGTGGTCGGTGTTTGCACTACGTCACACTAATGGGTGCCAAGGGTCTATCTGATTTTTGAGGTGCATTGCCTCGCTTTCTCTCCGTCTCTCTCTCATGTGAAGTTATTGCTGGATTAATTCGCATGGCCGTTTATTATGAGAGGGTGGGGGTTTGTTGCAGCTTTAACTAGGCACGTGGAGGCAATATGCTAATACGTCATCGCATGCAAGGAGTTGTCGACATAGTTCTTTGCTGGAAATAAGCTGTCAGGCAGCACGATTCTTTGCTCGAGTTAATTTCACTTTTGATTTTTTTTTAAGGAATTTCTCGGATTTGGTGTTTAACGACGCACTGTTTTGACAGCGGGTGGTAATTGTTTAATGGCGTCGGTGACTAAGAGGATATTGATAAAATCCGGTGCCGGCACGTAGCCTACTCCTGTCTAAGACCAAGGGGACCACCGGCTTAACGTTCCTTCTGAAGGACAGTATAATGCGAACAACAGCATTCCTCCACAAATCCATGCTGTCGAGAGGTTGATAAGCAAGGCGAGTAAAGTTGCTGTACTAACTTTCATCCCTCCAACCTCTCTCTCCCGAACAGAATTGGTCATGAGTATGATGGTCACCCATCCAATACCTGACCCAGCGCAGTGTTGCTTAACTTTCATCCCTCCAACCTCTCTCCCAAACAGCTGGTCATGTGTATGATGGTCACCCATCCAATACCTGACCGAGCGCAGTGTTGCCTAACTTTCATCCCTCCAACCTCTCTCCCAAACAGAACTGATCATGTGTATGATGATCACCCATCCAATACCTGACTCAGCGCAGTGTTGCTTAACTTTCATCCCTCCAACCTCTCTCCCGAATAGAACTGGTCATGTGTATGATGGTCACCCATCCAATACCTGACCCAGCACAGTGTTGCTTAACTTCAATGATTGTAATGAACAGACTGTACACGTGGTGCCCAGTGTTAAGCTCGTGTCGACGCTCTAGTTTGGCTTGGACTGTACACGTGCAGGTCGAGCCGGGGTGTGGCGTGCCAATAGTGCATTAAAGTCGGACGACAGCGCGACTTGGTTGCAATGGTTAGTCGAGCGGGAACGAATCACAATCTGAATGAACATTTGTCCAGTGGCGGTAGTGGATGCTTTCAGTGATGCTCTAGCTGCTTACACATGTTTGAAAACATTTTAACATTCTTCCCGAGTTAGTTAATAAAAAAGACCAGGCTTCAGAGAAACTCATCACAAAAATGATCTGGACTACTAACTTGCTGTTGTTTTTATAATTTTGTATTTTCTATTTTAGTAAAACTGAAAGGTTTTCTTTGTAAGCAATGCAAATATTTGCGGTTTTCCAGTCGTTTTTCTCAACATTTAGACATTTTTCCATGTTTTTATCAGTTTTCCTGTCACGTTCAATATCACAAACTGGCAATATTATTCATTAGCAGTATTGTTTCACAGAGATAAACATGAGCTACTACCAAGGACTGTTTAATTATTATCAACACTATAACCGTCTCAAAAATTGATGCCCAAACGCGGACTCGAACCCCGATTTTCACCTGTCGCGGGTGTTGCTCTAACCAATTGAGCTACTTGGACCCCGATCTCCTCCTGTCGCGGGTGTTGCTCCAACCAATTGAGCTACTTGGACACTGGCTTTTTGAGACGATTTTAGTGTATTTGATGAGAATGACAGTTCTCCAAGGAGTAGAACCATGAGGCTGTGAATGCTCACAGTCACTCTGATTCTAGTGACGCTATATCACGTCACAACCTGTCAATCTCGAGTAACTTCAATTTGACGTTGGATGCGTTGTATTTAGATGAAATCTTATTTAAATTGCAAACGCTTGCAATGTGGCTGGGACCACAAAGATTAAAACGAATCTTCTAAAACTGGCCCAAAGCTAAAAATAAAATATTTGTGTTAACTCCCCACGATAACCAACTGACATGCAGCTTCCAAAAATCGCCCACACGCGACGCCACTGAATTCCACAGCCTTGTACATTAAATCTGAACACGGGCGAACGCAGGTAATAAAGCAAGCCGTGTGCTATACGTCAGCGAGGCATGAAACTTTCAATTCTCCGTTTTGCGCAGTGGGAAACGTTTTTTTCTCGCCTAAACTAGCGATTAGCCGTTGTTTTTATAGAAGACCGTGGTCTGGGGGTGGTTCGGGTAGAAGGGGTAGCACTAAATACTTAGCTGATAACTGCTGCTACGGAATAGATATGATTAAGACGTCTGATTGGATCGCTTTTTAAATGGATGGCATCGTAAAGAAACCAAGGAATGGCATGCTCCACTTTTTTATGGCGGAAAAGGATACGTCTTGGGTTTCGTGGCTGGCTACTTTACTGGGGGGGTAATTGCTGGCTGAGCTATAGCACGGAATTGTTATGAGATATTTAGGAAAGGATATATATAATCGGTTTCTTGTTGGAAGAATACTTTAGTTACACGGATGTGGCCGCTTTTAGTAACAGCACAACTTAAAGTTCGGGGCAAGAAACGCGTTCCTTGGTGTTTCGTTTCGGTCGAATGATGAATAGAGTTTGTACAACATTTATTTTTTTTGTATCTCAATTCTGAAATAAAAAGATAAAAATCGCAACATTGTAGACGTTGTTGATGAACATTTCGATTGTGTCAATTGTTGTAAAATTAACCCCCCTTTTTAACAAAGTGTTGCCAGGTCGTAAAAAAAGCACCTTGTTTTTTTTCCTTAAAGTGGTGCGATTGTCGTCATGCGTTTTCTTTCTTAAATTGTAACCGGAAAATCGATTTTCTGCCTCAAAGCCGAGGCAAGTGTATGCATTGAACGGTGCCTTGCATGAGGCCGGGAAATCGTTTATGTGTTTGCCTTATTTTAAAGTAGTTAGCCCGATGCAGTTTAAAGAAATTAACTCCTTATTTGAGTCATTTTTCGGTCTTTTTTCTGAAACTAAACCGTTAGGGGGCAGCACCTTCAAGGGTCAGGTTTTACCAAAATGTTCAACTATAAGTTGGATCTCTAGCTCACAGAAACATCTGAATTTCACTGCATGTGATTGGAAGTCGTCATGGCAACAGTTTCAACAAAATGTTCAACTATAAGTTGGATCTCTAGCTCACAGAAACATCTGAATTTCACTGCATGTGATTGGAAGTCGTCATGGCAACAGTTTCAACAAAATGTTCAACTATAAGTTGGATCTCTAGCTCACAGAAACATCTGAATTTCACTGCATGTGATTGGAAGTCGTCATGGCAACAGTTTCAACAAAATGTTCAACTATAAGTTGGATCTCTAGCTCACAGAAACATCTGAATTTCACTGCATGTGATTGGAAGTCGTCATGGCAACAGTTTCAACAAAATGTTCAACTATAAGTTGGATCTCTAGCTCACAGAAACATCTGAATTTCACTGCATGTGATTGGAAGTCGTCATGGCAACAGTTTCAACAAAATGTTCAACTATAAGTTGGATCTCTAACTCACAGAAACATCTGAATTTCACTGCATCTGATTGGAAGTCGTCATGGCAACAGTTTCAACACAATGTTCAACTATAAGTTGGATCTCTAGCTCACAGAAACATCTGAATTTCACTGCATGTGATTGGAAGTCGTCATGGCAACAGTTTCAACACAATGTTCAACTATAAGTTGGATCTCTAGCTCACAGAAACATCTGAATTTCACTGCATGTGATTGGAAGTCGTCATGGCAACAGTTTCAACAAAATGTTCAACTATAAGTTGGATCTCTAGCTCACAGAAACATCTGAATTTCACTGCATGTGATTGGAAGTCGTCATGGCAACAGTTTCAACAAAATGTTCAACTATAAGTTGGATCTCTAGCTCACAGAAACATCTGAATTTCACTGCATGTGATTGGAAGTCGTCATGGCAACAGTTTCAACAAAATGTTCAACTATAAGTTGGATCTCTAGCTCACAGAAACATCTGAATTTCACTGCATGTGATTGGAAGTCGTCATGGCAACAGTTTCAACAAAATGTTCAACTATAAGTTGGATCTCTAACTCACAGAAACATCTGAATTTCACTGCATGTGATTGGAAGTCGTCATGGCAACAGTTTCAACAAAATGTTCAACTATAAGTTGGAGCTCTAGCTCACAGAAACATCTGAATTTCACTGCATGTGATTGGAAGTCGTCATGGCAACAGTTTCAACAAAATGTTCAACTATAAGTTGGATCTCTAGCTTACAGAAACATCTGAATTTCACTGCATGTGATTGGAAGTCGTCATGGCAACAGTTTCAACAAAATGTTCAACTATAAGTTGGATCTCTAGCTTACAGAAACATCTGAATTTCACTGCATGTGATTGGAAGTCGTCATGGCAACAGTTTCAACAAAATGTTCAACTATAAGTTGGATCTCTAACTCATAGAAACATCTGAATTTCACTGCATGTGATTGGAAGTCGTCATGGCAACAGTTTCAACAAAATGTTCAACTATAAGTTGGATCTCTAGCTCACAGAAACATCTGAACATCACTGCATGTGATTGGAAGTCGTCATGGCAACAGTTTCAACAAAATGTTCAGCTATAAGTTGGATCTCTAGCCCACAGAAACATCTGAATTTCACTGCATGTGATTGGAAGTCGTCATGGCAACAGTTTCTACAAAATGTTCAGCTATAAGTTGGATCTCTAACCCACAGAAACATCTGAATTTCACTGCATGTGATTGGATGTCGTCATGGCAACAGTTTCAACAAAATGTTCAACTATAAGTTGGATCTCTAACTCACAGAAACATCTGAATTTCACTGCATGTGATTGGAAGTAGTTACGGCAATAGTTTCAACTAACACTTCAGCTAGGAGGCGAGATTTTGCTTAAACCGGACAAAAATCTTTTATCTTCCCACCTTATAGGTTATTTGCGGGTTGTTTCCATTCCTCCAACCTTCTTCGGAACAGAATCGTTTTTATGTGTATGATGGTCACCCATCCTATACCTGTTCAGCGCAGTGTTGCTTAACTTCGTCAACCTCATAAAAACCAGTGTTTTCAACACGACAAACCGTTCAATACGGTGGCTTATGTAGAACCAGCCGAGCGTGCGAAGAAACCACGCTGTAAAAGTGTAGGCGTGCGAAGTGAAAATGTCAGGTGCACTACAATCAGATCGGGGATATGTAAATCTAATCCTGGTTTCTTGTTTTTACAGGTGAGTCCTGACCGTGAGTGACTGTGAGTCCTGACCTGGCTCTTGGAACCAATTAGGCTGCAGCTCTGGAGTTTAACACATCGACAGTTCGCTGGCTTTCGCAAAGGTAGCTGGAATTTTCCCGCCAGTTTAGAATTTGAATTTTAGCGTTCGATTTGCGGACACACCGCGAACCAATGAAAACTTGCATTTAAGTTCCTCACGATAACAGTGCAATTCAAACAAATCTGCTTTTATATACATAGTATAATTTTCTATCGAAAACAACATGGTGCTATGGTGGTGCTAGTTAGCACGGTGCTACTGACAGTAATACCAGGGTCACTGCTTGGTGCTATGGTGGTGCTAGTTAGCACGGTGCTGCTGACAGTAATACCAGGGTCACTGCTTGGTGCTATGGTGGTGCTAGTTAGCACGGTGCTGCTGACAGTAATACCAGGGTCACTGCTTGGTGCTATGGTGGTGCTAGTTAGCACGGTGCTGCTGACAGTAATACCAGGGTCACTGCTTGGTGCTATGGTGGTGCTAGTTAGCACGGTGCTGCTGACAGTAATACCAGGGTCACTGCTTGGTGCTATGGTGGTGCTAGTTAGCACGGTGCTGCTGACAGTAATACCAGGGTCACTGCTTGGTGCTATGGTGGTGCTAGTTAGCACGGTGCTGCTGACAGTAATACCAGGGTCACTGCTTGGTGCTATGGTGGTGCTAGTTAGCACGGTGCTACTGACAGTAATACCAGGGTTACGAATCACCGCTCTAGGTCGGGGTTACTGCTTGGTGCTATGGTGGTGCTAGTTAGCACGGTGCTGCTGACAGTAATACCAGGGTCACTGCTTGGTGCTATGGTGGTGCTAGTTAGCACGGTGCTACTGACAGTAATACCAGGGCTACGAATCACCGCTCTAGGTCGGTATAATCGTTTTATTTTGTATTGCTTTTAAATTTTTGAAATAAAGACATTTAAATCAAATTAAAACATGAAAATAAATTATTCGTCACTGGGATATTCATATTTGCAATTGTAAATCAATGGCGGGGGTCGAAATATTTCTGTCTCTCTGTTTTTTGTTTATATTCCTTTAAAATGCAAATGTGATAGAACCATTTTTCATGTCTGTTGTTTTCCGAATGAATCTCGACATCTATTGGCGGCGATCGCAAATATTGGTACACCCAACCGTTTGACAACACAATGGGCCGTGATCAAACAAACAAACAAACAAACAATTGGAAATCGCTTCATGTTCGGCATGAATGTCAAGTTTGGGGGACAAAAGCAAGTGGCAAGGATTCAAAACAAAATGTTGCAGTCATTGTTATATGCTTGTTATTTTGGGAAGATCTTTTTTAAAACATTACCTTTAAGTTTTTCCCATGAGCAGACACAGAAGTGAATGAAAATAACAATTATTTTTGTGCTAAATGGAGAAGAATGTATTTAAAAAAACGGCCGATTAACGGTAATTTGTTTAAAAAATGTATACATGATTACCGCAATTGGGGAAAAAACGTCTGGAGATGTTGGTAAAGTTGACAATTGGCGTTTTTTTTTTAAAATGCGAAAAAATAGATAACTTGAGCAATTCAGTCCAATGTTTGAGACAAAAAAAGGTTAACTTTTAATATCAAAGCCAAGAAAAAAACTTATTTTCGGCATTTTTGTCCAAAACACTCGTTTTATTTTTACTATAGTACTAACAACTAACTCTCAACATGAAATCAGTGTTAAACAAAACACATCACACCCCGAAAAACCCAGCCTACATTTCCTGGGAAGACCTGCACCCCATGTGCCAGCTAGTTTCCACAACGTCCCGCGCAGCGCCAGCGTCGCCAAGTTGCAAATTAGCAAACCACTTCGCCGGTGCTAGAAACTTTTTCCATCCACTCCCGACTCCCGAAGTGGCTCGGATCACATTTCAATGACGCCATTGTCTATGCGCTTGTCCCGGGTTCGGTGCCCCCCCCCTCCCCTATAAACCCCCTGGGAGCGTTAGTCGAGATATTGTTAGGATAACAAAAGATTGCGATATCATGTTTGCTAAGAAAACACACAAGCACCGCTTTATTTTTAGTATGACAAAAACAAAAAAAATTTCTATAAAACTACCGTAAGCTGGTGCATAAACCTGGGCACTTGATATGGGATTCTCATGGAAGACGCTTGGGCCTTGCGATGGATAAGATTATGTAATGGGAGGTCGTAGAAGGCCAGAGGTCGCCTCTTTAAGATTATAAAAGTCTCTTGGGAGATTGATTTGTCGGCCGGGTATCAAGTTTATGTCCGTTTTTTGTGCCTCGTTTTGATCAACTTTATGGATTACAATGTCGTTGTGTTTTGATAACCAATCTTCGAATAAATCCCAAAGTTAGCTGACATGGAATTCAGTTGAATGTTAGTTTGTCCAGTATTGGACCTCGAATATTTGGTCAATCTTGGCCGGTGGTTTTTTATTATTTTCAACACTATAACCGTCTCAAAGATTGATGCCCAAACGGGGACTCGAACCCCGATCTCCACCTGTCGCGGGTGTTGCTCTAACCCATTCAGCTATTTGGACACTGGCTTTTTGAGACGATTTTATTGTATTTTATGAGAATGACGGATCTCCAAGGAGTAGAACCAAGAGGCTGTGAATACTCACAGTCATTCTGAAATACACTAAAATCGTCTCAAAAAGCCAGTGTCCAAATAACTCAATGGTTCAGAGCAACACGCGCGACAGGTGGAGATCGGGGTTCGAGTTCCCGGTTGAACATCAATTTTGAGACGGTTATAGTGTTGTTAATAATAAAATTCCCCGCGCATTGCAAGCGTTTGCAATTTAAATCAGATTTCATCCTAATACTTAGCCAGTGGTCATCTCGGTGCTCTTCGACAGGAGTAGGAGAAACGTGCCGGCACCGGGTTTCCTCTCATCTCTTCTAGTTTTATTACCATTTATTCATTCACTGGCGCCATTTTACCAGAGCCACAAGGTCTGTTGTCAAAACAGTACGTCGTTAAACAAAAATGATGAGAAATCAACAATATTTTTAAAGTTTTTTGCTTTTTTCAGTGTGAATTTGTAAATAAAAAAATGGCCTTAGGTCAATTATGGCTAATTTTAGTAATTTCTTTTATTTTTTATTTAAAATTGAAAAGAAATTTTGTAAAGGTGCATATTTATGTCTACTTGCTTGCTAACCTGCTGATAGAGTCAGCGAATAGAGAGGCAGAAAGGGATACACCTCTGTACTAAGCACACACAAGTTAGGCCCCCGTTCGACTCCCAGGCAGAGCAAATAGTCGCCGTGCAGTGATTTGAAACGCAATTAGTGGCCGGCAAATACGTGGCAATCACGCGTTAGTACGCCGCGGTCCCGCATCCAGCGCCAGGCTTGCGCGGTGGCAGGACTGCGAACTTGCCACAAAGGTGGGCGTTGTCCCATTTCACTGCACCAAAGCACAAAGTTGCACAGATAGGCGCAGGCACTCGGGTAGTTTGTGGTGTATAACGACGCACTGTTTTGACAACTGGCCATGTGGTACTGGTCTAATGGCGTCGGTGAATGCGTTGGGGATGATGAACCTAACCTAGCCTAGAAGGGAGGAGAATATGTGTATAATATGTTTTAAACACACCCACACCTACAAAAGACACCTTATGTACTTGCATATATACACACCTACATGTTCACAGTAAATAAATACAAACACTTTGACATTACGACCTTTTACCACTTAGAAGACTTATGACCAACAGGCATAAAGTACACTTTGGTACCAGGCCGAGTTAAGTAGAGTAGCGATTAATTGATTTGTGGTGTTTAACGACGCACTGTTTTGACAACGGGTCATGTGGCACTGGTCTAATGGCGTCGGTGAATGAGTGGATGATGATGAGGATGATGATGAACCTAACTTAGCCTAGAAGGGAGGAGGGGAAACCCGGTGCAAGCACGTAGCCTACTCCTGTCGAAGATCAATAGGGCCACCGGCTTAACGTCCCTTCCGAAGGACGGTACAACGCGAACAACAGGATTCCTCCTCAAATCCATGCTGTCAAGAGGTTGATAAGCAAGGGGAGTGAAGTTGCTGTACTAACTTTCATCCCTCTAGCCTCTCTCCCGAACAGAACTGGTCATGTGTATGATGGTCACGCATCTAATACCTGACCCAGCGCAGTGTTTCTTAAATTTCATCCCTCCAACCTCTCTCCCGAACAGAACTGGTCATGTGTATGATGGTCACCCATCCAATACCTGGCCCAGCGCAGTGTTGCTTAAATTTCATCCCTCCAACCTCTCTCCCAAACAGAACTGGTCATGTGTATGATGGTCACCCATCCAATACCTGGCCCAGCGCAGTGTTGCTTAAATTTCATCCCTCCAACCTCTCTCCCAAACAGAACTGGTCATGTGTATGATGGTCACGCATCCAAGACCTGACTCAGCGCAGTGTTGCTTAACTTTCATCTCTCCAACCTCTCTCCCGAACAGAACTGGTCATGTGTACGATGATGAATCATCCAATACCTGACCCAGCGCAGTGTTGCTTAACTTTCATCCCTCCAACCTCTCTCCCGAACAGAACTGGTCATGTGTATGATGGTCACGCATTCAATACCTGACCCAGCGCAGTGTTGCTTAACTTCGGTGATCTCACGAGAACCTGTGTTTCCAACAAGGTGGTACAGGAGAGAGGCGAGATGAAAAGAATCCCGTGAAAGAGAAATCTGATCTGAAATCTGAAATCTGAAAATCTGAAAACCGAGGTCGGCGCCTGAGATACACGGGCATGTCCCGACTTGTGTTTGACTTTCACTTCCCGGCGATGCTGACAATCGAAACCGCCTCTCGCTGATTAAGTTTGCTTATCGACTTCCAGGAATTAGTCACCGGAGAGCGCTACTCTGAATTCTAAGACATTTGCAAGGAGATCAGCTTGAGGTTTCCGTGGTAATGAGATTTCTAGTCGAGTAAAGCTGACTGATTTTCCACGCACAGTTTTCTGTGTTGAATTGAGATACAATCAATTTCTCAATTATTTTCTAAGACGAATAATTTTGAGAATTTTTGAGAATTAGAAGAAATAAAAACTTTTTGCAGCTACCAACACGTGGTAACGGTAGGTGTCACCCGATGGCGCTTGCTGCTGAGCTAACGAGGCTGGCAACACGTGGTAACGGTAGGTGCCACCCGATGGCGCTTGCTGCTGAGCTAACGAGGCCGGCAACACGTGGTAACGGTAGGTGCCACCCGATGGCGCTTGCTGCTGAGCAAACGAGGCCGGCAACACGTGGTAACGGTAGGTGCCAACCGATGGCGCTTGCGGCCGTCCTTTTTTACAAATCTCTACAATTAAATAATTACGACTCAAAAAATCGCGATACATGTTTATCAATCGTTGAGGTTAGCATTAATAAAGATTAATTGAGTGTAAACCAGTCTCAAATGCAAGTAATCTGCGAGAAATAACGAAATGAAATTTCTTAACACTCGAAACGACGGTGACTCCACCTGGCGGCATCCTACATTTTTGTCGCGGTAAAGCAGTCTTTTGGCAGCCATTTTTCGACGAAGACGGTTTGACATCAGCTCTGTCACTCTAAACATCTAAAAACCTAGTAAAGTCTATCAACCGATTGTGGCAAAAAAAAAACTTGAAACGCACGTCTTTCGTTAAGATTTCCCCGCCAGTTCGGTGAGTGCACCGCGTCGAGAGCTTGCGTCGTAATCCTCGGGGCAAGACCGACGCTTCACGTGTGTGGACCCCGTGAGCCGCGGGGACGCGACGTCGGCGTCGGCGTCGTCCCAGCGGCGATGAATAATTTCCGCTCATTACCAATGCGAGGACCGGCAAAGTGCCGCGCTATGTATGGTCTGTGCACGCGCTAGCATTGTGATACCCACACGAGCCAAGCGGCTTTGCAAGTGAAAAAAGCGGCTTCTTTTTTTCTTTTTACATATTTTATTTATGACGAATTGGGATTATTTCCCAATTTTCCCTGGAGTGGTACGCTTATTCTGATGTTATCATTGCCTTTCGTGGCAAGCGCTTCAGCGGAATTCGACTGACTTTTTCCCGTTTTTCTTGCCATGCGAATAAACTTGCCGGGAAACTTTTGATGTGCGAGATTCAATCAAGACAGAAATCGTAAAACTGCAGATAAACTCGGCAGTTGCACTGAAGTATATACCAGTCATACCAATTGTAATAAACTTTAAGTGTAATTCCTCGACTGCAACTAGCAATTGAAATCGAGCAAAGAAAAAAGCAAAAGTATATTTTTATTACGACTAACTTTGAGTGGTGCAAAAACGGTTTGAAAAGCAAAACAAACTGCAGTCGGTCTGTTGCGCTCGTACAAAGTTTCCACTTTCTGTAATATTTCACAGCCAATCAAATCTGCCACGTGGAACGTACAGCCTGGCGTAATTGGCGCTGTAAAAAGTTCCACAACGCTCGGATGTATGAAATCGTCGTTTAAAAATTCAAATGATTTTATCGCTGGCTCAAGCGCAACTCGTTGCCCACGCGTAACTTCGTCAAAATCAAGCCGTTTTTTTTTTTTTTCTTTCTTTCCTCTTCTCTATTTATTCAAATTGGATGTGGGCTGTGACAGCGACGTGCGATACTGGCGCCCCTAGCGGTCGATTCGCGCGCCGTGTGTTAATTTAATAGCCGTGTGCGATCGCAGCGATACGCGGCGGCCGTCATGTCAACCAGCAATCGGTCACCGCGTGACGTAATCAAGACGCTGATGACGTGGCATTGCTAGCTGTGGTTGACGCCGCCATTACGATAAGACGCGGTGACATTTTGCAAGAGTTTAATGACGATGTCGGTGCTTTTAATTGCTTTCATTTAGTTGGCTTCGGATAGGATTTGAGTGGGTTGCATCACCTCCATCTTCTATTTCTGGGAAACAAGGAAACGACATTCTATTTTTATTCTTTAGTTAGGGTTGGGAAAGTCTGTTTCAGGTACTAAAAAAATCTCTTTTGGTGCACATTTTCCGGGAAATCTATCCTAGAAACAAAGTTCTAAAAAATGTATACTATCTGAGTATAGACCTGAGTAAGCTACCACTCCAATAGACCTGAGTAAGCTAAGCTCCCACTCCAATAGACCTGAGTAAGCTCCCACTCCAATAGACCTGAGTTAGCTCCCACTTCAATAGACCTGAGTAAGCTTCCACTCCAATAGACCTGAGTAAGCTCCCACTCCAATAGACCTGAGTAAGCTCCCACTCCAATAGACCTGAGTAAGCTCCCACTCCAATAGACCTGAGTAAGCTACCACTCCAATAGACCTGAGTAAGCTAAGCTCCCACTCCAATAGACCTGAGTAAGCTCCCACTCCAATAGACCTGAGTAAGCTCCCACTCCAATAGACCTGAGTAAGCTCCCACTGCAATAGACCTGAGTAAGCTCCCACTTCAATAGACCTGAGTAAGCTTCCACTCCAATAGACCTGAGTAAGCTCCCACTCCAATAGACCTGAGTAAGCTCCCACTTCAATAGACCTGAGTAAGCTTCCACTCCAATAGACCTGAGTAAGCTCCCACTCCAATAGACCTGAGTAAGCTCCCACTTCAATAGACCTGAGTAAGCTCCCACTCCAATAGACCTGAGTAAGCTCCCACTCCAATAGACCTGAGTAAGCTCTCACTCCAATAGACCTGAGTAAGCTCCCACTCCAATAGACCTAAGTAAGCTCCCACTCCAATAGACCTGAGTAAGCTCCCACTTCAATAGACCTGAGTAAGCTCCCACTCCAATAGACCTGAGTAAGCTCCCACTCCTATAGACCTGAGTAAGCTCCCACTTCAATAGACCTGAGTAAGCTCCCACTCCAATAGACCTGAGTAAGCTCCCACTCCAATAGACCTGAGTAAGCATGTGTTTTACTTTTCTTATGCTGAGCAGTTATTTCGGTACCTGTAATGAGGGTATCTAGGTTCACGCGTTGGGTAGTGATTTTGATGCCGAGGAAAATTTTGACCCTCTTTGCTTGCTTTTAGGTTTAAACCCAATGCTTACTTCAGAGTGTATTACAAAAATGCATCTCTCAAAAGGCTTCCAGACCAAACTTCCTTTACGATCTGCGTTTGCTATTCGCAAGCTTTATTGAGTTGAATGAAGAATGGAATAATGGAACTATTCAAGCATTTTCAATAAGATAGAAAATACATTTTAATTAAAACGTGGCATCGATTGATTGGGGTTTAACGACGCAATGTTTTGACATCTGGCCATGCGGCACTGGCCTACTGGCGTCGGTGAATGAGTGGATGATGATGAGGATGATGATAAATCTAACTTAGCCTAGAAGAGGGAGGGTTAACTCAGTGCCGGCACGTAGCCTACTTCTGTCGAAGACCAAGGGGACCAACGGCTTAACTTCCCTTCCGAAGGACGGTACAACGCGAACAACAGGATTCCTCCACAAATCCATGCTGTCGAGAGGTTGATAAGCAAGGCGAGTGAAGTTGCTGTCGAGAGGTTGATAAGCAAGGCGAGTGAAGTTGTTGTCGAGAGGTTGATAAGCAAGGCGAGTGAAGTTGTTGTCGAGAGGTTGATAAGCAAGGCGAGTGAAGTTGTTGTCAAGAGGTTGATAAGCAAGGCGAGTGAAGTTGTTGTCGAGAGGTTGATAAGCAAGGCGAGTGAAGTTGTTGTCGAGAGGTTGATAAGCAAGGCGAGTGAAGTTGTTGTCGAGAGGTTGATAAGCAAGGCGAGTGAAGTTGTTGTCGAGAGGTTGATAAGCAAGGCGAGTGAAGTTTTTGCGCTTGATTGTGCCAGTATTTTAGGCTTCTCTGCAATTTTTCATCTACTTTACAACTGTCTTAGTTTCAATGGGACTCAAATAACCTTGCGCATTTCCTTTGAAGATGCTGTGATGAGCATCAGAAGCATCTCAAAGTAAATATTCAATTCGCACACAATGGTTTCTTAAATGTGTGTCATAATTTTGATTGCTCCTCGTTTGTCATCGTTCCGGCTTCTTTGGTGTTTTACAAATCACCGCTTAATAATCCGCTTGGCATTGGTATTTTAAAAATAGACCGTTAAGAAAATTCTCTTGGACGACTCGCTTTGGTAACCTCGAAGTGGTTCATGAATTCAACCAGAATGGAATAAACTCTGCACTAGAATTCTCCAGAACTCTAGAATAACCGACTGCCATTGTTGCCTTGACAAGCGAGGAGCTTTATTTCGCTGAACTCTTGCTTGTCTGTGCTGACAACAAAACCAATAGAGATCAACGAACTTGAACCTAAACAAGTCCAATTGGACTTCTCGAAAAGTGTGGTAAAAGGGTGGTAGTTGGGGGGGGGGGGGGGGGGGGTGGTTACGTCAGGGAAACGTCATCACGACGTGACACGCGGTAATCGTGAACTTTACCCATAGGTCAGCCCCCCCCCCCCCCCCTGCCACAAAAAGAGGGGGGGGGGGGGGGGGCTGTCGACCGACAAAAACAATCACGAACTTTGCGAGAACCATTCATAATTGTCACACATACCGACGCGTGGGCCAGTGGCGCACTGTCAGGACATTTAGCGGCTAGGATTTGATTTGTGGGGTTTAACGACGAGCTGTTTTGACATCTGGCAATGCGGTACTGGTCTTATGGTGTCGGTGAATGAGTGGATGAGGATGATGATGAACCAAATCTAGCCTAGAAGGGAGGAGGGAAACCTGGTGCTGGCACGTAGCCTACTCCTGTTGAAGAGCACCAAGGGGACCACCGGCTTAACATCCCTTCCGAAGGACGGTACAACTCGAACAACAGGATTCCTCTACAAATCCATGCTGTCGAGAGGTTGATAAGCAAGGCGAGTAAAGCTGTTGTACAGAACTGGTCATGTGTATGATGGTCACCCATCCAATACCTGACCCAGCGCAGTGTTGGGGCTAATTTTATCCAAGAATTTGTGTGACATTTTTCTTAATCCCCTGGCTGTGGTTTGCTCTAAACCAATACGTTGTGTAAGATCACGTATCGCAAGAGGAAGTTGATTTCAAAAAGGGAATATTTTGTGATTTATAAAATGTTGCTTTTATATCGTTTTTGGTTCTAATTTTAAAAAGCACAAATGAATATTGCCGGAAGTGATGACAAATTTATGAAATTAATACCATATTTAGGTGCATTTCACAATTCCTCTAGTGTACTTGTGCAATTGACTGAGTTAAAACGTAGCTTTTTAAATCTAAAATATAATCTACTTCAAATCCATTCTTCACCTAGCTTAGCTATTAAATGGGCACGACCACCACTGCCCACACGATAACTCCGCCGCCAATCAACGAAGAAACGATTACCTCGACGCCAGCGCCACTCGTGTCACCCGAATCACGGCAAATTTATGAACCACAAAAACTGCAGAGGTCTTAATTATTCTAACGCGTCGCGAGTTTGACAATCCGTCGGACACGTGACCTGTCAGGTGGGAGTGAGAGGGATAACGAAGACGGATCTCTCCCCACCCCTACTACCCTCGTGTGACAGGGGAGGTCGGAAAAGCCGGGAAAGCAAGGGTTTTCCAGTCGTGCTGCGCCAGGAATTAATGCACGTCTCGTACGGAAAGACGTTGGTCTTGAGATCTCTCGAGGTACAGTAGGTTAGGTGTATGAAGACCTCTGAGATGGTGGTCGCCATTGCCGGGTGGATTCACTGCTACAGACTAAACTAGATAATTAATTGACAAAAAAAAAACATTTCACGGGCTCATTAACGTTTTAAAATTCATTTTTATACCCAATTATGAATTTAGACATCTAGTGGATTCATACCGAACAGGAAAATCGACATAAGAGCAAATCTGATTGCATGACTTTCTTCTCACGTGTTGCTGAGACGCTAATACAATACTAAAACAACTATTCTGAGGTAAATTTGTAGGAAACTCGGTAAAACGAACATTTTGGTGTCGCCTTCGGTTTCCCAAGAAGTAATACGGTTGAATAATTCGACATTTTAAATGCAAAATGAAAAATGCAACTTTTGGTAACCATAGAAACGAGTTGACCTTGGGAATCATAGCAACGAGTTGACCTTGGTTACCATAGCAACGAGCCACTTTTTTCGCTTTGGCTTTGAATCCCTATTGCTGTGAGTGTCACGAGACGAGGCGACGGTGCTGCCCCGGTGCGGTTTGTGTCGAGACATGGAACTGCGCTTAGTGCGACGTGTAAGACGGAAAACACGTCCCTCTGGTCTCTGCTTGCACCGCATATACTCTTGGGCTTGTAAACCAGGACGGCGTTAATTTAATCTAGGGTGGCATCTGGTATGGAACGAACCGGATCGAAAGTTCATTTTAGAAATAGTCTCGACTTGCATGTAGAATCTGTCAGGACGACTTTTGAAAGTTGTTTTTTAAGGTAGATTTGGGTGCATGCTTAAGAAGACTTTTTATTTATTTATTTACTGCTGACAGGTACAGCATATCTGAAGCTTAGTAATAATAAAACGATATGCTAGTATTTTATAGTAAATCTAGTAATTTAATATAATTATATGTATGGTTAGATAATTGTATAAAAAGGGGAATTAAATATTTCAATAAGGTGTAATGATAAGAAAATAAACATCAATTTCAAGAAATGGAATATCAATGGTAATCCGTGTAGCAGGAAGTGCAATTTCGCACAAGTGATTTCAAATTTAAGCGCATCGACGTAAAAACAGCACGAGAATTTGCACAAAACCTGAAACAACGCTTTGATAAACTCGCATCGCGTTTTGAACCAGACTTCTTAGGTTTTATTATTTGTTGAAATATTCAAAGATCAGAGGATAAGCCGGGCCTTGGCAAGCTTTTTCATCCTTGGATTTGCGAACGCTTGAACTGCCGCTTTTTTTTATTTTCCGCCTGCACTTCTTGGCCAAAAATAAAGAACTGTGTCGAGTCTTCACGTTAAAGCCATCAACCGCTCTGCCATCTAGCGTCCATAAATACAATTTTCTATCGCAAACCCATTTCCCGTCCGTGGCACGTTATGCAGTGTTTACGCGGGAATAAAAATCATGCCGTTCTCGCGCGGCGTCGGCTCCCAGTGGCCGGGGTTCTAATCTCGATCGGCGACTTAACAGTTTCCTCGGAAGCTGCCTGTGAATCGCTCACCCTGCCTCCTACCGGTTGGCGGCTTAACTACGCCGTAAAGCAGGAACGTTACTCCTTTGGAGAAGGCAAAGAAGGGTGCCTTGACTTGACGTTGTTTCACGCTTAGAGCGGAGAGATAAATGTCACGACCAAAATATGGCGTTCTAGATGCTTTTTGGTTTTTGTTCTTTTATAGACATACTAGAACCAATGGGCCGGTAAATAAGGAATGGTTTTTTCCAATTTTTCTAAGAAAGTCATTTTCGTTGATAACTTTGCAAACAAACATTTCATCAATCATAGGAGGTTCATTGGTAGATTCAACGTTAGGTAGCCATGGAGATGCTTAGATCGCCTGACAGAGCTTCTCAATTCTGCTATCTTATGTTACCACGGGTATATCATGGCCTAGCATAGGAGGTTCAATGGTAGATTCAACGTTTAGTAGCTATGGAGATGCTAAGATCGCCTGACAGAGCTTCTCAATTCTGCTATCTTATGTTACCACGGGTATATCATGGCCTAGCATAGGAGGTTCAATGGTAGATTCAACGTTTGGTAGCCACGGAGATGCTGAGATCGCCTGACAGAGCTTCTCAATTCTGCTATCTTATGTTACCACGGGTATATCATGGCCTAGCATAGGAGGTTCAATGGTAGATTCAACGTTTGGTAGCCATGGAGATGCTGAGATCACCTGACAGAGCTTCTCAATTCTGCTGTCTTATGTTACCACGGGTATATCATGGCCTAGCATAGGAGGTTCAATGGTAGATTCAACGTTTGGTAGTCATGGAGATGTTGAGATCACCTGACAGAGCTTCTCAATTCTGCTATCTTATGTTACCACGGGTATATCATGGCCTAGCATAGGAGGTTCAGTGGTAGATTCAACGTTTGGTAGCCATGGAGATGCTGAGATCGCCTGACAGAGCTTCTCAATTCTGCTATCTTATGTTACCACGGGTATATCATGGCCTAGCATAGGAGGTTTAATGGTAGATTCAACGTTTGGTAGCCATGGAGATGCTGAGATCGCCTGACAGAGCTTCTCAATTCTGCTATCTTATGTTACCACGGGTATATCATGGTCTAGCATAGGAGGTTCAATGGTAGATTCAACGTTTGGTAGCCATGGAGATGCTGAGATCGCCTGACAGAGCTCCTCAATTCTGCTATCTTATGTTACCACGGGTATATCATGGCCTAGCATAGGAGGTTCAATGGTAGATTCAACGTTTGGTAGCCATGAAGATGCTGAGATCGCCTGACAGAGCTTCTAAAATTTACCTTCTTATCCTTCCGAGATGAAACTAAACAAATTATATTATACCTTATAGGTTGCCGGTTTTCAGTAGTTCGTAAAGAATTTAACAGCTGTAATTTTTTTATTTTATTTTTTATTTTCAATAACCAATAAAACATGTTTTAGTATGTTGACGGCCTGTACAATACTTAACAGACAGCTGAAAATCAATTTTAAGAGCTAAAATCAAAATACATTTCCACAGCCTTCCGAAACCGATTCGCCAAAAAAACGTGGTATTTCGCTTCAAACTTTGCCGATAACGCAACAAAAAGCCAGCGAGTCCAGGCTTCCTTTCCAGCACGGGTAACACCATGGCACAGAGGAACCAGTCTCCCATGATAGACCCACAACCCTTTAGAGGGGGGCGTGGGGAGGGGGGAGGGTGAGGCGTAGACCCGTCGCCATCTAAATAATAACATCTCCTCACCCATAAATACCAGGACCGACGCCTCCGTAATGACCATCCCCCACCCCTTGCTAGTCAGGGCAAGCTCGTATTATTAGAGGCTTACGTGTAATCCGAAAACGATTTGCCCCCCCCCCCCCCCCCCCCACCCCCCCCCCGCCACCCAACGAAAGGGGTACTCGAGGGACTAAGCTGAAATGCGACTGGGTTTTTTTTCTCTCCCAGTTGACGGTTTCGACCAAATTGCCGAGGGTCCGATCACTGAACGCTAATCATTGTCGAAACGGTTTTATGTCGAATCGGTTTTAGAGTTTGCTGCCTCGTGAAGGAAAGATCCGTGCCGCCGTGGTGATTTGCCTTTAAACGATGTAGCAGCTGCAACAAACGAGGTTAAGCAACACTGCGCTGGGTCAGGTATTGGATGGGTGACCATCATACACATGACCAGTTCTGTTCAGGAGAGAGGTTGGAGGGATGAAAGTTAATCAACACTGCGCTGGGTCAGGTATTGGATGGGTGACTACCATACACATGACCAGTTCTGTTCGGGAGAGAGGTTGGAGGGATGAAAGTTAAGCAACACTGCGCTGAGTCAGGTATTGGATGGGTGACTATCATACACATGACCAGTTCTGTTCGGGAGAGAGGTTGGAGGGATGAAAGTTTAGTAACACTGCGCTGGGTCAGGTATTGTATGGGTGACCATCATACACATGACCAGTTCTGTTTGGGAGAGAGGTTGGAGGGATGAAAGTTAAGCAACACTGCGCTGGGTCAGGTATTGTATGGGTGACCATCATACACATGACCAGTTCTGTTTGGGAGAGAGGTTGAAGGGATGAAAGTTAAGCAACACTGCGCTGAGTCAGGTATTGGATGAGTGACCATCATACACATGACTAGTTCTGTTCGGGAGAGAGGTTGGAGGGATGAAAGTTAAGCAACACTTCGCTGGGTCAGGTATTGTATGGGTGACCATCATACACATGACCAGTTCTGTTTGGGAGAGAGGTTGGAGGGATGAAAGTTAAGCAACACTGCGCTGGGTCAGGTATTGGATGGGTGACCGCCATACACATGACCAGTTCTCTTTGACATATTACAGCCTACTTTTAAATCTCTGCTGACCAAAAGTCAGCGATCATTTTGACTTTGTAAATATAATTCAGCAGCTTCGCTTAGCGTACAAAACGCAGTGCGTCGTTAAGCACCGTGAATTGCGTCGCCTGCTTTCGAGTTGCCATCGCGCAGAAAGGAAAGTGTTTTATTTTCCCCCGAGTCTGGCAGAGGAAACTGTATTCGGTTTCATCTCCGGGAACCGCGTGTCTGCCGCGACTGGGTCATCAGTATGAAGGGAACATGTTCGGGGCGCGAATAGGGTCGCCGTTGCCGGAGGGTGGGGTCCGGGCAGGCGTTATCACGGCATTGCTGTCCTAGGTGGTGCTAGCCTTTCAGGTTTCTGGGGAACTCGACCAGAAACGATCGATTGAGTTTCATTGGCTACGGATTGGTATTGTGCAATAACCGTTTCTTAGAACCACTTCGGCAATGATGTGCTCAAAGTTTAAAACTATTTGCCGAGACCGAGCCTTGTGAAGTGCTACCCTAAGAAGTGCAGTCATAAGAAAATTCATCTCCTTTAAGAAACAAATATCTTTCTGTTATTTCGGAATTCTTGGTCTTAAAAGTTTTAAAGAACAAAGCACCATTGACTTTTTAATTATTAAATGTCACAGCCTTAATGTTAAACCTTTCTGCTGAGAAAACGAGGCCGGCAACGCGTGGTAACGGTAGGTGCCACCCGATGGCGCTTGCTGCTGAGCAAACGAGGCCGGCAACACGTGGTAACGGTAGGTGCCACCCGATGGCGCTTGCTGCTGAGCAAACGAGGCCGGCAACACGTGGTAACGGTAGGTGCCACCCGATGGCGCTTGCTGCCGTCCTTTTTAACATACTCTCAAATGCGAGTAATCTAAAATAGATTGGTAAGAATTTTTCATAAGGTTGGGTGAAGTGCTCCGGATTAAATCTTAGATTTACTTTTAGAATTCCAGCGCCTGCTAAACACACGTTCGTTAGCTTTTTTAGACTGTTTTTGTGAATCCAAGGTCACTTAAAAAAGTCCTTTTCAAACTTCAATGTTAAGATTTTTTCACGGCTTACTGTAGACTGTTTCGACGCTTCCATGAATCCCTTTGCATAGCAATGTCAAAGTTTTAACCCCATTTTGTCAAAACCTAGCAAAACATGTTGGCTGCTGCAAACAGCTGCAAACAACGGACCGACCCACGCTTGTCCCGCCTGACAGATTTCCTCTGTTTCAAGTTGATTTGAATAAACTGGGTGATAAGTCACCGGCACCTAAAGGCAAGTGTCGCTGTGAGAGCGACAGAGACAAGAGATGGGTCCTGGCGTGGGTGCAAGTGAGAGGGAATAAGACAGAGTGCAAGCATCAGGTGGCCTGTGAAATGAGGTGTTCCTTTATGAATCATCGTTGAAATCTGTTTCGTAGTCCTGTCACCAGGCGGCGTTTTGTCGCTAAAACACGCTACAGTGTGTTTAGGATTAGAGCCGCTTGTTAAAATGGCTGAAATTGCAACAGTTACACCTGAGGTATTATGGATTTTGTTCCAAAACTATTAGTTGTCGGCCATTTTGATGTTTTAATATATTTATAATAACATATAAAAACGTTTGGTCTGTTTTGGACATTTGAATCTTAATTTTTGTCGCAAAACAAAGGAAAAATACACAATTTTGGTGTCAGTTTTGCTAAAATTGCCAGGTTTACAAGCAGTTATACGCATTAAACGTTTTCTAAATAATGTACCCACTTTAAAAGTATTCAACTTTCTGAAAGTTTCATACAAGTGAATAAATATTTGAATAAAGTTAAATTTTAACCTAAAATCTAGTTTAAAACACGGCCCATTGACAGCATGCGACGCCGCATGTCACACTGCTAAGCTAAACCCAACTTGCCGTGCATGAAATCGCGTGCCGTTAAAACCCAGCAGCCACATAGATACACACAAAAATAACAATAACGGTCACACGTGGCGTGATTTATGGCGGGAAATTTAAATTTAAACGCACTTACTCAAGAAAACGAATTCTTCGCGGTCGTACATTTCCTTTAATTTCCTAGCCTTTTTCCACACACACATACCCGTAACGTCACCAAATCCCTTCGCTCTCTCTGCACCCCTTCACCGCAATGATATCAGAACATGAGAATCAAAACTCTGCGAGCACAAAGCACTGGACGATAAATTGACACGGCTTCCTATAGTAGTGTGCGGCGATGTACTCTCCCTAAGGCTCTCACCGGAAGTACCGGCTCGGCAGTCGATTGTTCAGAGGTCACAGATGAATGGTGCACCCGGGCAAAGACCGAACCTTTGTCTGCCCGCTCTGGTCTCTTGACTTAAGAAGGTTGCCGACAATACTTGTCGCTCGATGGTATTGTTTAGGAGTTAGTGCTCTTCGCAGGGCAGAGATATTTTAGTAAAGATTTTTGGTCATCGTTTTGGTATTGGGTTATCTTGTTATAGATAGTGGAGAGTTGTATTGAATGGCGAGGTTTTATTGGTTGGTTTTGAACAATGCGGCTAGAACTTGAAATTTTGGTCGCAAGGGCTTCGCGGACTCGATTTGAGTTGCGTTTTAGTCAAGAGGGCCTTGAAGACACTGTCAAATTTGTACTGTGAAAATTTTTTTTGACCAACTTTATGACAAAATTCAGAACGCGACAAAAAAAGTGAAGATAACAAAAATAAAGATTTCAAATCAATAAAACGCATCCAACGTCAAATTGGAGTTACTCGAGTTTGACAGGTTGTGACGTGGTATAGCGTCACTAGAATCAGAGTGACTGTGAGTATTCACAGCCTCTTGGTTCTACTCCTTGGAGATCCGTCATTCTCATCAAATACAATAAACTCGTCTTAAAAAGCCAGTGTCCAAGTAGCTCAATTGGTTAGAGCAACACCCGCGACAGGTGGAGATCGGGGTTCAAGTCCTTGTTTGGGCATCCATTTTTGAGACGGTTTTAGTGTTCATAATCTTTTTTTTTTTTAATGGTAATCGTTTAATTTATTTTTCGATGAAAGTCAGAATATACAAATAATTAAGAAAAGTATTTTCTGTGTAACTTTCACTCTCACATCGACTTTACCTAACCTTGGTACTAATTTTGAGAATAACTTCCTTCATCATCACCCTTTAAGTCCCTCTATGACATCTACAACTGCGAAACGTTGGGAAATTTGACGGCGCAAGTCAAATTTCAAACAAATGCATTTGCCTGATTAATTGAAAAATTAAACTATACATTTCGGGTTTAAAAAAAAATCTGCTTTCAATTTTTGAGAAATCGACTTCTTGTCTTGCCACCTTTCACCCAGCGAATGCAGACATGAAGAAAAGTCAGAAGCAAATCGCCGACCTCTGAGGCAAAAACAACTCATCCTAAATGATACGAAAAACCAACCCTAATCTATCTTTCAATCAACGAGGAAAGTTCGAATAGTTACCAACTCATGTTCTATCTCCTGACATCACAGTTAGATAATATCTCAATCTTGAAACTAGATTTAATTTAAGTACCAGCAATTTTCTCCGACAATACCAGACTCTTTTGTTCCGAGTCCCGCGAAAACATGCGGAGGTCCCGCGGAGTCTTCGAGTCCAGGACGGGCCTGGGTTTCCCAAATCCAATTACCCGACGGGCGGGATCGCGATATGGACCTCAGACATGCGAGAGTTGGCACGCACACCACCAGACTGCGCTCGGAGAGGAACCGATGAGGTCATGTAACACACGAGCTCATTTTTATATACCTAAGCAACCATGTCTTAAGATAGACTAAAGCTTTTAACTCTGAATATCAAACCGAATGTAAAGGTTTGGCTTGATAGGAACACCGGTCCTCGTGAGATCACCGTTGTTAAGCAACACTGTGCTGGGTCAGGTATTGGATGGGTGACCATCATACACATCACCAGTTCTGTTCGGGAGAGAGGTTGGAGGGATGAAAGTTAAGCAACACTGCGCTGGGTCAGGTATTGGATGAGAGACCATCATACACATCACCAGTTCTGTTCGGGAGAGAGGTTGGAGGGATGAAAGTTAAGCAACACTGCTCTGGGTCAGGTATTGGATGGGTGACTGTCATCCTGGGGGGACTGAAATGATAGCCTATCTTATCAATCTGTTAAAGGCATGGATCAGCTGAGTAAACTTTCAATTTGATTGTGAACTGAATTTTTAAAAGAAAGCAAAATGATTTCTTCCTCTGGTTAAATGATTAAAGGGTTGCTTAGTTTAACAAATCCGAATTATTTAATTGCGTAATATAACTGCATTTTTAATTTGTTTGTTTAGATGCAGTTTATCAGTAAATACCATCATTACTTACCGACTTTAAAATTGATAACTCACAAATTATATATAAGCTAGTAATACCGATTAAATCAAACAAAAGCGTCTGCAAAGTTAAAACGCACGCTTTGTTCAGCTTTGTTTTCATCATGTTTTAATCATTTTCATCGACGAAATTATAACGTAGAATAAATGTTCAATTTGGCTGTAATTGCCCCCGTCACGGTTGATTAGATACGTTACCACCATGAAGCCACCACGCCCCTGAAGTGCATGGTTGCAACATTTCACTGCGCTATTGCAGTAATAATCAGAGTTCATTTGCAGCGGCCGGCGATCTCGCAACCTAGACGTCCAAAACTGACATACATAATTGCCATAATGACACTGACGCGATATCATTGCCGGCATCTCTGTTGTAACAATATACCGAGCCATTTTGCCACACCAGAATTAAATTAGCCTGCGATAATTCCTAGCGGTATTCCGTTTCTGAATTTTGCATACCATTAGAATTAGAGCGAATTCCCGGTAGATTCTAGAACCGCATGCATGAATAACGCGGTACCGAAGTGAACCACTGTTCAGCATAAACTCAACAGCAAAGTTCACTAAGTTAAGCACGTAAACTAACAAAAAAAACGAAAAAAACGAGACATTCTAACCAAATCAACCTGTCAAAATGCTGAACAGTGCGGTCAAGCTTGAAACCAATTGTAAAGTCATGTGGTTGAAGGTGGTTTAATGGAAACAAAGTCTTCTGGAGAAGAACCACTGTAAAAATAACCTGGATAGAGCATAGCATCCTGCCAGATGATCTCAAATAACCTGGATAGAGCATAGCATCCTGCCAGATGATCTCAAATAACCTGGATAGAGCATAGGATCCAGCCAGCTGATCTTAAATAACCTGGATAGAGCATAGGATCCAGCCAGCTGATCTCAAATAACCTTAATAGAGCATAGGATCCAGCCAGCTGATCTCAAATAACCTGGATAGAGAATAGGATCCAGCCAGCTGATCTCAAATAACCTGGATAGAGAATAGGATCCAGCCAGCTGATCTCAAATAACCTAGATAGAGCATAGGATCCAGCCAGCTGATCTAAAATAACCTAGATAGAGCATAGGATCCAGCTAGCTGATCTCAAATAACCTTGCTGAAGCATAGGATCCAGGCAGCTGATCTCAAATAACCTGGATAGAGCATAGGATCCAGCCAGCTGATCTCAAATAACCTGGATAGAGCATAGGATCTAGCCAGCTGATCTCAAATAACCTGGATAGAGCATTGGATCTAGCCAGCTGATCTCAAATAACCTGGATAGAGCATAGGATCCAGCCAGCTGATCTCAAATAACCTGGATAGATCATAGGATCCAGCAAGCTGATCTAAAATAACCTGGATAGATCATAGGATCCAGCCAGCTGATCTCAAATAACCTGGATAGATCATAGGATCCAGCCAGCTGATCTTAAATAACCTGGATAGAGCATAGAATCCAGTATGCTGATCTCAAATAACCTGGATAGATCATAGGATCCA
Organism: Protonemura montana; assembly: GCA_947568835.1. Lineage (NCBI taxonomy): Eukaryota > Metazoa > Arthropoda > Insecta > Plecoptera > Nemouridae > Protonemura > Protonemura montana. The sequence continues at coordinate 2,579,292 of OX387610.1, forward strand.
GCAAGCTGATCTCAAATAACCTGGATAGATCATAGGATCCAGCCAGCTGATCTCGAATAACATGATAACAGAAATCCCGCCAACTTTCGTACTCTACGCTCGCTACGCTCATACGTTTTTGCCCTCACAAAACAAGAATTCACTTGAAATCACATCCTGTCAGCAACAATTATAGCAGCAAGTGATTCAAGTCCTGGCCGCGTCGATATCAGCGCTTTATTGTGACGTAGATTTAGAAATCGCCGATCGTGACTCCAGTTTGTCACCGGGAACAATGGCTGCCTCGCGCGAGGTTGGCACTAACTGGGCGCGTGCTTTCACTAGCAAATGTTGGCAACTCAGTTGGCGTGCTTTCACTTTGTTAGGTTAGGAATTGGGACGTCACTTGCCCTGTTGTCTAGCTTAGTGAATCTGTCACGGCGGTGATTAGTTGAGCTTTTAACGGCTTGTTAAAATAACTTTTTAAGCGTTAAAAATGATGAAAAAAGATGGATTTGTTTGTGAATTTATTTTATTTTTACTACGTGTATGAATTGTGTACGCTGATATTCGAAATATAATCGAACAAATAAACGACTTAACGATTTCAGCAGCGCATTACAACTGCAATTAAATAAGGTTTAGTGGCGATAATAAACGAAGTGGTAATCTGCTTAAAAACACTGGTATTTTGAAAAAAATGTACACAAAAAACAGTGAAATACACTGCGCTGAGTCAGGTATTGGATGGGTGATTATCATACACATGACCAGATCTGTTCGGGAGAGAGGTTGGAGGGATGAAAGTTAAGCTACACTGCGCTGAGTCAGGTATTGGATGGGTGATTATCATACACATGACCAGATCTGTTCGGGAGAGAGGTTGGAGGGATGAAAGTTAAGCAACACTGCGCTGGGTCAGGTATTGGATGGGTGACGCATCATATACATGACCAGTTCTGTTCGGGAGAGAGGTTGGAGGGATGAAAGTTAAGAAAAACTGCGCTGAGTCAGGTATTGGATGGGTGACCATCATACACATGACCAGTTCTGTTCGCGAGAGAGGTTGGAGGAATGAAAGTTAAGCAACACAGTGCTGGGTCAGGTATTGGATGGGTGACCATCATACACATGACCAGTTCTGTTCGCGAGAGAGGCTGGAGGAATGAAAGTTAAGCAACACAGTGCTGGGTCAGGTATTGGATGGGTGACCATCATACACATGACCAGTTCTGTTCGCGAGAGAGGCTGGAGGAATGAAAGTTTAGCAACACAGTGCTGGGTCAGGTATTGGATGGGTGACCATCATACACATGACCAGTTCTGTTCGCGAGAGAGGCTGGAGGGATGGAAGTTAAGCAACACTGCGCTGAGCCAGGTATTGGATGGATGACCATCATACACATGACCAGTTCTGTTCGCGAGAGAGGTTGGAGGGATGAAAGTTAGTACAGCAACTTTACAACAACAGGAATACTGTTGTATGAGATGTACTGTCCTTCGGAAGGGACTTTAAGCCGGTGGTCCCTTTGGTAGGCTTCGTGCCAGCACCGGGTTTTCCTTTATCTCTACTAGGCTAGGTTAGGTTCATCATCTTCGGCTCATTCTCCGACACCATTAGACCAGTGCCACACGACCCGTTGTCAAAACAATGCGTCGTTAAAGAGAAGACAAAAAATCCATAAAAAAATGTGTAATCTACCATTTTGTAATAAATGATATAATAGGTAATTTAACCCAAGGTTTTCTCTGAGATGTTGAGGCTTTCTAAAAGCTAACCGATGTCAGATTGGACTTAAGTCAACTCAAACGTCTTCCTCAGCGTCTCTGCCTCTGAGATTCCTGGAGAGATTTAAAAAAACCCAGCACATGTGTCCCCTCGATTCATATTTCAGCTCTCGATGTCGGTCGTGTACAGCAAAGCGCATTTCCCGGAACATTTCCCGGGGCATTTCCCGGCCCAAGTTGAAACCATTTCCCCCAAAACGCACGGTGCCAGACGCGACCCCTTTCCCTTGTCGGCGTCGCGGAATGGACGCCCAAATTTCAATTATCAGAACGACGCCATGCGTCTCCTATCTTTTTTTTACGCGAACGACGCCAATAAAAAGCGTCGAACTGGTGTGCTTGATTAATTATTGATTTCGTATCTAAGGCTTGTTGAAAATCGTATGTCGTCGCCCGGATGATGTTTGATGGGGATATGTTTGGGAGTCAAGATTGGGCGGTAAATTTTTACATCGCGGGTTACGACCTAGCCGCTGGACGTTCGTTTCCTGGCAATTAGATCCGTTCTGTTATTCTGAGGTTTCCCGCCATGCGGCGTTACTGTCTACATGCTTGAACATGAGAAATAATACTGCATTTTTTATTATTATTATGAACACTATAAACGTCTCAAAAATTGATGCCCAAAATCGTCTCAAAAAGCCAGTGTTCAAGTTGCTCAATTGGTTAGAGCAACACCCGCGACAGGTGGGGATCGGGGTTCTTGACCCCGTTTGGGCATCAATTTTTGAGACGGTAGTAGTGTTCATAATAATAAATTCCCCGCGCATTGCAAGCGTTTGCAATTTAAATAAGATTTATGCTAATAACACTGAATTTTACACACAAACAAAACGAAAATAATCAGGTATTCTCAGTCATCTTGTTAGTGGAGATTGTTGTTTTGTTGTTTTGGACATTTTAAGGCGTGGAAAAAATCTGGATAGGTAAAATCTTACCAGTGAATGTTTTTTAATTAGGTTTTTAGGTCAGATTTAACCAAAATGTTGAACTATAAGTTGGATCTCTAGCTCACAGACACATCTTAATTCCACTGCATGTGATTGGAAGTCGTCATGGCAACAGTTTCAACAAAATGTTCAACTATAAGTTGGATCTCTAGCTCACAGAAACATCTGAATTTCACTGCATGTGATTGGAAGTCGTCATGGCAACAGTTTCAACAAAATGATCAACTATAAGTTGGATCTCTAGCTCACAGAAACATCTGAATTTCACTGCATGTGATTGGAAGTCGTCATGGCAACAGTTTCAACAAAATGTTCAACTATAAGTTGGATCTCTAGCTCACAGAAACATCTGAATTTCACTGCATGTAATTGGAAGTCGTCATGGCAACAGTTTCAACTAACAATCCAACTAGGGGGCTAGATTTTGTTAAAATAGGACTAAAGTCAAAGCGGGTTTAATCTTTAGATTTCTAATTAAAATTCCAATTTTGAAAATAATCGCAAAAACGCAAATAAACCAGGCGCGGAATCTCGTCAATCTTTCTTGTTCAGGTAAAAATATTAAACGAACATGTTGGTGCAAAGCTATGTTCATTATTTTGCAAATAACAGGCTTTAAATCTCGTAAAAACGCTTCGTTAGTCTTGTTTTTAAAAAGGTATCTGATTTCTGTTTTTCATTGTACCTTTACGAAATTAGCAAACTGTTACAAAACAAAAAAATCTCTTCTGATTGGCTTTTGCTAAGCAAATAATTAACTAACGGACTGTTAACTTCTTAACGGTGAAACTATTGAGAGACAACATTCAAGTCGTAATTTGTTTCGTTGAAAGTCGCTACCACGGCCTTCTAAAGCCTGTTAATAAAAGTGCTAATGACCAGTGACGTCATTATCGACGTCAGACTTTCGATTGAACGATGTCGAAATATCGGCGCCGGGCGTCGAGAATTTAGGCGGAAGGTTTTTTTTAATGATGATGGGTTGGGGGCGGATGGTAAATTGATAATGGAGACAAAATAATGAACAAATTTCTATGAAACTCAATTAGGGAAATTTTGCCTGCTTTGAAAAACGGGTTAGAGAATGTGAGAGGGTTTCAATTCCGTGAGACATGGCCAGGAAAAGATGCGCGTGCCGTTGTCGGCCAAGCACTCAACTTTTAACGAAATTTAGAGCGTAGAGAAGTGGGGGGGGGATGCCCCACCATTCAACGGGCGCCCTTCGATTTAAATGGGGCTCTTACCACTCGAGTCCCTGGTTGTCCCGTTCTATCTCCGATGGGCTTTGTGTTCACACCCAATAATTACTCGGGCTAAAGTTCAATAGAAAATACATAAAATTTAGAATGAAATCTGATTTAACTTACAAACGCTTGCAATGCGCGGGGTATTTTATTATTAACAACACTGTGACCGTCTCAAAAATTGATGCTCAAACGCCGACTCGAACCCCGATCTCCACCTGTCGCGGGTGTTGCTCTAACCAATTGAGCTACTTGGACCCCGATCTCCACCTGTCGCGGGTGTTGCTCTAAACAATTGAGCTACTTGGACACTGGCTTTTTGAGACGGTTTTAGTGTATTTGATGAGAATGACGGATCTCCAAGGAGTAGAACCATGAGGCTGTGAATACTCACAGTCACTCTGATTCTAGTGACGCTATATCACGTCACAGCCTGTTAAATTCCAGTAACTACAATTTGACGTTGAATTCGTTGCTGTATTAGGATGAAATCTTATTTAAATTGCAAACGCTTGCAATGCGGCTGGGTATTTTATTATTAACAACATTAGCACTAACATCGTTAATATCTCTTACTTTTGATTCTTTCTCCCGTCTCACTTCTTCTTTTTCACGGCATGCCGAAGCGTTGTTGTCAGAATAACAAAGTTGTGATAATTAGCAAAAAAAAGTACCGTTTCATTTTGACTTGTCATAACAAACAAGGCTTATAATTGGCAAGCAAAAAAACCTTCGTTCACTTTATGTTTTTATGTAGCACCTTCTGTTATTCTTTTTCTTGAGGGAAATGTTTTTACTATCAAAGGGCAGTGGCGTCCACGGGACCTAATTTGTCAAATCAGAAGTTTAGAAATAGAAGAAGATCTATCAGGAAAAACACAACAGCGAAACCTAATTACACTTCCATTACTTGCAGTTCAAACGTTCACCACTGGAGCGCCACTAAAGCAATGATATTAAAGTGCGCTTTCATCTTTCATATAAATTGATTGATTTGTGGTGTTTAACGACGCACTGTTTTGACATCTGGCCATGCGGCACTGGTCTAATGGCGTCAGTAAATGAGTGGACGATTATGAACCTAACCTAGCCTAGAAGTGAGCATGTAACCTACTTCTGTCGAAGACCAATGGGACCACCAGCTTAACGTCCCTTCCAAAGGACGGTACAACGTGAACAGCAGGATTCCTCCACAAATCCATACTGTCGAGAGGTTGATAAGCAAGACGAGTGAAGTTGCCGTACTAACTTTCATCCCTCCAACCTCTCTCCCGAACAGAACTGGTAATGCGTATGATGGTCACCCATCCAATACCTGACCCAGCGTAGTGTTGCTTAACTTTCATCCCTCTAACCTCTCTCCCGAACAGAAATGGTCATGTGTATGATGGTCACCCATCCAATACCTGACTCAGCGCAGTGTTGCTTAACTTTCATTCATCCAACCTCTCTCCCGAACAGAACTGGTCATGTGTATGATGGTCACCCATCCAATATCTGTCCCAGCGCAGTGTTGCTTAACTTCGGTTACCTTACGGGAACCGGTGTTTTCAACTTGCCAAACCGTTCGGTTTCATATTTTTATCGCGGCAGCGAAGTAATCGTTAATTTCGGCTCTGATTGCATCGAATCTTCTCAGCGTACGCCGATGAAGATGAATCTGCATCCCTTACCTTAAATACCAAGCTTCAAGCTCAATTCCACGCCCGGATATTACGCGATCAACCACTGCTAATTAAAATCTAAACAAAATTGAAAAAAAAAAAACGCTTCCTGAGCCAATACGTTTTGAAAACGCTGCAAGCTAGTTATTAAAGCCCATTAAATAAGGGTGCTTGGTGGGGGGGGGGGGGGGGGGGGGGGGGGGTGGGGAGTGCGTTTTCAAGAACTCAGTTCTCTAGCTCTCGGCTGCAAAAAAGGGAATATCTTCCAGAAGTCCCGTTTTATTAACTTTCCAAGAATGTTGGGATAATCAGGGCACAATTTACGCGTAAGTACTCTCGCTTTAGTTTACCAGGGATCAATTCGCATAAAGCTTTTCATTAAATTGAAGCATAAATAGGCTCGACCTCGCCCCTTCAGAAGGATGGTTCAAAATCAAGGACTGCATTGATCATCGTGAGATCACCGGAGTTGAGCAACACTGCACTGGGTCAGGTATTGAATGGGTGATCATCATACACATGACCAGTTCTGTTCGGGAGAGAGGTTGGAGGGATGAAAGTTAAGCAACACTGCGCTGGGTCAGGTATTGGATGGGTGACCATCATACACATGACCAGTTCTGTTCGGGAGAGAGGTTGGAGGGATGAAAGTTAAGCAACACTGCGCTGGGTCAGGTATTGGATGGGTGACCATCATACACATGACCAGTTCTGTTCGGGAGAGAGGTTGGAGGGATGAAAGTTAAGCAACACTGCGCTGGGTCAGGTATTGGATGGGTGATCATCATACACATGACCAGTTCTGTTCGGGAGAGAGGTTGGAGGGATGAAAGTTAAGCAACACTGCGCTGGGTCAGGTATTGAATGGGTGATCATCATACACATGACCAGTTCTGTTCGGGAGAGAGGTTGGAGGGATGAAAGTTAAGCAACACTGCGCTGAGTCAGGTATTGGATGGGTGATCATCATACACATGACCAGTTCTGTTCGGGAGAGAGGTTGGAAGGAATAAAAGTTCAGCAACACTGCACTCAATCTGGTAATCGATGGGTTTCTCTGACTTAAGATTTGCTCGTGCCCAGTAATTGAAAAAGAAAATTCATATCGCGGTACCTGACGTTTAGCAAGGTTGAAGTAATCATGAAGATGGTAATGTTGGATGGGGAAGATCTTTACCTCAGACTTAACGGGATTGATGATTCAATTGCACCAGAAGTGACTCGAGAGCGAGCAACTCTGCCAGTCGAACACTTGAATATTGTCTCCATCCTATTTTACCCTCAATCCTTGCGCTATACCTTTTTATATTGCCTGACCATTCTGTCAGATGGTCTCCAAATATTCGACATTGCTTGCACAGTATTGGATCTATACAGCATGGTCGCTGCCAACTACTAGGGTTTCGGGAAGTGGGGAGGGGGGCAGCTGTTATTGATGAGGGCGATTTGGCTCAAGACTCAGCGCGGAAATTAGCCGGCGTTCCAGAGGATCGCGTCGAGGAAAGCGATTCGAGTTATGGACGCTTGATGAGACAAGCGAAGTGAGTGAGAATGTTTATGGGGGGACTGGTTGGAGTGGGGGGCTCTTCTAGGCGGGGAAGCGATTTGAAAGGCGTGTGCTTTTCATTTGTTTCCCAGCGTCGGGAATGAAATGTCTTGCTGAATGTTAGCGTTTATATTTCAGTTCTCTTGCGTTTCGTTGCTGCGTTTGCTTAGCTGCGAGTTCGGGAAGACTGATCTGTCTTGCTAATGATTCTGTCATCTTGGCGTTCACGTGCTCAGCTTAGTTTAACCGAAGTGCAAAAATCAAATTTATGTTTACTGAAATATTTTGAAAGACACAACAGAGGATAGTTTCACAAATACTAAAAATATATTGCAGATTACATTGAAATTGTAGTTTATATTCAAGAATGCGCTGTTAAATCAAATAAATTTACTGTAATTTTTCAACTTCTCTTTCTTGTACTATTCTCGAGTTAATTTTAAACCCAGATCAAAAGAAATTTAAATTTTTAAACGCTTTTCGAGCTCAAAGAAAATGGTTTCAGACAAAATTGTAGATTAAATTGTTTGTTGATCAAAAACCATTGCATTTTGATTTAAACTTGGTGCTAAGAAATGTATTTATTTTTATTAAATGTCAATGATTTAGAGAATATCGAATCGTGAGTTGAAACCAAGCTAAGTCTGATGTCAGTGGCGCAAGGTCTTTGATCAGTTCTTGATTCAAGTTCTTGCCACCCGTTACAGCGACTTCATCGATATCAATTCCATTTACAGGACATTTTGCTAGATTTATTGAAATTATTGCATTTTTGGGATAAGCGATTTTTGGGGAAAGCAAAAAAGAAAACATTTGTAGAAAATGTTAATGTATTTTGCTCAAATTAAGCAAACCAACGAACATGAGAGGTGTTCATGTGTTGGCTGCAAGACATCTTGCCTTCAGCTGTAGATCTGTGCAAGTCTTCGCATTTCGTTTGAATTTATTTTAAATATTTCTTAAAATACAAATGATTTTAGACTCATGTCAACTTTATCTTACCTAGGCACAAGTATTACAAAAAAAATATCTGGTCCTTTTTAGAACCACAAGTCAATCAAAACAGAGAAAATCCGAAACTCACCACAACATTCACCTACGGCTCTGAACCACTTCATCAAACCAAACAAATATATCTAATTCAATTGGGTTTTGAATGCTAATTTAAGAGCAATTTTTTAAATTATCTGTCTTAACTATAAGGAAACAAACTCCAGTTGAAAGAAGTATTCATTTTTATATTTCTTAAATGTGTGTAATACTGGATCACGTTTCTGAGCTTGCCTAACAAAAAAAAAAAAAAAAAACCTAAATTGAATCTGATTTCATGACGTCACGCTTCAGGTAAAAATCACAACCCAAACCCAAGTTGACGCGTCACTGGATTAACTACGTCATAGTAATACCAACCGAGTCACACTAACACGGTTAGCTCTCGTCTGTCAAGTTGGCAACGCGGTTTAATTAAATCAAAACAAGCGGCAATCTAATTGAGGAGCGCTAGAGTGGTGTATCGGTGTGCCACGTAGCTAGTGTTGCCTGTCTGACTCGCTGCAAAGGTTGGTAATTGAACACAAAGTTTCGCTCGTGGTTGGCATGTCTGTTAGGTTAGCCACACTGCGACGCTAGGTTGTTTCGTTGGACGATTGTATTAACAATGACAACGAAGCGGCAATTACGCGATGTGTTTTTCAATTATTAGCAATGCACTGGTCAAGTAACCTGGGTAGCGGTTGCCATGGAAAGACTTTGAAGCTAATGCCACCATCTTGGCAGTCTCAAAATCTGAGCTCTCACAAAGAGCCCGTGATTTTTCACGGGATGGCTGGATCCTATGCTTTATCCAGGTTATTTGAGATCAGCTGGCTGGATCCTATGCTCTATCCAGGTTATTTGAGATCAGCTGGCTGGATCCTATGCTCTATCCAGGTTATTTGAGATCAGCTGGCTGGATCCTATGCTCTATCCAGGTTATTTGAGATCAGCTGGCTGGATCCTATGCTTTATCTAGGTTATTTGAGATCACCTGGCTGGATCCTATGCTCTATCTAGGTTATTTGAGATCAGCTGGCTGGATCCTATGCTCTATCCAGGTTATTTGAGATCAGCTGGCTGGATCCTATGCTCTATCCAGGTTATTTGAGATCAGCTGGCTGGATCCTATGCTCTATCCAGGTTATTTGAGATCAGCTGGCTGGATCCTATGCTTTATCTAGGTTATTTGAGATCACCTGGCTGGATCCTATGCTCTATCTAGGTTATTTGAGATCAGCTGGCTGGATCCTATGCTCTATCCAGGTTATTTGAGATCAGCTGGCTGGATCCTATGCTTTATCTAGGTTATTTGAGATCACCTGGCTGGATCCTATGCTCTATCTAGGTTATTTGAGATCAGCTGGCTGGATCCTATGCTCTATCCAGGTTATTTGAGATCAGCTGGCTGGATCCTATGCTCTATCCAGGTTATTTGAGATCAGCTGGCTGGATCCTATGCTCTATCCAACTAGGGGACTACCGGCTTAACGTCCCTTCCGAAGAACGGTATAACTCGAACATCCCTCCAACCTCTCTCCCGAACAGAACTGGTCATGTGCATGATGGTCACCCATCCAATACCTGACCCAGTGCAGTGCTGCTTAACTTTCATCCCTCCAACCTCTCTCCCGAACAGAACTGGTCATGTGTATGATGGTCACCCATCCAATACCTGATCCAGCACAGTGTTGCTTAACTTCGGTGATCTCACTTGGACCTGTGTTTCCAACACGCCAAACCGTTCGGTGATTAACATGTAGAAAACAATAATACTAATAAGATAAGATATAAGTTAGGTTTGGGCTATTTTTTTAAATGTTAATCAAACTTTTCAAAGCTGAAATGAAACGATAATGAAAAGATCAAATTTTGTTAGACGGGGGCAGAAGGAAATAGAAATAACTTCCAACAGCTAGGTTAACTAATTAGCATTTATTATAATAAATCAGCAGATAACTTTGCGAATGAAAGTAGAATAGATAATGTAATGCTTTTCTTTTGCAAGGTTAGGTTTGAAATGTGTGGAAGTCATGCCAAATGCTGACACATTTAAGAGAAGCAATATGTTTTAGATGTTTTGAAGAAATTATCATTTTTGGTTTAAAACTTTGTTTAAATTTAAAGGAACGCAGTGACATTTGCGACGGTTGGCATTGAAATCTGTAACGATTTTAATTTTGCTGGGTGCATAGTAGAGTACCTCTGCACTAGGCTAGCAAGGTAATTAAAACTAACCGACCGCTGGTTTTGAAGCTGCCTGGTTACATCGGGGTATGTTTACTTATGACAATACCAGTTTTATCAGGTTAGGTCTGGTGATCGGCAGACCAGTCAGTACTAGCTTGTCGGTGACAGGGATAAGAGCTACGGTATTCAGCAAAAGCATCATGGGTAAATACATTCAATCCGTACCTTAGAATATATTCAATTGTTACCAGTGTTTAACGACGCAATCAACCGAGATCCAGCTGTGTTTTTTATGTCTGAAACTGTGATATTTTCGAGATTCGTTTCTGATGTTTTACGACGCACTATTCTTACAATGGGTCTTGTGGCACGTGGTGCTTTGTCAAATGAGTCGTAGAACCTAACCTAGGATTAAAGCAAGGAATAGAAACCCGGTGCCGGCACGTAGCCTACTCCTGTCGAAGAGCACCGAGTGTGCCACCGGCTTAACGTCTCTTCCGAAGGACGGTACAACGCGAACAACAGGATTCCTCCACAAATCTATGCTGTCGAGAGGTTGATGGAGGAAACCTGTAAACCCAATGGCAGGACGTTTAAAATTAGCGCTGTGACTGACTAAACCTGTAAACCCAATGACAGGACGTTTAACTTTAGCGCTGTGACTCTGACTAAACCTGTAAACCCAATGACAGGACGTTTAACATTAGCGCTGTGACTCTGACTAAACCTGTAAACCCAATGACAGGACGTTTAACATTAGCACTGTGACTCTGATTAAACCTGTAAACCCAATGGCAGGACGTTTAACATTAGCGCTGTGACTCTGACTAAACCTGTAAACCCAATGGCAGGACGTTTAACAATAGCGCTGTGACTCTGACTAAACCTGTAAACTCAATGAGAGGACGTTTAACATTAGCGCTGTGACTCTGACTAAACCTGTAAACCCAATGGTACGAGCATCAGCTGTTCTCACAGAGCGTTTACCGAAAGGCGTCGCCGCGTCTTATCTCCCGACGCCGACGCCGCGGAGCGTCGTAATCCACGGGTGTCGTTCCAACCCCTGTTGATTCGACGGTGCCTGTCGTGAGTGGAGGGGGGGTGGAGGGGGGGGGGGGGGGGGGGAAGGGGAAGTGGTGGGAGGTGACGTCACGCTGGGAATGCGTTCAGAGGAAATCGGTTTCCTGAGTGACTACGGGGACATTGTTAGTAGTAAACAGTGGCGGATCGCGTCCCTGGTTTGGAACGCTTGACATGAGACTTAAAACTATAGAAACTGCGATAATGTCCAGTCAATTGTGTTCGTCATCCAACTTGATCCTATCTCGGTTCCAACTGAATTTACACACTCACGGTAAATTATTGTTTCCAAGACTTCAGTTTTTTTTGTGAATAATATTTTGTTACTATTGTAAAAATGGTAAGGAAGCTAAAGATATAGAACCGTACGGTTTGTCGTGTTGGAAACACCAGTTCTCGTTTGATCACCGAAGTTAAGCAACACTACACTGGGTCAGGTATTGGATGGGTGACCAACATACACATGACAAGTTCTGTTCGGGAGAGAGGTTGGAGGGATGAAAGTTAAGCAACACTTTGCTGGGTCGGGTATTGAATGGGTGACCATCATACACATGACCAGTTCTGTTCGGGAGAGAGGTTGGAGGCATAAAAGTTAAGCAACACTGCGCTGGGTCAGGTATTGAATGGGTGACCATCTTACACATGACCAGTTCTGTTCGGGAGAGAGGCTGGAAGGATGAAAGTTAGTACAGCAACTTCACTCGCCTTGCTTATCAACCTCTCGACAGCATGGATTTGTGGAGGAATCCTGTTGTTCGCGTTGTACCGTCCTTCGGAAGAGACGTTAAGCCGGTAGTCCCCTTGGTCTTCGACAGGAGTAGGCTACGTGCCGGCACCGGGTTTCCTCTCCTGCATTCTTGGCTAGGTTAGGCTCATCATCATCCTCATCATCATCCACTCATTCACCGACGCCATTAGACCAGTGCCGCATGGCTAGATGTCAAAACAGTGCGTCGTTAAACACCTCAAATCAATGGAAAAATGTATAGCTGAATCGGGATACGAACTCGGGACTTCCCATTAGCCGGTCGGGTAATGATTTCTTTGAGAGTTTGAGAGCTTTTGGTGTATGAGTCTCGTAGTTTTTTGTTTGATGCTTTTATTTTGAAGGTTTTTGGCCCTAAAAAGGACTTCTTCTGACTTTACGGCAGAGATTGCTCCGTCATTTTCAGATTAAGAAACCTGAAGATGCAGCCAGGTGCAACCCTGCACTGCAAAAATGTTCCAAAAGAATTATTTTATCGATATTGAGCTGAACTATCAAATATCCCAATTGGAAAACGTGTTCCAAATGATAACGACGAGTTTAATACGATTCAAATGGAAGATTGTGTGGCTGGTTTTCATGGGTTGGTGAGGGTGGTTAGGGGGGAGGAGGGGGGGGGGGGTATATTTGTTTCTTGAGTCCACCACCCGACGCCACTGATTCACACAATCGAAGACGAAACAGAAATTGATGACGCGCTCTAAATTTCCAACAGATTTCCATCATTTTCCTTTTCCTTTTCGTTCCAGTCGTGCGCATCTGGAAAATATAAACGGATGTTATTGGGTGCAAGGAGAATTGAAGTAAATCTTCGGAACGCATCGAGGGGGCTGTAACTGAATTCTCTTTCCGGTTCTGCGAGCGTCGAATGTCTGTTTGTTTTCAAATGAGATACATTCCGAGGAGAAACGGAAACGAGGAACGCTTTTGAAAAGTTGTGAAAGGTTAAGACAGATTCACTTTGTAACGGTAAAACTTGATTGATGCCGATGAGCTTCGAATTCTTGCAGATGTTTTTGAAGTCTTTTGGTTTACAATGAGATCTGCTTTTGTATCTCAGACTTATTATTCATGAGCGGAACTGTTTCGTTTCATTTTCATTCCAAAGAACGGGGTGAACTTAACAAGGGGTTCCGCCCTTGCTGGTAGAGAGCAAAGAGGTAGGCTGTCTTAGACAGATTCAGCTTAACTTCGGTGATCTCACGAGGACTGGTGTTTCCATCACGCCAAACCGTTCGGTGGTAACTTATCCAATACCTGACCCAGCGCAGTGTTGCTTAACTTCGGTGATCTCATGAGGACCGGTGTTTCCAACATGTCAAACCGCTCGGTGGTACCGAACGGTTTGGCGTGTTGGAAACACCGGTTCTCGTTAGATCACCGAAGTTAAGCAACACTGCGCTGAGTCAGGTATTTGATGGGTGACCATCATACACATGACCAGTTCTGTTCGGGAGAGAGGTTGGAGGGATGAAAGTTAAGCAACACAGCGCTGGGTCAGATATTGGATGGGTGACCATCATACACATGACCAGTTCTGTTCGGGAGAGAGGTTGGAGGGATGAAAGTTAGTACAGCAACTTCACTCGCCTTGCTTATCAACCTCTCGACAGCATGGATTTGTGGAGGAATCCTGCTGTTCGAGTTGTGCCGTCCTTCGGAAGGGACGTGAAGCCGGTGGTCCCCTTGGTGCTCTTCGACAGGAGTAGGCTACGTGCCGGCACCGGGTTTCCCCTCCTCCCTTCGAGGCTAGGTTAGGTTCATCATCATCCTCATCATCATCCACTCATTCACCGACTCCATTAGACCAATGCCGCATTGCCAGATGTCAAAACAGTGCGTCGTTTAATACCACAAATAATAACGATCGGTGGTCACCCATCCAATACCTGATCTAGCGAATTGTTGCTTAACGCTGAGTGCTAAAAGCAAAGATTCTCTCCAAGTATTTTGTTCCCATTTCGGTGCCTATATTGTTTGTTACTTCTGTTTATTTCTAGCGATTACAACGTTGTATTGCTATTGCCGTTAAACTCAGCGCTAGCTAACGCCCCGTTAAGATAGACTGCCAATAAAATACAATCTTTAATCGGCGGCGACAAAGCAAAGAAAGTAATAAAATATTATCCGACATCTTTATTAGGACCGCCATAAACAGCTGGCGGCCAAGTGGGTACAAATATCTCATAAATCGCTGACAGGACCGACGCCAATTATTATGAGACGTGGTCGCCGTCGACGATCAAGCCAAGAAATGCCAAGAATTTCCAAGAAATGCACAAAACATCAGCACTTACTTGCAACTTCATTCTTATTTATCAGTTTTATGCTAATTAACCCACATTTTTACGACTGAAAAGTTTGGTTATGTTTCATGACAGCGTTTATTAGTGGTCATTTATATCAATTGACGGCAATTCGGGACTGAAAATAATATTTTCTGAAAGCTTGAAAAAATGTTATGAACACTTAATTTGATGCTGCACAAAATTGTTTTTGAAATATCGGAATTTTGCAGCTATTTTATGCAAATAGTAAAGTAATACTGCTATTTTGCATTGTGCCCCAAGCAAGTCAAACGGTTTTTTTGTTTTTGAAGTTTCCCCTGCAATCTATACAAGCCCGGCAAGCAAGCGATGGTAATTAACTCTTCTGATTACGAACGTGCATGGCCGTTTAAAGTTGATTTTTAATTGCTTCTGTCATCAAAAAGACAGCGGTAATGACGTTCACTAACGTTTTAATGACTCAATCAATTTAGAATTACTTTTAATAGACTTTTATCACGAGAAATTAATATTATCACGATGTTGAAATTGCAATTGTAATTACTTTTCAATCAATATTGCCGGACAACTTCCTGGCGACATGGCAAGTTCCGTTGTTCTTTGTTCAAAGTGAATCGAATGACAATGTCCGGCGTCCTGGATTTATGCACGAGGTAACAGAACAAGAAGTCAACGAAGCAGTTTTACAACTAGCTAAAATGACCGACTTTACAGCCATTTAAAAAAAAGTGGTCTAAAATGGGTGAAGACCATTTGGTTTATGAAAATAACTCTTAATTGCCACAAAAATGATCGTATGGGGTTTGAATTGCAGATACTTCTGGTTTTGCCAGAGATTATACCCCCCTCCATGCTGTTGAACTTTGTTTTACTTACTAAAACCACATCGAAATTATGATTTTCTGTCACTAAAAATTCAGCAAAGGGAATATTAAACAAAAACATTTCAAAAACGCTGAACCGTTTGCTGGTTATCTATCAAATTCCTGATCCAGCGCAGTGTTGCTTAACTTCGGTGATCTCACGAGGACCGGTGTTTCTAGCACGCCAAACCGTTCGGTGGTCACCCATCCAATACCTGACCCAGCGCAGTGTTGCTTAACTTCGGTGATCTCTCGAGGACCGGTGTTTCCAACACGCCAAACTGTTCGGTGGTCACCCATCCAATACCTGACCCAGCGTCGTATTACTTAACTTCATTGATCTCATGTTATAAAAGCACAAACGAGCAAGGTGCAGGATTTCAAACAAGTGCAAGGCATTTTTTTCCTAAGAAAGCCATTGTTTTAACAGCGACAGAAACTGCATTTTAGAAATGAAACGATTAGGATTCCTATTGCGATGTACGCTTTTAATGTGACAATTAAACAGAATTAATTCAAACGTTTCCTTATTTCCCCTCAGAATCATCGGTATCTTCTTTATTATCTTCTCTTGTTCGATCCTTGGTTCATGTTAAACAGCTGTTTTCGTCGGCCATTTTGCGAGTCAGGACCGATTTCAGCAACACCGTTTAAAACGCTATTAAACGTCGTTCAGGTGTGATTTTAACCAGCGCAGTAATTTGCTTTAAAACAATGATATTTTAATAATTGCAAACCAAAAAACTATGACAACACACGAAGAACAAGAATAAAATAGTTTTTAACAATGTGTTTGCTTCGAAACGGAATATTTGGTGACTTGGAAATACAGACAAAATATCAATGTGACTTCTTACTTTGACCTCCAAATGACAGTTGAAAAGTTAAACCCCATCCTTCCAGGTTCAAATATTAAACACTGATTTGGACAGAGAGAAAATAGTGACGGCTGCTAAATTAAATTTCTTTTATGTGACAGGACAAAGCCTTCCTGAATCATCAACAAATTCAAATACAAATTAACGTCTTTTTTGTGTTTTTATCTAAACATCATCTTTCAGATCTTTCAAAATGTTGGCTAAACGGGGAAAATCAATTTAGGATTAAGCAAGATTTAAACGGCGTTAGTGAAATCGAGCCCGAGTTTACTAGAACTAAGCCAGCTTTGGGCGTGGCCGTGACCCAAAGACACGGCTTTAGGTCAGACAGTCTGCAAATTCTGCGCCCCAATACCCGAGTACATGGACTTCCAAATCGCCGTATAATGACGTCATTTGTTGCCAATTATGTCCACTTCCTGCCAGGAATTGCAATTACTTCCGATAATTTGCAATTAGCAATCCAGATGAGCACAGGGAAATGACAGTCTGACCGGTGGCAGGTTGCAAGTTCATGCTAATATCCAATGCAAACAACATCTGGTTACAAAACACTGGAGGTTAGAATCTCAGCTGAAATGTTAGGTTATGTTCCTTCGATGCCTTTTTTTTCTGGGACAGCGACTGAAGTAATTAGACTAGTACCACATTGCCAGTTGTCGAAACAGTGCGTCGTTAAACACAATCAAAAATAGAATCAAGTAGATGAGCTTAGTTTGATTAGGAAGGATTTTTATATTTATTTTATTTAGAAGAACTATTTCTACAACTATTTCCTAACCGAACGGTTTGGCGTGTTGGAAACACTGGCTATCGTTAGATCACCGAAGTTAAGCAACACTGCGCTGGGTCAGGAATTGGATGGGTGACCATCATACACATGGCCAGTTCTGTTTGGAAGAGAGGTTAGAGGGATGAAAGTTTAGCAACACTGCGCTGAGTCAGGTATTGGATGGGTGACCATCATACACATGACCAGTTCTGTTCGGGAGAGAGGTTGGAGGGATGAAAGTTAGTACAGCAACTTCACTCGCCTTGCTTATCAACCTCTCGACAGCATGGATTTGTGGAGAAATTCTGCTGTTCGCGTTGTACCGTCCTTCGGAACATATGTGTCCGTCATTTCCCACTTTAGTCCCACTCCTATGCATGTTTGACAAGAAGCTGGATTGCCCCGAGCCGTACAGTGCTGCCCCCTGGGATGATTGAGATATTGGACCGATGCATCGATAGGTACTTGGGATGCATTCCAGATGTGCACAGAGCCGACAGAAAGTGGATTACAGAGACTGCAACTGTGTGACGTCACGAGTGCTCGTCATGCTTTCTTGCTGACTTCAAGTGGGACTTGTGCAACGCCTTCCCTCGGAAAGAATATTCAGTTTACTTATAAACTTAATGTCGCTAGTTTAAGTGGCTCGTTAGGAAGCTAACAGTCCGTTAAGTCTGTTATTTGCTTAGCAATAGCCAATCAGAATCTGTGTTTCGATTGATAACGATCTGTTAATTAGTTAACGCGCGTGTCTCTGAAAATACCAGCACAGTTTAAAAGTTAAACCCCATCCTTCCAGGTTCAAATATTAAACACTGATTTGAACAGAGAGAAAATAGTGACGGCTGCTAAATTAAATTTATTTTTTGTGACAGGACAAAGCCTTCCTGAATCATCAACAAATTCAAATTTAAATTTACATCTTTTTTGTGTATTTATCTAAACATCCTCTTTCAAATCTTTCAAAATGTCAGCTAAACGGAGAAAATCAATTTCGGCCAAAAACCTCCGTTAAACGCTGTTTAAGCAAGATTTAAACAGCGTTGGTGAAATCGACCCTAAGGCATCACATTGCAAGCAATTTTAATAATTTTTTTACGAATTTGATGATAAAGCAGTAATTGTATGTCTTTATTTGATTTATAATTATACCAGCTGCAATCTAAACAAAGTTAAAATTGACAAACATCTACAATTTAGTAACAACGAGCTGAACAATCACAAATAACTACAAGTCAAATAAAACAACCTCAACTTGCAAGCGGCATTAAAGACGCCTAAACCACTCGTTAAAAACCTTTGTTAAAACTTGCCCGATCGAGTTCTCGAACGAGATGTCGTAGCACAATACTAAATTGCAAAGAAATCCCGCTCATAAAACGGAAGTCGGCCCAGTTTTGTTGAAATCTTATTTAAATTACAAACGCTTGCAGTGCGCGGGGCATTTTATTATTATGAACACTATAACCGTCTCAAAAATTGATGCCCAAACGGGAACAAAATACGAATCCAACGTCAAATTGGAGTTACTTGAGATTGACAGGTTGTGACGTGATATAGCGTCACTAGAATCAGAGTGACTGTGAGTATTCACAGCCTCTTGGTTCTACTCCTTGGAGATCCGACATTCTCATCAAATACACTGAAACCGGCCCAGTTTTGTTGGCAACAATGAAAAGCAACTGCCACGTTTTGAACGCGACGAGATGAGAGGCGTTGACATGAAGTTAGAGCCGACTTAACGCCTCCCCCCCCCCCCCCCCCCTGAAAACACAGCCCTCTAACTGCGTCTTATTGTTTCTTACAGGTGAGCGTGTGGCGAGGACGAGGAAGGCCGTGCAATGCGGAGGACCGAACGGGGTTTTCATTTGGGGGGCGGTGAAAAACAAGTAAGTTTTCGTGGTTCTCTCTTATGACATGAGGGGTGACGTTGCGTTCGTTTGCTTCTGTCATTTGAGCTTCTTGTGTACGACATGACATTATATCAAAATATCGGCTAAACGGGGAAAATCAATTTTGGCCTAAAGCCTCTCTTAAGCGCCGATTAAGCAAGATTTAAACGGCGTTTGGTGAAACCGGCAATAATTTATGAATAAGCTAAACCAAAATGGCACTAATTTAGTGGCTATGGCTTTGGCTAAGCTATGGCTAAGCTATGGCTAAGCTATGGCTATAGCTATGACTATGGCTATGGCTATGGCTATGGCTATGGCTATGGCTATGGCTTTGGCTATGGCTTTGGCTATGGCTAAGCTATGGCTATAGCTATGGCTATGGCTATAGCTATGGCTATGGCTATGGCTATGGCTAAGCTATGGCTAAGCTATGGCTATAGCTATGGCTATGGCTATGGCTATGGCTATGACTATGGCTATGGCTATGGCTATGGCTATGGCTATGGCTATGGCTATGGCTATGGCTATGGCTTTGGCGTTGGCTTTGGCTACGGATATGGCTATGGCTATGGCTATGGCTTTGGCTTTGGCTTTGGCTTTGGCTATGGCTATGACCTGGGGCAGTAGAGAAATACTTGAGACCCTCAAGATCGTTCGGGTATCACGTCGGTTTGGTGTCGGCGCTCGTGCAAACCTTCTCCGAATCGCTTGATTGGTGTCACCTAAGTCGCGGGGTCCGATGTCGAAGAAATCACTCATTGTTTGGTCAGAATATTCATGAAAGTTTGCAAAGGCAGCGCCATATCACTCGAATCACGTATTTCTGTTGAAGAATAGATGGGGCAATCCGCGCTCTTGCCTCGCTACCTGCTCATCCCACGGTCCGATACCCTCTGGTGATACTATATTGTCACTTACCACCATTGCCTTGACCACTACCATCGCCAATATGCACTCTTCAGCCAACTGAAGCAATCGTTTCAGATACAAGATTAAAAAATTAGGAAAGCATATGGGAAACTTTGTCGAATTCACGACCGAGATCTCCAGTTTCAACAGCGAGTGTCGAGCTGGTAGTTATCAAAAGAAAACCAGAAGTTTTTAGTTTAGATAAATTGCACAGAACCGGTCCCGGAAGTTGGCGACCTCGCGGCGCCGTTTTGAAACTTAAATGAAACTTGTATGTGTTTCTAATTAGCCGCTTGTCCGTTATTTAGTGAAGTTTTGTTTTTTTGTTATCGAGGATTGAGAAAACGGGCACGGCATGTTTGAAACTTTGTGCAGTGCAGTGGGAAAACGAGTGGCACGACGCGGAAAAACCTCGGCTGACACATATTTGCTGTAATTAACGACGTTCGATGTTCGATGTTCGTTGGTGAAACGGTTGCTCGTTGAGAATGACGCGGTGCGGGCGCCTCGTGCATTCTAGTCTAGTTTGAATCCACAAAAGAATTGCAGTCATTTTTAAACGTCATTTCTTCAATTTTGACCCTTCTTTTCAATTTGGGTGCACAACTAGAGACTAAGCCAGTGTAAGAAAGTGAGTCACTGAAAATATTTAAGTGTTTTTTCGAAATATTTTAAGATTAACGATGGTATAAATTGTTATTTCGTTTGAAACTGAATGTTGGATTCCTCTAGCTCTTTCTCTGAGGGTGGATTACAGGAATAAGAATCGGTTATTAGTGTTGATAATAATAAAATACCCCGCGCATTGCAAGCGTTTGCAATTTAAATCAGATTTCATCTAAATACAACGAATCCATCGTCAAATTGTAGTTACTCGAGATTGACAGATTGTGACGTGATATAGCGTCACTAGAATCAGAGTGACTGTGAGTATTCACAGCCTTGTGGTTCTACTCCTTGGAGATCCGTCATTCTCATCAAATACACTAAAATCATCTCAAAAAGCCAGTGTCCAAGTAGCTCAATTGGTTAGAGCAACACCCGCGACACGTGGAGATCGGAGTCCAAGTCCACGTTTGGGCAACAATTTTCGAAATGTCATTAATGTGTCAATTCTGATTAACCATTTGATTTAAATTCGTGTTCATACTGAAACTTCCAGCGGCATGACGTCCTGCCAAACGTTGGTTGTTTCCTGGAAAAGCAAATGCACGAAAAAGGAATTTGCATCCAAAACATTTTCCTATACTTGAAAATTGGCAATTCCTCTGTAAAGTCCCTCGCCGCCGTTGTTGGCCGCGAGGCGCCCGCCCCGAGGCCCAAGAAGAGGGTGAATCGACGCTAGCATTCATATGAACCACCAGCAGCGTTGTAATTGTATTTTTATTGTCTCCTGTACCCCCCCCCCCCCAACCCCCCCCCCCCCTCCCTACAAGAGTGCAGTCGTAAAACGTCTTGAACACAGTGGCGGGCGGAGATAGGCAGTGTTTCAGTGGATTATTTATATATTTGTGGTGTTTAACGACGCACTGTTTTGACATCTGGCCATGTGACACTGGTCTTATGTCGTCGGTGAATGAGTGGATGATGATGAACCTAACCTAGCTTAAAAGAGATGAGGGGAAACCCGGTGCCGGCACGTAGCCTACTCCTGTCAAAGACCAAGGGGACCACCGGCTTAACGTCCCTTCCGAAGGACGGTACAACGCGAACAACAGGATTCTTCCACAAATCCATGCTGTCGAGAGGTTGATAAGCAAGGCGAGTGAAGTTGCTGTGCGAGCCTAAGCACTTGCATGCTTCAGGGTCAATGCTAGAGATTTCTTCACAAAGAATAGCTTTTTTATTTTCGTCAGAATTTTAGTGTTGTTCGGAGTTAGTTCGGAAATGTCCGGAGCTGCAGTTCGAAGGAAACATGTGAGTTATTTTAACAACCATCTAAACCTGGAAATCAGGGTAACATTAATATGATCTAAAAATATGGACCACCGCATGAGCCTCTTCTATTACCAAATATATCAAATAATTAGGTAATCTTTGAAAAAGAAAGTAATTAATATGTTTAATAACTTAAAAAAGCATGCTCTACCTTTTTAAGTTACTGCCTAAACCATTTTCAATTTAAATTTTCTTAATTCCAATTCTAACAGAGTAAAGAAATGTGGTGCGTGTGCTGCGATGCAACAGACTTGTACGCGTGACCCTCCTCACTTCCATTCTAGGTTAGGTTCATCATCATCCTCATCATCATCCTCATCATTCACCGACGCCATTAGACCAGTGCAGCACGACCCGTTGTCAAAACAGTGCGTCGCTTAAACACCACAAATCAATAAATTAATCATTCTCATCATCATCCTTATCATCATCCTCATCCTCATCAACTCCCAATACTCCCACACTAGCCTCCACACTCTGTCGCTTACAAACCTTTGCACGGCAAAGTTCACCAAATCCCCGACAGCTCACCTGAGCATACAGACTTCCAAAAAGCCATCCCGTGTCCCAATCCCCAGGGATCACCGCATGCTCTACAGATTGACAGCCCCGGGAGTCCAGGGAATTAGCATGGCTTCCCTGCAAGCCTCGAGAAGGTGGCGCGTTCTCCCGTAGGATTCCTCGGGACTCTCACGTGCTCTGAATTCAGGAGCGAGGCATCGATTGATTTAAACAGCGAGTGTGTGGCCTGGATTTGGGAGGTGGGGGAATGGGGTGTGCAGGACCGTGGTGTAAGATTTGGGACTGTCTTTGGGGCTGTCTTTGAGGCTGTCTTTGGGACTTACCGTCGTGTTTTTCAGCCTTCCAGTGAAAAGTGTTCTCTCATTTGCTAACAAAATCTAGAGCAATTGGCACAAATAAGAACCGTTTCCAATTAGAAACCCGTCCAATTAGAACCATCCTGTTTTTAGCCTGAAAATCAGAACCAAGCGAATGGAGCAACGTCTGTTATTGAAGTTCTGCACTGCAAATTTTCGAGTCGGTATTCAAAAGGCAAAATTCAAGAGAGCTGCGTTCCTTTTTTTAGCTCCCTTTTCGTGTAAGATTCACTTGATCGTCACGACTGAGGAACAGAGGGGAAAAAAAGGCTTGAAATTTACTCTGAAAGTCAAACGCTCCCACCCCCACGCCCACCCACACCATCGGCGGCAGAAATCTAGAATTCATAAGCAACCATCTGCTATGTCAGAGGGAGGGAGAGAGATATCAGATCCGATATTTATCTTGTCTTTGATTCTAACCCCTATTCCCATTCCCTCTGGAGTGGCTTCATATTTGCCAGCAGCCGTCTTGCCTAACATTCCAAACCCGCCCCCCCCCCCCCACCCCGCATCCCGTCGACAAGAGATCCGGCTCCTTGGCGGGGATTTACTCCCGTTTGAAAACCGGGAAGAAGCCGGGAATTCCTATTTATAGACTCGGGAGATTTTCCACGTCTCTTGCCATTTCTTGTGTTGTCTTGTCCGTGCGGGGAGCAAGAAAATCATCTTGTGATTTGCCGGCCGCTCCCCCCCCCCCCCCCCCCCCCGCTCTTCCCGTGGGAAGAAAAGGGCTTCTCGGGGCTAATAGGTTGACCTGGAGCAATGCTCGTGGCTCAACCGACGCCCCCTCATTGAAGGGATGACCGGCGACGGGCTTATTTTGATCATTTACTGCGTTTTGCTTTGTCGCCCACAAAAGCCCCGTTGTACTCGAGTTTGTCAAGACTTTGTTAGGAAAGAGGATTTTCTTAGCTTGTTAGCTGTGCTAGCGATCACCACTAAATAGCTTCGAAATGGAATTAATATTGGGAAATTCTTTGTCAAAATGTTGAAATGATGAGAGAATCAAGTCGTGGTTTTTAACCTACGTACGTCTGATACGATATTAGACTCGTTTTGTCCTGTCGGCCATTTTGTCTGTTCGGCCATTTTGTCTGTTCGGCCATTTTGTCTGCTCGGCCATTTTGTCCTGTCGGCCATTTTGATTGAAAACTAGAGTCATGGCGGTTGTTGGTTCTTTTGTTATTGCATGTCAAGCCAGTCGAGCCTTCAGCCTTGGGACTGGGACATGGGACCAAACGTTGCTAATCACTTGACTGTTTTACCGACCAAAATAGAAGTTGCTACCAGATGGAGCCACCGTCGTTTCGAGTGTTAAGAAATTTCATTTCGTTATTTCTCGCAGATTACTCGCATTTGAGTCTAATTTACACTCAATTAATCTTTATTAATGCTAACCTCAACGATTGATAAACATGTATCGCGATATTTTGAGTCGTAATTATTTAATTGTAGAGGTTTGTTAAAAAGGACGGCAGCAAGCGCCATCGGGTGGCAGCTACCGTTACCACGTGTTGCCGGCCTCGTTTGCTCAGCAGCAAGCGCCATCGGGTGGCACCTACCGTTACCATGTGTTGCCAGCCTCGTTTGCTCAGCAGCAAGCGCCATCGGGTGGCACCTACCGTTACCACGTGTTGCCGGCCTCGTTTGCTCAGCAGCAAGCGCCATCGGGTGGCACCTACCGTTACCACGTGTTGCCGGCCTCGTTTGCTCAGCAGCAAGCGCCATCGGGTGGCACCTACCGTTACCAAGTGTTGCCGGCCTCGTTTGCTCAGCAGCAAGCGCCATCGGGTGGCACCTACCGTTACCACGTGTTGCCGGCCTCGTTTGCTCAGCAGCAAGCGCCATCGGGTGGCACCTACCGTTACCACGTGTTGCCAGCCTCGTTTGCTCAGCAGCAAGCGCCATCGGGTGGCACCTACCGTTACCACGTGTTGCCAGCCTCGTTTGCTCAGCAGCAAGCGCCATCGGGTGGCACCTACCGTTACCACGTGTTGCCAGCCTCGTTTGCTCAGCAGCAAGCGCCATCGGGTGGCACCTACCGTTACCACGTGTTGCCAGCCTCGTTTGCTCAGCAGCAAGTGCCATCGGGTGGCACCTACCGTTACCACGTGTTGCCGGCCTCGTTAGCTCAGCAGCAAGCGCCATCGGGTGGCACCTACCGTTACCACGTGTTACTGGCCTCGTTTGCTCAGCAGCAAGCGCCATCGGGTGGCACCTACCGTTACCACGTGTTGCCGGCCTCGTTTGCTCAGCAGCAAGCGCCATCGGGTGGCACCTACCGTTACCACGTGTTGCCGGCCTCGTTTGCTCAGCAGCAAGCGCCATCGGGTGGCACCTACCGTTACCACGTGTTGCCGGCCTCGTTTGCTCAGCAGCAAGCGCCATCGTGTGGCACCTACCGTTACCACGTGTTGCCGGCCTCGTTTGCTCAGCAGCAAGCGCCATCGGGTAGCACCTACCGTTACCACGTGTTGCCGGCCTCGTTTGCTCAGCAGCAAGCGCTATCGGGTGGCACCTACCGTTACCACGTGTTGCCGGCCTCGTTTGCTCAGCAGCAAGCGCCATCGGGTGGCACCTACCGTTACCACGTGTTGCCGGCCTCGTTTGCTCAGCAGCAAGCGCCATCGGGTGGCACCTACCGTTACCATGTGTTGCCGGCCTCGTTTGCTCAGCAGCAAGCGCCATCGAGTGGCACCTACCGTTACCACGTGTTGCCGGCCTCGTTTGCTCAGCAGCAAGCGCCATCGTGTGGCACCTACCGTTACCACGTGTTGCCGGCCTCGTTTGCTCAGCAGCAAGCGCCATCGGGTGGCACCTACCGTTACCACGTGTTGCCGGCCTCGTTTGCTCAGCAGCAAGCGCCATCGAGTGGCACCTACCGTTACCACGTGTTGCCGGCCTCGTTTGCTCAGCAGCAAGCGCCATCGTGTGGCACCTACCGTTACCACGTGTTGCCGGCCTCGTTTGCTCAGCAGCAAGCGCCATCGGGTGGCACCTACCGTTACCACGCATTGCCGGCCTCGTTTGCTCAGCAGCAAGTTTAACATTGACGCTGTGAATCTAGTGACGTAACAACGCAGAAATCCACGAGGCCGAAAAAAAAACATATTTATTTATCTTGAACACAACTCACTGCCCAAAAATATATTTTTCCCAGAAACAAAAGAATACAACAACGGTTTGCCACACATTGTTGCCACCTGCACACAAACTCATTTCCCGGCGAGAGGAAAAGCGTTTTCCCACCCAACAAAAGATCAAGTTCGATTGTTCAGTGCTAGGGGTTGAACGCCCCGACAATGACGTGGTGAGATCGCTGGTCAGACTTTTTTGTTTGGGCGAGGTGAGGATTGGGGGACGTCGTCTCCTAATGGTCGGTTGCCCCCCGGGCGATGCTGACGACGTCGAGGAACGTCGGCGTCGAGCCGTGTTCGGTTGGGAAGAGTGATTTTGTCTGGTTTCTCCGGGAAAGCGCCGGGAAAGCGCTGTGAAAGCGCTGGGAAATGCCGGAGGACGCCGCCTGTACTGGAAATGAGCGTCGTGGGATGCTGGGAAAACGAGATTACGGAGGGAGTTTTGTTTGCTTGCTCGTCCGGCGACGCCTAGATTTTATTAGAGACCAAGGTGTAACAGGGAACGGAGAATGTGCAAGGCTTGAATCGTTACCAGATCTAAATTGAAACATAACTGGAAAATTTACTTGAAATCTTATTTAAATTGCTAACGCTTGCAATGCGCAAGTTTTTTTATTATTATGAACACTATAACCGTCTCAAAAATTGATGCCCAGACGGGGACGCGAACCCCGATCTCCACCTGTCGCGGGTGTTGCTCTAAACCATTGAGCTACTAGGACACTGGCTTTTTGAGACGATTTTAGTGTATTATAGAGTTAGTGTTGATATAATAGTGTTGGTAATAATAAAATACCCCGCGCATTGCAAGCGTTTGCAATTTAAATAATATTTTAACTAAAAAAGCAGAAATCCATTGTTTTGTGTTCCGACAGAGAACAGCTGATCGAAAGGTCGCGACCTCGTGATGACGTAGATATTGTTTAGCTGCCTAACTACTGGTCTGATATCCCCGTAATCCGGCGATAAACATAAAGAGCCCCGCGCGCGATTAAAGCACTTGCTTCGAGACCCGGTGCCGGTAATCTCCTCACGTAATCAGACGTGTTAACTACCGGCAATTTCCCGGGAAACCCACGGCTTTTCTTTCCCCTCGTGGAAAAACCGAACGCGTTTTCCGTGGCACGGGGGGCTTAGAGTGGCGGGAGCTTTCTTTTAATATCCGCTCTCTCGATCTACGCCTGTCTTAAATCAACAGTAAAGATTACTGCACTGGATTATATCTTGGCCGATTGTTGCATTATTTAAAATGTCGAAGGGAGAGTTGTTAGCTTTTAAACTTTGGGGTTGCTGCCAAGTTTCACTTGTTTCACGCACCCTACCCTCTCTGAGCCCCCCCTGCTTCGAGGCCAACGTGGACCCCCACCGAACAGTGGTGGAGTGTCCCGAATTTAACGCGAACACCGAACCGTGGTCTTAAGGGTATTTGTTTCAAAAAAGATTTAGGAACCTTTATCATTATTAATTAAAATTTAAAACATATATAAGGACAGTTTCTTTAGCCTGTTAACATTCTTCAATACTTGCTCATGCATTGCATTAACTCCGTTTCAACCTTAATTCGCCTTTTTCTAAAGTTTATTTCCCTTTCTTGCACAAATTACTTCGCATTTACTTATATTCATGTACATATTATTAACCTCTCGACTTGTGCCTGACTCAGCAAATCTTTTATCTTCTTCCATGTCTTCCACCTTCTACAGATCAACCTGGTTAGGTCAGAGTTTTACAACTCTGACGCTTAGAACTATGTTGTTACAAATCTTTACCTCAAAATTACATCCAAATTAAAGCGTTACAAGCCGTTATATCGTTTCCAGCTTCACGTTTCAAGCCGAGACCTCTACGCAAAAAGATAATTTTCTACGGAAACAGCCCCCTTAAGTGTGTTTGTAGCTCCCCGCTCCCTCACCCGCCTCTTCCCTCAACCACTGGGTGAAAGATCCCGTTTCCAAGATAGGAATTGAAACAGGAATAAGGCGGTTCCCGAGTTTCAATTCCACCCCGGCCTGGCAACAAAGGGATAACGACTTTGAAAACACACACTTCCGGTGTTAGTTTTGCAATGTGCTGAGTCATCTCTTCGGGGGATTTCGACGGGCAAAGGTTGGCAACGCTGAGTGGGAATTTAGCGGGAATATGTGGCTAATTCTGTCCGAGTGGCTAAATTTCGATTGGTCATACATATGACCGTCATACACATGACCGTCTTACACAAGATCATCATACACATGACCATCATACACATGACCATCATACACATGACCATCATACACATGACCATCATACACATGATCATCATACACATGACCATCATACACGTGACCATCATACACATGACCATTATACACATGACCATCATACACATGACCATCATACACATGACCATCATACACATGACCGTCATACACATGACCGTCATACACATGACCATCATACACATGACCATCATACACATGATCATCATACACATGACCATCATACACATGACCATCATACACATGACCATCATACACATGACCATCATACACATGACCATCATACACATGACCATCATACACATGACCATCATACACATGACCGTCTTACACAAGATCATCATACACATGACCATCATACACATGACCATCATACACATGACCATCATACACATGATCATCATACACATGACCATCATACACATGACCATCATACACATGACCATCATACACATGACCATCATACACATGACCATCATACACATGACCATCATACACATGACCATCATACACATGACCATCATACACATGACCATCATACACATGACCATCATACACATGACCATCATACACATGACCATCATACACATGACCATCATACACATGACCATCATACACGTGACCATCATACACATGACCATCATACACATGACCATCATACACATGACCGTCTTAAACATGACCATCATACACATGACCATCATACACATGACCATCATACACATGACCATCATACACATGACCATCATACACATGACCATCATACACATGACCATCATACACATGACCATCATACACATGACCATCATACACATGACCATCATACACATGACCATCATACACATGACCGTCATACACATGACCATCATACACATGACCATCATACACATGACCATCATACACATGACCATCATACACATGACCATCATACACATGACCATCATACACATGACCGTCATACACATGACCATCATACACATGACCATCATACACATGACCATCATACACATGACCATCATACACATGACCTTCATACACATGACCATCATACACATGACCGTCATACACATGACCATCATACACATGACCATCATCCCAGAACTACATTTCCTTGCAATAAATCAAGGGAACTCATACATAGTGATACGCATAATCGTTTTTTTTAAATAACTTGCAAATTTGCAAACCGTTTATTATGATATTCTACATATAATGCAAATATGTACACGAATAAACGAAAGTGAAATTATTAGTAACTTCATTTCACGAATAGTTTAGTTCCTAAAATACGTTCAAAATAATGCTATGGTAAAATACAGACATTAATTACGGCAATCATTCATTACCAGCCGCCATTTTGCCCAGCCTCCAGGCAGAAAATGCAGGGTACTGGTTTCAAATAACATAGATAGAGCATAGCACCCAGCCAGCTGATCTCAAATAACCTGGATAGAGCATAGGATCCAGCCAGCTGATCTCAAATAACCTGGATAGAGCATAGGATCCAGCCAGCTGATCTCAAATAACCTGGATAGAGCATAGGATCCAGCCAGCTGATATCAAATAACCTGGATAGAGCATAGGATCCAGCCAGCTGATCTCAAATAACCTGGATAGAGCATAGGATCCAGCCAGCTGATCTCAAATAACCTGGATAGAGCATAGGATCCAGCCAGCTGATCTCAAATAACCTGGATAGAGCATAGGATCCAGCCAGATGATCTCAAATAACCTGGATAGAGCATAGGATCCAGCCAGCTGATCTCAAATAACCTGGTTAGAGCATAGGATCCAGCCAGCTGATCTCAAATAACCTGGATAGAGCATAGGATCCAGCCAGCTGATCTCAAATAACCTAGATAGAGCATAGGATCCAGTCAGCTGATCTCAAATAACCTGGATAGAGCATAGGATCCAGCCAGCTGATCTCAAATAACCTAGATAGAGCATAGGATCCAGTCAGCTGATCTCAAATTACCTGGATAGAGCACAGGATCCAGCCAGCTGATCTCAAATAACCTGAATAGAGCATAGGATCCAGCCAGCTGATCTCAAATAACCTGGATAGAGCATAGGATCCAGTCAGCTGATCTCAAATTACCTGGATAGAGCATAGGATCCAGTCAGCTGATCTCAAATTACCTGGATAGAGCAAAGGATCCAGCGAATTGAAAAAAATTAAATTTTCAACTAATTTTGACCATTAAAACAATGACCGTGAAAACTACTGATAAATATACTTAAAAAAGCTCGGGCTCTTCGAGAAACTTAAAATCTGCGACTCACAAGATGGCGGTCTTGGCTTCAAAATGTCTCCATGTCAACTGTTATCTAGATGATATTAGACCAGTGCGGCCCAGCTCTGTCCGGTCAGGCGCCCTACAAAGTTTAACAATGCACGGTCGCTAATTAGTAATACGTAGCAGTTTCGAGTTGTGCAAATCTGAACGCATGAAAACTAACGTTTTGTCTCTCAACTTCGTGTTGGTCTTCAATGGAGCGCTCGTGCCTCGTTAGGCTTTCGGCGAAGTTGCACGAAGCCTCGCGAAGTCATCCAGGCGTGACGTGATCTCGCAATTAAGTTGCGCCGACTTCCGGTAGATAATCACAAGATGTCTATGTCGGTTTGGTCGAGTAATTGGTAATGTTACAGCAGTAATAAGTTGCAATTAATCATCGATATTCGCTCGCCTCTCTTTACGCACTTAAAACTTAATTGATATTGTCGAGTTTCAGTTGTGAAATTGCATCAAGTGAAAAACACTTTCCCTGATTTAGAACAAGTCTTAGCCCTTCAGTCCATTGACCTTGCTTGCAAAACTTACAAAACTTTCAACTTTCTTGAGGCTCAGCCTCTAAAAAGATTTCACCTACTCTATCAAGCTTACAGTGATCTTAGAAAAACTCCACTGACTCTGGAAAGCTTCCAGCGACTCTGTAAAGCATTCAGCGACTCTGGAAAGCGTTCAGCGACTCTGGAAAGCTTCCAGCGACTCTGGAAAGCTTCCAGCGACTCTGGAAAGCATTCAGCGACTCTGGAAAGCGTTCAGCGACTCTGGAAAGCATTCAGCGACTCTGGAAAGCTTCCAGCGACTCTGTAAAGCATTCAGCGACTCTAGAAAGCGTTCAGCGACTCTGGAAAGCTTCCAGCGACTCTGGAAAGCTTCCAGCGACTCTGTAAAGCATTCAGCGACTCTGGAAAGCATTCAGCGACTCTGGAAAGCTTCCAGCGACTCTGGAAAGCTTCCAGCGACTCTGGAAAGCATTCAGCGACTCTGGAAAGCATTCAGCGACTCTGGAAAGCTTCCAGCGACTCTGGAAAGCTTCCAGCGACTCTGGAAAGCATTCAGCGACTCTGTAAAGCATTCAGCGACTCTGGAAAGCGTTCAGCGACTCTGGAAAGCATTCAGCGACTCTGGAAAGCTTCCAGCGACTCTGGAAAGCTTCCAGCGACTCTGGAAAGCATTCAGCGACTCTGGAAAGCATTCAGCGACTCTGGAAAGCTTCCAGCGACTCTGGAAAGCTTCCAGCGACTCTGGAAAGCATTCAGCGACTCTGTAAAGCATTCAGCGACTCTGTAAAGCATTCAGCGACTCTGGAAAGCATTCAGCGACTCTGGAAAGCTTCCATCGAATCTGTAAAGCATTCAGCGACTCTGGAAAACTTTCAGCGACTCTGGAAAGCTTCCATCGAATCTGTAAAGCATTCAGCGACTCTGGAAAGCTTCCATCGAATCTGTAAAGCATTCAGCGACTCTGGAAAGCTTTCAGCGACCCTGGAAAGCATTTAGCGACTCTGGAAAGACACCAGTGACTCTGAGATGCCTAAAAAGCTCGGCATTCAGCGACTCTGGTTCACGGACGTGACGTTTGGCAAGGAAAGAAAATCGTGGTCTGCGTGAAAAACACTGGGTCACCGCGGCTCACGCTTAAATTTTAAAGCTGATAGCTCGACGTCCGAACGCACACTGCGTAAACCTACGCACATTTCACCGACAAACAATTGGTCGCTCGAACGCATGCTGCGAATATATAGCAATGATAAGTAAACAATTTAATTCAATTTGCTTCGCGCAGTTTCAATCAAGCCGCTATAATTTATACATGGTCTCGGCACCGAGTGGACGAGGTGCGTGTGCTGCGTATTTACACAACATGCGTACGGTGCGTTTTCAATGCGTAACTTAAGGAGGCCGTGTACTCTAGGTTGGTGGATGAGGGAGGGGGGAGGGAGTTGCCACCCCCTGCCGAGGCGGGTAATATCTTATACAGTGGCGCTCCCGGTGGGCGATGCTGCAAGCTTGCAAAACGCGACAGTTTATGTATATAGCCTTGCTGTTGAGCAAACGAGGCCGGCAACACGTGGTAACGTTAGGTGCCACCCGATGGCGCTTGCTGCTGAGCAAACGAGGCCGGCAATACGTGGTAACGGTAGGTGCCACACGATGGCGCTTGCTGCTGAGCAAACGAGGCCGGCAACACGTGGTAACGGTAGGTGCCACGCGATGGCGCTTGCTGCTGAGCAAACGAGGCCGCCAACACGTGGTAACGGTAGGTGCCACCCGATGGCGCTTGCTGCTGAGCAAACGAGGCTGGCAACACGTGGTAACGGTAGGTGCCACCCAATGGCGCTTGCTGCTGAGCAAACGAGGCCGGCAACACGTGGTAACGGTAGGTGCCACCCGATGGCGCTTGCTGCTGAGCAAACGAGGCTGGCAACACGTGGTAACGGTAGGTGCCACCCGATGGCGCTTGCTGCTGAGCAAACGAGGCCGGCAATACGTGGTAACGGTAGGTGCCACCCGATGGCGCTTGCTGCTGAGCAAACGAGGCTGGCAACACGTGGTAACGGTAGGTGTCACCCGATGGCGCTTGCTGCTGAGCAAACGAGGCCGGCAATGCGTGGTAACGGTAGGTGCCACCCGATGGCGCTTGCTGCTGAGTAAACGAGGCCGGCAACACGTGGTAACGGTAGGTGCCACCCGATGGCGCTTTCTGCTGAGCAAACGAGGCCGGCAACACGTGGTAACGGTAGGTGCCACACGATGGCGCTTGCTGCTGAGCAAACGAGACCGGCAACACGTGGTAACGGTAGGTGCCACTCGATGGCGCTTGCTGCTGAGCAAACGAGGCCGGCAACACGTGGTAACGGTAGGTGCCACCCGATGGCGCTTGCTGCTGAGCAAACGAGGCCGGCAACACGTGGTAACGGTAGGTGCCACCAGATGGCGCTTGCTGCCGTCCTTTTTAACAAACCTCTACAATTAAATAATTACGACTCAAAATATCGTGATACATGTTTATCAATCGTTGAGGTTAGCATTAATAAAGATTAATTGAGTGTCAACCAGTCTCAAATGCGAGTAATCTGCGAGAAATAACGAAATGAAATTTCTTAACACTCGAAACGACGGTGACTCCACCTGGCGGCATCCTACATTTTTGGCGGCCATTTTGTACTCAAAGAGTTTAACTTTAAAGACCAGTGATTTCTGCTGGATCTTTATATGTGACGTCACGTTCGAGATATTTTTAATGATGATGTAAAGAATATTTGCAAGTTGGTTTATTGCAAAAAATCGTGAAAACATTTGTATTTGCTTATTTTTATTTAACCTTTATGACAGACCGTTAAGAACACAGTAAGGATAAAATCTGATTTAAATTGCAAACGCTTGCAATGCGCGGGGTATTTTATTATTATCAACACTAAAATCGTCTCACAAAAATTGATGTCCAAACGGGGACTCGAACCCCGATCTCCACCTGTCGCGGGTGTTTCTCTGAACCATTGAGCTACTTGGACACTGGCATTTTGAGACGATTTTAGTGTATTTGATTAGAATGACTGTGAGTATTCACAGCCTCATGGTTCTACTCCTTGGAGATCTGTCATTCTCATCAAATACACTAAAATCGTCTCAAAAAGCCAGTGTCCAAGTAGCTCAATGGTTCAGAGCAACACCCGCGATAGGTGGAGATCGGAGTTCGAATCCCCGTTTGGGCATCAATTTTGAGACGGTTATAGTGTTGATAATAATAAAAGAACCCAGTTGTGCCATATAATAATATATTAATAAATATGATATGCCAAATAATAACATTTAAAAAATATAGCGTTGGGAAATTAATACCAATTTCACAGGATATTTGCAAGTTGGCAACCTTTCCCCCCCCCACAAACTAATCGCCGTCAAAGAAGAGTCCTAACAAAATGGCGCCCTAATTACCAAGCTGACGTCACTAGCTGCATGCATCTCACTGTGGATTATCGCAGAGATTACCAATCCTTGACAACAATGCTTTATCAAGCGTGACTCGAAGCAGGTGGCATGAGCTTGTTGGAAACCTGGCTCGTGCCAGCCGTGCCAAGCTGATCTGATTGTCTTTTGTTGTGACGGTAAGTTGCATTCCAGACTTGTAGACAACAGAATAGCTCGGCTGGATTTACAGATCTAGTTGGCGCTGAACGGATTGTCTTTTTGTTAAACAAGTGTTGCGTTTGATATCTTATTGAAATTCCAAACGCTTGCGATGCGC
This sequence comes from Protonemura montana, assembly GCA_947568835.1. Lineage (NCBI taxonomy): Eukaryota > Metazoa > Arthropoda > Insecta > Plecoptera > Nemouridae > Protonemura > Protonemura montana. The sequence goes on from OX387610.1 coordinate 2,613,892, forward strand.
ACACATTTTTCAGACTGTAATAGTGTTTATAATAATAAAATACCCCGCGCATTGCAAGCGTTTGCAATTTAAATCAAATTTCAAATAAATAAAACGCATCCAACATCAAATTGGAGTTACTCGAGATTGAATGGTTGTGACGTGATAATGCGTCACTAGAATCAGAATGACTGTGAGTATTCACAGCCTCTTGGTTCTACTCCTTGGAGATCTGTCATTCTCATCATAATCGTCTCAACAAATTGTGTATCCAAGTAGCCCAATTAGTTAGAGCAACACCCGCGACAGGTGGAGATCGGGGTCCAAGTAGCCCAATTAGTTAGAGCAACACCCGCGACAGGTGGAGATCGGGGTTCGGGTCCCCGTTTGGGCGTTATGATATCGTTACGTGTATATCAATCGTTGAGGTAAACATTGATGGAGATTTTTTGAGCATGAAAAGTCTCAAAAGCGAGTTAACCTACGAGAAATATCGAAATTAAAATTCATACGACAGTGGCTCCACTTAACGTGACGTTCCGGTACTCTGCATTTTTGTCGGTATGGTGGTCATTTGGCGGCCATCTTTCACGCAGAGACTGTAACATTGACGTTGTTTCTCTACCTAGAACCTACACTCAACGATATAAGCTTTGACTGGCTGTACTGGCTGTACTGGGTGTAAGGTGATCATTTAGCAGATTCCACCTCAACTAATCGCATATCAGACGTGCTGCTCATGTCTCGTTGTGAGTACAAGTACATCACTAATTGCACCATGCGTGCGTCGATCGATTGCAAGACGCAGACTCGAAGCACGTCGAGATAAACGCACCTCACCCTCCTCCCTCCACTTCGCCATGGTAACCGTGACATGGCACGAGACCTGGGAGCATGTGCGTGGCTGATTGGTCCACGCGCTACACGCACATTACTTCGATATAGGTTGCCATGGAGACACTTTGAGGCCAAGGTGGCCATCTTGAGAGTTACTTATTTCGAGTTACCTCAAAGAGACCGTGCTATTTCTAAATTTTTCTTTTGTATTTGCATGGTATTTGAAGTTTTTCTAATTTAAATGGTGAAAATTAGTTGAAAACGTGTTTCAAAAACGCTAAAATTAGCCAATTTTGTCTAGTTTTGGTCGACTTTTATGTTGCATTATTATTATTATTTTTTTTTTTCTATTTTCTTTGAAAGCAGCTCACAAGAAGTCCAGTAATTTCATGGCAAATGAACGTTTTAAACGGGCAGATTTTCCATTCCTTTAGGCCAGCAACTAATTAACGAGCCGCTTATCCGACAGCTCACGCGTAAATAGGACACACGCATGTAACACGAGTGCGTACGGAGCGAAACATGCGTGCCCGTGCGTACATCCGCGCCTCGTGATCGTAAACTTGCCGGAAATTTAAAAATCGCTTAGTGAGAGAGAGAGGAAGTTTGTTACGCTCGCTAAACGGTCACCGGATATGACTTGGCAACACCGGATGTCGCCAGGACGCAGTCGAGCGCAACGCAAGGCCCTCTAGCAACACGCTTTATTGCGCGCAATAGAAAATAGTTCACAGGAAATAGTTGTTTTTCAAAGAGCGGGTCTTTTGGTTTTGTGAAAATTATATTTTCAAGTAAAACAGTCATTTGCCGTTCATAAAAATACAGGCAAAAGTTGCGAAATTCCAAGAAAACTTTTTTTTTGCTAAGTTTTAATTCTTTGCTAAGATAAGATTAAGTAGACATGAGTCTAAAACCCATGGCATTGGAATCTGATCTCTTGTCTCAATTGCTAGGACTTACTTAGAAAGTGTTGCCAATCTCAAGCCTGGCCAGCATAGCCAACCCCTTCGCAGTGACCGCAGAATTCTGTCATGACGACGCCCTGTGGTTGGTAGACATGAGTCATGTCCACTAACCTCCGTGTGCGGGCTAAAATATTAATACCAACCTCTCAGCGGTAACGAGACGCGGCTCAGGGTGGATGGAAAACGCAGGGTGGATGAAAGTGAGGTTATGTGTCTTGGCGGCCGGCCTCTAGTGGCTGGCAGCGCTCCTCGCGGTAGGCCTTTGCGGTGGCGCGTGAATGTTTCACGAGTTGGCCGCGAGGTGCGTGAGCGTTGTGCGTTTTCCCGGGGGGTTTTTCTGCTGTGAATTTCGAACCGAAACTGCTGCTGTGCTTGACGCTTGTTTCGGAGTTGCGTGAAGAGATCACTAAACTGCATTCACACGGTCCATGGCAGTGAGATAACAAACAAAGTTAGCGAATGTACAAATAATGAACAAACAAACATCCCACACACTGGCACCAAATGTACACTGAACACCCCACCCAATGGCACCAAATGTACACTGAACATCCCACACACTGGCACAAAATGTAAACTGAACATCCCACACACTGTCACCAAATGTACACTGAACATCCCACACACTGTCACCAAATGAACACTGAACATCCCACACACTGGCACTAAATATACACAGAACATCCCACAAACTGGCACCAAATGAACACTAAACATCCCACACACTGGCACCAAATGTACACTGAACATCCTACACACTGGCACCAAATGTACAGTGAACATCCCACATACTTTCACCAAATGTACACTGAACATCCCACATACTTTCACCAAATGTTCACTGAACATCTCACATATTTTCACCAAATGTACACTGAACATCCCACACACTGGCACAAAATGTACACTGAACATCCAACACACTGACACCAAATGTACTTCAAACATCCCACACACTGTCACCAAATGTACACTGAACATCCCACACACTGGCACCAAATGTACACTGAACATCCCACATACTGGCACAAAATGTACTTCAAACATCCCACACACTGGCACAAAATGTACACTGAACATCCCACACACTGACACCAAATGTACTTCAAACATCCCACACACTGTCACCAAATGTACACTGAACATCCCACATACTGGCACAAAATGTACTTCAAACATCCCACACACTGACACCAAATGTACTTCAAACATCCCACACACTGGCACAAAATGTACACTGAACATCCCACACACTGGCACCAAATGTACTTTAAACATCCCACACACTGGCACAAAATGTACACTGAACATCCCACATACTGACACCAAATGTACTTCAAACATCCCACACACTGGCACAAAATGTACACTGAACATCCCACACACTGACACCAAATGTACACTGAACATCCCCCATACTCTCAACAAATGTACACTAAACACCCCACATATTTTAACCAAATGTACACTGAACATCCCACATACTTTCACCAAATGTACACTGAACATCCCACAAATTTTCACCAAATGTACACTGAACATCCGGCATACTTTCACCAAATGTACGCTGAGCATCCCACACACTGGCACCAAATGTACACTGAACATCCCACATATTTTAACCAAATGTACACTGAACATCCCACACACTGGCACCAAATGTACACTGAACATCCCACACACTGGCACTAAATGTACACTGAACATCCCACATACTTTTACCAAATGTACACTGAACATCCCACTCACTGGCACCAAATGTACAGTGAACATCCCACACACTGGCGCCAAATGTACACTAAACATCCCACATACTGTCACCGATTGTACACTGAACATCCCACACACTGGCATCAAATGTACACTGAACATCCTACAAACTTTCACCAAATGTACACTGAACATCCAACATACTCTCACCAAATGAACACTGAACATCCCACATATTTTCACCAAATGTACACTGAACATCCTACATACTTTCACCAAATGTACACTGAACATCCCACATATTTTCACCAAATGTACACTGAACTTCTTACGTACTCTCACCAAATGTACACTGAAAATTCCACACACTGACACCAAATGTACACTGAACATCCCACCCACTGGCGCCAAATGTACACTGAACATCCCACACACTGGCACCAAATAAACACTGAACATCCTACCCACTTACACCAAATGTACACTGAACATCCAACACACTAGCACCAAATGTACACGAAACATCCCACACACTGGCACTTAATGTACTCTGAACATCCCACATATTTTCACCAAATGTACACTTAACATCCCACATACTTTCACCAAATGTACACTGAACATCCCACATACTTTCATCAAATGTACAGTGAACATCCCACACACTGACACCAAATGTACACTGAACATCCCACACACTGGCAACAAATGGACAGAGAACATCCCACATACTTTCACCAAATGTACACTGAACATCCCACACACTGACACCAAATGTACAGTGAACATCCCACACACTGACACCAAATGAACACTGAACATCCCACACACTGACACCAAATGAACACTGAACATCCCACACACGGGCACCAAATGTACACTGAACATCCCACATACTTTCACCAAATGTACACTGAACATCCCGCACAATGTCACCAAATGTACACTGAACATCCCACACACTGGCACCAAATGTACACTAAACATCCCACATACTTTCACCAAATGTACACTGAACATCCCACATACTTTTACCAAATGTACATCAAACATCCCATACACTAGCACTAAATGTACACTGAACATCCCGCACAATGTCACCAAATGTACACTGAACATCCCACACACTGGCACCAAATGTACACTAAACATCCCACATACTTTCACCAAATGTACACTGAACATCCCACATACTTTTACCAAATGTACATCAAACATCCCACACACTGGCACTAATTGTACACTGAACATCCCACATATTTTTACCATATGTACACTGAAGATCCCACATACTGCCACCAAATGTACACTGAGCATCCTACATACTTTTACCAAATGTACACTGAACATCCCACATACTCTCACCAAATGTACACTGAAAATCACGCACACTGGCACTAAATGTACATCAAACATCCCACACACTGGCACCAAATGTACACATAACATCTTACACACTGGAACCAAATGTACACTGAACATCCCACACACTGGAACCAAATGTACACTGAACATCCCACACACTGGCACCAAATGTACACTGAACATCCCACACACTGGCCCCAAATGTACACTGAACATCCCACACACTGGCCCCAAATGTACACTGAACATCCCACACACTGGAACCAAATGTACAAAACCAATTGTTTTTCACGGCACAGGGAAATCAAATATAAACACAATCAAACCGTGGCCATTTTTGCTACTCTTCGCCAACCTCTCATTCACCGACGCCATTAGACCAGTGCCGCAGACCCAGCTGTCAAAATAGTGCGTCGTCACACACCACAAATGAATCCAACAGTTCTGTTCGGGAGAGAGGTTGGAGGGATAAATGTTAAGCAACATTGCGCTGGGTCAGGTATTGAATGGGTGACCATCATACACATGACCAGTTCTGTTCGGGAGAGAGGTTGGAGGGATGAAAGTTAGTACAGCAACTTCACTCACCTTGCTTATCAACCTCTCGACAGCATGGATTTGTGGAGGAATTCTGTTGTTCGCGTTGTAACGTCCTTCGGAAGGGACGCTAAGCCGGTGGTCCCCTGGTTTCTAGCGATCGAATCGCTCTTTTCACTTTTAAATTGTAGCCTATTGTTATTTTTTAAACCCATCTGGACAGTCAGTTAGAAAAATTGGATTAGTATTTAACTTTGTACACTCTGTTGACGCTAAAATAAAGGCTTCCAAATAAACAAAGACCGGTCTTAAGAGGAGTTTAAAATCTTTAAGCGGTGCAACTTTTTGAAGAGTATTTTTAAACATAATTTTTCACTGTTTCATAATAAAAATATTTACATACACGACCACGGCTTTGAAAAGATAATCGAGTAATTTAGCAATTATTTTGTTTTCGAAAACGACTGTCCTAAGCCGATAAAAAGTGGATGGCACTCGACGAAGGGGATTTTCGTGTAATTGCCCCCCCCCCCCCCCCTCCCCCCTCCTTCGTTTCGTTAACGCCAAAACAATACGGGCTTAATTTCTACCCTGTCCCCCACCCCTGCCCCGCACTAATCCCTTTATGTACCCTCGATAATACTGTCTATGCTATGTACCATGCACCGAACGGTTGAACGTATTGGAAACACAAGTCCTCGTTAGATCACCGAAGTTAAGCAACACTGCTCTGAGTCAGGTATTGGATGGGTGACCATCATACACATGACCAGTTCTGTTCGGGAGAGAGGTTGGAGGGATGAAAGTTAAGCAACACTGCGCCGGGTCAGGTATTGGATGGGTGACCATCATACACATGACCAGTTCTGTTCGGGAGAGAGGTTGGAGGGATGAAAGTTAAGCAACACTGCGCTGGGTCAGGTATTAGATGGGTGACCATCATGCACATGACCAGTTCTGTTCGGGAGAGAGGTTGGAGGGATGAAAGTTAAGCAACACTGCGCTGGGTCAGGTATTGGATGGGTGACCATCATACACATGACCAGTTCTGTTCGGGAGAGAGGTTGGAGGGATGAAAGTTAAGCAACACTGCGCTGGGTCAGGTATTGGATGGGTGACCATCATGCACATGACCAGTTCTGTTCGGGAGAGAGGTTGGAGGGATGAAAGTTAAGCAACACTGCGCTGGGTCAGGTATTGGATGGGTGACCATCATACACATGACCAGTTCTGTTCGGGAGAGAGGTTGGAGGGATGAAAGTTAGTACAACAACTTCACTCGCCTTGCTTATCAACCTCTCGACAGCATGGATTTGTGGAGGAATCCTGTTGTTCGCATTGGGAGGGACGTTAAACCGATGATCCCCTTGGTGCTTTTCGACAAGAGTAGGCCACGTGCCAGCACCGGGTTTCCCCCCCAGCCTTCTAAGCTAGTTTAGGTTTATCATCATCCTCATCATCATCCACACATTCTCCGACGTCATTAGACCAGTGCCGCATGCCAAATGTGAAAACAGTGCGTCGTTAAACACCACAAATCAATCATCACTAGTCTTTTAATTTGTTGTTTCTGATGAACATCTGAAAATAGATTCATTTGAGATTCAGTTATGTATTAAATTGCTACTGCAGTCAAATATTACGGTTATGCCAACCAAACGACAGCCATTGATTGCTGGATTAGTGATTTTATTTGTTTTTTATAAACGCATTTTTCATAAAATAATCATAGATAAAAGTGTTTGCTTAAACTACAGTCCAGTAAGCCATGGTCGGCCGTGAACTCTGACCAGCGAGAAACTCAAACAGTTTCAACTAGACCGTGTCTGAAAACTTAACTTGCAACCCTAGCCAAACCAAACGCCCCTCACACCCGAAAGAAAGCCCAGCCAACTCATATATGCATTATTAACCACCACGAAGCCGAAGCCGGCAGCAACTCTGCAAATTCCGATGTGAAATTCGAAATCCACTAAACACCCCGTAACTCCCGCGTGGCGATAAAGTTATCCGACAACGCCCCCGCCCTCCCGTTCCCCATTGGACAAGGAACGTGGCTATTGTTGTGTCCATCTCGCGCCTCGATCAGGCCGTTAGCCAGACCGTGGCGCCATCTATTATGCCCGGCCTATAAGTGACCGGAGAGGACCGTAAATTACACGGCCTCTCGAAGTCGAGTAAATCACGGGGCCGAAACAGAAATCAAATAAAGATGAATGGGCCGGTTCGCTGGTCGCTACTCGGGGAGATAAGAATTGCCCGGGGGAGACGAAGAGCGCGCACGCGCGTGATTGATGTTATTTTGATAGATTTTTAATTGATTTATTGAAAGGATTGCGTGTAAAACGCACCGAATTATAAGGGTGATGCAGATTTATCGAGTGGACGAGGGTGGCAGACGAGATGGGGGTGCTCAAGTTTATTAGATCTGCTTTAGGGTTGGCAAGTATTGTTGAACGTGATTTTCATCCTCTCTCTCTCTCTCTCTCACTGAGATAATTAGATAAAACTTTAGCAAACAGAAGGCGAACGTGTCACGGCCCGTGTTGAAAACACGAGAGTTATTCTTTGGCGAAAATTTTCGTCTGTTTTGCTGTGATTCTCTTGTTTTCAAAGGCGACAGAAATTAATTTTGTGATATAGAATGAAAATACAACCTGGCCGTGACAAAAATGTAATGGGCGTGGCGAGAGGGGAGGGAGGAGGGGAGAGAGGGGATGACATATTGCTTCTAGGTCAGGGCGCGGACGACAAAGCGGTGGTCAAGGTCAAAGCGCGCTAGTGTTGCCGACCTCTTCGCGGGCGACGATCGCGTTTTTTTTTCTTCTCTTTTATCGGTGAAATCGACTCCTCCCGAATCGTGTCTGGCGGGGACACTTCGTCGCACGGCGGTCAGCATTTTCTAGACACATGGACGCCGCGAAAATTGCGCGCGCATTAACTTGGTAAACGGAATTTTTTTAAGCTTTTCATATTTTCTCCCTGAACGCAACCCGCAGAGCAGACTCAGCTCCTCCACCTCGTGCCCCTAAACGCAGCCTGCAAAGCATACTTGGCTCCTCCACCTCGTGCCCCTGAACGCAGCCCGCAGAGCAGACTCGGCTCCACCACCATTTTTTTTTCAAGTCGACATATTTTCGAGAAGGCAGTGAAGGGCCCATGTTAGTCTTGCGGGTTGCATCAAGGGGTTCCTCCTCGGTTTATCGCATCGCTTAAGAGAGCAACAGAACTTTTTTCAAAGATGAAAGACTTATCTGCTTTGCAAACCAGATTGAAGAATGCGTAGTTCAAGAAACAGAACCAACTTATCTCAATACCGGTAACCACCAGCTGCAATATACGGGCCAGTGTTGCAAGATTTATTTAACGTGACCGAACGGTTTGTCGTGTTGGCAACACCGGTCCTCATAAGATCACCGAGTTAAGCAACACTGCGCTGGGTCAGTTATTAGATGGGTGACCATCATACACATGACCAGTTCTGTTCGGGAGAGAGGTTGGAGGGATGAAAGTTAAGCAACACTGCGCTGGGTGAGGTATTGGATGGGTGACCATCATACACATGACCAGCTATGTTTGGTAGAAAGGTTGGAGGGATGAAAGTTAAGCGACACTGTGCTGAGTCAGGTATCGGATGGGTAATCATCATACACATGACCAGTTCTGTTCGGGAGAGAGGTTGGATGGATGAAAGTTAGTACAGCAACTTCACTCGCTTTGCTTATCAACCTCTCGACAGCATGGATTTGTGGAGGAATCCTGTTGTTCGCGTTGTACCGTCCTTCAGAAGAGACGTTAAGCCGGTGGTCCCCTTGGTCTTCGACAGGAGTAGACTACGTGCCAGCACTGGGTTTCCCCTCCTCCCTTCTAGGCTATGTTAGGTAAATCATCATCCACTCATTCACCGACGCCATTAGACCAGTGCCACATGACCCGGTGTCTAAAATGCGTCGTTAAACACCAATCAATCGATGGTTAAGCTTGATTTGTGCAGACCATCGATTGCAAGTGTATTGATGAAAACTTGTTGCCGTCAGGAAAGTGGCCGGGAAAGTGGCCGGGAAAGTGGCCGGGAAAGTGGCCGGGAAATGACCTGCAGTTGGACGGCCACACTTTGACTTTGTAAACTTTGCTGTCACCGCTGCAGAGAAACTGGTGGCCGAGAAGTCCAGACGCGGTGCCTGGAATTCACCATCTTTGCATTGACCTTGCGTAATGGAAGGAGGTCGCCGTTACTTTATCATTTAAAATAATTTCAACTATTGAAGATTTAATAAATTTGCAAAATAAATACACGAGTTTAATTTAAAAAGTGATTTCAGATGCCGTGATAATTTTTCTTTCTGCCAACATTTGGCGTTTCTCTGTTGCAACGTAAAAGGCTGAACTTTAAGCTGTTTTTGGAGCTAAAATTAATAAGTATCACATTAATTTTGTTGCTATTTCATCAGCACAGTGCATTTAACGAATTGTCTTCCAGTTTTTGAATATATCTGTTAGAATTTTATGTTGAAAAAACTTGAAATATCTGTGATTTAAAAGAAAATATCGAGTCTGCTAAGATTTACCATAAAATTCGCTTAAAGACGGTCTATAAACCATTTAATCAGAAAATTTTAACATTTTTACCCTAAATCCTGTCACTTTAGAAAATCCAAAGCGTGGCCGACCAATTCCGCGGCTTTCGAATACCGAAGAAAGCCAGAAGACATCGGTTGATTCTCTCGGGCGGTCGACCCGACGTGGCTGTCGCGGTCTCGTTTCGTTATGTCGCGTCAGGCAATCCAGACTACCCTTGCTAAACGCCCCCAGGGGACCAACGGAGGCGGGGGCGACCCGAACACTCCACACGACGCAATTACACTGACCCGGCATCGAACCCTCACCCCTTGCACTGAATTCTCACACACAAACACACACTAAACCGCATACGAGACGCCGTCTTGGCTGTCAATTATTTGCCCAGTAAACGGGAATTGGCGTTTTTTTGTTGTTAAGGGTTGTTGTGAATTTTTGTCAACGATTTCTTTTTTTTACCTTTTCTTTGGCAAATGTGGCTTGCCAAAAAATCGATAGTTGTCTGTTTTTGGCAATGTTTGGCAATCCCGGGAGAGGATTAACGTGACTTTACAAGTTTGAATTGGTATGGGAGATTGCTGCATTGTGCAGTCCAGCGGCTAGAATGCACCGATTTCACCTTGAAAAGCAACTCAGATACGTTAATTAAGCAGATTTCTTTACCCAAAAGACAGCAGTTCGAGTCTTTCATGGCCAGTGTTAATAACATCCGGTTTTACTGGTTTTAAACTTGGTTTCCGGTCAAGGTTTCATATTCTCTAAATCAGTGGCACTGTATTCTAGCAAATACAGTTATTAACACAGAGCTTAAATCAAATTTGAATGTTTTGTTATATCAAAATAAGCAACGGTTTTGTCTGCTGGCACTATTTTCTTTGAACGCAAAAGAGCGGTGAAAAATGTCAACTTCTTCATCTAGGTTCACATTTGAAAATAAAATTAGCACAAGGGGAAAATCTTGACAGCTACAAAATAAATTTTGTTTGATATGACAGAACACCGTCTTCTTGAATTAATAACAGATTTTTTTTTTAAGTTTTTCTGTCAATATCTTCGTTTTACCATCACAAAATTTGACGTTTTAATCGGGCTTAAGTAGATTTTATCACCGATTACCAGAAGGTAATTAAATAAATACCAGAAAATGCTAAAATAGACATTCTTACCTATGTGGTTTTAACTAAACTGTTCGGTGGCTTCAAAACAAAAGTTCTGTGAGCTCAACACACAACAAGAGAAGACATTTCCACCAACACATAGCGCTTGAAATTGAGAAGCGCATAAAACATCTCCATCAAATTGACGCATACGAAAACGTAACGTATCTAATTACCCCAATTACTGTCGAAAATGTGCTCCACACTTCGAAACTGAGGCTTGTTTCGAGCTGCAAACATCAACCACATTTCGTTCCACTCAGAAGCTATAAATCAATTTTTTCGTACCTTCATCTCTCTTTGCCGTTGTTGGGATTACCGCTCTCGATTTCAGGTACCATTGAATTCGAGCCGGCAAAACTCTCTCGCTCTCTCGGGGGTTGAAATGGAAAAATCCTTGCTGACGTACCGCGCGTTTTCCGCGGGGACTGACGAGCTGGTGTTTTCCAGTAAACAAATCAAGCTTCGCCAGGGATTGCTAGTCGTGTGTAATCAGATTTCGTGCTCGTCAATCGACCGTTGATTAGCACAACGATTGGCTGAAAAAGCGAAATATTTCAAATCAACAGCAATGACAGGGACCAGGCGGTATCGATTGTGTTGCTTTTTTGTTGGATATCACGAACGTTATCTGGTAAAATAACGTTGATTTAACTGAGATAACGTTCATTATTTCTAACAAAAAGATTAAATGATTCCTAACCAGCTCTTCTGGGGAATAAAACTCTGTATTTCCAGTTAAATATTGTTTTATTCAAAAGATTTTTTTTTTTTATAATAACGATTTGGGCAAGATTTATAGTGAAATTTAAGCCTAATCTGACTTCAAAAATTTAAAACAGAAAAAACACGCCAGCAGAATGAAATTTTAAACTGAACCTCACTTAAATTAGTAAGTTAATCAACACTGCGCTGGGTCAGGTATTGGATGGGTGACCATCATACACATGACCAGTTCTGTTCGGGAGAGAGGTTGGAGGGATGAAAGTTAAGCAACACTGCGCTGGGTCAGGTATTGGATGGATGACCATCATACACATGACCAGTTCTGTTCGGGAGAGAGGTTGGAGGGATGAAAGTTAAGCAACACTGCGCTGAGTCAGGTATTGGATGGGTGACCATCATACACATGACCAGTTCTGTTCGGGAGAGAGGCTGGAGAAATAAAAGTTAGTTCAGCAACTTCACTCGCCTTGCTTATCAACCTCTCGACAGCGTTTGTGCAGGATTTGAACAGAATTTGTGGAGGAATCCTGTTTTTCGAGTTGTACCGTCCTTCGGAAGGGACGTTAAGCCGGTGGTCCCCTTGGTCTTCGACAGGAGTAGACTACGTGCTGGCACCGGGTTTCCCCTCCTCCCTTCTAGGCTAGATTCGGTCCATCATCATCATCATCCACTCATTCACCGACGCCATTAGACCAGTGCCGCATGGCCAGATGTCAAAACAGTGCGTCGTTAAACACTGTACATTAATTATTAAAGTTAGCAAAATCATTTATCAGTGTGCAGAATGTGGCGACGACCCAGGCTTCCTAAAAGGGTGGGGGGGGGGGGGGAGGGTTGGGGCGTCAAGTCGATGGGGCGTAACAGCGATTCAAATACTTGATCGCTGTTGTTGAGAGTCATGTCATGTCGTGTAGGGGGCTGGGGCTGGGGGGGGGGGGGGGGGCGTTGGGGAAGGAATGTCAGAATTACATCCCCAAGTTTAATTGCAAAGGAAACCACTTTAATTTTGTTCGGAAAATATCCGGTAGCTGTGTATAGAAGTGCGTTGTGTTCAATGCGGTTTTGGGGCACAGAGTTTAAATAGCGTCGACTTTGACAAAGCACTTGAATTTCAGTTTATTTCCTGTACATTAGCTTTAAGGATGACTCAAAGCGCTGCGCTATGCGCAGCTGCGACCCAATACAACAATTTGCGTCCGTCAGGCGATCTCAGCATCGCCATGGCTACCAAACGTTGAATCTACCATTGAACCTCCTATGCTAGGCCATGATATACCCGTGGTAACATAAGATAGCAGAATTGAGAAGCTCTGTCAGGCGATCTCAGCATCTCCATGGCTACCAAACGTTGAATCTACCATTGAACCTCCTATGCCAGGCCATGATATACCCGTGGTAACATCAGATAGCAGAATTGAGAAGCTCTGTCAGGCGATCTCAGCATCTCCATGGCTACCAAACGTTGAATCTACCATTGAACCTCCTATGCTAGGCCATGATATACCCGTGGTAACATAAGATAGCAGAATTGAGAAGCTCTGTCAGGCGATCTCAGCATCTCCATGGCTACCAAACGTTGAATCTACCATTGAACCTCCTATGCTAGGCCATGATATACCCGTGGTAACATAAGATAGCAGAATTGAGAAGCTCTGTCAGGCGATCTCAGCATCTCCATGGCTACCAAACGTTGAATCTACCATTGAACCTCCTATGCTAGGCCATGATATACCCGTGGTAACATAAGATAGCAGAATTGAGAAGCTCTGTCAGGCGATCTCAGCATCTCCATGGCTACCAAACGTTGAATCTACCATTGAACCTCCTATGCTAGGCCATGATATACCCGTGGTAACATAAGATAGCAGAATTGAGAAGCTCTGTCAGGCGATCTCAGCATCTCCGTGGCTACCAAACGTTGAATCTACCATTGAACCTCCTATGCTAGACCATGATATACCCGTGGTAACATAAGATAGCAGAATTGAGAAGCTCTGTCAGACGATCTCAGCATCTCCATGGCTACCAAACGTTGAATCTACCATTGAACCTCCTATGCTAGGCCATGATATACCCGTGGTAACATAAGATAGCAGAATTGCGAAGCTCTGTCAGGCGATCTATTGAGTCAGTCTATTGAGCTCTTAAGGATGTTAGGGTTCCAAGTTTCAACACCACGGTCTTAGATCGCAGATAGATTTCTTTTCTGTCGATTTTTTATCTATTATAAAGTGATATTTAAAAATAAATCCGCTTGTTAAACCATCGATTAAGGAAGTAATAAAATTCATGTAAAGATCATTGGATCGACTAATTCGCTTCCTAACTTTTCCCGCGCGTTGAAAGACACGTGCCTATCACACGAGCGACTGAAAGCGATCACGCGATACTAGATTCTAGTTCGACGCCCTGCCGCCTCGAGCGTCGAAGTCAATCTCGCTGATCCTCTTCTTTAACCCCACTTCATCCGTGATTCCCTCTCGCCTTCATCCTTATAAGTCGCTGCCAGCGCCTTCTTGAGTCGCACGTTCACAGCCCCCTCGAATCTAACACCCGTGCGTTGTTGGGAGGAAGAAAACACACACAATTTAAAAAAAATATACGAGGTTTTGGTCGCGGGGGCAAAATGCTATTTTCCTTTCAATTTACCGAAAAGAAAATGTTGAGATGTTTTTTTTTGTATTCTTTTTCACTCGTGCAATGATATCAAAGATACTAAAAGCCAGCATCGAAGGATTTGACCTTTAACCGGTTCTCATGAGATCACTGAAGTTAAGCAACACTGCGCTGGGTCAGGTATTGGATGGGTGACCATCATACACATGACCAGTTCTCTTCGGAAGAGAGGTTGGATGGATGAAAGTTAAGCAACACTGCGCTGGGTCAGGTATTGGATGTGTGACCATCATACACATGACCAGTTGTGTTCGGGAGAGAGGTTGGAGGGATGAAAGTTAAGCAACACTGCGCTGAGTCAGGTATTGGATGCGTGACCATCATACACATGACCAGTTTTGTTCGGGAGAGAGGTTGGAGGGATGAAAGTTAAGCAACACTGCGCTGGATCAGGTATTGGATGGGTGACCATCATACATATGACCAGTTCTCTTTGGGAGAGAGGTTGGAGAGATGAAAGTTAAGCAACACTGCGCTGGATCAGGTATTGGATGGGTGACCATCATACACATGACCAGTTCTGTTCGGGAGAGAGGTTGGAGGGATGAAAGTTAAGCAACACTGCGCTGGGTCAGGTATTGGATGGGTGACCATCATACACATGACCAGTTCTGTTCGGGAGAGAGGTTGGAGGGATGAAAGTTAAGCAACACTGCGCTGGGTTAGGTATTGGATGGGTGACCATCATACACATGACCAGTTCTGTTCGGGAGAGAGGTTGGAGGGATGAAAGTTAAACAACACTGCGCTGGGTCAGGTATTGGATAGGTGACCATCATACACATGACCAGTTCTGTTTGGGAGAGAGGTTGGAGGGATGAAAGTTAAGCAACACTGCGCTGAGTCAGGTATTGGATGGGTGACCATCATACACATGACCAGTTCTGTTCGGGAGAGAGGTTGGAGGGATGAAAGTTAAGCAACACTGCGCTGAGTCTGGTATTGGATGGGTAATCATCATACACATGACCAGTTCTGTTCGGGAGAGAGGTTGGAGGGATGAAAGTTAGTACAGCAACTTCACTCGCCTGGCTTATCAACCTCTCGACAGCATGGATTTGTGGAGGAATCCTGTTGTTCGCGTTGTACCGTCCTTCGGAAGGGACGTTAAGCCGGTGGTCCCCTTGGTCTTCGACAGGAGTAGGCTACGTTCCGGCACCGGGTTTCCCCCTATCATCATCCACTCATTCACCGACGCCATTAGACCAGCGCCACATGACCCGTTGTCAAAACAGTGCGTCGTTAAACACAATTGATCCAGTCGACCATAAAATCCTAAATCCACGCGCGTTGATATGAACGGAACAACAGCGCATTTACTATATTTCCTGTTCGCCACAATCTCTGACAAGGAATTGAAATATCTTCGTCTCATAGAAGTTCTTTCTTCGCTAGTACCCTTGAAGTGGAAGGCGACAGAGTTACACATCCTGCCCTCGCCCACTTTTCAACCTGCCACCACGCCAGCATATATATGTATATATGAGTCTGTGCTCTGTGAATAGATTTGTATAAGATGTATTACGCATACCTGGTCCCGGTTGCTATTTATTCGTGAGAGATTTTCCTGCACCTTGCTGCCGGGTATAAGATGTTGCCCCCCACCCCCTTCAACGCCCGCCCCCGACGTCCCCCACCCCCTTCAACGCCCGCCCCCGACGTCCCCCACCCCCTTCAACGCCCACCCCCGACGTCCCCCACACCCCAAAGCACGCACTCAAAGAACACACTCCATGCGAGCTGCTTTTCATTTCAGTAGCAACTTGACTCGACAGTGGCGGCCGCACGTGCCTCGGTGTTGATGCTTAAAATTCTGACAGATTTTTAATAAAATAGGTTGTGAAATCTGGTTTGAATTTTGAATGCTTGCAATGCGGAAAGTATTTTGTTATTAGGTACAGTAATAACTGTTTATGAGCTGGCGTAATAATTTTAATACCCCCGTCGCCATTAGACCAGTGCCGCATGGTCAGATGTCGAAACAGTGCGTCGTTAAACATCAAGAAATAAATCTAATTACCGATCCACGTTAGAGCACCAATTTTATTTGTGGTATTAATGTATGTAATAATAAAAAGCATATTGATCTACCAACTTAACAATTAAACTATAGGCAATCAAAAAAAATCATTAAAAAAAGGTTTTTATTTTTAAAAAAATCGTTTTTGATGTTAAGAAATTTAATTTCTGTTATTTCTCGCAGATTACTCGCATTTGAGACTGGTTTAAACTCAATTCATCTTTATTAATGCTAACCTCAACGATTGATAAACATGTATCGCGATATTTTGAGTCGTAATTATTTAATTGTAGAGGTTTGTTGAAAAAGACGGCAGCAAGCGCCATCGGGTGGCACCTACCGTTACCACGTGTTGCCGGCCTCGTTTGCTCAGCAGCAAGAGCCATCGGGTGGCACCTACCGTTACCACGTGTTGCCGTCCTCGTTTGCTCAGCAGCAAGCGCCATCGGGTGGCACCTACCATTACCACGTGTTGCCGGCCTCGTTTGCTCAGCAGCAAGCGCCATCGGGTGGCACCTACCGTTACCACGTGTTGCCGGCCTCGTTTGCTCAGCAGCAAGCGCCATCGGGTGGCACCTACCGTTACCACGTGTTGCCGGCCTCGTTTGCTCAGCAAAAAATTAAAAAACATAACCGGTAGGACAAAGACTTATATCAATAGGGAAATCTCATCAAGATTATTATTTAATTATTATCATTGTGTTCAAATACGCATTCAAAATAAAATCTGATGTATTTTTTCTTTTTATAATCCGATCATAACTTTTCTATTTCTATTTGTTTTAAGAATGGCTAAAATATGAATTCTCGTGGCGGGAATAAAACGGGCTGTGATTAACTACACGTAGTTCTGACGTCATTTTGTTGTATCCTTTGCGTTCGCTTCTGTTTCTTGACGTCATACTGACGTCAGATTTCACTTCGTGTCATAAAAAATGGCGACCCTCGTTTTCGTACGAGATTCAAACGCAAACATTTTAAACAGAGATATTTTATTTGAAAATTAGATTTAGAAGAAAATAAAAAAATAGTTTCAAATATAAAGTGATTTCCCTATTGTGCTTTCTAGTTCCGGCGATTCCCCCTAGAGTACGCCACTATTAGCTGTGCGCATTGACACCTCTTTTCACCGCCAGGTAGCGCTCGTGTACGCTCTGTCAATTCCATATATTATATCGCGAAGATGTCGGTCGCCATTTACATACAATCTCGAGCCATTCATCGCACTGAGCTCGGTCTTTTGACAAAACCGGTATTATCTACTTTTGTTAGCACCAGCGAATATTTCTAGTCGACGCCGATGTCAAGTCTTGCAAATGAGGATCGCTTCTTCGCGTGGCACGGAGGCGTTTTAATAGACTCGTTATCTACCTTGAGTGCGCACGCTCGGTGACGTCACTCATGACACGTGTCACGAGCTTCAATAAATGTCGCGAGTTCACGGTTCGTTGAGTGTGAATTTTTTTATTTTCTGCGAGTTTTGAGTTTCAGATACATGTTGAAAATATAATTGCTTGATGTCGTTGCTTCGTAACCTTTTTTTATTGCTTTGTGAGTTCTGCGAGCGATCTGTTGATATCATTGGCCCACAATTAGCAAAGCAATCAGCACAAGCATATAGGCAATAAATAGGACATAGCGAATTTAACGCTCATCGGCCATCTTGAATTGATTTGCGAACAGATACATGAAGAAGAAGACGAATTAGGACTGTTTGGGAGAGAGGTTACAAGGATTAAAGTTAAACAACACTGCGCTGAGTCAGGTATTGGATGGGTGACTATCATACACATGACCAGTTCTGTTCGGGAGAGAGGTTACAAGGATTAAAGTTAAACAACACTGCGCTGGGTCAGGTATTGGATGGGTGACCATCATACACATGACCAGTTCTGTTCGGGAGAGAGGTTGGAGGGATGAAAGTTAAGCAACACTGCGCTGGGTCAGGTATTGGATGGGTGACCATCATACACATGACCAGTTCTGTTCGGGAGAGAGGTTACAAGGATTAAAGTTAAACAACACTGCGCTGGGTCAGGTATTGGATGGGTGACCATCATACACATGCCCAGTTCTGTTTGGAAGATAGGTTGGAGGGATAAAAGTTAAGCAGCACTGCGCTGGGTCAGGTATTGAATGGGTGACCATCATACACATGACCAGTTCTGTTCGGGAGCGAGGTTGGAGGGATGAAAGTTAAGCAACACTGCGCTAGGTCAGGTATTGGATGGGTGATCAAAATTTATATGACCAGTTTTGTTCGGAAGAGAGGTTGGAGGGATGAAAGTTAGCATAGCTACTTCATTTGCCTAGCTTATAAACCTCCCGACAGCATGGATTTTTGGAGATATTCTGACTGCGTTGTACCGTCCTTCGGAAGGGACGGTAAGCCGTCACATGAGTGGTCACCCATACAATACCTGACCCAGCGCAGTGTTGCGTAACTTCGGTGATCTCACGAGGACCGGTATTTCCAACACGGCAAACCATTCAGTAGCACAATATTTAAGTGATATCGGTCGTAGCAAACCCTACCTCCAACAGGGCAAGTGTTATTCCATATCTTCTCCAACCTAACCTGCAACCAGTGCGGACATAATTCTGCTTTCCACTGATTTCCCTTTGCGTTTGCTACGATGCATGGCATTACTGGACTGTGGCCATTCAAAATACAGATAAATTATTGATGGAAATTTTATCGGATTCTCTTTCATCTTCGTCCATTGCTTAGCTGATTACTTAATGATAAACGTGATTAGAGTTCGATTGAAGTTGAATGACTGAGTTTAGGTCTCGGTGTGGGGTAACGTCGAGATGGTTTCTGTGGAATGGGGCCGGTGCATGCTCTGCATGTAAGTATTTGTGTTGGTAGCGCTGGTCGTTGTGGGGTGAATCAAAGCGATGGAGCAACCATGCGATTAATTATTAAACTCTTCGTGCAGCTTGGTTTTACACGAATGTCTGGCATCGTTTGGTCGTTAGTTGAACGGTCATGTGCACGGGGTGTGAGCTTTGTGAGATACACCCTTGTAATTATTTCTTGATTTTATATTTTTCCTTTAATTTTTCGTCTCTTTTACAAAGAAACGTAATAAAAAAAGTAAAGTTTCGTCCCAAAACTAGAAGCAGAGAGCCAAGTAGACCTCGAAAGCGTTCAAATATCTCAGTTTTCTTATAGCATTCTACGTAATAATACACAACTATAAATTTTTTAAAGCCAGGTGAGAGGAAATTATGAACTTTGTGATGTTAAACGTCCAAGAAATTAGAAAAATTTAAAAATCGCAAAAATCACAAGACAACACAGGTTAAAAAAGGGTATTTTTTCATGGTAGATTTGACCTTAAAAGCAAGAGCAAATGACAGAAAGTTTCACAGACAACATATTTTGGGTTAAAATAATCTAAGATTGGCTGATCGCAGAGATCCAAACGCTCGACGCTAGCTTCGAGGCGTCCCGACGCCAGACAACGACGCCGCTGATTGGTTTTTTTTTTGCACCGCCTTGCTAACGAACTGCATCGCGACGGCGTCGGTCCGTGCTCACCGAACTAATTATAAAGTTTGCGTGGGACAAAGGACGCCGCCAGAGCGTCGAGGCGTCGAGCGAGGAACAGTCTTTAGAGGGCAGTGGCCGTGATAAAGAAGTGACTTTGAATTCACTGTCCCACGCCGCCATGCCGCGCCACCGGCGCGAGGTTTGAAATGTGTCGTCAGGCTTCCCCCACAGTTACTTTTGACCATAACAAAAATAATTTCCCCGTCCGGGGGATTGAACCACAATCTCGTGCAATTGTAGTTACTGAAGATTGACAGGTTGTGACGTGATATAGCGTCACTAGAATCAGAGTGACTGTGAGTATTCACAGCCTCTTGGTTCTACTCCTTGGAGATCCGTCATTCTCATCAAATACACTAAAATCGTCTCAAAAAGCCAGTGTCCAAGAAGCTCAATTGGTTAGAGCAACACCCGCGACAGGTGGAGATCGGGGTCCAAGTAGCTCAATTAGTTAGAGCAACACCCGCGACAGGTGGAGATCGGGGTCCAAGTAGTGCAATTGGTTAGAGCAACACCTACGACAGGTGGAGATTGGGGTCCAAGTAGTGCAATTGGTTAGAGCAACACCTACGACAGGTGGAGATCGGGGTCCAAGTAGTGCAATTGGTTAGAGCAACACCTACGACAGGTGGATATCGGGCATCAATCGCTTGGGCATCAATTTTTGAGAGGGTACAAGTGTTCTTTTGGGTGATTGGGGCGAAACATCCCGCAAAGGGTCGACCAAATAAACACATTTCGTCGTCTATAAATATCTGTGTCACCCCTGCACCAAGCTGTCACTCCTATAACGCGTGTTATTGTCCGCTTATGAAGTGCCAACAATTATTTAATTGCAACGACTTAATCAAAAGGACACCGAAGGGTGGGGTGAGGTCGGTTAGCCACGCAGATCGTTGGGTGAGATACGAAACCGAGGCATAAACACGGGACTTTAGCGCCAGACTTAAAATGCAAATGACGCCGTCCCGACACGAGGGCGGTGTCGGGTGAGACTTGGGACAGAAGGGTGAGATTGAAAGACGGCTGCTTGCTTGACGATTGCTATCTGCACAGCTTTTCATATTTAATGGCAGATTCCTCGTCGACTGCGATGGTATATCTGCTTTTAATTCAGCTCAGGATCTGAACTGTTTTAGTGTGGTTTTAGAGAAAGAGCGGTTTATCTGGGTTTATAGAGTTAGCTGGTAATAAAGAGGGTACTGAAGTGTGGTTGAAAGATTTAAACATTGTGATTAGTGAGGCAGATTTTAATTAAGAAATTTACGATTCTTGTCTACTAATTTCTTCTCATTTAAGACTGATGAAGATCATTTTCCGATATACGCACAAGAAAATCAAATACAATTTTTAATCATTATTTCTGCAAGATTTCAAGAGCAGTTTGTGTTTGATTTTTGTAGCTTTTTGGTAAATACTCTTTTCTTAGTGGATTTTTAGTCTTAAAAAGAACCTGTCATTAAAGAAGAACTTTTTTTAGAACTAGTTAGTAATTAAAAATGCATTGATATGCCTACTTTAAAATTTAGGTGAGATCAGGTTAGGTTCAGTTAGGTTTGGTTAGGTTACCAAACGGTTTGTCGTGTTGGAAACACCGGTCCTCGTTAAATCACCGAAGTTAAGTAACACTGCGCTGGGTCAGGTATTGAATGGGTGACCATCATACACATGACCAGTTCTGTTTGGGAGAGATGTTGGAGGTATGAAAGTTAAGCAACACTGCGCTGGGTCAGGTATTAAATGGGTGACCATCATACACGTGACCAGTTCTGTTTGGGAGAGATGTTGGAGGTATGAAAGTTAAGCAACACTGCGCTGGGTCAGGTATTGAATGGGTGACCATCATACACATAACCAGTTCTGTTTGGGAGAGAGGTTGAAGGGATGAAAGTTAGTACAGCAACTTCACTCGCCTTGCTTATCAACCTCTCGACAGCATGGATTTGTGGAGGAATCCTGTTGTTCGCGTTGTACCGTCCTTCGGAAGGGACGTTAAGCTGGTAGTCTTATGGTGCTATTTGACAGGAGTAGGCTACGTGCTGGCACCGGGTTTCCCCTCCTCCCTTCTAGGCTAGGTTAGGTTCATCATTATCCACTCATTCACCGACGCCATTAGACCAGTGCCGCATGGCCAGATGTCAAAACAGTGCGTCGTTAAAAATCACAAATAATATTGGTTAGGTTAGGTTAGGTTAGGTTAGATTAGGTCAGGTTATTTTAGGTAAGGTAAGGTTAGGTTAGGTTAGGTTAGGTTAGGTTAGTTCAGTTCAGGTTAGGTTAGGTTAGGTTAGGTTAGGTTAGGTTAGGTTAGGTCAGGTCAGGTTAGGTTAGGTTAGGTTAGGTTAGGTTAGGTTAGGTTAGGTTAGGTTAGGTAAGGTTAGGTTATGTTAGGTCAGGTTAGGTTAGGTTAGGTAAGGTAAAGTTGTTACGAAACATTCGCAGATTTTCAATTTATCTTTAAAATGCATCAAACACAGGCTTGTTTACTCGCAAAAGATACTCACGTCCCAGAAAAAGCAGATTACTTTTCTGTGCTCTGTACGCGCTGCACAAAAATCCTCAACAAATGTAGCCAGCTTCAGCGCGCTGCATTCAGCACGTTGCAAACATGTACTTAATAAGAATATGAATTCAGAACAAACATGGATCATGTCTCTGTGATAAAGGTTTGCCCCTTTACTCCGCAAGCCACACTCCTGACAGAACGTGTATGCTACCATAGAGACGTTCAAGTGTTGACATACACTGCATCCTCCAGTGGCGGACCGCTGCATGAGATGCTGCTCTAGACAGAACAGAAGTACGGTTGTCCATAGCCAGCGTTTCCCAAATCCACAAACCTATTAAAAAAAAATTGCGGATAAAAAATTAAATGCAAGTTTATTATAGTTTTTAGACTCATGTCTACTTTATTTTACCTTAAAACAAGTTTTAACAAAACTATTTACAAAAAAGTTTGAATACGAAGTAAAAAAAACAGCGAAAAAACATGAATTTTCTACCTTTACCATGTTTTTTGTGGAAACACCGGGAAATCACACGTCGAAGTTAAGCAACACTGCGCTGGGTCAGGTATTGGATGGGTGACCATTATACACATGACCAGTTCTGTTCGGGAGAGAGGTTGGAGGGATGAAAGTTAAGCAACTCTGCGCTGGGTCAGGTATTAGATGGGTGAACATCATACACATGACCAGTTCTGTTCAGGAGAGAGGTTGGAGGGATGAAAGTTAAGCAACACTGTGCTGGGTCAGGTATTGGATGGGTGACCATCATACACATGACCAGTTCTGTTCGGGAGAGAGGCTGGAGGGATGAAAGTTAAGCAACACTTTGCTGGGTCAGGTATTGGATAGGTGACCATCATACACATGACCAGTTCTGTTCGGGAGAGAGGTTGGAGGGATGAAAGTTAAGCAACACTTTGCTGGGTCAGGTATTGGATAGGTGACCATCATACACATGACCAGTTCTGTTCGGGAGAGAGGTTGGAGGGATGAAAGTTAAGCAACACTGCGCTGGGTCAGGTATTGGATGAGTGACCATCATACACATGACCAGTTCTGTTCGGGAGAGAGGTTGGAGGGATGAAAGTTAGTAAAGCAACTTCACTCGCCTTGCTTATCAACCTCTCGACAGCATGGATTTGTGAAGGAATCCTGTTGTTCACGTTGTACCGTCCTTCGGAAGGGACGCTAAGCCGGTGGTTCCTTTGGTCTTTGACAGGAGTAGGCTACGTTCTGGCACCGGGACTCCCCTCCACGCCAGTCCTCAAAACAATGCATCGTTAAACTCTACAAATGAATTAAATCAAACATTGTCTCTACCGTTCCGCCACTGGCGACCTCTGTGTTCCCACTCCGGGACTATCACCGTCTGTTGACTATTCATTACGTTGGCTCATTCAACGCGACACAAAGCGATCTCATGCGCCGAGTAAAACAATTTGCGAGATCGTGACGTCAGATACGCTTGGCATCGCACGCTGCACGTTGGCTTTTCCGCTGAACCTGCATTTTCCACCTTGTCTTGCGACCCGGCCGCCATTTTCCAATCAAACAGAAATCAACAGATATTCACTGAATAAGATTCTTGGTAAACGCATGGACAACACTATCAGATCACGTGGATGCAGGTTACCAGGTCACTGAATTATAGAGCATAGGATCTAGCTAGCTGATCTCAAATAACCTGGATAGAGCATAGGATCCAGCCAGCTGATCTCAAATAACCTGGATAGAGCATAGGATCCAGCCAGCTGATCTCAAATAACCTGGATAGAGCATAGGATCCAGTCAGCTTATCTCAAATAACCTGGATAGAGCATAGGATCCAGTCAGCTGATCTCAAATAACCTGAATAGATCATAGGATCCAGCCAGCTGATCTCAAATAACCTGGATAGAGCATAGGATCCAGCCAGCTGATCTCAAATAACCTGGATAGAGCATAGGATCCAGCCAGCTGATCTCAAATAACCTGGATAGAGCATAGGATCCAGCCAGCTGATCTCAATTAACCTGGATAGAGCATAGGATCCAGCCAGCTGATCTCAAATAACCTGGATAGAGCATAGGATCCAGCCAGCTGATCTCAAATAACCTGGATAGAGCATAGGATCCAGCCAGCTGATCTCAAATAACCTGGATAGAGCATAGGATCCAGCCAGCTGATCTCAAATAACCTGGATAGAACATAGGATCCAGCCAGCTGATCTCAAATAACCTGGATAGAGCATAGGATCCAGCCAGCTGATCTCAATTAACCTGGATAGAGCATAGGATCCAGCCAGCTGATATCAAATAACCTGGATAGAGCATAGGATCCAGCCAGCTGATCTCAAATAACCTGGATAGAGCATAGGATCCAGCCAGCTGATCTCAAATAACCTGGATAGAGCATAGTATCCAGCCAGCTGATCTCAAATAACCTGGATAGAGCATAGGATCCAGCCAGCTGATCTCAAATAACCTGGATAGAGCATAGGATCCAGCCAGCTGATCTCAAATAACCTGGATAGAGCATAGGATCCAGCCAGCTGATCTCAAATAACCTGGATAGAGCATAGGATCCAGCCAGCTGATCTCAAATAACCTGGATAGAGCATAGGATCCAGCCAGCTGATCTCAAATAACCTGGATAGAGCATAGGATCCAGCCAGCTGATCTCAAATAACATGGATAGGGCATAGGATCCAGTCAGCTGATCTCAATTAACCTGGATAGAGCATAGGATCCAGCCAGCTGATCTCAAATAACCTGGATAGAGCATAGGATCCAGCCAGCTGATCTCAAATAACCTGGATAGAGCATAGGATCCAGCCAGCTGATCTCAAATAACCTGGATAGAGCATAGGATCCAGCCAGCTGATCTCAAATAACCTGGATAGAGCATAGGATCCAGCCAGCTGATCTCAAATAACCTGGATAGAGCATAGGATCCAGCCAGCTGATCTCAAATAACCTGGATAGAGCATAGGATCCAGCCAGCTGATCTCAAATAACCTGGATAGAGCATAGGATCCAGCCAGCTGATCTCAAATAACCTGGATAGAGCATAGGATCCAGCCAGCTGATCTCAAATAACCTGGATAGAGCATAGGATCCAGCCAGCTGATCTCAAATAACCTGGATAGAGCATAGGATCCAGCCAGCTGATCTCAAATAACCTGGATAGAGCATAGGATCCAGCCAGCTGATCTCAAATAACATGGATAGGGCATAGGATCCAGTCAGCTGATCTCAAATAACCTGGATAGAGCATAGGATCCAGCCAGCTGATCTCAAATAACATGGATAGAGCATAGGATCCAGCCAGCTGATCTCAAATAACCTGGATAGAGCATAGGATCCAGCCAGCTGATCTCAAATAACATGGATAGGGCATAGGATCCAGTCAGCTGATCTCAAATAACCTGGATAGAGCATAGGATCCAGCCAGCTGATCTCAAATAACATGGATAGAGCATAGGATCCAGCCAGCTGATCTCAAATAACCTGGATAGAGCATAGGATCCAGCCAGCTGATCTCAAATAACCTGGATAGAGCATAGGATCCAGCCAGCTGATCTCAAATAACCTGGATAGAACATAGGATCCAGCCAGCTGATCTCAAATAACCTGGATAGAGCATAGGATCCAGCCAGCTGATCTCAAATAACATGGATAGAGCATAGGATCCAGCCAGCTGATCTCAAATAACCTGGATAGAGCATAGGATCCAGCCAGCTGATCTCAAATAACCTGGATAGAGCATAGGATCCAGCCAGCTGATCTCAAATAACCTGGATAGAACATAGGATCCAGCCAGCTGATCTCAAATAACCTGGATAGAACATAGGATCCAACCAGCTGATCTCACAATCGCTCGAAGAGTGCGTGCGACGCTTGATAAACATGCGTTCGGGAATCCGTCTGCACCGGCGAGATAATAAAACAATCGCCGTCTCGTTACGCACGCGTTTTAGTGCGTAATTTCAGTTTTCAGAATCCATTAGGCTTGTAACAAAAATCACTCGCTCTGCGCTCTCTGTGTGTTTGCACTCAAAGGAAAAAACCGTCGCAAAATATAACCAATTTTCTAACTTTATTTACCATAAAAAAGAACCCATAAAGCTGATGTCGTGTACATAGTTATTCATGTCTCTCTCAATCTCTTTCTTTTCATCTTTCTCTCTCTCTTTTGAGCAATTTTCATCAATTTCCAGGCGGCAAAGTTAAACAAAGAGCCTCTCGACGGAAATTTAATATGCACATTACATTTTCTGTAGCGATTTTTCACCACCAGATGGCAGCTCTAGTCAGCAAGTAGCTAATGACGTCACTACCAAGGCTGTGATGAACGACTCTGATTTAAAAGCAATTTGTTGAGCAGAAAACGCGTGCTTTAATTATTGGCTGTGTTTGTTTGACGCGTTAAGCAACATAGCCCTGGATCAGGTATTGGATGGGTGACCATCATACACATGACCAGTTCTGTTCGGGAGAGAGGTTGGAGGGATGAAAGTTAAGCAACACTGCGCTGGGTCAGGTATTGGATGGGTGACCGTCATACACATTACCAGTTCTGTTTGGGAGAGAGGTTGGAGGGATGAAAGTTAAGCAACACTGTGCTGGGTCAGGTATTGGATGGGTGATCATCATACACATGACCAGTTCTGTTCGGGAGAGAGGTTGGAGGGATGAAAGTTAAGCAACACTGCGCTGGGTCAGGTATTGGATGAGTGACCATCATACACATGACCAGTTCTGTTCGGGAGAGAGGTTGGAGGGATGAAAGTTAAGTAACACTACACTGGGTCAGGTATTGGATGAGTGACCATCATACACATGACCAGTTCTGTTCGCGAGAGAGGTTGGAGGGATGAAAGTTAAGCAACAATGCTTGGAGTCCGGTATTGGATGGGTGACCATTGGTTTGTTGTTGTATTTTTTATGATACTGTTACTACGTTGAAAAACAGGTTCATTTTGTCAGATTTTAGTGATCTCACCCAGGTCACATGACCTCCATGGCGGTATTCATGATTGGAGAAGGTCGAACTGGCGTCATTACTTATTTTTGCCTTGTTCTTATGGCAACCAATCACAGAGCTTTATTTTAACAAAAATGGCGGACGATCTTGGCTTACTGATGAAGTAGGACATTGTTGAGTGTTTTGCTTATAGATTATGAGCCCGTACAGATGGTCAAACACCATTGCTACCTCACTGCCACTTTATGGAATTATTCAACAAGTAAAATTGGTCAAAGCATTTTGTAGGAATCCTAATGTTACCCTTTGATATACTTTAAATTAACCTCAAAATGTCTTTTCTGAAAACAGAAGTGACAGCTAAGTCAAAGCCTACTTTGTGTGGCACCAGATTTGAAACTCGAGGTGGCTGCGGGCCGTTAAATTCGCTGTATCCCCATACATCAGCGCTGTGACTCGCTGACAAAACCTAAAAACTCGATGACTCAAATTTCGATGAGTCATCATGAGATGGCGCCCATGTGCTGGGAGGTCGTTGCTATGGTGACAAGACAATGTTTACCGCACGACGCGCAGGTTTTACGACTCATTACGTAAATGCATTGCTAACCCCACGTTTGGAGGGGTAGGGGAGGGAGGGGTGAACAAACACCATGTCTTCGGTATCCTTTGTTTTCACCTCAAAAGTAATTTAAATTTTTGATTTTTGAAGTAAACTGGTTCGCAACTAAACCATTTTGCTCGTTTGGTGCGCAGTGACTCTGACTTAACCTGTAAACCCAATGACAGGACGTTTAACATTAGCGCTGTGACTCTGACTAAACCTGTAAACCCAATGACAGGACGTTTAACATTAGCGCTGTGACTCTGACTAAACCTGTAAACTCAATGACAGGACGTTTAACATTAGCGCTGTGACTCTGACTAAACCTGTAAACCCAATGACAGGACGTTTAACATTAGCGCTGTGACTCTGACTAAACCTGTAAACTCAATGACAGGACGTTTAACATTAGCGCTGTGACTCTGACTAAACCTGTAAACCCAATGGCAGGACGTTTAACATTAGCGCTGTGACTCTGACTAAACCTGTAAACCCTATGACAGGACGTTTAACATTAGCGCTGTGACTCTGACTAAACCTGTAAACCCAATGACAGGACGTTTAACATTAGCGCTGTGACTCTGACTAAACCTGTTAACCCAATGACAGGACGTTTAACATTAGCGCTGTGACTCTGACTAAACCTGTAAACCCAATGACAGGACGTTTAACATTAGCGCTGTGACTCTGACTAAACCTGTAAACCCAATGACAGGACGTTTAACATTAGCGCTGTGACTCTGACTAAACCTGTAAACCCAATGACAGGACGTTTAACATTAGCGCTGTGACTCTGACTAAACCTGTAAACCCAATGACAGGATGTTTAACATTAGCGCTGTGACTCTGACTAAACCTGTAAACCCAATGACAGGACGTTTAACATTAGCGCTGTGACTCTGACTAAACCTGTGAACCCAATGGCATGACGTTTAACATTAGCGCTGTGACTCTGACTAAACCTGTAAACCCAATGACAGGGCGTTTAACATTAGCGCTGTGACTCTGACTAAACCTGTAAACCCAATGACAGGACGTTTAACATTAGCGCTGTGACTCTGACTAAACCTGTGAACCCAATGGCATGACGTTTAACATTAGCGCTGTGACTCTGACTAAACCTGTAAACCCAATGACAGGGCGTTTAACATTAGCGCTGTGACTCTGACTAAACCTGTAAACCCAATGACAGGACGTTTAACATTAGCGCTGTGACTCTGACTAAACCTGTAAACCCAATGACAGGACGTTTAACATGAGTGCTGTGACTCTGACTAAACCTGTAAACCCAATGACAGGACGTTTAACATGAGTGCTGTGACTCTGACTAAACCTGTAAACTCAATGGCAGGACGTTTAACATTAGCGCTGTGACTCTGACTAAACCTGTAAACCCAATGACAGGACGTTTAACATTAGCGCTGTGACTCTGACTAAACCTGTAAACCCAATGACAGGACGTTTAACATTAGCGCTGTGACTCTGACTAAACCTGTAAACCCAATGACAGGACGTTTAACATTAGCGCTGTGACTCTGACTAAACCTGTAAACCCAATGGCAGGACGTTTAACATTAGCGCTGTGACTCTGACTAAACCTGTAAACCCAATGACAGGACGTTTAACATGAGTGCTGTGACTCTGACTAAACCTGTAAACCCAATGACAGGACGTTTAACATGAGTGCTGTGACTCTGACTAAACCTGTAAACTCAATGGCAGGACGTTTAACATTAGCGCTGTGACTCTGACTAAACCTGTAAACCCAATGACAGGACGTTTAACATTAGCGCTGTGACTCTGACTAAACCTGTAAACCCAATGACAGGACGTTTAACATTAGCGCTGTGACTCTGACTAAACCTGTAAACCCAATGACAGGACGTTTAACATTAGCGCTGTGACTCTGACTAAACCTGTAAACCCAATGACAGGAAGTTTAACATTAGCGCTGTGACTCTGACTAAACCTGTAAACCCAATGGCAGGAAGTTTAACATTAGCGCTGTGACTCTGACTAAACCTGTAAACCCAATGACAGGACGTTTAACATTAGCGCTGTGACTCTGACTAAACCTGTAAACCCAATGACAGGACGTTTAACATTAGCGCTGTGACTCTGACTAAACCTGTAAACCCAATGACAGGACGTTTAACATTAGCGCTGTGACTCTGACTAAACCTGTAAACCCAATGGCAGGACGTTTAACATTAGCGCTGTGACTCTGACTAAACCTGTAAACCCAATGGCAGGACGTTTAACATTAGCGCTGTGACTCTGACTAAACCTGTAAACCCAATGACAGGACGTTTAACATTAGCGCTGTGACTCTGACTAAACCTGTAAACCCAATGGCAGGACGTTTAACATTAGCGCTGTGACTCTGACTAAACCTGTAAACCCAATGGCAGGACGTTTAACATTAGCGCTGTGACTCTGACTAAACCTGTAAACCCAATGGCAGGACGTTTAACATTAGCGCTGTGACTCTGACTAAACCTGTAAACCCAATGACAGGACGTTTAACATTAGCGCTGTGACTCCGACTAAACCTGTAAACCCAATGGCAGGACGTTTAACATTAGCGCTGTGACTCTGACTAAACCTGTAAACCCAATGGCAGGAAGTTTAACATTAGCGCTGTGACTCTGACTAAACCTGTAAACCCAATGGCAGGACGTTTAACATTAGCGCTGTGACTCTGACTAAACCTGTAAACCCAATGGCAGGAAGTTTAACATTAGCGCTGTGACTCTGACTAAACCTGTTAACCCAATGACAGGACGTTTAACATTAGCGCTGTGACTCTGACTAAACCTGTAAACCCAATGACAGGACGTTTAACATTAGCGCTGTGACTCTGACTAAACCTGTAAACCCAATGGCAGGACGTTTAACATTAGCGCTGTGACTCCGACTAAACCTGTAAACCCAATGGCAGGACGTTTAACATTAGCGCTGTGACTCTGACTAAACCTGTAAACCCAATGGCAGGAAGTTTAACATTAGCGCTGTGACTCTGACTAAACCTGTAAACCCAATGGCAGGACGTTTAACATTAGCGCTGTGACTCTGACTAAACCTGTAAACCCAATGGCAGGAAGTTTAACATTAGCGCTGTGACTCTGACTAAACCTGTTAACCCAATGACAGGACGTTTAACATTAGCGCTGTGACTCTGACTAAACCTGTAAACCCAATGACAGGACGTTTAACATTAGCGCTGTGACTCTGACTAAACCTGTAAACCCAATGACAGGACGTTTAACATTAGCGCTGTGACTCTGACTAAACCTGTAAACCCAATGGCAGGACGTTTAACATTAGCGCTGTGACTCTGACTAAACCTGTAAACCCAATGACAGGACGTTTAACATTAGCGCTGTGACTCTGACTAAACCTGTAAACCCAATGACAGGACGTTTAACATTAGCGCTGTGACTCTGACTAAACCTGTAAACCCAATGACAGGACGTTTAACATTAGCGCTGTGACTCTGACTAAACCTGTAAACCCAATGACAGGACGTTTAACATTAGCGCTGTGACTCTGACTAAACCTGTAAACCCAATGACAGGACGTTTAACATTAGCGCTGTGACTCTGACTTAACCTGTAAACCCAATGACAGGACGTTTAACATTAGCGCTGTGACTCTGACTAAACCTGTAAACCCAATGGCAGGACGTTTAACATTAGCGCTGTGACTCTGACTAAACCTGTAAACCCAATGGCAGGACGTTTAACATTAGCGCTGTGACTCTGACTAAACCTGTAAACCCAATGGCAGGACGTTTAACATTAGCGCTGTGACTCTGACTAAACCTGTAAACCCAATGGCAGGACGTTTAACATTAGCGCTGTGACTCTGAATAAACCTGTAAACCCAATGACAGGACGCTTAACATTAGCGCTGTGACTCTGACTAAACCTGTAAACCCAATGGCAGGACGTTTAACATTAGCGCTGTGACTCTGACTAAACCTGTAAACCCAATGGCAGGACGTTTAACATTAGCGCTGTGACTCTGACTAAACCTGTAAACCCAATGACAGGACGTTTAACATTAGCGCTGTGACTCTGACTAAACCTGTAAACCCAATGGCAGGACGTTTAACATTAGCGCTGTGACTCTGACTAAACCTGTAAACCCAATGGCAGGACGTTTAACATTAGCGCTGTGACTCTGACTAAACCTGTAAACCCAATGACAGGACGTTTAACATTAGCGCTGTGACTCTGACTAAACCTGTAAACCCAATGGCAGGACGTTTAACATTAGCGCTGTGACTCTGACTAAACCTGTAAACCCAATGGCAGGACGTTTAACATTAGCGCTGTGACTCTGACTAAACCTGTAAACCCAATGGCAGGACGTTTAACATTAGCGCTGTGACTCTGACTATACCTGTAAACCCAATGACAGGACGTTTAACATTAGCGCTGTGACTCTGACTAAACCTGTAAACCCAATGGCAGGACGTTTAACATTAGCGCTGTGACTCTGACTAAACCTGTAAACCCAATGGCAGGACGTTTAACATTAGCGCTGTGACTCTGACTAAACCTATAAACCCAATGGCAGGACGTTTAACATTAGCGCTGTGACTCTGACTAAACCTGTAAACCCAATGACAGGACGTTTAACATTAGCGCTGTGACTCTGACTAAACCTGTAAACCCAATGGCAGGACGTTTAACATTAGCGCTGGTACTCTGACTAAACCTGTAAACCCAATGGCAGGACGTTTAATATTAGCGCTGTGACTCTGACTAAACCTGTAAACCCAATGGCAGGACGTTTAACATTAGCGCTGTGACTCTGACTAAACCTGTAAACTCAATGGTAGGACGTTTAACATTAGCGCTGTGACTCTGACTAAACCTGTAAACCCAATGGTAGGACGTTTAACATTAGCGCTGTGACTCTGACTAAACCTGTAAACCCAATGGTAGGACGTTTAACATTAGCGCTGTGACTCTGACTAAACCTGTAAACCCAATGACAGGACGTTTAACATTAGCGCTGTGACTCTGACTAAACCTGTAAACCCAATGGTAGGACGTTTAACATTAGCGCTGTGACTCTGACTAAACCTGTAAACCCAATGGTAGGACGTTTAACATTAGCGCTGTGACTCTGACTAAACCTGTAAACCCAATGGCAGGACGTTTAACATTAGCGCTGTGACTCTGACTAAACCTGTAAACCCAATGGCAGGACGTTTAACATTAGCGCTGTGACTCTGACTAAACCTATAAACCCAATGGCAGGACGTTTAACATTAGCGCTGTGACTCTGACTAAACCTGTAAACCCAATGACAGGACGTTTAACATTAGCGCTGTGACTCTGACTAAACCTGTAAACCCAATGGCAGGACGTTTAACATTAGCGCTGGTACTCTGACTAAACCTGTAAACCCAATGGCAGGACGTTTAATATTAGCGCTGTGACTCTGACTAAACCTGTAAACCCAATGGCAGGACGTTTAACATTAGCGCTGTGACTCTGACTAAACCTGTAAACTCAATGGTAGGACGTTTAACATTAGCGCTGTGACTCTGACTAAACCTGTAAACCCAATGGTAGGACGTTTAACATTAGCGCTGTGACTCTGACTAAACCTGTAAACCCAATGGTAGGACGTTTAACATTAGCGCTGTGACTCTGACTAAACCTGTAAACCCAATGACAGGACGTTTAACATTAGCGCTGTGACTCTGACTAAACCTGTAAACCCAATGGTAGGACGTTTAACATTAGCGCTGTGACTCTGACTAAACCTGTAAACCCAATGGTAGGACGTTTAACATTAGCGCTGTGACTCTGACTAAACCTGTAAACCCAATGGCAGGACGTTTAACATTAGCGCTGTGACTCTGACTAAACCTGTAAACCCAATGACAGTACGTTTAACATTAGCGCTGTGACTCTGACTAAACCTGTAAACCCAATGGCAGGACGTTTAACATTAGCGCTGTGACTCTGACTAAACCTGTAAACCCAATGGCATGACGTTTAACATTAGCGCTGTGACTCTGACTAAACCTGTAAACCCAATGGCATGACGTTTAACATTAGCGCTGTGACTCTGACTAAACCTGTAAACCCATGGCATGACGTTTAACATTAGCGCTGTGACTCTGACTAAACCTGTAAACCCAATGGCATGACGTTTAACATTAGCGCTGTGACTCTGACTAAACCTGTACCCAATGACAGGACGTTTAACATTAGCGCTGTGACTCTGACTAAACCTGTAAACCCATGGCATGACGTTTAACATTAGCGCTGTGACTCTGACTAAACCTGTAAACCCAATGGCATGACGTTTAACATTAGCGCTGTGACTCTGACTAAACCTGTAAACCCATGGCATGACGTTTAACATTAGCGCTGTGACTCTGACTAAACCTGTACCCAATGACAGGACGTTTAACTTTAGCGCTGTGACTCTGACTAAACCTGTAAACCCATGGCATGACGTTTAACATTAGCGCTGTGACTCTGACTAAACCTGTAAACCCAATGACAGGACGTTTAACTTTAGCGCTGTGACTCTGACTAAACCTGTAAACCCAATGGCAGGACGTTTAACATTAGCGCTGCGACTCTGACTAAACCTGTAAACCCAATGACAGGACGTTTAACTTTAGCGCTGTGACTCTGACTAAACCTGTAAACCCAATGGCAGGACGTTTAACATTAGCGCTGTGACTCTGACTAAACCTGTAAACTCAATGACAGGACGTTTAACATTAGCGCTGTGACTCTGACTAAACCTGTAAACTCAATGACAGGACGTTTAACTTTAGCGCTGTGACTCTGACTAAACCTGTAAACCCAATGGCATGACGTTTAACATTAGCGCTGTGACTCTGACTAAACCTGTAAACCCAATGGCATGACGTTTAACATTAGCGCTGTGACTCTGACTAAACCTGTAAACCCAATGGCATGACGTTTAACATTAGCGCTGTGACTCTGACTAAACCTGTAAACCCATGGCATGACGTTTAACATTAGCGCTGTGACTCTGACTAAACCTGTAAACCCAATGGCATGACGTTTAACATTAGCGCTGTGACTCTGACTAAACCTGTACCCAATGACAGGACGTTTAACATTAGCGCTGTGACTCTGACTAAACCTGTAAACCCATGGCATGACGTTTAACATTAGCGCTGTGACTCTGACTAAACCTGTAAACCCAATGGCATGACGTTTAACATTAGCGCTGTGACTCTGACTAAACCTGTAAACCCAATGGCAGGACGTTTAACTTTAGCGCTGTGACTCTGACTAAACCTGTAAACCCAATGACAGGACGTTTAATATTAGCGCTGTGACTCTGACTAAACCTGTAAACCCAATGACAGGACGTTTAACATTAGCGCTGTGACTCTGACTAAACCTGTAAACCCAATGGCAGGACGTTTAACATTAGCGCTGTGACTCTGACTAAACCTGTAAACCCAATGGCAGGACGTTTAACATTAGCGCTGTGACTCTGACTAAACCTGTAAACCCAATGACAGTACGTTTAACATTAGCGCTGTGACTCTGACTAAACCTGTAAACCCAATGGCAGGACGTTTAACATTAGCGCTGTGACTCTGACTAAACCTGTAAACCCAATGGCATGACGTTTAACATTAGCGCTGTGACTCTGACTAAACCTGTAAACCCAATGGCATGACGTTTAACATTAGCGCTGTGACTCTGACTAAACCTGTAAACCCATGGCATGACGTTTAACATTAGCGCTGTGACTCTGACTAAACCTGTAAACCCAATGGCATGACGTTTAACATTAGCGCTGTGACTCTGACTAAACCTGTACCCAATGACAGGACGTTTAACATTAGCGCTGTGACTCTGACTAAACCTGTAAACCCATGGCATGACGTTTAACATTAGCGCTGTGACTCTGACTAAACCTGTAAACCCAATGGCATGACGTTTAACATTAGCGCTGTGACTCTGACTAAACCTGTAAACTCAATGGTAGGACGTTTAACATTAGCGCTGTGACTCTGACTAAACCTGTAAACCCAATGGTAGGACGTTTAACATTAGCGCTGTGACTCTGACTAAACCTGTAAACCCAATGGTAGGACGTTTAACATTAGCGCTGTGACTCTGACTAAACCTGTAAACCCAATGACAGGACGTTTAACATTAGCGCTGTGACTCTGACTAAACCTGTAAACCCAATGGTAGGACGTTTAACATTAGCGCTGTGACTCTGACTAAACCTGTAAACCCAATGGTAGGACGTTTAACATTAGCGCTGTGACTCTGACTAAACCTGTAAACCCAATGGCAGGACGTTTAACATTAGCGCTGTGACTCTGACTAAACCTGTAAACCCAATGGCAGGACGTTTAACATTAGCGCTGTGACTCTGACTAAACCTATAAACCCAATGGCAGGACGTTTAACATTAGTGCTGTGACTCTGACTAAACCTGTAAACCCAATGACAGGACGTTTAACATTAGCGCTGTGACTCTGACTAAACCTGTAAACCCAATGGCAGGACGTTTAACATTAGCGCTGGTACTCTGACTAAACCTGTAAACCCAATGGCAGGACGTTTAATATTAGCGCTGTGACTCTGACTAAACCTGTAAACCCAATGGCAGGACGTTTAACATTAGCGCTGTGACTCTGACTAAACCTGTAAACTCAATGGTAGGACGTTTAACATTAGCGCTGTGACTCTGACTAAACCTGTAAACCCAATGGTAGGACGTTTAACATTAGCGCTGTGACTCTGACTAAACCTGTAAACCCAATGGTAGGACGTTTAACATTAGCGCTGTGACTCTGACTAAACCTGTAAACCCAATGACAGGACGTTTAACATTAGCGCTGTGACTCTGACTAAACCTGTAAACCCAATGGTAGGACGTTTAACATTAGCGCTGTGACTCTGACTAAACCTGTAAACCCAATGGTAGGACGTTTAACATTAGCGCTGTGACTCTGACTAAACCTGTAAACCCAATGGCAGGACGTTTAACATTAGCGCTGTGACTCTGACTAAACCTGTAAACCCAATGACAGTACGTTTAACATTAGCGCTGTGACTCTGACTAAACCTGTAAACCCAATGGCAGGACGTTTAACATTAGCGCTGTGACTCTGACTAAACCTGTAAACCCAATGGCATGACGTTTAACATTAGCGCTGTGACTCTGACTAAACCTGTAAACCCAATGGCATGACGTTTAACATTAGCGCTGTGACTCTGACTAAACCTGTAAACCCATGGCATGACGTTTAACATTAGCGCTGTGACTCTGACTAAACCTGTAAACCCAATGGCATGACGTTTAACATTAGCGCTGTGACTCTGACTAAACCTGTACCCAATGACAGGACGTTTAACATTAGCGCTGTGACTCTGACTAAACCTGTAAACCCATGGCATGACGTTTAACATTAGCGCTGTGACTCTGACTAAACCTGTAAACCCAATGGCATGACGTTTAACATTAGCGCTGTGACTCTGACTAAACCTGTAAACCCATGGCATGACGTTTAACATTAGCGCTGTGACTCTGACTAAACCTGTACCCAATGACAGGACGTTTAACTTTAGCGCTGTGACTCTGACTAAACCTGTAAACCCATGGCATGACGTTTAACATTAGCGCTGTGACTCTGACTAAACCTGTAAACCCAATGACAGGACGTTTAACTTTAGCGCTGTGACTCTGACTAAACCTGTAAACCCAATGGCAGGACGTTTAACATTAGCGCTGCGACTCTGACTAAACCTGTAAACCCAATGACAGGACGTTTAACTTTAGCGCTGTGACTCTGACTAAACCTGTAAACCCAATGGCAGGACGTTTAACATTAGCGCTGTGACTCTGACTAAACCTGTAAACTCAATGACAGGACGTTTAACATTAGCGCTGTGACTCTGACTAAACCTGTAAACTCAATGACAGGACGTTTAACTTTAGCGCTGTGACTCTGACTAAACCTGTAAACCCAATGGCATGACGTTTAACATTAGCGCTGTGACTCTGACTAAACCTGTAAACCCAATGGCATGACGTTTAACATTAGCGCTGTGACTCTGACTAAACCTGTAAACCCAATGGCATGACGTTTAACATTAGCGCTGTGACTCTGACTAAACCTGTAAACCCATGGCATGACGTTTAACATTAGCGCTGTGACTCTGACTAAACCTGTAAACCCAATGGCATGACGTTTAACATTAGCGCTGTGACTCTGACTAAACCTGTACCCAATGACAGGACGTTTAACATTAGCGCTGTGACTCTGACTAAACCTGTAAACCCATGGCATGACGTTTAACATTAGCGCTGTGACTCTGACTAAACCTGTAAACCCAATGGCATGACGTTTAACATTAGCGCTGTGACTCTGACTAAACCTGTAAACCCAATGGCAGGACGTTTAACTTTAGCGCTGTGACTCTGACTAAACCTGTAAACCCAATGACAGGACGTTTAATATTAGCGCTGTGACTCTGACTAAACCTGTAAACCCAATGACAGGACGTTTAACATTAGCGCTGTGACTCTGACTAAACCTGTAAACCCAATGGCAGGACGTTTAACATTAGCGCTGTGACTCTGACTAAACCTGTAAACCCAATGGCAGGACGTTTAACATTAGCGCTGTGACTCTGACTAAACCTGTAAACCCAATGACAGTACGTTTAACATTAGCGCTGTGACTCTGACTAAACCTGTAAACCCAATGGCAGGACGTTTAACATTAGCGCTGTGACTCTGACTAAACCTGTAAACCCAATGGCATGACGTTTAACATTAGCGCTGTGACTCTGACTAAACCTGTAAACCCAATGGCATGACGTTTAACATTAGCGCTGTGACTCTGACTAAACCTGTAAACCCATGGCATGACGTTTAACATTAGCGCTGTGACTCTGACTAAACCTGTAAACCCAATGGCATGACGTTTAACATTAGCGCTGTGACTCTGACTAAACCTGTACCCAATGACAGGACGTTTAACATTAGCGCTGTGACTCTGACTAAACCTGTAAACCCATGGCATGACGTTTAACATTAGCGCTGTGACTCTGACTAAACCTGTAAACCCAATGGCATGACGTTTAACATTAGCGCTGTGACTCTGACTAAACCTGTAAACCCATGGCATGACGTTTAACATTAGCGCTGTGACTCTGACTAAACCTGTACCCAATGACAGGACGTTTAACTTTAGCGCTGTGACTCTGACTAAACCTGTAAACCCATGGCATGACGTTTAACATTAGCGCTGTGACTCTGACTAAACCTGTAAACCCAATGACAGGACGTTTAACTTTAGCGCTGTGACTCTGACTAAACCTGTAAACCCAATGGCAGGACGTTTAACATTAGCGCTGCGACTCTGACTAAACCTGTAAACCCAATGACAGGACGTTTAACTTTAGCGCTGTGACTCTGACTTAACCTGTAAACCCAATGGCAGGACGTTTAACATTAGCGCTGTGACTCTGACTAAACCTGTAAACTCAATGACAGGACGTTTAACATTAGCGCTGTGACTCTGACTAAACCTGTAAACTCAATGACAGGACGTTTAACTTTAGCGCTGTGACTCTGACTAAACCTGTAAACCCAATGGCATGACGTTTAACATTAGCGCTGTGACTCTGACTAAACCTGTAAACCCAATGGCATGACGTTTAACATTAGCGCTGTGACTCTGACTAAACCTGTAAACCCAATGGCATGACGTTTAACATTAGCGCTGTGACTCTGACTAAACCTGTAAACCCATGGCATGACGTTTAACATTAGCGCTGTGACTCTGACTAAACCTGTAAACCCAATGGCATGACGTTTAACATTAGCGCTGTGACTCTGACTAAACCTGTACCCAATGACAGGACGTTTAACATTAGCGCTGTGACTCTGACTAAACCTGTAAACCCATGGCATGACGTTTAACATTAGCGCTGTGACTCTGACTAAACCTGTAAACCCAATGGCATGACGTTTAACATTAGCGCTGTGACTCTGACTAAACCTGTAAACCCATGGCATGACGTTTAACATTAGCGCTGTGACTCTGACTAAACCTGTACCCAATGACAGGACGTTTAACTTTAGCGCTGTGACTCTGACTAAACCTGTAAACCCAATGGCATGACGTTTAACATTAGCGCTGTGACTCTGACTAAACCTGTACCCAATGACAGGACGTTTAACTTTAGCGCTGTGACTCTGACTAAACCTGTAAACCCAATGGCATGACGTTTAACTTTAGCGCTGGGACTCTGACTAAACCTGTAAACCCATTGGCAGGACGTTTAACATTAGCGCTGTGACTCTGACTAAACCTGTAAACCCAATGGCAGGACGTTTAAAATTAGCGCTGTGACTCTGACTAAACCTGTAAACCCAATGGCAGGAAGTTTAACATTAGCGCTGTGACTCTGACTAAACCTGTAAACTCAATGACAGGAAGTTTAACATTAGCGCTGTGACTCTGACTAAACCTGTAAACTCAATGACAGGACGTTTAACATTAGCGCTGTGACTCTGACTAAACCTGTAAACTCAATGACAGGACGTTTAACATTAGCGCTGGGACTCTGACTAAACCTGTAATACCAATGGCAGGACGTTTAACATTAGCGCTGTGACTCTGACTAAACCTGTAAACCCATGGCATGACGTTTAACATTAGCGCTGTGACTCTGACTAAACCTGTAAACCCAATGGCATGACGTTTAACATTAGCGCTGTGACTCTGACTAAACCTGTAAACCCATGGCATGACGTTTAACATTAGCGCTGTGACTCTGACTAAACCTGTAAACCCAATGACAGGACGTTTAACATTAGCGCTGTGACTCTGACTAAACCTGTAAACCCAATGGCAGGACGTTTAACTTTAGCGCTGTGACTCTGACTAAACCTGTAAGCCCAATGGCAGGACGTTTAACATTAGCGCTGTGACTCTGACTAAACCTATAAACCCAATGGCATGACGTTTAACATTAGCGCTGTGACTCTGACTAAACCTGTACCCAATGACAGGACGTTTAACTTTAGCGCTGTGACTCTGACTAAACCTGTAAACCCAATGGCATGACGTTTAACATTAGCGCTGTGACTCTGACTAAACCTGTACCCAATGACAGGACGTTTAACTTTAGCGCTGTGACTCTGACTAAACCTGTAAACCCAATGGCATGACGTTTAACTTTAGCGCTGGGACTCTGACTAAACCTGTAAACCCATTGGCAGGACGTTTAACATTAGCGCTGTGACTCTGACTAAACCTGTAAACCCAATGGCAGGACGTTTAAAATTAGCGCTGTGACTCTGACTAAACCTGTAAACCCAATGGCAGGAAGTTTAACATTAGCGCTGTGACTCTGACTAAACCTGTAAACTCAATGACAGGAAGTTTAACATTAGCGCTGTGACTCTGACTAAACCTGTAAACTCAATGACAGGACGTTTAACATTAGCGCTGTGACTCTGACTAAACCTGTAAACTCAATGACAGGACGTTTAACATTAGCGCTGGGAC
Source organism: Protonemura montana (assembly GCA_947568835.1). Classification (NCBI taxonomy): domain Eukaryota; kingdom Metazoa; phylum Arthropoda; class Insecta; order Plecoptera; family Nemouridae; genus Protonemura; species Protonemura montana. The sequence goes on from OX387610.1 coordinate 2,655,644, forward strand.
TCTGACTAAACCTGTAATACCAATGGCAGGACGTTTAACATTAGCGCTGTGACTCTGACTAAACATGTACACCCAATGGCAGGACGTTTAACATTAGCGCTGTGACTCTGACTAAACCTGTAAACTCAATGACAGGACGTTTAACATTAGCGCTGTGACTCTGACTAAACCTGTAAACTCAATGACAGGACGTTTAACATTAGCGCTGGGACTCTGACTAAACCTGTAATACCAATGGCAGGACGTTTAACATTAGCGCTGTGACTCTGACTAAACATGTACACCCAATGGCAGGACGTTTAACATTAACGCTGTGACTGATATTCCTACAAAAGCAACCCTCTATTATTTAGCTTCATCAGTTTGGCCAACCCTGACGCGACCCCGACCCAATCAGGCGCACCACTTGCTGGGCGCTCCAAACAAATGCACGAGACGACGCGAGCCGACGCCGAGGCCGCGTTAAATATTTGAATGTGTTTACGAGCGTCGCCGCGAGGAGCGTGACGTCGGCGTCGCACTGTAGTTTATCTGGTGGAACAATTCGTTTTGAGCAGAAAGGCGGTGTAACCTTTAGTGTACAGTCGGTTCTAGAAGAAAGTATACCTTCGGTCATCAGTCTAGCCTGATAAAACCCATAAGAATAACACAGAGACATTTTTCAACCACTAGCACCTAGTACATTGGACTGCTTGGAAAAACATGGCCCATAAGAATAACACAGAGACATTTTTCAACCACTAGCACCAAGAACATTGGACTGCTTGGAAAAACATGGCCCATAAGAATAACACAGAGACATTTTTCAACCCCTAGCACCTAGTGCATTGGACTGCTTGGAAAAACATGGCCCATAAGAATAACACAGAGACATTTTTCAACCACTAGCACCTAGTACATTGGACTGCTTGGAAAAACATGGCCCATAAGAATAACACAGAGACATTTTTCAACCCCTAGCACCTAGTACATTGGACTTCTTGGAAAAAAATGTCCCATAAGAATAACACAGAGACATTTTTCAACCACTAGCACCTAGTACATTGAACTGCTTGGAAAAACATGGCCCATAAGAATAACACAGAGACATTTTTCAACCACTACCACCTAGTACATTGAACTGCTTGGAAAAACATGGCCCATAAGAATAATACAGAGACATTTTCCAACCCCTAGCACCTAGTACATTGGACTGCTTGGAAAAACATGGCCCATAAGAATAACACAGAGACATTTTTCAACCACTAGCACCAAGTACATTGGACTGCTTGGAAAAACATGGCCCATAAGAATAACACAAATGCATTTTTTACCCCAAGTTTTGTTCAGAAAACGCAGCAAGTTACACAAAAGCAATTTGTCAGGATTTGAGCGAAATTCTGTGTTATTTTCACGTTGATGGAGGTGCCGTGCGTTCCGGCTCAAATCTTAGATGTATTTTTGTTTAATTCTAGTGCCTTTTGAACAATTTTGTCCAAAGGGTTAAACCTTTTTGTGAATCTATGTCAACTATTTGTATGCATTTCTTTTTTATGGTAAAACTCATTTGGATTTGAAATCACAGTGAATAAGGCAACAATAACCTAACGATTAGCATTGGCAGTCTTTGCCTAGAAGCCACAAAGTCTTTCCATATTTGCATTCATAAGATTTTATTTCAATTTCATTTTATCCATAAGCTGATAAGAACTGAAAGCAAGCAATTTGATTGAGATGTTTCCGTGCTTTCAGATTTCTTTGTCGGAATGTCAACGTCTTGCGCTGTTCAACTACAAAGAAATTCACAAATTACTTTAAGTTCTCTTTGCCGTTCGAATAGTTTGCTTTTTAGTCAAGCAAAGCCATTTCACATCGAAAGATACGACAAAACAACAAAACATTTGCCAAAGAAAATTGTCTGTTTTGCTTTAGCGTCTGGAAAACTTGACCGTATGACTGAAAAACTTTTCCGAAAGTTTCCTGTAAATACAGCGAAACTCATTGAAGCGCACTAATCAGTTAACCTCGTCCAGCATCAATCTACGCTGGACATGTTTGTACAAGTTTTCTCGAATTCTTGAAAATGCAGCGAAAAGAAAGTATCGAAGTTCCCAAAAAACTATCCCGATCCAACCGATTCAACCTGCTATAAACGTCAAGCAAAAGCAGTGAAAGACCGACCAAATCCAGACAATCACATAAAGCGTACACTTCCTGTCCAGGCTGGATCACTTCCGGGAGGAAGCCCTTTTGACCACGTGATAGCGAAACGGAAATAGAAAATTGACTTTTATTGTCTTGGTGCTTGATCAACAGTGATAGGGGGTGGTGGTGGGGGGGTAGGGGTAGAAGATAGAAATACCACCGAGATTTAACGCTTTGTTAGAGACGTGTCGCTGCCGGCAACATCATTTTCATTCTGTTTGTTATGAACACGTCCAGGAAATATACAATTTGATCACGAACTCCTGTCGCCTGGAATGACGTGGCAGTCAAGATCTTGCAAGACTCTCGCGGTCAGCAATAAAATCAACAATTTTTACCTATAAAAGCTGAATTCACGACTTTTAGTGAAATCCGCACCTTGAAACGTCGTCTTCTTAGCTTCACCGAAGGTAAACAACGCGCTGGGTCAGGTATTGGATGGGTGACCATCAGACACATGACCAGTTCTGTTCGGGAGAGAGATTGGAGGGATGAAAGTTAAGTAACACTTCGCTGAGTCAGGTATTGGATGGATGACCATCATACACATGACCAGTTCTGTTCGGGAGAGAGGTTGGAGGGATGAAAGTTAAGCAACACTGCGCTGGGTCAGGTATTGGATGGGTGACCATCATACACATGACCAGTTCTGTTCGGGAGAGAGGTTGGAGGGATGAAAGTTAATCAACACTGCGCTGGGTCAGGTATTGGATGGGTGACCATCATACACATGACCAGTTCTGTTCGGGAGAGAGGTTGGAGGGATGAAAGTTAAGCAACACTGCGCTGGGTCAGGTATTGGATGGGTGACCATCATACACATGACCAGTTCTGTTCGGGAGAGAGGTTGGAGGGATGAAAGTTAGTACAGCAACTTTACTCGCCTTGCTTATCAACCTCTCGACAGCATGGATTTGTGGAGGAATCCTGTTGTTCGCGTTGTACCGTCCTTCGGAAGGGACGTTAAGCCGGTGGTCCCCTTGGTCTTCGACAGGAGTAGGCTATGCGTCACTCATTCGCCGATGTCATTATAACAAAGTCTCTGGGCCCGTTGTCAAAGCAGTGCGTCGTCAAACACAAGAAATCAATAATAAAGCTTGATATCATAAAGTTATTTTAATAATCACCTTCATTTCATTGTCTCAGAAGATTTGACTCGAAACTGTAGATCTAAAACGACATGTGCCCATGTGTCGAGCCACGAGTCGCACCGAAATCCAGGCCATTTCGGGGGGAGCTTTCGGTGTGTTAAGATATTCTGTTCACCTGGGAGTCTCCCCGACACATAAAGGTGTAAAAAACTCACTCTGAAAAGAGAGGGTGAAGGGGAAAAGGTCTACACAGGAATATTAAATAAATGATGCACCACCGAACGCAGGGAAAAATGTGCCTGCCCATTAATTTTGCGACAGCGGATATTTTGAGAGTGTTCTTGCCCATGTCGGCTTGCTTTGAGAGTTTGTATTTCATAGTAATTATATGGAATTTTATTTATGTAAGATTGATTTGTGGTGTTTAACGACGCACTGTTTTGATGACGGGTCATGTGGCACTGGTCTGATGGCGTCGGTGAATGAGTGGATGATGATGAACTTTATCTCGTCTTGAAGGGAGGATTGGAAACCCGATGCCCGCACACAGCCTACTCATGTCGAAAAAAGGAATTTTATTATGATTAACACTAAAAACCTTTCAAAAATTGGTGACAAAACGGGGACCAATTTTGTCCAACTTGGGAAGTTGTTATTATTTCTAACAATAAAATACTTTGCTCATTGCAAACTTTTTGAATTCAAACCCGAGTGGCGCTGGTTTGTTCATGCTCGTTTCATGGTCACCGGGCGTGACCTTGAAAGTAATTGTCAACCTCAACGAGGTCATACGTCACCGATTACCGAGACACGTGACGTCATGATCGGCACGTGTCAACTTGACAGTCGGCTGGGGAGAGAACAACAGAATGTTAACTTGATGACGTTTTTATTACATTAGCGACACGAACTCTGATGCGTTGTAAATGAGCATCGTTGCATTTTTCCTTAAATTTATTTTTATTTTCTTTAAAAACTATATATGTAAGGGGAAAAAATTAGTTGGGAGTCTCCCATCCCATTTTAACAATATTAAATACCTTCGATCATCGGAGAGCAAACTTAGGGAGTTGATTTAGCTCAACGCGGTTTTTTAAAGTAGGTTTCACAGTTTTAATCTTTCCAGAGACATTGCAAAATACCAGGAAACAGAATTGGAAATATCCGGTTTGCTTAATTACTGATTTTACCTATTTTTCCCGAACAAAATATGTTATTTGGGTGCAGTCTTCACCTCGCCGTGCCCGACCGCTCGCCACTGTATCCACGTGATTATAATTCCGTCCGCGCACAGCGCTGCTCGCGTTGTGACCGTGGGAGACGACTGACGTCACAAGATGGATGACTTGAAGCATCTGTGTCCTCAGTGTAAACAATCCCTCGTAATGCAAGCCAAGACAGATGACTTCTCGATCGTCCCAAAGTCGCCCGACGGCGCCACGGGGTGGGGGCGATTAAAGGGCTGCTACGAGGCGAGGGAAGCGTTTACACACTGTTGTTTTTTGGGATAATCCAGCGATCAGGGATATGGGCAAGCTTTGCAATTCCAAGTGGCAATTGGTGACGTTGGCACTTTGCTTTCGCGAATGTTTCGCGTATTACCTGGCATATCATCTGAACTTATTCTATTTAGTTAAAACGCACATTTCAAGGCTTGTTCTAACTAGTATTTTCTGCAATTTTTTGAAACGTTTTTCAGACATTACTTTCATTTAGAATCCAACAAAAACTTCCTGCGGCGTTAACTCAAAAAGTCCCATCGCAGTTTTTTTACTATTCCTATAAGATCCACAAAGAGAAGGAAGTTATGTGCGACCGACACACAACTAGACAGGGATGGGTCTGCGATTACGATGCAGATTCCGTCGTAGCGACCCTAAGACGTTGGCCAGGGGTAGGGAGGGGGATGGAGGCAGGCGCCCAAAAGAGCCCTTGTAAATCTCTGGATATCGCACGTGTCGTACTAAATGTCAAGCGCGTGATCCCTCTTCTTTCTCCACGGCGTGCGAAACAATATACGTTTGAAAACTTGCAGTCCAAGATGTTGCCCAGCTCTAGACATGGCTTGCCAAACAAAGCTTGCAGTCCATGCTGTTGTCCAGCTCAAGACATAGCTTGCCAAACAAAGCTTGCAGTCCATGCTGTTGTCCAGCTCAATACATGGCTTGCCAAACAAAGCTTGCAGTCCATGCTGTTGTCCAGCTCAAGACATGGCTTGCCAAACAAAGCTTGCAGTCTATGCTCTTGTCCAGCTCAAGACATGGCTTGCCAAACAAAGCTTGCAGTCCATGCTGTTGTCCAGCTCAAGACATGGCTTGCCAAACGAAGCTTGCAGTCCATGCTGTTGTCCAGCTCAAGACATGGCTTGCTAAACAAAGCTTGCAGTCCATGCTGTTGTCCAGCTCAAGACATGGCTTGCTAAACAAAGCTTGCAGTCCATGCTGTTGTCCAGCTCAAGACATGGCTTGCCAAACAAAGCTTGCAGCCCATGCTGTTGTCAAGCTCAAGACATGGCTTGCCAAACAAAGCTTGCAGCCCATGCTGTTGTCCAGCTCAAGACATGGCTTGCCAAACAAAGCTTGCAGTCCATGCTGTTGTCCAGCTCAAGACATGGCTTGCCAAACAAAGCTTGCAGCCCATGCTGTTGTCAAGCTCAAGACATGGCTTGCCAAACAAAGCTTGCAGCCCATGCTGTTGTCCAGCTCAAGACATGGCTTGCCAAACAAAGCTTGCAGTCCATGCTGTTGTCCAGCTCAAGGCATGGCTTGCCAAACAAAGCTTGCAGTCCATGCTGTTGTCCAGCTCAAGACATGGCTTGCCAAACATAGCTTGCAGTCCTTGCTGTTGTCCAGCTCAAGACATGGCTTGCCAAACAAAGCTTGCAGTCCATGCTGTTGTTCAGCTCAAGGCATGGCTTGCTAAACGAAGCTTGCAGTCCATGCTGTTGTCCAGCTCAAGACATGGCTTGCCAAACAAAGCTTGCAGTCCATGCTGTTGTCCAGCTCAAGACATGGCTTGCCAAACAAAGCTTGCAGCCCATGCTGTTGTCCAGCTCAAGACATGGCTTGCCAAACATAGCTTGCAGTCCTTGCTGTTGTCCAGCTCAAGACATGGCTTGCCAAACAAAGCTTGCAGTCCATGCTGTTGTTCAGCTCAAGGCATGGCTTGCTAAACGAAGCTTGCAGTCCATGCTGTTGTCCAGCTCAAGACATGGCTTGCCAAACAAAGCTTGCAGTCCATGCTGTTGTCCAGCTCAAGACATGGCTTGCCAAACAAAGCTTGCAGCCCATGCTGTTGTCCAGCTCAAGACATAGCTTGTCAAACGAAGCTTGCAGTCCATGCTGTTGTCCAGCTCAAGACATGGCTTGCTAAACAAAGCTTGCAGCCCATGCTGTTGTCCAGCTCAAGTCATGGCTTGCCAAACAAAGCTTGCAGTCCATGCTGTTGTCCAGCTCAAGACATGGCTTGCTAAACAAAGCTTGCAGCCCATGCTGTTGTCCAGCTCAAGTCATGGCTTGCCAAACAAAGCTTGCAGTCCATGCTGTTGTCCAGCTCAAGACATGGCTTGCCAAACAAAGCTTGCAGTCAATGCTGTTGTCCAGCTCAAGACATGGCTTGCCAAACAAAGCTTGCAGTCCATGCTGTTGTCCAGCTCAAGGCATGGCTTGCCAAACAAAGCTTGCAGTCCATGCTGTTGTCCAGCTCAAGGCATGGCTTGCCAAACAAAGCTTGCAGTCCATGCTGTTGTCCAGCTCAAGACATGGCTTGCCAAACAAAGCTTGCAGTCCATGCTGTTGTCCAGCTCAAGGCATGGCTTGCCAAACAAAGCTTGCAGTCCATGCTGTTGTCCAGCTCAAGGCCTGGGTTGTGGTAGTTTCGTGTAGAGACGAGTTTGTCCGCTGGGAATACCAAACATGTCGTGGTCTGACCCAGATGACCCACAAAATACAAACCCGACACTCGACATCCACAAATCTCCAGAGGTTCACTTTGCGTCGAAGACGAAATAAATTCTTGCCACATAATTCCATCAGCGTGTCCATTGCCGTGAAATGAAGTGGACCATCGAGAGAAGGCCGCTGGTGTGGCACACAAATTGTCCCTCTCGGAAATTGATCAACATTTATTCTGCTTTTGCCCGATTTGCTCGCTTTGTCATTGATTTGCAGCTGCTGGGTCAGGTCGTAGTTTTTATCTAATAAACGGCCAGTACAGGTTGAAAACGTGTTTAAAACTAGCATTTAAATCACAGAGACACTCGCAAATGATATGACTTTTACTATTTAAAAGCTAATATCTGGTTAAAAGCGTAGTTATTTGAATTGCATGCTTAAAATATTTGTAAAAAAGCTGAGCCTCAAGCATATTTTTTGTATCCTCGTTTGCTCCCAGCTGACTTCAAGACTAAGCCGCTTCTGATGAGATTCTAAGACGCCTTCCAGTTCTACATACATCGATTTACCACGCTTTTCATTCAACTTAATCGCTTCTTAGTTTCTCATCGTTCTCACTGTGAACATAGTCTATTTTGTAGAAAAAAATACGGTCTTGTCCATAATAAAAAAAACACGAATCACAGCTGAAACATGACAATTTGTTTATCGCAGGTTAACTGTGTCAGGACAATGATATCAGCCAATTAATGCCAGCCTCCTTAATTGGATTGTTGGGTTTAACGACGCACTGGTTTGACAACGCGTCATGCGGCACTGGTCTAATGGTGTCAGTGAATGAGTGGATGATGATGAGAATGACGATGAACTTTATCTAGCCTAGAAGGAAGAAGGGGAAACATGGTGTCGGCACGTAGCCTACTCCTGTCGAAGACCAAGGGGACCACCGACTTAACGTCTCCTCCGAAGGACGGTACATCGCGAAGGACAGGATTCCTCCACAAATCCATGTTGTCGAGAGGTTGATAAGCAAGGCGAATGAAGTTTCTGTACTAACTTTCATCCCTCCAACCTCTCTCCCGAATAGAACTGGTCATGTGTATGATGGTCACCCATCCAATACCTGACCCAGCGCAGTATTGCTTAACTTTCATCCCTCCAACCTCTCTCCCAAACAGAACTGGTCATGTGTATGATGGTCACCCATCCAATACCTGACCCAGCGCAGTGTTGCTTAACTTTCATCCCTCCAACCTCTCTCCCGAACAGAACTGGTCATGTGCATGATGGTCACCCATCCAATACCTGACCCAGCGCAGTGTTGCTTAACTTTCATCCCTCCAACCTCTCTCCCGAACAGAACTGGTCATGTGTATGATGGTCACCCATCCAATACCTGACCCAGCGCAGTGTTGCTTAACTTTCATCCCTCCAACCTCTCTCCCGAACAGAACTGGTCATGTGTATGATGGTCACCCATCCAATACCTGACCCAGCGCAGTGTTGCTTAACTTTCATCCCTCCAACCTCTCTCCCAAACAGAACTGGGTATGTGTATGATGGTCACCCATCCAATACCTGACCCAGCGCATCGTTGCTTAACTTTCATCCCTCCAACCTCTCTCCCAAACAGAACTGCTCATGTGTATGATGGTCACCCATCCAATACCTGACCCAGTGCAGTGTTACTTAACTTTCATCCCTCCAACCTCTCTCCCGAACAGAACTGGTCATGTGTATGATGGTCACCCATCCAATACCTGACCCAGTGCAGTGTTGCTTAACTTTGTTAATCTCACGAGGACCTGTGTTTCGAACAGGCTGCGATTGTGACTGTTAATTTAATTACACTTGAAAAGCATTTCGATTACGCGCCGACTTTCCGTCGTGTGATTCCGTACGGCTTCGGTCGACGCCCGAGTCGACGACGGGCGGTGCTTTTGTCTGCAGACTTTGTCGCTTTCTGTGAAAGACAATTTCATTCTGGTTTAGAATGAAACAAAGCAGCGACCTGCCAAGCGTCTCCATCTTTTCGCAATTTAAAATATAATTCCTTTGTCTTTGAGGGGGGGGAGAGTAGCGAATTATTTTATCACATCTCCAATATGTTTGAGCTGCTTTCGCTCCCGCGACCTGCCTTGCAACGTACAATCAGCGGAGAAATATCTTTGTTTCACAAAACTTGGATTATACCGAGCTTATTTGTTTATTTTTCCAATTATGCCTGGAAATGAGAAGTTGAGGTGTTCAGAGACAATCTTTTCGTTTTGTCGAGATCCTGGCTTGGGTCGCGATCTGCCTTTAGAGCGTTTGCAAGCTTTTCTAGCGAATTACGTTTCTCTCTGGGATAAAAAATACATCTTTGTTTCTGATTTCCATTTCTTGGTCTTTCCATAATTTTTAAGCCATTCATCCAAGCCTACCATTGCCTGACATTGACAATTCATATAATATTTTTAACCATTCCGTGATATTTTGTTTATGATTTCGCGGTATGATACAACCTTGAGACAAGTTCCTGCTGACGCAATACCTGAGCATGACATCATGTCAATAAAGTGTCAAGTGACGACATCTGAGCTCGGGTTTCAACAAAATGTTCAACTATAAGTTGGATCTCTAGCTCACAGAAACATCTGAATTTCACTGCATGTGATTGGAAGTCGTCATGGCAACAGTTTTAACAAAATGTTGAACTATAAGTTGGATCTCTAGCTCACAGAAACATCTGAATTTCACTGCATGTGATTGGAAGTCGTCATGGCAACAGTTTCAACAAAATGTTGAACTATAAGTTGGATCTCTAGCTCACAGAAACATCTGAATTTCACTGCATGTGATTGTAAATCGTCATGGCAACAGTTTCAACAAAATGTTGAACTATAAGTTGGATCTCTAGCTCACAGAAACATCTGAATTTCACTGCATGTGATTGTAAATCGTCATGGCAACAGTTTCAACAAAATGTTGAACTATAATTTGGATCTCTAGCTCACAGAAACATCTGAATTTCACTGAATGTGATTGAAAGTCGTCATGGCAACAGTTTCAACAAAATGTTCAACTATAAGTTGGATCTCTAGCTCACAGAAACATCTGAATTTCACTGCATGTGATTGGAAGTCGTCATGACAACAGTTTCATCTAAAACTTCAACTATAAGTTGGATCTCTAGCTCACAGAAACATCTGAATTTCACTGCATGTGATTGGAAGTCGTCATGACAACAGTTTCATCTAAAACTTCAACTATAAGTTGGATCTCTAGCTCACAGAAACATCTGAATTTCACTGCATGTAATTGGAAGTCGTCATGACAACAGTTTCATCTAAAACTTCAACTATAAGTTGGATCTCTAGCTCACAGAAACATCTGAATTTCACTGCATGTGATTGGAAGTCGTCATGGCAACAGTTTTAACAAAATGTTGAACTATAAGTTGGATCTCTAGCTCACAGAAACATCTGAATTTCACTGCATGTGATTGGAAGTCGTCATGGCAACAGTTTCAACAAAATGTTGAACTATAAGTTGGATCTCTAGCTCACAGAAACATCTGAATTTCACTGCATGTGATTGTAAATCGTCATGGCAACAGTTTCAACAAAATGTTGAACTATAAGTTGGATCTCTAGCTCACAGAAACATCTGAATTTCACTGCATGTGATTGTAAATCGTCATGGCAACAGTTTCAACAAAATGTTGAACTATAATTTGGATCTCTAGCTCACAGAAACATCTGAATTTCACTGAATGTGATTGAAAGTCGTCATGGCAACAGTTTCAACAAAATGTTCAACTATAAGTTGGATCTCTAGCTCACAGAAACATCTGAATTTCACTGCATGTGATTGGAAGTCGTCATGACAACAGTTTCATCTAAAACTTCAACTATAAGTTGGATCTCTAGCTCACAGAAACATCTGAATTTCACTGCATGTGATTGGAAGTCGTCATGACAACAGTTTCATCTAAAACTTCAACTATAAGTTGGATCTCTAGCTCACAGAAACATCTGAATTTCACTGCATGTGATTGGAAGTCGTCATGACAACAGTTTCATCTAAAACTTCAACTATAAGTTGGATCTCTAGCTCACAGAAACATCTGAATTTCACTGCATGTGATTGGAAGTCGTCATGACAACAGTTTCATCTTAAACTTCAACTATAAGTTGGATCTCTAGCTCACAGAAACATCTGAATTTCACTGCATGTGATTGGAAGTCGTCATGACAACAGTTTCATCTAAAACTTCAACTATAAGTTGGATCTCTAGCTCACAGAAACATCTGAATTTCACTGCATGTGATTGGAAGTCGTCATGGCAACAGTTTCAACAAAATGTTGAACTATAAGTTGGATCTCTAGCTCACAGAAACATCTCAATTTCACTGCATGTGATTGTAAATCGTCATGGCAACAGTTTCAACAAAATGTTGAACTATAATTTGGATCTCTAGCTCACAGAAACATCTGAATTTCACTGAATGTGATTGAAAGTCGTCATGGCAACAGTTTCAACAAAATGTTCAACTATAAGTTGGATCTCTAGCTCACAGAAACATCTGAATTTCACTGCATGTGATTGGAAGTCGTCATGACAACAGTTTCATCTAAAACTTCAACTATAAGTTGGATCTCTAGCTCACAGAAACATCTGAATTTCACTGCATGTGATTGGAAGTCGTCATGACAACAGTTTCATCTAAAACTTCAACTATAAGTTGGATCTCTAGCTCACAGAAACATCTGAATTTCACTGCATGTGATTGGAAGTCGTCATGACAACAGTTTCATCTTAAACTTCAACTATAAGTTGGATCTCTAGCTCACAGAAACATCTGAATTTCACTGCATGTGATTGGAAGTCGTCATGACAACAGTTTCATCTAAAACTTCAACTATAAGTTGGATCTCTAGCTCACAGAAACATCTGAATTTCACTGCATGTGATTGTAAATCGTCATGGCAACAGTTTCAACAAAATGTTGAACTATAATTTGGATCTCTAGCTCACAGAAACATCTGAATTTCACTGAATGTGATTGAAAGTCGTCATGGCAACAGTTTCAACAAAATGTTCAACTATAAGTTGGATCTCTAGCTCACAGAAACATCTGAATTTCACTGCATGTGATTGGAAGTCGTCATGACAACAGTTTCATCTAAAACTTCAACTATAAGTTGGATCTCTAGCTCACAGAAACATCTGAATTTCACTGCATGTGATTGGAAGTCGTCATGACAACAGTTTCATCTAAAACTTCAACTATAAGTTGGATCTCTAGCTCACAGAAACATCTGAATTTCACTGCATGTGATTGGAAGTCGTCATGACAACAGTTTCATCTAAAACTTCAACTATAAGTTGGATCTCTAGCTCACAGAAACATCTGAATTTCACTGCATGTGATTGGAAGTCGTCATGACAACAGTTTCATCTTAAACTTCAACTATAAGTTGGATCTCTAGCTCACAGAAACATCTGAATTTCACTGCATGTGATTGGAAGTCGTCATGACAACAGTTTCATCTAAAACTTCAACTATAAGTTGGATCTCTAGCTCACAGAAACATCTGAATTTCACTGCATGTAATTGGAAGTCGTCATGACAACAGTTTCATCTAAAACTTCAACTTTAAGTTGGATCTCTAGCTCACAGAAACATCTGACTTTCACTGCATGTGATTGGAAGTCGTCATGACAACAGTTTCAACTAAAACTTCAACTAAGAGGCGAGATTTTGTATAAAACTGGTCCTTAGAGGACGGATATTACAATAACTTTGTCCGGCTTTTGTCAGAATTTTGTTTCAATTCAGAGTAGATCATCTAAGACAGTTTTCATTTGTCCTTGCTCGAAGTCACACCCCCTTTTAGACTGGGGCAGTGAAACGTAAACTAATCTGACACAAAACTGCGACCACGTCATTGCGCAGGCGTCATTACAGGCGAACACTGATAGAACATGATCGTCGATTCAAGGGAAAAAAAAAGAAAACACAAAAAAACTCAACTGTTTTCTACGATATACTTATGTTTATTAAAGTAACAGAGCAAATCTTGCCCTATCTTTGTACCCTCTCAATTATTTACACGGCGCTGTGGAAACTGCCGAACGGACGATTCGTATTGGCCGTTACCTGAAATCCTACCGCCACGCTCCATTAACAAAGACGGAGATTCCCTGAACTTATCTACGCTACGTTTTCCAAACAACCGATTTGAAAACCGCAAATAGCTTCACGAAATCATCGCACCACACCGCTGTTATCGACGGCACTCTGGCGAGAGAAAAACGAACTGAAGTGGATTCAAAATTCAGTACAGCCATTCGAAAACTAGGCGAGTTATGCAAAAAATGTGTGCCAGATTCCTGAACAATTATATACCAACTCTAAGCCAGTCCCTATTGCATAATTGCCGACGACCCGTACCTTTTACCACGCCGGGCGTTTGGCAGCCCTGCCTCGTCCCGGGCGGCTTACCGTCACGCAACACCGCGTCGCGACGCCGCGTTACCATGACGTCACGGCGTCGCGACGAAGCGTGTCGCTGTCAAAGTGCTTGTGGCGCGTGGAGGGGTGACCCCCCGCCCTCCCTGGCCCCCTCTTGGCCCATTGGCGCGACGGCGAGGCTAGATTTGGCCCGAGATTTACTGACTACGCCGAGCGGATTTCGTGGCAAAGTTTTCGATTTGACTATCTAGTTGTTCTCGGTGGCTGCTCCCGGTTATGTTCCCGTGCGGTTTATTCGGGCTGAAAATTGAGCTCGCCTGTGTGAACTCGGGGGGCGGCGGCGGCGGCGGTTTGGGCAAACTATTGCCGGAGATGCGATGGTTACCGCGCCGCTCAATTACGCGGCGAGACAAACGGTCGCATCCATTTCTCGCTGCGAGTTTTGGAAGAGATTTTTAGCAAATTTATCCGCTTCGTTTTATTATAGACTGCCACTCAGGCACAAAAACCCGAAATTAAGCTCAATTAGTTTTGAAAACAAAGCAAAGTATTCTTTAATAACATTTTTTTTTAAATATTATTGAGGAATTTTCAGAAAAGAAGGAATGCACGTGAGACGACTGTTATAAAAATGATGGAATTTTGTGATCATGACTGTGCATTTGTATTTTAATTTTAACTTAATTTTAGTTTTAGGCATTATGACAATTTTAAACGCTTGTGAAAATAACGTCCGTTACTTTATGATTGTTTTTAGACTCATGTCTACTTGATTTATCTTTAGCACTAGTTTTAACAAAAACTATTTGAAATGGATAACTAGTACATGTTACGAAACGTCGGGGAATTTAGTTGTTCTTTACTTAGCATTCAAAACCCATTTAAAATAGTTTTTATTATTAACTTCAGTTACTTTTTACGGAATGGCATGGACCGGCAAACGGGACAATGAAATGTACAAATCAAGATTTGCTCGTGCCGTGGCTTGCCCTGCTCTGAACTTAACGAAAGTTGTCCAGTGGTACGTTAAGAAATTAACAGACAGTTCGTTTATTAATTGCTTAGCATCGGCTGGTCAGAGGTTTCGTTGACGTTGGTGCTGACATCGCAAGGACTTCAAATGTTGACCAAAGTCCTTTTTTAAGACTCAAAAAATCAGCTACATTTTCGCTGTAGTAAAATAAATGATAAATAATATACTTTTTGAATATCGTTACTCAAATTTAAATTCTGATAGTTTTTAGACTCATGTCTACTTGATTTAAACTTAGCACTAGTTTTGACAAAAACTATTTCAACTGGGTTTTGAATGCTAAGTGAAGAACAACTAAATTTCCCAACGTTTTGTAACTTGTACCTGTTACTTTATCAAGGGTAAGAGCAGTCCGTGATAGGTACAAGTTACAAAACGTTGGGAAATTTAGTTGTTCTTCACATAGCATTCAAAAACCCAGTTGAAATAGTTTTGTCAAATTTAAATTCCTTTGCTAATAAGCCCAAGCTCTGGAACTTATTTAAAAACCTATTCAATCTAATAGCTAACGAGACCATCTAACAAGCGTTCAGCATCACTGTTAGACCTGCAACTCTTCAACGATCCATCGTATCCACAAGGCTGTGATTTCGAACAGAAAACAACCGACGATTGTCAAATTGACCCACAGCCTGCTAGTTAACAATCCCCCAATCACGGCCACGTGGGCTGCATATTTGCTTTGACAAACGCACGACAAAATGGCGGCTGATTGCGCTGCCATTGTACGAACTGATCACGGCCTGGTAAACACATTGTCGTTAGTGCGCATGCTCGGACAGATTGCACTGCATTGTGCATCGGAAAGTGCAGCAGGCTGCAGTGGTCATGCGCGGGGAATGCATCGCACTCGCTTGTTCGACTGCATCTTGTCTTGATGATAAAAAAAGACGTCAAAACGCTGGGATCGGATAAGAAGAGGCCGTGAAATCAGTGAGACGTTGATGAACTGCGTCGTTTTGACTGCTAAACTCTGACGACTGATTTTACCAAACTTAAGGCTAAACTTGGTTTTATATTCGTTAGTTCGATGACATTTTGCAAACGTCAAGCATTTAGGCAACACGTGGAATGTTTTGTTATAAAGAAATACGTCGCGATTTTCTCTGGCACTATTTTGTTTTGATATCGAAGTGCAGTTTAAAATTTACACCTACATTGAGCTAGGTTCACATTTAGAAAAGAATTCAGAACGAAGAGAAATTATTGACAGCTAGAAAATAAATTTATTTAGTGCAACAGAACAGTGCCTTGTTGAAATACAATTTTAAATTGAAATTATTGTTTTTGTATTTCTTCAAATATTTTCTTTTTAATCTTACAAAATATCGAAAAATCATCAAAAATTAATTTTTATCATTAACCCGTCCTTTTACCAAACTGAGCCAAATGTTGGCATTAAAATTTATCATTT
The DNA here is from genome assembly GCA_947568835.1 of Protonemura montana. Lineage (NCBI taxonomy): Eukaryota > Metazoa > Arthropoda > Insecta > Plecoptera > Nemouridae > Protonemura > Protonemura montana. The sequence continues at coordinate 2,671,720 of OX387610.1, forward strand.
CAACAAACATCTGCGGGTTGCGTTCAGGGGCACAAGGTGGAGGAGCCGAGTCTGCTCTGCGGGCTGCGTTCAGGGGCACGAGGTGGAGAAGCCGAGTCTGCTTTGCGGGCTGCGTTCAGGGGCACAAGATAAAAATGCCTAAAAATCTTCGCAGTTAAATAACACGTTTCTCTTGTCTCATTCACAGATGGCCTCCTTGCGTCTGCTGCTGATGACGCTAGCGTCACTCTTGCTGAGCGTCGCGACGCCGGGCGTCGATGGACAGCAGGTGGCGCCGTGCACGTTCAACTCGATGTGCGCTTGCAAGTTCGCCAGCGACGCTCGAGGCGTCCACGTGACGACGCCGAAGAACATGGACAACGTCAAGGACATCAGCTGCGTGGGCGTGCCCTTCTCGAAGCTGCCCGGTAAGATGGCGGCCATCTTATTGTTGGATAAGCGTAGCGAGCAATCAAAGTCTTCGTTTTGATTTTAAATCTAGAAAAATCTCGTTTTTTACTTTTTTAAATGGCTTATAAATTATAACCTCACATAAACGCGATCAAAACGGGCGTACGCGTGATTAATTTGGTCAAAAATCTATTTCAATAGCTGAAAAGTCGAATAAAGTATAGTAAATTATAAATTTTCACAAAATATAACTCAATTATAAGATGTATTTATATTCATATTTTAGCCGTTTTTATTAAGTGGTTACTTTAGTGATAAGAGAGGTATGGGGGCGTTTGACAAGCTACGTGCCACTGTATTGACGTGGGCCCGCTTCGTTGCAGATCTCCCTGTCGGCCAAGTGACCCACATGGACGTCGTCAACTCGGGACTGGAGGCGTTGGACAACGAGGCGCTGGGAGGCGCACAGATCGAGTCGTTGAGACTCATGAGCAACAAGATTCAGCATCTTGGGGAGAGAACCTTCAGGTGAGTGGGGCGTTTAGTCACCTTAACTTCGTTACACAACGTTAAGTTAACATTGATATTAGGTCGGTTGAATTTGTGTTTTATTACCTACTGTGGCCCTGTTACTTCGGTGATCTCACGAGGACCGATGTTTTTAACACGCCAAACCGTTCAGTGGTCACCCAACCAATACTTGACCCAGCGCTGTGTTGCTTAACTTTCATTCCTCCAACCTCTCTCCCGAACAGAACTGGTCATGTGTATGATGGTCACTCATCCAATACCTGACTCAGCGCAGTGTTGCTTAACTTTCATCCCTCCAACCTCTCTCCCGAACAGAACTGGTCATGTGTATGATGGTCACCCATCCAATACCTGACCCAGTGCAGTGTTGCTTAACTTTCATCCCTCCAACCTCTCTCCCGAACAGAACTGGTCATGCGTATGATGGTCACCCATCCAATACCTGACTCAGCGCAGTGTTACTTAACTTTCATCCCTCCAACCTCTCTCCCGAACAGAACTGGTCATGTGTCTGATGGTCACCCATCCAATACCTGACCCAGCGCAGTGTTGCTTAACTTCAGTGATCTCACAAGAACCAGTGTTCATATGGTTATGTTATTTTCTTTAGCTAAATATTAAAAAGAAAATAAAAGAAAAGCATGAAAGAAAACGCAAAGCTAAATAAGATGGAACAAGCCTTGTTGTCGAATACATAGGTCTTGGATAAGAAATTAAATTTGTTTGCGAATCTTTCCCAATAAAATCTCAATTCCACTATTTGCTGAGCTCCACTTGGGATCGGCTGCGAATGAAAGCTATTAGCGCTGAAACATTGTTTCTCTTGAAAGCAAAGCAAACAACTTGTTTTAATCGTCTGAGTGCTCATTGCCTAAAACTTTGCATCTTCTTGGAAATAATCGATCACTTTGACAACGTCCCCCCCCCCTCCCCCCCCCCCCCCCCCACCCTCCCCAAACATCACCACGTTTCGGAAAGTCTGAAACTCAGACCTAAAAAAAGATAAATATTTTCTAGCTTGGTCGCTCCATTCGCTTGTTAATAGCTCAAGTTGTTGGGGTAAACAACCATCCGTGAAAACAGCCATCGAGAAACATTCACCATAAGTGCTTAAATGGGTTATTGTTTCAAGAAAACGTGAGTGGTCGCCCATTTTAACTAGGTCTTTTCACGCTGAATAAACAATCGCTCTATTTTCATGTCTGAAATCAACTTTTTTTTATCTTTAGTGGTTGATACTGAATCTTGTCACATTTTGCTGATTTCAATCCATCTTTACAAATTTCAAAGCAAGTAACGGGAAAATATTTGAAAGCTAATTAAATTTACTTTGCCTTACTACCTTAGGGTACTTTTTCAGCCTCAGGACTAAGTTTTTTTTAATTAAGAACAACTTTTCTTAGCATTTTAATTAGTTTTTCCAACCGTACAACTACTTTTCCAGCCTAACGCCTAGTTTTCTCAACCCTAAGACTACTCTTATTAGCTTAAGTACTAATTTTTCTAAATTTAACCTATTTTTTTTTAAATATTGTGTTTTAAAAATGAATTTTAAAATATTTCTGTCTTTCCCAACGGTCGTACCACTTCATAACCCCTGCTGATCTGCATCTCCTTGGCCATGCTTGGAAACCATCCACAAGACTCTAGCTCTATCCTTCCCTCTCCCCCCTCCCCATCACTACCCTCTCTCTCTCTCATAGACAACATAACTCTCCGTAATAAAACTAATGCACAGCCTTCCAGTTCTGCGGAAATGAAACGGAAAACACGCCGCTCGTAGCGAGAGAAATCTTTTATTTTCTTCGCGAGAAACAGAAGGTTGGTTCCCGCTGTCTCGACGCTGCTTTTGTTCGCGCGGCGTCGTGCAAAAGTTTGCAGCAGCGTCGCGACGTCGCGATTAGGGGCGTCGCACGCGAACTTTGCATTCGCCGGGTTCTCGAAGCCCGGAGGCGCCGCTTGGCTGCCGGCTAATTCGATAAAACCGAAACGCAGGCTAATTTATAGCCGAGTTTATTTGCTCAGAGGCAGCCTCCCATTGGGTCCAGTGTTTTAGCTCGATCACTGGACCGAAATCAAGCTGAACTACGTTTTAACTCAGTTTTAAAGGTCAATTTTAAGTTTTACTGACTTTCTGACGGTTTAAAAAGTTTGATAGCAGATAAAACAACACAAAAACGAAAAAAGGGGCGGGAATTTACATTCAATTTAAGTGTTTTATCAAGAAGGCGGTGTTCTGTCATATCAAACAAAATTAACAGTGTAGCTGTCAAGGTTTTCCTCTTGTGCTAATTTAATTATAAACTTCTCTTTGATTGTCAAGAATATACTGCTAGACAAAACCGCAGCGTATTTCTGAGTCAAAAAACAATTAATTTTGAATTAAACTCTGTAATAAATACAAAAAAAAAAATTTCATGTGTTGCCTTAATTATCTTGCTGGATCGTAGTAAAATAGCATTTATTTTGAGAAAATTAAATCTTGAGACTGAGCCGAGTTTAAACCAAGTTTAGTGATGATGTTTGTGAAACCGACCCAGCGTTGCACTGAATTTAAAAGTATTTTAGCAACACTGCGCTGGGTCAGGTATTTGATGGGTGGCCATCATAAACATGACCAGTTCTGTTCGGGAGAGAGGTTGGAGGGATGAAAGTTAAGCAACACTGCGCTGGGTCAGGTATTGGATGGGTGACCACCATACACATGACCAGTTCTGTTCGGGAGAGAGGTTGGAGGGATGAAAGTTAAGCAACACTGCGCTGGGTCAGGTATTGGATGGGTGACCATCATACACATAGCCAGTTCTGTTCGGGAGAGTGGTTGGAGGGATGAAAGTTAAGCAACACTGCGCTGGGTCAGGTATTTGATGGGTGGCCATCATAAACATGACCAGTTCTGTTCGGGAGAGAGGTTGGAGGGATGAAAGTTAAGCAACACTGCGCTGGGTCAGGTATTGGATGGGTGACCACCATACACATGACCAGTTCTGTTCGGGAGAGAGGTTGGAGGGATGAAAGTTAAGCAACACTGCGCTGGGTCAGGTATTGGATGGGTGACCATCATACACATGACCAGTTCTGTTCGGGAGAGTGGTTGGAGGGATGAAAGTTAAGCAACACTGCGCTGGGTCAGGTATTGGATGGGTGACCATCATACACATGACCAGTTCTGTTCGGGAGAGAGGTTGGAGGGATGAAAGTTAAGCAACACTGCGCTGGGTCAGGTATTGGATGGGTGACCATCATACACATGACCAGTTCTGTTCGGGAGAGTGGTTGGAGGGATGAAAGTTAAGCAACACTGCGCTGGGTCAGGTATTGGATGGGTGACCATCATACACATGACCAGTTCTGTTCGGGAGAGAGGTTGGAGGGATGAAAGTTAAGCAACACTGCGCTGGGTCAGGTATTGGATGGGTGACCATCATACACATGACCAGTTCTGTTTGGGAGAGAGGTTGGAGGGATGAAAGTTAGTACAGCAACTTCATTCGCCTTGCTTATCAACCTCTCGACCGCATGGATTTGTGGAGGAATCCTGTTGTTCGCGTTGAACCGTCCTTCGGAAGGGACGTTAAGCCGGTGGTTCCCCTTGGTCTTCAACAAGAGAAGGCTACGTGACGGCACCGATTTTCCCCTTCTAAGCTAGTTCCATCATCATCCACTCATTCACCGACGCCATCAGACCAGTGCGACCAAATAAACCAGCTTGCACAAGGTATTTGTCCACCGTCGCTACACCACTCTGTTTACTCGTTCAGACAAATTTTCACGCTTTGTGAATCGACGCCGGTCGACGATCGACGCGACAGACGCGACGTCGCGACGTCGAAAAACAGTCGCCGAGTATATTCGCGACAGCCGAGATTCATTCGGCACTATCGGCAGCGGCGTTCGATTAATCCGGGAATAATAGATGTCGGTGACAGTGATCCAGATGAATAGATGCCGAGCAAGATAAACTACGTCGGTCGTTGCAGGAGATGGAGACAGCGTTGACTGTGGGGCGATACAAGGGGGGAAGCTGGAGGCGATGATCGATGGCTGAAATGGATTGGAAGTAAGCGATTGTTCGCTGCTCGCGGTGGTGAAATGAGTTATGCTGTTGTTGGGCTGTTTTTCTCGGCCATTCTCGGCCAATTATTGCATTGTAGTCGCGTTGTCGTGACGTCACGATGCAATCGCGGCCATTTTGTTCTGTGCGATTGTCGACCAAGATGGCGGACTGGTTGATTGCAACTGTCAGGTGAAGTTGGTGACAGACAACAGTTGACGTGGTGCAGATGAACGCGAATATTTCGAAGCTTGATATTCTTTTGCATTTTTCAACTGGGTTTTGAATGCTAAGTAAAGAACAACTAAATGTCCCAACGTTTTGTAACTTGTACCTGTTACTTTATCAAGGGTTAAAGCAGTCCTGACAATTTTCCGATAACAAAAGAACCACATAAAATTATAAAAATTATCTAGTTCAAGCTTCCTGAATGCATCTAACTATTTACGAATAGTTTTTGTCAAAACCAGTGTTAAGGTTAGATAAAGTAGACATGAGTCTAAAAACTATCATATTGCTATGCTTTAGTTTCTTCTAATGCTAGTTTCGTGGCTGCGAACCATTGATTGAGTTGTGGTCCAGCCAAGTGTTACTAGGATGATATCTTATTTAAATTGCAAACGCTTGCAATGCGCGGGGTATTTTATTATTTTATCACTAGAACCGTCTCAAAAATTGATGCCCAAACGCGGACTCGAACTCCGATCTCCACCTATCGCGGGTGTTGCTCTGAACCATTGAGCTATTTTGACACTGACTTTTTGAGACGATTTTAGTGTATTTGATGAGAATGACGGATCTCCAAGGATTAGAACCATGAGGCTGTGAATACTCACAGTCACTCTGATTCTAGTGACGCTATATCACGTCACAACCTGTCAATCTCGAATAACTCCAATTTGACGTTGGATTCGTTGTATTTATGTGAAATCTGATTTAAATTGCAAACGCTTGCAATGCGCGGGGTATTTTATTACTATCAACATTATAACCGTCTATAAAACCCAGTTGTGAATAGTTTTTGTCAAAACTAGTGCTATGATTAGATAAAGTAGACATGAGTCTAAGAACTATCATATTGCTATGCTTTAGTTTCTTCTAATGCTAGTTTCGTGGCTGCAAACCAATGATTGAGTTGTGGTCAAGCCAAGTGTTACTTTTTGTAACTTAACAGTGGTTGCTATGGTAAACAAAACACGGTACCAACAATTTAACTGTGTTTTCAATAATTAAACTACCTTCTTAACTTGTTAAATTTGTTTATATTTGTCAGATATTTGAGTAAAATACAAAAAATTGCTTCATTGCTGTAGTGGCGCTGCAGTGGTGAACGTTTGAACTGCGAGTTTTCAAATCCTGCCGTTCAAAGTTGTCGTTGTCGTTTCGCAAAGTGCAGTGTTGCCAAATAAATAGACAGAGCAAACATGCAGCGCCAAGTAAGAATGAACTGAAGTGCTGATTGCACAAGAAATCTTCAAGCACTGGATAATAATCGAGCTATTATATGCCTAATCTGGCCGATTTTAACATCGAAACGCTAAATATCCCTTGTGATTTCATAAACTGATGCATAATTTATAAGCAAAATACACACGGATGAATATTTGCGCTTTATCCGCTGCAAGCGGCGAAGATGTGAACCCTGCCAGCTTATAAGCTTTGTGTGCTGTGGATCGGGTAATTGGTGATGGCATTTCACTGCAACTTTGTTCCACTTGCTGTTGGTAAAACATTTCCTGCAGCATTCACAGCTTGTAACCCAAGTACAGGTCTCTTTTAGGTGGGGCGGTGATGTTTTAACAAAGTAAACTCGTAGCTACCTGGCTGGATTGTTTCGTGTTGTTTTTTCGCTTTGCAATTTGCAGCGATTTTCCACCGAACTAGAAATCAGAAAGCGTTGTGCGGTTGTTTCGCGATAACAGCGACTTGAGCGCAGCGGGGTTTGCAATTGTTTTGTTGTGATTTTGTTTCGGTTTCTGTGAACGCTGAGTTGGAAACAACAACAAAAAAAATCGTACAAATAACGCCGGTGTTTTGTTTTGAAGTGGTTTGTAATTCCATGTGCACCGCGGGAAAATGAAAGAAAACATCGGGAATGTTAAATGTTTTTTTTTGTTTTTTGCAAAAAAAAATTTTTTTTTTATTGTTTCATATTAGTTCACCTGTTTCACGCTACGGTGAGTTCGGCATGCGGCTGTTTTATTACGCGGCTTGTTGAACGATTTGTTTTTCTAGCATCAAAATTCTCTTCATTTCTAGATAAAATTACAGTAAAATTAATTGCCATGGCAACAGCCAATCAGAGTCAGTGAAAATCAGCTGTTTCTGTGAGTTAGGAGCTTAGCTCAGAGTTGAACGATGAGTTAACAATGGAATGTTTGGACAATAAAACTGAAGGTAATCATTATAATCACCATCGTCAAAGTAATAAAGATGAATTGTGTTATAAATGAAGATTGACTTTTGGCACTTTTATGGCAAATTTGAATTCTACTAAATTATAACAAACATTTGTCATATTGAATATTTTGAAAGTCTTCTGGAATTTATTTATTTCTAGTGTTTTGGTTATAATTAGCTCTAAATTACCACATTAAAATTTTCTGATTTGGTAAACTGATCAGAAATAATTTAGTTGTGTTTATCGACGCACTGTTTTGACATCAGGTCATGTGGCGCTGGTCTAATGGCGTCGGTGAATGAGTGAATATTTTTTATTTATTTTTTATTTTGATTTGATTTAAGAGTGGAAAGAAAAGACGACGCAGTTTCCTAACCTAACCTTTGACCTCGCTCGGTCATCAAGTGGGACCAGACTAAGCCGACTTGATCTTAACAATTGAAAGTCTCATTTAATAAAAAAACACAAAACTTGACATCTTGTCTTTGTTTAATAACTGTCAGAATTGGTTACGTCACGGTTACCACAAGACACTGACGTCATTGTATCGGTGACATTTCATAAAGCCTGAAATGAGAAGTTGAAAGGGAAATTTTCCTTGGCGGTAAGTTGGGGAAATAACAGAGGCATTTTATAAAAACCTGACAAACTTATAAGGTTAACGTCCTGCGGTATTATCTGGGGGCAAGTAAGAATTAAAAAAAAAAATTAATAATCCTTTTAAAAAATATCATTCAAAATATGAGTATTTTCAAAGCAGTCCAATGTACTAGGTGCTAGTGGTTGAAAAATGTCTCTGTGTTATTCTTACGGGCCATGTTTTTCCAAGCAGTCCAATGTACTAGGTGCTAGTGGTTGAAAAATGTCTCTGTGTTATTCTTATGGGCCATGTTTTACCAAGCAGTTCAATGTACTAGGTGCTAGGGGTTGAAAAATGTCTCTGTGTTATTCTTATGGGCCATGTTTTTCTAAGCAGTCCAATGTACTAGGTGCTAGGGGTTGAAAAATGTCTCTGTGTTATTCTTACGGGCCATGTTTTACCAAGCAGTTCAATGTACTAGGTGCTAGTAGTTGAAAAATGTCTCTGTGTTATTCTTATGGGTCATGTTTTTCCAAGCAGTCCAATGTACTAGGTGCTAGGGGTTGAAAAATGTCTCTGTGTTATTCTTATGGGTCATGTTTTTCCAAGCAGTCCAATGTACTAGGTGCTAGTGGTTGAAAAATGTCTCTGTGTTATTCTCATGGGCCATGTTTTTCCAAGCAGTCCAATGCACTAGGTGCTAGGGGTTGAAAAATGTCGCTGTGTTATTCTTATGGGCCGTGTTTTTCCAAGCAGTCCAATGCACTAGGTGCTAGTGGTTGAAAAATGTCTCTGTGTTATTCTTATGGGCCATGTTTTTCCAAGCAGTCCAATGTACTAGGTGCTAGGGGTTGAAAAATGTCTCTGTGTCATTCTTATGGGCTCCAGGCATGTAACGGCTTGTTAGATCCACGAGCTGTCACCGCACGCCACTGCTACGCGATGTAAATCGTTGTTTTATTTAGTCTGGTCGTAAAGTGAAATATTCCCGGTGTTTTTTTTTACTGCTCTAGTTTTGAATGCCTGCCGCTAGAGTGCGTTGCCTACTTAGCGGTGCGTTGGGTTGGAGCGATCCATTGCGCCGTGTCTGGGGGGGTGGGGGGGGGGGGGGGGGGGGCGATGAGGAATGGCTGATGATTTAGTTAGTGGATGATGCGTGTGTGATTACGTTAAGGGTGTTGGCGGTGTGTGCCTTACGCGTCGCTTTGTCTTACGCATGTGTTTGCTTTGTTGAAATTCGAAAAAAATGCGGGGGCCAGACCTGTTTTCTTTGAGGTTAAAATACTCTGGTTTATATTTTAGTACAGAGACTTGTAAGAATATCCGTCGATCGCTGCTTTAGTGACATAATAACCAAGAAGATAACTCATATGCAGAGGCCAAATAATTACCACAAATATTGGTCATCAGAAATTGAGAGACTGAGTTATTTTAAACCCAATTCCTGGAAATATCGCTGACATATCTGAGATGTCAGCTGATGAGCCGGTGTTCTTCTGGCTATAAACGTTGTCAAAATTGAGAAAGACATTCCTGTCCGAACCTTTTTAATTTATCGCTGTGACTCTGCCTTAACCTGTTAACCCAATGGCAGGGCGTTTTACATTAGCGCTGTGACTCTGACTTAACCTGTTAACCCAATGGCAGGACGTTTAACATTAGCGCTGTAACTTTGACCAAACCTGTAAACCCAATGGCAGGACGTTTAACATTAGCGCTGTGACTCTGACTAAACCTGTAAACCCAATGGCAGGACGTTTAACATTAGCGCTGTGACTCTGACTAAACCTGTAAACCCAATGACAGGACGTTTAACATTAGCGCTGTGACTCTGACTAAACCTGTAAACCCAATGACAGGACGTTTAACATTAGCGCTGTGACTCTGACTAAACCTGTAAACCCAATGACAGGACGTTTAACATTAGCGCTGTGACTCTGACTAAACCTGTAAACCCAATGACAGGACGTTTAACATTAGCGCTGTGACTCTGACTAAACCTGTAAACCCAATGACAGGACGTTTAACATTAGCACTGCGACTCTGACTAAACCTGTAAACCCAATGACAGGACGTTTAACATTAGCGCTGTGACTCTGACTAAACCTGTAAACCCAATGGCAGGACGTTTAACATTAGCGCTGTGACTCTGACTAAACCTGTAAACCCAATGGCAGGACGTTTAACATTAGCGCTGTGACTCTGACTAAACCTGTAAACCCAATGGCAGGACGTTTAACATTAGCGCTGTGACTCTGACTAAACCTATAAACCCAATGACAGGACGTTTAACATTAGCGCTGTGACTCTGACTAAACCTGTAAACCCAATGACAGGACGTTTAACATTAGCGCTGTGACTCTGACTAAACCTGTAAACCCAATGGCAGGACGTTTAGCATTAGCGCTGTGACTCTGACTAAACCTGTAAACCCAATACCTCTTTCTTCTGATTGCAGTGGAATGAGCTCCGTGCTGAAGTCCCTGGATCTGAGCTACAACGAACTGGACGAAGTCCCCTTCGAGGCACTTCATTCGCTCAAAGCCCTAGACTGGCTCAATCTACACAGGTGAGTCCCCCTTTCCTTGGAACTCAAGACCCTCGAGTTGCTGTCAGCAGAAATTCGTATCGTAGTACAGGCAAACGGTCACTCCCATATACACCCAGTCGTGTAACTTTCTTTCATTAAACCAGATTTTCTAAAACCTCGTTTGCCTCTTTTCGTCGACAGCAACCAGATCTCCACGATCATCGCCGACGGCCACGACTGGTCGCACATGCGCGAAACGCTCACCAACGTGTTCCTCGGCGAGAACGACCTCACAGAACTACCCCGAGATAAATACGAGACTCTCGAGAAGAACGGCAACGGCAACGGCAAAGTGTTCCACCACCAGAGCTCGTTGTCCGAGTGCTCGCTACTAGCTTGGCTCAACGTCGACAACAACAAGATCCACTCGTTGGAGGCGAGAAGTCTGCCGTCGGCGTTGCAAACGCTGAGTGCCTCCCAGAACCTGATCAGCAGATTCCCGGCAGAGGCGTTGGATGGTCTCAAAGAGCTCGCTTGGTTGTACCTGCGTGGTAACTACCTGGAGGAATTACCGGAGTACACGTTCAAGCACAGGCTGCGCTTGGACAAGCTGGACCTCGGGGAGAACTCGCTGTTGTCGATACCACACAACCTGTTTAACAGCTCTTTAACGGTACGCGACCTTAACCTTGACTTTAACTATCTAAAGACATTGCCGGCGCAGGCTTTCCGCGGTATGAACGCCGGTAGGATCTACCTGTCGATGAATAAACTGGAGACAATCGACGACAGAGCGTTCGTTGGTCTAGGACATACTTTGGAGTTTCTAGACTTAGAACATAACAACCTCATGAAGATACCGAAGGCGTTGAACCAGCTGAAGAGACTCAAGTATCTGTACATCCCGTCGAACCGGATCAGCGAGGTGCCTGACGACGCGTTCGAGGGGTTTGCGAGCTCGCTGCGCGCCCTCTCGTTGTCCGGCAATCAACTCAAGAAGATTCCGAGCGAAGCTTTGAAAGACTGCAAGAAGTTGTCGCATCTCAACATCGGCTACAACCAGATCCACGAGGTCCGCGCCGAAGATTTTGCCCGCTGGGGAGGATCTCTGGACACTCTGCTCCTCAGAAACAACCGCATCGGCCGTCTGGACAGCCACGTCTTCAAAGAAACACCGCGCCTGCGCGAACTCAGTCTAAGTTTCAACAAGCTCAGCGAGGTCGCCGTCGACGCGTTCGTCGACGTCGCGTCCAGCCTTGAGTCGCTCGAGGTGAGCTTCGGCATGTACCGAGAAGACTTCCCCGACGACTTCCTGCGACCGCTGACCTCGCTGCTGTGGCTCGCGCTCGACAACAACAGCTTCCGGACGATCGCGTCGAACGCTCTCTACTCGTTCGGCCAGCTGCAGTACCTGAACCTGGAGGTGAACCGCTTAGAAGAACTCCCCGTCGACTTGTTTCACCCGAACGTGCACAAGAACCTGCGTGACGTCAGACTCAGCTACAACCACCTCGAGAGCATCGAGTCGGAGACCTTCGCAGGCCTCGCCGATCTCCAGACAGTCGTGCTTACCGGCAACCGGATACGCGTCGTGCGAACCCACGCCTTCCGGAGCCTCCCGAACCTGGTCACGTTGATCGTGTCCAACAATAAACTTAACGCGCTTGCGCCGCGCGCTTTCGCCGAACTCCCCAATCTCGTGAAGCTCGACCTTCAAAACAACGAACTTCGCGAGTTCTCGCTCTCGGCCTTCATGAACGTGACCACCGCCTCCTTGCCGATGACCTTGAACGTGTCGTGCAACCAGATCACCGCGCTGCACATCAGCGACACGGGCGTACCGTTGCACGTCAAGGCGCTCGATTTCAGCCACAACCGCGTGCCCGAAGTGCCCGTCAACTTCTTGCAGAGCTTCAGCGAATCTTTGCGTCGCCTACACATGGGCTACAACCGTGTCGGCCGGCTGGACACGTTCGCGTTCGGCAATCTGAACCTGTTGGAAGTCCTTGCCATGGAGCATAACCACGTGACTTCGATCGGCAAGCGCGCGTTTGAAGGTCTGGACGCCCTCCAGCTTCTAGATCTATCGCACAACCGCATCGACACCCTCCAGATGGAACAGTTCGCCAACATGGAGGCGTTACGCATCGTCGACTTGTCGCACAATAGAATCCGTTCGTTGCCTAGAGACGTGTTTACCAACACGCGGCTGGAGCGACTCGACCTCTCCCACAACGAGTTCGTCGTGATGCCCAGCTCGGCGCTGTCGGAGGTCGGCTACACTCTGCGATACTTGCAGATATCGCACAACCTCATCGAGCACCTGGACAGCACCATGTTCCCGAACACGCCGTCGCTGCTGGGACTCAACCTGGGGCACAACAGACTCACCATCCTCTCTGACAACGTATTCACCAGCCTCGGTGGCCTCCTCAAGCTCGATCTCAGCTCGAACCCGCTGCGTGCCAACTTCAAGGAGCTCTTCCACTACGTGCAGAAGCTAAGACATTTGAGTCTTGCCGATACGGGGCTGAGCAAGACGCCGATCTTGCCGCTGCCCAACTTGATCGGTCTCAATCTCAGTGGTAACGCCATCGAGCTGATGTCGGCGTCGTCTGTCGAGGGTCTGGAGCGACTGCGCAGTCTTTACCTGAGTAACAACAAGCTGCATGCCGTGCCAAGTCACTGCTGGAGTTATCTGCCGCTGCTCAAAACGCTGGACATATCTAGCAACCCAATCAAGGTGAGTTGAACTGTGCCTTTAGCATGAGAGTAAACACTTCACAGCTGTCTTGCAACATTAACCTAAAAAAAAACTGGGTGTTTGACCGTTTTTATTCCTGGTGCAATTTTCTTGCTCCAAGAATCTCGACTGTGCAATTGTAAAACAAGTGAATGCACTGACAGCTGGTGATCACGTGTTCGGGTGGGTTTGGTGCAGAGCATGACGTCATCAAGCTAGTTTCAAACCCGCCCTGGAGCAGACCGGTCAAAAAAACAATTATCTGACGATTTTGACAGATATCTAAGTTCATTTTATGAATTCAATCGTTTTTTTATTGTCTAGCAAGAATTTTTTGAAAAGATATGTAGAAAAGATAAGTGCATTTTTTGTCAGGCTTAAAAATACCCAAATGTCAAATATTCCCCTTCGAAACCCTGTCATAAAAGTCCTGATGGCGTCGGATTTTTTGAAAGGCTATCTCCATGTGCCCCGTAGATCATCACCAAGGAGAGCTTCGCTGGTCTCCAACGTCTTCAGCACCTGGACGTCAACGATCTACCCCGCTTGGAACGGTTCGACGCAGACACGCTCGCACGCCTACGCATTCTGACCTCACTACGCATCCAAACATGGCCGCGCATAGAGAAGTATCGCTTCCGGTTGGGCAACGTTTTGTCAAGCGTGCCTTCGCTGCGCAAGCTGTCTGTGCGGCTGCGCGAGACTTCGCTGACAGATCAGCTGTTGGGAGCTTTCAACACAAAGTTAAGACATCTGGAGATCACTGGAGAACAGCTGAGAAACATTGACGCGGACGCGTTTGAAGGTCAGTGCTTGGAAAGGTCGATCGCTTTTTTTCGGGCCGGGTCTGGTTTCTGTGTTTTTTTTTTTAAGTCCAGTTTCACAATTTTCTTAACTCGTAGATAAAGTGGGAGTTAAATTAATTGCCATGGCAAAAAACAATCACAGACAGTGAAAGTCAGCTGTTTCTGTGAGTTAGAAGTTTAACTCAAAGATACATAATATTGTAATACCTGGCAAATTAGTACACCCGACCTGCCTAACGGTTACTGCGGTTGGGATGCAATTTTTTGGATACTCAACGGTTACTTTACTCTAATGTTTATTTTAAATCGGTTTAAACATTATAAGTTTTCTAACCGATCAATGACCAAATACTTTTTGCGACAAAAATTCAGGTTTTCCGCTTAATTTGGAAAACTTTTCAACTTTTCAATAAAGACAGTTCTTGTTAATCACTTTGCACTCATTCAATTTTTTTTATTTTTTTTTTATTTTGCTGGCCTGCAGTTTTCAATGCGTTTGCTAAGTTTTGTGCATTCAATAAATAAAAAACGCGTTAATTTAAACTATACAAATACCTAAATTTTTTTTGTAGAAAAAACCCATCCATCTTTCTTATCACCAACGAAAACGCTGATCAAGTTTGCTTATAGGCACGAGCATGTGCCAAGATATTCCAACAGCAAATACTTCCAGTGTTTTTTAATTTCCTGTTGATCTCACAAGCGAGATGAAACCAGCAAGCTAAGACCAAAAAGAGGAGCTAGCCAGGATCGAACCCAGATCCCGATACGGTCTCATATCTTCCCAGCCTGGCTTCGTTACCATAAATTGCATCAATTCCTTTGAAATGTTGATATTGTAAACGGAAAATAAGAAACGTCCCCAATTTGCTCCTCCCATAACGCGACTATACACGTGTATCTTACCGCCCCCCCGGTTCGAACCCCGGCTCACCCCAACCACACCCTTCCAGCTGACGAATAGTTCTCAGTTTCCAAGATTACTCTAGAAGTTTGATCGTTATTTAAAACGTGGTCGACGGCGCACTTTGCTCGGCGGGGGCTGAATTAACGGCACAGAGCGCGCTCTATTAGAATAATTATGTAAAGTTACTTAAATACCTCGAAGGTTCATTTTGCGAGTTGGCGGGTGCAGCGTTGTTTGTAACCACTAGCTCAAGACAAGACAATAACCGCTTGGTGGGCGTTGAGGGCCGATAGCACTAACATCAAGTTGAACTTGGTGATGGGAAATATTATACATACTTTATAATTACTTCACATTGTATTCGAACAAAGAATTCCAATATATGTGGTAATAAATGCATTATTCATTAATAAACAATGATCTGCAGAATAAAAATATTATTATCGTTAACTTGTTTTGAGCTCGGTTGATAAGTAAAGTCAAATTTAATGATTTTCACACCTTTTTGAAAGATTTCAGAGAAGCAAGTAACTCAAAATCTAAAATGAATAGGGACATTTTCATCCGACATTGATATGTATACAAAAAGGCACCGTTCTGCCATATCAAACAAATTTTATTTTAAAGCTAGAGACCAAGTAGACAAGACCGAGACCAAGTAGGCAAGACCGAGACCAAGTAGGCAAGACCGAGACCAAGTAGGCAAGACAGAGACCAAGTAGGCAAGACCGAGACCAAGTAGGTAAGACCGAGACCAAGTAGGCAAGACCGAGACCAAGTAGGTAAGACAGAGACCAAGTAGGCAAGACAGAGACCAAGTAGGCAAGACCGAGACCAAGTAGGCAAGACAGAGACCAAGTAGGCAAGACCGAGACCAAGTAGGCAAGACAGAGACCAAGTAGGCAAGACAGAGACCAAGTAGGCAAGACCGAGACCAAGTAGGCAAGACCGAGACCAAGTAGGCAAGACCGAGACCAAGTAGGCAAGACCGAGACTAAGTAGGCAAGACCGAGACCAAGTAGGCAAGACAGAGACCAAGTAGGCAAGACAGAGACCAAGTAGGCAAGACCGAGACCAAGTAGGCAAGACCGAGACCAAGTAGGCAAGACCGAGACCAAGTAGGCAAGACCGATACCAAGTAGGCAAGACAGAGACCAAGTAGGCAAGACAGAGACCAAGTAGGCAAGACCAAGACCAAGTAGGCAAGACAGAGACCAAGTAGACAAGACAGAGACCAAGTAGGCAAGACAGAGACCAAGTAGGCAAGACCTAGACCAAGTAGGCAAGACCGAGACCAAGTAGGTAAGACAGAGACCAAGTAGGCAAGACCGAGACCAAGTAGGCAAGACCGAGACCAAGTAGGCAAGACCGAGACCAAGTAGGCAAGACCGAGAACAAGTAGGCAAGACAGAGACCAAGTAGGCAAGACCAAGACCAAGTAGGCAAGACAGAGACCAAGTAGGCAAGACCGAGACCAAGTAGGCAAGACAGAGACCAAGTAGGCAAGACCAAGACCAAGTAGGCAAGACCGAGACCAAGTAGGCAAGACCGAGAACAAGTAGGCAAGACAGAGACCAAGTAGGCAAGACCAAGACCAAGTAGGCAAGACAGAGACCAAGTAGGCAAGACCGAGACCAAGTAGGCAAGACAGAGACCAAGTAGGCAAGACCAAGACCAAGTAGGCAAGACAGAGACCAAGCAGGCAAGACCGAGACCAAGTAGGCAAGACAGAGACCAAGCAGGCAAGACCGAGACCAAGTAGGCAAGACAGAGACCAAGTAGGCAAAACCGAGACCAAGTAGGCAAGACAGAGACCAAGTAGGCAAAACCGAGACCAAGCAGGCAAGACCGAGACCAAGTAGGCAAGACAGAGACCAAGTAGGCAAGACCGAGACCAAGTAGGCAAGACCGAGACCAAGTAGGCAAGACCGAGAACAAGTAGGCAAGACAGAGACCAAGTAGGCAAGACAGAGACCAAGTAGGCAAGACAGAGACCAAGTAGGCAAGACTAAGACCAAGTAGGCAAGACCGAGAACAAGTAGGCAAGACAGAGACCAAGTAGGCAAGACCAAGACCAAGTAGGCAAGACAGAGACCAAGTAGACAAGACAGAGACCAAGTAGGCAAAACCGAGACCAAGTAGGCAAGACAGAGACCAAGTAGGCAAGACCGAGACCAAGTAGGTAAGACAGAGACCAAGTAGGCAAGACAGAGACCAAGTAGGCAAGACCGAGACCAAGTAGGCAAGACAGAGACCAAGTAGGCAAGACCAGAGCTTGATCGAACCCTCACTGTTTCTCACGCAGGTGTGGAGCACAACTACGAGCTCGTGCTGCAGATTCGCGGCACGCAGCTCGAGGAGCTACCTAGTGGATTGTTCGCGAAGCTCGCGCAGATTCCACATCTGTCGCTGGACCTACGAGACAACAAGTTCCAGTCGCTCAGCTCGAACACGCTCTACGCAGACGCGAACTACTCCAGCTGGGAGAATGTCGGCACCAAACTAATTTCCGGTGAGTGAGGGACGAGTACCCAAGTTCACCCATCCAATACCTGATCCAGCGCACCACCAAATGACCGCTCTAGGTCGGGGTTATATAATACCACCGGTCGTATTATGTAGCACCATGTTAGCACCACCAAATGACCGCTCTAGGTCGGGGTTATATAATACCACCGGTCGTATTATGTAGCACCATGTTAGCACCACCAAATGACCGCTCTAGGTCGGGGTTATATAATACCACCGGTCGTATTATGTAGCACCATGGTAGCACCACCAAATGACTGCTCTAGGTCGGGGTTAAATTATACCAGCGGTCGTTTTATGTTGCACCATGGTAGCACCGCCAAATGACCGCTCTAGGTCAGGGTTATTATATAGCAGTTGACGCTAACTGAGCCAGACCTTTATTACTTCCACGTTGAACCGGTGCCGTCGTGATAAAACGTCTCCATGGAATTGCGGAAACCAGTCCGACTCCCGAGCATCGGGACAGAACGCGATCAAATTATATTAGCCACGTTGAGCACAGAAGCAATTAGTTTTCTTGCCCCGACCCCTAATTGGTACTATCTTGATTTTCTCCTCATTTCATGCACAAAATCGATGTCACACGAACTCCGACGACTCTATGCACCCCCCCCCCCCCCCCCCCCCCACCCCATCGCGCCGATCTCAATCTCCGGTTCTATTTTCAAATTAACTCGTCGCCCGTCTCTGGCTCTCATAATAGTTGCAGCTTTTGCCGTTCGAATGGAAAAACCCGGGCGCTACTGTCTGCTAATTGGATTATTTATTTTGGAGCGCGATTTGCCTCTAGTCGAGTGCGCGTGCTTGGGGTGCGATATCGCATTCCCTGCATTGGACTCTTAAAGCATTTCATTTGCTTTACTTGCTTTGTTCTGGGTCGGCGATTTGGAAGGAAAAGAGTGCCATAGGGTTTACAGGTTTAGTCAGAGTCACAGCGCTAATGTTAAACGTCCTACCATTGGGTTTACAGGTTTAGTCATAGTCACAGCGCTAATGTTAAACGTCCTGCCATTGAGTTTACAGGTTTAGTCAGAGTCACAGCGCTAATGTTAAACGTCCTGCCATTGGGTTTACAGGTTGAGGCAGAGTCACAGCGCTAATTTAAACGTCCTGCCATTGGGTTTACAGGTTTAGTCAGAGTCACAGCGCTAATGTTAAACGTCCTGTCATTGGGTTTACAGGTTTAGTCAGAGTCACAGCGCTAATGTTAAACGTCCTGCCATTGGGTTTACAGGTTTAGTCAGAGTCACAGTGCTAAAGTTAAACGTCCTGTCATTGGGTTTACAGGTTTAGTCAGAGTCACAGCGCTAATGTTAAACGTCCTGTCATTGGGTTTACAGGTTTAGTCAGAGTCACAGCGCTAATTTAAACGTCCTGCCATTGGGTTTACAGGTTTAGTCAGAGTCACAGCGCTAATGTTAAACGTCCTGTCATTGGGTTTACAGGTTTAGTCAGAGTCACAGCGCTAATGTTAAACGTCCTGCCATTGTGTTTACAGGTTTAGTCAGAGTCACAGCGCTAATGTTAAACGTTCTGTCATTGAGTTTACAGGTTTAGTCAGAGTCACAGCGCTAATGTTAAACGTCCTGCCATTGGGTTTACAGGTTTAGTCAGAGTCACAGCGCTTATGTTAAACGTTCTGTCATTGGGTTTACAGGTTAAGTCAGAGTCACAGCGCTAATGTTAAACGTCCTGTCATTGGGTTCACAGGTTTAGTCAGAGTCACAGCGCTAATGTTAAACGTCCTGCCATTGGGTTCACAGGTTTAGTCAGAGTCACAGCGCTAAAGTTAAACGTCCTGCCATTGGATTTACAGGTTTAGTCAGAGTTACAAATTTAGCGCATGGTTAAGAGACAGGTCACAGTTCAAACCTGCAAACACAACAAAAACCGCCAGATAGAGCCACAGAGTGCTTGAGAAGAATTCTGTTTAAATAATTATTTATTTAATTTAAGTATTTAAGTTTGCTTTTCCTTCTAATTTCTTTTATTTAGAATGAGGTGGCTCCGTGGCTCACAGCAATGGAGCTCGTCTGGCAAGTTCGATCCCAAGACCGTGGAAATGTACCACTTATACACAGAAACGAAAGGCAGCAAAAGTATTCTTGTTTTCCAAAAGTCGGTAAAGAAGAAAAAACCGTTAACGAGCCCACACTTAGCAATGGGTTTTTTTTTTGTTTTCCCCTGAAAACAAAACGAACTCGAATAAAATTGTTTCGCGCAGCGCCAGTCGAAGCCCCACCCTCTGGCACCCTTCAGAAACAACAGAATAAATGATTTGCTATTTGTTTTTGTTCGAAATAACAATTAAAAGCAGCCATCTCTCTCGCTGTGTGTGCTAGCTTTGAAAGCAAACCTTCCCTACAGATAACAATAATTAAACGATATTTATAATTAACTGTGCACGAGCGCTCGGCAAAGTGTTCCCTGCTTTTTGCTCCCGAAATCCGTTGGTAATTACCCTGCTTCGACGCCGTCTAGATAATTAATTAAGAAAGTTGCGTAGCTCAAATGCCGAGCGCGAGGTAACTCACCGTGGCGTTTGTCGCAATAGTGTCAAGGTCAAGTGACGTCACAGCCGCGTGGGAGGAGCTTAGTCTGGACTCTCAAGGTCAAGCCTGGAAATAACCTGATCTTAAATAACCCGAACCGAACGGTTTGTCGTGTTGGGAACACCGGTCCTTGTATCACTGAAGTTCAGCAACACTGCGCTGAGTCAGGTATTGGATGGGTGACCATCATACACATGACCAGTTCTGTTTGGGAGAGAGGTTGGAGGGATGAAAGTTAAGCAACACTGAGCTGAGTCAGGTATTGGATGGGTGACCATCATACACATGACCAGTTCTGTTCGGGAGAGAGGTTGGAGGGATGAAAGTTAAGCAACACTACGCTGGGTCAGGTATTGGATGGGTGACCATCATACACATGACCAGTTCTGTTCGGGAGAGAGGTTGGAGGGATGAAAGTTAAGCAACTCTGCGCTGGGTCAGGTATTGGATGGGTGCCCATCATACACACGACCAGTTCTGTTCGGGAGAGAGGTTGGAGGGATGAAAGTTAAGCAACACTGCGCTGAGTCAGGTATTGGATGGGTGACCATCATACACATGACCAGTTCTGTTCGGGAGAGAGGTTGGAGGAATGAAAGTTAGTACAGCAACTTCACTTGCCTTGCTTATCAACCTCTCGACAGCATGGATTTGTGGAGGAATCCTGCTGTTCGAGTTGTACCGTCCTTCGGAAGGGACGTTAAACCGGTGGTCCCCTTGGTCTTCGACAGGAGTAGGCTGCGTGCCGGCACCGAGCTTCCTCTCCTCCCTTCTAATCTAGGTTAAGTTCATCATCATCATCCACTCATTCACCGACGCCATTAGACCAGTGCCAAATGGCTAGATATCAAAACAGTGCGTCGTTAAACACCACAAATCAATTAAATAACCTAGATAGTGGTTGCCATGGAGATGCTTTGAAGCCAAGAGCGCCATCTTGAGAGTCCATGAATTTTATTTCTCTCAAAGACCCTCGTAGTTTTTAAACACGTTTAAAATCCAGTTTTATCAGTTAATAACACAACTAAATTGTTGATACCAAGTTTTGATCACCATGACAACCACTGCTAAGTATCAACAATCACATGGCCAGGCATGTGCCTGAATTCTGGCGTTATCAGTTGTTCTGGATGGCCGATGCCCGCTTAACATTTGAGAAAAGATGAAAATGAAGAAATGTTGAAACTGCTTTATTGCCTTGTAATGTACGCAATAAGCGGCATCTGGCGGCAGAAGCAGTCAGATTTGGCTTGAAATGTTGGAGATGGTTGATGGTAATGGTTGCCACTACGGAGCATCGTAACGTGGCTCGAAGCTATGTAAAGTTCAAACGGACCGCCAGTTGGGATTGCCGATATATCAATACAGCTTCGTGAATTGTCTTTGTATGTTTCGTTTTGTTCTAAATAGATAATTGGTATACGTTTCCGAAATGCACTCATTGTGATTGGTCTTATTAATCAATTGATTAAATATCTCAGTAAACAATTGGCCCCGATTTCAAGATTCTAAAATAAGGAGTGAACTTTTACGGGATATGTGAAACAATTTTTAAGGGTGTAACAATTATTTTCATGAAAATAACACTATTCAGGGGAGACTGGGGCAAGTTGTTACAATTTCGACGTTTGATTTTTTTGTGGACATTTAAAAAAACTTTCATGGATTTTAAATTTGGCAATGTATTTGCACATATTTTGACCAATAGAAATAATTTTTATAACATTGATAATTTTTTTTAATAGACACGTGATAACGTAAAATGTGTCTGATTGTAAACTGTAACAACTTGCCCCTTGTCTAAAAAGGACCTTCCAAATAAAAGCGGCGAACACCTGCCGCCTCGACACAGTCCTGAAGATGTCGGCGCCATCGCCGACTAAACGTCGACTTTTTAGGTCCTTTTTAGAACCACAAGTCATTCTCACCAGAGCAAGTCCGTTACTTACCACAACATCCACCCACGGCTCTGAACCACTTCACCAAACCAACTTTCAATTGTTCACAAATATATACATCATACAGGTTTCATACAAAGAAAAAAAAACTAAGTTGTGAAAAATCCCACCTAAGTTACACTCATATGTAGGCGGGTCACAAAACGTTTCTCAATTAGGAATTTTGTTTACTTTATCTTTAAAACAGATGATTTTCACGAAATAAAATCGCTCGATTACTCCCAGCTCTGGACATTTCTTTCAACAACTCTCCTAATAATTAATTGTAAAATAATATAATTAAATCATATGTTGTCCTATTTCATTCGAGTAAGCCAGCAAAGAGTTACGACCCCCCCCCCCCTGTGTTTTAATTACCCCCTCTCCTAACAACACGGATGTATGCCATGAAATCAACGCATCGCATTTCACATCTTCTCAGCCGTTAATCCATCAAAACCCTTTTATAATGCACCCCCCCCCCCTCTCACCACCCTTGAACGTAACATTGATTAAACAGTCGCCCCCCCCCCCCCCCCCCCCCCCCACCCTCATCAAAACCACAGCCAGTTAGTAAGCCAACTCACCGATAAAACAGAAGGCAGTGTATTGCCAAGGTCTGCCAACTAAAAACAAAAAAACAACGGTTAAGAAATTCAAAACTGATACAGTTACAGTGTAACCAACTTGCCGTGACTTTCTCACCGTCACGGCTTACTTGATAAACATAAAAACTTCAATTAAACTTTGATATCAATAAAGCAGTGCTTTTCATTTAATTTTGATGATGCCGCCAGGTGGAGTCACCGTCGTTTCGAGTGTTAAGATATTTCATTTCGTTATTTCTCGCAGATTACTCGCATTTGAGACTGGTTTACACTCAATTAATCTTTATTAATGCTAACCTCAACGATTGATAAACATGTATCGCGATATTTTGAGTCGTAGTTATTTAATTGTAGAGGTTTGTTAAAAAGGACGGCAGCAAGCGGCATTGGGTGGCACCTACCGTTACCACGTGTTGCCGGCCTCGTTTGCTCAGCAGCAAGCGCCATCGGGTGGCACCTACCGTTACCACGTGTTGCCGGCCTCGTTTGCTCAGCAGCAAGCGCCATCGGGTGACACCTACCGTTACCACGTGTTACCGGCCTTTTTTTCGCAGCAGCAAGCGCCATCGGGTGGCACCTACCGTTACCACGTGTTGCCGGCCTCGTTTGCTCTGCAGAAAGTTTAACACTAGCGATGGGTCTCTGAATTTCCTATAAACTCAATGGCAAAATGAAACAAACAATGTTGTCGGATCGCGTTTCACTTCAGTTTTTATCGACTGCCCGTTTGAAAATGCAAATGAAAACAAATTATCCGATAAAATGTAAAAATAATCAACCACTCAGCTCGTCGCGAGCGTCGGATGCCCCATTAATCATTTTGAATGCCGAACCTTGCCGAACCTTGCCGACTCGAGCCGAACACAAAAGAGAGTCTCTACACCAAGGGAGAGGCTAACTGCTAAAACAGCTTGGCGTTGTTCAATGAGTGGGTGATAATGAACCTTGCCTAGCCTAGAAGAGATGTTGGAAAACCCGGTGCCGGTACTTAAGCCTACTCCTGTCCCTTCCGAAGGATGGTACAACGTGAACAACAGGATTCCTCCACAAATCCATGCTGTCGAGAGGTTGATAAGCAAGGCGAGTGAAGTTGCTGTACTAACTTTCATTCCTCCAGCCTCTCTCCCGAACAGAACTGGTCATGTGTATAATGGTCACCCATCCAATACCTGACCCAGCGAAGTGTTGCTTAACTTTCATCCCTCCAACCTCTCTCCCGAACAGAACTGGTCATGTGTATGATGGTCACCCATCCAATACCTGACCCAGCACAGTGTTGCTTAACTTTTATCCCTCCAACCTCTCTCCCGAACAGAACTGGTCATGTGTATGATGGTCACCCATCCAATACCTGACTCAGCGCAGTGTTGCTTAACTTTCATCCATCCAACCTCTCTCCCGAACAGAACTGGTCATGTGTATGATGGTCACCCATCCAATACCTGACTCAGCGCAGTGTTGCTTAACTTTCATCCCTCCAACCTCTCTCCCGAACAGAACTGGTCATGTGTATGATGGTCACCCATCCAATACCTGACCCAGCGCAGTGTTGCTTAACTTTCATCCCTCCAACCTCTCTCCCGTACAGAACTGGTCATGTGTATGATGGTCACCCATCCAATACCTGACCTAGCGCAGTGTTGCTGAACTTCGGTGATCTCACGAGGACCCCTTTGCTGGTTTGACAGCTCACCACCCCGGGCGCTGGTGCTTGCAGAGAGAGCTAGTACCACTGTCCCCCACCTCGCGTCAGTAGCGCTAATATACGCTAATTGTTGAGCTGGCCTCCAGCGCGTCCTGGGGGACGCAATGGAAACCACACGTGCAATTCGCAATTACATTAGCGTTGTCATGGAGACCAGTCGTGGATCCTCACGCTGACGCCAAAAGTGAGGATTTAACTGAGAACCGCTGGAAATTGACAGGCTTTTTTTTATTTTATGTTCACTTCCGTTGTGAACCGGGGACTTCGATCCCGTTCTCTAGCTTTAAAAGACTTTTTCTACCTTTAAGGTTGTTAAGTTCAAAACAGTGGATGGTGAAGTCCTGGGGTTGATTCTTTAGACTGGTAGGAAAGTATTGAGAGGCGAGCAGAGCAATGAAAAGCTCTGCTTTCCGCAATCGAGGTCCACGATGTTAGGAGGAAAACACCGCGAAGGATAATTCCTCTCACTAGAGTTTCTGCAAAGTCACACATTTGATTCCGAAAGTAAATTTTAGTTTAGTTAAATAGTGATGTTAAAAAATTTCATTTCGTTATTTCTCGCACATTACTCGCATTTGAGTCTGGTTTACACTCAATTAAACTTTATTAATGCTAACCTTAACGATTGATAAACATGTATCGTGATATTTTAAGTCGTAATTATTTAATTGTAGAGGTTTGTTAAAAATGACGGCAGCAAGCGCCATCGGGTGGCACCTACCGTTACCACGTGTTGCCGGCCTCGTTTGCTCAGCGGCAAGCGCCATCGGGTGGCACCTACCGTTACCACGTGTTGCCGGCCTCGTTTGCTCAGCAGCAAGCGCCATCGTGTGACACCTACCGTCACCACGTGTTGCCGGCCTCGTTTGCTCAGCAGCAAGTTTAACCTTGACGTTGGCTCTCTGATTGTAACTGTAAACTCAACGGCTTTTGTCAATGACGCTACGCCACTGCGTCTGAAGTCAGAACCATCCTTCCTTTATGTCAAACGCGGCGTGATTATAAAGACAGAACGCGTCTACTTCGACCAGGCCGTGAACCTCCCCCCAACCCCCACCCCCTCCCCCCTCCTCCTCACCACCCCCCTTGACGTTCTCCTTTAAGCTACGTTCTAGCACAAGGACCGGGACACTTCCGCACCCCTCCACCCAGGGCGCCCCGGGCAGTGGTTAATTACCCAGGCCTGGACGTGGTGCACTAGTGGAGGGGTAGGGGGGGGGCTTGTCGTGCTGGAAAGGGGTGGGGGTGGGGGGACTTGGTAATTGGCGACGACTCGACCGCGCTCTAGTAGCAGGCGGTTGCAGTGGCGGATGCTTGGTGTCCGGCTCATAGCGGTTTTATTCTTTTCAAGCGACAGATCCGTAGAACAATCGAATTTGTATTCACTCCAGACTTTTGGTTGTGATAAGAACGGGAAATATATATATTTTTTTTTTTTGACTTATTGGATAAAGTCAAGAAAAAGACCAAATATTGTTATTGTTATTACCATTCCGGGGTTTAAAAAACCCCGGTTTGGAAAAAAGTAAGAAAGCTAGGGATAGCGTGGAAAAGCGTGGAAAAGCGTGGGAAAGCTTGGAAAAGTGTATGAAAGTGTGGGAAAGCGTGAACAAATTCTGATAAGCGTGGGTAAGCGCCGGGAATGTGTTGGAAAAGCGTTTTAAAGACTCGCTTGGCTCGTGTCCAGCTCGGGACAGTGCTTGGCTCGGCTTTTGCTTTTCTTCGGAATTAGTTTCCCGACTTCAAGCTCGTCGCGCCGCTAGCTGCAGTGGCGCGCGGTGCTCCCCTAGCGGTCAATCTTCGAATTCACACGCATCAACATTTCTAAGCTTCACGTGCGAGCTTTTTGTAAATTCTTCAATTCTTCGTTTTCACTTTTCTCCATCCGAATTATTGACTTTCTTCATGGCACAAAACTGACTTTATTTACCAACTCAGTAAAATATCGGTAAAACCAGGAAATGTCTGTCCGTCGAATTCCGCCCATCAAGAACGCAACCAAAATCGTTGGAGAAGTCCTAGAAGTGGCAGAACGATTCAAATGCGACTCAAAACCCGAGTATGGCCGAGTTGAGCCGAGTTAAGTCAAGTTGAGTCGAGTTGAGCCGAGTTGAGCCGAGTTGCGCCGAGTTGAGCCGAGTTGAGCCGAGTTGAGCCGAGTTGAGCCGAGTTGAGCCAAGTTGAGCCGAGTTGGGCCAAGCCATTATTGTGTGCAGTCTGCCAAGAAATCGGAAAATTCGAAAAGTTTTTCCTTTTTTCACCGAAACTTCTAATTAGGAATTGATTGATTCCCTTTTTGAACCAGATCCCGGTTCTCGCTGCTCTCGGAAGTTTTAACTAATGATATACGGGGCCATGACGCTAAACTTAACGAAAAAAGCGACCCAAGCAAAAAAAAAAACGCGTTCGGTTGGCTGGCAAAGTTTGACAGCGATGACTTTGACTCTGTCCAAAATCGGGATACCATAGCACCAAGCAGTAACCCCGACCTAGAGCGGTGATTCGTAACCCTGGTATTACTGTCAGTAGCACCGTGCTAACTAGCACCACCATAGCACCAAGCAGTAACCCCGACCTAGAGCGGTGATTCGTAACCCTAGTATTGATGTCAGTAGCATCGTACTAACTAGCACCACCATAGCACCAAGCAGTAACCCCGACCTAGAGCGATGATTCGTAACCCTGGTACCACTGTCAGTAGCACCGTGCTAACTAGCACCACCATAGCACCAAGCAGTGACCCTGGTATTACTGTCAGTAGCACCGTGCTAACTAGCACCACCATAGCACCAAGCAGTAAACCTGACCTAGAGCGGTGATTCGTAGCCCTGGTATTACTGTCAGTAGCACCGTGCTAACTAGCACCACCATAGCACCAAGCAGTGACCCCGACCTAGAGCGGTGATACATAACCCTGGTATTACTGTCAGTAGCACCGTGCTAACTAGCACGACCATATCACCAAGCAGTAACCCCGACCTAGAGCGGTGATACGTAACCCTGGTATTACAGTCAGTAGCACCGTGCTAACTAGCACCACCATAGCACCGAGCAGTGACCCCGAACTAGAGCGGTGATACGTAACCCTGGTATTACTGTCAGTAGCACCGTGCTAACTAGCACCACCATAGCACCAAGCAGCGTGTAGAGGGTTAGATAATATCACCGGTCGTATTATGTAGCACCATAACAACAATGCTGGTATTTGAAATTTTTGCAATGGTTGTATTACCCTAATACCTAAATTTTCTCAAAAATTTATATTTTTGACTCGTGTTTAGAGTGATTTGCTTATCGTGGTGGAAATCCTCGCGTTCGTTCACCCTCTACTGGGCCATGTAGGCCTAAATAAAGGGTGGTTTGGTGGGAAGAGGGTTGGGGGGTGGGGTCTTGCGGACAGCTCTACACAGCAACCCACTCCGGTACTTCGACGTCGTAAACAAAACAACTTCCGGCGTAGCACCGGACGTCGTTGTCGCCGAAGGGACATTGTAAATCGACGCCGCTTTTGTCGACGTTGGCTTCGGTTCATTGGAGGATTCAAAGTTGTACAGAGTGACGTAGGTGTTGAGGGGATCGGTGGCTAGAGGGGGTGGGGGGGGTGGGGGACCGTACAGTTGGACCTAGAATTGTTTTACTCTAGTCGCACTGGGAGATATTGTTGCCGTTACTTACTGATGAAAAAGTTGAATGGGTCGCCGGCAACGCAGCTTTTTTTTTTACACCTTTGAGTTGTTTTCCAACACATTTATAAAATATCATTAGTGAATGAGAAAAAGTCTAAATTCATTTAGGTCCACTATTACAATATTTTTAACTCCTAGATAAAGTGGGGGTTGAATCAATTGACATAGCAACAACCAATCACATGCATTGAAAGTCAGCTGTTTCTCAGAGTTAGGAGCGTAACTCAGAGTTGAAAAATATTGTAATACCGGGCCTTAATCTAATTGCTTGATAGAGGTTGTCCACCCCTTAACTTTGAAGTATGTTTAAATTTTATTCTCTCTGTTATTTCAAATCTTTATGATGGTTTACTTGATTTATCCTTAGCACTAGTTTCAACAAAAACTATTTGAAATGGGTTTTGAACGCTCAGTAAAGGACAACTAAATTTGCCGACGTTTCGTAACACATACTAGCTACTTCTTCAAGGGTAACTAGGACTGCTCTAACCCTTGAAGAAGTAACCAGAACATGTTACGAAACGTTGGGAAATTTAGTTGTCCTTTACTTAGCGTTCAAAACCCAGTTGAAATAGTTTTTGATGAAGGTTACTTTGTTGAAATGTTGTTATGTTTCCGCCACGAGTGTGCACTGTCCCCCGATTATAGGACCAACCTATCAGACCAGAGGGTGGTCTACGACCACACACTTTTCGGTGCAGGTTGCACCAGTGCGTATCGTATTTCCTCATCTCTGAAAAACCTTCAAATCGATTTTTTGTAAAAATTATCGACAAAAAAAACTAATTAATTATTCCCTTATTTTGTAATAAAACTGTATTCTCTGTCTTAGAGCCCTGTCTTCAATTCCAGATAGATCTTCTCTGAAACCTTGTATTATCCTCTTGTTCCAGGCGGTCTCGTTCTCAAAGGAAATCCCTGGACGTGCGACTGCAGCCTCGTCTGGCTCGGTCATTGGCTGCGTCGCTGGCTGCGCGAGACACTGCAAATCCACACCGTGGTCCTCGAGGGCGCCCAGCAAATGCAGGCATTGGCACGCGAGGCAACGTGCACCGATCCCCGCACAGGTCATCAAACGCCCATCCTAGACCTCTACGCCGAGGATCTAAGTTGTCATGCCAGCGCGTTGAGTCGAGCGTCGATTGGCCGGGGTCAGTGGGGGGCGTTTAGGACTTTGTTTCTGCTGGTGCTAGCCGTGTGGGGTGCGCGGTGACCTTGACGGGGAGGTCTCTAGGGGAATTTCCGTGTGAACGAGTGGTCGTGTCACTGTTTGGGCTGCGGTTGGGCGATGTTGTGTGCGGAGAAGTTTCGAGGTTATGTAGATATGTTTGTTTTGTGTTACAGCGTGGGATTGGAGTCTAGCCGGATGGCAAAAACTTAATGAGGAACCAGTTTTCAGTGTCTGTCAAACAGGAGCGTTAATTGGAGCTGTTTTTAATTTCGCTTTGCACCATTCTTTGGCTAAAGCGTCCATGCCAAGCCAGTGCTTGTGTATCGATGACGACATCGCGACACATTCTCCGGCTATAGCGTCCATGCCAAGCCAGTGCTTGTGTATCGATGACGACATCGCGACACATTCTCCGGCTATAGCGTCCATGCCAAGCCAGTGCTTGTGTATCGATGACGACATCGCGACACATTCTCCGGCTATAGCGTCCATGCCAAGCCAGTGCTTGTGTATCCATGACGACATCGCGACACATTCTCCGGCTATAGCGTCCATGCCAAGTCAGTGCTTGTGTATCGATGACGACATCGCGACACATTCTCCGGCCATAGCGTCCATGCCAAACCAGTGCAAGTATTTTTTTGCTCCAATCTTTGAACTGAAAAGTCGCCCATTTCAACAAAGCTAATCGTGGCCTGACTCTCATTCTACATTTCCTGTTGACAGTGTTTTCAATATTACATTACATCAAATGTACCTACAATGTATTATGTATAAACGTGACAGTTTCGTTTCACCGCCCAGTAGTTGCAAGACAAGTGCTATCCGTCGGTTTTTCAACTGTTTCTTGGGCAGAAATGTCACTTGTTTTGACACAAAATGGCGGCTCATTGCCGCTTTAAAAGGCTCAATGTTCGTTTTAAAATGCGTCTCTAAATACGGCGTTTTACTGGAGGTTATTATAAATATAGATATACAGGTTTATTAGTGTGTTGAATTAATCTTCTCGAAGCGTTGTTGGAATGCGGAGGGCGCCGACGCAAGGCGGTGGCCGTTTGGTGAACTAACCGTTGACAGGTGACAGCTGTGCCGAGCGAAACAATTACTAGGTTAGTGTGCGTGAAATAAAACTGCCAAACGAGTATTTCTATTGTTGGATATCTAAACAGGGTCAGGGGAAGGAGCAAACTTGCAGGCCTACCAACCTTTAAATTAAAGGAAACGATTAATTACCGCACTTGCGTGGGAGATATTTTCTCGTCGGTTGGTACCGGTTGAGATTGACAGAGAATTAATATTATTGCTAGCAATAAAAGCATATAAACGAGAAACAAGCTAAATATCGTCAAATATTGTGATTTCAGAGCGAGATGAAACGTTAATTAAGATCTATTCGAAATTGAGTAAGTATTTGCAATTCTTTTTAAAACTATCCGCAGCTAGTCTGTCTAGAAGGTCACTGAACTGCTTGTTTAATATGGCTGAGTTTGAATTTGGGGGCCATTTTAACTGGATCCTACCATTAAATGGAGTTGTTGTATGATTTTTTTTTTCTGAACACCCAAGACAAAATACAGCATTTACTATCAGTATTTATTTTTATTTTTTGAAGTTTAATGTCCCGTTAGATTTTTGCAGACGATGAATTGCATAGTTACATAGTTCCATAGTTAGATTGATTGTTCAGCTTAACGGTGCGTTAGCTTCTTGGCTATTTGCGCCGAATAAAGAATGTGGCAAAGATTTTGAAGAATCTGCAGACTTGGGACATCCCAAGAAGATGCACTTGGGACAATAGGTAAGAAAAAAAAAAATTTTTAGACGCTAACGCCCCGTTAACTGACTGGATCTATTGGCCGCCATCTTTGAAAACCAGCCTCATTATGACAGGAACTATAGTATTTCTAGTAATCGTCTTCGTATGAAATAAGAAAGCGACCTACGGCCAAAAATATCTGTCTCTAAATACTATCCCTAGTGCCTTACGGCGTGTGTTGGCTACAGCCATCACACGTCAAACGTGGAGATGTAAAAATGGTAATAATTACCAATTATTTCAGTAGTAAACAAAACAGCTGTAGGACTTTAGCTAAACGAATGCACGCGCGCAAAAAAAAAAACGGATAAAACTTACGATATTTAAAAACAAAAATATGCACACACACACACTCACCGAAATTTCGCAATACATTTTGACTTTTTGGGGTTTTTTGGGATCTTGAACGGATATCGTGGATGTGTAGAAGCTGGGACTTGTTTTAAATGACAATTTGTAAAATATAGGTACATTACATATAGGTAGTCAGAGACAAAACTTGTGTCATGAGAATTCTGTTGATTTTTGCTGACATGCCTTTGCCGCTGTTGTTTGGTGTAAGCACAAATTATCTTCGGAAAAAAAGCACATAATATTTATCGTAGCCATTGTTCAATTAAAGAAAAACATGCGTATAACTTGTGGCGAAGAGGATACAAATACTTGTTTATATATGTTCATTCTTGTTTGGAACCTAAGAATGCTTACAATGAGCAAAGTATATTATTAATATACCGTTTAAACTAAAACATCTCTCAGAAATGTCAGAGAGATGATAATATTATGTGTTTACAGAATGTTTTGACAGCCAAGAGACAAAAGAAAGTTGAACTGAAGTATTCCCAGTTGGGCCGTGACAAAGCTGTGTTGTTTTTGGGTGTCCATTACAATAATCAAACTCTGTGTTTTCGTTTGTTTCGATCCGTGATTCAAAATGGCGTCAACAGAACTGGGTTCGACTGTTTATCAATGTGAACGATGCCATGCTGGAAACTTATGTACATTAAAACGGTGAAAACTAGAATGTATTGTTTTTCTGAAACGCACAGGGAACCATTTTGATCTACCTGATTGCTCGTGTTTCCTCCCCCTCCCGTGTGCCTACCCCACCACAGCCCAACATTTTCTTTCCACATTTTGCAAAAATGTTTATTTTTGATAAACTAGCAGTTCCCACGCTACAAACGCAGCTACTTCGAGTGATGTAAGCAGCTTCGGTAAGCTGAAACGGTGAACTATTTTGAATTCTTGTCAAAATTCTACTTCAACCGCTACATTAATTTAAACATTAAAACTTAATAAAGTTGATATGCTGATGTGGTAAGGACTTCTCTTGCAAATCTACCCTTTTTAATTCCCTTCGAGGGGATGATTTACACAATTTCATTTCTGATAAATATCGCTTGCTGATCTTCACTGTACAACACTAACATCACCTGATGGGTAGGCTACCCATCGTACCGGTGTACTTTACGGGCTTGCCTAAAACCAAGGCAGTGGATCGAAGGAATGCAGGCTAGAAACTATTGCATTTAGATATTTGAAATCCAGTGTCGAATTTTGACCCGCGAGGGGTGTCAACAGGAGTAGAATTTCAAGGGGAGTTGAATGCAACCCCCTGTTTTTGTCTCCGATTAATAATAAGGGAGTTATTCTAGTTTTAATGTTTAAAATCAATATAGCGGCTCAAGTATGAGGTTTACGCAAAATCTAAATAGCCCATTGTGTTCGGAGGTGCAAACTACCCCTTAGACCACAGTATGGGCGAATCTTCAAAAATCAAGAAAAAACGTAAGGGCGTCCACGATTTTTTTCAATATTTTAAACAGAAATTCAAGTGTCGAATTTTGACCATCGAGGGGTGTCAACAGGGGTAGAATTTCAAGGGGAGTTGAATGCAACCCCCTGTTGTTGTCTCCGATTGATAATAAGGGAGTTATTCTTGTTTTAATGTTTAAAATCAATATAGCGGCTAAAGTATGAGGTTTACGCAAAATCTAAATAGCCCATCGTGTTCGGGGGTGCAAACTTCCCCTTAGACCACAGTATGGGCGAATCTTCAAAAATCAAGAAAAAACGTAAGGGGTTAGTCCACGATTTTTTTCAATATTTTAAACAGAAATTGGAGTGACGGATTTTGACCCGCGAGGGGTGTCAACAGGGGTAGAATTTCAAGGGGAGTTGAATGCAACCCCCTGTTGTTGTCTCCGATTAATAATAAGGGAGTTATTCTGGTTTTAATGTTAAAAATCAATATTGCGGCTAAAGTATGATGTTGACGCAAAATTCAAATGGCCCATCGTGTTCAGGGGTGCAAACTACCCCTTAGACCACAGTATGGGCGAATCTTCAAAAATCAAGAAAAAACGTAAGGGGTTAGTCCACGATTTTTTTCAATATTTTAAACAGAAATTCAAGTGTCGAATTTTGACCCGCAAGGGGTGTCAACAGGGGTAGAATTTCAAGGGGAGTTGAATGCAACCCCCTGTTTTTGTCTCAGATTGAAATAAAGGGAGTTTTTCTAGTTTTAATGTTTAAAATTAATATAGCAGCTAAACAATGATGTTTACGCATAATCCAAATGGCTCATCGTGTTCGGGGGTGCAAACTACCCCTTAGACCACAGTATGGGCGAATCTTCAAAAATCAAGAAAAAACGTAAGGGGTTAGTCCACGATTTTTTTCAATATTTTAAACAGAAATTCGAGTGACGGATTTTAACCCGCGAGGGGTGTCAACAGGGGTAGAATTTCAAGGGGAGTTGAATGCAACCCCCTGTTGTTGTCTCCGATTAATAATAAGGGAGTTATTCTGGTTTTAATGTTAAAAATCAATATAGCGGCTAAAGTATTATGTTGACGCAAAATTCAAATGGCCCATCGTGTTCGGGGGTGCAAACTACCCCTTAGACCACAGTATGGGCGAATCTTCAAAAATCAAGAAAAAACGTAAGGGGTTTATTGATTTTTGCAATATTTTTTAGTGGAAATTCAAGTGTCGAATTTTGACCCGCGAGGGGTGTCAACAGGAGTAGAATTTCAAGGGGAGTTGAATGCAACCCCCTGTTGTTGTCTCAGATTAATAATAAGGGAGTTATTCTAGTTTTAATGTTTAAAATCAATATAGCGGCTAAAGTATGAGGTTTACGCATAATCCAAATAGCCCAGCATGTACGGGGGTGCAAACTACCAATGTTGAACACATTTCTCTCACCGACCTGATTGAGACAGTCTGCGTGGTACAATGGGACTTTCTTTTTTTCAGAAGCATTAAGATACCTCTGCGATCTGTTTCGAACTCGCTAGCACTACCACCGCAGATTCACACTTCGCCTTTTTTTGGGGTTTCTGATTAGGATCATTCACCAGAAGAAGTTAATTTTACGTCATTTTTCACTTTGTCTGAACCTGTTTTCGCCACGGCCGCTCTCGTGGTCGAGCTGTGAGACCATCATACTGACGTGGTGGAGGGCGCGTGATCGAATCTTGTCGCAGGAATGTAACCGATATATTTTTGTTAACAGTAGGCGAAGGTATACCAGGCGATCTACATCCGGGTTACCGACAGATGTCCAATATTAAATGACCAAGTACATATGATATCCACCAGAGTGCGCTGGGGGTCACGGTGCGTCTTAACACGGCTGCGTGTTCGTCCAAATCAAACAAATAAAAGAGAACCTGGAAATTCTTTATACCAGCAACTGGGTGCGGTTCGCGTCCCTCCATAAGGCGCTATCAGCCGTCACCTTTACGCTAGATCGCGGCAACTGGTGGTAACCCGTATCGTTGTGGTGGACGATTGCCCCTGCACTACTTGGGGTGGGGGTCAGGTCCACTTCTTGCTCGCTGCGTAAGTGACAATAATCGTTTATAATATCTTGAATTTCTCAAAAGATGGTTTACCGAAACGCAAAGAAGAATGCGATTCCAAAATGTAGTATACATAGAGTGTAGTCAGTGACATGTGCCTATAGTCAACCCGGTAAACAGGGACATCAGATATAAAATTAAAATATATTCAGTTTACCACAACAGGGGTGACCGTCTGCGTAGCACAATGGACATGTCGTTACTTCGGAATCATCAAGCTACATTTTGACCTGGTTCGATCCCGCTCACCGGCAGGATATTTTTTCTATTGGAATACGACATTCAAATTATTCACATATGGTAGCTGCAGTCTGAAGAAATTATATACCATAAAAATGCCTGTAAAACTAGATGTCCGCGTGGTCGTGCGGTACAAGGCACTACCTCTTGTGAATGTTCATGAGATTGCCGGGATCCCGGGTTCGAATCCCGTCCGCACAACTACTGCAGTTTCACACCTCTTATTTTATTTTTTTTTGAGCGCATAGTTTAGACAGCAGGAAATTTGCGGAGCGCATGTTCGTTGAAGTCAAGAGACTTATATATCTGAAAAGAAAAAGAAAAATCATGTACTCGCTTGGTCGTGCGTTTAAAGGCATCGAATATATCGATCACATGGTTATAGATTTGGCGAGGTACTGGGTTCGAATCACGTTCGTTTCTCGGCGCAGTCTCACACTTTTTTTTTTTTTTCGGGCGTATGTTTAAGACAGCAGCAAAACTGCCGGGCGCTCCTGGCGCTCCGCGCCAGTCGCACCCGCCAGTTTTGCGGGCCGTTCCCACGACCCCAAACCCCACCTATACCCCGTGTGCAGCTCCTAAGTCTAGCATCAAGTAAATAGGAACGATAGGTACTTAGTGTTAGCGGCAATCAGCGCCACCTGTTGGCAGAATATTGTACTACGCTTTGGACTTGTAAACATTTTAAATGTTTGTGAGCTGGTTCCCGATTCCGCCAACAGGTGGCGCTGAATGACGCTAACACTAAGTACCTATCGTTCCTATTTACTTGATGCTAGACCTAGGAGCTGCAGACGGGGTTTGGGGTCGTTGGAACGGCTCTCCAAAAAGGCGGGCGCGACTAGCGCAGAGCGCTAGGAGCGCCCGGCAATTTTACCACTGTCTTAAGTATACGCAATAAAAAAAAAATGCAGAAGCATGAAAATGCGTCGTGGAACGAACGTGATTCGTTAAAAGGTAAAGAGTCAAAGATATGCGCTACCGGGATGAGAACCCACTTGTCAGAGGTAGCTTTTCACTGCTCGAATGCATTTTCCATCCATGTTCGTTGAAGTCAAGAGACTTATATACCTGAAAAGAAAAAGAAGAATCATATACTCGCTTGGTCGTGCGTTTAAAGGCATCGAATTCATCGATCAAATGATTATAGAATTGGGGAGATACTGGGTTCGAATCACGTTCGTTTCTCGGCGCAGTTTCACACTTTTTTTTTTCGGGCGTATGTTTAAGACAGCAGCAAAACTGCCGGGCGCTCCTGGCGCTCCGCGCCAGTCACACCCGCCAGTTTTGCGGGCCGTTCCCACGACCCCAAACCCCACCTATACCCCGTGTGCAGCTCCTAAGTCTAGCATCAAATATATAGGAACGATAGGTACTTAGTGTTAGCGGCAATCAGCGCCACCTGTTGGCAGAATCTTGTACTACGCTTTGGACTTGTAAACATTTTAAATGTTTGTGAGCTGGTTGCATGGAATGCATTTTCCATCCATGTTCGTTGAAGTCAAGAGACTTATATTTCTGAAAAGAAAAAGAAAAATCATGTACTCGCTTGGTCGTGCGTTTAAAGGCATCGAATTTATCGATCACATGGTTATAGATTTGGCGAGGTACTGGGTTCGAATCTCGTTCGTTTCTCGGCGCAGTTTCATACTTTTGCTTTTTTTTTTTGGGCGTATGTTTAAGACGGCAGCAAAACTGCCGGGCGCTCCTGGCGCTCCGCGCCAGTCGCACCCGCCAGTTTTGCGGGCCATTCCCACGACCCCAAGCCCCACCTATACCCCGTCTGCAGCTCCTAAGTCTAGCATCAAGTAAATAGGAACGATAGGTACTTAGTGTTAGCGGCAATCAGCGCCACCTGTTGGCGGAATTGGGAACCAGCTCACAAACATTTAAAATGTTTACAAGTCCAAAGCGTAGTACAATATTCTGCCAACAGGTGGCGCTGATGATGCTTAACACTCATGATCGTTCCTATAAACTTGATGCTAGACCTAAGGGCCAGCGCCAGGGTATCGAACCGTCGCCCGGGGCGCCTAAGTTGTGCTGTTTGGGGATTATGGCGAAAGATCCATGGCGAAAGATCCAGGATGAGTAAACTGGACAAGACTTCGAAAATATATTTTCTGTTTTACGATTATGGGCAAGATTGCAGCTGATGTATAAATTTTGCTGTCGAAATATTTATGATTGAAAATCATGGAAGCTGTGATCGTGATTTGTTCGGAGTTTTTGCCGTCACAGTTGAACAGTTTATGTATCCCAATAAATCTCACTCAATCAGGGTGGCTCGTGTGGTCGAGCGGATAACGTGACTGCATCATGTACGTATGGTTCTGCGTTCCAACCCCGTTCCCTATAAATTTTTTTTTTTAATCACACTAATCATTCTCCAGAGCAAGAAAAATAATTCCAATGATTTTTTCAGGAGCTGTTATTTCCTGGCCTGGCTACCAGGTGGCGTTGGCATGAACAATGTGATGTTGGTCAAGGTCATAATATGCAATGATTCAAGCTGTGATTTTGCATATTCGTGGTGATATCGGAAGAAGCTATTTAATTACAATATAAAGTAACGAGTAATGTACAATAAATCTATTACAAAATAATATAACAATTTATACATATATACACACATATATACAAACATTTATATATATAACAAGTATACGGAATATAACATGCACTGTAACCACCTCAATATCAACTACGGGCATATAGAGAGAGAAGGTTTCGCTTCTACACGATGTGTAAATGCCGGACCTGACCCCAACACCAAGCAGTGCTGAGGCACTCGGCCACTCCAAAAATATGGGCTTTCACCAGTTGCCACGAACTAACGCGAAAATGCAAGCCTTAGAGCCCGACTGGAGGAACGCCAGTCGAACTCCGTTGCTCGATGGCAGGTCCCCTGGTCAACCATACCAAACAAGTATCACCGAACCAGCAGTCGTGTTAAATCACATCGAGATCGCAAACGCAGTCTGTTGGATATCAAAAGTACTTGATCAATTAAAATGTCGATAAATCACATCGGTCGGTAACCCGTGTACCCACCTTGTTTAGCTGCAGCAGGTAGAACGCGCTGCTCGTGGTCGAGTGGTTATACTGGCCGGTTAGCAAACAGCGGTGCCCATTCATTTGTGGGGGACAATATTAAAGCATCGAAATGAATCAATTAATTCGGTTAATTAATCTACTAATTTAATCAACGTTCAACCACAAAACCAGACCAGAGCAACGGATAAAAAAAAACTTAAAAGACTCAAAAGTCTACAGAAAAAGATCTACCCACTGAATTGTTAAAATATCACATTTCATTTTGTAACACCTTTTGTTGTAGCACCATGGTAGCACCGCCAACTGACCACTCTAGGTCGGGGTTATATAATACCACCGGTCGTATTATGTAGCACCATGGCAGCACCACCAAATGACCACTCTAGGTCGGAGTTATATAATACCACCGGTCGTATTATGTAGCACCATGGCAGCACCGCCAACTGACCACTCTAGGTCGGGGTTATATAATACCACCGGTCGTATTATGTAGCACCATGGCAGCACCACCAAATGACCACTCTAGGTCGGGGTTATATAATACCACCGGTCGTATTATGTAGCACCATGGTAGCACCGCCAAATGACCGCTCTTGGTCGGGGTTATATAATACCACCGGTCGTATTATGTAGCACTATGGTAGCACCACCAAATGACCACTCTAGGTCGGGGTTATATAATACCACCGGTCGTATTATGTAGCACCATGGCAGCACTGCCAAATGACCACTCTAGGTCAGGGTTATATAATACCACCAGTCGTATTATGTAGCTCCATGGTAGCACCGCTCAATGACCGCTCTAGGTCGGGGTTATATAATACCACCCGTCGTATTATGTAGCACCATGGCAGCACTGCCAAATGACCACTCTAGGTCAGGGTTATATAATACCACCGGTCGTAATATGTAGCACCATGGTAGCACCGCCAAATGACCGCTCTAGGTCGGGGTTATATCATACCACCGATCGTATTATGTAGCACCATGGTAGCACCACCAAATGACCGCTCTAGGTCGGGGTTATATAATACCACCGGTCGTATTATGTAGCACCATGGTAGCACCACCAAATGACCGCTCTAGGTCGGGGTTATATAATACCACCGGTCGTATTATGTAGCACCATGGCAGCACCACCAAATGACCACTCTAGTTTGGGGTTCTATAATACCACCGGTCGTATTATGTAGCACCATGGTAGCACCGCCAAATGACCGCTCTAGGTCGGAGTTATATAATACCACCGGTCGTAATATGTAGCACCATGGTAGCACCGCCAACTGACCACTCTAGGTCGGGGTTATATAATACCACCGGTCGTATTATGTAGCACCATGGTAGCACCGCCAAATGACCGCTCTAGGTCGGGGTTATATAATACCACCGGTCGTATTATGTAGCACCATGGTAGCACCGCCAAATGACCGCTCTAGGTCGGGGTTATATAATACCACCGGTCGTTTTATGTAGCACCATGGTAGCACCGCCAAATGACCGCTCTAGGTCGGGGTTATTTAATACCACCGTCATATTATGTAGCACCATGGTAGCACCGCCAACTGACCACTCTAGGTCGGGGTTATATAATACCACCGGTCGTATTATGTAGCACCATGGTAGCACCACCAAATGACCGCTCTAGGTCGGGGTTATATAATACCACCTGTCATATTATGTAGCACCATGGTAGCACCACCAAATGACCGCTCTAGGTCGGGGTTATATAATACCACCTGTCATATTATGTAGCACCATGGTAGCACCGCTAAATGACCGCTCTAGGTCGGGGGTGCAGAGGATTTAATATCTTTCTATATTAATCTATATAATTTGTAGCATTTTCTTTTCGTGCTTGCATCGCATCTTCTAGGCTGATACAGGAAAATGTCCCTTACCAAATTGATCTGATCCGACACAAAACCAACACAAAACTGCACGCGAAACGGCAGTCATGTGTATGAACTAAATTTCAAACTAAAATTAAAAGAGCATGCTCGAGTTGAGAATATTATCACAGACAAACGAAGCTATTTATAGCTTCTGATCAGGTTTAAAGCTGCATATGTACAATACGAATGTGAAATTGTTAAAGGAATAAAGACAAGAGATAAGAGTAGTTCTTGACATGGACCCCTCGATGATGGCGCCTCTCAAGTGTCTTCGCTAAACAATGAAGCGCCATTCTGTCGAAACCGCTCGAAGACTTCGACTCTAGTGGGGGCGCATTGAAAGTCGCTCGTCACGCAACAGCTGTCACTTGAGTGCATTGACAAGTGCATCGCAATGCAGCTGAAAGTGCATCGTAGTGTGATGCAACCTCACGTGGAGCGCTGCGAGACCTCACTCGATGACGTCATGGAGAAGGAAAATGGAAAACTGCAAATTAAAATAAACATAAAATGTCATGAATAGATCATTTCTGCCCACACAGGAAACAAGGATAAGCAACACTGCGCTGGGTCAGGTATTGGATGGGTGACCATCATACACATGACCAGTTCTGTTCGGGAGAGAGGTTGGAGGGATGAAAGTTAAGCAATACTGCGCTGGGTCAGGTATTGGATGGGTGACCATCATACACATGACCAGTTCTGTTTGGGAGAGAGGTTGGAGGGATGAAAGTTAAGCAATACTGCGCTGAGTCAGGTATTGGATGGGTGACCATCATACACATGACCAGTTCTGTTCGGGAGAGAGGTTGGAGGTATGAAAGTTGAGCAATACTGCGCTGGGTCAGGTATTGGATGGGTGACCATCATACACATGACCAGTTCTGTTCGAAAGAGAGGTTGGAGGGATGAAATTTAACCAACACTGCGCTTGGTCAGGTATTGGATGGGTGACCATCATACACATGACCAGTTCTGTTTGGGAGAGAGGTTGGAGGGATGAAAGTTGAGCAATACTGCGCTGGGTCAGGTATTGGATGGGTGACCATCATACACATGACCAGTTCTGTTCGAAAGAGAGGTTGGAGGGATGAAAGTTAAGCAACACTGCGCTTGGTCAGGTATTGGATGGGTGACCATCATATACATAACCAGTTCTGTTCGGGAGAGAGGTTTGCAGGGATGAAAGTTAAGCAACACTGCGCTAGGTCAGGTATTGGATGGGTGACCATCATATACATGACCAGTTATGTTCGGGAGAGAGGTTAGATGGATGAAAGTTAAGCAACACTGCGCTGGGTCAGGTATTGGATGGGTACCATCATACACATGACCAGTTCTGTTCGGGAGAGAGGTTGAAGGGATGAAAGTTAGTACAGCAACTTTACTTGCCTTGCTTATCAATCTCTCGACAGAATGGATTTGTGGAGGAATCCTGTTGTTCGCGTTGTACCGTCCCTCGGAAGTGTGCGTACTCACGTGCTAGAAATCAGTAGCCTGGCTTCGATCGAAATATTGTTTATATTTAACCGCAAAGCTAATTGTTCTCCAAGGCGTAAGTGACATTTGGTTATTTCTCGCAGATTACTCTCATTTGAGACTTTTTTACACTCAATTAATCGTTATTAATGCTAACCTCAACGATTTATAAACATGTAATGTGGCCCAACGCGTTCATTGGGCCCTTATCGGCACCGGGTCGTCCCGCGTCCTGCGCACCATCTCGTGGGCGATCTTGTCCTCAGGAGAATCCTATCGGCCTTGTCTGCGAACACGTGACGTGCGTTGCGAGTAACAGCAATGCGTAACCCGAAGTGCGTGGGTGCCCATGCGTAATGTGGAGCGTGGGTCAACGTGCTAGCAGCGCTATCTATACCCGTACGGAAATTCATGCGTTTGTTCTAATTGGTCGACGAGATAATGCGGTTTACTCGGTGAATACAGAGTGGAAGAGTTGGGGCGTTGATACTTACAAGTGCATTGAAAACTAAGACCAGTTAAGAGTGCAATTCGTTTTAGTGGTAGATAAGCGTATTTTCTTTTGAACTCTAATTTACCTACACTCGGACTCCAGCCTATGCTGGGTTTAAATTGTACAATGCTCATCCCGTTGAATTAAGAAACAACAAGCAGTCTTTCAAAGTATATTTGAAATCATATCTGATTGACGAATGCTTTTCTAAACGATATAGTTTGTAAAATAAATATATTGACTAAAAGAAATGTGTTAAACTTACTGAGCTAGCTCATATTAATGACTTGCCAGATACCCTGTAATAGTTCTTATGGAGCAATTAACAATTATTAATATTATTTCTATCTTTTTCAATGGACATGGGTGATCCTCATGCTTATGATTGTTTTTAGACTCATGTCTACTTTATCTAAACTTAGCACTAGTTTTGACAAAAACTATTTGAACTGGGTTTTGAATGCTAGGTAAAGAACAACAAAATTTCCCAAGTTTCGCAACTTGTACCTGTTACTTTATCAAGGTTGAGGGTAGTTCTGACAATTTTCTGATAGCAAAATCCTCGTTCTTTTATGCTCATTGCTTCTCATATGAATCCAAAATCATATCTAAATCATATTACATATCATTCTCATTCTAAATCCTCCATGCTATCCTCCATCCTCCAGTAAGTTCAGTGCCACCTAACAATGTGTTTCGATTTATTTTTATGGTCATTTTTCTAAAAATTTTCATAAATCTTGATGTGAAACGAACCCATCAAGCTGATCGCTTTAAAAATCCATCAATATTTAAGTATACAGATTTTCAAGACAACAAATAACTTCTGAAACAAACCAACCGTTTGGCTGGTAAAAAGCAAAAATAAACACAAATCAAAGATCTACATATAAAAGTCTAGGCTACTAACTTGAAAACAAGGTTTTCGCGTTGCAGGATGGGCGTCCTCTTTCCACCATCCACCCAGAGGAGCTGGCGTGTTTATCTTCAGCTCTTTCCTCAACACGCGATTTAGAAACTTCGCATCCCAAAGTCCCACCAATAACCTCACAAACTTGCCGTGCCGCGTGGACTAAATATCTGCTCATTACACGTCGACGCCGGGTCTGGCCAACATCAGGGTGCTCGTCAGCAGCGATTGGAGTCGGTAGTCCCGCGATTTGGTCGCTTCGGGAGGGCGTCACGTCCTCGCTTTACGGACAGGAGGGGGGTGCTGATAAACAGGACCGCCATTACCGAACAGTTTGCCAGGGTAAACGCATCGTGTGAACTTCATAGGAGATTCTCTGGTTCAATTTCATTGCTTAATAAGTACTAAACATTACAGCAAATCTGGACACTAAAATTAATACATTTTCAGGTTACTTTCATGCTCCGACAGCGAGTGTCCGACGGCGAGTGTCCGCTCCTTTGCGTGGAGCGAAACAAGCACCCTGTCACGGAATGTCCAGCACAGAGGCGACGGCGAGTGTCCGCTCCTTTGCGTGGAGCGAAACAAGCACCCTGTCACGGAATGTCCAGCACAGAGGCGACGTCGAGTGTCCGCTCCTTTGCGTGGAGCGAAACAAGCGCCCTGTCACGAAATGTCCAGCACAGAGGCGAGGACGAGTGTCCGCTCCTTTGCGTGGAGCGAAACAAGCGCCCTGTCACGAAATGTCCAGCACCCTGTCACAAAATGTCCAGCACCCTGTCACGAAATGTCCAGCAAATTGTTCCTGTATCAACTATTACACTCACGAGGTGGCATAATTCCCCAGCCTTCGATCTCGAACTGCTTGGAATTATTATTTCTCTGATGGGGCCATTATATTTGACGACAGAACACAGACTAGACTGGAGAATATAACTACCTCCTCTGTCATCTTATTAGACTTGCTAATTTCGTTGTTGCTCTAATATCTTGAGACGTCGGCGCTGGGGTGATGGTGGTTGTTAGGGTAGGGGGGCGACCGTCTTAACGACTGCCTTGTGTTTGTAATTGTGCTCGAAGAAGAGACGCTGCTCGCTTGACTCCGACTGTTCGACGGGGAAGACAGCTGTTGGCTGATGTACTTGTAGGTCTGCAGTATATTACTAGGTCCCGGTCAGATGGCCGAGCCTTACTTCAAGTTGCCGGGGATAATTAAAGCAGAGAACTGTTTCCTGGATTTCACTTAACTCCAGGGGAAGAATCTTGACGTCTTGACGTTCTGCTGCGTCATCAACTCTGAATTTTGCCAGGCGGTTTTTTTATTTTTATATCTTTCATGTTTCAGCATAAATATCGTGAAAAATCATTAAAAATATGATTCGAATCAAACAATACCTGACCCAGGGCAGTGTTGCTTAACTATCATCCCTCCAACCTCTCTCCCAAAGAGAACTGGTCGTGTGTATGATGGTCACCCATCCAATACCTGACCCAGCGCAGTGTTGCTTAACTTTCATCCCTACAACCTCTCTCCCGAACAGAACTGGTCATGTGTATGATGGTCACCCATCCAATACCTGACCCAGGGCAGTGTTGCTTAACTATCATCCCTCCAACCTCTCTCCCAAACAGAACTGGTCGTGTGTATGATGGTCACCCATCCAATACCTGACCCAGCGCAGTGTTGCTTAACTTTCATCCCTACAACCTCTCTCCCGAACAGAA
The DNA here is from genome assembly GCA_947568835.1 of Protonemura montana. Taxonomy (NCBI): domain Eukaryota; kingdom Metazoa; phylum Arthropoda; class Insecta; order Plecoptera; family Nemouridae; genus Protonemura; species Protonemura montana. The sequence continues at coordinate 2,716,337 of OX387610.1, forward strand.
CTGGTCATGTGTATGATGGTCACCCATCCAATACCTGACCCAGCGCAGTGTTGCTTAACTTCGTTGATCTCAAAAGAAACTCGCTTTTTTGTTGTCTTTTCTGCAATGCTTTTGCGAAGAAAATAAAACGACAGATTTCCTTGCAAGTGAAGCAACATAAGTAATGAAGTTGAAACTAGTTTGGTCGATTGCTTCGTTGTCTTCAGTTTGCTGTCGTAATTCACCTTCAAATCGATACACCTCGTGTACGTTGGTTGGAGGGGGGGGGGAGGGGGGGGGGGGAGGAATTACTCGACCTCTCAGTTCAAGGTGATAATTACACCGACTATAAGGGAAGTTTGAGGGGGGGGGGGAGGCGTTAGGCGCCAAAAAGGGGCGTTCCGAGATGAAACATCTCGCCAGCCTGTCATTAGGGCTTCCGTTCTGGTTCTCGTGTTGCAAGGTTTGCAAGGGTTGCAAGGGTTGCAAGGAGCGATGGGTGGAAAATGTAGACATGTTTTAGCAATTTCTCAGCTGCTCTTGGATTTAATTTGAAGTTTCACATCCTGACATACGATTTGGAAAATTAAATATGATATTGTTGTCAATGAAATTCAGGGCATTCAAATTTCTTCTGTTTTCGAGGTAAGAAACCGATTTTTGTTCAGTTTTTTCACACGTGTTTCAAACGGTTTTTCGCAGCTTTGACGGGCTCAGTGGCACTGGTCTATTGAGTGATGATGATGACGAGCCTAGCGGAGACAGGAAGAGAAGGCTAAGTCCAGTTCGACACAGCTCTATCCCTTTAGCAATTCATGCACCAGTCCCCACCCAAACTTGGTCGGGTAACAAAGTACACCTACGTGGACATCCAGACATGACTTCAAAGGGATGGCTTAGGCTGACAAAGGGACGGGATCAGCGCAGGGCTTCCATGGAAATCACAATCACGCCGCGTGTAGATCCATTTTGCGGCCAGCACAATATTAATTACAATAATTAGCACTGCACATCTGTAACGATTGCAATGTTCCACGATGCTTTGTTATCACAAAACGATATTTCGCAAGGATTTTTATCAAAAAACCAGCATATCTAAATTTTCAGAACTGAAATTTAGACTCTCCGAAGAAACCTGTCAAAATCGGTTGTAGTCAAAAATAAACTTTGCTTCGCTCACCCAATAAGCCTCTTGGTTCTTTTATTAATAAGAACACTAATTAACTCTCAAAAATTGATGTCCGAACGGGGACTCGAACTCCAATCTCCACCTTTCGCGGGTGTTGCTCTAACCAATTGAGCTATATGGACTCCGATCTCCACCTATCGCGGGTGTTGCTCTAACCAATTGAGCTACTTGAACCCCGATCTCCACCTATCGCGGGTGTTGCTCTAACCAATTGAGCTATCTGGACCCCAATCTCAACCTGTCGTAAGTGTTGCTTTAACCAATTGAGCTACTTGAATACATACTTTTTGAGAGAATTTTAGTGTATTTCGCTGTCAAAGAAGGCATGGATCGAATCTCAGCATGTAATTTACTAATTGCTTGTATTAACTCCATATGAAGATTCTAGACGATGTCGAATCAAAGATTTCTTATCTCAGTTAGCCATTCAAAAGAACTTCAAAGTTTTACACATTGTTTTTTTCTTGAAAACTAGAAGTGCCCAATGGACAGGCATCTGTAACTACTAGGCGTCGACTCAGGCAATAAAAGTAATTTTGACTTTAAGCAGACCGGCTTCTACCAAACATTGGGGATGTAGACTCTTACACCGCGGCTTCTACCAAACATTGGGGATGTAGACTCTTACACCGCGGCTTCTACCAAACATTGGGGCTGTAGACTCTTACACCCCGGCTTCTACCAAACATTGGGGATGTAGACTCTTACACCGCGGCTTCTACCAAACATTGGGGCTGTAGATTCTTACACCCCGGCTTCTACCAAACATTGGGGATGTAGACTCTTACACCCCGGCTTCTACCAAACATTGGGGATGTAGACTCTTACACCGCGGCTTCTACCAAACATTGGGGATGTAGACTCATACACCCCGGCTTCTACCAAACATTGGGGATGTAGACTCTTACACCCCGGCTTCTACCAAACATTGGGGATGTAGACTCTTACACCGCGGCTTCTACCAAACATTGGGGATGCAGACTCTTACACCCCGGCTTCTACCAAACATTGGGGATGTAGACTTTTGCGCTGTCAATCTTCCAGCGGTCAAAAATATTTTGTAAAAATCTGATAAAAAAACAGTGAATAGGCTACAGATTTCTGACGTATGGTCACGTTTTATTACCGCGTTTAAGCATTTTGGCATCAATAAAAAAATAAAAATGGTTCATAACAGCGTCAAAATTCATTGATTTTCCGTTTTTTAAGATAGGAATCACTTTTAAGATCCATAGCTTAGACCACGTGGACCTCAGGAATAAACCCACGTCTCTTAGGAGACTAAACACCTGAGTGGTCTTAAGATCGATTTGAAACGACCCCGACGTCGCTTGCCTGGGTCGCATCAGTTTCGGGCCAGCGCTTCGAAAAGGAGCTTTACTATTTGAGCTCGCTCCCATGTACAATCGCAAGGAATATTCCCACCAGGCCAGGACAGAGGACGGTAAACACCCGTGACCGGATGACAACTAGCACCTGACGGAGGCGTTTCACGAGCTTTATTTACCTTCACAGACGGCGCCAATCCGATTTCAATTAACAACGCTTGGCCGCCACCGTCTCGGCCGACTCGATCGTGACCGTTACGACCGTTACAGAGGTTCAAAGAAGCCGGGACTCGAAATTATTTCAAAATCGTTCCAAGCTGCGTTCGATTGATGGTGTGAGAATATCACCGCCTTGCTGATACTTACCACGGAACGGTTTGGTATGTTGGAAACACCGGTTCTCATGAGATCACCAAAGTTAAGCAACACTGAGCTTGGTCATGTATTGGATGGGTGACCATCATGCACATGACCAGTTCTGTTCGGGAGAGAGGTTGGAGGGATGAAAGTTAAGCAACACTGCGCTGAGTCAGGTATTGAATGGGTGACCATCATACACATGACCAGTTCTGTTCGGGAGAGAGGTTGGAGGGATGAAAGTTAAGCAACACTGCGCTGAGTCAGGTATTGGATGGGTGACTATCATACACATGATCAGTTCTGTTTGGGAGAGAGGTTGGAGGGATGAAAGTTAAGTAACACTGTGCTGGGTCAGGTATTGGATGGGTGACCATCATACACAGGAACAGTTCAGTTCGGGAGAGAGGTTGGAGGGATGAAAGTTAGTACAGCAACTTCACTCGCCTTGCTTATCAACCTCTCGACAGCATGGATTTGTGGAGGAATCCTGTTGTTCGCGTTGTACCGTCCTTCGGAAGGGACTTTAAGCCGGTGGTCCCCTTTGGACTTCGACAGGAGTAGGCTACGTGCCTACACCGGGTTTCCCCTCCTCCCTTGTAATCTAGGTTAGGTGCATCATCATCCTCATCATCATCCACTCATCCACCGACGCCATTAGACCAGTGCCGCATGGTCAGATGTCAAAACAGTGCGTCGTTAAACACCACAAATAAATAAATAATGTACTTTCCACGGTTGTTATGGGTCATCGACCGTCTTTACAAGGCTGTGACAACTTTTCAAAGCACTTTGTTCCAGAGGAGACTGCCTCAGCATTACTGGTAACCGTGTTAATGTTTAATATGACTCTAACAGGTGTCATGGCAACTTGTAATTACAGGCTTACAATTACAGAATCTGTACTTAGAGTAAAATCTGGTTAAACCGTCACTGAAACTCAAATAGAACAAAAAACTAACAAACAAATTTTGTATATTCACTTGACTAGGTCCTCAGGATGCCTAGTTTATCTAAAAACGCAGCTTGTTTCCATCGCTCCTCGCTGAAAACTACAATCCATAAAAGACACATGGTCCAGACACATGTTAGAGCTGGAAGGTATTTAGCTAATGTCAGTTTGCTAATTGCCAGACTCGCTTTTTAATATCGTTACATGTATATCAATTGTTAAGGTGAACATTGATGGAGATTTTTTAAGCATGAAAAGTCTCAAAAGCGAGTTAACCTACGGGAAATATCGAAATTAAAATTTCATACGACAGTGGCTCCACTTAACGTGATGTTCCGGTACTCTGCATTTTTGTCGGTAAGGCAGTCATTTGGCGGCCATCTTTCACGCAGAGACTGTAACATTGACGTTGATTCTCTACCTAGAACCTGCACTCAACGGTATTATTATTACCATTATTATTGTTATTACTATAGAATATTATCATTACCTGTATTTTATTTTATTTGACTACCACCACTTAATTAGATAGGTTCCTACTAAGTCCACTATTATTAATAACCACAGAGTAGGACCATCTTTTACTTTTCTATGAGGTACTCTACCCATCGTATCCTTGATCACTATTATTATTATTATTATTATTATTATTATATTTTACATCACTGTTTAAAGTTCCATATGTAAACTTATTTTATAAGCCCCACACAATTGCCATGTAACGTGTCAGTAGCCAAGGAATTAAACCAGTTCTAACTCGATTTCAACGACATTTCAGTTGTCTTCAATGCATGTTCCTTCTGCCAGACTCCAGCGTTTACCACAACGTGCCTCGCGACGTTTCCCCAAAAACCATCAGAACAGTAAAACAAATTTACCCGGCGATCGAGTGCTTTTTTTTTATTTCATGGCACCCGTGATGTTAAACGTTGGCACTGAATTCCAGGCGTACCACACGAACAACTCTCAAAGTAAATATTTAATAAATCAGCGAATTCAATTGCTTCATTTTTGTTGGTCAAGTGAAACTAGCAGAGAACCGGCGGTCAGCGCTTTCTATTGGACAGGTTGCAAATTAGTTGGCCAACACCATTTGTTGACATGCATCTGCATAATGTCCTGGACGTCATGAGCGGGACAAATCAAACTAGATTCATTTTCATTGCATCTTTCATTTCATAAATTAATCCGTTTAATTAATAATGTCAACATTGGGTTTACAGCCTCAGTCAGAGTCACAGCGCAAACGTTAAACGTCCTGCCATTGGGTTTACAGGTTTAGTCAGAGTCACAGCGCAAATGTTAAACGTCCTGCCATTGGGTTTACAGGTTTGGTCAGAGTCACAGCGCTAATGTTAAACGTCCTGTCATTGGGTTTACAGGTTTAGTCAGAGTCACAGCGCTAATGTTAAACGTCCTGCCATTGGGTTTACAGGTTTAGTCAGAGTCACAGCGCTAATGTTAAACGTCCTGTCATTGGATTATACCTATAAACTCTGTGAAAATAGGTTTACGTGATCCTTATTTTCAGTACAGAATTGTTTTATCCTATTATCAGTTCAAATACGTTTCTGCTCGCTCTAGTCTCTTTCTACTGATAATAAAACTTTTTTGAATATACCTGGATAACTAAAAAAAATGTTCTATTATCGATAAAAAATAAAAAATGCGTCTAACATCGAACGATGGCGAAATGTCTTCATCCAGGAATTGGGGAGGGGAGATTGAGGGGGATGGAATGCATCCCTCACGCACCGAGAATAGTGCGTATGTCACCGCCAGCTGCCGGTAACTGTCTCATCTTATCGAGGGGGCTGTGGAATGATTCATGGACTCTGGACGCTGGAAGACCGTGAATCATTTCAAACGAAATTTGTTCACGGAAAGGTTTGATATTATTCGATTTGCGATGCGAACCTCGTTTGTTTCAAGAATGAGACCTTTTTTCAACCCTTTGAAAGTTCAGTTATATTTTTCAAGATTTTCCTTTTTTTTTGAAAACCTTTGTCTTCTATTGCCTTTGTTAAAATGGTATATTTATGTGCGTTCAATAAATATAATAATATATTTATATATTGAACATATGAGCATATAAGCTATAAATTATAACTCTAAAAACTTATGTATATATATTATATATGTTAACCATGCAAACAGATAATCGCTCTAATGTACGTCCCATATAAACCCTCTTCCCGACTTTATATTTCTTCCAGGATGTAGCCAGAGAAGCTTGGACCCTTAATCTTGAGCAGAACTGTTCAGTTTACAATCAGAATATGCTCTGTAGTATCTCATACCCGTTTTACAAGCTATACATGGCCATAACGACCTTTTCCATTCATGAATACCGCCATGGAGTTCATGTGGCTAGATCACTAACATCTCATTCAATTGTGTGCAGTCCCATATGATAACCAAGTTTTAAGATCCTTGTGTGCTATGCTTGTGCTTATTGCTATGTCAATTGTGTGCAGTCCCATATGATAACCAAGTTTTAAGATCCTTGTGTGCTATGCTTGTGCTTATTGCTATGTCAATTGTGTGCAGTCACATATGATAACCAAGTTTTAAGATCCTTGTGTGCTGTGCTTGTGCTTATTGCTATGTCAATTGTGTGCAGTCCCATATGATAACCAAGTTTTAAGATCCTTGTGTGCTATGCTTGTGCTTATTGCTATGTCAATTGTGTGCAGTCACATATGATAACCAAGTTTTAAGATCCTTGTGTGCTGTGCTTGTGCTTATTGCTATGTCAATTGTGTGCAGTCCCATATGATAACCAAGTTTTAAGATCCTTGTGCGCTGTGCTTGTGCTTATTGCTATGTCAATTGTGTGCAGTCCCATATGATAACCAAGTTTTGAGATCCTTGTGTGCTATGCTTGTGCTTATTGCTAAACCAATTGTGTGCAGTCCCATATGATAACCAAGTTTTAAGATCCTTGTGCGCTATGCTTGTGCTTATTGCTATGTCAATTGTGTGTAGTCCCATATGATAACCAAGTTTTAAGATCCTTGTATGCTATGCTTGTGCTTATGCTTGTACTTATGCTTATTGGTATGGTATTTGAGAGTATTATAAGATCAAAGATTATACGGTATGCAAGAAAGAATGTTTTTTACTGTAAGACAAATTTAAGGCTCTCGAAATGTCTCGAAAAGATGATGATTTTTAATTGTATTTAAAAAGCAGAACTGCCTTTATTTTAGAAGTAAAAATCCGAGCCTAGGAAAGGGGAAATTATTCTGGCATTGCATTTTTAATTCAAAAATTGAGTTTTTTTTTTGCGGTACTTCAAAGCGAGAACATTTGCTTAATCTTCACTCCACACAGCTTTAATTTGCCAGCTTCGAGAAAATGAAACTCATTTACATCTGCGAACAAACGCAATCAAAAATCACGGCTTTCTCGAAGCGATTCTCGGTCTTTAATTGTCGCAACGAGTCATTCCCGCCGCCCGTGAGATCGTTTCCAGTTGGAAATCACCGCCTGTGAGATCTGCTCGTAGCAGCGACACTAGCGGCAGGGGCACGTACCAACACCCACTTAGTTCGCGAGGAGGACGTCTAGCGCTGAAGACGCTTAGGCACAGACTGATATCGTTGAGTTAATAGGCAGTCACAAGGTTAAACGTTCTGCTGAGCAAACGAGGCCGGCAATACGTAGTAACGGTAAGTGCCACCCGATGGCGCTTGCTGCTGTCCTTTTAAACAAACCTTAAAAATTAAATAATTACGACTCAAAATATCGCGATACATGTTTATCAATCGTTGAGGTTAGCATTAATAAAGATTAATTGAGTGTAAACCAGTCTCAAATGCGAGTAATCTGCGAGAAATAACGAAATGCAATTGCCTCACACTCGAAATGTCTTTGGCTGTGACCAGTTCTGTTCGGTAGAGAGGTTAGAGGGATTAAAGTTAAGCAACACTGCGCTGAGTCAGGTATTGGATGGGTGACCATCATATACATGACCAGTTCTGTTCGGGAGAGAGGTTGGAGGGATCAAAATTAGTACAGCAACTTCACTCGCCTTGCTTATCAACCTCTCGACAGCATGGATTTGTGGAGGAATCCTGTTGTTCGCGTTGTACCGTCCTTCGGAAGGGACGTTAAGCCGGTGGTCCTTCTGGTGCTCTTCGACAGGCTACGTACTGGCACCGGATTTCCCCTCCTCTTCTAGTCTAGGTAAGCTTCATCATCATCAACTCATTCACCGGCCAGTACCACAGTTCGACTCAGCTATTATTGGAACAATCACGACCCAACAAAAACTGTGTTTTCTTTGAAAAGGAAAACTCTTTTCTTCCCACAACCCACGACTAAAAAACAGCTAAAATTCAAATTCATGCCTAGAAACGACCACCGCGACATTATGCACGCAACGCCATCTTGCGGCACTGGCTGACAATGGCACACAGATATCTCATTGTTGCTATAAACGTTTCTCGTTGTGTTCCTCCCCGCCGTGTCAGGCCACCGCCGCACTTTTCTCACATTATTTCTTCTTCAATTTCTTTCCACCGCCGCTCACCAAACAACTACGTGCAGAAAACGCGAAATTAGCTTTAAGTTGGCCGTGTGCGTTAGTCAATGGGAATTTACCAAAACACTAAGATGCCTACATTTGGTTAGCTCCAGAGACAACCCGATCTAAGGATTTCTGATTTCACCCTTACATTTTCAGCTTCTATTTAAATGCCTATCTCGAATTAAATTTGAAAATAATGTTCGAATCGAAACCGAGCTGTTAAAGTTAGCAGTCATTTTTTTTTCATTTAAACCGAATGATTTTATAAGTATTTTTACCCTGTTCAATTCAAACAAGATAAACAATTATATATGTAGCGAAATAACAAGACTGCAGGCCTCTTAATCGTCGTTACTCCATTCGAACCCTCCATCATTTCTCAAGACGCTGCGGCGGGGAAAAAGAATACTAAACATAACTCGTAGCGCCGTTACCAACGAAGCGGCGAGACCAGCAACCATCCACAGAGGCAACCGACAAGCATTTCAATGTTTTAAACAAATGGTTGCTTTAGCGGAGTGAGAGGGGCAAAGGGGAAGGGGGAGGACAAACGTTGTGACCAGCGCTGTCTGGGTTATTACATGCCATTGCATTTCATAGTAGCGTCTTTTGACGCCATCAGCGCTGCTTTTTGAATTCGTATTCTGGCGATAGGTTTCTCAACTACTGGACATTTCTTCGAATGTTTTTTTTGTCCACATTCAAGATTTTGTTTTACATTTGTCATCATCTCCGGAACAAAGCGTGTCCGGCATGTTTTATTTCCGCGTGAAGAGTGAAGCCAGAAGTCGAGTTTTGCCTCTAAGATGAAATTTAATTCGATAAACTGCGAGAAATAATCAGGGCGGCTGTGAATCTGAAAAAATTGAAATCCAGCACGAGCTTCGCGTTCTCTGTGAGTTGTCTTTTGAAACTTAAGTGCTTACTGCAAAAAGTAATTGAATAATTATTCGTGTCTCTCTCATCGCTGGCAATTGTTAACGAGGTTTTATCCTTTGTGCCACATGGATTCGTAGTCTAGCCTCCATTTCAGTTGGCTTTGAACGCACGATCGCAGATTGTTTAAAGGGGTTGTACCATTAGGTTTATATGAGAACCAGCGTTAATGTTAAACATTCTGCTGAGCAAACGAGGCCGGCAACACGTGGTGACGGTAGGTGCCACACGATGGCGCTTGCTGCTGGGCAAACGAGGCCGGCAACACGTGGTAACGGTAGGTGCCGCCAGATGGCGCTTGCTGCTGAGTAAACTAGGCCGGCAACACGTGGTAACGGTAGGTGCCACCCGATGGCGCTTGCAGCCGTTCTTTCTAACCAACCCTTTACAATTAAATAATAACGACTCAAAATATCGCGATACATGTTTATCAATCGTTGAGGTTAGCATTAATAAAGATTAATTGAGTGTAAACTAGACTCAAATGCGAGTAATCTGCGAGAAATAACGAAATGAAATTTCTTAACACTCGAAACGACGGTGACTCCACCTGGCGGCATCATACATTTTTGTCGCGGTTAAGCAGTCATTTGGCGGCCATTTTTCAGCGAGGACAGTATAACATTTTGTATGATTCTGAAACAAATGTCTACTTTATTTTTTGGCAGAAATGTGTGTACACATTTCCATCCTGGCAACACGATCACGGCATAAGCGTTTAACTATGACAAAAAAAATATCTCCACAAAACAAAGCCTAAATACGCCGTCGCCTCTGTGCTGGTTTTCTGGCCCGTGACGTAAAGTAAGGTAAAAATATCCCAAAAAATCTACCCTTAAAAAATCTCCAAAAGTCTCTGAAAAATCCCAAAATATTTTCAAAAAATTTCTTAATTTTTCGTAAAAATTCCCTAAAAGACCGATTGAGATCTAAAAATGGCCGCCACTGAAAAGTATCCATGGCAGCCGCCACTGAAAACCACACATTGATATTGTTTTAATGTAAGTATCTAAAACATCTGCTAGCGGCACAGCGCGGTAGAGCATCCCAAGATAACACAATTACATGCGCTAGATCATGAATAGCACACAATCAAAAACACCGCCTGCGGCAACTCGAGGAACTGAAATGATATCGACGCTCTTATTAACTTGATTGGCTTGGTAAACATTTGCTAATCGCCGCGAGCAAAGCATAACCAGCTCTGTTCGGGAGAGAGGTTGGAGGGATGAAAGTTAAGTAACACTGCGCTGGGTCAGGTATTGGATGGGTGACCACCATACACATGACCAGTTCTGTTCGGGAGAGAGGTTGGAGGGATGAAAGTTAAGCAACACTGTGCTGGGTCAGGTATTGGATGGGTGACCATCATACACATGACCAGTTCTGTTCGGGAGAGAGGTTGGAAGGATGAAAGTTAAGCAACACTGCGCTGAGTCAGGTATTGGATGGGTGACCATCATACACATGAATAGTTCTGTTCGGGAGAGAGGTTGAAGGGATGAAAGTTTAGCAACACTGCGCTGGGTCAGGTATTGGATGTGTGACCACCATAAACATGACCAGTTCTGTTTGGGAGAGAGGTTGGAGGGATGAAAGTTAAGCAACACTGCGCTGGGTCAGGTATTGGATGGGTGACCATCATACACATGACCAGTTCTGTTCGGGAGAGAGGTTGGAGGGATGAAAGTTAGTACAGCAACTTCACTCGCTTTGCTTATCAACCTCTCGACAGCATGGATTTGTGGAGAAATCCTGTTGTTCGCGTTGTACCGTCCTTCGGAAGGGACGTTAAGCCGGTGATCTCCTTAATCCTTGACTGGAGTAGACTACGTGCCGGCATCGGGTTTCTCCTCCTTGATTCTAGGCTAGGCTAGGTTCATCATCATCATCCACTCATTCACCGACGCCATAAGACCAGTAGGTACCACATGACCCGTTGTCAAAACAGTGCGTCGTAAACACAACAAATCTGATTTCAACGCCAACGGAACGTAAACATTTTAGGTCCACAAGTAAATCTGAACAGAGCAAGTCTGGCACTCAGCACAACATCCAACCATGCGGCTCTAAAACACTTCACCAAACCTGAGTATCCTTACACTCAATTTTATGACCTTGGAAAGAAATTGTGCAGCCGCCAAACCAGTGAGAAGCAAGCTGTAGTCATACAATGGGAGGGGAAATAACCAAACTTACGGGCCCCCGAAACTGAATCAATTTTCCGATTTCCTCTCCCTCCAATCCCTTTCGTCTCTCTCCCTCTCAATCTTTAACACACATATGCGCTCGCACTCTATTAAACCGATATCGGCAAATTTTTCACGCCCAATGAAAAACTGTGAAAACATGTGTCGGAAAAGTGGTCTACAAATATTGTTAGTTTTCCTCGCAACGTCGGCGGCTCCCCCATCCCCCCGTGGCGGGCTATTATTACAATGGGGTGAAAATAAAGGAAAAAGAAAAATCGAAATTGCTTTTCTTTTGGCAGCCGTCGACGTGGCGAGCAGAAAGTGTTGGTTCGACGGGGAGAATAAATGGCTCGTTCTATTCAAAGCGAGGTCGAAAGTTCTGGCGAGTTTCAAACATCAGCTCTTGTGTGGTTGTCGGTGTTGTGGATTTTTTTTTACATGCAAACCCGTTCGGTGGTCACCCATTCAATACCTGAACCAGAGCAGTGTTGCTTAACTTCGGTGATCTCACGAGGAACGGTGTTTCCAACACGCCAAACCGTTCGGTGGTCACCCATCCAATACCTGACCCAGCGCAGTGTTGCTTAACTTCGGTGATCTCACGAGGACCGGTGTTACCAACACGCCAAACTGTTCGGTGGTCACCCATTCAATACCTGAACCAGAGCAGTGTTGCTTAACTTCGATGATCTCACGAGGAACGGTGTTACCAACACGCCAAACCTTTCCTTTACAAGATACTCATCTTGGGCTTAAAATGATTGGTGGAGAAATTCAGTTGAATGGAAAGAATACTCTCGTTTGAAAGAGTTCTTTTCTTAAGTTTGAACCGTTAAGTGCAGTGGAGCTTCTACGGGACCGTGCCTAACCAACTGTTTCGCATCAGAAAGTCGCTCACTGAAATATTTAACGTCTTTTCAAGTGAAAGCCAGCCAATCACAGCGCAGAGTTGCATGCGTGTTGACTGGAGCGCTGATTCGCCGCGTCGCATGGCGGCAAAACTTTTAACTAAGCTAGACGTGACGTGAAATGCGCGATCTTGGCGAGGTTTGTTTGTTTTTCTGTGAAGATTTCTTTGAGCTTTCTGGGCAATTTATAGGCAGTGGTGGCACTCTTTGACGAAGTCAGATTCTCGGCTGTTTTCTTGCCAAGTATTGTCTGTGTTTGAAGATAGAAGAGAAACGTATTAAAATGTCTTTCTTTTTCGGCGAGACGAATGCCGTTTTCAAGTCGAATGTGCTTTAATATTTTGAATAAATTTGTCGACCAAGAACATTCTTTGATGTTTCCCCAAATGCTGAACCACTTTGCGCCGGAACTTCCGGAAAATGGCCACCAAACACTGTTCGATTTTTCTGAAATCCCAGGGTTAGGACATTTTTAAGTACTTCGTTAAATTTTATCTGATGAAAATGTTATTTTCAAAACGAGACTAATCCCACTAATGGTGCCTATTTTTTTCATTTTTTAAACACATTTTCAACCAATTTTGGCCATTGAAGTAGTAAAAAATAAAAATAAAACGATTTGCAATACTACAGCAGAACAGGCTCTTTGAGAGAACTCAAAATTTGAGACTCTCAAGATGACGGTCTTAGCTTCAAAGTCCCTCCACAGCAAACGCTGTCCAAGTTATTTGAGACCAGTGTCACAGAGACAGTCAATAGACCAGTGTCACAGAGACAGTCAATAGACCAGTGTCACAGAGACAGTCAATAGACCAGTGCCACAGAGACAGTCAATATACCAGTGTCACAGAGACAGTCAATAGACAGCCAATAGACCAGTGTCACAGAGACAGTCAATAGACCAGTGACACAGAGACAGCCAATAGACCAGTGTCACAGAGACAGCCAATATACCAGTGTCATAAAGACAGTCAATATACCAGTGTCACAGAGACAGCCAATATACCAGTGTCCCAGAGACAGTCAATAGACCAGTGTCACAGAGACAGCCAATAGACCAGTGCCACAGAGACAGCCAATAGACCAGTGTCACAGAGACAGTCAATATACCAGTGCCACAGAGACAGTCAATAGACCAGTGCCACAGAGACAGTCAATAGACCAGTGCCACAGAGACAGCCAATAGACCAGTGCCACAGAGACAGTCAATAGACCAGTGCCACAGAGACAGCGAATAGACCAGTGTCACAGAGACAGCCAATAGACCAGTGTCACAGAGACAGCCAATAGACCAGTGTCACAAAGACAGCCAATAGACCAGTGTCACAGAGACAGCCAATAGACCAGTGCCACAGAGACAGCCGATATACCAGTGTCATAAAGACAGCCAATAGACCAGTGTCACAGAGACAGCCAATAGACCAGTGTCACAGAGACAGCCAATAGACCAGTGTCACAGAGACAGCCAATAGACCAGTGTCACAGAGACAGCCAATGGACCAGTGTCACAGGGACAGCCAATAGACCAGTGTCACAGAGACAGTCAATAGACCAGTGTCACAGAGACAGCCAATAGACCAGTGTCACAGAGACAGCTAATAGACCAGTGTCACAGAGACAGCCTATAGACCAGTGTCACAGAGACAGTCAATAGACCAGTGTCACAGAGACAGTCAGTAGACCAGTGTCACAGAGACAGCCAATAGACCAGTGTCACAGAGACAGCCAATAGACCAGTGTCACAGAGACAGCCAATAGACCAGTGTTACAGAGACAGTCAATAGACCAGTGTCACAGAGACAGTCAGTAGACCAGTGTCACAGAGACAGCCAATAGACCAGTGCCACAGAGACAGCCAATAGACTAGTGCCACAGAGACAGCCAATAGACCAGTGTCACAGAGACAGCCAATAGACCAGTGTCACAGAGACAGTCAATAGACCAGTGCCACAGAGACAGTCAATAGACCAGTGTCACAGAGACAGCCAATAGACCAGTGACATAGAGACAGCCAATAGACCAGTGCCACAGAGACAGCCAATAGACCAGTGCCACAGAGACAGCCAATAGACCAGTGTCACAGAGACGGCCAATATACCAGTGTCACAGAGACAGTCAATATACCAGTGCCACAGAGACAGTCAATAGACCATGCCACAGAGACAGCCAATAGACCAGTGCCACAGAGACAGCCAATAGACCAGTGCCACAGAGACAGCCAATAGACCAGTGTCACAGAGACAGCCAATAGACCAGTGCCACAGAGACAGCCAATAGACCAGTGTCACAGAGACAGCCAATAGACCAGTGTCACAGAGACAGCCAATAGACCAGTGCCACAGAGACAGCCAATAGACCAGTGCCACAGGGACAGCCAATACACTAGGATTAATTTGAGTTTGCCACTTTCTGGGGTGCTTGTACCAACCTAGAAAACATGACACCATGATGCTACTGTTAACTATCCGATTTAAAAGCAACAAAAGAATGTTTTTCTTTGGTTGAAACATTTAATAATTTTAGGAAAACAAAATATTTAATGAAAAACAATAGATGTTTATCAACCAAAGTTAAAATTAATATATTTTGGATTACTTTTAACTTTTATCAGGTTTAGGCAGGAAACCAAGCTCGCAAACTGCTTTTTGGCAGCCATTGCTAGAATCCGCTAGTGTACGGTAGGTATTTAGCAGAAGTCATTAGGACTTTTAGTTTTGCATTTAAGTTCTTATTTTTCAATAGAATTAATTTCACGTAAATAAACTGATAAATCCACAAAGAATTTAAGTGCATGATGCATTGTTTGATCATAATATTCTGGTTAATTTCAAACTCCCCGGTGAAGATTGGCTTTATTTTGCATTCTAAAGTTGGCAATGTGTAATCAGAGTCCACCAGCTTGTGGCAAGGTAAGACTAACACAACTGTAGACCAGTGTCACAGAGACAGCCAATAGACCAGTGTCACAGAGACAGCCAATAGACCAGTGCCACAGAGACAGCCAATAGACCAGTGCCACAGAGACAGCCAATAGACCAGTGCCACAGAGACAGCCAATAGACCAGTGCCACAGAGACAGCCAATAGACCAGTGCCACAGAGACAGCCAATAGACCAGTGCCACAGAGACAGCCAATAGACCAGTGCCACAGAGACAGCCAATAGACCAGTGCCACAGAGACAGCCAATAGACCAGTGTCACAGAGACAGCTAATAGACCAGTGCCACAGAGACAGCCAATAGACCAGTGCCACAGAGACAGCCAATAGACCAGTGTCACAGAGACAGCCAATAGACCAGTGTCACAGAGACAGCCAATAGACCAGTGTCCCAGAGACAGCCAATAGACCAGTGTCACAGAGACAGCCAATATACCAGTGTCACAGAGACAGTCAATATACCAGTGCCACAGAGACAGTCAATAGACCATGCCACAGAGACAGCCAATAGACCAGTGCCACAGAGACAGCCAATAGACCAGTGCCACAGAGACAGCCAATAGACCAGTGTCACAGAGACAGCCAATAGACTAGTGTCACAGAGACAGCCAATAGACCAGTGTCACAGAGACAGTCAATAGACCAGTGCCACAGAGACAGCCAATAGACCAGTGTCACAGAGACAGCCAATAGACCAGTGTCACAGAGACAGCCAATAGACCAGTGCCACAGAGACAGCCAATAGACCAGTGTCACAGAGACAGCCAATAGACCAGTGTCACAGAGACAGCCAATATACCAGTGTCACAGAGACAGCCAATAGACCAGTGCCACAGAGACAGCCAATAGACCAGTGCCACAGAGACAGCCAATAGACCAGTGCCACAGAGACAGCCAATAGACCAGTGTCACAGAGACAGTCAATAGACCAGTGCCACAGAGACAGCCAATAGACCAGTGTCACAGAGACAGCCAATAGACCAGTGTCACAGAGACAGCCAATAGACCAGTGTCACAGAGACAGCCAATAGACCAGTGTCACAGAGACAGCCAATAGACCAGTGTCACAGAGACAGCCAATAGACCAGTGCCACAGAGACAGCCAATAGACCAGTGTCACAGAGACAGCCAATAGACCAGTGTCACAGAGACAGCCAATAGACCAGTGCCACAGAGACAGCCAATAGACCAGTGTCACAGAGACAGTCAATAGACCAGTGCCACAGAGACAGTCAATAGACCAGTGTCACAGAGACAGTCAATATACCAGTGTCACAGAGACAGTCAATATACCAGTGTCACAGAGACAGCCAATAGACCAGTGCCACAGAGACAGTCAATAGACCAGTGTCACAGAGACAGTCAATAGACCAGTGTCACAGAGACAGCCAATAGACCAGTGTCACAGAGACAGTCAATAGACCAGTGTCACAGAGACAGCCAATAGACCAGTGTCACAGAGACAGCCAATATACCAGTGTCACAGAGACAGCCAATAGACCAGTGCCACAGAGACAGCCAATAGACCAGTGCCACAGAGACAGCCAATAGACCAGTGCCACAGAGACAGCCAATAGACCAGTGTCACAGAGACAGTCAATAGACCAGTGCCACAGAGACAGCCAATAGACCAGTGTCACAGAGACAGCCAATAGACCAGTGTCACAGAGACAGCCAATAGACCAGTGTCACAGAGACAGCCAATAGACCAGTGTCACAGAGACAGCCAATAGACCAGTGTCACAGAGACAGCCAATAGACCAGTGCCACAGAGACAGCCAATAGACCAGTGTCACAGAGACAGCCAATAGACCAGTGTCACAGAGACAGCCAATAGACCAGTGCCACAGAGACAGCCAATAGACCAGTGTCACAGAGACAGTCAATAGACCAGTGCCACAGAGACAGTCAATAGACCAGTGTCACAGAGACAGTCAATAGACCAGTGTCACAGAGACAGCCAATAGACCAGTGTCACAGAGACAGCCAATAGACCAGTGTCCCAGAGACAGCCAATAGACCAGTGCCACAGAGACAGCCAATAGACCAGTGCCACCTAGATAGCCCTACGCGCTCGTGTTCTCTCGCCGTGCAACCCGATACCACGTCTACCAGCGATCCGCGATTCTTTTTTGTTTTCCCACTTGGTGTCGATAATTTGATTCCGCAGCTGTCAAATAGTTTCCTCGAGACCGTGAGAGCCCCCTTCCCCCCCCCCCTGCTTCTCCACCCCAAGGAATGGGTTCGAGTACCATGCTGCCCCCTCCCCTTCCACTCTCGCTTCTGTATTGTTTTTTTTTTTTCTAGCTTCTAGCCCAGTGGTGTAGGTGTGGGTCCCAGTGGGGTAGGTGTGGGTCCCAGTGGTGTAGGTGTGGGTCCCAGTGGGGTAGGTTTGGGGCCCAGTGAGGCTGGCAGCATGCAATTATATACAACGTGCAATTGTGTTCGTGTAATCACTTCGAACTAGCTGAACATGCGTGCGATTTCTTTTTCATAAAAGCAAGAATTTCTGTTTTATTGCTAGAATCGCATGACCGGAATCATGAATTTGCCATCGATTCCATCGGAACTCTCACCGAGAACAAAAGAATCGGATTGCTTTACTGTCCCCGAACATGAAGGGCTGGTTTTTAACTAAGTTCTTCATCAAATCGAGCTTCTAGCTCACGGAAACATCTGAATTTCACTGCATGTGATTAGAAATTGCCAGGACAATAACTTCAATTACCACTTCAGCTATGAAGGCGAGATTTTAGCAAAATCGAGCCATAACTGAGCGCTTTTCAAAAGTGATTGAAAGCATTCCATGGTGTTGAAAAAGATAAGACTCGTCGAAGAGAGCACCACTGGCAATCGATACCCCCCTGGAAGCTCTACTCTGGCCCACAGGGCTCATTACACATTCTCGAGGCGCCTAGCACCCAACGCCGTGGGTCTAGATTAGCTGAAAGTAGAAACAATAAGGACCCAACACAATACAAGGTGTTTGTTGAAAAGTTTGTTGAGGAGATCTTAGTGCTTTTGAAATGGCAACTTGGTGTACGCCATTGTTTACGTGGTGATGACTTGCAGGGGCTTTTTACACGACACGGGCCTCTAAAATCCAATCAAGAACTTGACAATTTAAAGATAGGAGGATAAAAAGTTGGTTTTTTTCTATTAGGAGTTTACACTCTCAAAAATTGATGTGCAAACGGGGACGTGAACCCCGATCACCAAGTATCGTGGGTGTTGCTCTAACCCTTTGAGTTACTTGGAGTCGATTTCACCGACGCCGTTTAAATCTTGCTTAACCGGCGCTTAACGGAGGTTTAGGACCTAAATTGATTTTCCACGTTTAGCCGACCTTTTTAAAGATTTGAATTACGATGTTTAGATAAATACACAAAAAAGATTTAAATTTGAATTTGTCGATGATTCAGGAAGGCTTTGTCCTGTCACATAAAAGAAATTTAATTTAGCAGCCGTCACTATTTTCTCTCTGTTCAAATCAGTGTTTAATATTTGAACCTGGAAGGATGGGGTTTATCTTTTCAACTGTCATTTGGAGGTCAAAGTAAGAAGTCACATTGATATTTTGTCTGTATTTCCAAGTCACCAAATATTCCGTTTCGAAGCAAACACATTGTTAAAAACTATTTTATTCTTGTTCTTCGTGTGTTGTCATAGTTTCTTGGTTTGCAATTATTAAAATATCTTTGTTTTAAAGCAAATTTCTGCGCCGGTTAAAATCACACCTAAACAGCGTTTAATAGCGTTTTAAACGGCGTTTGTGAAATCGGTCCTCAGACATTTTCGGAGATTATTATTTTTTCTAATAATATAATACTTTGCGCATTGCAAGCGTTTGCAATTTAAATCAGATTTCAGATTGGAAAGTGAGTTTTTCTTTTATTTCTGATGTTAGCGAAGTTTTGCCGTTTCGTTCGTGTTCCCGAGCTGGGCAACTAGAGTGGTAGGTACATGAAAGAATTAAAACGGCATATTCAATGAGTTTGAATGATGAATGAAGTCAGTGAATTAATTGTGTGCGCCGAACAGTTTGATGAATAAATCATCAACGATCGACAAACAACTTCAAAGCGTTACAAAACTCGATTGAAACCGTCAAATAAAACTCAGTTTCGTTGGTCGTTTTGAAAAATACAGCTTTTCCGCTCGCTCGTTACAAAGACTCAAATTGAGCACGCAAAAAAAAATAATAATGACAGATCTCCAAGGAGTAGAACCAAGAGGCTGTGAATACTCACAGTCACTCTGATTCTAGTGACGCTATATCACGTCACAACCTGTCAAACTCGAGTAACTCCAATTTGACATTAGATGCGTTTTATGCTGTGAAATCTTATTGAAATTGCAAACGCTTGCAATTGGTTAAGTGTTTTATTATTGGGAACACTACAAACCTCTCAAAAATGATGAAAGGCACTGAAATCCTCTAAAATATACTGGATGTTCAATTATCTCAATTGGTTAGAGCAACACCCGTGACAGGTGGAGATCGGGGTCCAAGTAGCTCAATTGGTTAGAGCAACACCCGTGACAGGTGGAGATCGGGGTCCAAGTAGCTCAATTGGTTAGAGAAACACCCGTGACAGGTGGAGATCGGGGTCCAAGTAGCTCAATTGGTTAGAGCAACACCCACGACAGGTGGAGATCGGGGTCCAAGTAGCTCAATTAGTTAGAGCAACACCCGTGACAGGTGGAGATCGGGGTTCAAGTAGCTCAATTGGTTAGAGCAACACCCATGACAGGTGGAGATCGGGGTCCAAGTAGCTCAATTAGTTAGAGCAACACCCGTGACAGGTGGAGATCGGGGTCCAAGTAGCTCAATTGGTTAGAGCAACACCTGCGACAGGTGGAGATTGGGGTTCAAGTAGCTCAATTGGTTAGAGCAACACCCGCGACAGGTGGAGATCGGGGTTCGAGTCCCCGGTTCGGCACAGATTGTAAGTTCTAAACCGTTCGGCGCTGGCGGTTGAGTCATTTATAAAAAAAAAAATTATAAATAAAGTAAATTGTGGTGAGCATATTTATTTTTCTATATTATGGGGTTGGCACCGTTCAGGCTTCTTTTGGTTCTTTCGGTTCACCAAAGGTCCTCACAAATTAGTACCATACAAATGTTGCCATGGGAAATATTTCTGAGAATTTCAGTCTTTGATTTATTTATAAAAATGTATAACACACATTTTTGTAAATCTTGATTTAAAACAAATCCAAAGCAGCAATTTCATTCAAAAAATTAACAGATCTAAGTTTAAAGATTGGGAAAGTGTCCTGCAAATTTCATCAAAATCTGTTCAACGGTTTGCCTGCATCCTGCATCCTGCTCCTGCATCCTGGATCCAGGATCCCTCCCCATCCCACCCTGAGAACCGGGGAACGCTGACGCAAACGATTCACAGACTCGTTAGTCCCGCGAGCTCGCGTGATTAGAAGAAAGTCTGCAGGGTAAAAATCAAAAAGTCGCCGAAGAAAACGAAGCAACCTTTGCAGTTGACGTCTGCACCTTTAAGTTGATCACCTTGTTATCACTTCCACGCGACCGACTAGAGGAGTGGAGGGGAGGGGGGGGGGGCAAACGATCTTCTACACTGGTTTCCTTCAAGATGTTCACAACGTGTTTACCGAACTTAACGAGCGGCACATTTCAGTGATCAATTTCAGGAATAAAAAGTCTGGAATCAATAAAAAGTTGGGTTTAAAAAAGGGAACACCGGTCCTCGTATGACTGAGGTTAAGCAACACTACGTTGAGTCAGGTATTGGATGCGTGACTATCATACACATGACCAGTTCTGTTCGGGAGAGAGGTTGGAGGGATGAAAGTTAAGCAACACTGCGCTGGGTCAGGTATTGGATGGGTGACCATCATATACATGACCTGTTCTGTTCGGGAGAGAGGTTGGAGGGATGAAAGTTAAGCAACACTGAGCTGGGTCAGGTATTGGATGGGTGACTATCATACACATGACCAGTTCTGTTCGGCAGAGAGGTTGGAGGGACGAAAGTTAAGCAACAACACTGCGCTGGGTCAGGTATTGGATGGGTGACCATCATATACATGACCAGTTCTGTTCGGGAAAGAGGTTGGAGGGATGCAAGTTAGTATAGCAACTTCACTCGCCTTGCTTATCAACCTCTCGACAGCATGGATTTGTGGAGGAATCCTGTTGTTCGCGTTGTACCGTCCTTCGTAAGGAACGTTAAGCCGGTGGTCCCCTTGGTGCTCTTCGACAGGAGTAGGCTACTTGCTGGCACCGGGTATCCCCTTCTCCCTTCTAGGCTAGGTTAGGTTCATCATCATCCTCATCATCATTCACTCATTCACCGACGCCTTTAGACCAGTGCCGCATGGCCAGTTGTCAAAACATTGCGTCGTTAAACACCACAAATCAGTCGATCAATTCGGAGATCACCGAAGTTAAGCAACTTTGCACTGGGTCAGGTATTGGATGGGTGAACACCGAATGGTTTGGCGTGTTGAAACTTGTGACCACCCGATGGCACTTGCAGCTGAGCAAACGAGGCCGGCAACGCGTGCTAACGGTAGGTGCCACCCGATGACGTTTGCAGCCGTCCTTTTTAACTAACCTCTACAATTAGGTAATTACGACTCAAAATATCGCGATACATGTTTATCAATCGTTGAGGTTAGCATTAATAATGGTTAATTGAGCGTAAACCAGTCTCAAATGCGAGTAATCTGCGAGCAAATTTACCTTGGAAATGACGGTGACCCCACCTGGCAGCAGCATCCTACATTTTTGTTGGTCAGGTAGTTGTAGGTCGGTTATTTTTTCACGAATGTCGCTAAAAAGTGAAGCTCGAATTTAACGGACTACTAGCGCCATCTATCAGTCAGCCAGCAAACCTAGTCGACAGTTCAATTCCCTCAATGTTGAGCATAGCTTTGATGATTTATTACCTGCTAAATGGTCTGAGCTTCTAAATGCTTACTAACCCATTACTTTTAATGAATTCGTCATATTGCGATTTTAAATTTATTCATTTGCAAAAATTGGTTCTATTCTGAAAGCAAATTTTGGCTGATGTCGAATCAAAGTCAGATAGCGAAGCTATCGGCCTACCTGCTGTCCTGTCTGTAATTTTTAGTACGGATAAATTTGTTTCACAAATATAAAGCGTGCAAAATTATATATTAGGCTTATTCTTGGTGTTATTGTAGTCGTAAGATTGATTGTGGATAAAAGTGCTGGAAGAAAGTGTGTAGTTATGGGATTGTTAACAGATCCCGGCGTTGGTCAGGGCAGGATAACCTATATTCTTGTCAATTTTCACAACAAGCTATGTGTATTGTTGTACATTGGCGCAATCACTTGGTTTCTACTGCTCGCTCATGACCACTTTAATGCTAGTAAGTTTGTACATTTGATTAAAGTATTGCCTACAAATTACCCATCATAGGTTGATTAAAGTTGATCCGATTTATGGTTTTTTAAGGTACATACTTTTCCGAGAACGCTCTTTTACCTGGTCTTGTACGCAGTGACTTTGATGAAGATGCAGCTGCGAAAACCTTTCAATCAGAACTTAATGTTGAAGCTAAAAGCCATCCTAACAGTATGCCCTACGCTTGGCTAGGCGCCAAGTTCCGTCAGTTAAATCTAGACACCTACACTCACAATTTCACGCTGAACTACCCACTGGGGTCCGGAAACATCAAGTACACTGGGAAAAATGTCTACGGTATTCTTCGAGCACCTCGTAGCTCCAGTATGGAAGCTCTCGTTCTCAGCGTTCCATATCGACCGCCATCTAGTGCTCATCCGACCACCGTACCGTCGGTGGCATTGATGATGTCACTGGCCAAATTCTTTAGACGTGAGTTCCTTTTTAATTTAAAATCTATCAAACTGGAAGTAAATGATATCAAAACCACTATTTTTAATGCACATTTCAGGTCAGAAGTATTGGGCAAAGGATGTCATCTTTTTAGTGACTGAACACGAACAGCTTGGAGTACAAGCTTGGCTAGAAGCTTATCATAAAACAAGTTGTGGCCACCCTGGCGTTCTAGACCATGGTGATATGATGGGACGAGGTGGGGCAATCCAGGTGAGACCGCTAATGAAATCAAATTAATATCCTTATTTCAACACTTTTTGTTTACTGACTTGACATAATCTTTCAATATGATTACTCGGAAGGGAATAATGCATCTATTAAATGACAAAATTGTTCTTATTTCAGGCAGCTATTAACTTGGAGCTGCATTCTGATCGTATCAGTCATATAGATGTTAAAGTCGAGGGACTGAATGGTCAATTGCCCAACCTTGATTTGGTTAATCTTGCTCATCGCATGTAAGTCTTGAATTCAACTCAATCGCAATGGTTGAGACATATTTCAACTTTCAAAACTAGCAAAGATAGTACAACCACGCAGACTGATTCTTGTTTGTGACCCAACCAGTACAAACTACACGAGTGACATTCTATTTTGTGAGTCTCTTTTTAAAATACATAGCCATGTAAATAGACATTTTCAGTCGGAGAGAAATAATACATTTTTGTTATTTAGATGATTTAAACATGAAAAACTCATCTATATTGTCAAAATGACTAGTTGCTAAGAATTTGTGGAGCTTGTCCTAAAGTTTTCCCTTTTTTTATGGCTTTCACCGAAAATCGGTCGTAGATTCTTCGGCTTTCGTTACAAATGTTTCTCCTCCAGGTGCTCAAAAGAAGGCGTGCGTCACACTTTCAAGAACGCAGAGGATTCCCACCGACGCGACAGGTTCAACGAGTGGATGCATTCGCTACGTACTCTTGCAGCGATGATTACCACGCAAGCGACGGGCGTACCCAATGGCAATCACGGACTTTATCACAGGTACAAGTTGTCGATAGATTGATTAGTGGGGTTAACGATGCACGGGTCATGCGGCACTGGTCTAATGGCACCGGTGAATGAGTGGATGATGATTTACCTAACTTAGCCTAGAAGGGAGGAGGGAAAACCCGGTGCCGGCACGTAGCCTACTCCTGTCGAAGACCAAGGGGACCACCGGTTTAACATCCCAGAATGCAAATTCTGTGTGCAGGTGAATTCTCGCCAAACTAACGTGATGTTTGCATTTCAGATTTGGCATCGAAGCAATTACGTTGGAGGGCTACGAAAAGACATCGAAAGGAAGTCCTGCAGTATTCTATCAAATGGGCAGGTAAACATTGCACCCTGAGAAGTTTACATAAATAGCACGCTGCAATTTCAGCGATCCATATTTAAAAACAATTTTAATATTTGTTTCAGTCTAAGAGTAAAGTTTCAAATTATTAAAATCGATTACAGACATCTGTTTAAAATTTCAAACGCTTGCAATGCGCGAAGTGTTTTATTATTAGGAACAATACTGCTAGCATCAATTTTTGAGAACCTAATAATAAAAAATTTGTTCTGTATTCACTTAAATTCAATGCAACATACCTTTTAAAAAGTATACCTAATCTATGACCAGGTGTCCATTATACTCACTGCTAATTATGAACTAATCTTGATGAAATCGTTTCAGAGTTATGGAAGGTCTATTCCGCAGTCTGAACAACCTTCTCGAACGTTTCCACCAGTCGTTCTTCTTCTACCTCTTACCGGCAACAGACAAATACATCTCCATCGGCATGTACATGGGACCGCTCGGCCTGCTCTGTGGCTCGCTGTTGATCAAAGCGTTTGCACTTTGGCTCAAGATCCAGATCGATCCGGAGGAACCAAACCAGGAGACGGAAACCAACGAGGAGACGGAAACCAACGAGGAAGACTCGATTGATGGAGATGAAGATACGATTGAGAAGAAATCCAAGCAACAGCTGGACGAGGTTGGGAGTTTGGACGAGGTTTCGGTTAGTGGATCGTATTTAAATCAAGTGTTATATGATTTTACATAATGAAACGCTTTTGCATTTAGATAGAATCGATGTGTATTGCTTACTTGCGTTAAACAGGTGCAAGTGGCAAGGTGCATTTTTATTTATTTGAAATCTTATTTAAATTGCAAACGCTTGCAATATTGACCATTTCTTGACATGTAAGTTTGTCATATGCTGTGAAAATCTAATCAATGTATAAAAATCCACTTTACGCAAAAAGACAAGCTTAAAGAAAGATTAGATGAGAATCATGTATGGAGAAGATAGGATGGTGGTAATCCGTGATATGTGGATGTGACATGAGGCTTGCCACCTTCACTTCCCTCCCTTACTTGAGTTTCGTCGTTGAGTGTAGGTTATAGGTAGAGTTTCAACGTCAATGTTACAGTCTCTGCGTGAAAGATGGCCGCCAAATGACTACCTTACCGACAAAAATGCAGAGTACCGGAACATCACGTTAAGTGGAGCCACTGTCGTATGAATTTTAATTTCGATATTTCTCGTAGGTTAACTCGCTTTTGCGACTTTTCATGCTCAAAAAATCTCCATCAATGTTTACCTCAACGATTGATATACATGTAACATTATTAAAAAGCGAGTAACCTACGATAAATATCGAAATTAAATTTCATACGACAGTGGCTCCACTTAACAAGACGTTCCGGTACTCTGCATTTTTGTTGGCAAGGTAGTCGTCTTTCACGCAGAGATTGTAACATTGACGTTGTTTCTCTACCTATAGCCTACACTCAACGGTTTCGTTATATCGTGGATACACTGACCACTTGCTCCATTGTATTAATGAGACTCCCTCCGTTCCAGTCGACCGATACATCTCTCAGCATTGTTCCCGTCGGCGTGATCCTCTTGGCCACTCACACGATCGGAATGCTGCTGCTGTCGTCACCGCAGCTGTTCAGCTCTCTTGGCCTTCAACTCTTCCAACTTCCGACCGACTCGTCCATCTACTACGGGTGTGCGGCGGTGACTTTCCTCATGCTGTTCTTGCCGCTGTTTTCCAAGAGGTAAGTCAATTGATTGTCTGCGATTGTGGCACATCTCGTCTTTCAATTTTTTCATCGCTGACAGAGCATTCTCTTATCATCAGGTATCGTCAACATAAACATTTAGTTAACAAATCGTGCTGAATTCCGATGAAGGCTTGGCTGCTGGTTCTGTTCAATTTTCTACAGAATTGCTGGCGTTAGTGGCTTAGTAATTTTAGCCGAATTGTAGTATTTAAGGGCGATGATGATGACTTTTGCTAGTGTTAAGGCCGGGCTCCACTGTGAGCTTGGTAACCCATATGATTCCCCATATGATTCCCCATATGATTCCCCATATGATTCTCCATATGATTCCCCATATGATTCCCCATATGATTCTCCATATGATTCCCCATATGATTCCCCATATGATTCCCCATATGATTCCCCATATGATTCCCCATATGATTCCCCATATGATTCCCCATATGATTCCCCATATGATTCTCCATATGATTCCCCATTTGATTCTCCATATGATTCCCCATATGATTCTTCATATGATTCCCCATATGATTCCCCATATGATTCCCCATATGATTCCCCATATGATTCCCCATATGATTCCCCATATGATTCCCCATATGATTCCCCATATGATTCTCCATATGATTCCCCATTTGATTCTCCATATGATTCCCCATATGATTCCCCATATGATTCTTCATATGATTCCCCATATGATTCCCCATATGATTCCCCATATGATTCCCCATATGATTCCCCATATGATTCCCCATTTGATTCTCCATATGATTCCCCATATGATTCCCCATATGATTCTTCATATGATTCCCCATATGATTCCCCATATGATTCTCCATATGATTCCCCATATGATTCCCCATATGATTCCCCATATGATTCCCCATATGATTCCCCATATGATTCTCCATATAATTCCCCATATGATTCCCCATATGATTCTCCATATGATTCCCCATATGATTCTCCATATGATTCCCCATATGATTCCCCATATGATTCCCCATATGATTCTCCATATGATTCCCCATATGATTCTCCATATGATTCCCCATATGATTCCCCATATGATTCCCCATATGATTCCCCATATGATTCCCCATATGATTCCCCATATGATTCCCCATATGATTCTTCATATGATTCCCCATATGATTCTCCACATGAGCAACAGAAGAGTAAGCAATCAAAGCCTTTAGATCAATAGCCACTGTGCCAACCTGCTTGCGTACGCTGGCACATTTCCTCACGTCTACCTGCAACTTTTATTGCAGCAATATCGGTGCAAGCGCAGACACGTGCTCCCTGCTTTGCATCGTCGCGTTGCTCGAGTTGGCAACGCTGCTCCTGGCGGTCGGCATGCACAACTTCTCGCTGGCGTTGCTTAGCGCCGCTGTCTACATTCCGCCTGCACTTTGGATGGGACCCTCCGAGAGCAAGTACGTATCCTGCAATTCTTTTTTCTTCCCGGCTTAATCTTGTGAATTTTGTCTGCTTGCTTTGATCTATACAATGGATCAGCTTCACATTTTATCATCGCAATGCAACTCTAATTGCGTGCGCTAAGGCTTAGCGTAATGATTGGAGTTCCAATTAATCAGAGTCTCAGCGCTGATGTCAAACTGTCTTCGCAAATATACAACCAGCTGACAGGTCGTTGAAGTAAATAATCATTATCACGAAAAATAGCCGCCAAATGACTGCTTTACCGCGACAATAATGTATGATGCCGCCGTTTCGAGTGTTAAGAAATTTAATTTCGTTATTTCACGCAGATTACTCGCATTTGAGACTGGTTTACACTCAATTAATCTTTATTAATGCTAACCTCAACGATTGATAAACATGTAACGAGATATTTCGAACCATTACGTTGTTAAATGAACAAATCAATCCTTCAAACAGGTTGTCACGGCGACTTCAGAAAGTCTCGTGGCTGCTCTTGCACCCGCTTCTGCTGCTCACCATCGTGGTGACGGTGTTCACGGCGATCACCTTCCCGGAGGAGCCGATGTTGGCGCTGGCGGCAAGGTCGATGTCCGCCACTCAACAAGCTCTTGCTTTGTCCGTCGTGGACTGCCTGGTCTACGGGAACTGGGTGTGGAGCGTCACCGCCGCGATACTCGTACCCAATTGGCTGCTGTTTTGGATCGTAATTCACTCACGGCCTTTACTGGTCAAAGGATAATAATAATAGCAATAACAATATGTTCATTTCCATATTGGTTTTTAGACTCATGTCTACCTTATCTTAACTTAGCACTAGTTTTGACAAAAACTATTTCAACTGGGTTTTGAATGCTAAGTGAAGAACAACTAAATTTCCCAACGTTTTGTAACTTGTACCTGTTACTTTATCAAGGGTTAAAGCAGTCCTGACAATTTTCTGATAACAAAAGGTTGTAGATTGTGTGGTTCTGTTGTTATCGGAAAATTGTCAGGACTGCTTTAACCCTTGATAAAGTAACAGGTACAAGTTACAAAACGTTGGGAAATTTAGTTGTTCTTCACTTAGCATTCAAAACCCAGTTGAAATAGTTTTTGACATGTTTATTTCCAGATTGATCAATTTTACAGGATATTGGTTCGTCAAATTGCTGACTATTTCATATAATATATTGTGACGTGTCGTTTCTATTACGTCGTAGCCGGAGTCGTGATAATTTAAGAACGTAATTGTTGAGTTTTCTAATCGTTTCGCTGCCGCCTCGCTTGCATTTTTTTGTTTGTTTCAAAATCCATTTTCAGCCGAGGGATAAAACCCATTTTTCGAGGTTTCCCCTCGATTTTCCTCCCCCCTTGGCGTTTTCCAGGATTGTGATCTCTATCCATGTCAAAAGCATTTATTTTAAGAGATATCTTTCGACGATGCTGGTTTTTCGGACTTAACTCTATTGCGGCCGTGGTTTAGTTTATTTTCTGGTTTTGTTTTG
Organism: Protonemura montana; assembly: GCA_947568835.1. Classification (NCBI taxonomy): domain Eukaryota; kingdom Metazoa; phylum Arthropoda; class Insecta; order Plecoptera; family Nemouridae; genus Protonemura; species Protonemura montana. The sequence continues at coordinate 2,745,506 of OX387610.1, forward strand.
ATTTATCTCGAATTGATCGAAGCCGTAAACAATTGAAAATACCGTCGCAGAGATATCTCATTAATTACTTATGTATTTCAAATTTCAGTGAGAGAAAGTCTTACGTTCTAATGCATTTTATCACTTTGAAGGTAATTTATTTCCGAAGAAAATATTTCAAGGTGTATTTTAATTGCTTGTGTACTTCGAGAGTAAATGTACGTTTCCGTCGTATGTCTCGTGGGTTACACTCGGTGCTTGCTGGAGCAATTGAAGGGGAACTTAGTTACATGACAACAAGGACTCATCTTTAATAAATCTACACGTTTAGACAGGATGTTAACCAAACCATGGGTTGTGATATTCGACAAGACATGAGATTGTGGGCTTATGTGAAATCTGATTTAAATTGCGAACGCTTGCAATTTGCAGGCTATTTTATTTTTAGGAACACTGATAACCTCTCAAAAATCGATGACAATTTGGGGTAAACCTAGAGATTGACAGGTTGTGACGTGATATAGCGTCACTAGAATCAGAGTGACTGTGAGCATTCACAGCCTCTTGGTTCTACTCCTTGGAGATCCGTCATTCTCATCAAATACACTAAAATCATCTCAAAAATGATGTGTCCGAGTAGCTCAATTGGTTAGAGCTACACCCGCGACAGGTGGAGATCGGGGTTCGAGTCCGTGTTTGGGCATTGATTTTTGTGAGGGTGTTAGTGTATTATTGTGGGCTTGTTTTTTAAGATTGTTTAGTAATTGAAATTGTTTGTTTCTTCGATAATTTACCTTGCAGATGGGACTATTCAACTACCTTCGTACTCTACAGTGTACAGAGCAATTCAGTGCGCTGGCAATTATTTTCTGTCCTGTTTATCTAAGTCATTTTTTTCAATTATTATTTAATACCCAAGTATTAAGCCGGTTACGTGTATCAAGACCAGGGTAGGGAGCGTGCTACTTCTTCGTTAGAGATCGCAAACTTTATCTCCGTAAATTCCACAGAGATAACGTAGTGATCTGAAACGAAAAAATTACATGATCGATTCCTTGATGAAAATCTTGACCTGTATGAACTAGGTTTTACAAATTAGAATAAGTTTGTTGGTAGGTTGGCACCGATCACAAAACTGGCCTACCTGATCAAATAAAGATATTGGATTTATAAATCAGAATAAATGCTGTTTTTTTTTTACTTTATTTCCACTACAAAAGCCTTGTTAAACTTGCCTGTCATGGATGACGAACATCTCTAGCAATGATAAAGACAAAACGCCAAAACCTCAAACTTCTCTGAAATTCTTAAAATTTCCTGGTAAGTCACCATGTGGCGCCAATTTTCTTCTCTGTTGAGTTGCTCTCCATCTCTCATTCCTTCTTCACCTCATCAAATTATTCCTAGATCTACTGAACAACTTTATCACAATCAACTAAAATGCAAACATGTATTTCTTACCCAGATCCAGTAAGCATATATTTCTCTAAGATCCACTCACTGCTTTGTTATCCCAGCTTTTGAATTATAATCCTAACCTAGAGGACAAAAATTCCTTTTCACATTGAGACATTACCAAACATTACATATACCAATCAAAGTAGAAATAAAAGAAGCTACCTGCATCAAAAATAACAAAAGCACTCATTTATTTCAATATCGAATCAAATGTGTCGATACAAAATCTCAAACGACCACTCATATACTACCGACTAAAATTAATAATTATATTATCTTATTTCTAACGAAGAGCTCGTTCTGTTCTATCCGATGAAGTTGACATTGCTCATGTTGGAGGTGACCTGGATGACCATTGGTTGTTCGCTCATCCGCACCGTATGATCTCCTTTGACAGCGACGCCAATCACCCAAGCTTTGTACCCCTCCACGGTTTCCAGGTCTCGACAATATTCCACCGCTTCTTCTCGAGTCATGCACACCAGCAGGCCACCTGAAACATTCAACCAGTTCAGCTTGATCATTAAATATTTTAGACTCATATCTTACAATCCTTGCTCAATGCCTAAACAAGGTAATTTTTTTTATTTTTGTGGTTCTTTTATTATCGAAGAAATGTCACAACAGCTTTAACCCTTGATAAAGTAACAGGTACAAGTTACGAAACATTGGGAAATTTAGTTGTTCTTCACTTAGCATTCAAAACCCATTTCAAATAGTTTTTTCAAATGGCTCGGTTTTTATTTCTTAAAAAATAAGTTGTCATGAATCAAAATATGCCTGTCTCGGTCACAATAATTATGGTTTGTGGTGTTGAAAGACGCACTGTTTTAACGACTGGGCATGCGGCACTGGTTTAATGGCATCGGTGAATGAGTGGATGATGATGAGGAGGAGGGTAAACCTGGTGCCAACACGTAGCCTACTCCTGTCGAAGACCAAGGGGACCACTGGCTTAACGTCCCTTCCGAAGGACGGTATAACGCGAACAACAGGATTCTTCCACAATTCCATGCTGTCGAGAGGTTGATAAGCAAGGCGAGTGAAGTTGCTGTCCTAACTTTCATCCCTCCAGCCTCTCTCCCAAACAGAACTGGTCATGTGTATGATGGTCGCCTATCCAATACCTGACACAGGGCAATGTTGCTTAGCTTAGGATTTCACTAGAACCGGTGTTTCCAAAACGCCGTATCACCCAATTATTTAGAACCAGTAAGCAAACACTTTGCAAGTAGGTATATTACAAAAAGATAATATAAAGATGTAACGTTACCCGATGTCTCTGGACAGAGCCCCTTGGTGAGCTTGAACATGTAGCTGGTCGCCCTGTCGATGAGTTGCATCTTGCCGATGACCGGCATGTTGAGAACGATGAACGAGATCAGGTTTTCCTGACGATTCACCAGTCGCTGGATGCTGGACAAGAGGCCATCGTGGCCGACATCGGTCGCCCCACGGACGCTGTACTTCTGCATTAGCATCGCAGCTAAACAAAATCACACAGCGGCTAGACATTCGTCTTATGTCCAGACTTTATTAGACATTGGAAAGAAGTTGAGAAAGAAAGACAAATAAGATGATTGCAAGTCTGATTTTTTTCTGGTTCATGCTTTTAAATGCATTATCAAATGGTCTTACATAAAAAAAAAATGCCCCAGACCAAATAGGTAAAAGTTGGCCTTGGTCATGAGAATTGTCATGAACCTGATATGGCTGATATGGCTGATATGGCTGATATGGCTGATATGGCTGATATTACGTTAGTAATGAAACTATGGCCAAAATTTAGGAAAAAAACCCGTTTTCGAATAACTTGGTAATTAATCGATTAATAATTCGATAATGTAGGAAATTTGCATGGTTTATATTTTAAAAATTGTAACGGACAGTATTTTGGCAGTACCTACTTAGTTACTTAAAAGAGTTTGGTGAAATGATGGAAATAACAAAATAAAAATGATTAATTCATATCAATATCTCCGAAAATTATCAGAATCCAAGTTGTGGTCAAATATTTTTGAATTTCTCATGTACAAATTTGCACACTGTTATCACTATTTGGTCACGATTGTTACCAAAAGTTGAGGTAAATAACAAAAGATGGCCACCAACCAGTTCGGTTGAGTCTTGACATGGAGTCGATGGCAATGTGGTACGCCTTCCTGATCTCTTCCCCAGAGACATTGGTCTTGATTGCGTCCCATTGGCTCGAGCGTAGTTCTAACCACTGGAACGCGTTGATTGCCACTCGTGTACCTAGTGGCTTGGTCAACACCAACACGTCGTTCACGCAACAGTTGTAGCGCCTGCAGTGTTTAACGACGCACTGTTTTAGTCATGTGACACTGGTCTAATGGTGTCGGTGAATGAATGGACGATGATAAACTTAACCTAGCTTAGAAAAAAAGAAGGGAAATCCGGTGCCGGTATGTAGCCTACTTCTGTCGAAGACCAAGGAGACCACCGGCTTAACGTCCCTTCCGAAGGACGGTACAACGAGAACAACAGGATTCTTCCACAAATCCATGCTGTCGAGAGGTTGATAAGCAAGGCGAGTGAAGTTGCTGTACTAACTTTCATCCCTCCGACCTCTCTCCCAAACAGAACTGGTCATGTGTATGATGGTCACCCATCCAATACCTGACTCAGCGCAGTGTTTCTTAACTTTCATCCCTCCAACCTCTCTCCCAAACAGAACTGGTCATGTGTATGATGGTCACCCATCCAATACCTGACTCAGCGCAGTGTTGCTTAACTTTCATTCCTCTCCAACCTCTCTCCCGAACAGAACTGGTCATGTGTCTGATAGTCACCCATCCAATACCTGACCCAGCGCAGTGTTGCTTAACTTTCATCCCTCCAACCTCTCTCCCGAACAGAACTGGTCATGTGTATGATGGTCACCCATCCAATACCTGACTCAGCGCAGTGTTGCTTAACTTTCATCCCGCCAACCTCTCTCCCGAACAGAACTGGTCATGTGTACGATGGTCACCCATCCAATACCTGACCCAGCGCAGTGTTGCTTAACTTTCATCCCTTCAACCTCTCTCCCGAACAGAACTGGTCATGTGTATGATGGTCACCCATCCAATACCTGACTCAGCGCAGTGTTGCTTAACTTTCATCCCTTCAACCTCTCTCCCGAACAGAACTGGTCATGTGTACGATGGTCACCCATCCAATACCTGACCCAGCGCAGTGTTGCTTAACTTTCATCCCTTCAACCTCTCTCCCGAACAGAACTGGTCATGTGTATGATGGTCACCCATCCAATACCTGACCCAGCGCAGTGTTGCTTAACTTTCATCCCTTCAACCTCTCTCCCGAACAGAACTGGTCATGTGTACGATGGTCACCCATCCAATACCTGACCCAGCGCAGTGTTGCTTAACTTTCATCCCTTCAACCTCTCTCCCGAACAGAACTGGTCATGTGTACGATGGTCACTCATCCAATACCTGACCCAGCGCAGTGTTGCTTTGTGATCTTACGAGGACCGGTGTTTCCAACACGCCAAACCGTTACTTAAATAAAGCCTCAATGCTGAAATGCTACTTACATATTACAAGCCTGGGGCGTGCATACGCTTGTTGCTATGCCCCCGATGGTAAGCCACTGGTTGCACATGTAATTTCCCATCGCGGTTTCGGTCCGAGCCTCTCTGGCTACATCCTGGAGGAAATTAGAAATCGTATCATATGGAACTTGAAAATCAACATTAGAGCAGATCTGTTTGCATGGATTTATTCTCATGTGTTGCTGAGTCACTAACATAATACTGAGCATACTATTCTGCGGGAAATTTGCGGGAAACTCGGAAAAACAAACTTTTTGCTGTCGTCTCGCAAGAAGTAATAGAGTTGAGCAATTCACATTTTTTGATTACATCAACAATACTTATCTTGATATAATAACAAGTTTGCAGACATCTTATTTATCTAATTCCAAATAAAATTATTGTTTTTAATGAAGTTAAAATAAGTAAAAAAAACTCCGCCCGTGTTTCAACGCCGAAACCTCACAATTGAATACAATTTTGGCAGCGATAATTTGTTCTAATATAATCTAAAATACGGCGATTTCAGAAATTTTAGTCTTATATCGATCAGTCAAATAATGTCAATGAAACCGAAGTCGGTGTAATTCGATGAGCGGCGCCGAATTACGTCTAGCAGCTACCGACAGCGAGTCCGAGCGAGTCGATCATTGTTTAGAGTATTTTATTATTGCCTCAGCATCGCGCCAGAATAAAGCAATGGAAACTGATTTGCTCGAATTGTGATTTTCACGTTCACCATTAACAACGGCAACATATGAAAATATATGTACAATAACTCTTCAATGCTGGACGCTGTGTCATTGTATATTTACTTTGAACCCGTTCAGGATGTAAGGCATCACGGTTTCTTTCTCTTTCTCGGTGAAATCGTGTGGTACGCCGAGGGTAACGCGTATCCCGTCGCATTCTGTGATTCCGATTGCGTACAAGTTGCTCAGAACTTCGGCACAAGCGATTTTACCTGCGGATAAAACACTTACTATGAATTTTCTAGAAGAGATGCAAAATAATACAGCATTATCTTTTGAAGAAGATTTTCAGAAATATTTTGAGCTCGAGCTTTTTCACAGTTATTTTTGATTTTGGGTATTGATTTCACTCTGAGAAACATCCATTCTTTAACAAAAATTATTTGGAATGGGTTTTAGTATAGGACAACTAAATTTAGTTGTCCTTCACTTAGCATTCAAAACCCATTTCAAATAGTTTTTGTTAAAACTAGTACTGAGGATAAATCAAATAGACATTAGTCTAAAAACCATCCATTCTTTAAGTTTACAAATTAGTAAAATAATAAAGACCCAACCGTGTTTGTGTTTTTTTGGGTATTATCACATTTTTCAATTACTTGTCTTCTATTGCTTAGTTTGGGGAACATGCTGGTTTTGTATGCATTTGTTCAAATTTCAAGCCAGTGGGAAGAATATGCTCAAATTTAATGCTCAAAACATAATCTCTTGGAGAATATTCTCAATTACCTTCTTGTGCTTGGTTGCATCTCTAATTTATACAAAATTGATCAACTGATTCCACATGGAAATGAATGAAGTCGATTCAACTCACCCATAGTGTAAGGATCATCAATGACAGGATAAAGGACGTCAATGGTTTCCACCAGGACCATGTTTTCCGAATTTGAAATCGGCGAAATAGTCACGTTGACGCCATATTCTAAAATCAATGATAAATCAATGTCTTATTACCACTGCTGCTCATTTCCATACACTTTTTTATGAGGTTAGAATCTGCTTACCTTTAGTAGGAATCGATTCACCAGTTTCCAATTCAATTATAGGGTTATTTATATTATCTACAGCTTCATCTTTCACCACAGAAGATAATAGAAAGTTATAAACCACATCATCGGGGACTTTCGCTTTGTCTTGCCTAGGACCAAAATTTGTAAGACGGAACCCTGCTGCAAGTCCATGTCCTTCTGAATTAAAATCAAACGCTCCCCGAACTGGTGCTTCACCTTTGACACATTTTCTTTCACTGTGATACCTTGACATATTTCTTTCGAAGATTTAAGTTAGTTTGAAAATTATTTCATGTGCAGTTCTTCACGGCAGCTAAAAAATTGATTTGGAATCAAACTCAGATCTTCCAATAGACCAAATCGACAGACGAAGGAGCCACGGTGACAATGATTGTAACGGAATCAAAAAGATCACAGATTTTCAAGAAATTCACTTTTTTAAACCGCAAAACTTGCTGTTTTTCTAAAAGCACACTATTATAAATAATATTTTAATAAACACAGTTGATTATCGACAAAAATGTGAAAAATATAACTATTATTTCTTCACATGAACTGAACTCCGCAGTTCTGTTACTATTCGATCACAAATGTCACATTGTAGGCATTCGACTTTGACTTCGATTCGATTCAACAATGGGACAGAGTGACTTATTGGTGATGCTATAGGCGGATTTCATATGATAAGTAAGACAAAGAACCTCTAAGCTTCTGAACGCCAGAGCAACGAAGAAGGAACCTATAGTCTTCTTACAATTTGGTCCACACAAAAATCCGAGTATATCCTTTTCTTGTCATCTTTCATTGCCATCTTCAATCTTTCCCTTTGACGCGAATCTGTCAATCAAGCACATCTTTATTTCACCGACTTTTGATAATATAATAAAGCGTATCGAATATGAATTCGGCTGATTATCCATCGTGTTTTGATTCAACATTTTGGGGTGAGCTTATTTGTTATCTAATTATAATAATTACCACTTTTCTAATAAAGATGTATTAGGATTTTATTTTACATGTATGGCCATGTATGGCCATCTCATTCATCGCATTTACGTCCATTGCGGTTGACATTTGACAATCATTTTTAATATATAGGTAAATTGTGTCGATCACATTCGAAAATGAGGAGAAACAATAAAAAAGGTAAGAGAGGTAATAAAGAGAGGTTTACTTTCAAGATGTGTACTTTTAATGTGTGAATATCAAATGTAGTTTTCGATCGACGATGTTCTGGGTTGTAAATGCTTGTTTTTATGCCCTTCCTTTTTAATATATGAAAGTATCAAATAGCATTTTAATTGCCTGACATTTGCACATCATGGAAATTATCCATGTACTTCCAAGAAGTAGCATGGATTGAGCAGAGTCAGTGATGAGTAATCACAATTATTTTCTCATTTCTTCATACCAAGAGTGATGTCTTATTGTTGATACAATATACAAAATAATTGATTTGATTGATTTTGGTCACTTGCTTCCAAAGTGTGTCCTATACCTACATTCTCACACTATAATACCCATCTACAGAATTCCCCTTTTTTCCCCTTTTTACACTCGCCTTTTCCAAGAAATACCCAAGCATTTTGTGGCAAATGCATTGAACGAAATTTATCCTCGAAATTATTTAAAAAAATATGACTTTAGCAGCTTTATTATATTCAAGTACATTCTCAATTCTCAAGGGAATAAATGTCATCCTTTGATTCTATCATTGTCTTTTTATCACCTTTTTACTTACCAGAAAGTTTCCATTCGTTCTATCATTTCAAATATCCTATTTTTGTGCAAGAATGTATTCATTTTAATGAAAACTTCATGTAATGCATTCTATTACTTGCCAAACAAGGGTTTTAAGGGAAAAGATTCTCCGCTAAAATTGTAAAGAACGTACAAACCACATTAATAACGTACAAGCTAGACGACCAAAATTGGGTACGCTGACGGCAGAATATTTAATTTTTATCTTGAATATTTTCAGATTCGTTTATCGCCACCCGGCATTGTAAGCCAAAGTTAGGACCGTATTTAAGCTTCATTTAAAACAATTTTTAAATTTTGGCTTAAATTAAATCTTATGACTACATCATAGTACATACCCTATTCCAGTCATTATAATATCTACAGTAGAGCAGTAGGTTGACTGAAAAATTTGGTTTTTCATCATTTTTCCCCTCCAAAGCTGAATTCTTTGTTGAATCATGCTCCAAGATCAATTCTATCTTAAGAGGTCTACAAAATCGAATGAAATTTTCAAGAATTCAGCAATCGGTGTGGATCTTCTTGACAAACCCCAAAGTATTTCATCGACAATGTACACAATTTACTCCGAAACCAATAAACCGATTTATCACAATTCACAACAATAAAAACCATTGACAACATCCCCATTCCACTCCGAACAAACAGAAAATCCCGACGGAGTTAGCAAGCGTCTGCCGTTGGCCCCGCGACCCTACCAACCGCCAACCCGCATGTCTCTTCCCGCAATCCGAACGGAATTCCAACCGTGTCCGCCGTTCAACATCGGCCAGGTGGCCGGGGACAAGATGGATCTCGCTCTCGGCCGCCCGTTGCTCGGGATGCAAGGACCGGGTACCTGGGCCGGGTATCGGCAGGCCGTGTACATCAGCTTCGACACCAAGCTACAGCCGATCACAAACCCAGCTCAGCAATGTCTCTCCGACATCAATCGGCTGGCTTTCATGCCTAGCGATAATATGACCAGGTGAGTTGAAGAAACAATTACAGTATAAAATTATTTTACTTAATTTAACAAAGACCGGTCATAACAGACACCTGGATATTTGAAGTAAAACAAAAGGAGTTTTAACTTTTTTTAGATGAAATCTTAAATAAATTGTAAACGCTTGCAATGCGCGGGGCTTTTTATCATTATAAACACTAAAACCGTCTAAACAATTGATGTCCAAATGGGCACTTGATGCCAAAGTTTTTAACTTGTTGTGCATACCATATTTGTTTTTACTTTTCGGCACATTTTGGTGTGGATAGAACTATTTAAAAAAGCGTCTAAGGACCGATTCTTCAGAAGTCTGTAAAGAATTTAACAGTTAGCTAATTTGTTGTTTCCCTGGCAATCAGAAATTCTTTTTTTTCTGCTAGCGATTTGTTAATTCCTGAACAAACCACTTAAAAACTAGATTTTCATCTTAACTGTCGTTTTGGGCCGTTGTCTTGGTATTAATCGTATTAATAAAAACCACTGCTGACAGGAATTACGTTTTGGTAAAATTAGCACCCGACGAGTCCAGTTCTGTTCGGAAGAGAGGTTGGAGGGATGAAAGTTAGAACAACAACTTCACTCGCCTTGCTTATCAACCTCTCGACAGCATGGATTTGTGGAGGAATCCTGTTGTTCGCGTTGTACCGTCCTTCGAAAGGGACGTTAAGCCGGTGGTCAACTTGGTGCTCTTCGGCAGGAGTAGGCTACGTGCCGGCACCGGGTTTACCCTTCTCCCTTCCAGGATGGGTTAGGTTCATCATCATCCACTCATTCATCGACGCCATCAGACCAGAGCCGCATGACCTGTTGTCAGAAATAGTGCGTCGTTAAACACCACGAATCAATGAATCAGTATCGACGACATCTCATTGCAGATTGTCATTCTTCAGCGATCCCAGCGCGACGGAAGAGTTGGGCAGCCGAGCGCCCGGCACGCCCCTTGCGCCAGGCACGCCCAGAGTTGCTAAGAACCTCCAAAGACAACAATACTCACGGAAAGTCTTTGTCGGAGGACTGCCACCCGACGTCACTGCCGGTAAGTGACAGAAAGACTGGCGATTATTTATCGTGACATTTTACTTCGGCATGTATCGGTGTGAACAGAACGCACTAATTCAGGTATTTTTATCGGTTTGGATGAGTATAAAATAAAAGTTGAAAATAGTATCGATAAATCGGTATGGCGTTCTACGGTAGGTATATTAACTATTAAAGAATTCAAAAATAAAAGTTTTGAATGACAAAGGAGGTCAGATGGGCTTGAAAACATCGTGGTTTATTCAATTATCAATGGATGATAAGGGATCTTTCTTTCAGTTGTACAAACTGTTCGAGTCTCAGTTTACTCTTTCACATTTGTTGCAAGATTATTTTCTACCTCCTATGCGATGGAAGTAGACAATGGGTTTGATTCCCACGGCTCCAAATGCCATGGGAATGATAGTATGCTATAAAATACTATCATATCATTATTATTATTTAGCTCAAACAGATATGATGTACCTGTCCAAAGCAATAAATAAATAAATAAAATAAATGCTTGGATCCCTATTACTTCCCAAACAGCCGTTTCATGCATTGCAGAGAGCCTGACTGAATCGTTCGGAAAGTTTGGAATGCTCGACGTTGGTTGGCCACGAATGGTCGAGTCTTTGTCTACCAACCCGCCCAAGGGCTTCGCGTTCCTCCAGTTCCAGGTAAGTTGCCACGGCGAATGCTCCTCATCGCTTTGGATTCGATGCTAACAAGTCAAAACGAGGCAACTTTTCTACGTTAAACTAGTTTTATTTATTTTACATCTTCTCTAAAAACCTATCAGTCAATTTTACATACATGCTCTCTAAGTGTATAATCTAATATTTTCAGTAAATCCTTTTTATTTTTTCATGATTCTTTTCTCTTGTTCCCTTTTCAAAAACTCCAATTCTTCTTCCTGTTTTTCTGCTTTAACCCTGTTGTCTCTACAATTTGCTTCTACCAGCTGGGAGTTGAGGTTTGTGATTTGCTTAATGCCCTGTCTTTAAAGTCAGATGAGACCAGGTTCAAATATACACGTGAGATGGACTAACTTTATCTGGGCTTAGTGAGAACCGTTAGCAACCAACAAATGAGAGGTTTTCACTAAGGAAACAAAAAATTAAGATTTTTCAAAACAGTTTGCCTTGTAAAATGTGTGTCAAGTCTTGTATATGCAGGACACAGCATGAAGCTTTCACCGAAGTTGCAGAAATGTGGTACGACAAGATTATAAATACCAAGTAAAAAAAAAAGGTAAAATAGTTATAAATAAAAGCACCCGCATGCATTGACCTCTAGATCGATGTTTGCAGAACGAGGAATCGGTGCACATGCTGGTCAACTCCTGCTACCGTGTGAACAACAACAGCTGCGTCGGTTTCTTCACCCGCATCTCGTCGCCTGCTGCCGAGAACAAGGAGGTGCAGGTCCGCCCCTGGAACATGCGAGACTCGCAAGTCGTTCTCGACGAAGTCAACGCAAACGATCGCAACGCTATCTTCGTCGGTCAGTTATTGCTATTTCTTTTAACTTTTGTTCAATCGGTTCACTACAAGTACTACATCGTACCCGTGGCAGTTTGATTAATGTCTCCATTAACGATACTTGCTTGTGGGGAGTTGCATTCGTTGGCACTCCGTATGAGTCAGTGACTGTTGACCCTTTCATCTACCTTTGTTGCCAATGACATTTGTTAAACAATAGGCAGACCATTCCAGTTTAGTAATGTCAAACCCCACAATTAAACCAACTATCCCCTATGTACTCCCCTATGTACTTCCCTATGTACTTCCCTATGTACTCGCCTATGTACTTGCCTATGTACTTGCCTATGTACTTGCCTATGTACTTCCCTATGTACTTGCCTATGTACTTGCCTATGTAGTTCCCTATGTAAACCTGTCCCTGGGTCCCAGGTGGAGTACCCCGACCGCTGACAGCGAGCCAGCTTGCCGAAGTGATGAGCTCGTTGTTTGGTCCCGTATGTGCTGCCGCCATCGAGACCGACGTTGAACTCGGCTACCCGAAGGGCTCGGCACGAGTCACGTTCCGCCATCGAGCTTCTAAGATCGCGGCGATCAGCGCTCGTTTTGTGCAGCTCAGTGTTGAAGACATTAACAAGCGCGTGAGTTTAGTGTGGAGGCGCTGTCTTTTACTGGCAAGCGAAGTAATTGTGTGGGTCTTAAGTCGATTCATGTGTCTCCCCACTTCGCTGTTTGGAGGGGTAATGAGTAGCTACCGATTCATGTGTCTCCCCACTACGCTGTTTAGAGGGGTAAAGAATTAAAATAATAACTCTGTTCCTTGCAGGTGGAGGTGAAGCCGTTCGTCTTGAAGGACCAGCCTTGCGGACGCTGCAGTGGAGATCTTAACTCCAACAACAAAGCTCAGTTCTTCTGCCCGAACGTGGCTTGCCTTGAGGTGAGCGACGGCGGCACAACTTCATGTCCAAGTCTCAAAACATTTGTCGCGGAGATATTTAGATACCTAACCATTTGTTTGATTGCGAGAACAAATAACCGCTCCAACAATTTTTTTTCAAGGCTTGGATGGCATTTTGTACATTTTTAATTCATATGTAAATTGACAGAACGTAAGTCTTGAGGCTAAAAACCGGAACTAAGGTGGGACTCTGATGCCCGCAAAACTTTTCAATATCAAAGATGACATTTCGGAGGCTGGGTAAGATCCCATGTGAAACGGAGAAAAAAACAGACGCATAATTGACAAAACTTTCAGCTCGATATACTAAATGTTTGTATCATCAAGACCAGTGATGATGGGCTCTTTTCTCCCACCTTTTTGGTCCCTGCCACCCTCGATGGCAGAACGGTAATGCCGTTGAGTGTGCGTAGTACATTATACCAACGAGTTTCAAATGGTCAATATCTGCTTACCACTGTCATGGCCCTTGACGAAATACAACAAGCTAAAGTTACAAAACATCAGGAAAACTAGAAAGGAAGCTCGACTGGCAAAATGTGCGACCGGGTAACGAATCCGGGACCTCCCAATTGCCGGTCTGTCCACCAACTGAACTATCCAGGCACGCAGACTCCAGCTTTGCGTGGCATTATAAGGGATTCCCTCGAGGGGGAAAAGGCCCAGGCGACTCGTATCGATGAGTTCAGGGAAAATTATTTACGTATTCAAAAACCAGTTGTAAATAGTTTTTGTCAAAACTAGCGCTAAGTTTATAAAAAGTAGACACGAGTAATAATAATTGGTGAATTGTTTCAGTATTTGTGTCAGACTTGCTGGGCGTTCGTTCACGCGAATTCACCGGCTTTCGGCTTCCACAAGCCGCTCCTGCAGAAGACGTCAGACAACAAGCGACCAGCCGGCGGAGTTGACAAGCGCAGTCAATCTTGGCCGGCGCAAAATCCTTTCCCTCAGCGACTTAGTCCTCAAGAACTAAGCTCCCTGAGACTAAGCGCTCAGCAATTCAGAGCTCTGGGACTTAGCACTCAGCAATTAAACGCTTTGGGACTTTCCTAAGCGATGCGGTCGAACTTTCCTAAGCGTACTTGATTTATCAACATAGGAATTCGACTGTTTTAGCCAAAACGCAACTGTCAATTATGCGAGGGACTTTAATAGGTTCTTTTAAGAAGTTTTGTATTTTTGGTAACTAGTTTTTCTTTAAGGTTGGCGGTTTCTTGTGCCATTTTGAGGAAGCCTGCTATTTTGATACGAAGCTAGTACCATCATTATTTTAATGTTAAAAAGAAATGTTTATTTAAATTTGCTTAGATTATGTAATTCACAAGATGTGGAAAATTGGTATCCTAAATTTGTAAGTGTGCCATATGATATGACATTGATCGTAGAATGTGAGTATCGCGTAACGTTGGATGTTGCAAGGAGCATGTAAAAAAGGAGATTGTTAGCACATAGCATGAGGATGGTAGAGAAAGTATGATTATATTTTGTGTTTTCGATAATAAAGAAATGTTGCTAAGCCCGGACTCAATGTGTTTGGATATACCTACTCAGATCTACAAAAAACAAACAAAACAATTAATATATATTTTAACTTTTTCTGAGCATACAGCTTTAATCAACACTTGTAGATGTGTTTTAGAGTTTGGTTCGAAAATTTGTAGAAAAAATTGGGTTTTAAAATAATTTACAGCAAAGGTTATGATAATATCTTTGGTACACGATCGTAATATGATATTAAACATACCTTGGACTGTAGTTATGAAAATGCTTCTGTTTATATTGGATTCATCAGCCACTTAATTAATAAAGGAAGTTGTAAAATTATACCGTTTCCATTTAATATTTGCAAGTCAAGCCAGCAAAAATATGTTAGTTTAATGTGTTAGAAGCACAGAGATAAGGTAATATCCACAGTACTTGATTAGTATATGATCTGCGCACTCAACGCTTGAATAGCTAAACCCAGATACATTTTAAATTTTTTATAACCAAGCGGATGGTTGTAAATAATGAAAAGAACTAATAAAATACGAAAATAGTAATGAATATCGCGTGAAAAATGGTAAAAGATGAATTGCTATTTGGGTTTTACCGCCAGAAGAATGCTAATAGCGCTAGCAGCTGCTCGAAGCAATCAGCTGTGCTAAGTATTCACGATTCGCGCGTGTGGTAAAGACAGCCAGCGGCTAAAGTGGAGGTTATAAAACGCCATATTCAATCGGAGTGCTATCCGTCAATTTGGCTGCGATAATGTTAAAATACGTTGGGGCAATAGAATTCTTCCGTGGTTCGACTTCTAAATGCAAAATCAACCACAGCCCTTTCATTATTGGCCGTTCTCCCTCGGCAGATTTGCCGTTGACGAATTTAAATATCTCTCGACAACATTGCAGCTTCATAAGAACTGGTGGTCGAAACGTTTGGCAAATAGAATGCCTGAGCGTTAATGGGCTTAATGTGGACGGGCAACCACTCTTGCAGGGTGAAAAAAAACTTCTTACTGATGATGCTCTCATCTCTATGGGAGAAAATGTGCATTTTCTATTTTCACCCAATTTGCGCGGCTCTTGTGCACATGAGCGGAGTATTGAAATTGTGTGCGTCGTTGATCTTCCACCTGAAAAGTAAGTTAAATACCGTAGATGCTACGTACCGATCCTAAGTTTGTCATATCATGGCATTGTGTTGTTATATTGTATGTTGATATATACATATATATTTAGGGCCCTACATTACTGGATCTAATTGTAAATTTGAGACAAGATCGATAATAATGTGTGAAAGTTACTACAGCATTAAAATAATCTTGGTTGAGAGTCTTTCTTCCCCCTGTTTTTAAGTTTTTGCTAGGATACCTTGGTTTTCCAAAGAGACCTGTCAGATGTGTTGTGATGTTCATTTGTTCCATCCTAAAGCCACTCTCAAAATTTCAAAAGATCGTCGTAGTCTTGCTTAATTGTTTTTTAATCTGGCAGTAGATATCAAACATTTCGTTACTTTTTGAACACGGAATAGTTTCAATAAATATATATTTTTGATAATTTTGCGTTGACACACACACACACACACACAGAAATAGCTTCTGAAGCAAGAAAAATGTAGCAAGAAAATGTAATATTAGAATATTTGAAATATTTGTACCTAATATTTATTCTTGCTTGGTAGAAGATATTACCACTGATCTAAGTACCTACCTAGCCTGCCATATTCCCTGCAAGTTTGAGATTTGTATATAGTCAGATACAACATAGTTAAATTGTAGATAATTGCAGATTCTTGTCTACACTTCTACAACTTCAGCATTATCTATATTAAAGCTAGGTAATTTTAGTACAAAATTAATACCTGCTTGTTTGATTCGTTTAGGTTGGTTGAATGTGATTCTTCATCTAAAGAACAATCAACAGTGTTGACGGAAGCAGATATTGAATACCTCCAGCAAGATCTTCCTGAACCAGCGATACCGGCAGCAGATAGAAAGCAGCAAATTGAGGAACCTGTGCTTGTCAGCGAATCTGCAAAGGCTCAAAAAGAGGCTCCCGGAGGTTCTCAGGCTCATGACTTGACTAGGGAACAAGTAAATGTCATGCTACAACGTCTTTCTGATTTGCAAAAACAGGTTGATACTGGTGATAAACAAAACCAGGAGTTAAGTGAAGCATTAAATTTGCAAACAGAAGAATTGGTCAAAGTGCAAGCTGAGACTGACGAGTTTTCTATTGAGCTTGCTAAGTCAGTAAATGAGGTGGAGAAACTCCAAGAGTTACTTAGAGAAGAGAAAATAAAGACTGTTGCTACTGAAAAACATAAAATAAGTCTAGAAGAAGAAATTTCAAATTCTCGTGATAAAGTACTTGAGGCAGAGGGCAGAGCAAATTTGCTTATTCAAGAACTGTCTTTAGTTAAACAACAACTGGAGCAAGCAGAGGCAGATTTGACTGGAGAAAAAGAAAGAAACAGTCTCTTGCTGATGGAAGTAGCAGCACAACAGGCCGTAATTTCTGTCAAAGATGACGAGAATGTAACGTTGAAAGCCGATTTGAAAGCAGCCACACTGGCGACGGAGGCCGAAATAACCAATTTATCGAAAGATGTTACGAAGTACAGGATTAACTGGACAGAATCAGTGAAACAAAACACAGCTTGCTCGCAAAAATACGACAAGCTGTCCGAAGACTTCGACACACTTACGCTAAAATATAAGAAACAAACTAAGGACTTGACCGAAGAAGTTAACGCTGCAAGAGAGACGGCTCTGGCCGAACAGATGCGCACGTTCGAAGAGTTTCTCGAGTCCGATCTACAGTGCGCGATATGTTTCGAACTGGTCATAGCTTCGACCGCCCTGAATTGCGGTCACACCTTCTGTAATAAGTGCGTGCTGGACTGGCACGGTCGTTCCCCCAACTGTCCCACCTGCCGTGTGCAGATAACGAGCATGCAGAAGTGCAAGATGTTGGACAGTTTCATTGCCAGAGCGGCCGGAAAACTCGGTCCAGACTTTCGTGTTCGTCGTGGTGAAGCGACCGGTAACAGGGGCACCGACTCTCAGGGCCAGCCGCAGCGAAAACGGCGAGTCTTGTCGACATTGGTTCGTGGACATCAGATCAATTTCAATCTTCCCGGACCGGAGCCCGTTCCGGAGGCGCAGTTCTTCGTGGACCTAACGTAGCGCTGAGCTGGACTTGCCGCCTGTTGAAGCAATTTTTAAGAAAAGTGATTTTTTATTTTTTTTCCCCTCAAAACACAAAAAGACTTGAAAATGGTCCTGTTTGCTGTCAGCTTTGAAAAGTATTACTTTATCAACCATTCGGGTTCAATGGTAGATTCAATGTTCGGTATCCATGGAGATGCTGAGATCGCCTGACAGAGCTTCACAATTCTGCGCTATTATGTTACCACGGGTACAGCCGTTTTTTTGTTTAGAAAGTAATGATGAAGAGAGGTTATAGTTTAATAAGTATATTTTTAGATGCGTTGTCCTGGTCTCTGATAAAGAGCGCCAAGAGACAGATGTAGATGTCGACGGCTTGGAAAGGAGATTACCGGGAGTGAATCAAACCAGTTGCCAATGATGTTGAAGTTGTTGACATGCTGGCTTCTGCCCCGCTCAAAGATTCTACACTCAAAAAGTTAGATTGGCTGTGACCTAACCGTCGACAACTTTTGCATATTTTCTCATCTTCAGGTCAATGCGTATTTCGTACTTTCCGTTTTCTCTAGTAGTCTTCATGATTTGTCTCAATAAAGCTTGTTGTAATTTTGTATTATTTAAATTTTATATCTTGTAAACCAATATTTTGTAGCAGCGTGATACCTACTTGAATTATATTTTTGCTACTTGAAATTATGTGATGAATTGTCATTTATTTGGTTGCCCTTGTGAACCGCGTGGGTAGGTCGGTGGAAAACTTAGACACATTGAAAGTGTCTATGACAATTTTAGCCAATTTGCGCTAATTTTGCCAAAGCTTCAATGGTTGATTCTGAATTGAAATGGAAAGAGGATCACCCTAAAGCAACGTAAATTGCAATATGGTTAAAAATGTTAAACTTCACAACAAAACACAGTTGCGAATCTATTTTTGTACATTTTTGGGCATTTTCCGATACAAAAATGGCTTTAATGTATTGTCAACATGATCCCGTTGTCACTACGGTCTTAAGGTTACAGACACATACCAATTTATTGCTCGATAGGCGAGAAATTGGTCAAAATACGAATAATATTCTCCATCTCGGCCTAGACAAGAAGATTACGTAGTTGATTCCAAGCGATCAATGTTCCATGCGACATTTATGCAAATCACCAATAATAATAACTTTTAAAACTTTTAAGATACAAAATAGGATTTTTTTAAAAACCAAAACAAACTATTAGTTTCTTATCAATAATTTTCCAAAACTAGATTTGGAGTGACAGATTTTAAAAAAAATTGACAGGTGTCATTCATCGACTTAGGACGCCGTGGAAATTTATTTAATTTTCAAGCATGCCGAAATCTTTCAACATGAATTTTAAATTCAAAGCGTCTTTAATTACAGAGTGCAGTTCAAACAAATGATCCAAATACGCTATCAAAGTGCGATGCCACACTTTTAATTAATGTTTTAAATACTAAATTGCTGCTATCAACTCACATCACTCTTATCACTCAATGCACTCATGTTTGCTGCCTACACAGCAGATGCAATACTAGTCAATTTGATTATAACATGTCAGTAATCAATCGAGGGGCATCCAATCCTCTTCATTCGATTTGTCGAGGGTTGTATCAGGATTTCTTTGTTTGGGATGAATATGATAAGATAACACAACAAACATTCTGCTAGTATGTGATCAGTATTATTTTCATTTCAACGGTCGAAAAAAAGTGAGTACTTGTCATTGTTTATAATTTTGATTATTATCAGAGATAATGTTAAGATGCACCAACATCAATGAGTATAAATAAAAGTGAACGACAGATTATAATTGTTCGTATTCTGTGTATTGCTGCATTCGAGCTAAGATCAAATTCATGGTTACGATGTTGCCTTGGCTTGTTGTGTTGGTGGTAGCGGTTTCTGTTTCACTCTCAGCGGCTCATCCGTTCCAGCAAACTACTGAGAAGGCTGCCTGTGGATTTAATGTAAGTGGCACCACTTTCACAAGGACTCATAAAATATTTTTTTGTTGCTGTTTTTGCCATGTTATCATTATTTAGCTGGGAGGGTGGTAGCATTGATAGGCTTTAAATTCTGGATTATGTTGACATACAGTGGTCTAGGTATTAGCTTAGAGTAATTAGTGTAAAGGGAATAGTATCTTTGGTCTAGGTCAGTATAAAAAGGCAACATACTCCTTGAGATTTTCAGCGATTATAAAAATTGGGAAGCTATTTTTTCTGTTATGTGCTTTTGCACCTTTTGCACCTTCAACTACCTTTCGCTACATGTTAGTTAACAATAACTCAATGATGGTGTTAAGTCATTCAGATATTACAGAAAATAATAGCAGAAAAACTAGGAGCTACACTAGTCTTTGAGCTACACTTATCTCTATGCGGTTAAATTGAATGATGCTTCAATGTCTTTGGTTTCCTGTTTCAAATCGGCGTTAACTAAACCCATTATATTTCCAGGCATGTTCTGCAATCGCTCCTGGAAAACTGAATGTGCACATGATACCGCACACCCACGACGATGTGGGGTGGATAAAAACTGTTGACCAATTATATTATGGGGGTATGTAACTCATTTTCGATTAGGTGTAGGTTAGGGTGCTTCCATCTATCAATCTTGTTACTCAATTTCTTTATTCTCTTTTCAAATGTCACTCATAACACGATATAACCTTAGTACAATATTTAAAGCGCATATATTTGAAGCTATTAGATAAAAATAGAACCCAACTGTGAGGTACACTGATTTAACTTTGCTTTTCAGCCCGAAACGACGTTCAGAAGCTAGGTGGTGCTCAATACATTCTCGATTCGGTTGTGAAAGCGTTGTTGGCTAACCCTTCTAGAAGGTAAAGTTCTGACATCCAGTAAATATTTTGTAAAATTGCAAGCCCTTCATTGTTTAGTTCCCAAAAGCATTCTGATTTCTTCTATTATTGCCAAGGGACTTGAGAGAAGTGCCAAACATGGTAAAGATTTCTCATTGACTGGTACTGTAAGCTAAAGTAAAAAGCTACATATCTTGATAAATTGTTTTGACATTATGATTTAACCTGGTGTGAATCTTAACAATGAACCTATTAACATTCCAATTCTGGTTTGTTTTTCAGATTCATATTTGTGGAGACGGCGTTTCTCTTTAAATGGTGGAAGGAGCAGACGGAAGCAATGAGAGACCAATTCCGAGGTCTTGTAAACTCCGGGCAACTTGAAATCACCAACGGCGGCTGGAGTTCCAACGATGAAGGAGCCACACACTACCAATCCATCATCGACCAGTTTACGTGGGGTTTTCGGTAAATTAAACCGCAGATACACCTTCACTCCAAAGACATTTATAAGTATTGTTTAAAACAGAGATAGAGTAGACTGAAAAGTACCGTATTAGCCCAAATATAACGCATTGTTTTTTTTCCTAATTCTTTCTTCAGCAAAAAGCATTTGCGTAATATTTAAGGTCACCCTAGGGTATACCAATACCGTTTATATTTCTCCCATGGTGCATAATTTCAGGAGCTGTCCACAGTGTTGGCATTTTCAAAATTTCTAGCTATTCTAACTATTGGCTAGTCTTGGTGTGTTTAAATTTGCAAAATAATGCCATTACAAGTAGGTTATTAGTTGTTGGACAACTTCCAATTAGTTCGCAGACATTGTGTTATCAATCATGTATTTATTGCTGGGTCTACAAAATAATTAGATAGGAGCCCCATTAGTCAAAATGAACTAGTGAGCATCGAACAAATCAAGGTTCATGCGGTTTAATGAATTTACGCACAGTACAGTTCAAACAGCTAAACCAAGTTCTCGTATTAGATCTGAATTTACCGTTCTATAATACAACTAGCGAATACCGAAACTTTTCAGAACTTAATTCTAGCGATTCTCCCTAATCATCTTGAAAAATAGAGAACACTTGTTTATAAAATGCATTTTTAAAATGTTGATTTGTAATGTGTCAAGAGCTGGGATAATGAATATGTTGTTTTGTAATGTGCTAAAGGGCTGAGATAACGAATATCTTGATTTGTAATGTGCCAAAGTGCTGG
This sequence comes from Protonemura montana, assembly GCA_947568835.1. Taxonomy (NCBI): domain Eukaryota; kingdom Metazoa; phylum Arthropoda; class Insecta; order Plecoptera; family Nemouridae; genus Protonemura; species Protonemura montana. The sequence continues at coordinate 2,767,185 of OX387610.1, forward strand.
GATCACAAGAATATGTTGATTTGTAATATGCCTAAGGGCTGGGATAATGAATATGTTGATTTGTAATGTGCTAAAGCGCTGGAATAACGAATATGTTGATTTGTAACGTGCTAAAGGGCTGGAATAACGAATATGTTGATTTGTAATATGCCTAAGGGCTGGGATAATGAATATGTTGATTTGTAATGTGCTAAAGCGCTGGAATAACGAATATGTTGATTTGTAACGTGCTAAAGGGCTGGAATAACGAATATGTTGATTTGTAATGTGCCAAAGTGCTGGGATAACGAGTATGTTGATTGGGAAAGAAAAGGGAGAGTATGGAAGTTACTGAGCGGTGAGTGGCAGGTCGCGATGGTGGATACTTGTTTGTTAAAGTTTCGGCTGTTGACTTTATCACTGGAGAGAAGAGACTTTTCTCTTCACTCAATCGCGGCCGACCACTCACCGCTCGGTAAGTTCCGTACTCTCCCCTTACTTTCCCAATCAACATATTCGTTTATCAAATTTGTTTGAAATAACAAACTACTTCCCCTGGTCCAGCATATTGAACGACACGCTGGGTGAATGTGGTCGTCCTACCGTCGGCTGGCAAGTGGATACGTTCGGTCACTCGCGCGAGCACGCTTCTCTGAACGCTCGACTGGGATTCGACGGTCTGTTCTTCGGACGGTTCGATTACCAGGACAGACGGACGCGAATGGAAACCAAGACCGCGGAGGTGATTTGGAGGGCGAGTCCAGATAATCTCGGTACGTTATTACAAAGGTTAGATTAGATATTTCAAAGTGCTAAACGTTAGGTAAAGTAGACACGAGTCTAAAAACGATCATAATCTCGGTACATTTTTATGAATTTTTGAAACTATCCTCCATTCAGCGAGAGAAGTTTCCAACTGACGCCAACTGTCAGTTTTAAAATCACTAAAAATCATCTCCGCTGACATACTTTTGCTTTTTTAAGTTTCTCGTGCACAGACATTTGTTTTTTGAGTTATTTTAAGAAATTTTTCGATCCGTTGCCAAAATCTTGGGAAATATCTTTTAATTTCAAAAATTACTTTGAAATTCTTTCGCTAAAATCATAACTGAAATTATTTTCATATTCATGTCATCGCTCATCACGATATCATATAAAAAACCCATAACTTTTTTTTGAACAATCGCATTGAGTTTTCCATTTGCTAACTACACTTATCCAAATATCAATCTACTTACAATTATTTTGAAACCTTTTTAGAAAAACTATTTGAACTGGGTTTTGAATGCTAAGTAAAGGACAACTAAATTTCCCAACGTTTTGCAACTTGTACCTGTTACTTCTTCAGAGGTTTGAGCAGTCCTCTGAAGAAGTAACTAGTACATGTTGCGAAACGTCGAGAAATTTAGTAGCCCTTTACTTAGCATTCAAAACCCAGTTCAAATAGTTTTTCTATAAACTTGTGCTAAGGATAAGTCAAGTAGACATGAGTCTAAAAACCATCATTTTGAAACCACTTTTTTGTTCCTAAGCCTAGTTAATAATCTTGTCCTTTGTCATCCTCATCGTCATCCACTCGCCCACTGACCAGAGCCACATGACCCGTTGTCAAAACAGTGCGTTGTTAAACACTACGTAACTATCAATCTTTGTCTCCGATTCTCAGGAGACGTTGCCGACATCTTTACTCACGCGTTCGAGACGCATTACAGCGCTCCTCCCGGCTTCTGCTTCGACATCATCTGCGGTGACGACCCCATGATTGACAACCCGTTGAGTCCAGAATACAACATCCCTAACAGAGTAAGCATCCAAAGATACAACTGGATCAAATTAAACCAACGTTTCATTGGCGTTGGCCAATGAACATTGGCCATTTTATTATTAGCAACACTATAACCGTCTCAAAAATTTATGCCCAAACGCAGTGTCCAGATAGCTCAATGGGTTAGAGCAACACCCGCGACAGGTGGAGATCGGGGTTCGTGTCCCCGTTTGGGCATCAATTTATGAGACGGTTATAGTGTTGTTAATAATAAAATACCCCGCGCATTGCAAGCGTTCGCAATTTGAATAAGATCTCATCCTAACATTGGCCATCTTTACAACTATGATTGTCTTGAAGGCCAATTTCTGGATTTAAAAATGAACCAGCGATTGAAAAAATTACAGGGAAGATTTGTGAAACCTGATTTAGATTGCAAGCGCTTGCAATGCGCGGGGTATTTTGTTATTATGACACAAAAATCGATGCCCAAACAAGAACTTGATCCTCAATTTACACTTGTCAATTTTTGAGAGGTTAGTAGTTTACCTGAAAATAAAAAAAGACCGGAAAGATTCTATTGTCGTGGGTAAGAGACAAGAAAGTTCAGCGTAACGACTAAACTTGTTGCAGGTGCGAGACTTTGTGGACCACGTCAAGAACAAAGCGACCAAATACCGGACCAACAACGTTCTAGTAACCATGGGAGACGACTTCATGTACCAAGAAGCTGGACTTTACTTCAAGAACATGGACAAGCTCATCAAGTAAGTACTTGCTGCTGAGCAAACGAGGCCGGCAACTAGTGGTAACGGTAGGTGCCATCCGATGGCGCTTGCGGCCGTTCTTTTTAACAAACCTCTACAATTAAATAATTACGACTCAAAATATCGGGATGTACCTGTTTATCAATCGTTGAGGTTAGCATTAATAAAGATTTATTGAGTGTAAACCAGTCTCAAATGCGAGTAATCTGCGAGAAATAACGAAACTAAATTTCTTATCACTCGAAACGACGGTGACTCCACCTGGCGGCATCCTACATTTTTGTTGCTGTAAGGCAGTCATTTGGCGGCCATTTTTGGCAAAGTCAGTTTAACCTCAGCCTTGGCTCTTTGACTTTACCTGTAAACTCAATAGTTGAAAGTATAATCGAGCTATTATTGCTCCCAGCAAACATTCTCACCTTGATTGTTTTTAGACTCATCTCTACTTTATCTAAACTTAGCACTAGTTTTGACAAAAAATATTTGAACTGGGTTTTGAATGCTAAGTAAAGTACAACTAAATTTCCCAACGTTTCGTAGCTTGTATCTTAGAGAAAAGAATATGGGTCCCATATTCTAAGCTTGTACCTTTCATTTTATGAAGGGTTAAAGCAGTCCTTGAAAAATTAACCTCACTCTGGTAATATTGTAGGTACTTACTTTACTTAACAGGTATGTAAATGCAGACACAGAGAGCAACGTCAACTTGTTCTACTCGACGCCGTCGTGTTACCTGAAAGCCGTCAACGACGAAGGAATAAGCTGGCCGGAGAAGACGGACGACTTCTTTCCGTACGCAAGCGAGTATCAGACGTATTGGGTCGGCTATTACACCTCGATGCCAACTCTCAAGTATTTCGAACGTCTCAGCAACAATTTCTTGCAGGTATATAACCGTTGAGTGTAGGTTATAGGTAGAGAAACAACGTCAATGTTACAGTCTCTGCGTGAAAGATGACTACCATACCGACAAAAATGCAGAGTACCGGAACGTCACGTTAAGTGGAGCCACTGTCGTATGAATTTTAATTTCGATATTTCTCGTAGGTTAACTCGCTTTTGAGACTTTTCATGCTCAAAAAATCTCCATCAATGTTTACCTCAACAATTGGTATACACATAACGGTATTAAAAAGCGAGTTAACCTACGAGAAATATCGAAATTAAATTTCATACGACAGTGGCTCCACTTAACGTGACGTTCCGGTACTCTGCATTTTTGTCGGTAAGGTAGTCATCTTTCACGCAGAGACTGTAACGTTGACGTTGTTTCTCTACCTATAACCTACACTCAACATTAGTATACTAGATCTAAATGGTCGACCATGTATTTGGAAAGCTGTCAGTTAATAAATTGATTTTCTCTCAACTCAGGTGAGTAAACAGCTTCTGACGTTATCGGGTGAGCAAGACGTGTCGGGTCTGACGGTCTTGCGTGAAGCGATGGGCGTACTTCAACACCACGACGCTATCACTGGTACAATGAAGCTCGAGGTCGAACACAATTATTACGACATGCTGAACTCGGGCGTCGCCAAAACCGCAGAAACCACAGCGAATGCTTTGAAGTGAGTTGTCTTGATATTTGATTTTAGCAGTCATTGAGCTTCGTCTTTTTTTTATACAAATTTATATAATATTTTATTGTTAGCACTTTTAATGTCGTGATGTATTTTTAGGTTTTTTTTTTATATCATCAGGCATTTATTGAGAAAACTGATAACCTCTCAAAAATGGATGCCCAAATGGGAAATCGAACCTCGATCTCCACCTGTCGCAGGTGTTGCTCTAACAAATTGAGCTACTTGAACACCTAATTTGTTGAGAGGATTTTAGTGTATTTGATGAGAATGACGGATCTCCAAGGAGTAGAACCAAGAGGCTGTGAATACTCACAGTCACTCTGATTCTAGTGACGCTATACCATGTCACAACCTGTCAATCTTGCGTTTCTACTCTCAAGTAGAATTTGTCTTCAATGCCGATCTGTTTCCCGTGCAGCGCTCTGATTGGCAGCGGCTCCACGCCCGTCCCAGTGTGGAACTGCTTGAAGCTGAACATCAGCGAGTGCAGCGCGACGGAAAGCGCAGACAACTTTGTTGTCACCGCGTACAATCCACTGAGCCGACCCGTGGCCGAGTACATCCGAGTCCCGGTCACCAATCTCGACCTTCAGGTGCAACAACCTGACGGCAAGGAGCACAACTAACTCTCACTAAGCTACCATGGCTACCAAACGTTGAATCTACCATTGAACCTCCTATGCTAGGCCATGATATACCCGTGGTAACATAAGATAGCAGAATTGTGAAGCTCTGTCAGGCGATCTCAGCATCTCCATGGATACCAAACGTTGAATCTACCATTGAACCTCCTATGTTAGGCCATGATATACCCGTGGTAACATAAGATAGCAGAATTGAGAAGCTCTGTCAGGTGATCTCAGCATCTCCATGGCTACCAAACGTTGAATCTACCATTGAACCTTCTGTGCTAGACCATGATATACCCGTGGTAACATAAGATAGCAGAATTGTGAAGCTCTGTCAGGCGATCTCAGCATCTCCATGGCTACCAAACGTTGAATCTACCATTGAACCTCCTATGCTAGACCATGATATACCCGTGGTAACATAAGATAGCAGAATTGAGAAGCTCTGTCAGGCGATCTCAGCATCTCCATGGCTACCAAACGTTGAATCTACCATTGAACCTCCTATGCTAGGCCATGATATACCCGTGGTAACATAAGATAGCAGAATTGAGAAGCTCTGTCAGGTGATCTCAGCATCTCCATGGCAACCAAACGTTGAATCTACCATTGAACCTCCTATGCTAGGCCATGATATACCCGTGGTAACATAAGATAACAGAATTGAGAAGCTCTGTCAGGCGATCTCAGCATCTTCATGGCTACCAAACGTTGAATCTACCATTGAACCTGCTATGCTAGACCATGATATACCCGTGGTAACATAAGATAGCAGAATTGAGAAGCTCTGTCAGGCGATCTCAGCATCTCCATGGCTATTAAGCGTTGAATACCGACCTTCAGGTGCAACAACCAGACGGTAGGGTGTCAGTCATGTACCAAGCCATAGAGCTATCCGAGGCACACAGATACCATCTTGGCAGGGCGAGATGAGGGATCCCAGAAGGCTCAGGCTACTAGTACTTAGTTAACTTTGTATAGTCAGAGTTGCAGTGCTAATGATAAACTTGCTGCTGAGCAAACGAGGCCGGCAACACGTGGTAACGGTAGGTGCCACCCGATGGCGCTTGCTGCTGAGCAAACGAGGCCGGCAACACGTTGTAACGGTATGTGCCACCCGATGGCGCTTGCTGCTGAGCATACGAGGCCGGCAACACGTGGTGACGGTAGGTGCCACGGAGGTTTTGAACAAACCTCTACAATTAAATAATAAAGACTCAAAATATCACGATACATGTTTATCAATCGTTGAGGTTAGCATTAATCAAGATTAATTGAGTGTAAACCAGTCTCAAATGCGAGTAATCTGCGAGAAATAACGAAATGAAAACTTAACTCTCAAGAGGACAGTGATTCCATATCATAAAAACAAAACTACAATTTTTGTCGGTAAAGTAGTGGATTTATTATAGTACTGTGACTCTGACTATACCTGTAAACCCAAAACTAACGCGGCTTTCCTTTTTTCATTTCAATTGTGTTATCAAAATTCCCAAATCTAAAAGTTACTTTCGCCGTAGGTTCCGTGATTCCCTCGGAAATCATCAACCTTCCGGACGCCGTGCTGCTGGTTCCCGGCCGAGACAGTCCCGCTACCGCGGAGCTGGTTTTTCGTGCCGATAGCTTGCCTCCGCTCGGCTTCCAGTCGTTCTACGTCAGCCAAAGCTCCGGGGAAAATGCGCGCGAGCCAAACCAAGCCAAGCCGGAACCCAGAGCTACCACCATCGGGAATAAGGTGAAGAAAACATTCCTCAGCTCTGTTGGCTGATTTTACAATTTCGCAACACTGCGCTGGGTCAGGTATTGGATGGGTGACGATCATACATGTGACCAGTTCTGTTTGGGAGAGAGGTTGGAGGGATGAAAGTTAAGCAACACTGTGCTGGATCAGGTATTGGATGGGTGACCATCATACACATGACCAGTTCTGTTTGGGAGAGAGGTTGGAGGGATGAAAGTTCAGCAACACTGCGCTGAGTCATGTATTGGATGGGTGACCATCATACACATGACCAGTTCTGTTTGGGAGAGAGGTTGAAGGGATGAAAGTTAGTACAGCAACATCACTCGCCTTGCTTATCAACCTCTCGACAGCATGGATTTGTGGAGGAATCCTGTTGTTCACGTTGTACTGTCCTTCGGAAGGGACGTTAAGCCGGTGGTCCCCTTGCTCTTTGACAGGAGTAGGCTATGTTCTCTGGGCTCTGTTCTAGGCTAGGTTAGGTTCATCATCATACACTCATTCACATAGCCCGTTCGTCATTAGACCAGTGCCACATGGCCAGATGTCAAAACAGTGTACAGCAATGTACAATGGTAAGAGGTAAATAAAAATCAGTAAAACTGACAGCTGAGAAAATGAACCCATCCTTGACAAATCACATGATTAGCAACTGTTTTCTGCATGTTTACATTGAGCTTTGATAAATAAATGCTAAACCGATTTAAAAAATGTTCGGTTTTCTCTTTTTTTAGAATGTCGTAGTGAACATCGACGACAACGGCCTGACGCAATCGATCACGATCAACGGCATCGACGTGAGCCTCGTGCAGACGTTCGAGTATTACGTCAGCTCGGACAAGGGCGGTGATCGTGGAGAGCTTTCGAACGCGTACATCTTCCGACCGAACGGAACGGAAACCATCGACGTTGGTATCACCGGCTTCAAAGTTGTTCGCAGTGAGTCATGAGCACAACTTGCACAACTCGCTTTCAATTACGTTGCCCCGCTGGGTTTACAGGTTTATCAACCGTCAGTGGCACTTTCTGTTCTTTGGGAAACAGCATTCGTTGGTCTGAAATCTTGATTAGGTAACAACTAGGAAATTGGACAAAAATAATAATAAGTTATGATTTAAGAAAAACTATTGAATTGGGTTTTGAATGCTAAGTAAAGGGCTACTAAATTTCCCTAAATTACTTATTAGTATTACTAATTAACTTACTAAATTGGGAAATTTAGATGTCCTTTCTTAGCATTCAAATCCTATTTCAAATAGTTTTTTCTTAAAACTAGTGCTAAGGATAAATCAAGACATGAGTCTAAAAACCATCATAAGTTATGATTGTTTTTAGACTCATGTCTACTTAATCTAACCTTAGCACTAGTTTTGACAAAAACTATTTCAACTGGGTTTTGAATGCTAAGTGAAGAACAACAGAATTTAAGGACAACTGATTTGAATCGGTCGGTAGCTTGCAAACAAACACTCACAAAACAGAAAAAATATTTCTTATCTTGGAAGTCAAATTGAGTCTTGGCTGCACTCGCTACGCTCATTTTATCTAAACCTCTTGGATAACGTGTATCCAGTCGTTGGAGTTTTGAAAAGTAACAATTCAATTCAATTCAATTCAATTTTCTTTATTTTGTAAAATACATATACTCAGGAAATGAAATAATATAATGTATATAGAGTACAAAAAAAGCGATATTAATTTTTTTTTTTGCAGGACTGGGTCGTTGCCCTATTGATCTTCCATATAACCCATTTTTTGTAATTTCTAAACTCGACTCAAAGAGTGGCCTGTAAATCCATTCAGTTCGGATCGCATTTTCATAAGTTGTTGAATTTTTACTGTAAAACCTCCCTTAAAAACCGATTAGAAAAGATATGAACAGCGTTGGTGTAATCAACCTAAAGTTACCTCCATATGCAATGCATTTGTATCATTGTTAAAAGTATTTGACCAGGCTCACGATATCTTAAACCAAGAGAGAAATCTAGCCCAACTTGTGAGCAATATGAGTTCATATCATGATTTTACCGTTTCAGCTCCGTTGGTCGAAGAAGTGCATCAAGAGTTCGGGAACTGGGTCAGTCAGGTGATCCGAGTCTACGCCGGGGAAAACCACGTCGAGTTCGAGTGGATGGTTGGACCAATCCCAGACGAGTGAGTTTTACGATGGTTACCTTTTGTTTTGTTAAATGCACTGCATTTTGTCTGGTATGGATTGTTCTTCTTGCCCAGAACATTGATGACGTGGTAGCTTTTGTAACGAATAATAGGTTCGATTCTGTTAGACTTGACGATCTTTACGAAAACTGGAAAAAATACGTCGGTTGTTATTACGTCTGGAAGATATTTTAGAAGATGTGTAATAAAATGATTAGTTCCTTCCCAATTTGTTCCTTACCGAAAATCCATGCCAACTTTATTTGCTGCCTGTCGGTTTGCATTCTTTTTTTTTAGCAACAAAGAAAACGTGAATCTTTTGGTTGAAATACAGATTCTTATACCAACGATTCTCAAAACCTCAAAGAAATCAAAGAATATATGTTTGGTCGAAGAAACGGTGGGATTCTGATTTTATGCTGTGAATAAATCTTCGAACCTTTTGTACCTTTCAAACAAATTAACTAAAGAATCTTTGAAAAACCCTAGAATTAATTTTTTCTTACACTTTCATGTGTTTCGTCTGATTTAAGTGTCTTTATTATTATTTTCACTTTAATATAAAAAACAAGATTGGTAAAATAAATATTCTGTCGGTTAAATGTAAAAAAAAAAACACACACACACAAAAGGAAAAGCGTTACTAATTAAAAAATTAAATTAAAATACCAATTAAAACCTGTCGACGTATAAATCTCCAGCCTAATAAAATGAGTGTTTAATTCCTCTTCAGAGATGGTATTTCCAAGGAGATCATCTCCAAGTACGCCACCGATCTTGCCTCTGAATCCACGTTCTACACGGACTCCAACGGCCGCGAGCTGCTGAAACGAGTTCGCAACTTCCGACCGACGTGGGACGTCGAGCTGACGGACGCGGAGAAGATCGCGTCCAACTTCTATCCCGTCGTCTCCAAGATTCTCATCAGAGACGAGAACACTGACGTAGAGGTGGCAGTGCTCGTTGATAGGTCAGAGGGCGGGGCGAGCATTCAAGACGGAGCAATGGAGCTTCTTGTACGTTCGATAAGTCGTGAAGATCAATTCCAATGTTTGTCCTTCGGAAGTTTAGTTCTAGTAAATGTCGAAACCCGGTGCCGGTACATAGCCTACTCCTGTCAAAGACCAAGGGGACCACCGGCTAAACGTCCCTTCCGAAGGACGGTACAACGCGAACAACAGGATTCCTCCACAAATCCATGCTGTCGAGAGGTTGATAAGCAAGGCGAGTGAAGTTGCTGTACTAACTTTCATCCCTCCAACCTCTCTCCCGAACAGAACTGGTCATGTGTGTAATGGTCACCTATCCAATACCTGACTCAGCTCAGTGTTGCTTAACTTTCATCCCTCCAACCTCTCTCCCGAACAGAACTGGTCATGTGTATGATGGTCACCCATCCAATACCTGACCCAGCGCAGTGTTGCCTAACTTTCATCCCTCCAGCCTCTCTCCCAAACAGAACTGGTCATGTGTATGATGGTCACCCATCCAATACCTGACTCAGCGCAGTGTTGCTTAACTTTCATCCCTCCAACCTCTCTCCCGAACAGAACTGGTTATGTGTATGATGATCACCCATCCAATACCTGACTCAGCGCAGTGTTGCTTAACATAAGCGATCTCACAATTACTGTTGTTGTTATCAAACCATTCTATTTGAAAGCTCCACCAAATTTTCATCTTCCTACACGGTTTTCCACGAATTTTTCAAACTACACTAATAAACCTGCCGCGTCCCCGTCAAGGTGCACCGTCGAATCCTGCGCAACAACGAGCTGAACGAAGTGACTTACGGCCAAGGAACGGTCGCACGAGGCAAGCACTGGCTCGTGGCGGGGCCGATCGCAGGAACGTCTCTGGCGGCGCAGGAACGGCTGCTGCAAGCGAGCAAGCTTCTCAAGCCGTGGACCTTTGTGTCTCCGGCAAGTGGACTGTCACAGCCGGAATGGGCCGCCGCACACAACATTGAGGTTAGGAAACTTCACATCTAATTGCCGAATTGATTTCATTCGTTTAACCAGTTTCAAGTGAAATTAATCCGAGATTTGGAACTTTCGATGTACATCAATCGGTCAAGTCAGGTGGTGTCAGATTTTCGAAGTTGCTAAGCATTTATGCTAAGATCGGTGATCGAGTCCCTGGCTAAGCATCGATATTTGAGAGATCACAATGTACCTACTTCCTAAAAATGAAAAATCAATAATCTGTTTCAAGGTATTCGTTGTTTTACAAGCATTAACATTCTTTTGTCCTCATGTGCAGTTCTCTTATCTTTGTTGTATCTTTTTACATAAAGGTAGAGTAAGCTGTCAATCCAATCGGTCTATTTCTGAACCCCTTAATGAAATTCTTATGGCGGACGAGAAAAAGCAGCGAAATTGTTGATACCAAAGCAGAGCAAGTGTGTTTAACGTGCTACTCTTGGACTTACAGTTCTCCGGCCTGACCGGCTCGGGACTACCGACCAACGTTCAGATACTGACACTGGAACCGTGGACACAAAACACGTTGCTGCTTCGTCTGGAACACATCCTGGAAGTCAACGAGGACGAGCAACTCTCACAACAGGCAACAATCAACCTCACTGTGAGTCTGTCTGTCCTGGACAGAACATAGGATCCAGTCAGCTGATATCAAATAACCTGGATAGAACATAGGATCCAGTCAGCTGATCTCAAATAACCTGGATAGAACATAGGATCCAGTCAGCTGATCTCAAATAACCAGGATAGAGCATAGGATCCAGCCAGCTGATCTCAAATAACCTGGATAGAGCATAGGATCCAGTCAGTTGATATCAAATAACCTGGATAGAGCATAGCATCCAGCCAGCTGATCTCAAATAACCTGGATAGAGCATAGGATCCAGCCAGCTGATCTCAAATAACCTGGATAGAGCATAGGATCCAGCCAGCTGATCTCAAATAACCTGGATAGAGCATAGGATCCAGTCAGCTGATCTCAAATAACCTGGATAGAGCATAGGATCCAGCCAGCTGATCTCAAATAACCTGGATAGAGCATAGGATCCAGCCAGCTGATCTCAAATAACCTGGATAGAGCATAGGATCCAGCCAGCTGAACTCAAATAACCTGGATAGAGCATAGGATCCAGCCAGCTGATCTCAAATAACCTGGATAGAGCATATGGTCCAGCCAGCTGATCTCAAATAACCTGGACAGAGCATAGGATCCAGCCAGCTGATCTCAAATAACCTGGATAGAGCATAGGATCCAGTCAGCTGATCTCAAATAACTTGGATAGAAGATAGGATTATTTAATAAATAAAAATCTTCTTTTCTCAATACTATAAATTTGGTTAATGCAATATACAACTTGGCTTCGTCGAAATTGACTTTAAGTTGTTGGTTTATCAGACGCTGTTTGCCCGCCTGACCGTCAACTCTGCGGTGGAAACAACGCTGGGTGGAAACCAGCCGATCGAAGAACTGAACCGACTTCAGTGGAACTCGGAAGTGAAGCACGAGCGGCAGCCGAGAGATAACAAAGCGGTGGACATCACGGCGGTAACTCTCAACCCGATGGAAATCCGAACGTTCATCGTGGACTACACTCTTGTCTAATGCATGGTTATTGACATGTCTTTAATACTGTTTCTTGGTTTTGTTAAGCGTGAATTGTGATGGACATTCTTAAGAAGAAGATGAAGATGTAGAGGATAGGCATTACAAGAAGTTATTACACTAAGACTTTGTTCTTTAGGTTGATTTTTCATTTTGATTAACTCCTGTGTATTACTATATTCTGTTGATCAATAAAAAGTTATTAATACCACTTTGATTTGGTCTTTCTGAAAATCTTTCGTATTCATTGCCATCCTTTTTAGGTCAGGTTTTTACCAAAATGTTGAGCTACAAGTTGGATCTCTGACTCACAGAAACATCTGAATTTCACTGCATGTGATTGGAATTCGTCATGGCAACAGTTTCAACAAAATTTTGAGCTACAAGTTGGATCTCTGACTCACAGAAACATCTGAATTTCACTGCATGTGATTGGAATTCGTCATAGCAACAGTTTCAACAAAATGTTCAACTATAAGTTGGATCTCTAGCTCACAGAAACATCTGAATTTCACTGCATGGGATTGGAAGTCGTCATGGCAACAGTTTCAACAAAATGTTCAACTATAAGTTGGATCTCTAGCTCACAGAAACATCTGAATTTCACTGCATGTGATTGGAAGTTGTCATGGCAACAGTTTCAACAAACACTTCAACTAGGAGGCAAGATTTTGGTAAAATTGAAACTTGCTAGACTAGTCGAAATGTTTCACATTGTCACAGGGAAAGAGGCAAACAGAGAAATGCAAAAATACACAAACAATCCTTTTGCCAGAGCCCGGAGTAAATAAAAAATGCAAAGAAACGGCTACAACACAAACGTGGGGAGATTCTCTTTCATTGGGCAAACCATCCCGGGATGGAATCACATTTAGGACTACAACATACTACCCAAAAAACTAGAAGAATTCAAACTATTTCTTTAGACTGAATAAATAAATGTTACTAATTAGAACTACTAATTAAATAAATGTCTATAGTTATTGTATTAAGATGTTAAGTGTGAGGTATGTATACCAGACAGCATTGCTTAAAACAGTAAAGCAATAATAATAATAATAATATTATTATTATTATTATTGTTTTACTGTTTTAGGCAATTATTATTATGTCAATTGGTATTAGTTTAAATATTTATTTACATTACTTTAGCATAAATGAGGCAGCTCATTGTAAGTAGTTCAACTAAAGTTTTATTTCAACAATTAAAAGGTAGGATCTAGCAGGAAGATGAAGATGGTTTGCAAAGCTATTGTCTTCAAATTGACTGATTTGTGTAGTTTACAGACGCACTAGTTTCAGGGTCGTGTGGCGCTGGTCTAATGGCGATGAACCTTTCCTAGCCTAGAAGGGAGGAGAGGAAACCAAGTGCCAGCACGTAGCCTACTTCTGTCGAAGATCAAGGTGACTACCGGCTAAACGTCCCTTCCGAAGAACAGTACAACGTGAACAACAGGATTCCTCCACAAATCCATGCTGTCGAGAGGTTGATAAGCAAGGCGAGTGAAGTTGCTGTCACTTCAGTGATCTCACTAGAACCAGAGTTTTCAGCAAAAAAAAAACCTTTATGTGGTCACCCATCCAATACCAGTCAAAGCCTTGTTTTTCTCATGAAAGAAAATGTCAGTATTCAAAGCAAAGAGTCTGACGTGCATAACCTTTGGTGATTTCGAGTAGTAAATTATAAAAACCGGGCATCAAAGAATAAAATTATATCGATGGGCATTTGGAGCTGGTGGATCAGTTCCTTACCAAAGATTCAGTTTTGCAGATCGGAAAACAATTTTCCAATAATTTCCAATGGTTATAACTAATCTCATAAGAAAAAATTATCTTGTTATAAAAAGTGGTACTTCATGGCAGTACTTGAGTTTATTTGTTTGATAAATTTACTATTTTAATCTTTGATTGAACTGAATGGTAACAAGATAAGCTCCTGCACCTGTTAGCAAATTTTTATTTTTATTTTTTTCAATGTGATTATGATCTAAATGCACTCCTCACTTCACTTCGCAAGTGACATCTTTTGAAGATTTATGTTGGTGCTACTTTTATATGATATAAATCAACAACAAAGATAAGACAATCAAAACACTTATCTACGATTACAACTTGTCAATTATTATCTCACGCTTATCGTTATTGTGAGTACATTGATAACACAAAAATTCCATCTCAATTTTAACTTTCAATACTGCATTGGTCTATTTTGAAATGCACGTTGTAAAACAGTTATCACTCACGTATTAAAGTTGAAGTTAGTATCGTTTGGATATCGTACCGACAGTAAATCAAAGCCCGAGACAGAAATGTTACGGTGGTTGGTCCTTGCGAGCTTAGCGGTAACCCTACCGATGATCTTGGCCCACCCGTTCCTCAAAGCAGCACCAAAGGCAGCTTGCGGCTATGACGTAAGTTTCTCAAGCAACCTTATCTAAAATTCAACGAGGTGTTGTTAATTTTCTATGAAAACATTTTTAAATCATTTGGTATCCTATTATTAGGGACACTAATAACCTCTCAAAAATTGATGCCCAAACGGGTATTGTTCTTACCATCTGAGCTACTGGGACACATTTTGAAAGGATTTTAGTGCATTTTATGAGAATGACGGATCTCCAAGTAGTAGAACCACGCAACTGCGAATACTCCGTCACTCTGGATAGTTTTAATGTTAATGTAACGAGTGTAGATATGAATGAATTTAAAATAATGGGCATGAAGTGGGCGAAACAATTGTAATGTTAAGTTCCTCTCTTATCTAATGTGTAAAATACTGGCTGATTAGCTAATAAATAAACATATTATTCTAGTGACACTATACCACGTCACAACCATTCAATCTCCAGTAACTCCACTTTAACGTTGAATGCGTTATAATATATATAATTATTTGGTGTTATACTTCAGTCATGCGCTCCGATTGTCTCTGGCAAACTGAACGTTCACATGATTCCGCACAGTCACGACGACGTGGGCTGGCTGAAGACTGTCGATCAATATTACTACGGATGTAAGTAAAAATGTTACGAGTCTTATCTTTCCCTGTAGCCGCAACTTGTAACTCGCGGTTTTGATCTTTTGTTCCAGCTCGAAGCAACATCCAGCAAGCAGCAGTCGAGTACATAATCGATTCCGTTGTGGAGAGTTTGTCGGCTAATCCGGCAAGGAGGTGATTATATAAGCTAACGTGACTTATCATGGGAAATCTGGTTAAAACCGCAAATGATTGCTGTGGGAAACATGTTTTATTATTAAAAAACACTAATAAACTCTCAAAAGTTGATGCCGAACGGGGAACTTTAACCCCAATCTCACGTGTTGTCGCACGTGTTGCTCTAACCAAATACTCTCTAACCCAAAGACCAATTGACCTACTTGCAAGTAGCTTTGAGAGGATTTTAGTGCATTTGATGAGAATGACGGATCTCCAAGTTGTTTGAACCTTGAATTCAGTTTTCTAAGCAAGAAATTATGTAGAAGCAATCGTAGCCCATCTTGAATGAAAACAAAAACATTGTCCATCATAACTGGTCTTTGATCACAAACAGATCACAACCAAATCATAACCAAAGACACAACCCCCTGCATGACAGTTAACCTACCCAGCTGAGTAAACGGTTCCAAGCTTATCTTTCGGCAACTTTAAAGGAACTAAAAGAACTGTACATTTCATAATTATTTATTCCAAGAATTCTACCACACCGTCCATTTTCTGACAGTGCATTAGAGAAATCATTATTATTATTTTCATCTTACGTCGGTGACCCCTTATAGGTTCATCTACGTGGAGACCGCATTCCTGTCGAAATGGTGGGGTGATCAGACCGACGAGAAGAAGGAGCAGGTTCGCGGTCTTGTTGACTCCGGCCAGCTGGAAATCACCAATGGAGCTTGGACGATGAACGACGAAGGAGCAGCTCACTATCATTCTATCATCGACCAGTTCTCGTGGGGCTTCAAGTAAAGTGCAATCGCTTTTCAATCTGCAATTTGCATTTTATTTTGACAAACAATGAAACAGATGTATTTAGGAATTTCCAAAATTTCTAAACGAATTGTGGGGAAAATATGCTACACTAAAAGTGTAAACACATTTTACTGATCTCAGTAACAACCTTTTCAAATGTCTGATCTGGGAAAAGATTAAGCAAGCAAATAAATTACATAAATTAGCTGTAAAAGTAACAAGTTAACTGCTCTAGATAGTCTAAGTTAAGAAATTAAATATTTTTTAACAAAATCTGTATAATTTCAGAGTTTTGAACGACTGGTTTGGAGAATGCGGTCGACCGACGGTTGGCTGGCAAATCGATCCGTTCGGTCATTCTCGTGAGCACGCGTCGATCATCGCTCGACTGGGATTCGACGGCGTGTTCTTCGCGCGGCTCGATTATCAAGACAGAGATAAAAGAATGGCTGACAAAACCGCCGAGATGATTTGGCGCGGAAGTCCTGATAATCTGGGTACGAGTCTACCACAACGCTAAAAAATATCCTTGCGTACTTCTGCCGAAAATGTATTTTTAATGAAAAGTTTGTCCGTTCAACTTTTGAGTTCAAAGGTATAGTCAGAGAACTGGAGTTAATATTAAAATTTCTCCTTAACGAAACGAGGCCGGCAGCACGTGGTAACGGTACGAGCCACCGGATGGCGCTTGCTGCCGTCCTTTTTAACAAACCTCTACACTTAAATAATTACGACTCAAAATATCACGATACATGTTTATCAATCGTTGAGGTTAGCATTAATAAAGTTTAATTGAGTGAAAACCAGTCTCAAATGCGAGTAATCTGCGAGAAATAACGAAAATAAAATTTCTTACCACTCGAAACGACGGTGACTCCACCTGGCGGCATCCTACATTTTTGTCGCGGTAAAGCAGTCATTTGATGGCCATTTAGTGTGAAGATTTTTTTTTTTCTGAGAATACTTTTTGGCAGAACGTCAATAAACTTTGAAGACCGTTTACAGCAACGTTTAAATTCTTGACTTAATTCAAAAGTACAAAGATTTCAAACATGATCATGACTCCCAAGTCCCACTTCACATGTGTCAATACAAAAAATGTGTGAAAAACATCTTCATCGATATCTGTTATGTTTAAAAAATGTCTTGAACAAATTTCAGGGGACTCTTCCGACATTTTTACGCACGTGTTTGAGACCCACTACTCAGCTCCAAACGGCTTTTGCTTCGACATAAACTGTGGCGACGACCCAATGGTTGATGACCAGTCCAGTCCCGAATACAACATCCCCGAAAAGGTACAATAAAAGTACCCATTTAATATTATCCAAGTTGTATCTGATTTGTTCCTCCGAGAATTATTTCCAGTTTCTCTACATTGTGCTTCCATATTGATTACTCAAACATTGATATTAAACAATTATTCATCTTTTACTTAAAACTTACTTTTAAAATGCCACTTGCAAGGCAGAAAATCAATAAATGGAACCTTTCTTCCCTGATTTAAGATACATGCTATGTGTTCGAGCCACATTCAAATACTACTTTACAATCTTACAAAGGTGCTTATAGTTTGCAATGTCTTCCAGGTACGAGCATTCACAGAACACGTCAAGAACAAAGCAACGAAATATCGCAGCAACAACGTACTTCTAACGATGGGCGATGATTTCATGTATCACGATGCAAACGTTTATTTCAAGAACATGGACAAGGTCATCAAGTAAGTGACAACATTTTTGAAACGTAATTGAATCTTCTGAGTTGCCGGCATTTGCAGAAAAAATATTCCATAAGAGCTTTGACATTTTCATCCCTTTGAATGTTTTATATCTTATTGGTTTTTACATATCATACATGGTAATAGACTAGACTAGAGTACCCACTGAAAATCCTGGACACGCTGCTGAAATTATACCGTCTCTGTTACAGATATGTGAACGCTGATGCCTCAAGCAATGTCAACGTCATCTACTCGACTCCGGCTTGCTACCTGAAAGCCGTTAACGACGAAGGATTAAGTTGGCCGGAGAAATCGGACGACTTCTTCCCGTACGGTCAGGACTCGCAGTCTTATTACGTTGGCTACTTCACTTCTAGAGCAACTTTGAAGTATTTTGAACGTCTTGGCAATAATTTCTTGCAGGTAATGTTGAATTTCTCTAAACTACATACCAAACTTTGCAGTCAGCCTTAACTTTCTTACTGGCACTTCTTGTTCAGAAGGGTTTTGTTTCCAAAGCTACAAAATCGCTATCCTGGGCAATTTTTAAACATCAAGTCCTTTTTACACTTTAAAAAAGAGAAGACACCGTAAAACCACAAGAACCATCAACCAATTGCTTTCAAAACCTAAGAAAAATAAAAATTGTTATGAAAAATAATATTGAGCCTAATATTATTGCACACCTCAACAAATACTAAAAATACTTTCATAATTTAATGTCAACATGTCTGAGACTTGAGGTTATTTGCTTTGTCTGTTTTGTGATGAATTTGAAGAAAAATCCAGGTTTTTTAAGCGGACAAATACAATTTCAGGCAAGCAAGCAGCTACTGACGCTCACTGGCGCTAGTGTCCAGACCGGTTTAACTCAGCTACGTGAAGCGATGGGAATTCTGCAACACCACGATGCGATCACCGGTACGATGCTAGACCACGTCGGTCAGGACTACGCTAGGATTCTTGACTCTGCAATCGCCGCTAGTGCACGAGAGACTGAGCTTGCAATTAAGTGAGTTTTTTATAAAATACCATCAACCGTCTTGGATTTTGAGAAGTGCGGTGTGACACTTTTATTTGTTTCTCTTTTCTGCTAGATGATTCTAGCAGAACCATGATTGTTTATTGTGGATTTGAGAAACTCTGTGACAATGGGTCTTGTGGTGCTGGTCTAATGGCATCGGTGAATAAATAGATGATGACGAGGATGATGATTCTTATTTAGCCTATTAGGAAGAAGAGGAAACTCGATAAAGGAAACTTAGCACACTTCTGTCGAAAAGCGCCAACGAGAGCGTCTCTTTCGAAGGACGGTACAACGCGAACAACAGGATTCCTCCACAAATCTATGTTGTCGAGAAGTTGATGAGCAAGGCGAGTGAAGTTGCTGTACTTACTTTTATCCCTCCAATCTCTTGTTTGCATGACCAAATAATGCATGAGACTTGGTGATCAGTTTTGCTAATTTCCTGCGTTTTTGCAGAACTTCCTCTTGCAGCATACCCCACTGATCACTTATCACTTCTGTGCCAACTCAGACTTAGACTATCACTTGTCAAAGCTAACTCAGACCCTCCATACTACACAAAAGACATTAAAAGTCTGAAAAGAAAATGTCAAAAATTGTATAAGTCCCGGAGGCACAACAAAATAGAATTTAGAAATATGAGCAATCGGCTCCTTGTAGCAAAAAACTTAGCTTATGACAAATACCTGAAAGGTTTATTGGGGGGTACTCAAGAGGAGAACAGAAAGTGGGATAAGTTTTACAAACACATAAAACAGAAAAGGGGGTCAAACTCGACAATATCAGTACTAAAAAAGGATGGAATAAGTGTCACAAATGAGAAAGAAATTGCAAATTTACTAAACACACACTATTCCACAGTATTCAGCGAAAAGATCGAGGAAGATGAGATTGAGATTGAGATTGAAGCCCAAAGAAACGACACTGACGCATTTAGTATTAGTAATGACAGCATTGCGGAAGTAATAGGCAACTTAAGTAAGAATAAGTCTGCTGGACCAGACAATATCTCAAACGATTTTTTAAAGCTATCAGGGGAAGTTGTTCCTTACTTAAGATGTATTTTCCAGATATCCATAAATAATTGTCAAGTTCCATGTGCATGGAAACATGCAATAGTAGCACCAATTGCTAAAGGGGGGAAAAAAGATCTCCCAGAAAATTATCGACCCATTAGTCTTATCAGCAGTACATGCAAAGTTTTTGAGACACTAGTGTCCAAATACATAAGACACTCACTTAAGCGAACAAATGAACTGATATCGGCCCAACACGGTTTTAGGCCAGGTTATTCCTGTGAGTCGCAGTTGACTAGCCTCATACAGGAGCTCTCTGAATCAGTGGATAGTCATGGGGAAATAGATGCTATCTTAATAGACTTAGCTAAAGCATTTGATGTAGTACCACACCATATCTTAGTTAGAAAGCTAAGAAAACTAAACTTGGACACAAGAGTTGTAAAATGGATTCAGGAATGGCTGACTAACAGAAAACAAGTGGTAAGAGTTGGAAGTAGCTATTCAGATGAAGTAATAGTAACATCAGGCGTACCACAGGGAAGCGTACTGGGACCACTTCTCTTTATAATTTTTATAAACGACATAAACAAAGAAATATCATGTAAGTTACGCCTATTTGCAGACGATTGTATGATATACTCTGAGGTACGGGACTTGAATGATTGTGAAAATCTACAGGATAATCTAAATAGGATATGCCAATGGACTTATGAAAATAATATGAGACTGAATGAGCCCAAAAGCAAGCTAGTTAAATTCACAAACAAGCGAAAAGGTAACCAACTTAAATACAACTATAAAATGAACTCTGTACCTTTAATTTATGAAAATAATTGTAAATATCTTGGTGTAATACTAGATAGTAAATTGAAATGGCGGAGGCAGGTGGAGTGCGTAGCGGGGAAAGGAATGCGTAGCTTAAATTTTGTAATGAGGAACCTCAGATCATGCAGCGTGGAGGTAAAGGAGATGGCTTATAAATCAATTGTAAGGCCATCTTTGGAGTTTGCCAGCCTTGCATGGGATCCAAACCAGCAGGGGTTAAAAGAAATGTTGGAGAAGGTACAGGGAAAGGCCGCACGAAAGGTACTATCTAAGTACGGGCGGAGACACAGCCCCACGGAGATGATCCGTGATTTGGGGTGGAAACCTTTAGAAGACAGAAGAGCAAATGCTAAGCTATTAGCCATGTATAAAATAACAACGGGGCAGGAAGCGTGGAAGGAAATGACAAGTTTAATTAAAAAATCAGATTACCTAGGTAGACACGACCATTATTTTAAGCTAGCTATTAGAGGTTACAATTCTGATGTAGGTAGATTCTCTTTTCTGGGAACGACAATCCAAAAATGGAATAGTATTAACGCAGTGCTAAGCTCATGGCCAGACTCAGTTGAGTCTTTTAAAAAAAGACTGAGAGCTCTGGATGAGTAGTATTACTAAGTGTTTAATGAAGAAATAATTGTAAGATTGTTATATGATGCTGACCATGCAAATTGTACCAGCATATTAATATAGTTCCTTTTATAGAGTCCTTATGTATTTTTAGTGCGAGAAGGAACTAAATACTTTATTATACTTTAATTATAATAATTATATTATTTTTTTATTATACTTTACTATATATTAATATAGTTTCTTTTATAGAGTCCTTATGTATTTTTAGTGCGAGAAGGAACTAAATACTTTATTATATTGTAACCCAGTGGATGAGCTGTAATCAATAAACCAAATACATACATACATACAGACCTTGTTAGTCTGTGATTTAACGAAGTTGAAAGATATTGTTGTCAAAAAGCTAACTCTTATGAAGAACCAGTAGGTAATCAATTAATCTTGTATTATTTCGCGATCTAGTTTTCGATCATCCTTCAAGAATAAACAATGTGCTAGCAGAGAAACTTCTCAGCGGCTTCCTTGAGTTTAATGTCGGATGAAATCAGTAGCTCTTTTGCAATTTGGTGTCTTGGTGAATGGTTTTTGTGGTTGTAGCATCCACATCCCGCGAAGGTAGGCTTCCAGCAGCACTTGCAAGTGTTACAGGCATTGGCTGCCCTTGAGACTCGAATCAGGGTCAGGTCAGGGCTATGTCAGTTTGGTCAGGGTCATAAAACTTTATGATACAACCAGTTGCTAGGCCATTGTTAGCTGTGGGCGGCGTTCAGACAAGGGTGTGTAGTATGGTTAATACGGAGCATCTTTCAGTTTCAGTGTCTTTTACAAGTTGTTCGGTATTGTTTAAGTGAATCAAGAGTTTTTTTCTTGGTTCTAGACTCTCGTTTAACTTCTAAAAGAATACCATAATGATTCTATGCTTAAATTCTATAACCTAACCTAAATCATTTTCTTTGGTTTCAGCGTTGGTTTCAGCATTGGCAAGTTATATATGGTTATGTTATATATCGTTCAATTTCATTCCATCTGGGAACATGCCAACAAACCTGTTGCATCCAAATGACTTTATTCATGTATTAGCTATAATTTTACTATTTTATCACCTAAAATCAATTAAATTTACTATAAAAAAAAAACTCTAATACATGCTAATATCCTCTCAAAAATTGCAGCCCAAACAGGGTAGCCCAGTGATAGGCATCACTACCCGTTTGGTTATAAGTGTTTCTAATAAGAAAATACCCCGCGCATTGCAATTGCGTTTACAATTTAAATCAGATACAATTTAAATCAATTAAAATCATTATTTCATTATTTTAGCGAACTCTTTGGCAATTCTGAACCGACACCGATCCCCTTAGTGTCGTGTCTGAAGCTGAACATCAGCGAGTGTTCTGCATCAGAAGTTCGCGACCACTTCGTAATCACCGTTTACAATCCGCTGAGTCGGCCCGTTGCGGAATACATTCGCGTTCCTATCACTGGCACGGATTACCAAGTACAGCATCCTGACGGTGAGAGATTCACGCTGCTATCATAAACTAATAACTCTTTGTCTAGATAGGTATTGCTTTTTTTAGGCATGGTCTGGCATTTACACTTAAAGTATGCTTTAAACAGTCTTATTAGGTACCGTATGAGTTGTACCCATGTTCTTAAATTAAATCTAGTAGCAGATAATCTCTTTTATCATTCAATCACCCACCTACTCGGTGTTGTATATTTGATATCTTACCTCTTGTCTTTGTTCTGTCCACATTTTGTCTACTTATGCAAACTTACCTGCAAGTTAATTAAAAAATAAAAATAAAATCCATACTGTGTTTGGACCTTATTGACGATCAGTGTGCTTCTCTCTTTAGGTACCATCCTCCCTTCCAACTACGTTTCAATCCCGGGCAGCGTTCTGAACTTGGTTGGCCGCAGAAGTTCTGCCACGAGGGAGTTGGTGTTCCGTGCCGATAGCTTGCCGCCGCTGGGCTACCAATCGTTCTACGTAACACAGTTTTTCCGACCGGAATCGGTGCAAGCCATCGCAGATTCGGGAGAATCTGAGGTTTCTGGGAAAGCCGAGTCGATTGGAAACGATGTGAGTGTCACAGTCATTCTGTGAACCTTTATAACGTGACTGGCATCTGCTGGCTGTGCACGTGACTGAGATTCTGCCCTGACATGGCACTATTTTATGTGTATTGTCTCAAAAATGGCGGGATCTCGATTCGACTTTATTTCATTTATGTTCCTTAAGTAATAAAAAGCTACTGATATTTGTAAAGCAGAAGCTTGAGGATCTTGACTGGAAAGTTAGCATAGAAAGAAGTCTTGACAGATCTTGGGCTGTCAAAGATGGCTGCAAATGTGCGGCAGTCACTGCTCCTGATATACTTGCCCGTCCTTACCCCTACATGTCTATGATCAGTCGAAGAAGTTTAACATTTTGGTCGAAATTGATTTTGATACTTATGTTGTCAGAATTTTTGCCTTTTGTAGGATTTTTTTTAAGGTTCCTGCAATGCCTAATCCTGTTGGATTCAAAATACCCGTAGACTTCAACTCCAGAAGTTTCCAGCTATTTTTTCTTCCCTATTGTTAGATTGTCTCACAGTTTCTTATTCTATTATTTTATATCCCACATTAACAATCCATCTTTATTCATTTATCTTCAGCGTATTACGGTAAATTTTGACGACAACGGCTTGACGCAATCCATCAACATCAACGGCATCGACGTGAGCCTCGCGCAGACGTTCGAGTTTTACATCGGCGCTTATAAGAGCGGGGAACGAGCTTCAGGCGCTTATTGCTTCCGCCCTAATGGAACTTCTACCACCGATATCAGTATCACCAACTTCACCATCGTCCGCAGTAAGTTGCTGAGATCTAAGTCAATGAGTCTGCGCTTTAAACCGCATAAAACGGCAGAAATGTGTGTATTTTGGTCTTAATCTTGAGTTGATCATACTGTAGCATTAATGCAGTGCAGTCAAATGCAGGCTAAAAATGCTACACGGTCAGGAAAGACCTTGTCAAACTATTTCAGTTAAAATTTATTTTTATGCAACTTTAAATTTAAATTTATAATTCAAATTTATTATTAAATGACCATAATATGTATATTTTACATTGCATTATCTTGTAAGCTAATTGTACATTATCGGTACAAATGTCCGTATATTTAAAAGAATTTTATGACAGTAAACAATTGCAAAAATAGCCCTGTATATGTGTTTAACAACAGAGATTACGACATTTCTTTGCTTGCAGGATCTCTGGTCGAAGAAGTGCACCAAGAGTTTGGGGGCGGCTGGGTCAGCCAGATTATCCGAGTTTACAAGGATGAGAATCACGTGGAGTTTGAGTGGATGGTCGGACCGATCCCTGATGGGTAAGACAGAAACCGTCACAATTTTCTTCATAGATAGGTCATGGTTCAGATATGAAGACCAGACGTACATTTCAGGAATTACTCAGCACTGAAATTCTACCATTTTCTGTGGATCGATGATCGATGATCTTGATCGATGTCTGCTATTGTTGCAAGCGTATTGATAGATAACTATCGAGCAAAATCTCGGAATCTTTCCAAAGGTCGCGTGGAGATTCAATGATTTAAATTCTACGTGTATTTTTGATTGCTATTTGCTGCATGTTTGACGAGGTATTTTTGCAAATTGTAACGTACTAATAAATAAATACATTTTCTGACGTTTTGCAATTTTGGTTAACTTACGGCGTTGAGTGTAGGCTATAGGTAGACAAACAACGTCAACGTTACAGTCTCTGCGTGAAAAATGACTACCTTACCGACAAAAATGCAGAGTACCGGAACGTCACGTTAAGTGGAGCCACTGTCGTATGAAATTTAATTTTGATATTTCTCGTAGGTTACTTGCTTTTTAATATCGTTACATGTATATCAATCGTTGAGGTAAACATTGATGGATATTTTTTTAGCATGAAAAGTCTCAAAAGCGAGTTAACCTACGAGAAATATCGAAATTAAAATGCATACGACAGTGGCTCCACTTAACGTGATGTTCCGGTACTCTGCATTTTTGTCGGTGAGGTAGTCATTTGGCGGTCATCTTTCACGCAGAGACTGCAACATTGACGTTGTTTCTCTACCTAGAACCTACACTCAACGCTTACGGTAAGATAAAATGTAAATGAGTCTGAAAACCACAATATGTCTCTTGTTCGTTTAAGTGATGACGTTGGCAAGGAAATCATCACCAAGTACGCCACCGATCTCGCATCTGATGCCACGTTCTACACGGACTCCAACGGCCGCGAGCTGCTGAAACGCGTTCGAAATTACCGACCGACGTGGGACGTGGAGATCGAAGAGACTATTGCGTCCAACTTCTACCCGGTCGTGTCGAAGGTGCTTCTTCGTGACGAGAGCAAGGGAGTCGAGGTGGCCGTGCTGGTAGACAGGGCGGAGGCAGGGTCCAGCATTCGCGACGGAGAAATCGAACTCATGGTGAGCAACAAGCTCGGAGCTGATAACGTTCAACTGCGATCTGTGACCCTTAAGCCGTAGTTTAGAAACTGCGATAATATTTTTAGGATGCAAATCACCGGTGAAAATGGCTCCACAGCTTTATTTTGATGATTGTTGGTGTTTAACGACGCACTGTTTTGACAACGGTTCATGTGGCACTGGTCTAATGGCGTCGGATAATGAGTGGATGATGATGAAACGAACCTTGCCTAAGTGGGAGGAGGGGAAACCTGGTGCTGGTACATAGCCAAACCGTTCGGTGGTCACCCATCCAATACCTGACCCAGCGCAGTGTTTTACTAACATGGGTGATCTCATGAGGACTGGTGTTTCCAACACCAATAGCTGCATTCGCCCATAAGAGCGTAAAGTTTGCTCGACTTTATATCAGGCATTTTAATTGCGTTTCTAAATCTGAAAATATTATACCTTACCAAGTTCCGTACTCTCCCTTTACTTTCTCAATCAACATATTCGTTTTACCAGTTAACTCTCTAACCCCCTGTCCAATGGTCCTGTCAACGACTAGGTTCATCGTCGTCTCTTCCACGACGACAGCTTCGAGCCTCTCAACGAACAGTCTTACGGCCAAGGAACGGTCGCACGAGGCAAGCACTGGCTCGTGGCGGGTCCGATCACGGGAACGTCTCTGGCGGCGCAGGAACGGCTCCTGCAAGCGAGCAAGCTTCTCAAGCCGTGGACCTTCGTGTCTCCAAACAATGGAATGCTGCAGCCGGCGTGGGCAGCGGCTTACAACGTCGAGGTAAGAAATCAAGTTCATAGTAACGGAGCTAAACTGGAAAAACGTGCAACTGAACCGGGATACAAACCCAGGAACCTCCCAATTGCCGGTCTGTCTATACCAACTAAGCTATCCAGGCACATATATTCCAGCTTCCCTCTTGCTATTGCCATTCACTGTGATTGTTTAACGTGCTACCGTTGAGTGTAGGTTATAGGTAGAGTTTCAACGTCAATGTTACAGTCTCTGCGTGAAAGATGGCCGCCAAATGACCACCTTACCGACAAAAATGCAGAGTACCGGAACATCACGTTAAGTGGAGCCACTGTCGTGTGAAATTTAATTTCGATATTTCTCGTAGGTTAATTCGCTTTTGAGACTTTTCATGCTTAAAAAAACTCCATCAATGTTTACCTCAACGATTGATATATACGTAACGATATTAAAAAGCGAGTAACCTACGAGAAATATCTAAATTAAATTTCATACGACAGTGGCTGCACTTAACGTGACGTTCAGGTACGCTGCATTTTTGACGGTAAGGTAGTCATCTTTCACGCAGAGACTGTAACATTGACGTTGAAACTCTGCCTATAACCTACGCTCAACGGTTCTTCTCTTGGACTTACAGTTCTCCGGCCTGACCGGCTCGGGACTGCCGACCAACGTTCAGATACTGACACTGGAACCGTGGACACAAAACACGTTGCTGCTTCGTCTGGAACACATCCTGGAAGTCAACGAGGACGAGCAACTCTCACAGCAGGCAACAATCAACCTCACTGTGAGTCTGTCTATCAAAATATAACAACATTTAAATAACAATAACAGTAAAGTTGGTTGTTCGTTTGGTTATCTGGCTTAAAGTAAATCAAGAGGCGCATTGCTTATCTAAACCTTCTATGCTTGTATAACAAAATATAATCTTATCCACAAAATTCTAAATTCTATTTAATCGCTGTCTTAAAATACAAGATAAAAGCTAACGTAATTTGCACAAATTTGGTGCAATAAACCAAGGAAAATCCCTGTTTGGTTTTTATTTATTTTCCTCCAAAGTTCATTTGAAGGATTCTAGGATTCTAGCTCTCTTCTAAAACAAAGAAAAATCTTTCATAAATATTTTCAAACTCCAGACGCTGTTTGCCCGCCTGACCGTCAACTCTGCGGTGGAAACAACGCTGGGTGGAAACCAGCCGATCGAAGAACTGAACCGACTTCAGTGGAACTCGGAAAAGAAGCGCGAGCGGCAGCCGAGAGAAAACAAAGCGGTGGACATCACGGCGGTAACTCTCAACCCGATGGAAATCCGAACGTTCATCGTGGACTACACTCTTGTCTAATGCATGACCTCGCTCACACTTTGAGCTCACTTACAAATAAATCTTCTTTCCTCTATTTTAATGTGACTTAATCGACCTTTTCTCCAACTTTTATCTTCTGGCAATCAAGCAAAGCTTGAAACAAGTGTTTTATTATTAGGAACACTAATAACCTCTCAAAAACTGATGTCCAAACGATACCCCAAACGGAACCCTGATCTCCACCTGTCGCAGGTGTTGCTCTAACCAATTGAGCTACTTGGACCCCGATCTCCACCTGTCGCGGGTGTTGCTCTAACCAATTGAGCTACTTGGACCCCGATCTCCACCTGTCGCGGGTGTTGCCCTAACCAATTGAGCTACTTGGACCCCGATCGCCACCTGTCGCGGGTGTTGCTCTAACCAATTGAGCTACTTGAACCCCGATCTCCATCTGTCACGAGTGTTGCTCTAACCCATTGAGCTACTTGGACCCCGATCTCCACCTGTCGCGGGTGTTGCCCTAACCAATTGAGCTACTTGGACCCTGATCTCCACCTGTTGCGGGTGTTGCTCTAACCAATTGAGCTACTTGGACCCCGATCTCCACCTGTCGCGGTTGTTGCTCTAACCCATTGAGCTACTTGGACCACGATCTCCACCTGTCGCGGGTGTTGCCCTAACCAATTGAGCTACTTGGACCCCGATCTCCACCTGTCGCGGGTGTTGCTCTAACCAATTGAGCTACTTGAACCCCGATCTCCATCTGTCACGAGTGTTGCTCTAACCTATTGAGCTACTTGGACCCCGATCTCCACCTGTCGCCGGTGTTGCTCTAACCAATTGAGCTACTTGGACCCCGATCTCCATCTGTCGGGGGTGTTGCTCTAACCAATTGAGCTACTGAGGCAAGTAATTTGTTGAGAGGATTTTAGTGTATTTGATGAGAATGACGGATCTCCAAGGAGTAGAACCAAGAGGTTGTAGGTGGAGATTGCTGTTCAAGTCCATGTTAGGACAACAATTTTTGAGACGGTTATAGTGTTCATATTAATAAAATACCCCGCGCATTGCAAGCGTTTGCAATTTAAATAAGATATCACACATTTGCAATAAGTTATCGTTTGATTTGATTTACCTTATTTCACTAAACACGTCAAACGCAACCAAGTTATCGATTGTTGAAATTCAGAGACCGTTCATACGACACGGTCTAGCCAAATTACAAACGACGCTTTCTTCTTCAGGACAGTTATTTATAAATATTGCTCT
Organism: Protonemura montana; assembly: GCA_947568835.1. Classification (NCBI taxonomy): domain Eukaryota; kingdom Metazoa; phylum Arthropoda; class Insecta; order Plecoptera; family Nemouridae; genus Protonemura; species Protonemura montana. The sequence goes on from OX387610.1 coordinate 2,796,347, forward strand.
TTGTGGCATTGAACCTTTTTAAGTTCCCTATCTCTCTAGAAATTGTTTGTTTTGACATTTCATGTTTTGACTGACAATTGCTTAAACCAGTTCTTTGTCACTTCTTTCACGTGGAATGAAATGAAATCTAGCCTATTTTATCCCTAAGCTTACAGTAGAACAAATGAAGGCTTCATATTTCCTTGCATTCCATTGCACTCCCTCTGCATTGCATCCCGATTCAGTTTTAGCTCGTAGTAAATATGGGATAACGATCGCATGCATTGAAATCCGGACTCTTTTTTTAAGTTCAACTAAAGAGTTCAACAATTTGGTAAGACTGGGATTAAGTTGTCATGTGCTTGCAAGTTGTATTCCTAGGATCCTTCAATCATCTTTGCTGTGGGTGAGTTGTCAGTTTCAAAAGTTGAAGTTTAACTAAACTTGTGCAGTTCAATATTTGCCATTCTTTGCTGAATCCAACTTTCCTCTATATAGGGATGATTTTTGGCAGTGATTTTTGAAGTCAATTAACTGAGTTCAGTCCCCTCTTTCCACATTCCTTCCCTTGCAGATAACCGTTAAGAAATTTTGCTGGACAGCAATACCCAGATCCTAAAATAGGAGTTTTCTTTTAAGATGATGAGACTTTTGCAAGTTAAACGAGAACCTACTGCTAGTCATCATTAATAAGCTCCAAACCTTTTAAACAATCGTTACCTTCTTTTATTGCCTTTTTTTTTCAAACACATTTGAGCTCGTTAAACTTTTAGATTTCCTAGAATTTTTTAACCTAGTAAACGTTTGGCAGCAAAATCTTGTCTCTGAGATCTCAGTAAGTTGATATTGATACAATTTCATTTTTACAATTGTTGGCTTGTAAACAAGACAAATACAGTTCCCTAACAAACCACGGCCAATTATTGCTAAAATGCAATCAGATTCTTGTGGAACATTTCGAAAACAGTATTAACAGTTAAACTTTACATTAGCATCATAGTTTAAGCCACAGACTTGACTTGACTTGACTTGACTTACTTGACTCACCCAATGTTGCATTTGTAATCAATTTGGAATAGTAAAATTATTATTATTATTAGATAACTGATATTTAAACTTCGTTATGGTTTTTTTTTGGCAATTGAAGTGGTAGCAAAGGTAAAATAAACAAGAATGATAATTTACATTATTTTGTTTATTTCACGATATGTTTGATAATTTTTAACAGCCTGATGAGTAGGTATTGAATTGATTTATTTTTGTCTTGGTTATCTTTTCCACAGAGCAAGTTTTCTATCCTAGTACGATGATGCTCAAAAGATCAGCTGTTGTTTTCTTTATGTTTATCAAACTGTCAATACTTGTGTGAAATTTTATTTAAATTGCAAACGCTTGCAAAGCCCAAGGTCTTTTGTTATTAGGAACACTAAGGACCTCTCAAAAATTGATTAAAGTTTCATTTCTCTCTCCTTATTATAAATATTTTGTTTTTAAATTTAATATCTTTGGCAAACGAGTGTCAGTTGGTTTGCTTGTTTTATTTTCTCTCTGAAAGCAATTAAAATTACTGCATTGTCAACTAAAATTAAATTGACCGCCCATTTGAACGGATAACAGAAAGCGTAACAGTAAGAAACTTTATTGCTGTCACATTAAACTCAGCCAAAACCAAAGTATTCCGTACGACGTGCATATGAATATTTTGCAAGTTCCACTAGGAAAAGTAGCCGATTTCACCAACGCCGTTAAAAACGCTTTTAAACGACGTTTAGTTGTGATTTTAACCGGCGCAGTAATTGGCTTTAAAACAATGATATTTTAATAATTGCAAACCAAGAAACTGAGACAACACACGAAGAACAAGAATAAAATAGTTTTTAACAATGTGTTTGCTTCGAAACGGAATATTTGGTGACTTAGAAATACAGACAAAATATCAATGTGACTTCTTACTTTGACCTCCAAATGACAGTTTAAAAGTTAAACCCCATCCTTCCAGGTTCAAATATTAAACACTGATTTGAACAGAGAGAAAATAGTGACGGCTGCTAAATAAAATTTCTTTGTGACAGGACAAAACCTTTCTGAATTCAAATTCCAAATTTCTAAACCCAAAGTCAATTTTAAATTTATATCTTCTCTGTGTATTAACATCCTCTTCCAAATCTTTCAAAAATCTTTCAATTTTGGCTTAAAACCTCCCATAAAAGCCAATAAAGCAAGATTTAAACGGCATTGATTTAAGCCAGCCTCTTGGCATCCTATTCACAATATCCAGCCTCTTGGCATCCTATTCACAATATCCAGCCTCTTGGCACCCTATTCACAATATCCAGCTTCTTGGCACCCTATTCACAATATCCAGCCTCTTGGCACCCTATTCACAATATCCAGCCTCTTGGCATCCTATTCACAATATCCAGCTTCTTGGCATCCTATTCACAATATCCAGCCTCTTGGCATCCTATTCACAATATCCAGCTTCTTGGCACCCTATTCACAATATCCAGCCTCTTGGCACCCTATTCACAATATCCAGCCTCTTGCCACCCTATTTACAATATACAGCCTCTTGGCATCCTATTCACAATATCCAGCCTCTTGGCATCCTATTCACAATATCCAGCCTCTTGGCACCCTATTCACAATATCCAGCCTCTTGGCATCCTATTCACAATATCCAGCCTCTTGGCACCCTATTCACAATATCCAGCCTCTTGGTATCCTATTCACAATATCCAGCCTCTTGGCATCCTATTCACAATATCCAGCCTCTTGGCACCCTATTCACAATATCCAGCCTCTTGGCATCCTATTCACAATATCCAGCCTCTTGGCACCCTATTCACAATATCCAGCCTCTTGGTATCCTATTCACAATATCCAGCCTCTTGGCATCCTATTCACAATATCCAGCCTCTTGCCACCCTATTCACAATATCCAGCCTCTTGCCACCCTATTCACAATATCTAGCTTCTTGGCACCCTATTCACAATATCCAGCCTCTTGCCACCCTATTCACAATATCCAGCCTCTTGCCACCCTATTCACAATATCTAGCTTCTTGGCACCCTATTCACAATATCCAGCCTCTTGCCACCCTATTCACAATATCCAGCCTCTTGGCATCCTATTCACAATATCCAGCCTCTTGGCATCCTATTCACAATAACCAGTCTCTTAGCACCCTATTCACAATATCCAGCCTCTTGGCATCCTATTCACAATATCCAGCCTCTTGGCACCCTATTTGCATTGCCTTCAGATTCACTGAGTGAGATACTGATCAGGTAATTCTTTGAAAAACGTAAAAATCATGCTGTAAATGAATGGGATACAATCTAATCAACGTTACATTTTTTGTTCTTCGTCCATTTTAAAGTCCTTGAGTCGAACTATAAAGAATTCTGTCAATCATCTTGTTTGCTCTTATAATCAATAATTATTTTGAAAATTGCACTTAATCTCCTCCGACAGAAAGTATAAATATCGTGAAGATAAGTAACGTTGATGTTAATTAGTTGTTGTTCATCTAGCTTTGATAATCTGAGGAGAACTCGCAATAAAAATGACGCGGTGGCTGATCGTTGCCGTGCTTGCAGTCTCCGTGCCGTTGTTCTCAACTCATCCGTTCCTGAACGTTCGCAAGACAACTCCGAGGGCAGCTTGCGGATATGACGTAAGTCGTAATGAAACTAATAAGAAAGTTTTGTTTGGTATGTGTCATTAAAATTAAAATTGGCATTAAGGAAATACATGCCTATTATTGCCTAAGTCTTATTGTCTCATTTTCTTTTCGTAAACACGATACACCTACAAGTTCTAAATTGTTGCTTTTAACTTTTTATGAGCTCTTATGTAAAAAAAGTGCTTCTTAAGAAAGTGTTTTTTTGCTAATTAATCCAATTCACGTATCTCCTCACTCTGCCAAATGGCAATAATCGCAGTCCAATGAGCCCACAATAATTTTATTTGGATTTAAATAAGAAGTAGGAGGAAAGGTGGAATATTTGATTAGTGACTCAGCAACATGTGAAAATAAAGCCACCCAAAATGGTTTACTCTAAAGTCGATTTTAACATTCAGTATAAACCCACTTCAGCAATATCTACAAAAATACTCAATGTTTTGCCCCCTATTAATGTTGATAATAGCGGTAAGAAGTGTAAAATGTGCCCTTTTTATCTTCCCTTCCAGCCGTGTGCTGCCATTGACCCAACTAAACTCAACGTACACATGATTCCTCACACTCATGATGATGTTGGCTGGCTGAAGACAGTCGACCAGTACTACTACGGATGTACGTTGCCAACATTTCATTTGATTATTATTATTATTATTTGTTGATTACTGTCATAAAAGAATGAATGGGTTTATAGGCGCGTCATTATGATTATCATTTTAGAATTCTGACAATCATTCAGTCTTAACGTATTTAAATCCTTATCAATCTGTGTGGTTAAAATGTTCGACTGATAAGTTGACAGTGAAGAAGCAGACCCACAGTGTGGTCTTTGCTGTTCTTAGTATAAACTGTTAAATAATTTGAGGTTATGTGGTAATCTTTTTAATAATATTTCAGCTCGTACAAACATCCAGCACGCTGGTGTCCAGTACATCTTGGATTCCGTCGTAGAAAGTCTCCTCGCTAATCCGGCTCGCAGGTATACATGATAAGATATACACATATAGATACACACAGATACATGATACACACATGATAAAGACTTGACTTGGTTCTAATCCTTGGAAATCTGTCCTTCTCATCAAATACACTAAAATCGTCTCAAAAACCATGTGTCCAAGTAGCTCAATTGGTTAGAGCAACACCCGTGACAGGTGGAGATCAGGGTCCAAGTAGCTCAATTGGCTAGAGCAACACTTGCGACAGGTGGAGATCGGGGCCTAAGTAGCTAAGCAACACTGCACTTAGTCAGGTATTGGATGGGTGATCATCATACACATGACCAGTTCTGTTTGGGAGAGAGGTTGGAGGGATGAAAGTTAAGCAACACTGCGCTGAGTCAGGTATTGGATGGGTGACTATCATACACATGACCAGTTCTGTTCGGGAGAGAGGTTGGAGAGATGAAATTTATTACAGCAACTTCACTCGCCTTGCTTATCAACCTCTCGACAGCATGGATTTGTGGAGGAATCCTGTTGTTCGCGTTGTACCGTCCTTCGGAAGGGACTTTAAGCCGGTGCCTAGTGCCGGTAACGGTTTCCCCTCCTCCCTTCAAGGCTAGGCTACGTTTATCATCATCCTCTTAATCATCAGCTCAATTACCGACGCTATTATATCAGTGCCAGTTGTCAAAACAGTGCGTCGTTAAACCCCAATAATAAATAACTGAATCCCCCCATAGCAACCAATCTTTCTTCAGCATCGAGCCAACACAACTGTTTTTGACTCAGGTTTATCTACGTGGAGTCTGCGTTCCTGTCGAAATGGTGGGCTGATCAGACCGACGAGAAGAAGGAGCAAGTTCGCGGTCTTGTCGACTCCGGCCAGCTGGAAATCACCAACGGAGCTTGGAGCATGAACGACGAAGCCACAGCTCACTATCATTCTACCATCGACCAGTTCACATGGGGCTTCAAGTAATTGTGTTTACATTTCACTCTTTTGATAAATTTGACAGTTGAAACTGTATAATCTGAAGTTGTAAGAATTTTTAGAGTTTTTTTTTTCATTCTCATCAATTACAATCCTCTAAAAAATTATGTCTACAAGTTGCTCAATTGGTTAGAGCAATTAGTGTTCCTTCTAATAAAATGCTTTCCTATGTATTTTCAATTTGAATCAAGATTAAACAGATTTTTCTCAAATATTTTTCCAGAGTTCTGGACGACTTTTTCGGGCCATGTGGTCGTCCAACAGTAGGATGGCAAATTGATCCGTTCGGCCACGCGAGGGAGCACGCGTCACTCATGGCTCGAATTGGATTCGACGGCATATTCTTTGCTCGGCTCGATTATCAAGACCGGCGGAAGCGGCTGGGCGACAAAACTGCCGAGATAATTTGGCGCGGAAGTCCAGACAATCTTGGTAAGATGCCGCAGTTTTCATCCGGTTTTTATCTTGGATGGGGTTTATGGAAAGAAATATGGAAGACCAGGTTCACTATCGTACTCTTGGGTCAATGTTGGTGACTGTTGCTAGTTTTGAATTTTTTGCAATTTTATATCTGGATTGATTGGCAAAGCTTGGTCGAATTTGATTGAAGCTTGTTAATTCTCATACTAGAATATCCAATAAGGACGGATCAGTTTGTTTAAAAAACTCTGCCTCTTTGAATTTTAACTTGACTTTCAATCATTGTTGTGCACACTTTTTGTAAGAATTTACAACCATCAATCACAAGGTTCCTCAACTTTTCTCAATATTCATATCATAACCAACCTTGTCACTTAACATAACAAATAAGACTTGTTTTTGATTTTCTCTAACAGGGGATGTCTCTGACATCTTCACCCACGCTTTCGAGAGCCATTACAGCGCTCCTGGTGGCTTCTGTTTCGATGTTAACTGCGGTGATGACCCCATGATCGATGATCCATCCAGCCCTGAGTACAACATCCCCGATCGGGTAAGTTTTCGACAAATACCTCAGGTGGAGGGTGGAGCAACACCCGAGACAGGTGGAGATCGAGGTCCAAGTAGCTCGATTGGTTAGAGCTACACCCGCGACAGGTGGAGATCAGGGTCCAAGTAGCTTAATTGGTTAGAGCAACACCCGTGACAGGTAGAGATCGGGGTTCCAGTCCACGTTTGGGCTTCAATTTTTGAGTTGTTATTTATGTTCCTTGTAATAAAATGACCCGCGCATTGCAAGCGTGTTCAATTTAAATCAGATTTCAGACATCTTCCTTGTCTTTTAATTGTCAGCACTGATAAAGGTTTCAACATTTCAGGTGAGTTCGTTTGTAGACCACGTCAAGAGCAAATCTACAAAGTATCGTAGCAACAACGTCCTGTTAACCATGGGAGATGACTTTATGTATCAAGATGCCCACGTTTACTTCAAGAACATGGACAAGCTCATCAAGTAAGTCTTGAACTTCACGCAATTAAACTTCAATGCATGTAAATACAACCTGTATTCATGTACATAATTCTTTTGAATCCCAATATCTTTTACCTAACTTTTTATTTATCTTTTACAACAAATCAATCATTGCCAATATTTGAATCTAATTACAATATCTGTTTTTGTAGAAATACTAATTTTAAAATCCTTTGTAAGAATTTTTTTAGCACTTGAAGAAAAAATCTGTTGCTACTACGGCCTATAAATTATGATCTTGCGATTGATATTTGTAACTCACTACAGCCTCCTTATTCTGACATTACGTTATACATTGCTACCAACTTACTTGTCTTTCTCCTGCTTTCCAGTGTTTCCCACCCCAGCTCTTCTTTCATTTCTGTAGAACTCCTCTGTACCGTTTCTAATTTAATCTTCAGCTGTTGTTGGTATGGATCCCATGCAAGGCCAGCAAACTCTATAGTGTTGGTCTAACGATTTTTTTGTATGCCATTTCTTTCACCTACTGCTAGTTTTTAGGTCTTTCGTTACAAAGTTGAGACAACATGTTCCTTTCCTGGCAACATTTTCAGCCTGTAGTCCCCACTTAAGTTTATTATCTAATATTACCCCTAGATATTAATAACTAGTATTATAGACTAGAGGTACTGAATACGGAACCTTCCTCTATCCAGACACGTGAACGAAGACACAGACAGTAATGTGAACGTCATCTACTCGACTCCAGCTTGCTACCTGAAGGCTGTCAACGATGAAGGACTCAGTTGGCCGGAGAAGTCCGATGATTTCTTCCCGTACGGAAGTGACTCGCAAACGTACTGGGTCGGGTATTTCACCTCGAAGCCGACCACCAAGTACTTTGAACGTCTGGGCAACAACTTCTTGCAGGTGATAATGTTGCGAGAGGTTTACTAGCCGGTCGTTGGATCAATGAAACTGTACTTATCTGCATATATTTCTCAGAAACTTAAAACTAGCTTATACCGAAACTTAGCTTAAACAAATTATACGTACACGACCTACGTCCAGCTTTTTACCTCACAGAATTGCTAGCCTAGCGTAACCATACCTATTGTAACCTAACCTAACATAACATAGACTCACCTAACCTAACCTAACCTAACATAGACTAATCTAACCTAACCTAACCTAACCACCAAGTTTTCTACTTTTAGAAGCAATGATTACCATACTCTTATAATCAGAATACGACTGAGATACTTGTGACGACGAGAAAATGACAAGCATTTCAACCTCCCAATTATTTAATTCCAGGTGAGCAAGCAGCTCCTGACATTGGCAGGTGTTGAAAACCAGAGCGGACTGACAGTTCTACGTGAAGCGATGGGAGTCTTGCAACATCACGATGCGATCACCGGAACCATGAAGGACCACGTGGCACAAGATTACAATCGTATTCTCGACTCGGCAATATCTGCATCGCAGGCGACCGCAGAAACTGCCGTCAAGTACGGAAAACTTCATGTTTATTGTGTTTAGCGCCAATCTTTTGACAACGGTCCATGTGACTTCGGTCGGTAAAACAATATGACATAGAATTTGTCTTCAATGCCGATCTGTTTCCCTTGCAGCGCTCTGATTGGCAGCGGCTCCACGCCCGTCCCAGTCTGGAACTGCTTGAAGCTGAACATCAGCGAGTGCAGCGCGACGGAAAGCGCAGAGAACTTTGTTGTCACCGCGTACAATCCACTGAGCCGACCCGTGGCCGAGTACATCCGAGTCCCCGTCACCGAGCTCGACCTTCAGGTGCAACAACCTGACGGTAGGAGCACAACTAACTCTCACTAAGCTACCATGGCTACCAAACGTTGAATCTACCATTGAACCTCCTATGCTAGGCCAAGATATACCCGTGGTAACATAAGATAGCAGAATTGAGAAGCTCTGTCAGGCGATCTCAGGATCTTCATGGCTACCAAACGTTGAATCTACCATTGAACCTCCTATGCTAGGCCATGATATACCCGTGGTAACATAAGATATCAGAATTGAGAAGCTCTGTCAGGCGATCTCAGCATCTCCATGGCTACTAAACGTTGAATCTACCATTGAACCTGCTATGCTAGGCCATGATATACCCGTGGTAACATAAGATAGCAGAATTGAGCATCTCTGTCAGGCGATCTCAGCAACTCCTTAGCTACCAAAATTTGAATCTATTATTGAACCTCCTATGCTAGACTATGATATATCTATGATACTCCATGCAGGTTCCATTATTCCGTCGGAAATCATTGAAATTCCCGCCGCCGTGCTGCTCATTCCCGGCCGAGACAGTCCCGCTACCGCGGAGCTGGTTTTCCGTGCTGACAGCTTGCCTCCGCTCGGCTTCCAGTCGTTCTACGTCAGCCAAAATTCCGGGGAAAATGCGCGCGAGCCAAAGCAAGCCAAGCCGGAACCCAGAGCTACCACCATCGGGAATAAGGTTCGATGTTAACAATCTAGAAATTAACAATAAATGTATAAACAAAATAATTGAAACTTTAGACTAACGATCTTCAATCTTTGCTCCAGCTCGTGACGGTGAACATCGATGATAACGGCCTGACGCAATCCATCACGATCAACGGCATCGACGTGAGTCTGGCTCAGACGTTCGAGTATTACATCGGCGCAGACACGAACGGTGAACGCTACTCTGGCGCGTACGCTTTCCGTCCGAAGGGAACGGCCACGACAATCTTAGACATCACCAGCTTCAAAGTCGTGCGCAGTAAGTCTCTTTATTCGCTGGCACTTATATTATGTTGACGCCGCCAAGTTTTTTTTGCCAGTCGAGGTATTGGGATAAAATCGGTTTGGCAAAGTCTTCGATAGAAAATGTGAATTGTGCAATTTGTTGGATATATTGCTTGTAATTTTGCCTGGCTATGAGGGCAGTAGGCAAGCTTTTTTTTTACTTTTATTTATTTGTTATTGAGAGGTTGACCTAACTCAGGGCCAATTTCACCAATGCCCTCAGTCCCCAGTTACCTCCATATGCGCTGCATTTGTAGCGTTGTTAAAACAATTTGACCAGGCTCACGATATCTCAATCCAAGAGAGGAATCTTGACCAACTTTTAAGCGATTTAAGTTCATATCGTGATTTTACCGTTTCAGCTCCGTTGGTCGAAGAAGTGCACCAAGAGTTCGGGAACTGGGCCAGTCAGGTGATCCGAGTCTACGCCGGGGAAAACCACGTCGAGTTTGAGTGGATGGTTGGACCAATCCCAGACGAGTGAGTTTTACGACACTAAAAACATAATTTTTTTACGTAAAACTTTGAAATTTCTATTTTTTATTTCCATGGTTGTTTTGAGGTTATTGGATGCCGTACTTTAGATCAATTAAGATGTCTTTGTTTTTGTTGTATTGGCTGTTTTCACAATTCACTTACCACCTCATTCTATCTGCTGAACTGGCACTTTGAGGTTAACAATCTTCACCGTTGAGCTAAACTTTGAGGTCTGAACATTAGTTAAATCGCCGGCCCCCGTTTATTTCCCGTTCTGTTCTTAAATTTAAATTTCTTACCGAGCCTTTTTCCCAAACACAACAATTGATATTTAGAATAAGGTGAAAATTGTAACCCATCGTTTTTTTTCACTGATATCAGCCTTGCAGAGTCATTGGAATTTCATACTTGAAAATTCCAACAATAGGACAGACCACTATAGAATTCTTAAAAACCTCACAAATTGATGTCCAAACAGGGACTCAAACCCTGATTCCAATATTACCACGGGTATATCATGGCCTGGCATAGGAGGTTCAATGGTAGATTCAACGTTTGGTAGTAACGGAGATGCTGAGATCGACTGACAGAGCTTCTCAATTCTGCTATCTTATGTTACCACGGGTATATCATGGCCTAGCACAGGAGGTTCAATGGTAGATTCAACGTTTGGTAGCCATGGAGATGCTGAGATCGACTGACAGAGCTTCTCAATTCTGCTATCTTATGTTACCACGGGTATATCATGGCCTAGCACAGGAGGTTCAATGGTAGATTCAACGTTTGGTAGCCATGGAGATGCTGAGATCGACTGACAGAGCTTCTCAATTCTGCTATCTTATGTTACCACGGGTATATCATGGCCTAGCATAGGAGGTTCAATGGTAGATTCAACGTTTGGTAGCCATGGAGATGCTGAGATCGCCTGACAGAGCTTCTCAATTCTGCTATCTTATGTTACCACGGGTATATCATGGCCTAGCATAGGAGGTTCAATGGTAGATTCAACGTTTGGTAGCCATGGAGATGCTGAGATCGCCTGACAGAGCTTCTCAATTCTGCTATCTTATGTTACCACGGGTATATCATGGCCCAGCATAGGAGGTTCAATGGTAGATTCAACGTTTGGTAGCTAACCTTGCAAACACCTCCAGTTTACTATCCAGATAAACAAAATCCCGAATACCCAAGCTTCTAAAACAGTTGACAATCTTGAACCTGCCCGTACAGCAACGAAGAGGGTAAGGAAATCATCACCAAGTACGCCACCGATCTCGCATCTGATGCCACTTTCTACACGGACTCCAACGGCCGCGAGCTGCTGAAACGCGTTCGAAATTACCGACCAACGTGGGACGTCGAGATCGAAGAGACGATTGCGTCCAACTTCTACCCGGTCGTGTCGAAGGTGCTTCTTCGTGACGAGAGCAAGGGAGTCGAGGTGGCCGTGCTGGTAGACAGGGCGGAGGCAGGGTCCAGCATTCGGGACGGAGAGATCGAACTCATGGTGAGCTTTAACACTTTTATTACCTTTTACATTGACATTTTCTTTCCATATTGAAATCCTTTTTTTATACCAAAATAATACCCACATAAGCTGACGCTTATAAGTGGGACGGTTCGATTCTTTGAATACAATTCAATACAATGTTGTTTAATGTCATTGTTGTCCCAAAGAATATAAAAAATACCATCTTAAAACATAAGATATAAGGTACAACATCTTAAATAACTTTAGTATTGACTAATTCATGCTAGAAACTATAAAATTCCTTTGTACCTTAAATGCAGTTTTCCATTTTTCCAAAAGCCTCGAATTGCTGTCCTGAGTGCTTCTCACTTAGATGCTTAACAAATTATTTATTATTAGGAACACCAATAACCTCTCAAAAATGATGTTAAACACTAAAAATGTAATGAACTTAAATCCTCAAAAATTATGTCTCCAACTAGCCCAAGTGGTAGAGACACCCGCGACAGGTAGAGATCGGGGTCCAAGTCGCTTAATTGGTTAGAGAAACACCTACGACATGGTTAGAGATCGGGGTTGAAGTTCTCATTTGGGAATCAAATTTTTAAAGGTTATTAGTGTTTCAAATAATAAAATACATCACGCTTTGCAACCGTTTGCAATTTAAATCAGACTTTTTCAGACTCTATTACCAGTGTTGAGTAGGAACTTAACGGAAGTAACGCGTTCCTTGTAACGCGTTCTTTTTCGGGAACTTTCGCGGTAACGTGTTCTTTTTTCTTGGTAGTAACGTAACGGAATAACCGTTCCTTTATTCCAAGAACGTAAAACGACATTTACGTTCCAGTTAAAGTTCCTATTTTCGGCATTCTTGTGGGTATTTGGTATTTCATTTTTTAATCCTTTCGGGTATTTAAAAAAATAAATAAACTTGGCCATAAGACATGTCACATGTCAAAGTAAGTTAACGCTGCATTGTTCTCGACATCCCTGAGTTCCTCTTTCCGTCCAAGCGTCATGCATTTTGCCAAAAAAAAAACCCAAGATCACTGAGCAGGTGTGGAGACTGGAGAAGCGATGAAATGGGATTCATCGTAAACAACTAATGAGCAATTAGCATCATGAGGGAAGAGACACCCCCATCCCCCGAAGTATCTGCTCATCCCTCTACATTTAAATCTTTGCCTGGTCTGCGTCTTGTTCAGTTTACAGTCGTCACTCGTCCTGTGGTTTCGTCCTACGTTTCAGTCCACGGTTTTTGCTATGGAGCCCTTAAACGTTTTACCATTCGAAAATGTTAAGCCTTTTTTTTGTTGGAAGAGCAAGACGGCGTTGGCTCGAATTTTCGTGCCAAATGCCTTTTGTGTGTTCCGTTTCAAAAGTTTTGGTATAAGTCGAGAATTTTTCAGGAACTGAAATAGGAATTTAGTTCCTTTTGAGGAACTATTCAGTTCCTTTTTATTTTTAGGAACTGGAACTGAATTATGTTCCTTTCAAGGAGGAGGAACTGGAACTGAACTAAGTTTTTTATTAAAAGGAACTTAATCAAGACTGTCTATCACTGACATTGACCACTGCCCAAAGCCTTACCAAAATTAAATAATTTAAAAACTCGAAACTGAACTTTTCCGAAACTTTCACAAACAAACTCCGATTGAATGTCCAGCTGCACCGCCGTCTCTTCCACGACGACGGCTTTGGAGTCGGGGAAGCTCTGAACGAGCAAGCGTACGATCGGCCGCTGGTAGCTCGAGGCAGACATTGGCTGGTCGCCGGGCCGATCGCGACGTTGGCCGCGTACGAACGTCAGCTGCAAGCGAGCAAGCTTCTCAAGCCGTGGACCTTTGTGTCTCCGGCAAGTGGACTGTCACAGCCGCAATGGGCCGCTGCACACAACGTTGAGGTTAGGAAACACTTACTATGTGAAGAAAAAACTTTAAAAAGTAGAAAAAAAAAAAAAAAAATTGTATGATTGTTTTTCTGGTTTTGCTCTGTGTTGAAGAGGTTTGCTGTCCTAGAAAGGTGACGAGCCATACCTAGTCGAAATGCCGAGATGTGAGACCCTTTCTAGGGCCGCAAGCCTCTTCAACGCAGAGTATATCCGAAAACACATCATAACGTCAAACCATGGCTCTGAAAACAACCTCTCAACCAATATTAAATTTAGTACACTTATAATACGCAGTTCTCCGGTCTTAGTATTACCGGACCACCTTATCACTTATTTTGAGAAAAAAAATTTAAAAAGCAACTAATTTTCCCTAAGATTGACCTTTTTTACATGTTACTTCATCAACAGTGATAGCAGTTAATGCACTTAGCATTAAAAAAATAAAGGTTTTAAATAGTTTTATTCAATAAATCTCTTCTATAAGACTAATCGGTTAATCTCTTTTCGTTGCAACCTTCAGTTCTCCGGCCTGACCGGCTCGGGGCTGCCGACCAACGTTCAGATACTGACACTGGAACCGTGGACACAAAACACGTTGCTGCTTCGTCTGGAACACATCTTGGAAGTCAACGAGGACGAGCAACTCTCACAGCAGGCAACAATCAACCTCACTGTGAGTCTGTCTTCAAATTGCAACAAATACCTTCACATTTACCCTTAAAACCTTGCAAATACCTTGCAAATATGATGGTTTTTAGACTCATGTCTACTAAATTTATCCTTAGCACTAGTTTTAAGAAAAACTATTTGAACTGGGTTTTAAATGCTAAGTAAAGGGCAACTAAATTCCCCGACGTTTCGTAACATATACCTGTTACTTAGTCAAGGATTTGAGAAAATTTGCAAACCTTGCAAATACCTTGCAAATACCTTCCATATACATTGGAAGATATAAACCTTTCCAAGAATGCTGTATTGGATAGGAGTTTGTTGGTTTTATCAAGTTTTGCATCAGTGGGGGAATGCAGAAGATATAATTTTCCTAGTTAAACTGGTTTCAAAAGTAGTTTTTGGGTCGAGAGATTGTTTTCAATATTCCTAACTTCCACCCGTGTTGTTTTTTCAAAAGTGCAAGCTGATCCAACTTCCGACTTGAGTCTTAACAATATTACAGAAGTTTGTCTTCGTGTAAATTGATTCTGGTTAGGTTCCAATCAGATAATTTGACTTTCTATTAAATGCTGTCTGTTGACCTACATTTCTAACAAAAAATGTACAAAAAATCCTTGATAAATGCTGTAAAGTGTCCCGAATCTAGATTCCCACAAACATTTGAATAGTTGTCGTGGAATTGGTCTGGATTTTTTATGAAAGTCAGGTGTCTTACCAACGGCTGAGTTTCACAGTGGTTTAATGGAAATCATTGGTCATTTCAGACGCTGTTTGCAAGCCTCACCGTCAACTCTGCGGTGGAAACAACGCTGGGTGGAAACCAGCCGATCGAAGAACTGAACCGACTTCAGTGGAACTCGGAAGTGAAGCACGAGCGGCAGCCGAGAGAAAACAAAGCGGTGGACATCACGGCGGTAACTCTCAACCCGATGGAAATCCGAACGTTCATCGTGGACTACACTCTTGTCTAATGCATGACCTCGCTCACACTTTGAGCTCACTTACAAATAAATCTTCTTTCCTCTATTAATGTGACTTAATCGACCTTTCCTCCAACTTTTATCTTCTGGCAATCAAGCAAAGCTTGAAACGAGTGTTTTATTATTAGGAACACTAATAGCCTCTCAAAAATTGATGTCCAAACGATACCCCGATCTCCACCTGTCGTGGGTGTTGCTCTAACCAATTGAGCTACTTGGACCCCGATCTCCACCTGTCGCGGGTGTTGCTCTAACCAATTGAGCTACTTGGACCCCGATCTCCACCTGTCGCGGGTGTTGCTCTAACCAATTGAGCTACTTGGACCCCGATCTCCACCTGTCGCGGTGTTGCTCTTACCAATTGAACTACTGAGACACATATTATGTTGACAGGATTTTAGTGTATTTGATGAGAATGATGGATCTCCAAGGATTAGAACCAAGAGGCTATAGGTAGAGATCGCTGTTAAAGTCCATGCTAGGACAAGTTTTGAGACGGTTATAGTGTTCATAATAATAAAATACCTCGCGCATTGCAAGCGTTTGCAATTTAAATCAGATTTCACACATTTGCAATAAGTTATCGGTTGATTTGATTTGCCTTAACTTTAGGCTGTTTTCAGCATCGCAAACTTCCTCTATCCAGAGCTTAACCTTAGAACTCGTCAAATCATCAATCCACAGCATCGGAACCAAGTTAACGACTGTTAAAATTCAGGGACCGTGTACACGACATAAATGACTTTGCTGAATCCAACTTTCCTCTATATAGGGATGACTTTTGGCAGTCACTTTTGGAGCCAATTAACTGAGTTCAGTCCCCTCTTTCCCCATTCCTTCCCTTGCAGATAACCGTTAAGAAATTTTGCTAGACAGCAATACCCGGATCCTAAAATAGGAGTTTCTTTTAAGATGATGAGACTTTTGCAAGTTAAAAGAGAACCCACTGCTACTGGTCATCATTCAAAAGCTCCATACCATTCAACAATCGTTACTTTCTTTTATTGCCTTTTTTTCAAACAAATTTGAGCTCGTTAAACTTCTAAAGATCCTAGATTTCTATAACCTTGTAAAGATTTGACAGTGAAGTCTTGGAGTCGGTTTTTCAGATGAACTTTAACTAATTAACAGAACTTTAACAAATAAAACACAGCTTCTGATTGGCTGTTGCCAAGCAAATAACAAATTAACAGACGGTTAAAAAACCTAGCCTTGTCGAACTGAAAGAGCCGTTAACAATTGAATTTGTAGCTTTAAATTGCTGTTTAATTGAAAGTTTGCCGCTTTGACTTGGTTGTGGTGACCTTTCACCTCTGGCAATTATTCTTGTCTCTGAGATCTCAGTAAGTAGATATTGGTACAATTTCATATTTACAATTGATGACTTGACGACAAAGCAAAACAAATAAAGTTCACTTCAGATTCACAGAGTGAGATACTGATCAGAATTGTCAAAATCATTCTGTTAATGAATGGGATACAATCTAATCAACGTTATCTTTCTTGTTCTAATCCATTTTCAAATCCTAGAGTCACACAATACAGAATTCTGCCAATCATCTTGTTTGCTTTTATAATCAATAATAGTTTTAAAGATTGCACTAATTCTTCAAAGTATAAATATCGTGAAGATAAGTAACGTTGTTGTTAATTAGTTGTTGTTCATCTAGCGTTGATAATCTGAGGAGAACTCGCTGTGAAAATGACGCGGTGGCTGATCGTTGCCGTGCTTGCAGTCTCCGTGCCGTTGTTCTCAACTCATCCGTTCCTGAACGTTGGCAAGACGACTCCGAGGGCAGCTTGCGGATATGACGTAAGTCGTAATGAAACTAATCTCCACGAGTCTGAGCAACTGGCTGGGACTCGCTGTCGGTAGCTGCTGGACGTTATATAGCGCCACAAATCGACTTACACGGACTTCGGTTTCATTGACATTATTTGTCTGATCGAGATAAGACTAACATTTCTGGAATCGTCGTGCTTTAGGGTATAGCATAACAAATTACCGCTATCAAAATTTTATTTACTGGTGAGATTTCGGCGTTCAAAAACGCCGGAGCTTTTTACTAATTTTAACATCATTAAAAACAATAATTGTACTAAGAATTAGATAAGTAAGATGTCTGCAAACTTGTTATTCTCTCAAGATTAGTATTGTTGATGTAATCAAAAAAGTTCAGATTACTTAAATCTATTACTTTTTGTAAAAACTCTCTTGTTTACGTCTTGGGAAACCGAAGGCGACAACAAAAAGTTTGTGTTTCCGAGTTTCCCACAAATTCCCAGCAGAATAATTTGTCAAGTATTTTATTATTGAC
Organism: Protonemura montana; assembly: GCA_947568835.1. NCBI lineage: Eukaryota > Metazoa > Arthropoda > Insecta > Plecoptera > Nemouridae > Protonemura > Protonemura montana. Next base: position 2,813,948 of record OX387610.1, read on the forward strand.
TCAGCAACATATGAAAATAAAGCCACCCAAAATGGTTTACTCTAATGTCGATTTTAACATTCCCTATGAACCCACTTATCTACTTATATGATCACTTATATGAACCCACAGCAATATCTACAAAAATACTCAATGTTTTGTTCCCCATTAATATTGATAAAAGCGGTAAGAAGTGTAAAATGTGCCCTTTTTATCTTCCCTTCCAGTCGTGTGCTGCCATCGACCCAACTAAACTCAACGTACACATGATTCCTCACACTCATGATGACGTTGGCTGGCTGAAGACAGTCGACCAGTACTACTACGGATGTACGTTGCCAACATTTCATTTGATTATTATTATTATTATTTGTTGATTACTGTCATAAAAGAATTAATGGGTTTATAGGCGCATCATTATGATGAACATTTTAGAATGCTGCCGATCATTCTGTCTTAACGTATTTAAATCCTTATCAATCTGTGTGGTTACAATGCTTGACTAATAAGTTGACAGTAAAGAAGCAGACCTACAGTGTGGTCTTTGCTGTTCTTAGTATAAACTGTTTTATTATTTTGAGGTTATGTAGTAATCTTTTTAATAATATTTCAGCTCGTACAAACATCCAGCACGCTGGTGTCCAGTACATCTTGGATTCCGTCGTGGAAAGTCTCCTTGCTAATCCTGCTCGCAGGTAAGCTACTCATGATAAAGACTTGACGCAATATTTTCAACTCGACGATAAATATTCTTAATATGACAAGAAGACGAAGTTAACGATTTGGTTGAAATCATGTAAGCTCGGAAAATCTTCCTTATCCTATTCACCGTACTCGTTTGCAGCATTTTAGCAAACTAAAAACTAACGATGTAAATAATCTCGAATGTAATACACAATTAGTCATCAATAATCATATGATCCTTAGATTTTTTAATCTGCAACTGGATGGATTAAACGTTAAAGTTTACATCAGCAGTTTTACCTGATCCCCCGTAGCAACCAATCTTTCTAAAGCATCGAGCCAACTCAACTGTTATTGTCTCAGGTTCATCTTTGTGGAGACTGCATTCCTGTCAAAATGGTGGGCTGATCAGACCGACGAGAAGAAGGAGCAAGTTCGTGGTCTGGTTGACTCCGGCCAGCTGGAAATCACCAACGGAGCTTGGAGCATGAACGACGAAGCCGCAGTTCACTATCATTCTACCATCGACCAGTTCACATGGGGCTTCAAGTAATTATTTTAACTTTTCATTCTTTGTAGACTCTTTTTGTAACAGTTTAAACTTTATAATTTGATGTGGAATGATCCCACAAATAGTTAGATTCAGTAAGAAAAGTCTGAATTTAACTACTAATGCATCTGTCTCTTGTCTAATTCTTTACCTACTTAAAACTTTGTTAATTTTCTTTGAATTACTTTTTAATTTTTCTTTAAGTTTGCTTAACTTCATGGAGATCCGTCATTCTCATCAAATGCACTAAAATCCTCTAAAAAATTACGTGTCCAAGAAGCTCAGTTGGTTAGAGCAACACCCGTGACAGGTGGATATCGGGGTCCAAGAAGCTCAATTGGTTAGATCAACACCTGCGACAGGTGGAGATCGGGGTTCGAGTTCCCGTTTGGACATCATTTTTCTAGAGGTTATTAGTGTTCCTTATAATAAAATACTTTCCTATGTATTTGCGATTTAAATCAAGATTTTACAGATTTTCCCAAATATTTTTCCAGGGTTCTGGAGGACTTTTTCGGGCCATGTGGTCGTCCAACAGTCGGATGGCAAATCGATCCGTTCGGCCATGCGAGGGAGCACGCGTCACTCATGGCTCAAATTGGATTCGACGGCATATTCTTTGCTCGGCTCGATTATCAAGATCGACGGAAGCGGCTGGGCGATAAAACTGCCGAGATGATTTGGCGCGGAAGTCCAGACAATCTTGGTAAGAAGCCGCAGTTGCTATCCTGTTTTTATCTTGGTTGGGGTTTATGGAAAGAAATATGGAAGACCAGGTTCAATATCGTACTCTTGGGTCAATGTTGGTGACTGTTGCTAGTTTTGAATATTCTCAATTTTATATCTGGATTGATTGGCGAAGCTTGGCCGAATTTGATTGAAGCTCGTTAGTTCTCATACCAGGACATCCTTGTCGAAGTTCCCGCTTTTAATCGAATTGAAAGTGCGCTGCATGACAAGGTTTGAAAACAAGACGTCTGGCAAAGATCGTTCTCCACCTCGGCTCTAAAAAGTAATCTTACTCGAAAGTGCATCTGAAATAGACAATGATTTCGGAGTCTTTAGGTGAAATCTGATTTAATTTGCAAACGCTTGCAAGGCGCAAGGTATTTTGTTATTATAAACACTATAACCGGCTCAAGAATTTATGCCCAAACGGGGACTCGAACCCCAATCTCCACCTGTCCCGGGTGTTGCTCTAATCCATTGAGCTACTTGGACACTATAAGTGTCCAATTATTATTGATTATTATTATATTATTATTATTGCGCTACTAGTGTCCAAGTAGCTCAATAGGTTAGAGCAACACCCGCGACAGGTGGAGATCGGGGTCCAAGTAGCTCAATTGGTTAGAGCAACACCCGCGACAGGTGGAGATCGGGGTCCAAGTAGCTCAATTGGTTAGAGCAACACCCGCGACAGGTGGAGATCGGGGTCCAAGTAGCTCAATAGGTTAGAGCAACACCCGCGACAGGTGGAGATCGGGGTTCAAGTAGCTCAATTGGTCAGAGCAACACCCGCGACAGGTGGAGATCGGGGTTCGAGTCCGCGTTTGGGCATCAATTTTTGAGACGGTTATAGTGTTCATAATAATAAGACTTCTAGGTTGTTTGTTCAATAATCAGAAACATGCAAATTTTGAGCAGAAAGTCAAATCTTGGCTGTGACAGATCAATTTGGTTAAAAAACACTGCCTCATTGAATTTTAACTTGACTTCCAAGCCTTGTCGTGCAGACTTTTTGTAAGAAATTATGAGTGTCAATCACAACGTTCCTCAACTTTTCTTAAAATTCAAGTTATAACCAAACTCTAACTTAATCCAAGCTTCACTCTCTGTTTATTTCTCCTGTCTCGTATTCCTGTCCTACGTCCAGAAGTGCAATAATAAGACTTGTTTTTGATTTTCTCTAACAGGGGATGTCTCTGACATCTTCACCCACGCTTTCGAGAGCCATTACAGCGCTCCTGGTGGCTTCTGTTTCGATGTAATCTGCGGTGACGACCCCATGATCGATGATCCATCCAGCCCCGAGTACAACATCCCCGATCGGGTAAGTTTGCGACAAAACCTCGGGTGGATATCAAAACCTCGGGTTGACAAAAAAATAGCATACCTAACTAGATGTAGGGAGAGAGAAAAACTCCTCCTAGCACTGAAAAGCAAATAAATTATGTGTCCAAGTAGCGCAATTTATTAGAAAAACACCCGTCACAGGTGAAGATTGGGGTTCAAGTAGCTCAATTGGTTAGAGCAACATCCACGACAGGTGGAGATCGGGGTGCCAGTCCACGTTTGGGCATGAATTTTGTAGATGTTATTTATGTACAAAGTAAAAAATGACCCACATATTGCAAGCGTTTGCAATTTAAATCAGATCTCACAAACACTGATAAAGGTTTCAACATTTCAGGTTAGTTCTTTTGTAGACCACGTCAAGAACAAAGCTACAAAGTATCGTAGCAACAACGTCCTGTTAACCATGGGAGATGACTTTATGTATCAAGATGCCCACGTGTACTTCAAGAACATGGACAAGGTCGTCAAGTAGGTCTTGAACTTTATGCAATTAAACTTCATTGCTTGTAAATAGGACCTGTTTTCATTTACAACGCAACCGTTGAGTGTGCAGGTTCTAGGTAGAGTCAGAACTTTAATGGTAAACGTTCTGCGTGAAAGATGGCTGCTAAATGACTACTTAACCAACAAAAATGCAGAGTACCGGAACACCCCGTTAAGTGGAGTCACTATCGTATAAAATTTAATTTCGATATTTCTCGCAGGTTACTCGCTTATGGATATCAATACGTGTCTATCAATCGTTGAGGTAAAAATTGATTGCAATCTTTGAGCATGAAAAGTCTCAAAAGCGAGTAAGCATACGAGAAATATCGAAATTAAATTTCAGTAGCTCAATGTGTTCATGGTGTGCTCATGGTGTTCCGGTACTCAGCATTTTTGTCGGTAAAGTAGTCATTTGGCGGTTATCTTTCACGCTAAAACTGTAACATTGACGTTCTGTCTCTACCTATAACCTACACTCTCAACGACATAACTAATCAGTAATCTCTTATACCAATATGAATATTGAGATACGACCCTTTGGCCTTTATCTTCCCGTTTTCATGTAAACTAATTCTTTTCAATTCTGTTATCTTTTACTTAACTTTTTATTTATTTCTTACATCAAATCAATCAATGTCAAAATTTCCATCTTATGACAATATCTGTTTTTTTAAAACTACCAATTTCAAAATCCTTTGTTTGATTTTCCATAGCACTTATGGAAAAAATGTATCTTGAGGGCTTTAAAATTAGCGGTTCTAAAAAACATAGACACTTTAGGTTATGCAAAGCACCCAGTTATAGAAAGTTGACCATTTCCTACTTTTAAACCAAGGAAGCACACAAATCAACTCAAACAGATTTCCATAAACGTGCACGATGAATGAAATGAATCACCTTCCTCTATCTAGGTACGTGAACGCAGACACAGACAGTAACGTGAACGTCATCTACTCGACTCCAGCTTGCTACCTGAAGGCTGTCAACGATGAAGGGCTCAGTTGGCCGGAAAAGTCCGATGATTTCTTCCCGTACGGAAGTGACTCACAAACGTACTGGGTCGGGTATTTCACCTCAAAGCCGACCACCAAGTACTTCGAACGTCTCGGCAACAACTTCTTGCAGGTGATAATGTTGCGAGAGGTTTACTAGCCGGTCGTTGGATCAATGAAACTGTACTTATCTGCATATATTTCTCAGAAACTTAAAACTAGCTTATACCGAAACTTAGCTTAAACAAATTATACGTACACGACCTACGTCCAGCTTTTTACCTCACAGAATTGCTAGCCTAGCGTAACCATACCTATTGTAACCTAACCTAACATAACATAGACTCACCTAACCTAACCTAACCTAACATTGACTCACCTAACCTAACCTAACCCCCAAACACATGCTCGCAGACACTGACATCTCGCTACAGATCAACTTTCACTCGCGCAACTCTTCCAGTCGACTCTCTGCACCCATACTCTTGCCAACTCCCCTACACCACATGCCATCCTTTTTGATGGCACTCCTGCCACGCCCTGACCACTTGCTTAGGGGGGGGGGGGCTGATTCTGCAACTTTTTTTCAGTGGAAAGAAATTATGTGCACAGCCTTCATTTGTTCTGTTTTTAGCATACGAAACAATTGCCAGATTTAATTTCATGCCACTGAAAAAAGAGCACCGAATTACCCCCAGGACCCACATGGACCGTCACTTCATGTACTTATTTAATTCCAGGTGAGCAAGCAGCTCCTGACGTTGGCAGGTGTGGGAGACCAGAGCGGACTGACAGTGCTACGTGAAGCGATGGGAGTCTTGCAACATCACGATGCGATCACCGGAACCATGAAGGACCACGTGGCACAAGATTACAATCGCATTCTCGACTCGGCAATATCTGCATCGCGGGCGACCGCAGAAACTGCCGTCAAGTACGGAAAACTTCATGTTTATTGTGTTTAGCGACACATCTTTTGACAACGGTCCATGTGACTTCAGTCCGTAAAACAATATGACCTAGAATTTGTCTTCAATGCCGATCTGTTTCCCTTGCAGCGCTCTGATTGGCAGCGGCTCCACACCCGTCGCAGTCTGGAACTGCTTGAAGCTGAACATCAGCGAGTGCAGCGCGACGGAAAGTGCAGACAACTTTGTTGTCACCGCGTACAATCCACTGAGCCGACCGGTGGCCGAGTACATCCGAGTCCCGGTCACCAAGCTTGACCTTCAGGTGCAACAACCTGACGGTAGGAGCACAACTAACTCTCACTAAGCTACCATGGCTACCAAACTTTGAATCTACCATTGAACCTCCTATGCTAGGCTATGATATACCCGTGGTAACATAAGATAGCAGAATGGAGAAGCTCTGTCAGGCGATCTCAGCATCTCCATGGCTACCAAACATTGAATCTACCATTGAACCTCCTATGCTAGGCCATGATATACCCGTGGTAACATAAGATAGCAGAATTGAGAAGCTCTGTCAGGCGATCTCAGCATCTCCATGGCTACCAAACGTTGAATCTACCATTGAACCTCCTATGGTAGACCATGATATACCCGTGGTAACATAAGATAGCAGAATTGAGAAGCTCTGTCAAGCAATCTCAGCATCTCCATGGCTACCAAACGTTGAATCTACAAATTAATCTCCTATGTTAGACCATCATATACCTATAAGACCCCCTCATCTTCTGCAGGTTCCGTGATTCCCTCGGAAATCATTGAAATTCCCGCCGCCGTGCTGCTCATTCCCGGCAGAGGCAGTGCAGCTACCGCGGAGCTGGTTTTCCGTGCTGACAGCTTGCCTCCGCTCGGCTTCCAGTCGTTCTACGTCAGCCAAAGCTCCGGGGAAAATGCGCGCGAGCTAAACCAAGCCAAGCCGGAACCCAGAGCTACTACCATCGGGAACGAGGTGGGATGTTTATAATTGAAAAATTAATAATAAATGTATAAATAAAATAATTGAAGCTCTTGTCTAACGATCTTCAATCTTCGCTCCAGCTCGTGACGGTGAACATCGACGATAACGGCCTAACGCAATCCATCACAATCAACGGCATCGATGTAAGTCTAGCTCAGACGTTCGAGTATTACATCGGCGCTGACACGAACGGTGAACGACATTCCGGCGCGTACGCTTTCCGTCCAAAGGGAACGGCGACGAGAAACTTCGACATCACCAGCTTCAAAGTCGTGCGCAGTAAGTCTCGCTTTTGACTAAGATTTCACCAACGCTGTTTAAAACGATCTTATAAGCCGCTTAGGGGGGATTCTAAACATCACAGTAATTTGCTTTAACTGCATACCTAAAAATTGTTATAATATGTGAAGCAAAAGAAGAAAATAGTTTTTATCAATGTGTTTGCTTCGAAACGGAATATTTGGTGACTTGAAAATACAAACAAAATATCAATGGGACTTCTTACTTTGACCTTTAGCTTACTATCAATTAAGCGTTGAGTAGGGCAGAGAGAAAATAGTGAAGGCTGCTGCATCAAATGTCTATCACATATACCTCCAGCATCACTGAATTAAAATGTAAATGTTCATATTTGTTGTGTTTTTATCTGAATGTCTTGAATCAAATACTACCAAACGGAGAAAATCAATTTCGCCGCAAAACCTCCCTTAAACAGCTATTAGGAAAGATATGAAGAGCGTTGGTGTAATCAACCTAAATTTACCTCCATATACGATGCATTTGTAGCGTTGTTAAAACAATTTGACCAGGCTCACGATATCTTAAACCAAGAGAGGAATCTAACCCAACTTGTAAGCGATATGATTTCATATCATGATTTTGCCGTTTCAGCTCCGTTGGTCGAAGAAGTGCACCAAGAGTTCGGGAACTGGGTCAGTCAGGTGATCCGAGTCTACGCCGGGGAAAACCACGTTGAGTTCGAGTGGATGGTTGGACCAATCCCAGATGAGTGAGTTTTAAAATACTAAAAATCCTAAAAATACTAGTTTTCTACGTAAGACTTTGCAATTTCGGTCTGTATTTTGATTTCCATGATTGTTTTGAGGTTATTCGATGTCGCACTTTAGATCAATTTAGATGTCTTGGTTTTTCTTGTATTGGTTGTTTTCACAATATGCTTGCCACCTCCTTGCCCAAAAGAGGGACTCAAACCCTGATTGAAATTTTACCGCGGGTATATCATGGCCTAACATAGGAGGTTCAATGGTGGATTCAACGTTTGGTAGCCCTGGAGATGCTGAGATCGCCTGACAGAGCTCCTCAATTCTGCTATCTTATGTTACCACGGGTATATCATGGCCTAGCATAGGAGGTTCAATGGTAGATTCAACGTTTGGTAGCCATGGAGATGTTGAGATCGCCTGACAGAGCTTCTCAATTCTGCTATCTTATGTTACCACGGGTATATCATGGCCTGGCATAGGAGGTTCAATGGTAGATTCAACGTTTGGTAGCCAACCTTGCAAACACCTGCAGGTTGCTAAACCAGATAAACAAAATCCCGAATACCCAAGCTTCTAAAATAGTTGACAATGTTGAACCTGCCCGTACAGCAACGAAGAGGGTAAGGAAATCATCACCAAGTACGCCACCGATCTCGCATCCGATGCCACATTCTACACGGACTCCAACGGCCGCGAGCTGCTGAAACGCGTTCGAAATTACCGACCGACGTGGGACATCGAGATCGAAGAGACGATTGCGTCCAACTACTACCCGGTCGTGTCGAAGGTGCTTCTGCGTGATGAGAGCAAGGGAGTCGAGGTGGCCGTGCTGGTAGACAGGGCGGAGGCAGGGTCCAGCATTCGGGACGGAGAGATCGAACTCATGGTGAGCAACATTGAAGGTTCACGATGATAAACCCCTGGTAGTTCAACCTTCAGAATCTTCTTTTTACCCAACAACCAAAATGTAATTTGTCCATTTCATTTCCAAGACAAAACTTAATCTGGTTGAGCTTTAATTTTTCTAGCAGTAGGTAATACCTTTCCCTAGTCTGATTTCACGCTAAAAATCTTAAACAGAAGAATTGAGGATATTAAGTTGATTTTAATTGTTAATTTCAGTACTTTTATCATCTTATACATTGACCCTTTCTACATTGACAATAAATCATTTAAAAAGTGGTAACCGTAACTTTCACATACAAACTTCGATCAAATCTCCAGCTGCACCGCCGTCTCTTCCACGACGACGGCTTTGGAGTCGGGGAAGCTCTGAACGAGCAAGCGTACGATCGGCCGCTGGTGGCACGAGGCAGACATTGGCTGGTCGCCGGGCCGATCGCTACGGTGGCCGCGTACGAACGTCAGCTGCAAGCTAGCAAGCTTCTCAAGCCGTGGACCTTTGTGTCTCCGGCAAGTGGACTGTCACAGCCGCAATGGGCCGCCGCATACAACGTTGAGGTTAGGAAACACTCACTATGTGAAGAAAAAACTTTATAAAGTAAAAAAATATAATAATACAAATTAGTTTTGATGTGTTTTTCGGTTTTGCTCTGCGTTGATAAGTAAAAGAAAAAAAAATTTAAGATGCAGGTCTTCCGGTTTTAATATTACCGGGCCACCTTATTACTTATTTTGAGAAACAAATTTAAAAAAACAACTAATTTTCCCTAAGTTTGACCATTTTTACCTGTTACATCATCAATGGTGACAGCAGTTAATGCACTCAGCATTAAAAAAATAAAGTTTTTAAATAGTTTTATTCAATAAATCTCTTCTATAAGACTTATCGGTTAATCTCTTTTCGTTGCAACCTTCAGTTCTCCGGCCTGACCGGCTCGGGGCTGCCGACCAACGTTCAGATACTGACACTGGAACCGTGGACACAAAACACGTTGCTGCTTCGTCTGGAACACATCCTGGAAGTCAACGAGGACGAGCAACTCTCACAGCAGGCAACAATCAACCTCACTGTGAGTCTGTCTGTCCTGGATAGAGCATAGGATCCAGTCAGCTGATCTCAAATAACCTGGACAGAGCATAGGATCCAGCCAGCTGATCTCAAATAACCTGAATAGAGCATAGGATCCAGCCAGCTGACCTCAAATAATCTGGATAGAGCATAGGATCCAGCCAGCTGATCTTAAATAACCTGGGTAGAGCATAGGATCCAGTCAGCTGATCTCAAATAACCTGGATGGAGCATAGGACCCAGCCAGCTGATCATAAATAACCTGAATAGAGCATAGGATCCAGCCAGCTGATCTCAAATAACCTGGATAGAGCATAGGATCCAGCCAGCTGATCTTAAATAACCTGGATAGAGCGTAGGATCCAGTCAGCTGATCTCAAATAACTTGGATGAAAGATAGGATCATTTATTAAATTACAATCTTCTCAATACTTTAAATTTGGTTAATGCAATCTACAGCTCAGCTTCGTCGAAATTGACTTTAAGTTGTTGGTTTATCAGACGCTGTTTGCCCGCCTCACTGTCAACTCTGCGGTGGAAACAACGCTGGGTGGAAACCAGCCGATCGAAGAACTGAACCGACTTCAGTGGAACTTGGAAGTGAAGCACGAGCGGCAGCCGAGAGAAAACAAAGCGGTGGACATCACGGCGGTAACTCTCAACCCGATGGAAATCCGAACGTTCATCGTGGACTACACTCTTGTCTAATGCATGACCTCGCTCACACTTTGAGCTCACTTATGAATTAATCTTCTTTCCTCTATTTTAATGTATCTTAAACTTATTTCACTGTTCTTATTTCTCCCGACATTTGTTTTTTTCGTTGTTTTGTTATTCACATCGGCTTAAATCTACTCTTACTTTGCTAACTTGAAGGTAAAGCACGTAATTTACCAAATAAAGAAGCAAATTACGCAAACCTCTACTTCTGTGAAACATAAACTGAAGCAAAACTTATTTTATTTTTATTTTATTGATTTATTGATTTCTAGCTTAGGTACAAGTATACTGATGGTTAGTACTAGTAGGCAATCTGGCCTATGTTAGTTCCTAGGTCTCAGGTGTATTTTTGTATTCTTGGCTATTTTCAAATCTTCTTAAATCTATCAGAAGTTTGCTATTCCTATTCTGACATCTCCTTCACTTGTGGTCTACTTGTGGTAAACTTTCTAAAAGTTTTTTCTTATTGCGCAGAATTACTGGATAACAAGTTTATTTTAGAAGAACGAACATTAGCAGGTTTCAGAAGTGAATGAAGTTGACTCCAAGTGAACTCACATTGATTTTACTTTCAATAATAAACAGCTTTAATTCAGGATACAAGGATTTTATCCAGGACATTTTTATCACTGCTATTTTAACAACTCTTTTACATCTGAATATCTGGTTGCTTGATGAATTTCAGAGCCGTGTTATGTCGATTTTATTTGTTCTATGGTTGTGCTCGTGGATAGGAGAGCTTTGCGGCTCTAAAAAAGGCCCAAAATCTCGACGTTTCGGCCTTTTTCAGGGTTGAAAACCTGCTCTATCCAGAGCAAATCTGCTGAACATTGCAAATCATCTAAAATTTCTGAATTCCTATCTGAATTTCTGAATTAGATACAAATTTGCAAGGGGATTGCAGTGTTTAAAACGATAAAATTGTGAGCACATTGCTGTTTCACATTAAGGACACGGTCAAAAGCGAAAAATATTAAACAGCAATCTTACTTCCAGCGACACTACCTTCCAACCGTTGTGACGAATTCGAAAGGTCTACAAGAAATACAAGTTGCCTTGGCCACAGATAATAAGAGAAATAAACTCCGCACCAGGAAGTCGTACAAAATAATACGATACACATCGATATCTTTATAATGTGCAGTGCTTTCTTTACTTTCTCCAAAAGTAATTCTGTCCCATCTTCGATTTTGCCTCTTAATACCTCGTAATACGTAAGCAGCACAACTAATTGTATTTTATAACTTCTGTCTGGTTTTTGGAAAGTTTCAACAAAATCACAATGACAAAAACTTGCCAAATTCTTATCAATACCAAGCCTTTTCTAATCTTAATCAGCCAAACAAACAAAAAACTAGTCGGTCATCTTGTTTACTAAATAGATAATATAATTGTAGATAACTTTCTGATATAAATTAAAAAAACTAATTAAACGAGTATAAATATCAGCCAAAGATTACTGTCGGCATTTATATATTTCCAGCCGTCTCATCTAACCTCTCATATCTCAACGCCAAGCAAATATGTTACGTTGGCTAATCGTGGCCGCGCTTGCGGTTACCGTACCGCTATCTTCGACTCATCCCTTCCATAAGGCCGCACCGCAGGCTGCCTGTGGATACGGCGTAAGTTTCCGCTCTGTTTCTGCTCCGATCCACATATTGACAGTGTTCCGTTTGAAAGCTTGTGCGTTATTTGTTGTAGTCGTGTGCGGCCATCTCGGCTGACAAACTCAACGTTCACCTGGTTCCGCACACTCACGACGATGTCGGCTGGTTGAAGACGTTGGACCAGTACTACTACGGATGTAAGTCGGCAACGTTGATGATTATCATGTTGAAACAGTTTCTCAGCCGATTATTGCTGATACGTTTTATTTTATCTTCCCAGCTCGTACAAACATCCAACGTGCTGGTGTCCAGTACATCATTGATTCTGTCGTTCAAGAGCTTTTGGCCGATCCATCACGACGGTAATATACTTTTACTTTTTGTCTCAGGGTAAAAATGAGTATCGTAACGTCCAATTTATAATAAGCTGTAATATGAAAAAAAAAATTTGAACTGGGTTTTGAATGCTAAGTAAAGAACAACTAAATTTCCTAATATTTTGGAACTTGTACCTGTTACTTTATCACCCCTTCATCTTTAACCCTTGATAAAGTAACGGGTACAAGTTACAAAACGTTGGCAAATTTAGTTGTTCTTCACTTAGAATTCAAAACCCAGTTGAAATAGTTTTTGTCAAAACTAGTGCTAAGCTTACATCAAGTAGACATGGGTCTTAAACCCAGTATAAAAACCAGTATATGTTGTTCAATTATTTTCTTTACTCATCTCCATTGTTGTGCAAAGTTTGGTAATGACTCAGTAATTAATGACGACATCGTAGCGGTGCAGATTTCACTGTTTGTCTGACAAGGTAGATAAGGTTTTAGATTAGGGTCAGAACAAACCAGCTAACCAAACAATGCATTTTGAAATCAATTAAATTCAACTTCTTCATTTTGCTAATTGTACCAAGTTATTTTGAAAAGAGTTCCATTTCATCCATCCATCAGACACTACCAAACAGATAGGCACTATTTTTTTATTTAAATTTGATTTGTTTAAATGGGTATTGAACACCACATGTACCAACTTGTTTTTATTCATTTATTTAGATCCAGCGCTATTCCAAAGGTGATACAATTGGTAAACAAATTACAAGAAGATATTTATGTTGATTTGGACAATATTTAAGTGCGTTCGAGCTATTTTAATTCCTATGTGATAACAGCTCATAATTTCCTATAGTTTTTAACATTTTGATTTTAAACACACATATACTTCTAGAATTCTGAATATCTACTGGTCACTTTTTCAAAGCTCAAATTCCTTCTTAGAAAAGAATTGTTTGATTTTTTTCTCTCTGGTCCCGTGGGAGTCATAATTTACTCATTGCTCCAGTAGAATGACTATGACCATCCATTATCCCGTGATGTTTGATTCCCGACAGCTTCATCTTCGTTGAAACCGCGTTCCTGCACAAATGGTGGCTGGAGCAGTCGGAAGAAACCCGGGAAACCGCTCGCGGTCTTGTGAATTCCGGCCAGCTGGAAATCATCAACGGAGCTTGGAGCATGAACGACGAAGCAGCCGTGCACTATCATTCCACCATCGACCAGTTCACATGGGGCTTCCGGTAAATACTCAAATACTTGTTGATATTGTTGCTATAACCATGCATTCCAGAGCCAAGGCAAGATATCGAAGGAATCCTTGTTTCTTACATCATTACATTTTTAGTTTGAAATATTAAACAATTTTTCTTTGATGACACTCATACCTCTCAAAAATTGATTCCCAAACAGGGACTTGAACCCGGTCTCCACCTGTCGCGGGTGTTTCTCTAACCAATAGAGCTACTTGGACCCCGAACTCCACCTCTCACGGGTGTTGCTCTAGCCAATTGAGCTACTTGAACCCTGATCTCCACCTGTCACGGGTGTTGCTCTAACCAATTGAGCTACTTGGACCCCGATCTTCATCTGTCACGGGTGTTGCTCTAGCCAACTGAGCTACTTGGACTCCGATCTCCACCTGTCACGGGTGTTGCTCTAACCCATTGAGCTACTTGGACATTTCATTTTACTTTTCTGTTCCACATTTCAGAGTTTTGAATGAAACTTTCGGAGAATGCGGTCGACCGACGGTTGGCTGGCAAATCGATCCGTTCGGTCATTCTCGTGAGCACGCGTCGATCATCGCTCGACTGGGATTCAACGGCGTGTTCTTCGCGCGGCTCGATTATCAAGACAAGCGCAAGCGGCTTAACGACAAAACTGCCGAGATGATTTGGCGAGGAAGTCCAGACAACCTGGGTGAGTTTATTTTTGTGAATTTTGTTGTTTATAAAGATTTGTAATGGGGAATAGGAAAGTAGTAACTAAACTTACCGGAGTTAAAAAAAACTCTAATCTCCAACCCTCCAGCCTCCAAGAGGTTGGAGGGATGACACTTAAGCAACACTGCACTGGGTCAGGTATTGAATAGATGACCATCATACACATGACCAGTTCTGTTCGGGAGAGAGGTTGGAGGGATGAAAGTTAAGCAACACTGCGCTGTGTCAGGTATTGGATGGGTGACCATCATACACATGACCAGTTCTGTTCGGGAGAGAGGTTGGAGGGATGAAAGTTAGTACAGCAACTTCATTCGCCTCGCTTATCAACCTCTCGACAGCATGGATTTGTGGAGGAACCCTGTTGTTCGCGTTGTACCGTCCTTCGGAAGGTACGTTAAGCCGGTGGTCCCCTCGGTGCTCTTCTACAGGAGTAGGCTACGTGCCGGCACCGGGTTTTCCCTCCTCCCTTCTAGGCTTGATTAGGTTTGTCATCATCTTTATCATCATCCACACATTGACTGACGCCATTATTGATTGACGTATATCATGTATGATCAACCTGACAATAAACTACTATTACTATTACTATTACTATTAGACCAGTTGTCAAAACAGTGCGTTGTTAAACCCCAGTAATCAATCATCATAATTTGAAGCATAATTGAATAATAAATAATAATAATTCAATCCTTGAAGGAAGAAACTGAGAACCATAAATATAGCTTTATATTGACTTGTCTTTCCCGAAGAAAATAGCTTTGCAAATAGGACGTGAACAGTATTACACATTTTGATCCGATAATTGAATCATATGTCCCTAAACACAATCAATCACGAACAATACTTTGTCATCTTTAAGTACTTGTAAGTGGACAGATAAAATGATAAAACAAAAGTAGTGTTTTATTACTGAGCTATCAGCCAAGTATCGCATGTACTTATAAGTGCTATCACATGCCACTGATGAGAAGAAGTCAATCAATCAAACACCGTACATTGGGTCATCGACACGATGACTATCAGTAAAATACATTGATGCTTGCCTGCAATTTTACCTGCTATGTGAACTTGAACTGCACTCAAAACCTCTGTTTATTTTTCTAACTTAATTCATATCAAAACAACTCGGTATTGTGTATTATCACAACTTTATTTCCACTCCATTGTGAAAGAAGAAAAACGGAACTTTTAGATTATGTCAAGACAATGCATGTTACTTTCTTGAACACCAACATATTGACAATTCTTTATAAAACCTAAGAAGTCGGTGAATTTAATTAAACTTGACCTTGGGGTTCAGTAATGTTTACATCATATATTAACTAGTGGATGATGACGAACCTAACCTAGAATAGAAGTGAGGAGAGGAAACCTGGTGCCGGCACTTAGCCTACTCCTGTCGAAGACCAAGGTGACCACCGGCTAAACGTCCCTTCCGAAGGACGGTACAACGCGAACAACAGGATTCCTCCACAAATCCATGCTGTCGAGAGGTTGATAAGCAAGGCGAGTGAAGTTGCTGTACTAACTTTCATCCCTCTAACCTGTCTCCCAAACAGAATTGGTCATGTGTATGATGGTCATCCATTCAATACCTGACCCAGAGCAGTGTTGCTTAACCTTGGTGATCACACGAGGACCGGTGTTTCCAACACAACAAATTGTACTTGGAGTGAGAAAAGTGACTAATAACCAACTTGTGCTCCCATTAATATGACTGTCTACCAAATTTGAGACAAGAGCAACCACAGTTGTTGAAGCGACCCAGTCTTAAATTGGAAACGGAGCTAGACTGGTAAAATGTGCAACCAAACCGGAATACGAACCCGGGACCTCCCAATTGCCGGTCAGTCTGCCAACTGAGCTATCCGGGCACACATATTCTAGCTTCGGAGAGATCCCCTATCCCACCCAGCGCAAATTTTCCAGTCTAGCTCCCCTTCCTATTCTTCGCTTGCTGGTTTCAGCATCGTACCGAAATCACCAGAACAACCAACACATACTGCAAGTCGTAAATGATTTCTTTCCTTGCAGGAGACTCGTCTGATCTGTTCACACACGCACTGTACAACTTCTACGGGCCGCCCGCTGGATTCTGTTTCGATGTGAACTGCAATGATGACCCCATGATCGACGATCCAACCAGCCCTGACTACAACATCCCTGATAGGGTAACACTTCTTTGATCTCTAACCAAATTCTCAAAGCATATAGAAAAAAATTATTAGTGTCAAATGGAAAGTTATGTTGTTTTGCAGGGGTTGGCACCCATGAGGCCATTGAGAATCACATTCCAGTCTTTTATTTAATCTACATATACCAAGAGGTTTTTTTTAAGGCATCGTGATTTGATTGTGCCAAATCATTTCTCTTCTTTGTATTACTTTTCATTCACCAACTTCTTCCATACTTTCTTATCCAGCCAGCTTGCTTTCTCTTTTACCTCATTCCATTTCCCATCTCTTTCCTTCACATCTGCTTGTACTTCTTGTATCCATCTTTCTCTTGGTTCATCTTTCCCTTGGTTCATCTTTCCCTTAGAAATAACAACTGCACATTTTTAATGGTAACGTACATGGTCCACACAAATATTCAACCCCCTACAATGATAACTAATTCAATGTAATTTACCTAATATTGAAGTAACTAGGTACGACTCGGTAACTAGGTACGACTTGAATGCTTCAATTTGTCAAATTAACAAGATTCGTGAACAACTTGTCCATCGTTGTATTATACTCTCCCAAATTTGTTGAATTTTCGATGCTGAAACCAGTGTTTTCGTTCCAGGTGAGAGCTTTCTCCAACTTCGTCAAGGAGCAGTCTAATAATTACCGAAGCAACAACGTGATCTTGACGATGGGCGAGGACTTCACCTATCAAGACGCTCACGTTTGGTACAAGAACTTGGACAAAGTCATCAAGTAAGTACTTCAAATATGTTTTTAAGTAGCTTTATATTAGCAGGATCTTTGTTATTGATGGGTCTTTTATATTGGCTCGGAGAAATGGATGAAAATATATGTGAAGATGGAGAAAAATGGAAGGAGTTCGAGAGGAAGGAGGAAGTGGTATATAAAGAAGAAGAGAATGAAAAATAAAAATTCAAATTGAATAAAATAGTATGAAAAAATGTGTTTTTTAAAGTAGTATGGGAAGCTGTTATACAAAATATTTCTATAATTTTTTAATTCTCCCCGTATTTTTGTATATGTTTGAATAAATGGATACAAAAACAAATATTGTCTGAAATATTGTAACAATAGTGGCATCAGCCGGTCATGATTAGTCTTAAGATTGAATTAAGTAGATCTTCTAAATATCTCTTCCGTCCCAGGTACGTGAACGCTGATGCAGAGAGCAACATGAACGTCTTCTACTCGACACCTTCGTGCTACCTGAAGGCTGTCAACGACGAAGGGCTCAGTTTCCCGGAGAAGACCGATGATTTCTTCCCGTACGCGAGTGATTTCCAAACGTACTGGGTCGGGTATTTCACCTCAAAGCCGACCACCAAGTACTTTGAACGTCTCGGCAACAACTTCTTACAGGTAGAGTTATAAATATTTTAGTTGGGCATTACAAAAATATTTTAAAACAAATTTAATCTCACCCTGAAGATGGCAGAGTTTACCAAAAGACCACAAGACTAATTCTTTTATTAACTTTTTTATTTTATTCCTTAAGTAGATAAAGAAAAAAATTAAACAAAATTATTTAATAAAAACCGACTTGAAAAAACACCTTTTGTTTTTGTTCCAACTCAAATGTTGTGTACATTTTATTTCAAAGCAACAGATAAGTGAGGTTGGTAACCGTTGCGCTGGGATATTGATTTGCATTCTAATTTAATTTATGCTCCAACCAAATTACATTTTGAAATAATATTGGAACCTGTCTGCAGAATAAACAGAACAATTATATTAATTTTTTTTCCACAGAAACACATTGTGCTGTAGGGAATTGTCACTTTACATTTGTATGGGCGATTTAAAACTTGTAAATGATGTAAAAACACTGTTCAATGAGATAATTCTTAAGTCGTCGTTTGAAATCACATCCCTTCTTATCTTCCAGTTCTAGTGGTAATATTTTTCTGGAATATTATTAAAGCAAATTCAAATTCAACTTGCTTACAAACCCTGGAAATCTCAATAGAAGAGGCATATTGTAAAATAGACAACCTGCATATGAAGGTACTTTCTTATAAAAATTGTTTATTAAGTAACTAGCTCTTAGCAACGAAATGTTTGTTCCGTTTCCAATGCATTTTCCCTTCCAGGTGAGCAAGCAGCTCCTGACGCTGGCAGGTATTGAAGACCAGAGTGGACTGACAGTGCTACGTGAAGCGATGGGAGTCTTGCAACATCACGACGCGATCACCGGAACCATGAAGGACCACGTGGCACAAGATTACTCACGCATTCTCAACTCGGCCATTATTGCCAGCAACAGCGGGGCAGAGAGTGCCATCAAGTGAGAGACTACTCGCACTTTGTATTCTCCAAGTTTCACGCTTGATAACTGATTTTATAAGTCGGATTCAACATCACACCGTTTGGCAACTGGTAGTTGAGAGGGTGAACCTTGACTAGTTGGGAGGAAGTTAAACCGGGTGCCAGCATGTAGCCTACTCCTGTGGAAGACCAGAGGGGACCACCAGCTTAACTTCCCTTCCGAAGGACGGTACAACGCGAACAACAGGATTCCTCCACAAATCCATGCTGTCGAGAGGTTGATTAGCAAGGCGAGTGAAGTTGCTGTACTAACTTTTATCCCTGCAACCTCTCTCCCGAACAGAACTGCTCATGTGTATGATGGTCACCCATCGAACACCTGACCCAGCGCAGTGTTGCTTAACTTTCATCCCTCCAACCTCTCTCCCGAACAGAACTGGTCATGTGTATGACAGTCACTCATCCAATACCTGACCCAGCGCAGTGTTGCTTAACTTTCAGCCCTCAGCCTCTCTCCCGAACAGAACTGGTCATGTGTATGATGATCACCCATCCAATACCTGACCCAGCTCAGTGTTGCGAACGTCACTGATCTCACGAGGACCCGGGTCTCCATCACTCTCACCCATTCATTAAAGCCAGATATCCTTATTCTCTCTTCCCCAGTATTTATCTCAGCCTTTTAGCACACTTACCAATAAACCTGATAAAACAGAGGCAAGCTATTTATGTATATTTCATAAAAATATTCACCCAATTTTGCCTCGTACAGTTCCTGTTGATGATTCCTTTTTTGTTTTGACATCTGGCAATGTGGCACTGGTCTTATGACGTTCGTACAGTTCCTGCAACCACTAACCATCTGCAGCGAGTAATATTTGACATCCCAACTCTCCGCTGCAGCAAACTGATGGCCAGTGCAAGTGCTCCCGTGCCGATCTGGAACTGCTTGAAGCTAAACATCAGCGAGTGCGGAGCTTCGGAAGTTGACGACAACTTCGTGATCACCGCGTACAACCCGCTGAGCCGACCCGTTGCCACCTACATCCGTGTCCCGGTCACCGGCGCAGAGTACGAAGTTCTGGACCCCACGGGTGAGCCAAGATGCAGAACTAGTTGCTTGGGAAGGTTCTATTAGCTATTCTTACAAAACGGTGTTCCTAGATATCTCAAAAAAAATAAACTGTACAGTATTTTTATGTATTTTTTTGTATTTGGTCTATAAAATACACTGGAAAGTGTAGACCACGTCAATTTTCATATAAACACATGCATATGAGATGGTGATTTCAATGGTAACAAATACATTAGAGATCAAGAGTGAATAAAATCATTTATGCTGTGATACATATTGTCCAAGAGATATTATTTCCACAATTAATCATTACTATGATATTGCTA
The DNA here is from genome assembly GCA_947568835.1 of Protonemura montana. Taxonomy (NCBI): domain Eukaryota; kingdom Metazoa; phylum Arthropoda; class Insecta; order Plecoptera; family Nemouridae; genus Protonemura; species Protonemura montana. The sequence goes on from OX387610.1 coordinate 2,834,089, forward strand.
TCGTATGTCAACAAATAATAATTCAAAATAATTCAAATTTAACATATTTACACGTGTCTAACAATTTGTTTGCGAGTAAAAACATTCTTTCAGTAAATACAACTTAAGTTTGTTTTTAAATACACGTCCACTTTTATCTTTCATGTATGTAGGCCGTTGCTAAAATATTTTGAACCCATAGAAGTCGGACCTTTAACCCATATGTTTATTGTATGTAGCTTAAGACAAATTATTTTCTTATTTCTAACAATATGATCTTAGACCTTGCTATTTCTTATAGTTATAACACTTCTAAAATGTGCCAAAGATGTACGGACATTGTACTTGTACAGGCATTGTATAGGCATTGTACAGGCATTGTACAGGCATTGTATAGGCATTGAATAGGCATTGTACAGGCATTGTATAGGCATTGTACAGGCATTGTATAGGCATTGTATAGGCATTGTATAGGCATTGTATAGGCATTGTACAGGCATTGTACAGGCATTGTATAGGCATTGTATAGGCATTGTATAGGCATTGTACAGGCATTGTATAGGCATTGTATAGGCATTGTATAGGCATTGTATAGGCATTGTATAGGCATTGTACAGGCATTGTATAGGCATTGTATAGGCATTGTATAGGCATTGTATAGGCATTGTATAGGCATTGTACAGGCATTGTATAGGCATTGTATAGGCATTGTATAGGCATTGTACAGGCATTGTACAGGCATTGTATAGGCATTGTATAGGCATTGTACAGGCATTGTATAGGCATTGTATAGGCATTGTATAGGCATTGTATAGGCATTGTATAGGCATTGTATAGGCATTGTACAGGCATTGTACAGGCATTGTATAGGCATTGTATAGGCATTGTACAGGCATTGTATAGGCAATAAAATACAGGTTATTATTCTCTCAGGTGCGGTGGTGGAGGCAGACTTGGTGCCCATCCACCCGAACGTGCTGACCCTCCCTGGCCGAGTCAGCCAGGCGACGACAGAGCTTGTTTTCCGTGCCGACCGCTTGCCACCGCTCGGTTATCAGCAGTTCTACGTCAGCAAGGCAGCTCGTAAGCAGGCGTTGCCAGCGCCTGCGGCATCGAGGGCAGACACCATCGGCAATGACGTGAGTACAGATAACCTCAATTGTAGCTTCTAAGTCGAGCAACGTTGAAAAACATTGTCATCTGAACATGTGAGGTTATTTGTGTTTCTAATAAAAAATACTCTGGACATTGTAAGCGTTTGCAATTTAAATCAGATTTCACAACACTGCTAGCTATTTTTCCCCATATATTTCATAATTGGATGCTTGTCTCAACATTTAGAAGTGTTATTTCATAAAAATATGAAATGACGAGTTTATTTCTTTATTGCAAGAGATGGTTTTATTAACTGGCAGCGGCCAGTAACTTTCTTTCTTACTCATTAGAAAAAAAACCCAGACTGCAACATTTGACTTCTCAGAAGCTGTCTGATGTGCAGTGATCTGTAATCAGTCTCCCATTTTGTCAGCATTCAACCTGAATGGTTTGGCGTGTTGGCAACACTGGTCCTCGTGAGATCACTGAAGTTAAGCTACCCTATGCTGGGTCAGATATTGGATGGGTGACCATCATATACATGACCAGTTCTGTTCAGGAGAGAGGTTGAAGGGATGAAAGTTAAGCAATACTGTGCTGAGTCAGGTATTGGATGGGTGACCATTATACACATGACCAGTTCTGTTTGGGAGAGAGGTTGAAGGAATGAAAGTTAGTACAGCAACTTCACTCGCCTTTCTTATCAACTGTCCTTCGGAAGGGACGTTAAGCCGGTGATCCCCTTGGTCTTCGACAGGAGTAGGCTACGTGCCGGCACCGAGTTTCCCCTCCTCCCTTCCAAGCTAGGTTAGCTTCATCATCATCATCCACTCATTCACCGACGCCATTAGACCAGTGCCGCATGGCCAGATGTCAAAAAAGTGCGTCGCTAAACACCACAAATCAAAATAAAACCTGAACTTGATCGAGACAATCCAACCTCCTTTAAACAATTCAATTTATTAACCCTGTGAACTTTCTTCATCCTCAGCGCATCACAGTCAACATCGACGACAACGGCATGACGCAGTCTATCAACATCAACGGCATCGACGTGAGCCTCGCGCAGACGTTCGAGTATTACCTCGGCGCTTACAAAGACGGAGAGCGTTCGTCGGGCGCTTACATCTTCCGTCCGAACGGAACTGAGACTGTCAGCCTCGGGATAACCAGTTTCGCGGTGTCAAAAAGTAAAGGCTCAACGATAAACTGGATGGCGTAAAAAATACTTAAAATCATGTGTGAATTTTATTTTATATATGGAAGGGGAGCTGGACTGTGGAAATGTGCAACCGAACCAGGATACGAACCCAGGACCTCCCAATTGCCGGTCGGGTGGTCTACTTTTCCCTTGAGGGGGATCCCTTATCCCACCTGGCGATAACTGGAATCTATGTGTGTCCGGATAGCTCAGTTGGTAGAGCATCCGACAGGAAATTGGGAGGTACCGGGTTCGTATCCCAGTTCGGTTGCACATTTTTCCAGACTAGCTTCCATCCATCGCTTGCTGGTTTCAGCTTCCTTGCAGAATCACCGGAAAAACCAAAAACACATGAACATTTTATATATGTTTTTTTTTTAATTTGATTGCAGCCCCGCAGGTGGAAGAAGTGCACCAGGTGTTTGGTGACGGCTGGGTCAGTCAGGTGATCCGAGTTTACAAGGAGGAGAACCACGTAGAGTTCGAGTGGATGGTCGGTCCAATCCCAGACGAGTGAGTCGGCCGACATATTTTTAAACATGTCGCCATATTCATATCATATGAAACTCGTGTAAATAATAATTATTTACTCAGATTTTGATAACAACGTCATTTTTGTTGCTATCTTTGAAAACAAAAAATATTACCAAGATGAAGATTCATAGCCATGAGATTGCCTGACAGAGCTTCTCAATTCTGCTATCTTATGTTACCACGGGTATATCATGGCCTAGCATAGGAGGTTCAATGGTAGATTCAACGTTTGGTAGCCATGGAGATGCTGAGATCACCTGACAGAGCTTCTCAATTCTGCTATCTTATATTACCGCGGGTATATCATGGCCTAGCATAGGAGGTTCAATGGTAGATTCAACGTTCGGTAGCCATGGAGATGCTGAGATCGCCTGACAGAGCTTCTCAATTCTGTTATCTTATGTTACCACGGGTATATCAAGGTCCAGCATAGGAGGTTCAATGGTAGATTCAACGTTTGGTAGCCAACCTTGCAAACACCTGCAGTTTACTATCCAGATAAACAAAATCCCCAATACCCAAGCTCCTAAAACAGTTGACAATCTTGAACTTGCCCGTACAGCAACGAAGAGGGCAAGGAGATCATCACCAAGTACGCCACCGATCTCGCATCTGATGCCACGTTCTACACGGACTCCAACGGCCGCGAGCTGCTGAAACGCGTTCGAAATTACCGACCGACGTGGACCATCGACATTACAGAGACGATTGCGTCCAACTACTACCCGGTCGTGTCGAAGGTGCTTCTTCGTGACGAGAGCAAGGGAGTCGAGGTGGCCGTGCTTGTAGACAGGGCACAGGGGGGATCCAGCATTCGCGACGGAGAGATCGAACTCATGGTGAGCCTAAAGCTTAACAATCAGTCATTACATCTCTAACAAAGTTAAAAGCAGCATGGGATCTGATTTAAACTGCCAACGCTTGCAATGGGCGTGGTATTTTTTTATTAGGAAATCTAATAACCGCTCAATAATTCATAGTGTTCCTAGTAATAAAATAAAAGCAACAAGCTGAAACATCAAATTTCTTGAAAGTACTAGAAATATCTCGAAAAAGTCACTACGGGACGGCAATTTTCTTCTCCTGAAGCTGCACTCCCTTCGGTTGGGAATAATTAAAATTTTCTTATTTGTTACGTTTAATTCTTAATCTACCTATCCAAATATTTCCTTCTGGATCCTTTGTGCTTTCTCGTCTTTGATATTTGTCTTGATATTCGTTATTGTTCCGCCAACGTTTCAGCTCCACCGTCGTCTGTTCCACGACGACAACTTCGGCGTGGGCGAGGCTCTGAACGAGCAGGCGTACGGAACCGGGACCGTGGCTCGCGGCCGCCACTGGCTCGTAGCGGGACCTCTCGGAACGGAGAGCACGTCGCTAGCGGCGCAGGAACGTCGGCTGGCTGGACGCAAGCTGCTCAACGCGTGGACCTTCTTCTCCCCGAGCAACGGACTCTCACATGCCGAGTGGGATGCGGCATATAACCTAGAGGTAAGAGGTTCCCGCTGTTCGATTTCGTGGACTGTACTCCAGGATACGGAAGAGATCACAAAGTTTACTCATTTAATTATATTAATTTACCCTGGAATTTACCGAGCTACTGAAAATGTCACATGATGTATTTATAGATACATATATATATAACTATGTCTATCATTAACTTTCCGTTGTAACCTTAGCACTAGTTTTGAGAAAAACTACATAAAAAACTTTGATTTTTCAATACTAATTAAAAAAACTAATTTTCCCTAAGTTTGACAATTTTTACCTGTGACTTCATTAATGGTGATAGCAATTAATGCACTTAGCATTAAAAAAATAAAGGTTTTAAATAGTTTTATTCAATAAATCCCTTCTATAAGACTAATCGGTAGAGCCACGATTATATGGTGATGCGCGAAATCGCGAATTGTTCTTATCTCTTGTTTTTCTTACAAATGAGTGCGATTCATTGAATTCCCATCTCAAATATGTAAGAAGCTCATCGCGACATAACGCGAAATTCACGAAAAATCATCCATAACAACGAAATCAACTATTTCCCGCGAAATCATCGCGAAATGAGCTTTTTACCATCCAATTATCTTAAATTTCAGATAATCTGCTTTTTTTTTCTTTTTTATCAAATCATATTTCACCGAAAATAAATAAACAAACAAGAATTTCTATTTTGCGATAAATGCTAAATTGAGAGATAATGAAGCTATTTCACTAAAATGTGTGTTGTATTTTGCGAAATAGCCACTAATTTCCATGCAAAAAAAATGTAAATGTTTATTTTATCTCTCTAAACACGCATTTCCATGAATTTGTCATATTATTTCCCCCAGTCTTGTTGTCAGGTCTGTTTCTCATCAAATGCTGTCAACATTCCTAATTGAAAAACCTTGCGCACAATCTTTTGCCACATAAGTTGCGCACAAGGTTTTAGCACATTTTTCTGATTTACACGGTAAAAACCTTGCACACATTTATGTGGGAAAAGATGTTGGAAAAAGTTTTTAGAAAAATGTGTCCGTGTAATTCAGGCTTTAGGGGGTAGAAGTAGTGGGGCAAAATGTTTGCTGTAGGAAACCATTGCCATTGGTTGGCTGAATCTTCCCCTCCTTGCCATGTGAGTACCAGCACCACATGCATTCAGTCTTTATAGAGATTAGCTGGGATTTCAAATTTCAATGGGGTGTAAAACATTTTTGACTTCTGAGGATCAAACAAAGGAACACTTTGTGAGTGATGGATTTATTTTGATGTGTGGAATCTGGAACACCAGACTTGTCTGGGAGAAAAAAGTCAATCTTGCAAAGTATGTCGTCAGTACCAGGCAGTGGGTCTAATTCAAATTCTCATGGACATCAAAATTTCAAACCCCTCATTTGCAGTCCTGACTTTACAAACTATTTGAGCCCCAGTGAACAGTGTTGATGCAGAGAGGTTTTTTAGTCAATAAAACCTTGTGCTGACTGACAAAGGAACAAGAATGAAGGAAGCTACTAAATATTTGCTTTATTGTTATTATTATTGATCACTTTTTTATTAGAGATCCCAGTGCTTGCCCAAAATCTTCATTCCTTTCGAATGTAGATTGCAAAAGCCCTTTTTTCTATTTTGCAATGAACGCTAAAATTCAATTAATTAGCACTAAAATTTCGATAAAACTAATGCTAAAAACACGTATCTTCTTTTTTTCGTCACCTATGTCTGAAATCTGCTATTGACATGAAATTCTGTACTTTTTCCATAACACCGCCATAACACCGAAATCCAAAAAGCTTACCACGAAATTATCGAAATCATAACACCATAAAATCTTGGCTCTACTAATCGGTCAATCTCTTTTCGTTGCAACCTTCAGTTCTCCGGCCTGACCGGCTCGGGGCTGCCGACCAACGTTCAGATACTGACACTGGAACCGTGGACACAAAACACGTTGCTACTTCGTCTGGAACACATCCTGGAAGTCAACGAGGACGATGTGTTCTCAGAACCTGCCGTCGTCGATCTCAACGTAAGTATCCGCAGCCGCGCTGTTTCCTTGAGATTTTAGCGATAATCAGCCGAGAGCTTGTCAGGACACAGTATCTTGTTTTGTTAACCTAACCTGAGGTGCATCAAAGTGGCTGTGATTGTTGAGGTTGGTGAAAGTGACTGATAAATTTGTGTCCAGTAAAAATCTCATCTGAACAAATAACCAAAACAAGGTTGTTTTGTTTTTTGTTTAAAATTTGTACCGATTGTATTTCGGATCGTTGTAAAATACCGAGACATTTAATATCGACGGCGAAGTCTACTGATTTTCTGTCAGTAACAGCCACTGGAATAGCAAATAGCAACGTATTATCATAGATTAGGTTGGGTTAGGTCCGGTTTTACCAAAATCTCGCCTCCTAGTTGAAGTGTTAGTTGAAACTATTGCCATGACGACTTCCAATTACATGCAGTGAAATTCAGATGTTTCTGTGAGCTAGAGATCTAACTTATAGTTCAACATTTTGTTGAAACTGTTGCCATGACGACTTCCAATCACATGCAGTGAAATTCAGTTGTTTCTAAGTCTAATTCAAGTTCAGTTCTAGTTCAAGTTTCTAATAATAAAACACTAAAAGCATTTGCAGTTTAAATTCGATTTCACAACGACAATAGTTCTTTGCAACTCGCCGAATGCAAGTCATAATGTTACAGACTGCGTTCACGAACTTGCAAATCAACTCAGTGTTCGAAACAACGCTGGGTGGAAACCAGCCGATCGAAGAACTGAATCGACTTCAGTGGAACTCGGAAGTGAAGCGCGAGCGGCAGCCGAGAGAGATCAAAGCGGTCGATCTAATCACTTTGAACCCGATGGAAATTCGAACCTTCATCGTAGACTACACGGTCGTTTAGAAAAACTATCGTTACCCGATTTGTTGTCTTTGTGAGTTTTTCATATTCCTTCACCTCTGCAATTATCTGAAATCTATCAAAATAAAGCTTTCCAAAATATTTCTGGTTTTTTTTTTTTTACAACCATTTTAAATACCTAACAATAATCGCAATTAACGACTTTGGGGTATATTCGCTGCGCGAATTTCGCGCCCGGGAACTTTGCATTAATCCTGGCATTACCACTAGTCTGTTGTACATGCCAACACGAAGGGTTGCATACCAAAAGGGGTAAGGCATCAAGTGGTTTCTCATAATCCCACAGGTGACGTAGCAGGCAGAATCTCTATCAGCAGTTGAATGTGCGCACTCAACGCTTGGGATTCCCTCTTATATTGCGCCTTCGATGTGCCTGTAACATGTGACCAGATGTCATTCAGGATTAATTAAATAACCTTAATCTCAGGTAAGAACAAAAATCCGTACCTTTAAGATTATGTACGCTAGGGTTAGCCACATTTTCTGTACTGTAACATCACTTTTTCTAACCTTGCTTCTTACACGTACTGAACAATAGACCATTGAGAATTATTTTAAATGAGAAAAGAACAGCATCTGCTACAGCTGTAAGAAAAATATTTAACTTTTGACGAGTTGAAAATAGGATGAGATTAAGTGTTTTTTGTGTTCATCCATAAAATTATGTTCCAGAGTATTTAATAGATATGCTCAATATTGTTGACAAGGTACACAGTCTTGAAACTAGAAAGAAGAAAAATATATTTGTTAAGTCAGTTAAATTAAAAAGTATTTTGACGAAAGGTGCCAGAGAGTATATTAAATTAGGAAGCCTAACAAGGAATACGGAAACATTCTCAAATTTTAAGAAAGACATGTATGCACATTTTGAAACTGAAGAATTATGTGAGTATTTATGGGCTAATTATTAATGTTGTATTTGACCGTCTTCTCAAATCTACTGTTTTTAAGTGGCAAATCCTGTGCGAAAAGGCAAATCCTCTCCTAAAACACTTAACTGTTTTAAAGTTCAGTGCTTTTAACAGTGAAGAAGAAGACTCGAAAAGGAAACGGTTAGCCATTTACATGATAAATAGTGATGGCCTGTTGGCCCATCAACGTCACATGACAAAACGACAGAACCAGAGCTACCAACCTCCGTTAAACCGAACTTCGTATCAATCACTGCAGTAATGAAGCAAATGTTGGATACAACGAAGGAAATGATTAAGTCGCTGTCATTTCAGTCAGAAAGATCTTTTATTAGAATCAAAGCTTCAAACCATAAAAAACAACTCTTATTGAAGAGATTACCGTCTCTAAGAAAGGAAATACTGTCCTGAGAAAAGAGATTTAAGAAAGAGATTTAAGAAAGAGATTTTAGATTTTAGATTAGATTTTAGATTTTTGAAGAAAGATTAAAGAGATTAAAGAATGGGTAACAAAACAGAACAACACTCAAAATCCTACAATCTTGAACTCCATGGAATTCGGGAAACGGCAAATGAAGATCTCTATGCTATTGTAGGTACTCAACGTAGCAAACCGCCTTAACTGTATCATAAGTGCAAATAACATTGAACTATGCCACAGACGGGAAAAAAGTGAAAATACGGAAGCTGCCCCTGCTTTCATCTTTCCTAAATTCTACTCGAGACAAGCCAAGGAAGAAGTCCTCCTCGCGTAGAGAGAAAAAAACCGTTAACCAAAACAAAATTGGTTTTAAATTGGCTTCAAATGCATGTACACGTTGATAAACTTCTCACAAACTTCAACAAAAATCTGTTCTGGTTATCAACAAATATCAAAATCCTTGGATGCAAGTTTGTGTGGATGCGTAATACAAACATTTTCACTTGGAAAAACAAAACCTTGCCAATGATTCGAGTAAAGAAATCTGCAGACATTCCAAAGGTCTAGCTCCCGATCTCAAATGGCAAAAGACAAAACCTTCACCCAAATGACAATACACAACATCGAATTCAACTACAATAACACATCATCTCTCATACCTAGGGTTTTTGAATGCACTGAATCGATAGACACAGTTTACAAAGAACTAGATAGTTTTAAAATCTTTCACTTCACATCAGAAGCATAAGAAAACACTTTGGCAAACTCCTTATCATTATAAACAGTATTCAAACATTATTTGACATAATTATCCTAACTGAAACCCAAGTGCTATGTGAGCCTTTTCACACCCCAGGTTATTCATTACACCCTTTTAGCAATAAGATGACTAAAGCTGATGGTATATCAATATATTATAACCGACTACTCATCTATGATTACCACCTAGTTACCTTGTTACCTAAATGTTACCTGGTTACGATATATCATTTTGTAATCCTTAGTTACTGTACTGTAGTTAATCGTAACTGTCAGCAGCAAAAAATTATTTAAATTGTGCCTCGCTAACAATAAAGTATCTTACTAGATGATGACCAGGTTACGATGGCTACACAGAAATAATCTTATAATTGTTGTTTTGTGAGCTGGAACTATTACCTTTAGTTTTATAATTGCTAAATGAATACTTTAATTATTAAAAGCTCTCACCCTTCATGAAGTAACTGTCGTGAGAGTGAGAGTAATTTTTTCAAAATATTCTTTTATTTTATCATTTTAGAATATTCCAATTTGATCGTGATATCGTCTGGGAGAAGTTGTTAAAACGGTAACAAATGTTTTTACTTTTTTGCAGTTGATATGTTTTTGCGATGAATGCTAATTCGATGTTTGAAACTGGAGAAGAGATTGCGGCAAGGCTGCTAGACGTCAACCAGAAACTCCACGTAGACTTCGTGGATAGTTTGGTTGAATGCAAGTACTCAGGACATGGCGGACTGGTAGGTGCATCTCCTGTTTATTATTTATCCCTTCTTGCAAATAGGGTACTAAGAGGCTGGATAATTTAAAAGCTAACTTCAGAATGATAGAGTGGTTCAAACGTAAGATCCATCTAATGGTGAAGCAGTTGATAGTTCCGTTCTGTTTTGATGGTCGTAAAGAGGACCTCAGTTGATATTTTTTCGGCGTTACCGTGGACATATTCCGGACTGTGTTTTCTGATTTTCATGTTCAAAATTTAATTTAGGTTGCTCTTGGGATAAGATCAATGTTTGACATTTTAGCAACGTTTGGCTTACAAAGCATTGGCTGCGGTGAAGGAGCATCCTGATACCTGGACTCGAGTGGAAATAAAGTTAAAGTATTCCACAAACCAACAAAACAAGTATTTTGCTCTTCAGTTGCTAGAACTAGTCGTAAAAACTCGATGGAAAGGTTTACCAAGAAACCAACGCGAAGGTAAAATATGAAATTTTTTAAAATTATTTAATGATTTAAAGATAACAACTCAAAATGTTGACACATGTTTATCAATCCATTGAGGTTAGCAGTAATAAAGATTAATTGAGTGTAAACCAGTCTCAAATGCGAATAATCTGCTAGAAATAACGAAATGAAAAGTCATAAGTCTTTTTGTGATGAAATCTTGTTTAAATTGCAAATGCTTGCAATGCGCGGAGTATTTTATTATTATGAACGCTCTAACCGTCTAAAAAATTGATGCCCAAACAGGGATCCCGGTTTGGGCATCAATTTTTGAGACAGTGTTATAGTGTTCATAGTGATAAAAAAATTCTTAAGTCTTACTTCTTGCAGCATTATACAAGGTTCTGTTTAATTCTTCCTTGTGAATTCAGCTAATTTCATAGTTAATTGTCTTTCTATCCTTGAATTCTTCTCTTTTTAGCGTAGCTGAGGGTAAAAATCATGTGTTTTATTCCACGTCCGGAATATTGCATGCGATTGTCGTGCTCCGTTCATACGAAGAATATCATTGGTCGGTACAAGCGTTAACTAGTTTCAACAATCAGCCGTTAACTGTCCCTGGCTACGAAACGTTAAAAGTTAACTAAAACTTACCTAAAACTTAAAGTTACCTTTAAGTTTAAGTTACCTAAAAGTTACCTTCCTCTTGCAATTAGTGTACGGCAAGGAAATTAAAAAGGGGGAGAGCAAATGGAGAAAAAGGTGGCGTTGCTTTGTAAAGTTGAGCTTATAAAGTTTCTGCAACGTTAAGTGGGAAGCAATCGTGTAATTTACTATTTTTTTACGTAACTTGGCTATTTAATCCTATGAATCTAAAACGTACTTAGCAGTTTGCATTTAAATTGAGCACATTTTTTTATTGGTGGATGGTTTTTAATGACTAACGGTTAATTGACGGATTTATTAATTTTTTTTTTTTTTTTACATATAAAATTGATTGATTTTTGACTAGAGCATTGATTGATACACTAATCAGGTTTTGGTTTCCAGGAATCAAGAACGTTGTCCAAGATGTTATCTTAAAAACGTCTTACAACCGAGACATGATGGAGAGAGAAGTCGTGTTCCTGAACAAATTGAACCTCATCTTGGTCCAGGTATAAACTCAACTGCTTCAATCGTTTCGCTTTGATTAACACCGGCTACAAACATGATTTTTCATCTTGCAGATTTTGAAACAGGAATGGCCGAGAAACTGGGAGTCCTTTATTCCAAACCTCGTCAGAGTCAGCACAATCAACGAGAGCATTTGCCAAAACAACATGACAATATTAAAATTACTTGGCGAGGAGGTTTTTGATTATTCTCGTAGTCAAATGATGCAAATCAAAGCAAAACTCCTCAGAGATACGCTGCGTTCTGAGTTTGGACAAATCTTACAACTGTGTGAACTTGTTTTGGTTAGTTTACCTACGTTTGTCTTTAGAGGAACTTATCCATCTGTGAGAGTAACCTGGCAACACTCACATCGCTTGATGTCTCTCTTTAGGAGAACTCTCGTAGCGCTCGACTGGTAGGGTCAACTCTAGAAACGCTGCTTGCTTTTCTCAGCTGGATTCCACTCGGCCACATTTTTGAAACGCAACTTATAGCTACGTTAACCTCAAAGGTAAGCTTTAATTAGTAACGAGTTATGTTGACTTAAGGCTAGTTACAATAAAACCTCCCTTAAATAGATAAGACAGATAATCTAGGTTTTAACTGACGTGATTTGACAAGTGGCATCACCCAAAGTTGCAGAAACATCACCCACCACTAGATACATATAATAATCTTGGTCGACTTTCCAGACGATCGTTTGGCCCTAGCGAGTGATTTATGTTTTAATTCATCGGCTTGTTGACTTGACTGACCGAAGAGCTCGAGTGGTTTACAGGTTATAGTTAATAATCCAAGTTACATTTACTGCCGATATCTTTATTGCATTTATATTGAAGTTAGATGTGGTTACTGTCAGTCAAATTGACTTGGGTTTTGCTCTCACCAAGATTACTGCATTTCATTTCCGTTTCCGACTTCTGTTCTGTTTGTAGCACATCTTTGTACCTCTTTGTGCACCTACAAAATAAATGTGTGTTTTGTAACGTGATCGTAGAAGAATTTTGTAAAAATATTTCCTACTCAAATAAACAAAAACAAATAAAACAAGCAATTAAATAATTGTTCGAATGTGCCATTATTTAGTTGTAGGTTATCTCCGTCGCAGGTATTGATAATTGGGATGTCGATAATCCTTTTGTTTGCAGTTCTTGAACATTCCGATGTTTCGCAACGTGACCCTGAAATGCCTGACTGAAATTGCTGCTATTTCCGTTACCGGCCACGACGAAATGTTGACTACCCTCTTCACGCAAACGATGATCCATCTTGAGCAGGTACAGAGCGTGTGTAAGACTCGTTAAAAAGTACAACTGGCACTGTCTTTTCCAAATTCCTGGAGAACCCAACGATTTTGGAAAATGTAGTGGAAAATGTAATTTTCTACTGTCAAAATTAAATATTTGACAAATAGTAATCGCAAAATACATTTTGCAATTACATATTATTTAGGTGCAGAGCATGACGTCATTGAGCAAGTTTCGAACCCTCTCTGGTGCAGGCCGGTCGGAAACATCATATCTCTCTGTTTTTATATAAACAGCCGGTTTTGCAAGCCATTGAGGGCAGTTTTTACCTTAAGAAAAGCCGTAACCAAATTCATACCACCCAACCCACTAACCCACTAAACCCACCCACTAACGCCGAAGAGAAAACTACATGCAAAAATTATGATTAATGTTATATATAAAAGTAACATATTAGAAAAAAAAAACCCAACTTTAAAAGTTTAATACTACCTTATAGTTTCATAATAATCATAGCAAAAACACCAAATCATGCTCTGAACGTACACAAGCGTGTACGGTGGACGGTAATGGGTTAAGTTGACTTTTCTTATGAACCATAAACTTAACCAATTGTTATAATTTAATTCTTCCAGATGCTGCCTTTGAACACCGACATTCGCAAAGCGTATCCTGGTAGCCGAGATCTAGAACAAAACTTCATTGAAAATCTTGCAACTTTCCTCAGCACGTTCTTCAAAGAGCACGGCGCGTTGCTTGAGAGACAAGAATTGAATGAGATCTTCATGAAGGGGCTTAATTATCTTGTTCTGATATCAGAAGTAAACGATGTTAAAATATTCAAGATCTGCTTGGAGTATTGGAACAGCTTGTTTGCCGATCTTTACGAAGAGATATGTCCGCAAAGACAATTGTTCCACCAAGTCTTGTTTAAAGTGCGTTCCATCGTGATCGATAGAATGGCAAAGCCAGAAGAAGTTCTCGTCGTTGAGAACGAGAACGGAGAAGTGGTTCGTGAATTGATGAAGGACATTGATTCAATCGACTTGCACAATGACATGAGAGAGACGCTGGTCCGTTTGACTCGTTTAGATTACGAGGGCACCGTCGCAGTCATGGTGGAGAAGCTGCAGAACCAAACAAAAAAGCTGGAGTTAATGTGGAAAGATTTAAACACGGTCTGTTATTTTTTCTTTTGGCTTGACCAACAAACTTCTGACAGGAAAGGAAGCTTGAGTGGGAAAATGTGCGACCAAACCGGGATATGAATCCGGGACCTCCCAATTGCCGGTCAGTCTACCAACCAAGCTATTTGGACACACAGATTCCAGTTTTTGCCGACCAGCAATTGGGAGGTCCTGGGTTCGTATCCCGGTTCAGTTGCACAATTTTCCAGTCCAGTTTGCCTTTCCATCCTTTGATTCAGCAATCAAAGGATGGAAAGGCAAGCTAGACTCCAGCAAGCTAGGTTTCAGCTCCCCTGTGGAATTACCATAAAACCAAAAAACTTCCAAACTTGTGGCAATTTGAAAACGTTCTCTTCTAGATTTGTTGGTCAATCGGCTGCATCTCCGAAGCAATGGACGTTGAGAAAGAGATACGGTTTTTTGTCGTTATATTTGACAATCTTCTTGTTTGCTGTGAACAAAAGAGGGGCGAAGCTGACAAAGTCGTCGTCGCATCCAACTTCATGTACCTTGTTGGAAAGTACACCACGTTCTTCCAGGCGCACTTCAAGCTTCTCAAGGTCGTCGTAAACAAACTCTTCGAGTTCATGTGCGGTACGACAGTCGACAAAATATTATTTATTAAGTTGTTACACTCGGGTTTTAAAGTCGTGCAATTATTTCCTGTTTGACAAAGTAAGAAAACATGCAAATGTGCGTATAGCAGGCACTGGATTTTTAGTTTTTTAATTCTTAATATTTTAGCGCGGCACCTCCATTCAAAACCTGACTCATTGCGCTTTCCGAGCCAAACTTCTGATAAAAGTTTTTTTGTTGTGTCCTTGGATATTCAATTTTTTTTTATAAAATGAATAATTTTTCCAAGCAGTCCAGAGTACTAGGTGCTAGTGGTTGAAAAATGTCTCTGTGTTATTCTTATGGGCCATGTTTTTCCAAGCAGTTCAATGTACTAGGTGCTAGTGGTTGAAAAATGTCTCTGTGTTATTCTTATGGGCCATGTTTTTCCAAGCAGTTCAATGTACTAGGTGCTAGTGGTTGAAAAATGTATGTGTTATTCTTATGGGTCATGTTTTACCAAGCAGTCCAATGTACTTGGTGCTAGGGGTTGAAAAATGTCTCTGTGTCATTCTTATGGGCTATGTTTTTCCAAGCACTCCAATGTACTAGGTGCTAGTGGTTGAATAATGTCTCTGTGTTATTCTTATGGGCCATGTTTTTCCAAGCAGTCCAATGCACTAGGTGCTAGGGGTTGAAAAATGTCTCTGTGTTATTCTTATGGGCCATGTTTTTCCAAGCAGTCCAATGTACTAGGCGCTAGTGGTTGAAAAATGTCTCTGTGTTATTCTTATGGGCCATGCTTTTCCAAGCAGTTCAATGTACTAGGTGCTAGGGGTTGAAAATTGTCTCTGTGTTATTCTTATGGGTAATGTTTTTCCAAGCAGTCCAATGTATTAGTTGCTAGGGGTTGAAAAATGTCTCTGGGCTATTCTTATGGGCAATGCTTTTTCTAAAGCACCCAAGCAGAAAAATCACAGCCTTTAGAAGAGTTAAAAAAAAAGAAAATTCCGACGAAACTGTTTATTTCAGAACCACACCTTGGGATCCAGGATATGGCTTGCGACACTTTCGTCAAGATAGCGTCAAAATGCAGCACCAACTTTGTGACCACAGAAATTGGTGAAACGGAGCCTTTCATAAATGTCATCCTAGTTCCTTGTCGTTCAATCGTCTGCGATTTGCAAGCACATCAAGTGCACTCGCTCTACGAAGCTGTCGGCCACATAATCAATGCCGTGAACGGACAAGAAGTTCGAAACAAATACATTTTACTGTACATGTCCGATGCCAACAAAGAGTGGGACAACAGCGTCAGTCAGATTCCGATGGTAAGTGATTCAACAATCTGTACTATTTGCTTAATAGAGATGAAGGTTTTGCAGTGGATTAAAAAAATATATATCTTGCCAATTGGGCAGACCGCTCAATAGAAGCCAATGTTTTGAAGCCAAATTTTTCACATTTATACATAAACACCAGCATTTGTACAAACAGAATGGGATTTCAAAAGTTTCACAACTTAAACTCAAATCCTTTCTTATCAAAGTATAATTTTATTCTTGTGATGATTTCAAGTCTGCCCTCGTTAAACTATAACTTAACATGTATTTATTTTTGCATTTGCATGTTTTCCAACTAAATAAATAATAACATTTGTTTTCCATAACTGTACTTTTGTCAAATGAAGGCAAACAATGCTACATGGTCAGAGAAGACCTCGTCAAGTTATTTCAGCTCAAAGTAATTTCATATGTATTTACTGTATATTCAAAAGAATTGTATGACAATTATAATACAATACATTTTTTTATTTAAAAATCCGTTGCTTTTTAGCAGTGTAGTTATTCTTTGAGCTTAGCTTTGGCTTAAATTAAATCAACTAATGGCATATGTTTTATTTTAGAATGTACGCATATTCAAAGATCAGAAAGTCATCAAGAAACTCGCAGACATTTTGAAAATCAACGTACGAGCTTGCAAAACTCTCGGCCACAATTATATCGTGCAGTTTCAACGCATCGTCACGGCCATGTTGTTTGTGTACAAGGTCATGAGCAAGAGTATAAATGCTGCGATTGTAGTGCACGGAGAGGAAGTCGTGAATAAACCGTTGGTCAAGAGCTTGCGAGTCGTGAAGAAAGAAACGCTGAGACTGATTGCCGAGTGGGTTAGCGGATCCAGCAGTTACTGTGAGGTTAGTTGTTGCTTGTTCATCTGGTGCTTCATCTGGTGTTGATGTCTGGTAGGCAATGGCTGTTAATCTGTTGAAAACTTACCAAAAAGCAACTTTCCCCCAGATAATAGATAACAGATGGATTGAATTTATATGTGTATTCAGAGCGCCAATGCTAATATTAAACTTTCTGCTGAGCAAACGAGGCCAGCAACACGTGATAACGGTAAGGGTCACCAGATGGCGTCCTTTTTAACAAACCTTTAAAATTAAATAATTCTGGTCCAAATTATCAAAACATGTCTAATAGTAAAGTAATAGAGCGTAAACCAGTCTCAAATGCGAGTAATCTGCGAGAAATAACGAAATGAAATTTCTTAATACTCGAAACGACGGTGACTCCACCTGGCGGCATCATACATTTTTGTCGGTAGAGTAGTGATTTGGTGGCCATGTTTTGCGATGACAGTTTAACATCAGCGCTTTGGTTGCACGATAAAAGTTTCTAACAGAGCTTCAAGGAGACTGGCTAAATTCACCGCTCAGCCATATGGTCGGCGTACTGTCGCCTTCTTTCACTTTGATGTATTTGCAGGTTATGAAAGAGTTCTTACCTCCGGCCATGGATGCAGTGCTCTTCGACTATCAACGTACCCTGTTGCCATCTGCCAGAGAGCCTGAAGTGCTCAGTGGTATGTGTACCATCCTGAATAAGCTGCAGTCTTCCATAACAAGCCAAGTATCAAAAATATTCGATGCCGTCTTCAAATGCACTTGCGAAATGATAAACAAAGACTTTGAAGAATATCCCGAGCATCAAACAAGTTTCTTCCTTCTTCTGCAAGCTGTCAACGAACATTGTTTCACTGCATTTTTGAGTATTCCTCCAGCTCAATTTAAATTAGTTTTAGATTCAATTATCTTGGCATTTAAACACCCTGTGAGAGATGTTGCAGATATGGGTCTACAGGTAAGATTCAAATTGCAATGTCTATAAATTACTTTCAATCGCTGCTAAAATTCAATGAATTAATTAATTTTTTTCAGATCTTGTATCAGTTACTAAAAAATCTGGATCAACATGACTCTGAAGCTCAAAGATTTTACCGAACTTATTTCACTGACATTGTGCAAAGCATCTTCTCGGTAATGACGGAGACCTCTCACTCAGAGGACCTTACGATGCATGCCTCGATACTGGCGCACATGTTCAGTCTTGTAGAACTGGGCCGCATCACCGTTCCTCTTGGCCGGATGCCGGACAACTCTGTGTATGTCCGGGAATACATGGCCGGTTTGCTGCGCATTGATTTCCCCCATCTCAGCAACGACCAGATCAAGATCACTGTTCAGGGATTGTTCTCTCTGGACCAAGATGTACCTGCGTTAGAAGAGCATCTCCGAGATTTCCTCGTTCAAATCATGGTGAGCGGTTCTTAGTTCAAATGCTGTGTCACATGCACTTCTACTTCTTTATCTTGGTGTCCCTGCTTTCCTTACATTACATTTCATATCAAATGCCTTTCTATTTATTTGAATTTAATTTGGAGTTTCAGGAATTCTCTGGCGAGGATGGTACAGATCTTTTTCTAGAGGAACGTGAACAATTGCTTCAGCTGGCTCAGGATGAGAAACGACAAGTTCAAATTGCTGTGGGAGGCAAAGTAGATCCACAGGAGATACAACAGGAGCTCTTGCCATATCCGGCATTTACCATTTGTTAATCGAAGGTCAAATATTTGCTTAGCTAGGACATGTTTTGGGAGGAAATTACTTGTCACTCTTGTCAAAAAGTTCACAAATATGTTTCTATTTTTACAGTGATTTTCTAACAATTTTTTTTTAATTTTATTTATAACAGGGCAGATACCACAAGTACAAATTTTAACCTTTTTGTATTATATAATATGTGATACCAAAAAGATAGGTTAGAATTCAAAGTGTTCCTTTGAAAAAGGAAAAAAAGTGTAACTAGCTTTTAAGTGATTACTGCCTTTTTTCTACTGCCACCTAGAATGGTACAATTTTACAATTTTTACACATATTGACATTTTACAACATATTGATATGTAATTGAATACTATGGCAGAGTGTGATTGACACCCAGGCCACGCCAGTCTGAGTTCCTGCTTCTAATTGACTTGAAAGAGCGTTGCATGACGAGGTTTGAAAACGAGACGTCTGGCAAAGATCGTTCACCACTTCGGCTATAAAAAGTAATCTTACTCGAAAGTGCATCTGAAATTGACAATTATTTTGTATCGCAGAAGTATTATCATTTCTCCGACCTCCCGTGATAAATAACTAAAATATCTGAGCCTCGAATTACTTGAAATCATTAACGCTTTTATTTGTGCTTTTTCGTCTGGGTTTAATTTTCTGTACGAACTCATTTCACTCTTGTCAAAAGTTACGACTGAGCTTTAAAAACTAAACTTTCTCATCTATTATAATCTGAGTTGTTTATTCGATGATCAGGAACATAACATGAAAGTGCAATCGGGGCAGATGTCACAAATATTCCATTGTCAAGTTGTTTTAAAAACACTGTTTCTTTGAATAGTAACTTGAATTGCAAGCCTCGTTGTGCAGAGCTTTTCTTGTGAACTTGCACTTACAGGGTCAGGTTTGAAATCTCCAGTAGGAGAAAAGGCCCAGACCACTCGTACGCAGACTACTTTCTCAGCAACTTAATCGTTATTCAAGTGCCCCGTTGGCAGAAAGACCTTTCTCTGTTCCTAGAATCCCACTTTATCTATAAAAGTCTTTGAGAAGTAGCGAGAATTTTGATATTTTTTGGATGCATTGGTTCCTTTAGAGAATCTCTTTGGAGTTTCTGTGTTTAGATAGCTTAGCAGATAGTGGACCGAAACATGAAGTCAATCATGAAAATCATGAAGTCATGGATTCGTATCCTAGATTAGCTACATCTTTTTCTAGCATTTGCTCCCATTTTATTCCATCTTATTCCATCTTATTATTAATCTTATTATTGTTTATAAATAATACATATATTTTGCAGGCCTAAGATTAAAATTGGGGAGTTATTCTAGTTTTATTGTTTAAAATCAATATAGCGGCTAAAGTATGATGTTTACGCAAAATCTAAATAGCCCATCGTGTTCGGAGGTGCAAACTACCCCTTAGACCACAGTATGGGTGAATCTTCAAAAATCAAGAAAAAACGTAAGGGGTAGTCCATTGATTTTTTAAATATTTTTGAGTGGAAATTCAAGTGTCGAATTTTGACCCGCGAGGGGTGTCAACAGGGGTAGAATTTCAAGGGGAGTTGAATGCAACCCTCTGTTTTTGTCTCAGATTAATATTAAGGGAGTTATTTTAGTTTTATTGTTTAAAATCAATATAGCGGCTAAAGTATGAGGTTTACGCAAAATCTAAATAGCCCATCGTGTTCGGGAGTGCAAACTACCCCTTAGAGCACAGTATGGGTTAATCTTCAAAAATCAAGAAAAAACGTAAAAACGTCCATTGATTTTTTCAATATTTTAGAGTGGAAATTCAAGTGTCGAATTTTGACCCGCGAGGGGTGTCAACAGGGGTAGAATTTCAAGGGGAGTTGAATTCGCAAAATTCGCGGGCGTGACTGGCGCAATGTGCCAGGAGCGCCCGCCAATTCTGCAGCTGCCTGAACACAGGCCAAAAAGAAATGGCAAAAATGTTCAACGGCATCGTAGCACGAACTTGATTCGTAGAGGGTACCTTGTGAAAGGTATCTGCTACCTGGATAGAATGTTCTCGGTAGAGGAACCTTTACTGTTAGAATACGACATCCAACAAACGCCAGTGGTAGCGGGAGTCAGGAGACTTAAATATCTCAAAATAAAGGTGGATCAACATGCACACTTGGTCGTGCGGTTACAGGCATCACGTTTATGGACCACTATTGTGAAAGGATTGGGGAACTATTAGGTTCGAATCACGTTCAATCCACGACGTGGATACAAACATTTTTTTTTTTTGAAGATTCGCCCTTACAGTGGTCTAAGGGGTGGTTCACACCACCTAACACGATGGGCCATTTGAATTTTGCGTCAACATCATACTTTAGCCGCTATATTAATTTTAAACATTAAAACTAGAATAACTCCCTTAATATTAATCGGAGACAACAACAGGGGGTTGAATTCAACTCCCCTTGAAATTCTACCCCTGTTGACACCCCTCGCGGGTCAAAATCCGTCACTCGAATTTCTGTTCAAAATATTGAAAAAAATCGTGGACTAACCCCTTACGTTTTTTCTTGATTTTTGAAGATTCAGCCATACTTTGGTCTAAGGGGTAGTTTGCACCCCCGAACACGATGGGCTATTTAGATTTTGCGTAAACCTCATACTTTAGCCGCTATATTGATTTTAAACATTAAAACTAGAATAACTCCCTTGTTATTAATCTGAGACAACAACTTGACAGAAATTTGTTAATGAACAAAGAAATAAAACACAAATGGGTTCAAAAATTGCGATATCACTTAATATTGATGTATTTCACATTTCTCAGATACATCCAATGACGTTTAAATCTTTAGACCTACTGATATATATATATCAGTAACGAGCTGACGAGTATTGGACGCGGGCCTCGATGCATTTGAATCGGACAGTAAGTTCACACGAACGCTAGTCCAGCTCAGCAATCGTGCAGTTTTTGAATGCAAGTGAAGGTACTACCTGCAACAGCCTAGCGAGGAGTAGGCATACGTGTTACCGACCGATGGACGTGATTGATCGAACTTTCCAATTGATCAAGTACAGTTGATATCCAACAGAGTTCGTTGTTTATTTACTTACCTAGCCTTACCTGGCTTAGCTCGACTGCGTGTTCGTACATACTTAGTGAGAGACAACACACTGGGAATCCGTTATTGTGCAACAGAGATCGACTAGCGATCCGCCAGTCGGTCTCTAAAGCTTGCCTATCGCGTTAGATTGTGGCAAATGGTTGAAGCCCGTATTTTGGATTGGCAAAGAACCCTGGCACCGCATGGCGTGGGTATCGGATCCAGCTTCTTTTTATCCCCGTAGTAAATAAAAATTTGGATGCGTCGTCTCTCTGTGTTTGTTGTAGCGTCGAACGTATCTAACACCCGTGGCAAAGGCACGAGCACGGTGTTGTCGCTATTTGAGGATGGTAGTAATAGCTCAAACCCTGAGATGACACCCTGAAGATAAATGAATTTGTATGTTAACAGTGTTTTTTTTTTTTTAAAAATGTGCAATTGTTTTCTGGCGTTTGAATGTTAGTAATTACTTACTGACGAATTTAAAAGAAAATACTAGCGGGAATCGGACGTGGGACTTCATGCATAACCGAGTGGTATCACAACTCGACCACGAATCAACTACAAAATATAGTATACATATACGTAGATGTATGTCATGATAAGCTAAGAACTATCAAAGTAACATCGAAAGAATATCGGATAAATTTACAAGTCCAGAGTGTAGTTACAATTTCTACTAACAGATGGCGCAAAGGTAGGTTTTGTACTTAACACTAGTTCCCGTTCCTCTATACTTGATGCTAGACGTAGGAGCTGCACACGGGGTATAGGTGGGGTTTGGGGTCGTGGGAACGTCCCGCAAAATTGGCGGGCGCGACTGGCGCGAAGCGACAGGAGCGCCCGCCAATTTTGCTAGTGTCTAAAACATACGCCCAAAAAAAAGTGCAAAAATTGACTCCGCAAACAGGTATTGAAATTTCAAGGTACATTGATGAACATGAATACAAAGTTTCCTATTCCGACAGTACTTTTTAAAAGAACCTGCACGGGATTCGATCTCGGGACCCCTGGCACGTGATTTGCGTTCGTTAACCACACGACCAACCGAGGATGTGCACATCACATGTTTCTTTTATATATATGAGACACTTTGAAACATTTTTTTTGGCAAACTTTTTAGACAGCAAAAATGTTTCAAAGTGTCTCATATATATAAAAGAAACATGTGATGTGCACATCCTCGGTTGGTCGTGTGGTTAACGAACGCAAATCACGTGCCAGGGGTCCCGAGATCGAATCCCGTGCAGGTTCTTTTAAAAAGTACTGTCGGAATAGGAAACTTTGTATTCATGTTCATCAATGTACCTTGAAATTTCAATACCTGTTTGCGGAGTCAATTTTTGCACTTTTTTTTGGGCGTATGTTTTAGACACTAGCAAAATTGGCGGGCGCTCCTGTCGCTTCGCGCCAGTCGCGCCCGCCAATTTTGCGGGACGTTCCCACGACCCCAAACCCCACCTATACCCCGTGTGCAGCTCCTACGTCTAGCATCAAGTATAGAGGAACGGGAACTAGTGTTAAGTACAAAACCTACCTTTGCGCCATCTGTTAGTAGAAATTGTAACTACACTCTGGACTTGTAAATTTATCCGATATTCTTTCGATGTTACTTTGATAGTTCTTAGCTTATCATGACATACATCTACGTATATGTATACTATATTTTGTAGTTGATTCGTGGTCGAGTTGTGATACCACTCGGTTATGCATGAAGTCCCACGTCCGATTCCCGCTAGTATTTTCTTTTAAATTCGTCAGTAAGTAATTACTAACATTCAAACGCCAGAAAACAATTGCACATTTTTAAAAAAAAAAAAACACTGTTAACATACAAATTCATTTATCTTCAGGGTGTCATCTCAGGGTTTGAGCTATTACTACCATCCTCAAATAGCGACAACACCGTGCTCGTGCCTTTGCCACGGGTGTTAGATACGTTCGACGCTACAACAAACACAGAGAGACGACGCATCCAAATTTTTATTTACTACGGGGATAAAAAGAAGCTGGATCCGATACCCACGCCATGCGGTGCCAGGGTTCTTTGCCAATCCAAAATACGGGCTTCAACCATTTGCCACAATCTAACGCGATAGGCAAGCTTTAGAGACCGACTGGCGGATCGCTAGTCGATCTCTGTTGCACAATAACGGATTCCCAGTGTGTTGTCTCTCACTAAGTATGTACGAACACGCAGTCGAGCTAAGCCAGGTAAGGCTAGGTAAGTAAATAAACAACGAACTCTGTTGGATATCAACTGTACTTGATCAATTGGAAAGTTCGATCAATCACGTCCATCGGTCGGTAACACGTATGCCTACTCCTCGCTAGGCTGTTGCAGGTAGTACCTTCACTTGCATTCAAAAACTGCACGATTGCTGAGCTGGACTAGCGTTCGTGTGAACTTACTGTCCGATTCAAATGCATCGAGGCCCGCGTCCAATACTCGTCAGCTCGTTACTGATATATATATATCAGTAGGTCTAAAGATTTAAACGTCATTGGATATATCTGAGAAATGTAAAATACATCAATATTAAGTGATATCGCAATTTTTGAACCCATTTGTGTTTTATTTCTTTGTTCATTAACAAATTTCTGTCAAGTTGTTGTCTCAGATTAATGATAAGGGAGTTATTCTAGTTTTAATGTTTAAAATCAATATAGCGGCTAAAGTATGAGGTTTACGCAAAATCTAAATAGCCCATCGTGTTCGGGAGTGCAAACTACCCCTTAGACCAAAGTATGGCTGAATCTTCAAAAATCAAGAAAAAACGTAAGGGGTTAGTCCACGATTTTTTTCAATATTTTGAACAGAAATTCGAGTGACGGATTTTGACCCGCGAGGGGTGTCAACAGGGGTAGAATTTCAAGGGGAGTTGAATGCAACCCTCTGTTTTTGTCTCAGATTAATATTAAGGGAGTTATTTTAGTTTTATTGTATAAAATCAATATAGCGGCTAAAGTACGATGTTTACGCAAAATCTAAATAGCCCATCGTGTTCGGGGGTGCAAACTACCCCTTGGACCACAGTATGGGTGAATCTTCAAAAATCAAGAAAAAACGTAAGGGGCTAGTCCATTGATTTTTTCAATATTTTAGAGTGGAAATTCAAGTGTCGAATTTTTACCCGTAAAGGGGTGTCAACAGGGTTAGAATTTGAAGGGGAGTTGAATGCAACCCCCAGTTGTTGTCTCAGATTAATAATAAGGGAGTTATTCTAGTTTTAATGTTTAAAATCAATATAGCGGCTAAAGTATGATGTTGACGCAAAATTCAAATGGCCCATCGTGTTCGGGGGTGCAAACTACCCCTTAGACCACAGTATCGGCGAATCTTAAAAAATCGAGAAAAAACGTAAGGGGTTAGTCCACGATTTTTTTCAATATTTTAAACAGAAATTCGAGTGTCGAATTTTGACCCGCGAGGGGTGTCAACAGGGGTAGAATTTCAAGGGGAGTTGAATGCAACCCCCTGTTGTTGTCTCAGATTAATAATAAGGGAGTTATTCTAGTTTTAATGTTTAAAATCAATATAGCGGCTAAAGTATGATGTTTACGCAAAATCCAAATAGCCTATCGTGTTCGGAGGTGCAAACTACCCCTTAGACCACAGTATGGGTGAATCTTCAAAAATCAAGAAAAAACGTAAGGGGTTAGTCCATTGATTTTTTCAATATTTTAGAGTGGAAATTCAAGTGTCGAATTTTGACCCGCGAGGGGTGTCAACAGGGGTAGAATTTCAAGGGCAGTTGAATGCAACCCCCTGTTGTTGTCTCCGATTAATAATAAGGGAGTTATTCTAGTTTTAATGTTTAAAATCAATATAGCGGCTAAAGTATGATGTTGACGCAAAATTCAAATGGCCCATCGTGTTCGGGGGTGCAAACTACCCCTTGGACCACAGTATGGGCGAATCTTAAAAAATCAGGAAAAAACGTAAGGAAAAAAAACGTCCACGATTTTTTTCAATATTTTAAACAGAAATTCGAGTGACGGAATTTGGTCCGCAAGGGGTGTCAACAGGGGTAGAATTTCAAGGGGAGTTGAATGCAACCCCCTGTTGTTGTCTCAGATTAATAATAAGGGAGTTTTTCTAGTTTTAATGTTTAAAATCAATATAGCGGCTTAAGTATGAGGTTTACGCAAAATTCAAATGGCCCATCGTGTTAGGGGGTGTCAACCACCCCTTAGACCACTGAAAGGGCGAATTTTCAAAACTAAAAAAAAAACGTAAGGGGTTAGTCCATTGATTTTTTCAATATTTTTTAGTGGAATTTCAAGTGAAGGATTTTGACCCGTGTGGGGTGTCAACAGGGGTAGAAATTCAAGGTGAGTTAAAAGCCTGTCACTTAGTCCCCTGGTCAACCAAACTAAACAAGTATCATCGAACCAGCAATCGAGTTAAGTCACATCGTGATTACAAACGCGGTCTGTTGGATATCAAATGTACTTGATCAATTAAAATGTCGATAAATCACGGCCATCGGTCGGTAACCCGTGTACTTACCTCGTTGAGCTGCAGCAGGTAGTACACGCTGGTATCGCAGACAACCGGCCCATGATGTTCCACGCCCGAGACGAGTCTAGTCTACATGACCCAAGGCAACAGCATTTGCCGACAAAAGTTACATTCTCTTCCATTTTATAATCGCACTAAACTGGCAAAAATGACAAGAAAATGTTTATGCGGAGATGTATTTTCAAATACGTGGTTGCATGACGGTAAACAACGGATAGGAACGTTGACATTTATAGCCTCGGAATTTTAAGGAACAATAATCCAACAATCGAACAAGAAACCTAGATTTCTGAAAAGTGTTGCACAGTTAACGTGCAATTATTTTATTTATAAAATTAATCGATCATCACAATAAATTATCGTCAATTTGCGCGAATCAACATTTTCGTTCAGTCTCAAGGTTGTATTCCTTTATTTCAAAGCGTTTTTTTACTGCCCACAGCACACAATTGCGTGTACGCCAGGCAAGGTTTAAAAATCCACACCCAAGTCTTAAATTGCGCTCGAGCAAATCCCCTCACTCTCAACATCCAGTTCCTCACAAATTCCTGGCAAGAATCTAATCAATCTACAAACAATTACCCAAACTGATTAAGGCTTTTCAGTTGTGGAATAAAATATATATCCTACGGATAAAAAGGTAGGTACAGCATTAACAAAGGGCGTCGAAACAACTTCGCCAGCGACGTGATGCCATCAAAACTGCTCCCGCATAGAGCCAATCACTATTAAGTCGAAAACAAATCGGTCCAGCCAATAAGCCATTCGGAATCCTTACACAGTAAGTAAAAAATGAACGGTAAAAAAAAAACCAACAGTAAACTTTATGTACACAGTAAATTTCCAACACCGATCCCAAGCGTGCGATGTTCGAGTCTCACAACGTCCGCAGCTTCATCTGTTTGTGTACGTGGCTGGTGATCGCGATGGCTCCGCCCTGGATGAATCGCACGAAGTTGTCGCCAGCCAATGGGCCGAGCGCGTGAAGGCCGGGCGGTGCGTTCGTGGCCTCGTAGCTCATGGGATCGACGGCGACGGGATTGGACCGGCAGTCGACAGGCTCGTCCGGTGACCGGCCCAGCTTGAGTTCCGGCGACAAGAAGCCGAGGTCGGGACGCGAGCCGATGAGAATCGCGGCGAGCGAGACTCGTTGGGCGATGACAGTGCCGTCCGGGCAGAGGAGACGTACTTTGCGATCGGCGCCGAGCTCGAGGATCTTGTGTTCGGGTAGCGCCGTGTAGAGGGAGTAGTTGGCGCCGCCGTCGCCCATCATTTGGTGAACCTGCGAGCACGACTTGGTTTTAGTCCGTGTTGGTTTTGGTGGTCGTTATCGCAGATGGATTTTGTCGTGGTAATTTGTCCTCGGTACAGGTATTGTTTGAATGAGGTGGGGTAACAGTTTTCACAGAAGGAAATGCTACGTAGCTATATCTGAAATGCCTGTCATGTTTTAATACATAACCAGCGCAAGAAATTATATCGCAGATAAAGCTGTGACTCTAAACAAGGTCAATTAGGTATTTTACGTCATTATTTCGCCACAAAAACTGATCTAATCGTGCTAATTGGCCTTTTTAAGAAATATTTTAAAGTGAAATAGAAGAGAAAGAAAGTTGATTGGTTGGAAGAAGTTGCCGTGCAAAAAGCAACATAAAGAACAAAGAAAAAACGATTTGACATAATCCAGTCTCATGCCTTGAATTCCCGTTACAGCTAATAGATGAAAAATAAGTCGATCGAACATTAATTTCTTTGCCAGTTTGTGTGAATCGTGTGACCATTAATGAGCTGTGGTCTTATCAAGCTACATTGACTCCTGGTTACCTTGTGGTACTCTGGGTACATGCTCTCCGGCAGCTGCTTCTCCAGCCCGGTCACGCGCTTACGAAAGACGTGCACGATCGGTAGCGCCCGAAACCGCGCCGAGATGACGGCGTCGGCGGCGCTCAAGCCGGCGCCGACAATCAGCACCGGGTCGCAGTCAGCGCCATCTGCGGGCGAAGGTGTTCACGTTAGATCCTCCGCAATCACAGACGTTAGTTCTTCACATATTTTATTATTTTCTGAGGAATTTGGATCGATGGTGTGGAAACTTCAGATGTAGAAAAATTAGAGAATTTAAGAAAATTAAGAATTTTGCCTTTGTTAGTTAAACAGTCAAGTCCATTTGTCAGTCATGGAATTTAATGTTTACTCTACAACAATATCTTATTGTTTTCCTAACCCTTCTATTATTGATTAAATAACTGCTAATCTCCTTATTCATACCTTTGGGAAATTAAAATTCACTAAGCAAAGACCATTTTGGATTTTTTTTTGAAAAATCGTGTTGAAAGAAAAAAAATATCTAAAAAAAAAAAAAAATCCTATATGAAACCCCAACAGTTTTGAGTGTATGGTCCTGAACCTTCAATCTTTGAATTTCCGCCCACCTTCGTTGTTAGTATCCGAGAGCTGATCGAGGGCAGCTTCAAGCTGACGTAGATCGTGCATGACCCACGACGGATTGTCCAGCTCTCCGGGGACGCGCAATCGATTGGGAAGGTCGCACGAGCCGGTTGCCAGCACCACCTTGCGAGAGACGTAACAAAACGGGGCGTCCGTCGCCGAGTCGTAGCCTTCGGTGATCCAGCGCGGTTCATCACCGCACGGGATGCCGGTCTCGGGGTCGATCGACTCACAACGCTGTTGACAATATCACAGGGATCAGTTGGTCGGGCAACTCGTATCAAAGTGTCTATGTTGCCCTTTGTTAATGAAGAAAATTCTGTTTCAACAATCATCAGTGCCAGTGAGATGAAATTTTTAGTTTCGAACTATTTTAGTTTCCATCTAGACAAGGAGATTGTCATTACTGTTTGAGGAATCCCAACCCAAGATTTTGTGTAGCAATTTCAGTCCACCCTAAGGACTGATTTCACCAAAACCGTTTTAATCTTGATTTATCGGCGTTTAAGGGACTTTTAAGGCCAATATTGATTTTCCCCGTTTGGCTGACATTTTAAAAGATTTGAAGGAGAGTTTTAAGATTAAAAAAAATATGTGAATATAAATTTGAATTTGGTGATGATTCAGGAAGGCTTTGTCCTGTCATATAAAAGAAATTTAATTTAGCAGCCGTCACTATTTTCTCTCTGTTCAAATCAGTGTTTAATATTTGAACCTGGAAGGATGGGGTTTAACTTTTCAACTGTCATTTGGAGGTCAAAGTAATTAGTCACATTGATATTTTGTTTGTATTTCCAAGTCACCAAATATTCCGTTTCGAAGCAAACACATTGTTAAAAACTATTTTATTCTTGTTCTTCGTGTGTTGTCATAGTTTCTTGGTTTGCAATTATTAAAATATCATTGTTTTAAAGCTAATTACTGCGCCGATTAAAATCACACCTAAACAGCGTTTAAGAGCGTTTTAAACGGCGTTGGTGAAATCGGCCCTCAGTGAAGCAAATTGTCAATGTTCATCATGTATCCACATTTTAATTTAACTACAAATTCATAAGCATGATATTTATGTAGAAAGTACTGGTCGTGTTTTTTTCCCCTCCAACAAGTCCAAGTAATGCTTAGATCCTCGACTCACCTCAGAGTTCGGTGTCCCTCCGAGAGGTCTGACTGAAGTCACCACGCAGCCCTGGCGGAAATACCGTCCCAACCTCTTGATCTTCACGTAGTCCGCGTAATACCGGGCGATGGACGCGCTGGACGCCCGCGTGTCCCGCGGCGAGACGGGAACACGCGACTCTGTGCTCTCCCACACGCGGTAGTCGCTGTCGGGCATCTCCATCCAGCTGCCGAGGCTGATGGTTAGCACGTTGCCGTCCATTGCCTGCAGATAGCAACGAGTTGGTGCTTAGTTTAGAATAAGAAACAGAAAACATGAAAAAACCCCCTTTTTTTAAGAACACTCAAAACTAGGAACCTCTCAAAAATTGGTGCCCAAACGGGGAATTAAATCCCGATCTCCACCTGTCGCGGGTGTTGCTCTAACCAATTGAGCTACTTGGACCCTGATCTCCACCTGTCGCGGGTGTTGCTCTAACCAATTGAGCTACTTGGACCCCGATCTCCACCTGTCGCGGGTGTTGCTCTAACCAATTGAACTACTTGGACCCCGATCTCCACCTGTCGCGGGTGTTGCTCTAACCAATTGAGCTACTTGGACCCCGATCTCCACCTGTCGCGGGTGTTGCTCTAACCAATTGAGCTACTTGGACCCCGATCTCCACCTGTCGCGGGTATTGCTCTAACCACTTTAACTCTAACTCAAATCATTTGGGCATCAATGTTCGAGAGGTTATTAGTGTTCCTAATAAAAAAATACCCCGCGCATTGCAAGCGTTTGCAATTTAAATCAGATTTTGCCTAAGAAAAAACTATTCAAGTTGGGTTTTGAATGCTAAGGTTAGATAAAGAAGACATGATTCTACTGTTTTTTACTACCGCCTTTTTGTGTTTTTAAGCCGACGCTGTTCGACAATGAATTCGATTTTCTGTTAATCTGTTGTTTGCAGTGTTGCCACAAATCAAAACAAGGCCGTCACTTCAAGGGATTGGCACATTTAATTTTAAAACAGTTTAAAAAGATCGGATGCGTACCTGCCACGCCCCTCCGGGAGGTCCCTTCCCAAGCACGACGTGGTCCACGAGTCGCTCGACGTGCCGCCTCCAGACCAGCATCGAGGGCAGGTCGAGGCCGAGGTCTGCACACGGGTGGTGAAGTGTATCCATCAGCAGTGAGACTGCGTTGTTGGTGCGACCCTCAAGACCCTAAGAATAAAAATAAAGGCACATTCAACTGTCAGTCGTTGAAAACCTAGCGATTGGAGAAGTTAGATATAGTCATAGGGCAGATTTTTTATTGGTCCATTGAACGTTGTCCATTTATTTATTTTTTCCTTGGCAACCACCAACCAGAAGATGTTTGTTGGTTTGTTAACGGTCTGTTAAGCACTTTAACCGGCACTTTGGCTGTTAATTGTTGAAAATCTAGCTAATGACTGAGTTACCTAGCCACCAAGAGAAGGGGGCGTATATTTTACTCTACAAAGTAAGTTGATTCATTAGTTGTGTTGAACGTTGCACTGTTTTGACATCTGGCCATGTGGCACTGGTCTAATGGCGTCGGTGAATGAGTGGATGATGATGAACCTAACCTAGCCTAGAAGGGAGAAGGAGAAACCTGGTGCCGGCAAGTAAACTACTCCGTTCCAATAGCAAGGGGACCACCGGCTTAACGTCCCTTCCGAAGGACAGTACAACGTGAACAACAGGATTCCTCCACAAATCCATGCTGTCGAGAGGTTGAGTAGCAAGGCGAGTGAAGTTGCTGTACTAACTTTCATCGCTCCAACCTCTCTCCCGAACAGAACTGGTCATGTGTATGATGGTCACCCATCCAATACCTGACCCAGCGCAGTGTTGCTTAACTTTCATCCCTCCAACCTCTCTCCCAAACAGAACTAGTCATGTGTATGATGGTCACCTATCCAATACCTGACCCAGCGCAGTGTTGCTTAACTTTCATCCCTCCAACCTCCCTCCCGAACAGAACTAGTCATGTGTATGATGGTCACCTATCCAATACCTGACCCAGCGCAGTGTTGCTTAACTTTCATCCCTCCAACCTCTCTCCCGAACAGAACTGGTCATGTGTATGATGGTCACCCATTCAATACCTGACTCGGCACAGTGTTATGTAACTTCAGTGATCTCACGTGAACCGGTGTTTCCAACACGATAAACCGTTTGGATCGTAAGTCTAAATCTCTCAGAGACAACTCAGAGACAGAGACAACCTCTATTCTCCCAAAATATTTACGACTGTGCATAAAACATGACTGATTTTATTTTAAATGGGGATATTCATGACCACAATACCAGACAGACACTTGATAAATTTGTTAATAAATATAGAACGACTGAGTTCATAAAACAAATCGGTGGAGCGTGCCCTACCATTTTGAACAAGCTCCCTGAGAAATTTCAATCAAGTGGCCCACTATCTCAGTTCGAATCAGGCTTGCACAAATTCATAGTTACAAACTGATTTTAAAGTGTGAACGATTATTTTACTAAAAATAATATATTATTGTACATGTTATGGTTTTATTTATCTGTTACTATGTGATCAATTCTGGGCGCTACATCCTGTTGAAATGTTTTATGGTAGTAAATAGACAAAGTTACCTCCGATAGAAAGCGCAAGTCTTGCTGTAGCAGTGAGCGTCCTGGTGCCAGGCCCTGAAGTCGAGCGTTGAGCAGTTCATCGGGATGTGTTCCCCCCGAGAAGTATGGCCAGTTGCCGGCAAACAGATGTGACAGCATGATGCCGCTGGGACCATTGCCTGGACCAAACATGGCGGTTAGGTAACGAGGTTAGCCTTGTATGTCTAGAAACATTTTTACAAGATTTTAATTTAGAATGAAATCTTATTTAAATTGCAAACGCTTGCAATGCGCGGGGTATTTTATTATTAACAACACTATAACCGTCTCAAAAATTTATGGCCAAACGTGGACATGCACCCCGATCTCCACCTGTCGCGGGTGTTGCTCTGAACCATTGAGCTACTAGGACACTGGCTTTTTGAGACGATTTTTTTCCGCGTTTGGGCATCAATTTTTGAGACAGTTATAGTGTTCTTAATAATAAAAAAAGATTTTCCTTTGTTTAGATGTGTATTTGTTTATTCCAGTTTGATCATGGACATGATATTTGGAGTTGTCTCTCAATTATAATTACAATAAGTTGTCAATAAATAATTGCAACCCATTCTTTGCCCATTGTCAACAATGGGCAAAGAATGTAATTATTAAAAACACTGATAACCTTTCAAAAAGTGGAAAGTGGAAAGTCCAAAGGTGGAAATCGGGGTTTGACTCCCCGATTAGGCAAGATTATTTGAGAGGTTATTGGTGCTCTTAATAATAAAATACTTTGGATAAAGCTATTTTCAAAAAGACCTCAAATTTAGCATTTTTTATAGATACCTAATTTCAGATTTCATTGGCGGTTTTTGTGCACAATGTCAAAGCTATGAAATAACCTTAACAATCTTGACCAGACAAGATCAGGGTGGCCACTCTAGGCCATTATGGAAGCTTTTATTGCATTGAAAATGCCCTTCCTTCTCAAGATTGAATCAAGAGTAGTTGGGCAAGAACAATTGCCAGCATCGAACTTGAAATGTGACAAGGCGGTAAGATTATCTGCATGCTCGTGTTTTGTCTACGTAGCTGCGTACAAACAGTGTAATTGTTTACCGAGCCGTTACACGAGCTTGAACATGTTGTATTTACTAAACTGACATGCATTACGACTCCTTGTTGAGTGTTTCTACCTAAATAGACATGCGCTGGAATCTTCCAACTAATTGCTTGACGCACGTAAATGGGCCTTTGCATACCTGGACAACTGTAGTTCACCACATAACAAATTACTTGAACATATCAAGGAAATTAAAGGAATAATATCAATTTGTTTAAATATGATATGTTCACCTTAATTTCAATGAGAAAGGATTCATATTGAAATAAAGGATCTATTGAAGTGGGAGCTTACTCAGGTCTATTGGAGTGGGAGCTTACTCAGGTCTATTGGAGTGGGAGCTAACTCAGATCTATTGGAGTGGGAGCTTACTCAGGTCTATTGGAGTGGGAGCTTACTCAGGTCTATTGGAGTGGGAGCTTACTCAGGTCTATTGGAGTAGGAGCTTACTCAGGTTTATTGGAGTGGGAGCTTAGCCAGGTCTATTGGAGTGGGAGCTTACTCAGGTCTATTGGAGTGGGAGCTTACTCAGGTCTATTGGAGTGGGAGCTTACTCAGGTCTATTGGAGTGGGAGCTTACTCAGGTCTATTGGAGTAGGAGCTTACTCAGGTTTATTGGAGTGGGAGCTTAGCCAGGTCTATTGGAGTGGGAGCTTACTCAGGTCTATTGGAGTGGGAGCTTACTCAGGTCTATTGGAGTGGGAGCTTACTCAGGTCTATTGGAGTGGGAGCTTACTCAGGTCTATTGGAGTGGGAGCTTACTCAGGTATATTGGAGCGGGAGCTTACTCAGGTCTATTGGAGTGGGAGCTTACTCAGGTCTATTGGAGTGGGAGCTTACTCAGGTCTATTGGAGTGGGAGCTTACTCAGATCTATTGGAGTGGGAGCTTACTCAGGTCTATTGGAGTGGGAGCTTACTCAGGTCTATTGGAGTGGGAGCTTACTCAGGTCTATTGGAGTGGGAGCTTACTCAGGTCTATTGCAGTGGGAGCTTACTCATGTCTATTGGAGTGGGAGCTTACTCAGGTCTATTGGAGTGGGAGCTTACTCAGGTCTATTGGAGTGGGAGCTTACTCAGGTTTATTGGAGTGGGAGCTTAGCCAGGTCTATTACCCCGAAAAATTTGTGTTTTAACTGCCTAACCAAAACGTATTGCCTTGCCGTGATAAACCCTCTAACCCCGAATAAGAGAGCAAGTGCTTACCAACGACCACCACGTCCTTGTAGATGGCGTCTTCTGGTGCGCTGTTGGCTGTGTTGTAATCCCTCATTGTGCGGTTGATGGCAGTCGGCGTGTCTTTTAAGAACTGCAAAGAAAAACAGAGACACATGATTAATCATCTACAATCGACTGTAAAGAAGCTACAACTTGTAGATTAATAATTGACTATTGGTGTTTAACGACGCACTGTTTTGACATCTGGCCATGCGGCACTGGTCTAATGGCGTCGGTAAATGAGTGGATGATGATGAACCTAACCTAGCCTAGAAGGGAGGAGGGGAAACCCGGTGCCGGCACGTAGCCTACTCCTGTCGAAGAGCACGAAAGGGACCACCGGCTTAACGTACCTTCCGAAGGACGGTACAACGCGAACAACAGGATCCCTCCACAAATCCATGCTGTCGAGAGGTTGATAAGCAAGGCGAGTGAAGTTGCTGTACTAACTTTCATCCCTCCAACCTCTCTCCCGAACAGAACTGGTCATGTGTATGATGGTCACCCATCCAATACCTGACCCAGCGCAGTGTTGCTTAACTTTCATCCCTCCAACCTCTCTCCCGAACAGAACTGGTCATGTGTATGATGGTCACCCATCCAATACCTGACCCAGCGCAGTGTTGCTTAACTTTCATCCCTCCAACCTCTCTCCCGAACAGAACTGGTCATGTGTATGATGGTCACCCATCCAATACCTGACCCAGCGCAGTGTTGCTTAACTTTCATCCCTCCAACCTCTCTCCCGAACAGAACTGGTCATGTGTACGATGGTCACCCATCCAATACCTGACCCAGCGCAGTGTTGCTTAACTTTCATCCCTCCAACCTCTCTCCCGAACAGAACTGGTCATGTGTACGATGGTCACCCATCCAATACCTGACCCAGCGCAGTGTTGCTTAACTTTCATCCCTCCAACCTCTCTCCCGAACAGAACTGGTCATGTGTACGATGGTCACCCATCCAATACCTGACCCAGCGCAGTGTTGCTTAACTTTCATCCCTCCAACCTCTCTCCCGAACAGAACTGGTCATGTGTACGATGGTCACCCATCCAATACCTGACCCAGCGCAGTGTTACTTAACTTCGTTAACTTCGACTCAAATTGTGCGAAATGCCCTCGAGCTCGGCCCCTATTGCATTTGGTACAGTGTTTGGCGGTGAGCCGGGTCGAGGCGGGTCGAGCCGGGTCGAGGCGGGTCGTGGCGGGGCGAGGCGGGTCGAGGCGGGGCGAGGCGGGGCGAGGCGGGTCGAGGCGGATCGAGGCGGGTCGAGGCGGGTCGAGGCGGGTCGAGGCGGGTCGAGGTGGGTCGAGGCGGGGCGAGGCGGGGCGAGGCGGGGCGAGGCGGGGCGAGGCGGGGCGAGGCGGGTCGAGGCGGGGCGAGATGAAAGGGGTCACAGGGTGATAAAATAGAATTCGGTCAGTGGCGGCACAGAACCTTCGCAAATCGGGAGTAACCATGGGAGATAACCTATAAAATCCCGGCATCTGAC
Organism: Protonemura montana; assembly: GCA_947568835.1. NCBI lineage: Eukaryota > Metazoa > Arthropoda > Insecta > Plecoptera > Nemouridae > Protonemura > Protonemura montana. The sequence goes on from OX387610.1 coordinate 2,870,182, forward strand.
CCAGAGCCAGATGCAATGGAACTATTTCCGCAAGCGCGGTGATCCCATGGATGCAGAGTAAACTGACCGCTCGGACTTTACGGGCTAATGGCCGCCAAATGACTGCACTTTACCGCGACAAAAATGTAGGACGCCGCCAGGTGGAGTCACCGTCGTTTTGAGTGTTAAGAAATTTCATTTCGTTATTTCTCGCAGATTACTCGCATTTGAGACTGGTTTACACTCAATTAATCTTTATTAATGCTAACCTCAACGATTGATAAACATGTATCGCGATATTTTGAGTCGTAATTATTTAATTGTAGAGGTTTGTTAAAAAGGCCGACAGCAAGCGCCATCGGGTGGCACCTACCGTTACCACGTGTTGCCGGCCTCGTTTGCTCAGCAGCAAGCGCCATCGGGTGGCACCTACCGTTATCACGTGTTGCCGGCCTCGATTGCTCAGCAGCAAGCGCCATCGGGTGGCACCTACCGTTATCACGTGTTGCCGGCTTCGTTTGCTCAACAGAAAGTACAATATTACCGCTGGCTCTCTGACCATACATATAAACTCAATTATAAAGGTGGCTTGTTTGTTGGGATGCTTCTTTAATGTCGCTGGTCTGTGGAAATGGGTGGGGGTGGGGGGGGGGGACGTATATTTTAGTCAACTTCATTAAAAATCTTCTGACCTCTTGACATGTATTGCACACCACTCCGTGAACTGCTGCGATTTGACACCAAGAATGACCTCGCATAATCACGATAATCGTAGACAGACAATTTTTGCATCACCACGCTCATTATCAATCGACCAATTATTTATCGAAAATAAAATATTTCCCAGTTCACTTTTAGATTAGAGTAAATTAATTCGACGGCTTCTGGTTGCTATGGTCTTTGGTGCGAGTGGAAAATTCCTTCCGAATGTTCAGTAGAATGAATCTGTGGTTGATATCAAAGGAGCCGTGATTATTGCGAGTCGTTGTTCAACTTTTCGACACGACATGCAAATATTACCTAACATATTATAAATCAACAAAACCTAGAGTTGACAACTCTTTAATGCCAAGAGTCTCAGTTTGAGGTCAAGAAGTGGATTGTCCTTAAAATGTCACTGAAATTCAAGGTGTACCCGCGCATGACTTGGCCGTAGAGCAACTACTTTTCAACTATTCGACTACTATTCAATAGAAAGCCACAAAAAGCCTACTAGAAAATGTTTGAAGAAGGAAATATTCAGAATTATAACGATAATATCTTGATGTTGTAATGTGTCCCCCAAAAACTCACGTGCATCGAGTTTCAAAATAGGTTCACGCCAATATTTAGCTCTGAAACATGTCAGTTGTCAGAATTGATTGATTGCGTTGTCGAATGTTTTGGGTTTTAACAAAGGTCAATGGTTTACCTGATGAGAAGGGTTGGGGGTAGGTACGTGAGTTGGCAACACAGCTTAGATGGTCGAGTCGAGACGGGTTGAAATGTTGACACCTGACAAGATGGACATGAATCGAACAAAGACCCTCCTGATGGGAAGGGGTGGTGGTAGGTACGTGAGTTGGCAACACAGCTTAGATGGTCGAGTCGAGACGGGTTGAAATGTTGACACCTGACAAGATGGACATGAATCGAACAAAGACCCTCCTGATGGGAAGGGGTGGGAGTAGGTACGTGAGTTGGCAACACAGCTTAGATGGTCGAGTCGAGACGGGTTGAAATGTTGACACCTGACAAGATGGACATGAATCGAACAAAGATCCTCTAAATAGCCTCCACAAATCATGAAAAACCAATGCACTAGAGTTTTTGGGACCTACCATACCTCCGAATATTTGTTTGCAAATGGCAAAGTTTTTTGATAAGCCAGTCACACCAATATGCCAGGAAAATACCGCAACATAAAACCTCCTAGGTACTAGTACTTATCTATTGCACAATACCACTTAAAGTACTTCAAGTTTAATTGAAGGTAAATACCTTTACCTTCGAATTTCTTACAGCAAATCGGTGCATTGCATGCATGAACAGGGGAATATGACTCGACATTAAATGTACATTTGCAAAAAAAAGTCTAATTTGAATCATATTATGTTACCGACTTCTTCTTCTGAGATGTACGACTAGAAACCAGTTTGCTTGGCGGTTTAAGAGGTTTTTGTCCCTCGCGAGAGCTGCGGGGCCGGTGACACGTGTACATACATACCCGTCGAGCTGGGATCTTCACATATATACTTGCTATAAAGGTCATCTTTAATGAGATGCTGATTTACTGCCATCGTTTTTAATAATTTATTAATTACAAAGATTATGCACTGTTAACAAGTGTTAATTATTTTAATTGATTGCTTGTTTTTTTTTAATTTGTGGTTCGCAATTCTGTGAAATTATTTTTTTTTTTGGGGTTAATTCCGAAAAGATAATTAAGTTAAAGTCTGGCAATATATAAAAAAAAAACCAAGTGAAGAATCAGAAAAATAAAAAATAAACGCATTTTTAGGCATTTGTTTCAGAATAGTGTTATTTCAGAACGAATTAGATCACCAATTACACACTTTTCTTTTGTTCTAATTGAAGTCACACCCCGTCCTAGACTGGTGCAGAGAAACGTCAACTAATCTGCTTCAAAGTGGTCTGATGGGACACAAAAACACACCAAAACTTAAAACAATTCTGTTATGGCTAAAAATATGATTTTTTGTTATGTAAAACATGTAATATACTGATTCATAAATGCTCTAATTATATAAATTCAGCGCGTTTACCACAAATGTTCTCCACAACAGCTTGAGCAGCTGCATCCATGATAATAATAATCCTCACTTTGAGTTGATTACCAAAGACAGGCAATTGAAACGAGTAAAACATTTAATTGTTCATTTTCCAACAGCTCATTAATTATTGGCGCCCGCACCGACAAAGTCTGCGCCGTAATTACGAGGATAAAAACACCAAATTAGCTCAAAAAATTGTGTCAAAGCGAAATTCAGACGAGATTGCATCACATTTGGCAAGAGTCCATATGATGCTTGCATGAAATTATCAGCGATAAAGTTAGACAAACAAATCACGAGCGCTACGCTATCAAAGAAGAGTCGGCAAGTCAAGAATTGAAGAGATGTCAGGAGGAAGTTTCTAGCAACTTCTAGCCTATAAGCTTGTATGGGACAATGATGCAAGACAGATGTTTATTCGGCCATTTTAACTCATACTACGTCCATTCAGTAAAAAAATATGATAAGTCAAAGCACTTTAGAGCGTTTGAAATCTTATTTAAACTGCAAACGCTTGCAATGCGCGGGTATTTTATTGTTATGAATACTAATACCGTCTCAAAAATTGATGCCCAAACGGGGACTCGAACCCCGATCTCCACCTGTCGCGGGTGTTGCTCTAACCAATTGAGCTACTTGGACCCCGATCTCCACCTGTCGCGGGTGTTGCTCTAACCAATTGAGCTACTTGGACCCCGATCTCCACCTGTCGCGGGTGTTTCTCTAACCAATTGAGCTACTTGAACCCCGATCTCAATCTGTCGCGAGTGTTGCTCTAACCAATTGAGCTACTTGAACCCCGATCTCAATCTGTCGCGGGTGTTGCTCTAACCAATTGAGCGTCTTGGGCTATTTTACGATAATATTTTTACGATAATATCTTTACGATAATTTTAAATATATACGATAAGAATTAGGGGAAACAAATGCCTTTGAAACGGCACCTTCTCTCACGGACAAACTAAAAGATAAATTATTCTTAGCTTCTTGTTTTAAAAATGCATTAGCATGAAAATAAGATGATGTAATTGCGAAAGATCACGGCCCAAGATATAATACAAGCATTGGATTCACAGGTTTAGACAAGAGACCCAATGCTAGTGTTAAACTGCCTTCACAAAACAAAAAAAATCAATAAAACACTTAACCGCAACAAAAATGTAGAATGCCGCCAGGTGGAGTCACCGTCGTTTCCAGTGTTAAGAAATTTCATTTCGTTATTTCTCGCAGATTACTCGCATTTGAGTCTGGTTTACACTCAATTAATCTTTATTAATGCTAACCTCAACGATTGATAAACATGTATCGCGATATTTTGAGTTGTAATTATTTAATTGTAGAGGTTTGTTAAAAAAATATCTGCAAGCGCTATTGTGTGGTCACCACCGTAACCACGTCTTGCCGGCCTAGTTTGCTCAGCAGCAAGCGCCATCGGGTGGCACCTACCGTTACCACTTATTGCCGACCTCGTTTGCTCAGCAGCAAGCGCCATCGGGTGGCACCTACCGTTACCACGTGTTGCCGGCCTCGTTTGCTCAGCAGCAAGCGCCATCGTGTGGCACCTACCGTTACCACGTATTGCCGGCCTCGTTTGCTCAGCAGCAAGCGCCATCGTGTGGCACCTACCGTTACCACGTATTGCCGGCCTCGTTTGCTCAGCAGCAAGCGCCATCGTGTGGCACCTACCGTTACCACGTATTGCCGGCCTCGTTTGCTCAGCAGCAAGCGCCATCGTGTGGCACCTACCGTTACCACGTATTGCCAGCCTCGTTTGCTCAGCAGCAAGCGCCATCGGGTGGCACCTACCGTTACCACGTATTGCCGGCCTCGTTTGCTCAGCAGCAAGCGCCATCGGGTAACACCTACCGCTACCACGCATTGCCGGCCTCTTTTGCTCAGCAGAACGTTTATCATTAGCGCTGTGACTCTGCTATGACCTCGAAACAGAATTATATAAATCTTTGAAATAAGAAATGGCGTCATGTCTGTCTTGGATGGCAAGCTGATACTCCAAGAAGTCAGGCGGTGGTAATGTCTAGCCACTGATACGGCACATTTCTCAAGTCTAGACGGAGTCGACAGTTCCTAAGTCTGAAATCTCATCGGTCGTAACAATAATTTGGCACTCGAAACATTAGCGTTACGTAACTCGGTGCGACCGGCAGAAACGAACACATACACTAGGATTAATTTGAGTTTGCCACTTTCTGGGGTGCTTGTACCAACCTAGAAAACATGACACCATGATGCTACTGTTAACTATCCGATTTAAAAGCATTAAAATAATGTTTTTCTTTGGTTGAAACATTTAATAATTTTAGGAAAACAAATATTTAATGAAAAACAATAAATGTTTATCAACCAAAGTTAAAATTAATATATTTTGGATTACTTTTAACTTTTATCAGGTTTAGGCAGGAAACCAAGCTTGCAAACCGCTCTTTGGCAGCCATTGCTAGAATCCGCTAGTGTACGGTAGGTATTTAGCAGAAGTCATTAGGACTTTTAGTTTTGCATTTAAGTTCTTATTTTTTAATAGAATTAATTTCACGCAAATAAACTGATAAATTCACAAAGAATTTAAGTGCATGATGCATTGTTTGGTCATAATTTACTGGTTAATTTCAAACTCCCCGGTGAAGACTGGCTCTATTTTGCATTCTAAAGTTGGCAATATGTAGTCAGAGTCCACCAGGTTGTGGCAAGGTAAGGCTAACACAACTGTAGTCAGAGTCCACCAGGTTGTGGCAAGGTAAGGCTAACACAACTGTAGTCAGAGTCCAATAGGTTGTGGCAAGGTTAGGCTAACACAACTGTAGTCAGAGTCCACCAGGTTGTGGCAAGGTTAGGCTAACACAACTGTAGTCAGAGTCCACCAGGTTGTGGCAAGGTAAGGCTAACACAACTGTAGTCAGAGTCCACCAGGTTGTGGCAAGGTAAGGCTAACACAACTGTAGTCAGAGTCCACCAGGCTGTGGCAAGGTTAGGCTAACACAACTGTAGTCAAAGTCCACCAGGTTGTGGCAAGGTAAGGCTAACACAACATGTAGTCTGAGTCCACCAGGTTGTGGCAAGGTAAAGCTAACACAACTGTAGTCAGAGTCCACCAGGTTGTGGCAAGGTTAGGCTAACACGACTGTAGTCAGAGTCCACCTGGCTGTGGCAAGGTAAGGCTAACACAACTGTAGTCAGAGTCCACCAGGCTGTGGCAAGGTAAGGCTAACACAACTGTAGCCAGAATCCACCAGGCTGTGGCAAGGTAAGGCTAACACAACATGTAGCCAGAATCCACCAGGCTGTGGCAAGGTAAGGCTAACACAACTGTATCGAATTCTTAAACGCCCACAATTGAAGCAAATTTAATTGCAGTATACACTTTTTTTTTTTTTATAAAGATGATCGTTTTATATTTATTTTTTTGGCTGTCGGACCTTTTAGTTGGAACACTTGGGGGGTTTCCGTTCTGAAACGATTGCGTAACCTGTTGCGTCAGCACTTTACGTAATCGAAATATAATGTTTTCAAAAGACAATTATTTCCCAACGGGGGGGACAGAAAAATTGCCCGTAATTTTCAAATTATCGTGACACGCTATAAAACATAAATAACTTCAAGTTAAACAATTGAAACATAAGAAAAATCACTCACCAATTCAGTGATAAAATCTTAGATAGGTAATTTTTTTTATAAGGAAACAATCGTTTTGATAATCGATTGATTCTTTAAATTTAGCTGATAACAAAAAAAATACCGTCTTTGCATACTTTTCTGTTTTCGTAGCGATATTTCTTGGAGATATTTGAGATAATATTCAAAAGAGATTAGTTTTTTTTTCCAGTTATAAGATAAGACTTACACTGATAAGTCGACGTCATGGTCAAGGTAACGATCAGATTGCCAGATGACTTTGCACGATTATCAAGGTCACTGGAGGTGTGCGCCAAGGTTGAGGTCGCTAGGACCGATATCTTTGGGTGATATTCATTTCAGATAACCCTCGATTGATCGCCTAGCCTAGCAGGGAGATCCGGTGTTGGCACAAAGACAAATATTTGGCTGCTGTGGCACGGCAACGAGAGATTGCGAAGTTGGTTTATTTTAATCTGTTGTCGTCGATGCGTCGTAATCGGATGATGGAATCAGATTTCTGGTCGACGTTTAACGAAGAAAGTTGGAGGTTTTTTTGGTGTCAACAAGAAATTGTAAGGTTTTTTTTTTTTTTTTTTTGTGAATCATTTTCGGTAACTCCGTAATTTTAATTAAAAACTTCTCAACATTTTAACTGTTGATTTGCTGTTGCTTAGCTCGGGTTTCAACAAAATTTTGAACTATAAGTTGGATCTCTAGCCCACAGAAACATCTGAATTTCACTGCATGTGATTGGAAGTCGTCATGGCAACAGTTTCAACAAAATGTTCAACTATAAGTTGGATCTCTAGCTCACAGAAACATCTGAATTTCACTGCATGTGATTGGAAGTCGTCATGGCAACAGTTTCAACAAAATGTTCAACTATAAGTTGGATCTCTAGCTCACAGAAACATCTGAATTTCACTGCATGTGATAGGAAGTCGTCATGGCAACAGTTTCAACAAAATGTTTAACTATAAGTTGGATCTCTAGCTCACAGAAACATCTGAATTTCACTGCATGTGATTGGAAGTCGTCATGGCAACAGTTTCAACAAAATGTTCAACTATAAGTTGGATCTCTAGCTCACAGAAACATCTGAATTTCACTGCATGTGATTGGAAGTCGTCATGGCAACAGTTTTAACAAAATGTTCAACTATAAGTTGGATCTCTAGCTCACAGAAACATCTGAATTTCACTGCATGTGATTGGAAGTCGTCACGGCAACAGTTTCAACAAAATGTTCAACTATAAGTTGGATCTCTAGCTCACAGAAACATCTGAATTTCACTGCATGTGATTGGAAGTCGTCATGGCAACAGTTTCAACAAAATGTTCAACTATAAGTTGGATCTCTAGCTCACAGAAACATCTGAATTTCACTGCATGTGATTGAAAGTCGCCATGGCAACAGTTTCAACCAACACTTCAACTAGGAGGCGAGATTTTCTTGCAAGGAGTAATTTCTCCAGCTCATAAAGGAAAATTACTGGCCAATCCCAGTTTGCTGGGTACAAAATTATCCCGTTGTATTTGTATTTTTATTTTCAGGTATAAGTTCCACGAAATAAGGGTGAAAATGTTCAACTTTCTGTTGGGTATTGTCCACAGGAGTTCGTTAGTGATATGAATTCAGCAATATTTTGCAGCACAACTTTTTAGCCAGCGGCTTTAAGAGTAAGAGAGTTAAGACAGCCACGGGTCACGGTTTTCTGCTGTCCAGCCCAAATGTGTTGACATATATAACTTTTCAAGAAATCGGCCTAGTTAAAGAAACTTCAGCGGCGACTTCCACACTATGGTAGGTACGTTAGATTGAATAATTAATCATAATCATAATCACCACAATAAATCATAAGAATACAAAATTATATCACAGTGATATCATGGTAATAAGTCATAATAGAGGTTACAGTTTAGATAAAATTGACACGATTCTAAGCTTCATAAATGAGGCATGAAACATTTTTTCTGCAGAAAATATTGCCAAGGTGTGGGGCTGGACAAGGGAAACTTTAATCAACTTTGATACCGGCTATCAGCCCATCAGATTAAGCGTAACTCATCATCGAACTTTCTTTATTGCCCAATGTCAAATTGCGTCATGTTTTTGAAAGATGAGTAACGTGCACTATTCCCATCCCAGATGCAGACGAGTTCTTTGAACCATAAAATCACTATTTTTAACCCGTCCAGCGGCGAACGTTCCCTAATACGAAACCAATCAGACAGGAACGTGATCGAGTGCGCCGGCTATTTATACCCGCGCGCCCTCTCTTGACGTTTCGTGGAACCAGCGGGCCACAAGTGCATCAGGCAACGGCGGAGAGGATTACGAGGGAAAAATTGGGGGCCACGATGTCCGATCCTGTCTACATCCAGAGTTGGTTCGAGAAAACTCGGTTCACTCTTTTGCTCTCTACGCAATTCATCGAACGGTTTTCCGTGTTGGGAACACCGGTTCTCGTGAGATCACCGAAGTTGACCAACACTGCGTAGGGTCAGGTATGGGATTGGTGCACATCATACACATGACCAGTTCTGTTCGGGAGAGAGGTTGGAGGGATAAAAGTTAAGCAACAATGAGTTGGGTCAGGTTTTGGAATTCAGACCATTATACACATGACCCGTTCTGTTCGGGAGAGAGGTTGGAGGGATGAAAGTTAAGCAACACTGCGCTGGGTCAGGTATTGGATGGGTGCACATCATACACATGACCAGTTCTGTTCGGGAGAGAGGTTGGAGGGATGAAAGTTAAACAACACTGTGCTGGGTCAGTTATTGGATGGGTGCACATCATACACATGACCAGTTCTGTTCGGGAGAGAGGTTGGAGGGATGAAAGTTAAACAACACTGTGCTGGGTCAGTTATTGGATGAATGCACATCATACACATGATTTGTGGAGGAATCCTGTTGTTCGCGTTGTACCGTCCTTCGGAAGGGACGTTAAGCCGGTGGTACCCTTGGTCTTCTACATGAGTAATCCCTTCTAGGCTAGGTTAGGTCCATCATCATCTAGACCAACGCTACAGTGCCCGTTGTCAAAACAGTGCGTCGTAAACCACACTAGCATCGGCACTGTCAACATTTCAAATTAGTTATTTTGCATTTGCGAGCGGTAACATCGGGATGAGATCAACATTGCCCTGGTCTCCCATATGTCGAATCGATTCGAAGTGGGGTGTTCGTGGGCGGTGGGAGGGGTGGAATTTTAATTAAACCAGATGGTATCACCGCGTTGTTTGCACTAAGCGCCTTGAGAGGCTCAGCGTTTATCGCTGTATGCTGTCAGATACCTTATCAGGAGATCTGCGGACGACAGGTCCTTGGTTCGATACCAGGCCACGCGGTGATATCGTGGTTGCGGTTAGGTCGGTCCCACATATCGATGTGGCGGTGACAGGCATTGGAACGTTTCCTTGGAGCTTGCATAATGGACGTACTAAGTAAGCTTAGTCAGAGTCCCTAGCAACGCGTGGTAACGGTAGGTGCTACCCGATGGTGCCTGCTGCTGAGCAAACGAGGCTGGCAACACGTGGTAACGGTAGGTGACACCCTATGGTGCTTGCTGCTGAGCAAACGAGGCCGGCAACACGTGGTAACGGTAGGTGCCACCCGATGGTGCCTGCTGCTGAGCAAACGAGGCTGGCAACACTTGTTTACGGTAGGAAACGTTGGTAATATCTATCGCCCCTCGATGAGACGGCCGCCTCTCAACTCACTTCTGGCTTCCTATTCTAACCACAATCTAAAAACACTTATTCGGGATTTCCCAACGCATCAGTCGCTGGTGGTCGAAATATCCCAGCTTTTGTCGGGACTTTTTGCAGGAAATCGCGAAAAAAAACCTCAAAACACGTAATTGAAAAAATAGCCGTTTAAAAAAAAAATGCGAATCAGAATCATTGATTGGCTTCAGCTATTATTATTCCGCATCTCTCTTAATTAAAATCGTTACCCAGCGCAGATACCCTTGACCTTCTCAAGGGTCATATCACAAAAAAAAACGGGTTGGGAAATTTCAGTGACGTCATAGGTAACCCATTGTACCGAGTGCCAAAGAGGAAACAAGAATCGATTGATCGACGCCTGTTCACGAGTGATTGATTGTGTGACTTTGTCCAAGTGACAGCGAGATGTGAACACCCCGCCACTGTTAAAGGTCGAGAGGCACTTGCACTGAGCTCGTAATGTATTGCCTCCCACGACAGAATCACATCGCAGCTCCTGGCCAAGTTGCAAACCGGGACTGGAAACCAACCACTTCAAACTTAACCAAGTGTTTTCTCAAACATTGCAGCTCTCCGAGACCCTTTAGCTAATTGATAGAATCCCTTTCATTTACAATTGAAAGGTACCTAGGTGTCTTTGAAAGGAAAACATTGTTCTCAAATTATTATGTCCTTAACAATGAAAAGCATAAGAAATGTAATCTAGAATTTACAAGCAATGGCTGAGTTTTTGTCGCATATCTGCACCGGCACTTTGCTACTTCGTTAAACCCGCTGCTGAGCAAACGAGGCCGGCAACACGTGGTAACGGTAGGTGCCACACGATGGCGCTTGCTGCTGAGCAAACGAGGCCGGCAACACGTGGTAACGGTAGGTGCCACCCGATGGCGCTTGCTGCTGAGCAAACGAGGCCGGCAATAGGTGGTAACGGTAGGTGCCACCCGATGGTGCTTGCTGCTGAGCAAACGAGGCCAGCAACACGTGGTAACGGTAGGTGCCACCCGATGGCGCTTGCTGCCGTCCTTTTTAACAAATCTCTACAATTAAATAATTACAACTCAAAATATCGCGATACATGTTTATCAATCGTTGAGGTTAGCATTAATAAAGATTAATTGAGTGTAAACCAGTCTCAAATGCGAGTAATCTGCGAGAAATAACAAAATGAAATTTCTTAAAACTCGAAAAGACGGTGACTCCACCTGGCGGCAACCTACATTTCTGTCGCGGTAAAGTGCAGTCATTTGGCGGACGTTTCAACATTAGCGCTGTGACTCTGACTAAACCTGTAAACCCAATGGCAGGACGTTTAACATTAGCGCTGTGACTCTGACTAAACCTGTAAACCCAATGGCAGGACGTTTAACATTAGCGCTGTGACTCTGACTAAACCTGTAAACCCAATGGCAGGACGTTTAACATTAGCGCTGTGACTCTGACTAAACCTGTAAACCAATGACAGGACGTTTAACATTAGCGCTGTGACTCTGACTAAACCTGTAGACTCAGCTATGGTTTATGCAAACTCTAGCAGGTGACCTCACCATGGAAAGGTCAAGACTATCGCATCGCAATCAATCAATTAATTATCCTTCCGCAAAATTCTGAACGCCTCGGCGATGCCGAGTCTTCTGTTTCTTATCAACGAGTCTCTTATCAGTCAACGGCGACGACTGCGCGTAACCGAAAATTCCAGAAAGTTAGATAGAATGAACAAGGATATTACAAAATAGGTCGTGTGCATTTCCACGTCAAATATCCTCAGTTTAACTAGAGGACAAACTTTCCCGTTCGAGGCGCCACCGGTCGCTTAGGGGTATCATGTGGCAAAACAACTCCGCTGCTATCTGGAATCTTTGCTTTTCTGGGTCACCCCAAGGGGTTTCAAGTGGCCCACTCCAGTTCTTCGAAGTGGAGGTTAGTTTCGTCGCTACTCAAAATCACCCGCTCGTTTTTTTTATTATTATTCGAGATTGACAGGTTGTGACGTGATATAGCGTCACTAGAATCAGAGTGACTGTGAATATTCACAGCGTCATAGCTCTACTCATTGGAAATCCGTCATTTTCATCAAATACACTAAAATCGTCTCAAAAAGCCAGTGTCCAAATAGCTCAATGGTTCAGAGCAACACCCGTGACAGGTGGAGATCGGAGTTCGAGTCCGCGTTTGGACATCAATTTTTGAGACGGCTATAGTGTTGTTAATAATAAAATACCCCGCGCATAGCAAGCGTTAGCAATTAAAATCAGATTTCATCCTGATACACCCGTTCGTTCATCAACCATTTGGTTGGCATTTACTAAGTGTGACACGCGCGAGATCGACGGGCTCGTGACTTGCTCGTGACACTCGGCGATTCTGTCGCGATATATTTGCGGTCGGCTTTGTCTCTGAAGTGGTCTGCCAAATGAGCGGACAGACTACCGCGGAATTTCTCTTATCATTGTCGTTGCATCGAATGGAGCGATTGCCAAAATGTATCTCATGATACCCGGCCGGTTTGGTCGTTGAACCGCATGTCTGCTTTTAAGCTGGATCGATTTTTACACTCGCCGTTATCGGGTTACTCGCACGGAATGATGGCCGGGTTTGAAACTTTAAACCCGCTTAAATTAAAATAAGCGGGATTGGGTTTTCATTTTGAAGTGGATATGGTAGAATTGGCGTGTGCGCCTGGAAAATTAATTGAAAATACCGGGAAATGTCTAGGAGACGACTGGACATCTACACCTGTAAAATCCCTGGAGGACGTTTGAAATAACGAAGATATTAAGACTGGAATTGAGCCTGAAAAAAGTGACTTAATTGTATACCGTGATTGCACCATTTATTTCAATACCACAAGGAAAATTACAATGATGACTAATCCAACGATAAGGAATGAGTTCAATGACTAGCGTTAAATTAAACAATCAATCGAGTAATCATTGAATTCGCTTATTAATTTTTCATTTCTGTGCATCCAAGAAAGTTTTAGCGATTTTCTTTTCCAAGAAGCGAGTATCGATTTTCAGTCCGTTGAATTGTCACCACGGACAATTGTTCTGATCGCTTTTGTTTATCGATCGTCACTGAATAATTGATACTTTAGCTCGCACGTAGCAACTCTGTTTGCCTTGCATGACGAATTACATCGTCTTTGCTTCATTCGACGTTAAGAAACAGAAGGAAGGCTACCAAAGCTTGGACAAGTCTTACTCAAAACAATCATCAGCTGGTAACTAAACTTTAGCGAATTTAAGCTTCGGAAAAACTCATTTCGCAAAACACTAAACATTTAGTATTAAACCGTGATACCATAGCGCTGATATTATACCATCTCAGCACAAAATGGCCGCCAAATGACTGCTTTCCCGCGACATCGGGTGGCACCTACCGTTACCACGTGTTGATACCCTCGTTTGCTCAGCAGCAAGCGCCATCGGGTGGCACCTACCGTTACCACGTGTTGCCGGCCACGTTTGCTCAGCAGCAAGCGCCATCGGGTGGCACCTACCGTCACCACGTGTTGCCGGCCTCGTTTGCTCAGCAGAACGTCTAACATTAACGCTGTGACTCTTGACATACAAAATCAGCCACTGTGACAGTGACGCCGAGGGCTGCGAGCTTCTCGAAATTTGTCATGGAAAAGTACAACTCTGAAGTTGGTGCCAAGGTTTGTCGAGAGCAGCTCAGTAGATATTTGTGTGACGTGTGTACAAGCGGTAGACGAGCCGACGAATTATCACATCTGAATTATTGATTTCCCGCATTGGAACTAGATCGATCAGGTGGGTGGGGCAGTGTCGAAATGTCATCGGTCACTTAGGAAAAATCTAAAAATTGCTTCAAAACATCTGTCAACTGTTTGAAAAAATGGTAAATATCTTTTAATCTCTTTTAAACTTGTAACTAAATAGGTAAAGCTGTGTTTTCTATCAAAAATTAATTGCTGTTGTAAAAATAGGGGTGTTTTTATCATAAAAAATGTTGAAAAAAAAAATTATATCTTGGAAACCCTAAAAAATGATAAAATCACAGGACTTTTATGTTTTTTTCTTCCAAGTTAAAATATTTACTCCGTAGCATCATCGACAAATATTGAAACACCTGTGACAACATCAAAGTCTACGCTCGTCCACCAGCCGGCCGAGCTCAAGCGGACAGATATAGGTTAATTGTATTGACAAACAAGGGTGCACCCGGCAAGTGGATCTCACAGGGGTGTGTCATGACGTCACCACGTCTCGCCCGACGCTGCCAGGTGAAGCCACGACGCCATGGACTATGTCTCAGAATACGCCGACCAACCTACTTCCACGTAGCGTTTATTAATACACCATTGATACACACTCAAGGGAGTACTACGAAGCCGAGACACACCTTCCCGTACTGAAATAACTTGCCAGACGGGAACATGGGCTATCTTATGTTACCACGGGTATATCATGGCCTAGCATAGGAGGTTCAATGGTAGATTCAACGTTTGGTAGCCATGGAGATGCTGAGATCGCCTGACAGAGCTTCTCAATTCTGCTATCTTATGTTACCACGGGTATATCATGGCCTAGCATAGGAGCTTCAATGGTAGATTCAACGTTTGATAGCCATGGAGATGCTGAGATCGCCTGACAGAGCTTCTCAATTCTGCTATCTTATGTTACCGCGGGTATATCATGGCCTAGCATAGGAGGTGCAATGGTAGATTCAACGTTTGGTAGCCATGGAGATGCTGAGATCGCCTGACAGAGCTTCTCAATTCTGCTATCTTATGTTACCACGGGTATATCATGGCCTAGCATAGGAGGTTCAATGGTAGATTCAACGTTTGGTAGCCATGGAGATGCTGAGATCGCCTGACAGAGCTCCTCAATTCTGCTATTTCATGCTACCACGGGTATATCATGGCCTAGCATAGGAGGTTCAATGGTAGATTCAACGTTTGGTAGCCATGGAGATGCTGAGATCACCTGACCTTGCTTCTCAATTCTGCTATCTTATGTTACCACGGGTGTATCATGGCCTAGCATTTATAGGGACGGCAGCAAGCGCCATCGGGTGGCACCTACCGATACCACAAGCTGCCGGCCTCGTTCGCTCAGCAGAAAGCGTAACCCAAATGGGAGGATGATTAATGATCTCAAGGAAAATGGCGCGGTGAGCTAAACATAACAAAGGGGTCAAAAGTATACGAGTATCGATCGGACTTAAAGGTGTACATCAAGATAAAAATAAAGTTTCGTCGCACGAGGTGCAAATTTTTGAGCACGATCCATAAGAAATTGGCTCATCCGCGTTGCGTTGTTGATTGATTTGAGGTGTTTAACGGCGCACTGTTTTGACAACGGGCCATGCGGCACTGGTCTAATGGCGTCGGTGAATAAGTAAACCTAACCTAGCCTAGAAAAGAGGAATGGAAACCTGGTGCTGGCACGTAGCCTTCTCCTGTCAAAGACCACCGGCTTAACGTCCCTTCCGAAGGACGGTACAACGCGAACAACAGGATTCCTCCACAAATCCATGCTGTCGTGAGGTTGATAAGCAAGGCGAGTGAAGTTGCTGTACTAACTTTCATCCCTCTAACCTCTCTCCCGAACAGAACTGGTCATGTGTATGATGATTACCCATCCAATACCTGATCCAGCGCAGTGTTGCTTAACTTTCATCCCTCCAACCTCTCTACCGAACAGAACTGGTCATGTGTATGATGGACACCCATCCAATACCTGACCCAGCGCAGTGTTGCTTAACTTTCATCCCTCCAAACTCTCTCCCAAACAGAACTGGTCATGTGTATGATGGTGACCCATCAAATATCTGACCCAGCGCAGTGTTGCTTAACTTCGGTGTCTCACAAGAACCGTTCTGTCTTTGCATTGCTGTTATTTGGTGTTGAGATAAGTGATAAGGTTAGGTATCTTCTGACAAACTACGCATTAATTTCGCATTCACGCGAATTACGCATCAGGAAATTGCAGGTGCGGTTGATAACACTGGCATTACAAAATCAGATTCTAAATACAAAAAAAATTGAAATACAAATCTAAGATAATTACGTTTTGATAAGCGAACTCAATTATAAATTATAGTAAAAAAAAAATTACTTAAGATATATATATATAATTAGCAGGAATCGCACTTAAATAGTTTTTTACGCTAAGGTAATTTTACTATCGATAAACCATGAACTTGACGCTCAACTTGCGACGCAATATGCGATATCAGAATTAAAAATGTCGCACAAATATCGTACGACACTTGTCCTGGTAACTACGACGACCTTTGCACGCAATCCGCTAATTGGTTTTTCACACAACTCCAATCGAGTGGGATTGTTGGGAAGACGTAACCAACACACGTCCGGATATGAACTTCAACTTCAAGGATATGAAACACCGGACGATCTCGAATCTTAAGGTCAATGAAGACCAGGATCCGATGCCATCAAGGACGAAAGGACAAGGAAATCTGCAGCTAACAAAAACACACACAAAGAGTTACCTGGAAGGATTTCGGGTCTACGTGCCGGAGACCACGCTTGAGAATCAGAAGGTTCGAGAAGCTTTTTTACGTTTTAAAAATATTCAACCGACCAGTTCAGAAAGTAGATTAGGATGAAATCTTATTTAAATTGCAAACGCTTGCAATGCGTTCAAATACACTAGCAATAATACTTGCAATCAAATACTTATATACAAATATACAAATACAATCAAATACACTAGAATCGTCTCAAAAAGCCAGTGTCCAAATAGCTCAATGGTTCAGAGCAACACCCGCGACAGGTGGAGATCGGGGTTTGAGTCCGCGTTTGGGCATCAATTTTTAAGACGGTCATAGTGTTGTTAATAATAAAATCACCTTATAGAACTTCTAGAGTCTCCCTATCAACGAATCGAATAGAAACTTTATGGGAATTAAACTTATTAACAATCAAATAAAAATACTTAGCCGTACACGAAGTTATATCGTAATCACGCGCAAATGACTGATTGCCGGAATGTACTTCAATGAATCATGAGTTGGAAATTAGGTAAACATTGTGAGTAAGTGTTGGTCTACTAAACGATGTTTACCTTGGTAAATATTTACACAGACACCGATAATTGATCTACAGAGAAGCAGATTTCTCAGTGATCCGTTATTACTCTAACAGTTCGTTAACTGGCTTGATAACAGCCAGTAAGAATATGTTTGTTTTTGTTTCTTAACGGTTTGTTAGCAACTAAACGTGTTTAACCGGGTAAAGGCTCAATTTTTTTCGATTGTGCTCTCATGTGATTTGATTTGTTAAGTCAGTAAGAATAAATTGATGATAATGTCACTATCCATTACAAATTTATACCTCCAAATTTTGCATCACTCCATTGGCACCGTCGATCCTTCATAACCCCATAAACACAACCCAATTCTGTTGTTCTATCCCAAAAACTCAAGTGGATTTTTATATGAAATCTGATTTAAATTGCAAACGCTTGCAATGCTCGGGGTATTTTATCATAAGAAACACTAATTTTATCTCAAAAATTGATGCCCAAACGATGACCGGTGACGATCGGGGTTCGATTCCCCGTTTGGACACCAATTTTGAGTGGTTTTCTTTTGTGTCACTAGAATCCGAGTGACTGTGAGTATTCACAGCCTCTTGGTTCTACTCCTTGGAGATCTGTCATTCTCATCAAATACACTAAAATCGTCTCAACAAATGATGGGTCCAAGTAGCTCAATTGGTTAGAGCAACACCCGCGACAGGTGGGGATCGGGGTCCAAGTAGCTCAATTGGTTAGAGCAACACGCGACAGGTGGAGATCGGGGTCCAAGTAGCTCAATTGGTTAGAGCAACACCCGCGACAGGTGGAGATCGGTGTCCAAGTAGCTCCATTGGTTAGAGCAACACCCGTGACAGGTGGAGATCGGGGTCCAAGTAGCTCAATTGGTTAGAGCAACACCCGTGACAGGTGGAGATCGGGGTCCAAGTAGCTCAATTGGTTAGAGCAGCACCCGCGACAGGTGGAGATCGGGGTCCAAGTAGCTCAATTGGTTAGAGCAACACCCGCGACAGATGGAGATCGGGGTCCAAGTAGCTCAATTGGTTAGAGCAACACCCGCGACAGGTGGAGATCGGGGTCCAAGTAGCTCAATTGGTTAGAGCAACACTCACGATAGGTGGAGATCGGGGTCCAAGTTGCTCAATTGGTTAGAGCAACACCCGCGACAGGTGGTGATCGGGGTCCAAGTAGCTCAATTGGTTAGAGCAACACCCGTGACAGGTGGAGATCGGGGTCCAAGTAGCTCAATTGGTTAGAGTAACACCCGCGACAGATGGAGATCGGGGTCCAAGTAGCTCAATTGGTTAGAGCAACACTCACGATAGGTGGAGATCGGGGTTCAAGAACCCGTTTGAGCATCAATTTTTGAGATGTTGTTAGAGCTCATGATAATATAACTTGTTAGTTCAGTTAGAAATCTAATTGTCAAAAGAATCCCGAAAAAAAAAACACCTAAAAACTAGTATTCGTTTACTTCTCAAGGCGCCGACCAAAATAAACCAGTAAAACATAAAGCAAACACGAAGCGAGAAGACAAAAAGCTGTCACAGAAACTAACTTTCACAAAGCAATGCCAGCAATTAGAGGAAATACGAATCAGAATATCGACATCAATAGCGGGACAGTAGGTAACGGCCTTGGTGATGCATACCTACAGTACGTTTGATAGACCTGCTCGTGCATGTCATTTTAAATGAAGTTACAAATAACAATTATAATAGGTAATTATGCACCTCGTGACTATGAGTGGGCAAGTTTACCTGATAGGTGAAGTGCGTAGGGTTTTTGACCACAGAGTTATTTTGTTTTATAAGCCAGCTGAGATAATTGTTCTTGTCCGGTAACAATTACTTAATTGAGCTGTCAATTTCAGAGGCAATTGAAGATACGGAGAATATAGATCACCGAAGTTAAGCAACACTGCGCTGAGTCAGGTATTGGATGGTTGACCATCATACACATGACCAGTTCTGTTCGGGAGAGAGGTTGGAGGGATAAAAGTTAAGCTGCGCTGTGTCAGGTATTGGATGGGTGACCATCATACACATGATCAGTTCTGTTTGGGAGAGAGGTTGGAGGGATGAAAGTTAAGCAACACTGCGCTGAGTCAGGTATTGGATGGGTGACCGTCATACACATGACCAGTTCTGTTCGGGAGAGAGGTTGGAGGGATGAAAGTTAAGCAACACTGCGCTGAGTCAGGTATTGGATGGGTGACCATCATACACATGACCAGTTCTGTTTGGGAAAGAGGCTGGAGGGATGAAAGTTAAACAACACTGCGCTGTGTCAGGTATTGGATGGGTGACCATCATACACATGATCAGTTCTGTTTGGGAGAGAGGTTGGAGGGATGAAAGTTAAGCAACACTGCGCTGAGTCAGGTATTGGATGGGTGACCGTCATACACATGACCAGTTCTGTTCGGGAGAGAGGTTGGAGGGATGAAAGTTAAGCAACACTGCGCTGAGTCAGGTATTGGATGGGTGACCATCATACACATGACCAGTTCTGTTCGGGAGAGAGGTTGGAGGGATGAAAGTTAAGCAACACTGCGCTGGGTTAGGTATTGGATGGGTGACCATCATACACATGACCAGTTCTGTTCGGGAGAGAGGTTGGAGGGTTGAAAGTTAAGCAACACTGCGCTGGGTCAGGTAATGAATGAGTGACCACAAAACGGTTTGGCGTATTAGCCTGTTTAACGTTAAGCCGGTGGTCGCCTTGGTCTTCGACAGGAATATGCTACGTGCTGGCACCGGATTTCCCCTCCTCCCTTCTAGGGTAACTTCTCATTCACCGACGCCATTAGACCAATGCCACATGACCCGGTGTCAAAACATTGCGTCGTTAAATACCACAATCATTCAATTTTCGAACATTATTAAAAAATAATAATATTATTTGATTCCCATCTACTTTTCGCCCTAAGCGTTCTCAAAGCCTGAAATCCTGGCTATCGCTTCTGTGAAACATCATAGGCAACCTTGAAACGAATTCAACGAAACTTAAAAATAATCACTTTTGAAATTGTAGACTAGTTTTTACAAAAGCACACTTCTTTGCAACCTAGAGGGAAAAGTAATTTTAAAATCTCTTCAACCTTAACACGACAGCCAAATTAAATCGAATTAGAATTTAAATTCAACCGAACCATTCGAACCTTTCATCCTAAACGGCGGTACATTTTTTTTTTTTTAGAAATTCCTTCCATGCTACCAACCCTATTGACCGAAGCATCTTCTGAATTATTAGAAGGATTGAGTCGCACTGGTCCCCCACCCTCGTCTATTGTAACAATTCAAATATCAAGGTTTGTTTTACCAGATAAATCACTCTGTATCTGTCCTGGGCAGGGGTAGCTCTAGGGGTAGCTCTAGGGGTAGCTCTAGGGGTAGCTCTAGGGGTAGCTCTAGGGGTAGCTCTAGGGGTAGCTCTAGGGGTGGTTATAAGGGGGGTCTACTCCTCGTTTAAAGGTCAAATTCAAGAGAGGGGGGGGGAGGGTCACGGTCACACGCATGAAAACGCACACAAGGGTTGTACCAGCACGCACCAACGAAACGTAACACAACGCGGCTATCGATTTTCTAGGGCATGAAAAATGACGTGTCACGCTTTGCAAAAAAATAAAAAATAAATAAATAACGTAGATTATTTTCATTAGCTTCTCTGTAAAAGATAAGATCGATATGATTCTAGTCGGCATGTGATTGCTATCTCTGTGAAAACGAGAAAATAAACGTGGCTTTGCCCATAACGCGAAGTTACTACGGTGAAGACACGTGTTTGATCGATTTACAATCGCTAAAGAAGCCACGAAAAAAGCTTAAAAACCGGAGAAATATTATAGGAGTTGTGAGAATAGCCGCTTAAGTTATGAATAATCAACATGGCATATATAATTTCGACTTACATTATTTGACAGCTAGGTGCCGGTGTTTTTTTTGTCGAGCGTACAGAAGGCGGTGCTAGATGTTGGCAAGCTTTGTTCGTTCTTACACGAAGAGGTTCTTCACCAATAAACACGCTTTGATATAAAAGTTCTTGATGACCGCCCGTTTAATTCTTGGATTGGATTAATGGTAACTTTCTGTGATTGCTAATGCAGCGAGATCGACCGAACCTGACCAACGCTAGCAGCGAACTGAGCTGATAGCGAAGACCGCGTTCTGAATGTACCTTCGGTTTCGAACAAAAAGCCACTACTGGCTAACGATGTTTCACGATGACCCACTCAAAATAAGCAACTGATATCTTGAAAAGTCGATAAAACTATGGGTTAAAAATTATTTTAAATAGCTTTATCAAAGCTGTGATGATTGCAAGTTGATAAAAAAGCAATTAAATAAATGAAGGTCTATTTTATTAGTACGTACTATATGGAAACCTTGAAAGGAATTCCAGGCACGTCATTGGTCGATAGCTGTTACGTCATAGCGTGAGATATTGACTGAATGAATTTTGCACGCCCATAGCGAATTGAGTGTCAATGACCTAACACAATCAAGTTGATTTATTGCATTATTAATTTGTGTTTTGATTAATCAGCGTTGATCTTTGGCAAAGTGAATTTTAATATCAGAATTGGATGTGTAAATCATTTGCGGCGGTTTGTTTGTAGGTCACGTGGTCCACTACTGAAGTCAGAAATATTTAAAATGGACGTCGTGAGTGAGGTGGGCAATGTTGGTCAGGCTCCGAAATATAAGAGGAAAAAGCGAAAAACGCCGCTGAGACAAGCAAAGAAATATGGAAATAAGGGACTCACAGGTCGAGGCAGTAATTTGTCGGAAGATACATTCAAATATTTGGTGCGAGTGTATGAATTAAGCAACTCAAAATTTGACACACCTGACGAGCAAGGTTAGAACACATGTCGAATTTTAGTAACAGATCATTGATATGCTTATTTTTAATAAATGGCTAACGACAATATTTTTAATTTCAATTCTCTGTTATTTTGTCTATATGGTCATACCTTTCTTTTCCATTTGTTGAAATATTTGTAGCAATGTATTTTCCACAAACCTAACCTAAAATCTTTGGTCTTTTTCAGAAATGTTTGTAAACAATACTTTCGAACAGATGCTAGATGAAGAAATAACGTACTCATCGAATCAACTCGGCTGTCGAGTGATTGAAAAGCTCATT
Organism: Protonemura montana; assembly: GCA_947568835.1. Lineage (NCBI taxonomy): Eukaryota > Metazoa > Arthropoda > Insecta > Plecoptera > Nemouridae > Protonemura > Protonemura montana. The sequence goes on from OX387610.1 coordinate 2,892,483, forward strand.
TCGTTAGCTAATGATGCGACAGTTATGAGATTCATCGACATATTTGGCAAAGACTTACGACCACTTGTCACCGACTGTTACGCCAGCCATGTCCTACAGAAGTTGGTTGTTATAGCAGGCGAGCGAGGATCTCTAGTTAATGAAGATGCAGAGTTGGGTCAGGCTTATGATCAATGGGTACTGAAGTGTAGCAACTTTGTGATGAATAATCTCGAGGACTTCGTTTGGGACCAATATGCTAATCACATTATTCGAACTTGTCTGGAAGCTTTAGCTGGATTTAATGAAAAAGGAGCACAGAATCTGACAAGTAGCCGATCAACGGGGCCGAAAGTGGCAGACGTCTCACCGGAAACGAGACGCAAAGTACCTCCCGAGTTTAAAGACGTAATTCTTGAGCTTGCTCGACGTTTAATGCTGTGGCCTCAGTTTGCAGAGCTATCTTTTGAAGAAAAGCCATGCGGTTTGCTTTACACACTTCTTATTATTTTGAAGGCTACTTCGAAGAAAGCTACGAGCAGTTTAGTTAAGAAATTGTTGGAAGAATGTTTTCGAACAAAAACGGTAGTTGAAGCAGAAGACGACGAGGGAAAGGAGAAGAAAGAAAAGAAAGGAGACGGTTTAACGTCACTTCCGGATGTTTTTTCTAACGCTCTGACATCTAGGCTTTTGGATGCTGCAATTTCGGTTGCGTCGCCAAAAAATTTCACCAAGATTTATGCAGATTTGTTCCTCAACAACCTTGGAAAGCTGGCAATTATGCCTATTGCTAACCATCAGGTTCAGAAACTTTTCGATCACTCTTCTGAAAAGCTTGAGGTAAGAAATGACACTTCCTGTGAACGACTAGTTCAGGGTGCTTTTGCTAATTTACTTTCATGTAAATTCTAGGCTGTATCCATCTACATTCTGTCCTTTCTTCATCTAATCGATAATAATTTATCACGGTTTACGAAAAGCAAACAAACAGATATTAATTATATACACCGTAACCTAAGAAATGTATTTTTATTGCAGTATGAGGCTATGTATGACGAGATTGCTCCCTATTTGGAAGAGATTTTACAAAGCAAAAACTACGGCATTCTGGTGAGCATCGCCAAGACTTGCAAGCGTCATTCTACCAAGGAACAGTTCTTCATCAGAGAAATGATGAAGATACTTCACTGCAGCGAACCGGCGGAACGGCAACTGCAGATTGCGCCGCTAACTATAAGGCTGACGACATTCGAGCAGAAGGGAGAAAACGACGTGGTCACACTTTACGGCTCTATTATTTTGCAAACATTTTTATCTTTTAGTAAACCGATTAAAGTCGTGGACAGTCTACTTTCCATGCCAGTCGAGGAGCTCATGAGTTTGTTTACACATATGAGAGGCAGTTACGTGATGGATGCTTACATGGCGAGTACGACCATTGGAGAAAAAAGCCGCGACAAGATGTTGAGGAAGTTGAAAGGGAATTACCTGAAATTAACTTGCTCTAAGTATGGGTCAAGAAGCGTTGATGGTATGTGGGCTGGTTTGAACTTGGGGCAAAAGGCAGCGCTTATGTCGGAACTTGCTCCTAAAGAAGCGATTCTCAACAGCCACGAATTCGGGAAGATAATTGCGTCAAAGTACAAACTCTCGTTGTTTATCTATCGAAAGGACGATTGGATGAGCTTGCAAGAGGGCTCAAATAAGAAACGAAAGTTGTTCGAAGACATTATAGGAGATTTAGGAAAGAAGAAAAAGTAAATCTTGATTGGTGATGAATAAAGACATTTTGAAACCATTTGAAACTTGTATTATTAGATAAGATAACATTGTTTCCTAATTTGTAGGTGTCCAAATAAATATCAATTTTTCCATGAAACAACTAGCCAATACCTAAAATTTAATTGATAAGTAATTAGGTGACACTGAAAAAGGTAGAAGTTGAACCCACATTATGTACTGTTCCTGAGACATCAACATTAATAGAGTAGAAATTAAACAATTTAACTGTAGCGGTAAAGTTAACGACGAATAATGTAAAGTTGTTCGTCGCTTGGTAAGAAATATTGATTGAATAGATGAGAGATATTAAGTAAAATATCTGGAGGAACACCTAGATAGTCAACAGACATCCAGTTATCCTAATTCCACTTAAAAACTAAGTGAACAAAACCCGAATGTAAATATGTTTGCCATCCTTGATGAACACATTGGCAAAATTAAACATCTAGTGACTAGAGTTAACTTAAGCTCTTAGCCTGCAATGTAAAATCTTTGGTTACCTTATTTTAAACATATGATTTTCAAATAGGATGTGGTAATAAAACCATAGAATACATAGTTTCAATGGATATTTAGCTTAGTCACTAAAGATCAGTAAATCGGTAAAATTCAGTCCAACAAATTATCATTGTCGCAAACATCTTTGGCCAAAGACTAGACCTAGATGATTTAAACATTACATTCACTAATACTGATAAGTTTAGGTCATTGACAACTGACAGTATTACATGTCAAATGTGAATAATATCGATATGAATTATCCAAACCAAGTACTACTAACCTCTTCCATCCTCCAATGATTCAGTAGCTGATGTTCCTGTCATTTGCTCTCACAAAACTAATCTTAAAGCCATCCAAATAACTTCATCAAACATTCTGAATGTGATCTCACAGCTCTAAATGCTAATATAATACCAATGAATTTGATGAAACACCGATATTTAACATACTGTAATACACTGTGGTGGCCATGGTGGCCATTTTCCCACAACAAAATTCAAACTGGTTTGAGAGAATTCCAGGCGAATATTTACCAGTTTGCCCAAAGACCAACCCGAAACACCTATCCCAAGAATACCAATGAGAAATAAAACTAATTTAACATTAATATCTATTTAAAAACAAATAAACCATTAAATGAATGTTCCTTCAAATAAAATCCATCAATTTGTTTTTTAACCTTGCCATTTCCGTGTTACTTCCTGCCCCTGCCGATGGCTGAACGCTGCCTTGAGACTCGATTTCGGGGCAACAGAGATCGTCACTTTTTGGACCGAACCTCACCGACGGCGACCGGATTTGTGGACGACGATGCTGTGACTGGTGTGCCCGAACGCGAGCTGCTAGCTGATCGAGTTGCCTGCGGTTTTTCGACGGGACTTGCGTTCAATGGATTGGCTGGGTTCCGTCCGCAACATATCTGGTGGTGATTTTCCCAGTCTTTGTGCTGGCAAAATGCGCCGCAATAGCGTGCCATGTTGCATCCGCTGCACGTCTCGTTGGCCTTCCGACCACAGTTCCAGCAACTCTGCAAAAAGCATTTTAAAACTTGGTATTAGAAACCATTGTAGCAGCAAATTGCCATTTGTAGGGGGGTTTTGAAAAACTTCCAAAAAAATATATACCTGGCTTGCAAAAGTGAACCAAGCTAAAGATATCACTGAGAATATTAAACTTGGTACAAGTGAAGGTAGGGCGTAGGAGGAAAGTGGAATGCATATTGAATTTATAAGTTGTTCTTATATGTTTATATGTTATTTTTTATTTATATTACACTTATGGACTGTCTTATATCTGTAAAGATCAAAGGGACAATAAAGCTCTAAATTTAAAAATTAAAAAAAAAATTGACCACGTTGACATTGACTAAACTTCAAAGCAGTTTGCTACAACGGTCTTGCTTCAATAATAGGTTCTTCATTTATTCACACATAGATAACTAAGTAAATAACTTATAGCTATTCAGCAAGTTCATTAAACACATTCTGCTGTTGATTAAACACAACACCAACTTCTTCCATACTTCCTTATCCAGCTTACTTTCTTTCTCTTCTAATTCATTCCATTTCCCATCTCTTTCCTCTCCATCATCTTGTACTTTTTGTATCCATCTTTCCCTTGGTCTTCCTCGTCCCCTTCTCTCATATTCCAGGCTTAAAATCTTTCTTGGAAATTTTTCTTTCTCCATTCTCATAATTTTTCCAAACAATTTCAATCTTTCTTTCCCAATTTTGAAACCTAATCTCTTTATATGTATTCGTTTCTCAATATTTTGCTTTAATCTTGTCCAACTTTGCCATCCCTCCAACAATCATTATAAACTTCATCTGCACTGCTTCCATTCTCCTTTCCTCCGTTCCATTCAAACTACACGAGCCACAAACAAGGAAAGATAAAAGAATGTTTCTCAAATGACATATTTTTCCTCGGAATTACGAACATTTTCACACTTTTGCTTAGTTTTCTGGAGTTTTCAACTTTCAACATTTATTTTTGTTGGTATATTAATCAGGGTGGTTAAATAGTAGATGATTAATGAATGAATGATAATAAATGACTTTTGGCCAAAAAAAAAGGACCTGACTGTTTTAAAAGATGCAAAAGGAAAAGTTTTTGATTAAATTTGTCTAGCAGCCTGAACATGGGTGTTTATAAATAAAAAGGCTGTTGGATATGTTTGCTTGCTTTTAAAATTAAGTTTAAAAACTCTTTTAATCCCTCCAACTCTTTCAAACTGCTAGTTAGCACGGTGCTACTAACAGTAATACCAGGGTAACAAATCACCGCTCTAGGTCACGGTCACTGCTTGGTGCTATGGTGGTGCTAGTTAGCACGGTGCTACTAACAGTAATACCAGGGTAACAAATCACCGCTCTAGGTCGGGGTCACTGCTTGATGCTATGGTGGTGCTAGTTAGCACGGTGCTACTGACAGTAATACCAGGGTTACTGCTTGCTGCTATGGTGGTGCTAGTTAGCACGGTGCTACTAACAGTAATACCAGGGTAACAAATCACCGCTCTAGGTCGGGGTTACTGCTTGGTGCTATGGTGGTGCTAGTTAGCACGGTGCTACTAACAGTAATACCAGGGTAACAAATCACCGCTCTAGGTCACGGTCACTGCTTGGTGCTATGGTGGTGCTAGTTAGCACGGTGCTACTGACAGTAATACCAGGGTTACTGCTTGGTGCTATGGTGGTGCTAGTTAGCACGGTGCTACTGACAGTAATACCAGGGTTACGAATCACCGCTCTAGGTCGGGGTCACTGCTTGGTGCTATGATGGTGCTAGTTAGCACGGTGCTACTAACAGTAATACCAGGGTAACAAATCACCGCTCTAGGTCACGGTCACTGCTTGGTGCTATGGTGGTGCTAGTTAGCACGGTGCTACTGACAGTAATACCAGGGTTACGAATCATTGCTCTAGGTCGGGGTTACTGCTTGGTGATATGGTGGTGCTAGTTAGCACAGTGCTACTGACAGTAATACCAGGGTTACAAATCACCGCTCTATGTTGGGGTTACTGCTTGGTGCTATGGTGGTGCTAGTTAGCACGGTGCTACTGACAGTAATACCAGGGTCACTGCTTGGTGCTATGGTGGTGCTAGTTAGCACGGTGCTACTGGCAGTAATACCAGGGTTACTGCTTGGTGCTATGGTGATGCTAGTTAGCACGGTGCTACTGACAGTAACACCAGGGTTACTAATCACCACTCTAGATCGGGGTTACTGCTTGGTGCTATGGTGGTGCTAGTTAGCACGGTGCTACTGACAGTAATACCAGGGTAACGAATCATCGCTCTAGGTCGGGGTCACTGCTCGGTGCTATGGTGGTGCTAGTAAGCACGGTGCTACTGACAGTAATACCAGGGAACTCACATTCTGCTGCGAAGGTGGGGGAGCGGCTGCCGCAGCAGGATCGGCTGCTTCTGACGGGGGTGGGCCTGCGACTGCCGCTAATGCCTCCTCGGCCGCTTGCTTGCGAGCTTCCAGCAGAAGTTTCTCCATCTTCGCGCGTTCAGTCGCGACCAGTTCGCAAGCCTTGCTCTCGGCAGCGGTGACGGCTCGATGTAGCTCGGCAACGGCCTGTCTTTTCACCTCGTTGACTGCCTCTTCTGGTGGAGCAAATACGGAAACGTAGACTCGTGATTGAGGTTGAAGAATTTTTTCTTTAAATGGATAGTGATTGCGTAGACAAGTTATTTACTTTACCTCTAATGTGCAATAGCCTTAATGTCTGCTTTATCTAACTTAAGCACAAGTTTTAAAAGAAAACATACGTAAAATAGGGTTTTAAATGTGTAATTCAACAAATAACTTTTGAGACGTTACTTTGTCAACGGTGAAAGCAGTCGTGACACTTCTCCGATAACAAAAGAATAACAAAAATATTAACAATTGCCTTGTCTAGGCATTCTGAATGCATTCAACTAAATAACAAAGCTAAATTATTCAAAAAACATTCATATTTAACATTTTCTAAATTAAAAAGAACCCTGGAAAAATTGGCGTTTTTACAAATTGGGGTCGGGTTGTCATTGTTTCGTTAAGAGCCCAACAGTCTGTTACTATGTTATTTGCCTGGCAACAGCCAATCAGGTTATTTTTGTTTGTTAATGGTCTGTTAAATACATAACATGCAACTGCTATTAGTATGCGTGAAATAACTGTCTCCAGCAAATTACCTCTCCATTTGTGTGAGAAATCAGATTTAAATTGCAAACGCTTGCAATGTGCGGAGTATTTCAATATTAGGAACACTAATAACCTCTCAAAAATGTTTACCCAAACGGAGACTCGAACCCCAATCTACACGTTTAGCCTCTTGGTTCTGCTACTTGGAGATCCGTCATTCTCATCAAATGCACTAAAATCCTCTCAACAAATGATGTGTTCAAGTAGCTCAATTGGTTAGAGCAACACCCGCGACAGGTGAAGATCGGGGTCCAAGTAGCTCAATTGGTTAGAGCAACACCTGCGACAGGTGAAGATCGGGGTCCAAGTAGCTCAATTGGTTAGAGCTACACCCGCGACAGGTGAAGATCGGGGTCCAAGTAGCTCAATTGGTTAGAGCAACACCTGCGACAGGTGAAGATCGGGGTCCAAGTAGCTCAATTGGTTAGAGCAAAACCCGTGACAGGTGGAGATCGGGGTCCAAGTAGCTCAAGGTGGAGATCGGGGTTTCAGTTATTTTTTGGGGATACAATTTTGAGAGGTTAAGGTGTTCTAAACGACCTCTCAGCTTAATTACCTGCTCGTCGCTTCACCTCAGCGACGCGGTCTTCTGTAACTCGTATCGTCTGCGCCATGATCTCGCCCGCCGTGCGTTTCACATCCCGTGCGTCGCTGCCGTCGCCAGCCGCGGGCCGACGCAGCCAATCAGATGACACGCCCTCGGGACCAGCTCCCCCTCCCCCACCGCCGCCGCGGTGCTGGAGGATCGCTAGCGCACGCTTCGTCTTCTCCACCATGCTCAGGATACAATTCAACATCTGCAACCAGCGATTAGAAGTCAGCCATTTAACACACATGTATTATTATTTATGTTTTAATACCAAGAATTTGAATACCCAGACAAGTTATGTCATTAACTGCTTTCTTTTTTGACAACTGGTCATGCGGCACTGGTTTAATGGCGTCGGTGAGTGAGTGGATGAAGATGAACCTAACCTAGGCTAGAAGGGAGGAGGGGAAACCCGGTGCCGGCACGTAGCCTACTCCTGTCGAAGACCAAGGGCACCACCGGCTTAACGCCCCTTCCGAAGGACGGTACAACGTGAACAACAGGATTCCTCCACAAATCCATGCTGTCGAGAGGTTGATAAGCAAGGCGAGTGAAGTTGCTGTACTAACTTTCATCCCTCCAACCTCTCTCCCAAACAGAACTGGTCATGTGTATGATGGTCACACATCCAATATCTGACCCAGCGCACTGTTGCTTAACTTTCATCCCTCCAACCTCTCTCCCGAACAGAACTGGTCATGTGTACGATGGTCATCCATCCAATACCTGACACAGCGCAGTGTTGCTTAACTTCGGTGATCTTACGAGGACCGGTGTTTCCAACTCGCCAAACCTTTCACCCTGATTTGCCTTTACCAGATATATAGATCCTTGACCTCCAGAGCCCAAGCCTGTACTGATGAACAAAATGTCTTCCCATCTGACAGAACTCACCACGTGTATATTCTTCCACTCATCTTCCCCGTGCCTTCTCTCCACCAGGTAATCTTCTCGACAGGGTTGAGCTGCATACGGATGGTAGAACGTCTGCGGGAAGTCAGCCGACGAGTGCAGGTGTGGGGGTGGCGGCACGTGGGGGTGGGCGCCGGGGGCGGGAGAGTACAAGAGACCGGGTGCATGTTGAAGGAGGAGAGGGTGGACACGTTTGCTGGGCGACGAGTAGTCGGTGCAGGTCTCGGTCGAACCGTTCTCGTAGTAGCTGGAAAGATAAGAGAAATTGTTGGTACATTGATGTGGGGCTAGGTCACAAGTCGAAAAGAGGGGTTTGATATTTGGAGAACTTTTTTGGTAATCGGGGTTGCAGGTGAAATTTTTTAGGTGGATATCACATTGGCGACCAAAGCCGTTCTTTTTATCGAAAAACTACAAAAAAAATCCCAAAATCAGCTGCAAAATTTAGTTTGAGTCGCATGACGACCGATGTTAAAATTACCAGAAAGTTAGAATATAGCTAAGTATATAAAACTAGTATAACTAACTTATATAACTTTATAAGTTAGAAATAAGACAGTTTTTTGATTTGAGAGATAACTTTTGCGACGAAAATTACCTGGAATTGGTTGCAAATGATTGGTCAGTGGTTGGATTATGTGAGCTCATTTTCTTTCAACAGAAAGATTGTGTAAGGGTGCTGCCAGTAAGGACTTGCAAGGCATTGTATGTGTGTTCCTCATGTCAATGAAGTCTTCTTGCTTTGAAACGTTTCCATATCAATTCTCGTGCAGAACAGATAAGTCATTGTGTCACTTCAATCGATGATGAACCTAACCTAGCCTAGAATAGAGGGAAACCCGGTGCCGGCACTACCTACTCCTGTCGAAGACCAAGGGAACCACTAGCTTAACGTCCCTTCCGAAGGAGGGTACAACGCGAACAACAGGATTCCTTCACAAATCCATGCTGTCGAGAGGTTGATAAGCAAGGCGAATGAAGTTGCTGTACTAACTTTTATCCCTCCAACCTCTCTCCCGAACAGAACTGGTCATGTGTATGATGGTCACCCATCCAATACCTGACCCAGCGCAGTGTTGCTTAACTTTCATCCCTCCAACCTCTTTCCCGAACAGAACTGGTCATGTGTATGATGATCACCCATCCAATACCTGACCCAACGTAGTGTTGCTCAACTTTCATCCCTTCAACCTCTCTCCCAAACAGAACTGGTCATGTGTATGATGGTCACCCATCCAATACCTGACCCAGCGCAGTGTTGCTTAACTTTCATCCCTCCAACCTCTTTCCCGAACAGAACTGGTCATGTGTATGATGGTCACCCATCCAATACCTGACCCAGCGCAGTGTTGCTTAACTTTCATCCCTCCAACCTCTCTCCCGAACAGAACTGGTCATGTGTATGATGGTCACCCATCCAATACTTGACCCAACGCACTGAGAAAGATAATGCATTTTGCATGCTTGAAAAAGTCTTCTTCAAAACATCGCCCTAAACGGAAGGAAGATTGTTCTAGAATCTGGGATCACACCGTGAACTTGCTCTCCCTAAGGAATTGTGGAAGCATCAGAGCAAAATAAGTAGGCAGGAATCACTCATCAAAATTATGGGCGCGTATTACAACAGCTGTTTAATTGAATTCAATTTTAAATACCATAACAATATCAAACATAGAAGCGGAAGTGGAAAAATAAGCAACGATCGCCCTCGAGGCACGAAACAACTGAAATTTGTGGGATGTCTAACCCTTCATTTCTTTCAAAAATAGCGGCAAATAAAAACAACAGTCCGGTTTCAGCGTAGACTTTTTGCGAGTTGTACGAGCACCCAACGCTCCATAAACACAGTGGAGGATTAAAAATACAAATGAATTCGACGTCCTCGACGCTCCTCGTGGTTGGCGCGGTGGAGAAAGCATTTCCGTTTCCTTCGGCACATGAACCCGAGCAAAGCCGTGAAAATATTGGTTTAATGCGGTATTCAATGGCGAGTAGCGAGATATCAATAATTCCATGCAAAATAGACATAACCATAGTGGTAGGGTAGGCGAGTCACAAGGTGTTTTTGAATGGAAATGGGAATTATTTAGCAGGGACTTTATGCAGCTGTTGGTGGAAATAATGGTTAAAATGTTGTCACATTGCGAGCAGGAATATGGGGGCTGGAAGACACTCACATGAATAGAAGAAAGTTTCTGAGAAGAAGATGACGCCAGGATACATAATTAATCAACCAATTATGTTTGGGCTACAATTGTATGCAGTTTTTGACCGGCCTGTTCCCAATTTATATACATGTTCGTCAAAACAAATTACAGGTGAAAATAATAAGAAGGAACCGATCGGTTATACCCACAAGAAGAATCTTTGATTAAAAATTTTGTTTTAGGTAGATATATTTCTTAGCGAGTAAATTGTTGAGACGTTGATTGCCAAAAAAAAAAGCCCATCGTGATCACAGAAATCATTTAAATATCGCACCTCTCCAAAATAAAAAATCCGTGTAACCTGCTCCAGCCAGCATCCGCTTGCCACGAACCAAAAACAGCATTAAACTCCCATCCCACATCGAATCTCCCCGAGCTCGCCAAGGTCCGATAATCTCTTCCTAAACATTGCCATTAACGAAATTCAGCGCCTCCACCCGCACCAGGGCTACATAACAAATACCCACATGTTATCCGTTATAAGCATGGACATGGGGAGAACCCAGCTCCAAAAACCTTTATCGCGCGCATAACGAGCTGAAAAACTTGCCCAAATCACCAAGTGGCGACCACCGCGCCACTAGCGGCAGCTTAGCGAAACTATTAATGGGTTGAGAGTGGCCATCTCTGTTTAATGGCCGCCATGTTCGTACCAATCCGTCAATTTAAAACAGGTTTCGTATTATTAGGAACACTGCTACCATCTAATAAATTGATGCCCAAACGTGGACTGTAGCGTTAAGAAAAACTATTTGAAATGTGCTTTTCTTAAAACTAGTGCTAAGGATAAATCAAGTAGACATGAGTCTAAAAACCATCATAAAGACTGTAGCGTTGTTGGATTAATCTTTTGATTGACATTCAGAAATTACCTTTTCGATGAATAAATTGATTTCTGTTATAATATGGTGTAAAAACTGACAAAATCTTGAAAAAAATAACTGAGATGGCAAAGGCAAGGGAGCTTGACTGGAAAAATTTGCTTCCGAACTGGTATACGAATCCGGGACCTCTCAATTGCCGGTCGTGTGGTCAACCAACTGAGCTGTCCGGGCACATATGTTCCAGCTTTACGGGGCTGGGATGAGGGATCCTCTCAAAGAGGAAGAGGACGAGGCGACTCGTATCAACAAGTTATTAGCAACTCTTGGATGAGATGGGCCACAGGACAGAATCGCATGACACTTTTTCTTGAATCCCGTATTTAACTCGAAAGGTGCACTGTGGATATTTTTAGTTTCAGGTGTGGTACAGTTTATTATTTAAAAACAGCTTCTCAAAGCCCCATAGACACAGTTTTACTATTAGAGCTAATGGAAATAAATGCATTTAGGTATCGACACGGTTGTTCTAATAAAACACCTGAATAATATTCACCGGGCAGTGATATCTGATTCAAATTTCTAACGCTTTGATGGGTAAAGTATTTTTGTTATTAAAAACACTAAAAACCTCTCAAAAATTGGTGCCTAAACGGACTGAAACTTTCAAATTTCGCCAAAATAATATAAATAAATTTATTTTTTGTTAAATGTTTGAAAAAAAAATGAATATTGCCGGTTACTTCCTGTTAGAACGTATTAAGACTTCCTTTTATTGATGGCAGCAGTCGTGCCCCGCTGCGCTCGCAGCTGACCTAGGTGACATGTGCTGATTCAATTGATATCAATACCGAGGAAATAAATTCGGCCATTGCCAGAAGATAGCCACTCTCGGGCCAACCAACCCTCGGCCAACTCTCTACATCTCCACCCTCTACATCGGGGGTATTTTCGACCATCCCCTATTTGGCAAACCGCGTCGATACGCCGTTCTTGCCCGCACCAGCCAGTTTTATAAAAGCAGCTGGTTTAGTTCCCAAGTGGTGGTTTCAATGTGTTTATCCTGAAACGGGGATCCCATGGGCTATCTCTGTTCAACCCCCGTACACAGCCCTTACACCCATCTCACTCGATGCCAGTTATATTAGGCTAAAACATCCCCATAGTTCTCAAAGATATATACACATTCGTTTTCGCTAGATTTGAAAACAATAAATTCACAAGGAATATTCTCTTGTCGAAAGATAATATCAGACGGTTTGAAATGTCCGGCCGCACGAATATTTGATGTACCGACAATATTTTTATAACCTCAAATTTTTCTATTTAGAAACTAAAAAATATGCTATGAGTATAAAAATGTCACTGTAAACTTTACGTGACAACGCCAGTAGGTGTTTTTTTTTTGTTTTCTGACAGCAATTCGATGCGTTTTTGCGCTGGGATACGAGCTCCAAGTTTATTCCCCGAAATGTTATTATGCATTCCGGTGGGACTTTGTTGGTTCCTCCTGGAAATAAAGGAGCGTGAATATGTAACGAGTGTTTAGGGAAGAAGCGAGAATAAAGCGGGAATGAAAGTGGAAACGATTGAGGGGTGTACGCCGTTGTTTTGATAAGTATTCTAAGAAAGTAATGAACGCGGAAGTGTGATGTGAGACGAACGGTGGTGGTCTCTGTTTCAACTAGAAAGTTTTGAAGTTATATTGAACATCTTTAAATCATGCAAATACCATTTGAAAGTGTTTTTATTTCTTCCTGACAAATGAATGCTAGAAACCCTTAAGTATTTTAAAGAATTTTTTCCGGAAATTTACTGGCTGCAACATAGAAATTTTTCACGATTGAGTATATATTTTTAAGAGGGCACCGGTTTCCATAAGAACAAAATAACTTCATGGGAAATACCCAATTTAAAAACAATTGTCCCAGTATTAGGATGAAATCTTATTTAAATTGCGAACGCTTGCAATGCGCGGGGTATTTTATTATTATCAACACTATAACCGTCTCAAAAGTTGATGCTCAAACGCGGACTCCGGAACGCGATGTCCGCGTTTGGGCATCAATTTTTGAGTCGGTTATAGTGTTGTTAATAATAAAATTGTCCCAGTGATTATCTGTCCGAATTTGATGATTGTGCTTTGGGACGTTTTTATTTTCCAAGATATTTTTTAAGCTTGCCAAAATAAAACCCAGAAAAATGTACTTTTTATCCAAATTCATCACAACTCTTATCAAAAAGGAAATATTCATCTTCCGGCCTCGTTTGCTCAGCAGAACCTGTTTTTCAAATATATATTTGCATCGCACCTGCCAATCCTGATTCTTTGTTATTTGGTCATATTTGGTTTTTTGGTTATTTGAGCCAAAGGGCTGACTATTGCCAAATTTAGAGAATTAATTTCTAGCCAAAGTTGTATAGTTATGTAACTTTTAAGTATATAAGTACTTACCACGTACAATGGTAAGAAGAAATCAAAATATCAAAATATCAAAGAAGTAACAAACATTAAATTTATTACTTTTAAAAACTCAATTATAGCAATTTCACTTGGGATACCATACCCATACGGTTTTAAGAAATTTGAATGAATTTTATTTTAAATTCGAGCTCCAATTGTTCTAAATTTCCACCGTCCACCGCCCCCTTGCACCGAACCATAGTTCGCCATCGCGAACGATTTTGCATCGTGTGCCGTGCTAATCTCCGCGCTGCTCGACTGTTTTTACGTCCGCCGAGAGACGCGCCGTCGGCGTCGCATTTTATACGTAACACCCGGCGTCGCGACGCCTATTCCCTTAAGAAACCCATTATTCATTTTAATAAAACGCAGTTGGTAACACTTGTAGCATAAGGACGCCGGTACAGTAGCTGCTAAAAGTGCCAGACCTGTCAAAATTTCAATTAGAATTATTTTGTTTGTTCATTTCGTCCGTCTTGATGGCTTTGCTGAAAGATGATTGGGCGATTTTTTTAACGTCGCTGTTGGATGAACGAAATCATGGCCAAGCTTTCCAGAAATAAAATAAAATTAAGGAATTTTGCAACCTTTTCAAAAAGTACCATATCCGGTAAGTCCACTTTCTTTTGCAAGATATGTAATTATTATATAAAGGTCATTAAACTGGTTGCATTCTTGTGGTTACGGTAGGTGCCACCCGATGGCGCTTGCTGCTGAGCAAACGAGGCCGGCAACACGTGGTAACGGTAGGTGCCACCCGATGGCGCTTGCTGCTGAGCAAACGAGGCCGGCAACACGTGGTAACGGTAGGTGCCACCCAATAGCGCTTGCTGCTGAGCAAACGAGGCCGGCAATACGTGGTAACGGTAGGTGCCACCCGATGGCGCTTGCTGCCGTTTATTTTAACAAACCTCTACAATTAAATAATAACGACTCAAAATATCGAGATACATGTTTATCAATCGTTGAGGTTAGCATTAATAAAGATTAATTGAGTGTAAACCAGTCTCAAATACTAGTAATCTGCGAGAAATAACAAAATGAAATGTCTTAACACTCGAAACGACGGTGGCTCCACCTGGTATCGTCGACAAAGTACTACTATCGGTATATTTTTTAACTAAAACAGGTCTAAAACTATGTGAACCCAATGCCCTAACAAAACACCACTCGACAAACGTGCTACCCTTGGGGCTCTTTACAGGGCGCCCCTGGTGTTTTTGGAGCGGTACGTATAGCGAGGTGGCGCGGGCCTGCACCGGTGGTCCCAGCTGTTGCTCTCGACGTGGGAGAGTACAGCAAGCTTTTCGGTACGCAGGTGCCACTGATTCGCTGCAATCCAATAGAACGCTGCTGTCGCCGCCGCCGCCGCTAGCGTAACCAATCTCCCCGGCGCACGGTATTGACTGAGACCCAGTGGTGTAGGTGTGGGGGATCACCACTGCTGCTCGCTAATCGACATTTTTCAAATAAATAGGGTAACAAAACGGAATTTTGAATGGGAATATCGAAGTCCGATTGTGATTCTTCCCATTTTTTTACAGTCTGACCCCTGAAGCCTGACCTAGAACGGTCATTTGGCGTTGCTACCATGGTGCTACATAATACGACTGCTGGTATTATATAACCCCGACCTAGAGCGGTCATTTGGTGGTAATACCATAGTGCTACATAATACGACCGGTGGTATTATTTAACCCCGACCTAGGGTGATACTTTTAAACTAATGATAGTAATACAAGGGTTACGAATCACCGCTCTAGGCCGGGGTCACTGCTTGGTGCTATGGTGGTGCTAGTTAGCACGGTGCTACTGACAGTAATACCATGGTTACGAATCACCGCTCTAGGTCGGGGTTACTGCTTGGTGCTATGGTGGTGCTAGTTAGCACGATGCTACTGACAGTAATACCAGGGTTACGAATCACCGCTCTAGGTCGGGGTTACTGCTTGGTGCTATGGTGGTGCTAGTTAGCACGATGCTACTGGCAGTAATACCAGGGTTACTGCTTGGTGCTATGGTGGTGCTAGTTAGCACGGTGCTACTGACAGTAATACCAGGGTTACGAATCATTGCTCTAGGTCGGGGTCACTGCTTGGTGCTATGGTGGTGCTAGTTAGCACGGTGCTACTGACAGTAATACCAGGGTCACTGCTTGGTGCTATGGTGGTGCTAGTTAGCACGGTGCTACTGACAGTAATACCAGGGTCACGAATCACTGCTCTAGGTCGGGGTTACTGCTTGGTGGTATGGTGGTGCTAGTTAGCACGGTGCTACTGACAGTAATACCAGGGTTACGAATCACCGCTCTAGGTCGGGGTCACTGCTTGGTGGTATGGTGGTGCTAGTTAGCACGGTGCTACTGACAGTAATACCAGGGTCACTGCTTGGTGCTATGGTGGTGCTAGTTAGCACGGTGCTACTGACAGTAATACCAGGGTAACGAATCATTGCTCTAGGTCGGGGTTACTGCTTGATGCTATGGTGGTGCTAGTCAGCACGGTGCTACTGACAGTAATACCAGGATTACAAATCGGTCTTTCGGAAAGCGAATGCGTATGCCCGTACTGAACTGTTGCGTACTGCACCACTGGCAAAGACCGACGCCGGCGACGCCGACGCCGCCGAAAGCGTCGAGTGCTCAAACTTCTAGAGCAAATCTGTCACACGTTTTTAAGACACCAATCTAGACTAACAGCTGCTGCAAAATAGTTTTAATTTCAGAAATCCAGACGCTGCAAGAGTTGGGCGCGGGGGGGTGCGGGGGTGGCAGGCGATTTTACTGTTTCTGCCGTGGATTGGATTTATTTCTTAGTCGTGAAACGGATGGGTAAATTTAATTTCATAGCTTTTTTTTTTTTTTTTCTTAAATATGGTAATTTGATAGTTAAATTATGACAGCATTTTTCTTAATTTCAATGCCAGTTCTAACTCCCCTCCCCCCCCCCCCCCCGCCCCCTTTGAAAAAAATCACCTTTTTTTCTATCTCTATGAATATCTGTTTCGCAAATTTGGGATCGGTTTTGGGTCACACTTATTTCATATCTATCCAGTTGGCCAAATATTTTACCCAATTAAAATAAGCCTTTTAAAAAGTTCCCAGAAAATAGGTAAGCATTTAAAGTAATTCATAAAGGTCATACAATTATGACCTATCATACAATTTAAAGTCTCAACCCGGAAAGTGATTCTAGATCTAGAAGGCACTGGAATTTAAAAAATATCTCAAAACCGGATATATTGGTTTAGGTAACTACTTTTGCTATTAATGTGCATTTTGAATAAATCGAACTGAATCCTTGGTTGAACTGCAGGAACATGTATTTTCTCTCAAAATGGATGTTCCTTGATTTATGGGAATTAAGTAGACTTTCAAGTCCTAGTAATTTGACAAGAGAATCAGATGTTTTCAAAAGATAAACAAAATTCTATGTAAATCACACAGGCGGTGAAATGTTAAACGCTTCGCAATTTTCTTTAGAGGGTGTCACGTGAGAAAATGGGACCGAATCATGGTCGGAAAAACTAATGGCGTGCATTTTCCAGCAGGTTTTTCCCCACCGGTGATTTTCATCGTCTGGTGTTTCCGCTAATTTAGTGGCAACAGTTGGCAGCCATGTTTGTCAAATAAGACATTGTTTGTCGTTGCCAGGGGCAACACAGCAAACAACAAGAGGGCGGTGTGCCAATGAATAAAAAACAACAGTTCAAAAGCAAAAAAGTAAACACTTTTTCCCGAAAAATGTTGATTTTTGAGCAAATTTTGAGCAAAGTTATTTATTTATTTTCATTACATAATAGCGTCTGTTATTATGGAACTCATTTTTTCAAAATATGTCAATTATTCTCATTTTGAATGATTTTCTAAACAGAAACTCTCTTAAAAATCATAATAATCAACAAATTGTACTGCATACATGCTCAGAAATTTTCCCCATTCGGAACCAACCGAGTTTTCTGTATTTTGCCCGTATTTGTACAAAGTTTTTGTAAATATTGTGTAACCCCCGTGTCAGGTGGAGATCGGGGTTCAAGTAGCTCAATTGATTAGAGCAACACCCACGACAGGTGGAGATCGGGGTTCAAGTAGCTCAATTGGTTAGAGCAACACCCGCGACAGGTGGAGATCGGGGTTCAAGTAGCTCAATTGGTTAGAGCAACACACGCGACAGGTGGAGATCGGGGTTCAAGTAGCTCAATTGGTTAGAGCAACACCCGCGACAGGTGGAGATCGGGGTTCAAGTAGCTCAATTGGTTAGAGCAACACCCGCGACAGGTGGAGATCGGGGTCCAAGTAGCTCAATTGGTTAAAGCAACACCCGCGACAGGTGGAGATCGGGGTTCAAGTAGCTCAATTGGTTGGAGCAACACACGCGACAAGTGGAGATCGGGGTCCAAGTAGCTCAATTGGTAAGATCAACACCCGCGATAGGTGGAGATCGGGGTCCAAGTAGCTCAATTGGTTAGAGCAACACACGCGACGGTGGAGAACGTGGGTTTGGGCATCAATTTTTAAAAGATTGTTGTCTTCGATTCGTCCCAATTATAAAAAAAACCCATCTCCAAACCAATTAAAATACCAGTATTGCACAACACTCAGCACAAATTGAATACAATCAACATAGGCTCACAGTTCATGACCGCGTCTCAAACAATGCCGATATTAAAATCGCTACCAAATTCCCCCCGAAAAACGCGTGGTTTATCTTGCGATCGACGCCAGGGGTGCCAATGTTTTCTCAAGTGGCGGGCGCAATTCTTAGCCCCGAGGCCTCGACGCTAACTATGATGGATTAGCCATGAGCAGCTTAGACCCAGTTCCCGTGTGATCAGCACAACGAGAAAAGACGCCTGCTTATGATCAAAGATTAATTACTCCTCAGACGTTGCTGCTAGCGCTCGAGGCGGGGGGAAGAGGCAACAGCTGGCGGAGATCTCCAGTCAGCATCAAGCGCTAGAGAAAAACTTCACTTTTCTCAAACTAATCCCGTGGGATTAGCAAATTATTCCAGAATTTTTTTTTTCCCCCGCTGAACCCGAAGCATGGCGCTACAATTGGGGGTATATGGTGTCTTACAGAAGAATGAAAAGTTTTAAGAAAAAAAAAAAAATGTATATATATTTTTTTTGTGGCAAGGGGCGGGAAGAATGAGGGTAATGAGTTTTAGTGTTGCTTTGTAGCCCGTAAAAGAGAGGGCGACACTAACCAAAGATGGTCTCGTCAATTGATGAGCAAGCAAAACATTATCAGAAAGAAAAATGCTTAACGGAAACTTAATCGGAATTTTTCGCTCACTTAACGGTACACCTAGCTGGTAGCTGTCTTTGGTAAAGAGCAAGAAAAAAATGGCTTTTTTTACTTTTAATTATTTTCGGTGTTAATCGACGAACTGTTTTGACATCTGTCCATGCGGCACTGGTCTAATGGCGTCGGTGAATGAGTGGATGATGATGAGGATGATGAGGAACCTTATCTAGCTTAGAGTGAAGCTGGGGAAACCCGGTGCCGGAACGTAGCCTACTCCTATCTAAGACCAAGGGGACCACCGGCTTAACGTCCCTTACGAAGGACGGTACAACGCAAACAACAGGATTCCTCCACAAATCCATGTTGTCGAGAGGTTGATATGCAAGGCGAGTGAAGCTGTACTAACTTTCATCCCTCCAACCTCTCTCCCGGACAGAACTGGTCATGTGTATGATGGTCACTCATCCAATACCTGACTCAGCGCAGTGTTGCTTAACTTTCATCCCTCCAACCTCTCTCCCGAGGTTCTATTATGGGCTAGCCACTCACCTATTTGAGGCTATATTATGGGCTAGCCACTTACCTATTTGAGGTTGTAATATGAGCTAGCCACTTACCTATTTAAGGTTGTATTATGGGCTAACCACTCACCTATTTGAGACTATATTATGGGCTAACCACTCACCTATTTAAGGTTGTATTATGGGCTAACCACTCACCTATTTGAGACTATATTATGGGCTAGCCACTCACCTATTTGAGACTATATTATGGGCTAACCACTCACCTATTTAAGGTTGTATTATGGGCTAACCACTCACCTATTTGAGACTATATTATGGGCTAGCCACTCACCTATTTGAGACTATATTATGGGCTTACCACTCACCTATTTAAGGTTGTATTATGGGCTAACCACTCACCTATTTAAGGTTGTATTATGGGCTAACCACTCACCTATTTGAGACTATATTATGGGCTAGCCACTCACCTATTTAAGACTATATTATGGGCTAGCCACTCACCTATTTGAGACTATATTATGGGCTAGCCACTCACCTATTTGAGACTATATTATGGGCTAACCACTCACCTATTTGAGACTATATTATGGGCTAGCCACTCACCTATTTGACGCTCGACGCTTGCCGTTCTCGTTCACGTCCGAGTGGAAGATCTCTGAAGGTTCGGATGGCGAGAACGCTGGGTCGAGTACCACGTGTTCGTGGTGTCGGAGATACTGCTGCGGAGACTGGAACAGAACAGCAGACGTAATAACTTAGACATGTCATCCTAGCTGGTAACTATTGGTAGCCATGGAGATGCACCTGACAGAGCTTCTAAATTCTGCTATCTTATGTTACCACGGGTATATCATGGCCTAGCATAGGAGGTTCAATGGTAGATTCAACGTTTGGTAGTCATGGAGATGCTAAGATCACCTGACAGAGCTTCTAAATTCTGCTATCTAATGTTACCACGGGTATATCATGGCCTAGCATAGGAGGTTCAATGGTAGATTCAACGTTTGGTAGCCGTGGAGATGCTGAGATCGCCTGACAGAGCTTCTCAATTCTGCTATCTTATGTTACCACGGGTATATCATGGTCTAGCATAGGACGTTCAATGGTAGATTCAACGTTTGGTAGCCATGGAGATGCTGAGATCACCTGACAGAGCTTCTCAATTCTGCTATCTTATGTTACCACGGGTATATCATGGCCTAGCATAGGAGGTTCAATGGTAGATTCAACGTTTGGTAGCCGTGGAGATGCTGAGATCGCCTGACAGAGCTTCTCAATTCTGCTATCTTATGTTACCACGGGTATATCATGGCCTAGCATAGGAGGTTCAATGGTAGATTCAACGTTTGGTAGCCGTGGAGATGCTGAGATCGCCTGACAGAGCTTCTCAATTCTGCTATCTTATGTTACCACGGGTATATCATGGTCTAGCATAGGAGGTTCAATGGTAGATTCAACGTTTGGTAGCCGTGGAGATGCTGAGATCACCTGACAGAGCTTCTCAATTCTGCTATCTTATGTTACCACGGGTATATCATGGCCTAGCATAGGAGGTTCAATGGTAGATTCAACGTTTGGTAGCCGTGGAGATGCTGAGATCGCCTGACAGAGCTTCTCAATTCTGCTATCTTATGTTACCACGGGTATATCATGGCCTAGCATAGGAGGTTCAATGGTAGATTCAACGTTTGGTAGCCGTGGAGATGCTGAGATCGCCTGACAGAGCTTCTCAATTCTGCTATCTTATGTTACCACGGGTATATCATGGTCTAGCATAGGAGGTTCAATGGTAGATTCAACGTTTGGTAGCCGTGGAGATGCTGAGATCGCCTGACAGAGCTTCTCAATTCTGCTATCTTATGTTACCACGGGTATAGCATGGCCTAGCATAGGACGTTCAATGGTAGATTCAACGTTTGGTAGCCATGGAGATGCTGAGATCGCCTGACAGAGCTTCTCAATTCTGCTATCTAATGTTACCACGGGTATATCATGGCCTAGCATAGGAGGTTCAATGGTAGATTCAACGTTTGGTAGCCATGGAGATGCTGAGATCGCCTGACAGAGCTTCTCAATTCTGCTATCTTATGTTACCACGGGTATATCATGGCCTAGCATAGGAGGTTCAATGGTAGATTCAACGTTTGGTAGCCATGGAGATGCTGAGATCACCTGACAGAGCTTCTCAATTCTGCTATCTTATGTTACCACGGGTATATCATGGCCTAGCATAGGAGGTTCAATGGTAGATTCAACGTTTGGTAGCCAAGGAGATGCTGAGATCGCCTGACAGAGCTTCTCAATTCTGCTATCTTATGCTACCACAGGTATATCATGGCCTAGCATAGAAGGTTCAATGGTAGATTCAACTTGTTTTGTACGCCATGGCTCAGCCATGGATTCCTTTCCAATATTTCTGTTTAAATCTGAACCATTTTTTTTTTAGTGTTTTTATATATTTTAAAATTTAATAAATTCTTATTGGTTCTAGAAAGAATATTAAAGGAAAGAAACGTGATATTTAGTTGATTTCCTCGAAATTCACTGCTTGATTTTATATTATGATAATTTATTAATTTTTTTTCAATCAAGATGATTGAAAAAATGAACCAAATTTGTTCAAAAATCAAAAACTTCCTGGAACCTAATTGAAGCTTCGTTCTGTTTTATCTCATTATGCAATTTGGCGGATTCGATAATTTCCCACGAATCTAATTAAAAACTCCGTATCACAACTTGGTAATTAAGTTTGACTTGACGTTAGAACAAATAATTTTGACAAAATTCTAATAAAATAACGAACTTTCCGATCCAAGAAAAATAACTCAATTTTCTTCTCAACGAAAATCTAATCAAACTCGCCGAGTCCATTAAGAAACTGTTCGCCAGTTTCTCGGTGTAAAAAAGGTTTTCAATTCTTTCACTCCACTGTTTTGATTTGTTTAAAAGTAACTCACCGGAAGTTTCAAGTTTACTTTGCAAGGTTTAAGTTTCGTGGCAAGTTTTTGTTTAATTTCAAGTGATTTCCGATCAAGAAATAACAAAAGAAAGGACGCGTACTTTCAGCAGCTGCTCGCCATGCAATGAGCGTTGGGAAACCATGCCGAGGATTAATAAGAAACAAGAGGCGCAAGAAGAAGAAGAAGAAGAAGAAGAAGAAGAAGAAGGAGATAGAGATAGGAGGAACGCTGAGTCAACATTTAACTAAAAGGAAATATGTTAATTTTTCTCTTGTGGGCGCGTGCGCCGGTGCAAGGGAAGGGAAAGATCATGAAAGACAGACCAGCTGCCGCTTCATGCTAAATTCTTTATAAAAATAACACAAATTGAAAGTAAATACGATTGGGAAATATAAAAAAAGCAGGCTTTTATTCGGCGCTCGTTCTGTGTGTATAAGTTTCGCTTCTTGTGAATTTCATTAATTTCAAAGTTCAATTAAATTTCTGAATTCACGGGAAAAATGCTCCCCTAACGGCAGTTTTTTTTTTTTCTATTTATTTTTTTTTAAATGGATCGTAAGCTGAGAAGATTTCAGAAGCTAAAAGCTATTTTGTATTTTCTACGACGTGGTTGGTTGGGATTTCTTAACAACTCTGTCGTCCAATCACTAGAAGTAGCAAGATGATTTGTCAAGACTTTCCACACTTTCCGTACTTTCCACACTTTCCATACTTTCCACACTTTCCATACAGTTCTCCAAGGAGTAGAACCAAGAGGCTGTGAATACTCACAGTCACTCTGATTCTAGTGACGCTATATCACGTCACAACCTGTCAATCTCGAGTAACTCCAATTTGAAGTCGGATGCGTTGCTGTGTTAGGATGAAATCTTATTTAAATTGCAAACGCTTGCAATGCGCGGGGTAATTTTTTTATTATGTATTACCATCATTACCATCATCATTATCATGTTGTATCACCAAATACACTAAAATCGTCTCAAAAAGCCAGTGTCCAAGTAGCTCAATGGTTCAGAGCAACACCCGCGACAGGTGGAGATCGGGGTCCAAGTAGCTCAATGGTTCAGAGCAACACCCGCGATAGGTGGAGATCGGGGTTCGAGTAGCTCAATTGGTTAGAGCAACACCCGCGACAGGTGGAGATCGGGGTCCAAGTAGCTCAATGGTTCAGAGCAACACCCGCGATAGGTGGAGATCGGGGTTCGAGTAGCTCAATTGGTTAGAGCAACATCCGCGACAGGTGGAGATCGGGGTTCGTGTCCGCGTTTGAGCATTGATTTTTGAGAGGGTTATAGTGTTCATAATAATAATAAAAGAAATTTTTTTAATATCTTCAAGCTAGAGGAAACTTGGCTGGTACTGTAATTGCAAGACCAACAGACCTCTAGACAACAAAATAGCATTTTTTTTTTAAACTATTTAAACTTTTGTCAAGTTTTCATCAGTGTGCCGTGAAAGCAAAAATAACAACTCGCCTCCAGTTTCAACTCACTTTCCAACTTGGCAAACCCAGAAGAATTAGCCTCTTAATTAATCTCATTGTGACGTCACATAAGCACCCTGCTTGTCACCCACATGACGTAGTGTACTCGAAGTGGTTACCGACAAAAAGCTGACATGGTCCTTCCACTTGCAAGGACTCATCTGGTAAGCTCAAGCGACGAGGGGAACAGGAAGTTTGCTGGGAACACGCCCTGTTGGTATTCCTTTCTTAAACGCTGTTTAAATCTTGCTTAATCGGGGTTTAAGGGAGGTTTTAAGGCTAAAATAGATTTTTTACGTTTAGATGACATTTTGAAAGATTTGAAATGTTAAGACAAATGCACAAAAAAGGTGTAAATTTAAATTTGAATTTGTTGATGATTCAGGAAGGCTTTGTTCTGTCACATAAAAGAAATTTTATTTAGCAGCCGTCACTATTTTCTCTCTGTCCAAATCAGTGTTTAATATTTGAACCTGGAAGGATGGGGTTTAACTTTTAAACTGTCATTTGGAGGTCAAAGTAAGAAGTCACATTGATATTTTGTTTGTATTTCCAAGTCACCAAATATTCCGTTTCGAAGCAAACACATTGTTAAAAACTATTTTATTCTTGTTCTCCGTGTGTTGTCATAGTTTCTTGGTT
The DNA here is from genome assembly GCA_947568835.1 of Protonemura montana. NCBI lineage: Eukaryota > Metazoa > Arthropoda > Insecta > Plecoptera > Nemouridae > Protonemura > Protonemura montana. Next base: position 2,916,790 of record OX387610.1, read on the forward strand.
TGCAATTATTAAAATATCATTGTTTTAAAGCAAATTACTGCGTCGGTTAAAATCACACCTAAACAGCGTTTAATAGCGTTTTAAACGGCGTTAGTGAAATTAGCCATTATTCATGTTTTTCGACAGCCAACTTATATATTCTGCTTCACATTGTGAATTTTCCTTGATAACATTTCTTGACGGCATCTAAACAATTGGTAACTCCTGCTTTGAGTAGCATTTAATGCTCTCTGTGACCCAGGCCAGGTATTTTAAAGTCTGCTGTCGTTAGAAAGTTGTTTTTTTCTGGTAAGACAACCGGTAGGTAGTTGGTAAGTCTGATTTGGTTCGGGTGGTATGACTGATTTATAGTTTCATTTGTAGATTCAATTCGAATGTTATAATACGGCGTAATTTATTAACAAGCAAGTCAGTGATAATATTTTTGAAGTAAAGAACAATTTCCTTCCAGAGTCCTTGAAGAACGCGGTTACTTTGGTGGCAGAGGTGGGATCCATTTACATTTTTGTGACAATTTGGTCGCACTTTGAAAACAATGGAGGAATTGTTTATAGCCAATGAATTCTGTTAGTGCCATCATATCATATGCTTATGGTCAGTAGTTTTCGGCTGCTTTTTGGAGGTTCAAGTCTCAGTCTTCAGAAGTTAAGGTTTTTAGACTCATGTCTACTTGATTTATCCTTAGCACTAGTTTTGACAAAAACTATTTCAACTGGGTTTTGAATGCTAAGTGAAGAACAACTAAATTTCTCAACGTTTCGTAACTTGTACCTGTTACTTTATCAAGGGTAAGAGCAGTTCTGACAATTTTCCGGTAGCAAAAGAACTACACAAAATTATAAAAATTGTCAATTTAAGCTTCCTAAATGCATCTAAATAAAATAATCAGGGTCAATAATTGAAAAAAACTAACATATTTATTACTTTAAAAAATATGAACCAAAAAATTTGTCATTTTTTTACTAACTTGCCAATTTTGTGTGTGGAAAATTTTCTGAAATCGACTCAGAAAACGCGCCAACCGACGCTAAAAGTAAATTGATCCGCTATCCAATCAAGACAGCAATAAATTAGCCCCACATTAGGCTTACTAATTCCAGAAAAACACGTCGAAAGCACACGGTACCTACATCCCCCCCTATCCTGGATTGGGAGAAAAGTCTGTAGGGTTCTTGCTAGTGTCGACAATAGGGGAAGGGGGGGTGGGGGGGGGGGGGGGGGGGGGGGCGGTGACGCTTTCGTAAAACTTTTCCAATATCTTGATCAAAGAATTATTGTCGGTATAACCGGATTAGAGTCTGCAGCGCCAGGTGCTAGGGTTGTTTGTCAGAAGGTGCGCGAGAGAAATTAACACCTCGGGAAATGCCATGGAAAGAAAATCTGCCCGATTCAATGCGGAAAAGCGATGGGCGGAGAGCGAACACGTGGCATTGTTGGTAATGTTTTTTTTTTCTTTGGCTCGTTCACGCCCTGTTGGCTACATGAACTCTGGGGTGTGTTGGCTAAGTTCGGTATTTTCTTCCGTCTGGCCCAGGTGTTCTCAGCAATGTTCAGTTGACGTATACGCGTCAGCTGCGGGCGTTATTTCACCAGCGCACATCAATCAGCCGTTGTGGTTAGCTGATAAATTTCGTCCCGTAGGAATTACAAAAATTGGTGGGAGGTACAAATGTGGCCGGTTATTAACGACGCGCGTTTCTGGAATGAAACTGTCAGAATAGTTTTTTTTTACCTCAAAACATTTAGATAATAATTTCCCCGCCTTAATGCTTCGCCATTATTTTATCTATAAGACGTTCTCAACATAGATATATTGATTGATTTGTAGTGTTTAACGACGCACTGTTTTGACAACAGGCGATGTGGCACTGGGCTAAACGGTGAGTGTGTGGGATGATGATGAGGATGATGATGAACCTAACCTATTCTAAGCATAGAACCTCCAGGAAATTTAAATGTAATGTTCAACGATTTATCCTAGCAAACCGTTCTCGACACCGAAACTCGATTCCATCAACGCGGTTTGAAACGTTCTTAAACGCTGTTCAGGTGTTCTTTTAATCGGTGCAGTGATTTGTTTTCAAACAATGATATTTTAATAATTGCAAACCAAAAAAAAAACTCGAGACAACACAATTTTTTGTCAAAATATTTGTCAATTGTTAGTCAAATCAATGATAATATAGAATCTAAAAAAAAAAAAAAAAAGTTTAACAATTGATGTTTGGCATGTCTATAAAAGTCAATATCCTGTCTAGAATTTCAAGATGGCGGCCATGGCTTCAAAGTCTCCCCACAGCGACCGATATCCAGGTTACTTGAGATCAGTGACTACCAACAAACTAAACTAAAAGTGACCTCAAAATGGCGCCTACCTGTTTGGCCGCGCGTGCGAGACTAGCGAGTTCCCGCTGCAAGTGCGGCAGATGCGCGCGCAGGAATGGGACGACGAATGGTCGCAGCGGGAAGTTGGTGACGTCTTGCAGCGAATGATGGAACTCTTCGATCGTGATCGAGTTGCCCTGCGGATCAAGGAGGCGGTGACTTCAAATGTTTTACATTGGAAACCACGGAATAGGGGAAATCTCCTTAAGATTATTATTTAATTATTATCATTGTGTTCAAATACGCGTTTAAAATAAAATCTGACGTATTTTATTATTAACAACACTATAACCGTCTCAAAAATTGATGCCCAAACGCGGACTCGAACCCCGATCTCCACCTATCGCGAGATCGGAGTTCGAGTCCGCGTTTTGGCATCAATTTTTGAGACGGTTATACTGCTGTTAATAATAAAAAATAAAAAATAAAGTAATCCCATTCTTGCCGAGTAAAAATTTGAGTTGCAGTTTAACTCGAGGGTTATTTTCCCCTATTCAAACTGAAGCGCACAGATCCGATCAAAATAAAGCAAACAAAGCGAGAAATTCTTGAAGAGAAAGACACGAAGCCCCCTTCAAGTTCCTGTTTATCATCATAGTTTTTTTTACAGACATATCTGCGGATCATTCAGGTATCAAAAACCATCGTCCTTTTTTGTTCTAACCAAACATTTCGTACAAAGTAAGCATTGGTTTGGTAAATTTGTTCAGAGCCGTGGGTGGATGTTGAGGTGTCCATCGAACTTGCTCTGTTTAGATTGACTTGTGGAAATTTTAGGTATTTTATTGTTATGAGCACTATGACCGTCTCGAAAATTGATGCCCGATTGATTCGGTTGTAGTTTTCATAATAATAAAATGCCCCGGCGCATTGCAAGCGTTTGCAATTTAAATAAGATTTTATCTAAAACTTTTTAGGTTTTTCAACAGAGCAAATCCAATGTTCATCACAACAAACTAAACGATTGTCATCAACTAATTCTCATTGGCGACCAAATACTAATATTTAACCGAACAAATACCCAAGTTTGTTGCATGTCTACTTGATCTAAGCTTAGCACTAGTTTTGACAAAAACTATTTCAACTGGGTTTTGAATGTTAAGTGAAGAACAACTAAATTTCCCAACGTTTTGTAACTTGTACCTGTTACTTTATCAAGGGTAAGAGCAGTCCTGACAATTTTCCAATAACAAAATAACCACATAAAATTATAACAATTACCTAGTTCAAGCTTCCTAAATGCATCTAAATAAAATAATCAGGGTCAATAACTTAAAAACTAATGTATTATGTATTTCCGAATATTTTTTTTCTTCAGAAAGAAATTTTTTCTTTACAAACCCATATTTTCTTTCTTGTTTCTTGATTGGTTAAAACGTTAAGACATTCTGTTGTTCTTCACTTAGCATTCAAACCCCAGTTCAAATAGTTTTTGTAAAAACCCAAGTTTGCTTCTTGTATTCCCCAAGTTTAAGCCATAACATCTCAGCAATGATAAGAAATTGTAGCTCAAGAAGTCTAGTGACTTACCACTAGACTGAAGACTAGTGACCGCACCCTGTCGCCAGTATCGGGTGCGATGTCCCCACCGAACTGGACCAGCGTGCTGAGGAACCTCTTCATCTTGCCCAGCGTTCTCATACCGGAAGTAGCAGTGTTTTGAGCGTCCATCATTGATAAGGAGAGAGCCGCCGAGGCTGGCAGTGGAGGCGTTGGACTGCCTGTGAACGACGAAGAAGCGCTTTGAAGAACGTAGTTCTTGTTCACATATTGCTTGACTGCATCTAGGTAGGGGTGCGACTGAATCTGGGAAATGAACCCGGGACCTCTTGATTACCGGCCGGAAGCTTTCCAGGTAAAACTTCTACAACGAATAGAACGGGGACCTCCAATGGAATTTTCTTGTTCTATAATATCTTAATTTCGTATTGGTTTTGCTGATGAAAATGACCAGATTAGTACAAATGCTGTACCAAAAATTAATTTTTTTTAATCTCTAAGTTACCTGTATTTTTTAAATGTCTTAAACTGACAATCACATATTTTTATTATATATAATGATAATGTATTATTTTACTATCATATATATTGTTATATAAGTACAGAAATTCTTTCTAAAATTATGCCCACAAAGTTTGTAGTAGGCATACCGTTGTAGCAGGAATTTTATGAATTTAAAAAACGGAAGTCACGGGTTCGTATCCCGGTTCAGTTCCCGCTTATCTCCTATTCCACCCTTCGCTTACCGGTTTCAGTCCCAAGGTAAAAAAACCCAAAATAAACCCAAAAACTCTTACCTGAAATACAAAAAAATTCAGCCCAACAAAAATATTTCCTAAATATCTTCTGATTTCAAAGAGTATCGCTTACCTCCGCTGCCCCCGCTGCCGTTCATCGTCGGCGACGCATTCTCCGGCACCCCCGATAATACCCCGCCGTTGTGCAACCCCGACGCAGCGTAACGTAGCGGCGTCGGCGTCGGGGTCGGCGTCGTGGTGGTCGGCGCCGTTGTGGAGGCGCCGTGCGTCGGACTGCCCGAGTTCGAGTGATTGTGAAGCGACGACGGGGTGCTCGTGCTGAGCATCAGCCGCGCACCCTCTGGACTGTCTGGTGTCTTCACCCGCTCTTTGGGTGAACCTGCAACAGAAGAAGCGGGGCGTTGGTCAGCACAATTCATTGTTGTGAAATCTTTATTTAAACTACAGATCCTTGCTATGGGCAGTTTTATTATTATTAGGAACACTTTTAACCTTCTCAAAAATGTCTGTCCAAAAGTGGACGTAACCCTATCCACTAGATGTCGTGGGTGTTGCTCTAACCAATTAAGCTACTTGGACCCCGATCTCCACCGATCGCGGGTGTTGCTCTAACCAATTGAGCTACTTGGACCCCGATCTCCATCTGTCGCGGGTTTTGCTCTAACCAATTGAGCTACTTGGACCCCGATCTCCGCCTGTCGCGGGTTTTGCTCTAACCAATTGAGCTACTTGGACCCCGATCTCCACCGATCGCGGGTGTTGCTCTAACCAATTGAGCTACTTGAACCCCGATCTCCACCTGTCGCGGGTGTTGCTCTAACCAATTGAGCTACTTGGACCCCGATCTCCACCTGTCGCGGGTGTTGCTCTAACCAATTGAGCTACTTGGACCCCGATCTCCACCTGTCGTGGGTGTTGCTCTAACCAATTAAGCTACTTGGACCCCGATCTCCAACTATCGCGGGTGTTGTTCTAACCAATTGAGCTTCTTGGACCCCGATCTCCGCCTGTCGCGGGTTTTGCTCTAACCATTTGAGCTACTTGGACCCCGATCTCTACCGATCGCGGGTGTTGCTCTAACCAGTTGAGCTACTTGGACCCCGATCTCCATCTGTCGCGGGTTTTGCTCTAACCAATTGAGCTACTTGGACCCCGATCTCCACCTGTAGCGGGTGTTGCTCTAACCAATTAAGCTACTTGGACCCCGATCTCCAACTATCGTGGGTGTTGTTCTAACCAATTGAGCTACTTGGACCCCGATCTCCACCTGTCGCGGGTGTTGCTCTAACCAATTGAGCTACTTGGACCCCGATCTCCACCTGTCGCGGGTGTTGTTCTAACCAATTGAGCTTCTTGGACATGGCGAAGATTTTAGTGTATTTGATGAGAATGACGGATCTCCAAGGAGTAGAACTAAGAGGCTGTGAATACTCACAGTCACTCTGATTCTAGTGACGCTATATCACGTCACAACCTGTCAATCTCGAGTAACTCCAATTTGACGTTGGATTCGTTGTATTTAGATGAAATCTTATTCTTAGCCAGATTAGGTTCATCATGATTGTTTTTAGACTCATGTCTGCTTTATCTAATCTTAGTTCTAGTTTTGACAAAAACTATATGAAATGGGTTTTCAATGCTAAGTGAAGAACAACTAAATTTCCCAACGTTTCGTGACTTGTACCTAATCCATCATCATCGGCTCATTCACCGACGCCATTAGCCCAGTGCACCGTGGCACTTTGTCAAAACAGCGCGTCGTTAAGCACAGCAAATCAAATCAGCAACGAAACACAAATAATCAAGAATAAAATCAAACAAACCAATTTCCCTCGCTCCCAGCCTCCAAGTAAATCACAGTTCCAAACACCGAAATCTAACCTCTCCCAAGCAAAGTCAGTCATATACACACACCCCCACCCCTATATAGTGTCGCATGGACCGCTGTATCTTTGGGGTGCAGGCAATAGCCGGTATCTGGTGCTAGCCAGCACAGCGGCGGTCCTGGCTTACACCCCCCCCCCTCCCAACCCCTACCGGGCGTCGGCAGCGTCGGCGTCCCCACACGTGCCTTATCTCCATGCGGTGGCTAGCAGACGACGCCAGACGCCCGACGCCCGAATATCCTCAGGAGTAATTATTAGTTGGCGAAACGTAGCGGTAAGGGAAACGTTTGGTGGATAAAGGATTGGATGATGTTTTTTTTTTTTTTTTAAGGAAAGCGTGTTTTGTGTAGGTAATTTTTGGGGCACTGGAAAGTGGGTCGGTATTTTTTTTTATGTTTTGCATCATTTAAGTTTTATTTACTCTCTTGGATAAGCGTAGCGAAATCTTCGACTTTTCTTACCCCAGTAAAAAATCGCTTGTGAGCAGGTTTTTTTTTTGCGTTTTTCTTCGCGCTCTAGCGTCCAAACGCCTGCTCTGATTTGGTCAAAATTTACAGAGCACGTGTTTGTAATCTTAACTTGGACTCCTTGCGTTTTTCAGCAAAATCGGTTGAACAGTTTTGAAACTATTCAAAATTTACGAAAATTTTCAGATTTTGTATAAACGTTTTTGTGTTGTACCGCCAAAAGTGTTTGATATTTTTTCACCAAACTTTGCAAAAATGTGAAATACATCCTAATTAAGAAGTTGTGCAGTTTTTGAGCTCGTATGTGTTTTCTTTCTCTTTTTATTGACATATTTTCAACAGAATGTCAAGAATTTTGTCTGTCTATACTCTGATCTATACAATGTACCGGCTTCACTTTTTACCATCCGCTACGCTCATCCCACAACGCATCTCAAATTGCATTCGCAAGGCCGTGGAATTTTTTTTCTTCTGCACCGGATACACAAAGAAAATTTAAAATTAAACCCAAGGTTTTTAATGCTTGTTGCCATGGTGATCCGCACACTTATGAGGGTTAATATTTAAATGTTTACTAGAGTTAATCTAAGATTAATGCATTTCAGCATAATTAGCAAAATGCTTATGAAAAAACACGAATAACTACAGAAATTGAACAAATTTAAATCGCAATTGGCTCGAAAAAGTATCTAAAACAAAGCTTGCGGTTGAGTAACTAACCTCACTTAATGAGAGGAACTATAAATCGTACAACCCTCGCCGAATATAAGATTGAAAACAGAACAAAAATACCGTTAAAAGTCCAGTGTTTGCAATTTAAATCAGATTGTTGTCAAATCATTGATAATCATATCATTTCAATCAAATTCAATCAGATTTCCTACGGTAAAATGTTGTCTCTGGAAGAAGCGACTGGACTACCTTCTAGCGGGATCCATGGCAACTACACATACACGAGGGACGATGTGGAAATTTCACAAGTTGAAATAAAAACATTTCTTAACTCATACTTTAACCAACCGTTAAGTTAGTTGATTAACAGGAGTGTTCTTCGTATATTTAAAAATCTTTTGAGAAATATTGATGAAAAAAACCTTCAGAAAAATTGCATGAAATTACATACGAATTATTTGATCACTTGGGATGATAGAAAAAAAAAATTGAATTACAGGTGAACACGAAACGCTTCCTCGTAATCACCTGCACACAACATTCCATACACACATATACTCCAACTGTTCTCAGAAGGAAATTTCGTTACCAACTTTGAAAACAAAAAAAAAAACACTTCAAGCATAGAAGGTTCAGTGGTAGATTTAACTTTTGGTAGCCATGGAGATGCTGAGATCGCCTGACAGAGCTTCTCAATTCTGCTATCTTATGTTACCACGGGTATATCATGGCCCAGCATAGGAGGTTCAATGGTAGATTCAACGTTTGGTAGCCATGGAGATGCTGAGATCGCCTGACAGAGCTTCTCAATTCTGCTATCTTATGTTACCACGGGTATATCATGGCCTAGCATAGGAGGTTCAATGGTAGATTCAACGTTTGGTAGCCATGGAGATGCTGAGATCGCCTGACAGAGCTTCTCAATTCTGCTATCTTATGTTACCACGGGTATATCATGGCCCAGCATAGGAGGTTCAATGGTAGATTCAACGTTTGGTAGCCATGGAGATGCTGAGATCGCCTGACAGAGCTTCTCAATTCTGCTATCTTATGTTACCACGGGTATATCATGGCCTAGCATAGGAGGTTCAATGGTAGATTCAACGTTTGGTAGCCATGGAGATGCTGAGATCGCCTGACAGAGCTTCTCAATTCTGCTATCTTATGTTACCACGGGTATATCATGGCCTAGCATAGGAGGTTCAATGGTAGATTCAACGTTTAGTAGCCATGGAGATGCTGAGATCGCCTGACAGAGCTTCTCAATTCTGCTATCTTATGTTACCACGGGTATATCATGGCCTAGCAAAGGAGGTTCAATGGTAGATTCAACGTTTGGTAGCCATGGAGATGCTGAGATCACCTGACAGAGCTTCTCAATTCTGCTATCTTATGTTACCACGGGTATATCATGACCTAGCATAGGAGGTTCAATGGTAGATTCAACGTTTAGTAGCCATGGAGATGCTGAGATCGCCTGACAGAGCTTCTCAATTCTGCTATCTTATGTTACCACGGGTATACCATGGCCTAGCATAGGAGGTTCAATGGTAGATTCAACGTTTAGTAGCCATGGCGATGCTGAGATCACCAGACAGAGCTTCTCGTTATCACCTTCTTATCCTGCCGGGACTCTACGCATCACATCAATTTCACTCAACAGTCAAATCGATTACTCTATCAATTTCCCCGCAATAAATTCACACGGGAAAATACTTTGCATAGAAACACACATACGTAGCACCTCCAGCAATACGTGTTACACTTTCTAGGGGTGCCGACGGTAAACCTGTGGACGTGTGTGGGGGGGGGCGTGTTTCTCGCCTATACGGGCATCATCGGGACGTGACGTGGCACCTACCACCACCCTCTACACGTTTACTTTAGAACCCCCCCACCCAGCGGTGAAACGCGTGGAAAGCTGGGCCAGGACTCAGGTGTTCGTCTGAACGGCGAGATATCAAGATCTCTCAGCCGTGTCCGCAGCTTCAGAGTTATGGAGCACCGATCCGCTCGTTGATCTGCTTTTGCTTTGTTTTGTGGAACTTTGTGTGAAAATATGCGAGTTGTTGTTAAGAAAAGAAAAATATTTAGTTTTTCCATTCGATTTTTATAAATATCAGTGGTTTTTTCCACCCATACGCACTTCTCCCACTGAGTTTTTAGTTTTAGACAGAGTCACAAGGCTAATTTTAAGCGTTCTGCTAAGTAACACGTGGTAACGGAAGGTGCCACCCGATGGCGTTTGCTGCTGAGCAAACGAGGCTGGCAACACGTGGTAACGGTAGGTGCTACCCGATGGCGCTTGCTGCTGAGCAAACGAGGCCGGCAACACGTGGTAATGGTAGGTGCCACCCGATGGCGCTTGCTGCTGAGCAAACGAAGCCGGCAACACGTGGTAATGGTAGGTGCCACCCGATGGCGCTTGCTGCTGACAAATGAGGCTGGCAACACGTGGTAACGGTAGGTGCCACCCGATGGCGCTTGCTGCTGAGGGCAACACGTGGTAACGGTAGGTGCCACCCGATGGCGCTTGCTGCCGTCCTTTTTAACAAACCTCTACAATTAAATAATTGCGACTCAAAATACCGAGATACATGTTTATCAATCGTTGAGGTTAGCATTAATAAAGATTAATTGAGTGTAAACCAGTCTCAAATGCGAGTAATCTGCGAGAAATAACGAAATGAAATTTCTTAACACTCCAAACGACGGTGACTCCACCTGGCGGCATCCTACATTTTTTTTCGCTGTAAAGTAGTCATTTGGTGGCCATTTTATGCTTAGACAGTTTAACATTAGCGCTGTGACTCTGACTAAACCTGTAAACCAAATGGCAGGACGTTTAACATTAGCGCTGTGACTCTGACTAAGCCTGTGAACCCAATGACAGGACGTTAAACATTAGCGCTGTGACTCTGACTAAACCTATAAACTCACTGGCAGGACGTTTAACATTAGCGCTGTGACTCTGACTAAACCTGTAAACCCAATGGCAGGACGTTTAACATTAGCGCTGTGACTCTGACTAAACCTATAAACTCACTGGCAGAACGCTTAATTATGTAATTGTTACTTGCTGTAATTATATTTCTTCTTGTATTACTACCAACAATTCCGATTCGGCTTATTCTCTCCACCAAGAAACGAATCGCACGTTTTCTTAGCTGGAAATTCGAAAACCACACCTCAATAAAGCTTGGCAAGCGAAACAAAAGCCTGCTGCACGCAGACAGCTGATCAACAGCTCTCTGTATAGCCGTGATTAAAAGCTTGAGTCAACTCATATTTCAGGCTCATCATAATGTGTCCAAAGGCGTGGGGTTGGGAGGGGCGGAAGAAGGGGAGGGGGGTTCAATGTACCAACCCCTTGCGCTACCGATATGCGTTCAGCTTACACACCTGATACATGGTCTGATACTTTGTTTTAACGCCCCCACCCCCCCTCCTCAACGCCAAGTTAAACATGTCTAAAAGTTTGTTCTGAGTCTAAGTGGTATAGGAAATATTGTTGGCTGTAATTTATGGATATGGCTTTTTGACCTTTGCTTTGGTGGACGAGTTTATGTTTTTTGTTTCAGAATGATTAGGGATGGCGGTGGTTTTATTTGTGAAGTATTATGGTCCAGTTTTATCACAATCCGTGTTGAAGTGTTGGTTGAAATTGTTGTCATGACGACTTCCAATCACATGCAGTGAAATTGAGATGTTTCTATGAGCTAGAGATCCAACTTATAGTTGGACATTTTGTTGAAACTGTTGCCATGACGACTTCCAATCACATGCAGTGAAATTCAGATGTTTCTGTGAGCTAGAGATCCAACTTATAGTTGGAAATTTTGTTGAAACTGTTGTCATGACGACTTCCAATCACATGCAGTGAAATTCAGATGTTTCTGTGAGCTAGAGATCTAACATATAGTTGAACATTTTGTTGAAACTGTTGCCATGACGACTTCCAATCACATGCAGTGAAATTCAGATGTTTCTGTGAGTTAGAGATCCAACTTATAGTTGAACATTTTGTTGAAACTGTTGCCATGACGACTTCCAATCACATGCAGTGAAAGTCAGCTATTTTGAAAGTTATGAGTTTAACTCAGGGCCAATTTCAGCAACACCGTTTAAAACGCTATTAAACGCTGTTTAGGTGTAATTTTAACCGGAGCAGTAATTTGCTTTAAAACAATGATATTTTAATAATTGCAAACCAAGAAACTATGACAACACACGAAGAACAAGAATAAAATAGTTTTTAACAATGTGTTTGCTTCGAAACGGAATATTTGGTGACTTGGAAATACAAACAATTGATGCCCAAACGCGGACTCGAACCCCGATCTCCACTAATCACGGGTGTTGCTCTGAACCATTGAGCTATTTGGACACTGGATTTTTGAGACGATTTTAGTGTATTTGATGAGAATGACAGTTCTCCAAGGAGTAGAACCAAGAGGCTGTGAATACTCACAGTCACTCTGATTCTAGTGACTCATGGTTCTACGGTTATAGTGTTGTTAATAACATAGTTAAATGTGATTGACAGTCGCAATGACAATTATTTCAATCGTCAACTAGGAAATATCAATGTCAAAACACTGAACCAAAATAAAAAATACACTCAAAGTGCGCAACACAATCCAGCCTGACAAAATAGAATTCAAAAAACACATTTTCCCTTTAAGCCCGAACGAAATTCTCCCATACAAAACCCCTATCTGAATAGCACCTGCCCGATTCCCAATCTGTCTCCCGGATCTCTTCCCGAAATCCTCCAACATTTTCCCACTTTTCCTAGGAACACATGGCGTCGCCTCTCATGGCCCTCTTCCTCTCTCTCCCGCCCCCTCCGCCCCCCCCCCCCCCCCCACACCGTCTTATCAGGAAGACTTACCACACATCTAGCTCAGTCTCTCCTCTACACACTCCCAGCTAATCCAGCTTTCATCCTGTTCAACAGCACAATACTTACAATACAGATTCCCTTTCTAATCGAATAACAATGTGGAGGTGCTGCCACGGGTAGGAGTCTGGAAGGGGTTGAAAGCTCATGGTGTAAACACAGACGCGAGTTTTTGTTGTGTTTATTCCTGTATAGAAAGACACTCTCCTTGAATCGCGAGGAATTGAGGAAATATTGACGAAGATTTGCGTTTGATGGAATTTTTAAGTGTTTAAAATTGAAAAATGAAACTGTAAAAGTTGATTTTTTTTGCTTTTTTAACTTGCCGTCAAATTGTTTATGAGAAATCTTTATTTTGTTTTTTTAAGAGCACAATTTCTAAGCCATCTTGACGCATTTTTGTCAAAGTGCAAGAAAATGAATACTTGCAGGCTTACGACCAATAGGCGCGTCAAACAAATTCAAAATCATTCAGTAGAATAAAGTTAGTGTCACTTTGACAGGCAACTTTTAAATGAAAGGTTATGCTATGTTAGTTTCGTCGCAATTTTTCTAACCTATTTTTCTTGCGTTTGTGCCACGCCTATAAGCGACACCTGTTCACACATCTCATCAATGTTCAACCATGAATCGCTAATTTAGTATTAACATTACAGAAAATCAATTTCCTTCTCCTAAATTCTACACGTGTAACATTAAATTAAACAAAAAATAAGCCCAAATGTGTTTCCTCTTCATAGCTCTTATGTCGACCAAATGCCATTCTCTTGCAAAACAAACGACTTATTTTTTTCTAACCAATTGCAGGCCGACAATTAAAAGGCCATCAAATAGCTGTTAGAACATAATTACACCCCTAATTTAAACAACATTTTCATCACTTTCTCCCCCTTCTTTCTTTTCTCTCCCCATCCCATCGCACTCTTTCAACCCTTCGCACCCTTTGGCACCTAGCGGACCAATCGGACTCCTTTCCTCACCACTAAAAAACAGCAATGATGGTTATCTCCACCAGGGTTAAACTTGGAGTTCTTTAGCCCTAGTTATATCGCTAATTATTACATTTTACAAGACTTTTAGCACTTTTAAAAGCCCGAAAATACACTAATTTAGCGGTAAATTTGGCTAAGTTTTTCTGTGCGATCACAAAACAGTGAATCAGTACCAACATGCAACAGTTTTGTGATAACCCCGGAGGTTATTTTGCTATCAAAATGATAACAAAGTCTGATTGAATGCGCACGCCATCTGTTTCTGGCGAACAATCATTAAAACCTAGATGATTAAACCGCGTTCTATGACATATGGCTTAACAGACCGTTAAAACCAACTTAATCAGTGGTTAAGTAACAGCGCTGTGTGAAATTTGGCCTGAATTTTATTTTATTTTATGTACATATGTAAAAATATTGCTACTTATTTGTTGAGAAAATAAAAATATCGACATTTTGTTTCGTTATCGCCCGAATTTGACCGATTTCTCATTTGACATACCGACAATTAAGCAAAAACTTCCACGAAAACATTTTCGACGCATAAATGTGCATACATTTCAATTAAAATGTTTACGGACATTGCTTCAGTACACAGGAAGCAAAGTTTTTTCCACAACGCGTGTGATATTTTTTTTTGCTCGACCGACCGTCCACCAGGCGACGTGGCTCGTGGCGTCGTTATATTATTGTAATTGGGGGCTGGATTCGGGTGCCAGCTGGCCGTTCCCGTGTCTTGATCGATGACACTCTTAAAGCGGCAACCAGGCGTCCATAGTCCCGGCACCGGCAAGAGAACAACCGTGGGAAAACTACCAGCTACACTTGGGTCGGTGAAAAGAGATACATCGAGCCATGTTGGAACGATGAAATGTTGGAACGTTGGATATTACATCCTCATGGGGCAAAGACTTTCACAGATAAAGCTTGCACAGATATTCCATCCTTATGAGGCAAAGACTAGCACAGATAAAGCTTGCACAGATATTCCTTTTTTTATGAGGCAAAGACCCCCACGGATAACGCTTGCACAGATATTCTATCCTTATGAGGCAAAGACTACCATGGATAAAGCTTGCACAGATATTCCATTCTTATGAGGCAAAGACTACCATGGATAAAGCTTGCACAGATATTCCATCCTTATGAGGCAAAGACTACCACAGATAAAACTTGCACAGATAGTCTATCCATATGAGGCAAAGACTACCAATGAAGCTTGCACAGATATTCTATCCGTATGAGGCAAAGACTACCATAGATACAGCTTGCACAGATATTCCTTTTTTTATGAGGCAAAGACCCTCACGGATAACGCTTGCACAGATATTCCATCCTTATGTGGCGAAGATTACAAAACCACCACCCTGAGTTAAAATCAAGGGTATTGTAAAATGGAAATTAAAAATATTTGTACATATTAGACCTCCTTGAACTTTTTCCAGTATACACGTGAACTTTCATCCCTTAGTTGA
Organism: Protonemura montana; assembly: GCA_947568835.1. Lineage (NCBI taxonomy): Eukaryota > Metazoa > Arthropoda > Insecta > Plecoptera > Nemouridae > Protonemura > Protonemura montana. Next base: position 2,931,828 of record OX387610.1, read on the forward strand.
GTTTTTTTTTAATTACTAATGGTGAGATATTTGAAATTATTCCAATTAATCCAGCTGATCTAAAAACTTCATCAAATTTATCTTCAAAATGTACTTAACGGCTGACCGAAATCACAAAACGAACAATTATCAAAGCGAAGCACAAAATGAAAGCTCACCAAACAAAACATGAAAGACTAGACAGCATTCTAATTTTCCCTTGACTTGGATGCGTGTGCTGGAATCACACAAACACACACACACACACACAGAGACAGCGGCACCCTGAATCTGTCAGTTGATATGGCAAACCCAGTGCATGACTCACATGCAGATCCCAGGACCACAGACATGACGCGGTCTCAACGCGAAGCGTACATCAAAAACATGGCGCTAAAACCGCTAGCAGATTCAGGCGAAATGTCCAAAACCTAGTTCAAACCAACACAACAAACAACGCACAAAACCGTTCAAATCAACAGCCACACACACAATTCAACTATAATCAAACCCATTTTACATACTATCCATAACCTCAAAAGCAATAACCTATAAATCAGACAAGCATATTTGTCTATAACTAAATAATACCGCTGGTCTACGCTCATCAATTAATTATTAATAGAATGATTTTGAAAAGGTATACTGGACACGCTAACACAGACGTGATCACTGGTCATGCGTTTGGCAGCATCAAAAAGCCCCGAGTTCGAGCCCGCGGGTGGTCTTTATGCTTGTGACACACCGAATGATGGACAACCGCGTGGTTGTAGTCGAGGTGGCCACGTTCTGGGTTGGACCCGGCGCCGCTAGGCAGCGCCACTGAGCTCGGCCGCGCGTTTTTTTGACAGATACAATGGTTGTTCTGTGACGAGATATGAGGGTGATTCTGTGTGTTTATTTTCGCAGGTAATTTGTGTTGTGTTCGGTTTGTTGTGACCTACTCGGGCATGGTTTGAGTAGGTTAGGGGTAAAGGAGTGCTGCCTTTTTTTAGATAGTTTATTTTTTATTTTTTTATAGCATACAACGAAACCGAATAAATAGTTTAAAAGAAGAAAAAACAAAAGTTAAACTACAGATTAAAAAGGCAAAATTCAGCACATTTTACAAAGTTTTACAATTATAACATTTCATTAAAAAGACTAGTCATTTGCGGACATTGTGGCTTTTTTAGCAATACATTCTATATTATAAAAAAAGTCATAGGTTAATAACAAAAAGACTCGAGACGCAATGAAAACACCTCGGAAAAATCACGGCATACCACTTTCCGACCACGTCCAACGAAGAAACCTTCCCGAGATGTGTTCCCTGTTCACCCATATCACTGGAAACTGATTCTTCCCACCCCCACCCCCAACCCCACCGCCCCTATATTTGGGTTGTGGGTAGACGCCGCACCGGCGCGCATTTTCTGGACTTTTATCTCCCCAAATGTGGGAACATCCTAAACACTTTGCACGTGACACGAATTCAGGGGGAAACTTTTCCATGGGAAACACATTGTTCGTATCCCGAACAGCTTTGCCAGCATTTACCCGTCTGGCTATTCGTACAGTCTAGCCCGTGAGAGAAGATACCAGGACAAGGACTGTCCCCTGCATTGCTACAGTCTAGCCCGTGAGAGAAGATACCAGCACAAGGACTGTCCCCTGCATTGCTACAGTCTAGCCCGTGAGAGAAGATACCAGCACAAGGACTGTCCCCTGCATTGCTACAGTCTAGCCCGTGAGAGAAGATACCAGGACAAGGACTGTCCCCTGCATTGCTACAGTCTAGCCCGTGAGAGAAGATACCAGCACAAGGACTGTCCCCTGCATTGCTACAGTCTAGCCCGTGAGAGAAGATACCAGCACAAGGACTGTCCCCTGCATTGCTATAGTCTAGCCCGTGAGAGAAGATACCAGCACAAGGACAGTCCCCTGCATTGCTACAGTCTAGCCCGTGAGAGAAGATACCAGCACAAGGACTGTCCTCTGCATTGTTACAGTCTAGACCGTGAGAGAAGATACCAGCACAAGGACTGTCCTCTGCATTGTTACAGTCTAGACCGTGAGAGAAGATACCAGCACAAGGACTGTCCTCTGCATTGTTACAGTCTAGACCGTGAGAGAAGATACCAGCACAAGGACTGTCCTCTGAATTGTTACAGTCTAGCCCATGAGAGAAAATACCAGCACAAGGACTGTCCCTGCATTGCTACAGTCTAGCCCGTGAGAGAAGATACCAGCACAAGGACTGTCCCTGCATTGCTACAGTCTAGCCCGCGAGAGAAGATACCAGCACAAGGACTGTCCTCTGCATTGTTACAGTCTAGACCGTGAGAGAAGATACCAGCACAAGGACTGTCCTCTGCATTGTTACAGTCTAGACCGTGAGAGAAGATACCAGCACAAGGACTGTCCTCTGCATTGTTACAGTCTAGCCCGTGAGAGAAGATACCAGCACAAGGACTGTCCCCTGCATTGCTACAGTCTAGCCCGTGAGAGAAGATACCAGCACAAGGACTGTCCCCTGCATTGCTACAGTCTAGCCCGTGGGAAAAGATACCAAGACAAGGACTGTCCCCTGCATTGCTACAGTCTAGCCCGTGAGAGAAGATACCAGCACAAGGACTGTCCCCTGCATTGCTACAGTCTAGCCCGTGGGAGAAGATACCAGGACAAGGACTGTCCTCTGCATTGCTACAGTCTAGCCCGTGAGAGAAGATACCAGCACAAGGGCTATCTCCTGCATTGCTACAGTCTAGCCAGTGAGAGAAGATACCAGAACAAGGACTGTTCCCTGCATTTCTACAGCCTAGCCCGTGGGAGAAGATACCAGCACAAGGACTGTCCCCTGCGTTGCTACAGTCTAGTCCGTGAGAGAAGATACCAGCACAAGGACTGTCCCCAGCATTGCTACAGTCTAGCCCGTGAGAGAAGATACCAGCACAAGGACTGTCCCTGCATTGATACAGTCTAGCCCGTGAGAGAAGATACCAGCACAAGGACTGTCCCCTGCATTGCTACAGTCTAGCCCGTGAGAGAAGATACCAGCACAAGGACTGTCCCCTGCATTGCTACAGTCTAGCTCGTGAGAGAAGATACCAGCACAAGGACTGTCCCTGCATTGCTACAGTCTAGCCCGTGAGAGAAGATACCAGCACAAGGACTGTCCCCTGCATTGCTACAGTCTAGCCCGTGAGAGAAGATAACAGCACAAGGACTGTCCCCTGCATTGCTACAGTCTAGCCCGTGAGAGGAGATACCAGCACAAGGACTGTCCCCTGCATTGCTACAGTCCAGCCTGCTTGCGTCCGCCCTTTTAAAAAACCTCTAAAATTAAATAATAACTACTCAAAATATCGCGATACATGTTTATCAATCGTTGAGGTTAGCATAAATAAAGATTAATTGAGTGTAAACCAGTCTTAGATGCGAGTAATCTGCGAGAAATAACGAAATGAAATTTCTTAACACTCGAAACGACGGTGACTCCACCTGGCGGCATTCTACATTTTTGTCTCGGTAAAAACAGTCATTTGGCGGCAATTTTTCATCGAAGACAGTTCTGCATTAGCGCTATGGTAATAAGGTAGATGAGCTAGAACTATAGGTAATAACAAATCTATTTATAACTTTTGACCATCAAAAGACCCAATTAATTTCTATTCAACAACGCCACACATTACTAAATTGGCTGCGAAAATCTTCTGACCTGAAATTCAACAAACTTGACATTCTCTGTGCAAGTCGCGTCGACCAGAAAACTGGCCTAGAGGCAAGTTTACTTTGCTATTGCATGAGGAAGCGATCAAACTACGCAAAGTTAACAATCCCTATCGTCTGATAAACCAAGTTCTAGATGCAAAGTACACTGTTTCATATCAGTCTGCGGAGAAGGGCACCTTCTGGTCGAAGTAGTTCAAAGGAGGTTCCTTCACAAGCACAAAGACATGCCGGTGTGGTTTCTTTTGCTGTATCCACTAGTGCTAGCCCAGAGCATCGTGGAGAAGGGCTTATCAACGATTCTAGTTCGAAGGGAATGTGTTCTTGGACGTTTTCTACACGGGTTTGGAGTTCAGGTGCCAAAGGGCTTCATTTCCAGGTATTTGCGAACTGGTCTATTGGTATTGGTTCGCGAATTGGCTGTGAGTTTTGGCGGTTTCTACTCGGAAAAACAGGGCTTGGCCGTTATTAACTTGTAAAATAGCATAATACTAAAAATAATTTTGCAAATTTACTCTAAACTAGAAAGTTTTAAAATCGATTAAATTACTGAAATGAGTAAAAAAAGAGCAAGTTATCATGGAATATTGTGAATTCTCTGTTTTTTTAGCTTTAATGAAAGCTTGGCCAACTACAATTGCATATTTTGAACACCATTTAAAAAAATAACAATTGGTATATTTTACATAAAGCCCCAAGTAAGTCTGCCATAATATTTCAACCGCCTTCTATCATTACAGATTGTAGAAAATGCATCCGAATTCTAAAAAGAGGATTCGAGTTTAGGCAACAGGGTTAGCTTTCGATGCCTGTTACCATGGTGAAAAAACTTAACTCTTGACTTCAAGACGGTTACGCTTAAACCCTGCATTGTGCGTCCAGATCCTCAAGAAAAGAAGCCACATAGAAAGAAAAATAATTAAAAAAAAAAATGAAATATGCATAAACACAAATCCAATTTGTCTATTTAGGCAAATTTTTATTATTTCTTTGCAAAAAATAACGATACATGAAAATTGAACCGAAATAAATAAAAAATGCATTTAAAATGCTTGAAAATTTGGACAAGTTTTGTGGGACCCGATTTGTGACCGCAGCAATTCTGCACGGGGGTGTTTTATACTCAGCCGCGCAGATCGCTTGGTCGTGATGCTAGCATACAATCTTGTGTTGGGTTCGTGATGTTTCCCTTTGAAGCCGCCATGGTTCACCAGGGGGCAGGGCAAGGGGGCAGGGGGGCAGGGGGGGGGGGAAATATAGGAGAGCCTTTGTGCCGGTGACAGCTCCGATTGTGTGTGTGTGTGTGTGATGGCGAGTGCGTGTTGGTGAGAAGTAGGGGGGGGGGGGGGGGGGGGGGGGGGCATAACATCGGTTGGAAAAGGAAATAATTTTTGGGTTTTGAGAGATAAAATGACATATGATTGTGCTCTGCATTTTGGTTGGGTTGCGTTTTGAGTAATTAAGCTAGAAATTGAAGTTTTAAAATTGGATAACTACGGTGGAACTATTTAAGTTTTTTTGAAGCTAATCAAAAAGATTGAAATGGTTTAAAAAAGCTGTTTGCTTTTGAAATATAAAGCATCAGAAAACCTTCAAGGAAATTAACTCGTGGCAGCAACTGTGGTGCTGAGTTTTTTTCTTGAAACCATCTTCAAAAACTGTTCTGCCCCTGAACGTAGCCCGCAGTGCAGACTCGGCTCCTCCACCTCGTGCCCCTGAACACAGCCCGCAAAGCAGACTCAGCTCCTCCACCTCGTGCCCCTGAATGCAACCCGCAGAGCGGACTCGGCTCCTCCACCTCGTGCCCCTGAACGCAGCCCGCAAAGCACACTCGGCTCCTCCACCTCGTGCCCCTGAACGCAACCCGCAGAGCAGACTCGGCTCCTCCACCTTGTGCCCCTGAACGCAGCCCGCAAAGCGGACTCAGCTCCTCCACCTCGTGCCCCTGAACGCAACCCGCAGAGCAGACTCGGCTCCTCCACCTCGTGCCCCTGAACGCAGCCCGCAAAGCACACTCGGCTCCTCCACCTCGTGCCCCTGAACGCAACCCGCAGAGCAGACTCGGCTCCTCCACCTCGTACCCCTGAACGCAGCCCGCAAAGCAGACTCGGCTCCTCCACCTCGTGCCCCTGAACGCAACCCGCAGAGCAGACTCGGCTCCTCCACTTAAACAGCCGCTTGCTACTTTCACCAAAAAAATCAGACAACTTCATAAATAAAAAAAATCGGCTACATCCAACCAATCGCTATGGCAACAACCAATCACAGGCAGTGAAAGTCAGCCGTTACTTTGAGCTAAGAGCTTAACTCTGAGTTAGAACATATTTTAATTCCGGGTCTTCAATTTTTTGTTTTACATGTTTATCATGCATTACTTATCCATTGCAAAAATGTCCAAATTTAGATTTCTAAATTTACATAGAATAATTTCAATGACCCGTCGTGAGTATGTGTGTTTTTCTACTTCAGGGAAACGCAATATAATTCTATATCAGTGAACACGTTTACCATTTAAAACAAAAACCACCTGCGTAGGTACAACAGGTTATTTTCGACAATTCGAAAATAAACAATCTGTTTATCTCGCCTAATGAGTTTCCCGAGAGAAAAGCAACTTGACGTCATCCATTGTGAAAAACTCTCGCCACTTACGTCATCGTGTCAGCTTTCCCGGAAAAACGGAAAGAAAATCTGTGTACGCCTTGCGTCATTGAGGATTTTAACCGTAAATATAACGCCCAAGAATAACAGGTACATATGGGTGGTAGGTGCACAGGATTTAATTCAGATCCAACGTGGTCACGTTGCCTAACGTGACCGGCCCCCGCGGGAAAGCCGGGAAAACTAGGAAAAGCTTGCGGAAAAGCGTGCCGAGTTTAGCGCGATGTGTGGCATTCACGTGTTTGTCGCGTGTGCGTCACACGACCCACTCGTGTCGCGTGGAAATAGATGGAAAAGTTGGGTCTTATTTAGAACAATCGTTTTGTGAAAGTCTTGAAATAAAAAATCAGAAATACTTTGCTCGGCTTCCGGGATTTTTTTGCTGTTTTTTTTTTCGGCCTCAGTGTTTGATAAAGTTGGAATCAACTAAACGCTGAGGCGGTCAACTTTGTAGCTTTTACGATTTCTTTTACATCATTAGATTCTTGGCTTTCAGCTTTCAATCCAATTTTTTTAAAAAAAATCAGTGAATAAATGATGAGAGTCTCTTTGGTTGCTACACTTGCAGATTTTGATTTCTTAGACAATGTAGACAGGGCGAGGTTTAGGTTAGGATAGGTTAGGTTAGGTTAGGTGAGGTTAGGTTAGGTTAGGTTAGGTTAGGTTAGGTTAGGTTAGGTTAGGTTAGATTAGGTTAGGTAAGGTTAGGTTAGGTTAGATTAGGTTAGGTTAGGTTAGGTTCGGTCAGGTTAGATTACGTTACGTTACGTTAGATTTAATTAGGTTACGTAAGGTTTGGTTGTAGAATAGTAGGTTCGGTGTAGAAAAAAGCTAAGATGGACATATTTGATTGCTATGTGTGACGACAACATAGGTTCAATTAAAAAATGAAATGGCAGCAGCCCTGTACACATGTCTTAGGGAAACTATGCACTGTTTTGTCCAAGTTCAGACCTCTGACAGTCTGACCGTGTGAGGTTGTACAGCTCAGTTGGTTGAAGAAGTCGAGGTGCTAAGTCTCGGGGAATGAAAACCCCTCGATCTAGACCGTCAAAAAGTTAAAAAAAATATCGAACTTAGAAGTTCGATAGCTTCGCCATCTGACTTTTGGAAACTTTGATTCAACATCGGCCATAATCCGCTTTTCAAATAGACTACAATACGCAAACTAATTTATGAAAATCGTCCAATCACGAGTTGAATGTTAATAATAGGTTAGTAAGCCTTAACAAGCTCAGTTCATTTGGTTGGTAAGAGATCTTGTTTCAGGAATTTTTAAAAGTTAAATAGCCATACACAAATAAAGATTAATATTTTTTCAACGACAAACTTGATATCTAGCTTTATATTTTTAAAAGTGCGGCCAGTTTTCGTTTGGAAAATTTGGAACTTTTTTTTTGTATAGGTTTTAGAGACTCATGTCTACTTGATCTAAACTTAGCACTAGTTTTAACAAAAACTATTTTAACTGGGTTTTGAATGCTAAGTGAAGAACAACTAAATTTCCCAACGTTTCGTAACTTGTACCTGTTACTTTATCAAGGGTAAGAGCAGTCCTGACAATTTTCCAATAACAAAAGAACCACATAAAATTATAACAATTACCAAGTTCAAGCTTCCTAAATGCATCTAAATAAAATAATCAGAGTCAATGACTAAAAAACTAATGTATTATGTATTTTAGATATTTTTTTCCCTAAGAAATATCATTTATTTACGCAGAAAACAAAAAGGTAGATAAATATCAATCATTTGCTGGTTTTACTTCGAGAACATTCACAGAAAACACACAAATTCCAAGAAACTACAAAATCTGAGACAGATTTTCAAGAAGCCACGAATCTTGCACCTGATTTACAAAAACCTTCATCATCTTTCTTCCTGCTAATAAAACAAATAAAACTATGAAACCCATCAAAACCACAAAACGTACACGTGAAAATAAACCAGTCTCAACCGTCAACTTTTTGAACGCCACGTCATAAACATCTGCATTCTCTATCACCCCCGGGGGGGTGGTTGGGGGGCGGGGGGCGGGGGGGGGGGGGGGGGAACAAGCGAGCAACGCAACATAAAATTAATATGTAAGACATGAAACAAGTCACGGCTAGTCAGTTTAGCGTTTAAAATGTAATTAAGTTTGCTGTCGTTTGTTTCAGTTCCAGCGCAAGGCGGCCGTGAGGCAAAGCAACTGGAAGCGACGTGAAAACATACGCGCAACGCTTTTGCATTCTTGCTGCTGGCATGTCGGCGTCAAAAGTATTCTCACCGTACCGAGTTAAAAGATTACCAGGTTAAGTACTTGTAAATTAAGATTAAGAAGCGTGTTGGTAAAGCGTGTTGGTTCAGAGCAAAAACATTGACTGGCTGAAGTCGAGTTGAGTTTTGAAATGTTTTTAGTGCAAACTTTGATATGAATTTCCATGAGCCGAATCGAACCACTTGAACTGCGAGGAACTGTCTTGAATTGGTAAGACAATTGGTGAGAAATTGGTGTCTTAATTTGGCTCTCAAAAAAAAATGCCTGTGTGATTTGTTGTGTAATTTCTTCAGAATAATGAGAGAAAGCAGAGGATGGAAAGAGTTGAGTGTTAGGAGAGAAATGGATGAAAACAAGTTTGGTTGCCGAAGAAAACATGAAGATAATGTTTTTATAAAAAATATGAAGAACGACACGGGCATATAGTCTTTTTTTTTAAGTAGAATGGCTAGAGATTGGAATGGTATGCAAGGGATGCAAGGAATGCAAGGAATGCAAGGGACTGAAAATGATGTTCGATGTTCGATGTTAATTCTGATCTTTTCAATAAGTGTTTTCGAAATGTAATATTCTGATTGCTGCGATTTCGAGCGCATGTCGATGTAATTTATCAGTTGGTTGATTTAACGACGCACTGTTCTGACAGCGGGTCATGTGGCACTGGTTTAATGGCGTCAGTCAATGAGTGGATGATGATGAACATAGCCTAGTCTACAAGAGAAGAGGGTTACCACGGTGCCAGCAAGTAGTCTACTGTCGACGACCAAAGTGACCACCGGCTTAACATCCCTTCCGAAGGACAGACCTTAAATAAATTAAAAAAAAAAACTGATTGGCTGTTGCTAAGAAAATAAAAAATTAACAAACTGTTTAGTTCTTAACGGACGATTGAAAAACCAGTTCCAAGTCGCTGAGCTGAATAGAAACATGTTTTTTAGATATGTTTTCGAATATTTCGACAACTTTTGAGCTGAAAGCTGGTTGTGATTGAAAACGATCGGTTGGGAAAAACAGACATGGCGCTGAGAATATCACAAGCACCAACCCAACAACAAACCTTCTAATTATGACCAACATAACAACAATATTAAGCTCAACAAGCACCACTTAACGTAATGAAAAAAGGAAATTTTGATTATATCACATAAAGTAAGGAAAATCTCGAAAATTTGGCGTTTTTTCCATACACATAATTGGTTAGTTAGTAAAAAACGCCAATTTGTTCGGGATTTTATTTCAGAAAATACATAATACATTAGTTTTTTAGTTATTGACCCTGATTATTTTATTTAGATGCATTTAGGAAGCTTGAACTTGGTAATTGTTATAATTTTATGTGGTTCTTTTGCTATCGGAAAATTGTCAGGACTGCTCTAACCCTTGAAAAAGTATCAGGTACAAGTTACAAAACGTTGGGAAATTTAGTTTTCCTTCACTTAGCATTCAAAATCCAGTTAAAATAGTTTTTCTTAAAACTATTGTTAAGGCAAAATCAAGTAGACATGAGTCTCAAAACAATCATAAACCAAATCTCTGTTGTTTTTGTCCAAGGAACCGATTATCAAAACCTCCTCGAGCATTTCTCTAACAGCCACTTCATTCTCGAATGGCTGATATCGTTACACCGCCGATTAGGCCGCGTTTTAGGCTTGGTTACCCCTGTTATTAGACCGTATGCAGTGCACCCGGCGTGTCGCACGCCAGCGCCACGTCGATATTTCCCCCCCGAGGAGCGTTGCCAGCTGTTGGTACCCACGAGCCGTGGCCGTGGGACAGAACGTGGTGGCCCGCGCTCGGGTTACTTAAACTTCTCCAAATTGGGAGCAGGTTTTCGAATGGTGTTACTCAAGGTTACCAATTGGTCGACACTTTTTTGGTGACGTGTGAAATGTACAGAAACTTTCAGTGGGAAATACTGATCACTTAGCAGAAACGTTCATGTTAAAACGAGATTAAATTAAATTTTATTTTCATTTTTTAAACCGCTATGGTTTTTTTTGTGTTTAAAGGAATTTTAAATAACATTTTAAGCGCGGATTTGAGAACATTTTTGTATGTTTGAAATATTTTAGATTCCATAATTTAGCTCCCAATTCCTGAAGACCCTTTCCAGCAGCAATCGAGAAGATTTCCAAACGCTACACATTATTCTTAGGTCAGAAATCGAGTAGATTCACTCGAGAGTTCTACAGAAACGGCGATCGTATAACTTCAGACGAGAACTCGACGAATACCATAAGTTTCAGACCGTGGGACAGACCATAGACTCAACACCAAAACTCTTATAGCGGATGCTATATCCGAAGTTAAGCAGCACTGCGCTGGGTCAGGTATTGGATGGGTGACCATCATACACATGACCAGTTCTGTTCGGGAGAGAGGTTGGAGGGATAAAAGTTAGTACAGCAACTTCACTCGCCTTGCTTATCAACCTCTCGACAACATGGATTTGTGGAGGAATCCTGTTTTTCGCGTTGTACCCTCCTTCAGAAGGGACGTTAAGCCGGTGGTCCCCTTGGTGCTCAAGAGTAGGTTACATGCCGGCACCGGGTTTCCCCTCCTCCCTTCTATCCTAGGTTAAGTTCATCATCATCCACTCATTCACCGACGCCATCAGACCAGTGCCGCATGGCCAGATGTCAAAACAGTGCGTCGTTAAACACAATAATCAATCAATCGACTAGTTCAAACCCGTACTTATGTCCGAACCCAAAACAACATTGCCAACCACAGAAAACTACGCCAGTGCCAAAATCACAGCTGCCAACCTGACCCTGCATGACACACACAACATAACACCGAAACCTGGCGCCAAACGCCCCCCAAATCCCAACCCCTACCTATAGTCATATTTTTTGGCATCGACCATACCTAGATGTTCGGCCATAACCCAGAGACTACACGTATTTCGGCGACACGTTGTCCCCCCCCCCCCCCCCCCCCCTTACCCCCCCTTGAGGCGACCCACCCAGTGAGCTAACCTAATTGGTGTGGTGGTCGTGCCCCATGTGCTGCCCATGACGTAGCTCTGGGGCACAGGTGCTAAAGCTTTTAATCCCTCGTCTTCATGGTGAGATGAGCGGGAATTTTGCCCTCCCCCCCCCCCCCCCCCCCCCCCCTACCAAACACTGGGGACAAAATGTATCTACAGTTCGTTTATGTGTAAGGGTTATCAAAATAATCACGGACAAAAGCGTTGAAAATGTTGATTATGACAGAGATATATTGGTTCCAATCCATGTTAGCTGCGCATGGTTTTCATTTGAAAAGTTTGGGATTTTTTTTGGGTTTTTTTTTGTTATGTTTTTGGTACCGTGATCCGATTGATGAATGTGTAGGTGTTTTATATGTGATGTGAGAGCGTCTCGTATGATAAGTTCTCGGCGGTGATAGTCGATATCGATTTAAACTACTGCGATATCAATAAAGTTTTATAAGTGAGATGAAGATATCTGATAATAAAGATGCATTCGCCAATAATCAAGCGTTTAAAATAGAAAAGGAAAAATGGCAAACTGATTAATTGTGTGTGTTATTTTCAAACAATATTTATCGCGTTCAAAATTCAGAATTCTGTTTTTTTTTTTTTAAAGAACCATTTTATTGTAAGAAACACTAATAACCTCTCAAAAATTGATGCCCAAACGGTGATCTCCACATGTCGCGAGTGTTGCTCTAGCCAATTGAGCTACTTGGACCCCGATCTCCACCTATCGCGGGTGTTGCTCTAGCCAATTGAGCTACTTGGACCCCGATCTCCACCTGTCGCGGGTGTTGCTCTAACCAATTGAGCTACTTGGACCTCGATCTCCACCTGTCACGGGTGTTGCTCTAACTAATTGAGCTACTTGGACCCCGATCTCCACATGTCGCGGTTGTTTCTCTAACCAATTGAGCTGCTTGGACACATAATTTTTAAAAGGATTTTAGTGTATTTCAGAGTGACTGTGAGCATTCACAGCCTCGTAGTTCTACTCCTTGGAGATCCGTCATTCTCATCAAATACACTAAAATCCTGTCAACCAATTATGTGTTCAAGTAGCTCAATTGGTTAGAGCAACACCCGCGACAGGTGGAGATCGGGGTCCAAGTAGCTCAATTGGTTAGAGCAACACCCGCGACAGGTGGAGATCGGGGTCCAAGTAGCTCAATTGGTTAGAGCAACACCCGCGACAGGTGGAGATCACTGTTTGGGCATCAATTTTTGAGAGGTTATTAGTGTTCCTAATAATAAACTACGCCACGCATTGCAAGCGTTTGTAATTTAAATAAGATTTTGCATATGATCCATCGTCTTTGGTCCAAAGTTGAGCGAGTTGTGCACAAATTTCCATTGCTTTTATTCCAAACCCAAAACCGGACAACTCAAAGTGAATGCCATTACGTGGTTTTTAAAAACTCGTCAAAAAATATGCCAAAACCATTTCTCTGCCTGGAAAGAACCTGTCCTTCCCCCGCAAAGACAATCAACTATAATACACCCATTATTAAGTCTTGGCTTTGAAAGAAACTTGACAAATATAATAAATTTCACAGCCAAAGAACCTCACTGTCGTGTATTTCTAAATTACGTTCCAACCCTTTCATCAATAAGACAATAGAGAAGTTATTGCTTTGCCAATTAGCAGGAAGTTTTCGAAGAAAGGCGTTTATGGATTGGCTGAAAACCATAGAATATGATCGTCTGCAGATGGTTTTATAGACGCTAGGTATTGGCAGCAGATAAAGGGTTATGGAAAGGTGAACGGCGTGCTCCGATCCAGATATCTTCATTCAGTTTTATGATTTCCACGATTATAAATGCTTTCAATTGGGATCTGTGTACGGTGCATTGACGTCCGGCCAGATGCTTGGGAAGAATCTTTGTCCAACTGCGCACTTAATTAAGTCTGCAGGAAAATGTCGGCTTCCAATCAGTTTTGTTGGAAGTTGGAATTTGAAAAGAATTAGATTTTTGTTCTATACGTCTGTGGGCCGATTTCACAAACGCCGTTTAAATCTTGATTAATCGGTGTTTAAGGGAGGTGTTAGACCAAAATTCAAATCTCCGTTTAGCCGACATTTTGAAATATTTGAAAGAGAATACACAAAAAAGATGTAAATTTAAATTTGAATTTGGCGATGATTCAGGAAGGCTTTGTTCTGTCACATAAAAGAAATTTAATTTAGCAGCCGTCACTATTTTCTCTCTGTCCAAATCAGTGTTTAATATTTGAACCTGGAAGGATGGGGTTTAACTTTTCAACTGTCATTTGGAGGTCAAAGTAAGAAGTCACATTGATATTTTGTTTGTATTTCCAAGTCACCAAATATTCCGTTTCGAAGCAAACACATTGTTAAAAACTATTTAATTCTTGTTCTTCGTGTGTTGTCATAGTTTCTTGGTTTGCAATTATTAAAATATCATTGTTTTAAAGCAAATTACTCCGCCGGTTAAAATCACACCTAAATGGCGTTTAAGAACGTTTTAAACGGCGTTAGTGAAGTCGGCCCTGTGAAATGTTGTGGTAAGTGACAGTTTACCTTTGTTTCGGTTAAAAAAACTGGCGACTTCATTGCTCGTGCAAATTCAATGGATTTGCAAAGTTGTTCAGATGTACCTAGTTACAAAAAGTCAGTAAATAATACGCGTAATGACTTTGTGCCATAAGCTTTTGTGTACGTTTAACCCTTCCTATCCCAACTTTCACCTTTACCGCTATCGTCGCATTTCAGGGGAAATTTACCCGGAAAACTTGAAGCGAAACGATTTTATTTTAGTGCGACAGCAATTTCTGCCAACACGTTTCAATGTATGATTTTCTTTTTATAATTCTGCTTTAAAAAAAATGCTTATCGCACAGCAAAGCGATAATAAAAAAATTGAAATAATTTACAAAAAGCATGAACGTGCAGTAAGTAATTATTAACGAAAAAAAAAGGTGTTTGATTCAGTTTTTACAAACTAGAAACTTAAAACAATTTTATTCTGTTGCAGAATTTTGATTTAAAGTTTAAAATTGAAGATCAAGATATCGTAAATATCTGTAAGACATGTTACCAAAGTAATATTCACATCACAATGTAAATTTTTCGTGCTGATCAAATGATATTATTATTATCAACAATTGAAACTAAAATATTCGTGAAACTTCTCTCGCTTCTAAATAATCTTTCCCCACTGTTCTTCATTTCTTAAATATAATATCTCGCTATACCCTCTCAAGCGAACCTCTAACCCTTCTCTATCTTCTCGCATCTCTCCCTCTCACAACGTATTTGCCCAGAAGCAGCGACGCCGGCGAGAAATATCCTTGACAATACCTGTTATTGAATGGACCAGACCAGAGCGCAACGCTAGCCCCGACTTTGATATAGGGAACCGCTCTGACTTCTCAAAGGAGAATGTGCAAGTGGGCCGGCATGTCAGATGCAGGCGTCGGCGTCGGCGTCGCTCCCTATTTGCCGTTGCCATGCTGCCGTGTACGGTGGATTAATCCACATGCCCGTGGAAAGGAGGGGTGATGATAAGGACGAGGAGCGAGACGAAGCTAGATTCTTGTCTAGCGCTCGGATTTGAGAAGAATTTGAATTGCTTGCTAGAAAAACATCAACTTTACTGGGTTTTTACTATTTTAAAAATATGTCTGACGATTATTTTAATGAAATGTTGGAACTGTTTAGCGATTTAAAATTAACTTTTTAGAATAAAAATATTTTGATAAAGCTGCAAGTAATCGTGCCTGAAGTGTTTTGATTGGTTTTTGCAAATTATCTTTAGAGAAACTTGGCAACAGGGCGAGTGATCGATATTTGAAATCAATGTTCGAGTTTTGATTGGTGATCTCGCGGCCTTGAGTAATATCCTGCGGGGATTGGTTGCATGTCTCAAGGTCACACTGCGATGACCTTCACTGGTGGTTGGCTATAAAGGTAAACCGCGCGCTATGCGGTGGTCAGCTCAGTAATCTGGGGTTAGGTTAGCTGATCGACTTTACAAATAAGGGTTTTTATTTCAGCAAACATTTGCCTGCAGAGTTCTTCGCATTTTCGCAATTTATATACAAATTCTAGCAGGTTAAAAACTCTTTAAAAGCGCGTTGAAATTTTGCAAATCATTTTCAAAACATTCTTTAGGGCTTACTAAACCAGTGACAAAAGCGATTAGCAAAATTGGCAAAATTAATTTGCAAAAACAATTGTCGATGAATCTAGTTAAAAGAAAAAATAGTTTTGTCGACGTCACACATGAAATGATTTGGAGTTCGCGAGTTCCTTCACTAAACTCACTCCCCCCTTGTAAATAATTTCCCTGCGAAACAATACTTGGTATCTGTGAGCAGTGCAAATGAAAGACATTAGATGGGGGTTTTAGAACGAGGGGGGCGGTGGTGGGCGGGTAGGGGTGGGGGGGGGGGGGGGAATGGGAAATTTGTTTTAAAGGAAATTCTCTTATTTAGAAGGTAATTTCCATTGTCCTTGTCGCGGGCGCCGGGAAAGTTTTTAACCAACTTTGTTTGAATCGCTCGGTGGTTTCAGCTGTTGGTGGTATGTGGTGTTACTAGGGTTTGTCTTTCAAAAAGGGATTGCGAGTTTAGAATTTCTGCGTTGAGGGAAAATTCGCTGTTGATCGATGTTTGGGATGGAAGGGAGAAAGAGAGACGGGAGATTAAAGAAGGGTCTTATTGGAAGGTCGTTGGTCGCGATTCTCGTCGAAACAGTGACGGTTCATTGAGATACCAAAGTGGTTCCTGATGGGTACTTGTGATTTTACCTGTCCAAGAATTACGATTGCAAAAGCTATGAAGAAATTTCCTGCGCTAAAGCTGAAAGCTAGTTAAAGTTTAAGTGAAGTTAAATTGTTCAAATTCAGTTCCACTTTTGACATCACAGGGAAATATTTATGTCCTTCTTTTATTTTTATTTCACATACGTGCGTAATTTGTGACCTATTGCCAAAGTGCGTAAAACACGCTTGGTTTGTTTTACTTTCATTGCGACTTAATCTCTAATTATCTCAGATGTTTTCCGACATAAGGGATAAGAGGATTTTCCTCAAACAAATTAAAAACAGAACCTGAACATACTTAAGTAAATGTTAACATATCAAGTTGGAAAATAAATGCGTGGTATTCTTAGGAACGTGCGTGAAGACGCATAAAGATTATGTGCATTTAGAGTGGCAAAAATCTAGTGCGTAGTCGGTTTGGACAAACCGTTCGGTGGCCACCCATCCAATACCTGACCCAGCGCAGTGTTGCTTAACTTTCATCCGGTTAACCTCTCTCCCGAACAGAACTGGTCATGTGTATGATGGTCACCCATCCAATACCTGACCCAGCGCAGTGTTGCTTAACTTTCATTCCTCCAACCTCTCTCCCGAACAGAACTGGTCATGTGTATGATGGTCATCCATCCAATACCTGACCCAGCGCAGATTTGCTTAACTTTCATCCATCCAATCTCTCTCCCGAACAGAACTGGTCATGTGTATGATGGTCACCCATCCAATACCTGACCCAGCGCAGTGTTGCTTAACTTTCATCCGTTTAACCTCTCTCCCGAACAGAACTGATCATGTGTATGATGGTCACCCATCCAATACCTGACCCAGTGCAGTGTTGCTTAACTTTCATTCCTCCAACCTCTCTCCCGAACAGAACTGGTCATGTGTATGATGGTCATCCATCCAATACCTGACCCAGCGCAGATTTGCTTAACTTTCATCCATCCAATCTCTCTCCCGAACAGAACTGGTCATGTGTATGATGGTCACCCATCCAATACCTGACCCAGCGCAGTGTTGCTTAACTTTCATCCGTTTAACCTCTCTCCCGAACAGAACTGATCATGTGTATGATGGTCACCCATCCAATACCTGACTCAGCGTAGTGTTGCTTAACTTCCAACACGCCAAACCGTTCGGTGGCTGCACGGCTAGTGACATAACAAGGTCCCAGACCCTGTCTTGGGCAGATGCTGGATCTACATGTTGATATTTCCTCGAAGGAGATGAGGACGCTTTCTTTTGCCCCACATACTGCTGCCAAGTCTAGTAAATGGATTGCGTAACACTCGTCTCAACTGTAGCAAAATTTAATCTTGGAAAGAGGAGAAAAAAAATGACCTGCATTTGAACAATTTAATCGATTTTGAAAGATACCAAATTTGCCATTGAATTCGTATCGACTGTGTTATTGAGCTAAGAAAATGACAAACGTCTGCTTGCAAATTGTTTGCATTACAAATTAAAATTACTCGCGTCTCCTGAGTTTGTTAGAAATCATAATAAAAAATATATAAATCCTTACTTTTTTTCAATAGCCATATAGGGTCGTTGCTTTTGAACATTGCAAGCCGCTATATCCGAAAAAAATATTTATTTAAATATTGATTTTTGAATGCTTATTCTTGAGTTTCAAAAGGGATGTTAAGTTGTTGGTCCTCTTGGTCTTCGACAGGAGTACGCTACGTGCCGGCACCGGATTTCCCTTCTAACTTCGGCAACGTTTAGGCAAACATCTACTCAATCATCAACACCGTTACACCTACGCACCCATTTCACCCGTAGGTAGTCCAAAGATCTGGCATGCCTTGCGCAACGCCAGGTGCTAGCAAATATTTAGGCCAGAGAATTTCCACTCTAGATGCGCCCCGGAAGTGTTGTGTCACATTGGAAGAGCAAACAAGTGGAACCCTCGAGGATTGTGCAACAATCGCCTGGTCCTGAGTCTGACATGGACATCGTCTACAACTCGCCGTGACCTTTTCAACGCCAGTCGGTGGTCGATGTAATCTTGTAAGTGTAGGCTCGGGTTGTGACCCACTTTTTGCACACGAGGAAATCAACTGAGGCTTGATAATTTGTTTCAGGTAGCGTCTTTGGGGCTGTGATTTGCGTGCGGTACAGATGGGCAAATAACGTTGAATAGTGGGGGATAAATCTGTGACAAAAGTGTATTTTATTTGTATTTTAAATGTTAAATTTACTAACGGACAGAAGTTGTCTTTGATTATGATTAGTGGTGTTTGACGACGCACCGTTTTGACAACGAGGCATGTGGCACTGGTCTAATGGCGTCGGTGAATGAGCGGATGATGATGAATTTTACTTAGGCTAGAAGAGAGGAGGGGAAACCAAGTGCCTACTCTTGTAAATGAGTACCAAAGGGACCATCAGCTTAATGTCCCTTCCGAAGGACGGTACAACGCGAACAACAGGATTCCTTCACAAATCCATGCTGTCGAGAGGTTGATTAGCAAGGCGAGTGAAGTTGCTGTACTAACTTTCATCCCTCCAACCTCTCTCCCGAACAGAACTGGTCATGTGTATGATGGTCGCCCATCCAATACCTGACCCAGCGCAGTGTTGCTTAACTTTCATCCCTCCAACCTCTCTCCCGAACAGAACTGGTCATGTGTATAATGGTCAATCATCCAATACCTGACCCAGCGCAGTGTTGTTTAACCTCGGTGATCTCACGAGGACCGGTGTTTCCTATTAATTGCCTATCTAAGATTCAGTCGGTTCGTACGGCATCTCCATCAACATGAAAACATCACAGGAATTTAGTAAAAAAACCTGACTCATTGCTTTGGTTAACTTGCTGCGCTTTCTGGACCAAACTTTAGATATAAAAGTTCTGTTATCGTTTTTGTGAACTCGGATATTCAACGAAGATCACATTTTTGAGGTATGTTCGGTTTTGCTCTGTGTCGAGGAGTATTTTCATCCTAAAAAGGGCCAAACGTCTCGATATTTCGACGAGGCGCGGCTTGTCATCCTCAGGAGAATGAAGTTTTTGTTTCATTTTGGAATTCCAGGGCCCCCAGACCGCCCTGGCAGCATGGTTAGCATGTTTTACAATATATCGCCTCTAGTTTATAGATCACATTGATAATAAATTTGTTTTCAATCAGTCTTTAATTTTGTCTCAGCACTCAAGCCTAAAAACGTCCGATAATTTAGCGGCATAAACACGTTTACAGCCATCTTTAACACAAGAAACATAGCAAAAAAGCAAATTTTAAAATGCCACAAAACAAAAACGCACCGCCACTGATAAGTTTTAACACCACCGCCTTCTCAATCTCGTCACGCGAAAGTGTACGCTCTGTTTTTTCTCTCCACCACGGCATCGTTGTCACGTGCACGTGCTTTCTTTCCTCTTCGGCGTCTTTGCAGGATCCAACA
The DNA here is from genome assembly GCA_947568835.1 of Protonemura montana. Taxonomy (NCBI): domain Eukaryota; kingdom Metazoa; phylum Arthropoda; class Insecta; order Plecoptera; family Nemouridae; genus Protonemura; species Protonemura montana. The sequence goes on from OX387610.1 coordinate 2,951,612, forward strand.
TTGTTGCCGAAGTCCGCGACAACGCGGCAAGATCACGTTCGTCTCGATACTGAAGAAGCAACAGTTCATGTCTCTGCTGGGTTTGGCAACAATGTCTTTAAAAGCAGAGATAAGTTCATGGCGAGGGAGTTGATAATGGGATGTTGTTGCTTGGGCTGTATTTTGTCTCCTGTTGCTGGGGGGGGGGGGGGGGGGGGGGGGGGTGAGAGAGTGAGAGACAACGTATCTTTCGTGTTGTCACTTTCTGGATTGTTTCAAAGTCACGGTGTTAAGGGCTTGGGGAGTTGGGGAAATGGCGACGGTATGGGTTGTTTGCGTGTTGTTTTTTTTCGGCAAAGATATTGGTAAATGTGTGTTTGATTGAGATAAAAACGGTATGAAATAAAAAAATATATATATATTAAAATCCAGTTTGCATTGGAGTTCAAACCAGATTTGATGAAGGCGTCAGTTTTTTTGTGTTTTATTTTATTTTTTTTGTTTAGAACTTATTTCTGGCTAATTTTTCAGCTCAGATTAGATCGTTCTAGGGTTAGTTGAGCAATGTCCCGTCCCCTAATTGGAGTTTCAGAATTATTGTTTTAAGTGCATCTAAGTTCGAGTCTGAGGAAATGGTTCGTCCATAATCAAAATCCTCTGATAACATAAAAAAAATAAAAACTTCTGTCAGATACGATGCTTGTAATTACATAAAATACACATATTTTTATTATTAGCAACACTAATAACCTATCAAAAATGTCCTCCAATTGAGCTACTTGGACCCCGATCTCCACCTGTCGCGGGTGTTGCTCTAAGCAATTGAGCTACTTGAACCCCGATCTCCACCTGTCGCGGGTGTTGCTCTAAGCAATTGAGCTACTTGGACCCCGATCTCCACCTGTCGCGGGTGTTGCTCTAAGCAATTGAGCTACTTGAACCCCGATCTCCACCTGTCGCGGGTGTTGCTCTAACCAATTGAGCTACTTGAACCCCGATCTCCACCTGTCGCGGGTGTTGCTCTAAGCAATTGAGCTACTTGAACCCCGATCTCCACCTGTCGCGGGTGTTGCTCTAAGCAATTGAGCTACTTGGACCCCGATCTCCACCTATCGCGGGTGTTGCTCTAACCAATTGAGCTACTTGAACCCCGATCTCCACCTGTCGCAGGTGTTGCTCTAACCAATTGAGCAACTTGGACCCCGATCTCCACCTGTCGCGGGTGTTGCTCTAACTAATTGAGCTACTTGGACACTGGCTTTTTGAGACGATTTTAGTGTATTTGATGAGAATGACAGATCTCCAAGGAGTAGAACCAAGAGGCTGTGAATACTCACAGTCACTCTGATTCTAGTGACGCTATATCACGTCACAACCTGTCAAACTCGAATAACTACAATTTGACGTTGGATGCGTTGTAAGTAAGATGAAATTAGATTTAAATTGCAAACGCTTGCAATGCGCAAATTTTTTTTAAACTTATATCTACTTTATTTAACCTTAGCACCAGTTTGACAAAAACTATTTCAACTGGGTTTTGAAAATTAATTAAAATTAAAATGTCTTTTTGGTAATTTGCTATCTAAACCATAACGTTGTAAAAGGTAAAAAAGACTTCACCAAATTACATCCACAATCTGGATCTCCTTGTTTATAAAATTATCAAAACAGGGAAATTATAATAAAACTTCCTGACTTGTCTTGTCGAAATGATGTAATCCCAATTTTCCCCGATGCCAGCTCCAGCCAAGCTTCCTGGATGCCTACACCGCTTTCCCCACTCGACAAAACCAAAGCTTAGCCTCGTAGATTCCTAATTAGTTTTGTTTTAAAATAATATATTATAAAATGTCTTTGATGTCTGTGACGTGCATGCTCCAGCTGATCGAGTAAGCCGTGCGCGGAGTTAATTGACTTTGCCGAGAGAAAGCGTATTTTTGTGACACGTAGACATAAACGTCGACAGTTCATGTTTTTTTTTTAGTTCTCTGGAAATGATTATTGTTGCGCGTGCGCAGTCGACGTCGGCTGCGACGAGCTGCCGTTTGAAGAAGGAAAATTGACGCAGAACTGTGTTTTCTTGGAAGGAAATGTAGGCAGGAAACTGGTACAGAGCCGTGTTGTATTGCTGGGAAATGAAGGAAAATTGACTCAATTTTGTGTTTGTTCAAAAAGAAATAGAAGTCAGCTAATTTTGATCCATTACTTTGCAAATTATTTCTTCGTGACGTCTAGATTTAAAAAAAAAATTGTGATTTGGAGGATTTATTGAAAAAAGTACGAAGAATTTCATTTGAATTTTGGTTCTTTATTTGGTAAAATAAATAATAAATTAAATACACAAACGAGCGTGAGAGGTGCTTGATTTCGGTGGAGGTGCCGGGTTTGCTTTGCGGGCTGCATCAAGGGGTCAGTTATTCTATCTGCCGGCTACTTTGTCGACTCGGACTAAACGTACCTTTAATTACAAATCGAATTGCCGTAAAATCACGTTAAACCACTTCATAATTTCTTCCCACACTTTTTTTTTTATTATTATTAACACTACTACGGTTCCTAAATGTGATGCCCAAACAAGGACTCGAACCCCGATCTCCACCTGTCGCGGGTGTTGCTCTGAACCATTGAGCTCCTTGGACACTGGATTTTTGAGATAATTTTAGTGTATTTGATGAGAATGACGGATCTCCAAGGAGTAGAACCAAGAGGCTGTGAATACTCACAGTCACTCTGATTCTAGTGACGCTATATCACGTCACAACCTGTCAAACTCGAGTAACTTCAATTTGACGTTGAATGCGTTGTATGCTGTGAAATCTTATTTAAATTGCAAACGCTTGCAATGCGCGGGGTATTTTATTATTATCAACACTAATAACCATCACAAAAATTGATGCTTTCCAATTGTAGCGACCTTGTTGGCAAGAAAATGAGATTAGGTGTGATTTCCTTCGACCGCAGAGCCCCCGTGTGAACTTGGACATATGTTACCCCGCCCCCTTCCACCCCTTTCCACTCCCACCCTTCCCTCTACACATGTGTATGTTAATTCTAGGCAAACAAGACACGTCTGTGTGTGGGTGGGGTGCGTCGCACTGGGATTTTAGTTTTGTCGTGGAGGTTTGCTAGTTCAAAAGTTTACTTGTTGGTCAATGATTTGGTATTTTTTTGGCTGGAAATTTCCTAGATCTGGGTATGGGGCTTACGTTACTTTTTCGTTAGAGTTAACGATCGTTATCTGGGTTAATTCCGGGTTTAAGGAGTGTTGTTTGACGAGATAACGATCCGTTATCTTTAACGGAAACGTTTAATGATCGCTTACCAGGTAACTAAAGTGAAACTGGAATGTGTATTATGTAGTTCAAAGCTTGGATTGGTTGAGAAAAATTAAAAAATTAAGCCACTAGGAGCGCTAGTGGTCACAAACGATTCCGAAGAAGCAAAATAAAAAACTTGATCTCCTGTCAAATTTTTTTTTTATGATTTCTTGGATGATTTCTACACCAAATCTTGTGGTATTGCTAGAATCCCAACAAACAGACAATAAAGGAAGCTGTAGGGACAGATTTTGTTCATTTTTTTAATTTCTTAAAAAATAAAGATTAATATTTTTTGCTCTTGCTAGAGTTTCAAAGTCATACCGCATCCAGGTCCGGTCGTTAGCTTCGAAGGTTTACAAGCATCTTTCAAAGTGATATGGACCAAAGTTCCGCACACGCCAAAAGAGTGAATGAGGTTCATTTTGGACGGATATTTTCTGTTTAGCCAAAAAATTAGAAAATAATAGACCAGAGAATGTTTGAAATCATAAAAAACTGTGAGAGTAAAACTCTTAATGACCGATTTTACCAAAATCTTGCCTCCTAGCTGGAGTTTTTGTTGAAATGACAACTTCCAATCACATGCAGTGAAATTCAGATGTTTCTGTGAGCTAGAGATCCAACTTATAGTTGAACATTTTGTTGAAACTGTTGCCATGACGACTTCCAATCACATGCAGTGAAATTCAGATGTTTCTGTGAGTTAGTGATCCAACTTATAGTTCAACATTTTGTTGAAACTGTTGCCATGACGACTTCCAATCACATGCAGTGAAATTGAGATGTTTCTGTGAGCTAGAGATCCAACTTATAGTTGAACATTTTGTTGAAACTGTTGCCATGACGACTTCCAATCACATGCAGTGAAATTCAGATGTTTCTGTGAGCTAGAGATCCAAATTATAGTTCAACATTTTGTTGAAACTGTTGCCATGACGACTTCCAATCACATGCAGTGAAATTCAGATGTTTCTGTGAGCTAGAGATCCAAATTATAGTTCAACATTTTGTTAAAACTCGAGCTAATCAACAGTAAATCAGCTGTTTAAATGTTGAGAAGTTTCTAACCATTTAAATGTAGTTAAAAATTTACGTTACCCTAAAATGATTCACAAAACTGGAAAAAAAATACATAGAAATGTGGTAAACTTTTCAAAATCAAATACAAAAACCATTGAATTTCTTGTTTACACCAACTTAACCTCCAACTTTCTTCGTCCATTTTAAAAACGCCTAAAAATGACATCACATAACGCTAACGGTGTGAGAGTCATGTTCAAAAGTATGGGGGTGGTTTAATGGGGGCGGCAACGAAGAGGGTTCGGGGGTGGAGTGGGCGGCAAGGGGGGGGGGCAGGAATCTTGTCAAACGCAACCGATCTGCTCCTTTCTCTCTCTTTCACCAGCAGCCTTGCCGCGTTTCAAACAGGAGCGACGGCGGCGTCGGCGGCGTCGGCGTCGGCGGTTGTAGAGAGGGCTGTGTGCCGAGCTTGCTTGATTGCATGTCACTGCCACGCGGAGCGCTGCCGGCGAGAACACCCACACACCCACACACACTACACACATTTATACGTTAAGGGGACTTGACTTGGGTTCGATTCAGCATCTGGTTGCTGGTTGTGTTGATAAGGTTTTTTTTTTAATGTTTTGTAAAGGAATCTGACCCGGATTCTGAAACCCGAGCTAGACTTAGTTTTAATTTAGATTAAAGATAAGATTCATATTCACTGATTTTCATTCAAACGTGGAATTATTTCAAGAAGATGGTGTTTTCTCATGTTAAACAAAGCTAATTTTGTAGCTGTCAATATTTTCTAATCTTGCTGATTTTCAATTAAAAACTCAGATTAATGACGGTTTAAATCAGAGTTTAAAATTTGATAAAACTAGCTTTACAGTGACGTGGCTAAATTTAGATAAGATAAGAGGCAATTATATGACATATGTTCGAAAGTCTTTTGTAAAATCCTACAAACAATTAACCGGTTTTTTTTCTTTTCCGAACAACAACAATAAAAAGATGAAACAGTACCGCGTCTGTTGATTTTGGATCAAAGTTTTATGTTTAGCACAGAAAGCCCGTGGACATCTCGGCCCCAAAATCTCTCGAACTGAACCCAATCCCTATAGGTATTGGATGGGTAACCACCCAACGGTTTGGCGTGTTGAGACACTGGTCCTCGTGATATCACCGAAGTTAAGCAACACTGCGCTGGATCAGGTATTGGATGGATGACCACCGAACGGTTTGGCGTGTTGGAAACACCGGTCCTCGTGAGATCACCGAAGTTAAGCAACACTGCACAGTATCACGTATTGAATGGTTGACCACCAAACTTTAATCCACTGGTCCCCTCGGTCCTCTAGAACACCGGGACTCTCTGTCCAGACAAAACCTGTTCCATTCCGCCGACTTATCCCACAGGGCACACAAACACAAACAATCAAATCAAAATCAAATCCAACCATGAATTTTCATCCCCTATCACCACCACCACATCTGCATATTATCTGCACATAGCGACAATCGCAAATGCCGCTTGCTGCCTATGCATAGCAACTATCCGAGTGATGTCCACGCACACGATGTACGCCATACAGAAAAGTGCGTAGTTGAATACATAAATACAGCTGTAGGGTACATGCGGCTTAAAGACGGGGGTATGTGCGTAGTGTTATCACTGCGTGAGCCGTGGGAATCCAGCCAGGTGCGTGTAACATGTAAATTAAGCCTGCACGCGTCCGCAGCGGCGATGATGGATACATCTCTGTGTACGTGTAAAGGTGGAGCGTCGGGAGGGATCTGCGTAAAGTAGATGCGGAAATACGCTGGGATATTTTCATGTAAGTACTTATATCGCTTTTAAATTTTTTAAATATTGTTCTATAAGTTTAGTTAGAGAGCCAGCGTTAATGTTGAACTTGCTGTTGAGCAAATGAGGCCGGTAACACGTGGTAATGGTAGGTGCCACCCGATGGCGCTTGCTGTTGAGCTAACGAGGTCGGCAACACGTGGTAACGGTAGGTGCCACACGATGGCGCTTGCTGCTGAGCTAACGAGGCCGGCAACACGTGGTAACGGTAGGTGCCACCCGATGGCGCTTGCTGCCGTCCTTTTTAACAAACCTCTCAAAATAAATAATAACACCTCAAAATATCGGTACATGTTTATCAATCGCTGAGGTTAGCATAAATAAAGAATAATTGAGTGTAAACCAGACTCAAATGCGAGTAATCTGCGAGAAATAACGAACAAGTGAAAGTTGCACTGGGGACCACCGGTTTAACCTCCCTTCCGAAGGACGGTACAATGCGAACAACAGGATTCCTCCACAAATCCATGCTGTCGAGAGGTTGATAAGCAAGGCGAGTGAAGTTGCTGTACTAACTTTCATCTCTCCAACCTCTCTCCCGAACAGAACTGGTCATGTGTATGATGGTCACCCATCCAATACCTGACCCAGCGCAGTGTTGCTTAACTTTCATCCCTCCAACCTCTCTCCCGAACAGAACTGGTCATGTGTATGATGGTCACCCATCCAATACCTGACCCAGCGCAGTGTTGCTCAACTTCGGTGATCTCATAAGGACCGGTGTTACCAACACGCCAAACCGTTCACCAGTTTACAAGTTAAACAAAATCCTATTTAATAACTTTGTGGACAATTATCAACGAGCGTTCAGGTGCGATAAAAAGGTGTGGGCGTTTGTCGAGTACGATAATCATCTGGTTTTGCGGAGTTGAACCACGCGAATCTCTTTTATAAAAGCTATCATTGGCAAAAACCAGTTGCGGGTGACAAGACCGAAACTATTTCATTCAAAACAACAAATAAAATGGAGCAATTTTAAACATGGAAATAAATAATTGACAATGTCACTAGAATGCATGCATTGTTTTACCAAAAATTCGGGTGCATTGGACTTCAATGTTTTGTAGTGGCAACTTAGAGGGTCTTTGCTCGATTCATGTCCATCTTGTCAGGTGTCAACATTTCAACCCGTCTCGACTCGACCATCTAAGCTGTGTTGCCAACTCACGTACCTACTCCCACCCCTTCTCATCAGGAGGGTCTTTGTTCGATTCATGTCCATCTTGTCAGGTGTCAACATTTCAACCCGTCTCGACTTGACCATCTAGGCTGTGTTGCCAACTCACGTACCTACCCCCACCACTTCCCATCAGGAGGGTCTTTGTTCAATTCATGTCCATCTTGTCAGGTGTCAACATTTCAACCCGTCTCGACTCGACCATCTAAGCTGTGTTGCCAACTCACGTACCTACCCCCACCACTTCCCATCAGGAGGGTCTTTGTTCGATTCATGTCCATCTTGTCAGGTGTCAACATTTCAACCCGTCTCGACTCGACCATCTAAGCTGTGTTGCCAACTCACGTACCTACCCCCACCCCTTCCCATCAGGAGGGTCTTTGTTCGATTCATGTCCATCTTGTCAGGTGTCAACATTTCCACCCGTCTCGACTCGACCATCTAAGCTGTGTTGCCAACTCACGTACCTACCCCCACCCCTTCCCATCAGGAGGGTCTTTGTTCGATTCATGTCCATCTTGTCAGGTGTCAACATTTCAGCCCGTCTCGACTCGACCATCTAAGCTGTGTTGCCAACTCACGTACCTACTCTTACCCCTTCCCATCAGGAGGATATTTATTCGATTCATGTCCATCTTGTCAGGTGTCAACATTTCAACGTTTAGCAAGATTTTAGCGAGTTAGATATATCTATAAACTCAATGGTAGTTCCACAGTAGTGCCTTAATACGGCGAGTTAAGTAATTAGTCATCTAAAACTGGATTCGCAATCTCCCACGTGCAACTCAACCTCCTGAGAATACAAGAAACTGTACTTTGCAGGTTTCTGGTGCTGAAACCAGCAAGCGAATGATGGAAAAGAAGCTAGACTAGAAAAATATGCAACCGAACCGGTATACGAAACCCAGGACCTCCCAATAGCCACTCGGTCTACCAACGAAGCTATCCGGGCGCACATATTTCAGTTTCGCGCGACGGGATAAGAGATCCCGGCAAGAGGTCCCTGGTTCCTATCCCGATTCGGCTGCTCATTTTTCCAGTCTAGCATTCCTTTCAAAACCGAACGGTTTGGCATGTTGGAAACACTGGTTCCCGTTAGATCACCGAAGGTAAGCAACACTGCGCTGGGTCATGTATTGGATGGGTGACCATCATACACATGACCAGTTCTGTTCGGCAGAGAGGTTGGAGGGATGAAAGTTAGTACAGCAACTTCACTCGCCTTGCTTTTCAACCTCTCGACAGTATGGATTTGTGGAGGAATCCTGTTGTTCGCGTTGTACCGTCCTTCGGAAGGGACGTTAAGCCGGTGGTCCCCTTGGTCTTAGACAGGAGTAGGCTACGTGCCGGCACCGGGTTTCCCCCTCATCCCTTCTACGCTAAGTTAGGTTCATCATAATCCTCATCAACATCCGCTCATTCACCGACGCCATTAGACCAGTGCAGCATGACCAGATGTCAAAACAGCGCGTCGTTAAACACCACAAATAATAATAATATAATTTCCTTTCAAACTGTACTTAATCAATCAGACTTTAACACGTGTTTAACTCGCCAGTTGAACGTCGATACAAGACTTTTACATCGCAAGCCGGCATCATCGACACCCACCCACACGCACACGCAAACATACCCACACGCACACATACACACTAGTTGGGAGTTTCAACGGGTGCTAGGATAGGGGATGGGGGTGCCCGTATACCAACGTTTTCTAACTACTCCATCCTTCTTTTGAACCCCCCCCCCCCCCCCCCCCACCACCCTATATCTACACATAGAAGCCCGAAAATAACGAGGGCGCCCACAGCGAAGCAATCCAGCATAGGAGGATAAAAATATTAAAAACCATGCAAATAAAGAATAGAAAACTCTGGTGACAGATAGCAAGTGCATGTCAATTTGACGCTGTGAATTAGCTTGCGATGGAAAGAGGTCAGAATATGTTTGCTTTTCAGTCGTCCGTTAAGAATCTGACAGTCTGTTAATTTTTTATTTACCTGGCAATAGCCGGTCAGAAGATGTTATTTGTTAACGGACTGTTAAGTACTTAACGTGCCACTGTAAAACCAGCTTTTGTGAATCATTAATATTATACGAAGACGTGGCTTTTCGTCCGTTAAGAATCTGGCAGTCTGTTAATTTGTTATGTGGCTGGCAATAGCCAATCAGAAGATGGTATTTGTTAACGGTCTGTTAAGTACTTAACGTGCCACTGTAAAACCAACTTTAAGAATCATTAATTTCATAATAATTTGTAATTTAAGTTGTGTTTTCTTAACTCCGTAAGAGAATATTGTTTGGTGAAAAAATTTGAAAACTGACTTTCAAAATGAATGGCCGATGTTTCATGTCACAATGATCGACTTAATTAAAAACACTAAATTAACAAATCGCATGTTTCATTCTTGGTCTACGAGCTATTAGGATACGTTTTACAAAACAATATGTGGAAGTTGAGATATTATCTTTTAGTTATCTTTCAAAGTTTATCTCAAATTATTCCAAACCTCTTTCTATAATACCACAACATACGTTAGTTAATAAAACAGTGGAAATCAGCACAAATTCTCTATGATTATTATTTTCTGGTTGGAGGCGATAGAAAATTCTGATTAATAGTGATTCAAAACACGTCATAAATCGTCTTAAAGCTATAATATAAGTCATTTAAGTCATAAATAAGCCAATTAAGTCATACATTTTACAGATCTGTAATGGTTGCGTGTAATGGATGTAAATTTAAATGCAATTTTAGCCCTTTTAAGCGCGGCAAACCTTCTCTTTCCAGAGCAAACCCGTTATAGAACAAGTCAAATCAACTTAAATGCATTTCATTTCGAAATCATAAGCCATCTCATCGCAGCAAACTCAACTCTCAAAAACACAGCAAAACAAAACTAACAAAACACGTTTTCAAAAACTAGCGGGAATCCACCAACGCCTCACCCCTCCCCAAGAGGGGGGGGGGGGGGGGTTGCAAAAACGATGCGCTTGCGTTTTTCAGCTCGCCGCCTTGCGGGCGTTTGCATGACTTAAATAAGAGGATAAATGAGGAGATATGCAAATGAGGGGCGATGTGTAAACCCGCAGCTCTGTGAGAAGAAGGGGAGGGGGAGGGGGGTGGCACTATCTAGGCGAGCCCAGAACACAGTTTTATTATTAATAATCCATCTTATGCGAATCAGAGAGGTTGGTAACTTTCCAATCAAATGTGGAATGATGTGATAAAAAGTTTTTCTTAAACTTCCTTGGGGTTTGTGAGATTTTTTAAATTAATTATGGTTTGGTCCGGCTATTGTTTGATTTCTAGCTGCTTTCCTCGTCTATTAAGATGTATTTTATATTAAATTTCAGGGTTTTTTTGTTTTTATGGTGTTTTCACGCAGAAGCTGAATCCAGCAAGCGACGACTGGACAAATGTGCAACCGAACCAGGATGCGAACCCGGGACCACCCAATTGCAGGTCGTGTGGTTTACGAACTGAGCTATCTGGGCACACAGATTGACAGAAAACTGTTGTCGCAAGTTTCGTTGTTTTTTCAATCTTCTTTCAAAGAATGCAACGAAGTTAGGTGCAAACAAAACCGTTGCAAATCACAGCCCCAATGATCAGATTTAAAAATTCGAATAAACTTAAGACGCCAAGTGTTTCCACTGCACACTGAAATGTCGACTGCGCTGGATTTTTTTTTTTTTTTTTTTTTTTTGAAAGAGTTGCAATTTTTTCAGATTGAATTTGCTTACGTCACCGTTCTCACCTCGTGCACGAGGAAAATTGTCGGATGAAAATGAGATTTTCTTTGCCCAGCGCGCTTTTCACGAGAAAATCCAGCATCATTGTAGGGGAAGGGGGGGTGGGGAGAGGGGGGGGGGGTAATTTCCCCGCCGACGACGTCGTAAAAAACGGGGAACAAAATTTAATCGCCAAAAACCTGATTTTAAAAGATTAGCACCAAGTGCGAAGGAAGCAATTTTCGTCTGCAATAATAATTGGGCTTATCTTTCCAAAACATTCGTCCGGTTTTCGTTTTCTGAACGTTTTTTCAACATTATTATTATTATAATTATTTTTGCTCGATGAAACATTGCGGGTGAATTTTGTGGGCGGTTTTAAGCAAAGTTTGATTACGGACAGCTTAAGCCGGCAATTAAAAGCAGACGAGGAACGGCACAGACGATAATCTTCATTATTAACTGAGTTCCCATCAGGTTGACACTTCGACTGCTGATCAGAAGATTGAGACGCTTTTTGAGAAGCATTTCTTAAAGGGGTGCTTTTTTTATCTCGCAGACCACGATCAGAAATTTTAAAAAGCTGTCATAATTAGAAAATATTTAGCCTTTAAGATGCTAATTTCATCTGTCATTAGAAACGCTGATAACACTCTCGGAAATTGATGCCCAATTGGGGATTCGAACCCCGATCTCTACCTCTAACCAATTGCTCTAACCAATTGAGCTACTTAGACCCCGATCTCCACCTGTCGCAGGTGTTGCTCTTACCAATTGAGCTACTTTGACCCCGATCTCCACCTGTCGCGGGTGTTGCTCTAACCAATTGAGCTTTTTGGACCCCGATCTCCACCTGTCCCGGGTGTTGCTCTAACCAATTGAGCTACTTGGACCCCGATCTCCACCTGTCCCGGGTGTTGCTCTAACCAATTGAGCTGCTTGGACCCCTATCAGACAGTCACATGCCCAGTCAAACACGTGAAAGTTGCACTGGGACAGAGACACATGCCCAGTCGAACACGTGAAAGTTGTACTGGGACAGAGTCACATGCCCAGTCGAACACGTGAAAGTTGCACTGGGACAGAGTCACATGCCCAGTCGAACACGTGAAAGTTGCACTGGGGCAGAGTCACATGCCCAGTCAAGCACGTGAAAGTTTCACTGGGTCAGAGTCACATGCCCAGTCAAACACGTGAAAGTTGCACTGGGACAGAGTCACATGCCCAGTCGAACACGTGAAAGTTGCACTGGGACAGAATCACATGCCCAGTCTAACACGTGAAAGTTGCACTAGGACAGAGTCACATGTCCAGTCGAACACGTGAAAGTTGCACTGGGACAGAGTCACATGCCCAGTCGAACACGTGAAAGTTGCACTGGGGCAGAGTCACATGCCCAGTCTAACACGTGAAAGTTGCACTGGGGCAGAGTCACATGCCCAGTCTAACACGTGAAAGTTGCACTAGGACAGAGTCACATGTCCAGTCGAACACGTGAAAGTTGCACTGGGACAGAGTCACATGCCCAGTCGAACACGTGAAAGTTGCACTGGGACAGAGTCACATGCCCAGTCGAACACGTGAAAGTTGCACTGGGACAGAATCACATGCCCAGTCGAACACGTGAAAGTTGCACTGGGACAGAGTCACATGCCCAGTCGAACACACAATCACGAGCTGTCAGTGCACCTTCAGGTAAAATGATCTTTGGTACTACCTTTGTGTCTGCTTCTGGGAGGGCCGCCGTCAACGATGCTTGGAGGCGTTGGCTGCCGTCGGCACACGTCCTTGCCGCTACCAGGATCGCGGTCAGGAGCCTCTTCCTTGATCAGCTTCGTCTCCATTGACTGCTGTGGACACAGAGAGACACCAAATCCTGATTAGCATAAGGTCCTGCTTGTCAGAGTTGCAGGGCTGCAAATTCATGGCTGGGATTTCGTATACTGCCTTGCATTGTGTGGCTTAACGACGCACTGTTCTGACAGCGGGTCATGCAGCACTGGTGTCAGTGAATGTGTGGATGATGATGATGACTAACTTAACTTAGCTTAGAAGGAAGGTGCGGAAAACCTGGTGCCGGCACGTAGTCTACTCCTGTCGAAGACCAAGAGGACCACCGGCTTAATGTCCGTTCCGAAGGACGGTACAACGCGAACAATAGGATTCCTAGATTAATGCTGTCAATTTTATTTCTCGTGAGTTCACCAATGTTAAGCGTTAGGAAATGGATTTAGTATTGGATGGATGACCACTAAAGAGAAGCTACCGGTCGAGGATTGTCCAGCCAAATTATAATCTCTGTCTTGAATATATTATCAGTTTTTAACACAAGATGATTTAGAATTTGATAGACAGTTTCCTATTTCAGAGGCCTCACCCCAAGATCGAATTGAAACAAATGGTTTATGAATTATTATTTATTGACGTTCTTATGACCTTTTTTTTACACCTCATAACTTATTTCTATGTTCGATTGCAGAAAAAAAATTGTATCTACTTCATCGCATTTCACGCCGTTAATTTGTGCATAATCAAGTCGCCTACACTTTCCAAGAAGCCCAGATTTGAAAGCTGGGAAAGTCAAATTCACTAATCATAAGAAATTGAAAATGCAGTCAATCAACATCAGCTGTTGTTATGATAAACAAAGAATGGTTAATAGTGTTAAAAAATCTTGGTAAGCTTCTGTTAAGCTCACGCCAATGATTTAACGGCCCGTTAACAGTTTTGTTGTATACTTCTCTTATTGACTTCGTTCCTATAATGAAGTATAGAACAAGTTAGCCACTAGTGAATGTAAAGTAAATTATGGGAAAACACTTAAAAATTGGTCAAATTATTAATATCAAAAATGCAAGAACCACATCGGCTACAATATTGAAAACTAACCACACATCCCGACATACCCCGGTCAAATCGTGACACATGAACCCACTAGCCCCTCCCGTAAAACCAGAAATTCGAGGCCACATGTGGCCGAAATGCCCAGAAAATCCCCACGCCCGGTCCACCCTTCCGAACCAATATCGAAAAGTTGTCTGGCATACTCAACCCCTATCACAGTGGACGGGACTGGAATGGGGCACAGAGTTCCTGCTGCGAAATCTGTACCCCCCATGCACAGCCGCAAATCTAGACCCTAGTTTATGGGTCCATCTGCTACCCTCCCCCCCCCCCCCCCCACCCCACCACACCCACAGCCAGGATGACCCTATTTGACCAACGTTCTCTACACATAAACGAGTAGGAGGTCCCATGTGCTGTCCAGCTCTTAAGCCGATATTAGAATTTTCATATCTTACATAACATATGGGGAAGATCTGACGCATATATATTTTGTGCTATGAAGGAAGTTTAGGATTTATTTGTTTTGTCGGATGTTTTGAGATTTGAAGTCGTGGTTTGGTCAACGATACTCTTTTCGAATGTCTTCAGAACCGAAACTGGTCAGTTAAAAAGTTTACAGGAATTTTGATTGGCGACGCACTGAGTATATCTGCGTTCAGTGACAGCAAACCTTCGCGGTAGGGGCGCCACCGGTCGTTTGGGAAAACATGTGGGCCAACTGCCATTTTAAAAAACTACTGCAAAACATCTTCGCTGATTTCCGCCATTTTCCTTCAGCTCTAAAGCTTTTGTCGTGCCACGATTTTCAGTTTTTCGAGCTATTACAATAATTTTTCTACCAATTATAACAATCTTGGGAATTATTTTGTAGGTATCATCAGTATTTTAGAAATCCCGCCACTGAAATCATATCTGTAATTTCATTCATTAGTTGGTAACAATGCAGGGGACAGTCCTTGTGCTGATATCTTCTCTCACGGGCTAGACTGTAGCAATGCTGGGGACAGTCCTTGTGCTGGTATCTTCTCTCACGGGCTAGACTGTAGCAATGCAGGGGACAGTCATTGTGCTGGTATCTTCTCTCACGGGCTAGACTGTAGCAATGCAGAGGACAGTCCTTGTGCTGGTATCTTCTCTCACGGGCTAGACTGTAGCAATGCAGAGGACAGTCCTTGTGCTGGTATCTTCTCTCACGGGCTAGACTGTAGCAATGCAGGGGACAGTCCTTGTGCTGGTATCTTCTCTCACGGGCTAGACTGTAGCAATGCAGAGGACAGTCCTTGTGCTGGTATCTTCTCTCACGGGCTAGACTGTAGCAATGCAGGGGACAGTCCTTGTGCTGGTATCTTCTTTCACGGGCTAGACTGTAGCAATGTAGGGGACAGTCCTTGTGCTGGTTTCTTCTCTCACGATACGTATAAACATTTTTGCTCCGGAAATGTTCATTATTATTGGTAAAGTTTGTAGATAAACCGCAAAACTTTCGACCTTGCATGCAAAGGAAATTTGGCTACGTTTCAAATCAAAGTGGGGTTTTATTATAGCCGAGATAAGTTTACACTTTATGTTATTTTTATGAAAGTTACGATGTTTCGAAAAGTACGTCAAACTCGATGTTGTCTGTGATTGACATTTTTCCTACAAACCTTAAAAACGCACAAAAACATCAGACGAAACCGCAATATCAGTGACACGCTTGGCATACCTCATTTTTTCATATATCCATTGATGATTTAACTGATAAAAAAAAACATTTGCTTTGGCATACACGGACCACAACCGATCGCTTTTTATTGTTTTTCACTTATGACGATGTGACCTGTCACTGTGACAGATGACAGATCTGTCACGCATTACGTTCGAAATATTTCCTAAACGTGACCGAAATACAAAAAAAATATATACAGCGTTGCATAATTGATTTAAACAATCGCAAAAATAATAACGAGCATTCAATTAGTACAAGCAACCACCGCAACGTACAGAATTCAAATATGTTCGGTTTTTTTTTCAATCACTAATCTTTATAATATAGCTTGCCGCCCCCGTTTGAAATCTGAACGGTTCTGATGAACAAATTGCAATGCAATGTTTTACTGACCGCTTTGCTTAGAACATGTACCAGAGATTTGACAGGAAAGGGGTAAAAACAATGGCAACATTTCAAATTGATAGAATATTATGACTTGCCAGGGCCGTGTCTCACAGCACCAGAGATATCTGGGTTTAGTTTGTTTTTTTTTAAACAGTTTTTGGTGAGTTTTTAGCGGGAAAATGACAAAACTTGTTTTCAATTTTGCTAATTCGTATTTCACTGGTCGTTGAAATGGAAAAAACGGTAGAAAAACGGAAAGGAATTGTATTTTTTTTCCATTTTGCTGAAAAACATAAAAACAGCAGCGAGGTCTGTTTAAAAATATACTTTTTCAGGAATTGATTCGGTGTGCAGTGTACAGAGTTTGAAAGATGTGCTTTCAAAAGAATCAAAGTCAGTTTAACAAAGTCCGTTAAAAAGATAACGGTCAGTTTAATGCACATCTCCATGGTAACGTCCAATCAAATACTTCCGTTGACTGGAAATATAAAAATATTAATAAACTCAAAGACAAAAATAACTGGACAAGCACATTTTCTTATAATAATAATTACTTAAGTTCAAATTTCATCAATTTTTCAATGACAAGGTTTCATAAAATCTTCCATAAAGCCACTTTATAAAACGTTTTTACGCCCAACTTCCAAGCCAGTCAAAGAGATCTATCACAAACATCCACCAACGCGAAACGAAACGTACATCTCCCAAACTTTCCAAACTTTCCAACCAAAAAAACTCCCATACGTCACTGAACCAGCCCAAAAACACCTCAAAAATATTTTAATTCACGCTCTCCCATCTCCAGGCGTCGCCACGATTAGCCCCGTGGAAACCTGGACCTCCAACCCACTGCCATGTAATCTAGCTACATTTAATGGATAGCCAATACCAGCCTTCTGGTTCACCGGCACCGCATGCACGAACTAGGGGGCGGTGGTGGTGAAACAAGGGTCTGCATTTATTACTTCAAAGTACACCTGTCAGGTGGCAGGTGTCTCAAATCTCTACCTCAACAGCCATACACGGTGAGTTCAGGTGGAACCTCCTATGCTCGAACATGCTATACCCGTGGTAACATAAGATAGCAGAATTGAGAAGCTCTGTCAGGCGATCTCAGCATCTTCATGGGTACCAAACGTTGAATCTACCATTGAACCTCCTATGCTAGACCATGATATACCCGTGGTAACATAAGATAGCAGAATTGAGAAGCTCTGTCAGGTGATCTCAGCATCTCCATGGCTACCAAACGTTGAATCTACCATTGAACCTCCTATGCTAGGCCATGATATACCCGTGGTAACATAAGATAGCAGAATTGAGAAGCTCTGTCAGGCGATCTCAGCATCTCCATGGCTATTAAGCGTTGAATCTACCATTGAACCTCCTATGCTAGGCCATGATATACCCGTGGTAACATAAGATAGCAGAATTGAGAAGCTCTGTCAGGCGATCTCAGCATCTCCATGGCTACCAAACGTTGAATCTACCATTGAACCTCCTATGCTAGGCCATGATATACCCGTGGTAACATAAGATAGCAGAATTGAGAAGCTTGTCAGGTGATCTCAGCATCTCCATGGCTACCAAACGTTGAATCTACCATTGAACCTCCTATGCTAGGCCATGATATACCCGTGGTAACATAAGATAGCAGAATTGAGAAGCTTGTCAGGTGATCTCAGCATCTCCATGGCTACCAAACGTTGAATGTACCACTGAACCTCCTGTGCTAGGCCAATTCTAGAGGGTCTGGCTCATCGGTTCCCGTGGTTTCTGCGATTTTTGCCGGAATATTATGTTTTTTCTGGTATAAAAATCAGCAATGTACTTGTGATGCCAAACAATGGTAAAACTGGTAAACTTCTTCTCTTCTTTTCAATTTTCTCGATTTCTCGCTACGTCCGTAGCATATATTGTAATTTTTTCACAAGAAAAATTTGATTTCAGCTGACAGTGAACATTTTTGAATCGATTTTATCAGTTAACGAACCGTTAGTTTGTATTTTTTTCTTGGTTGATTCACAAAAAAACTGTAAGGGCTGTTTTTCAAACGTTATTCCCTCCTGCATTTGTTTACTCCCAGAGGAACATGGTAACCATGGAGACGTTGTTAATAATAAGTGACAATAACTCAAGTGACTGTCAATCAGGTCCTTGCATTTTCATTTAAAGTTAACAAATAGTAAAATTGGTCATAAAACTTTTTTTTTGCTGTTTTGATGACTGTGGATGGAAAATGTTATCGGAAAATTGTCAGGACTGCTCAAACCTCTGAAGAAGTAACTAGTATATGTTACGAAACGTCGGGAAATTTAGTAGCCCTTTACTTAGCATTCAAAACCCAGTTCAAATAGTTTTTCTAAAAACCTTGTGCTAAGTTTACATCAAGTGGACACGAGTCTAAAAACCATCATACGTAGAATAGTAATTATTTTCATGATACTTTTGAGCCTAGATTCAAAAGAATCTAAGAAATCCTCTGCAACGCTGTCAAAATCAATGTTTACGAATTTGTTATGCTAATTTGTTGTGTTTAACGACGCACTGTTTTGATAGCGGGTCATGTCCCACTGGTCTAATAAGAGGGCTAAACCTAACCTAGCCTACAAGGGAGGGGGGGAAACCCGGTGCCGGCACGAAGCCTTCTCGAGCAAGGGGACCACCGGCTTCACGTCCCTTCCGAAGGACGGTACAACGCGAACAACAGGATTCCTCCACAAATCCATGCTGTCGAGAGGTTGATTAGCAAGGCGAGTGAAGTTGCTGTACTAACTTTCATCTCTCCAACCTCTCTACCAAACAGAACTGGTCATGTGTATGATGGTCACCCATCCAATACCTGACATAGCGCAGTGTTGCTTAACTTTCATCCCTCCAACCTCTCTCCCGAACAGAACTGGTCATGTGTATGATGGTCACCCATCCAATACCTGACCCAGCGCAGTGTTGCTTAACTTCGGTAATCTCACGAGGACCGGTGTTTCCAACACTGGGAAATGATAGACGAACAAAGAAAAGTGCACACCATTTCCCTCGCTTGGAAAAACTTATTCACCAGCTCTGTATGGCAACAGATTTTGTCCCTAAGTACCGAGTTATGCGAAACTTTTCTCCACCTCGATGTGGGTTCCAGTAAAATGATGACTTTCATTATTTCCGGAAAAACACGGCAGTTTATGCTTATAATCCGTCCACCTTGCCAGTTCGAGCGTTAACCACAAAATAAAGATTACCATAATATTAGCATGTTGTGTATGGTAAACATTTTTACTACCGAACCCAAGGAATATATTTCAAAAAAATAACAGAAAAAAAAAACAATGTCTTCACAAAGAATTCCTTCGGGCTACGTTTTACGTTCGGTCATATGATTTTTTTTTCATCGGCCATCAGTGAATGCCTTAGTGATTTCATCGAATAAAATCCCTTCCGGCGATCATTTTCATTGTGGAACATTGCATTTTTTAATAATTTTCACGGCAATGCATGAAGGAGATGGGAAAATATGAGCACATGTGTTTTTGTTTCCGTGAAGATTTCCAAGGGATGAAGCTCATGATGGTAAGGATACTCACAAGGGGTGTTACCCTATCGGGAATAACATTTTTCCCTTTTGCGATTCTGAACTAGCTTTAGAAAACATGGAAGTGCAGATCAGGAGAACATCGAATGGTTTGTCGTGTTGGAAACGCCGGTCCTTGTGAGATCACCAAAGTTAAGCAACACTGCGCTGAGTCAGGTATTGGATGGGTGATCATCATACACATGACCAGTTCTGTTCGGGAGAGAGGTTGGAGGGATGAAAGTTAAGCAATACTGCGCTGGGTCAGGTATTGGATGGGTGATCATCATACACATGACCAGTTCTGTTCGGGAGAGAGGTTGGAGGGATGAAAGTTAAGCAATACTGCGCTGGGTCAGGTATTGGATGGGTGACCATCATACACATGACCAGTTCTGTTCGGGAGAGAGGTTGGAGGGATGGAAGTTAGTACAGCAACTTCACTCGCCTTGCTTATCAAACTCTCGACAGCATGGATTTGTGGAGGAATCCTGTTGTTCGCGTTGTACCGTCCTTCGGAAGGGAAGTTAAGCCGGTGATCCCCTTGGTCTTCGACAGGAGTAAGCTACGTGTCGGCACCGGGTTTCCCTTCCTCCCGTCTAGACTAAGTTAGGTTCATCATCATCCTCACCATCATCCCACTCATTCACCGACGCCATAAGACCAGATGTCAAAACAGTGCGTCATTAAAAGCCACAAATCAATCAAAGCAATTACCATCGTAGTACTTAATCGCTTGATGGGTGCGACCAGCGACTATCAAAACACCTCATTAGTTCAGCCAGAAGACCAATTACCCGACCAAGTGTGAACTTGTTGTGGATTGTTTAGCACCCTCTTGACGACCAAACTAGTTTATACTGAATTACAAAATCATCTTGAAATACCCCTGCAATGTCACCCTCGACCAATCGATTACTCATCGGGATCGAAGTGCTTTTCAGAACACCTGAGTCCATTTTCCGGGCGGGTGCAACCTTTGTGTTTTGTAATAATACCTTGAGAGGTACACACGCTTAATGTCCAGGTGTTTAGAACGCTAGCAACACTCTAAGGGCTGTGACAGGGGTCAGATATTTGTTTGATTAGCAGTTGAATACATTACGAATGACAAAAACTATTTCAACTGGGTTTTGAATGCTAAGTAAAGAACAACTAAATTTCCCAACGTTTCGTAACTTGTACGTGTTACTTTATCAAGGGTTAAAGCTGTCCTTGATAACCCTTAATAGTTTTTGTCAAAACGAGTGCAAACTTTAGATAAAGTAGACATGAGTCTAAAAACCAGTATGCGTTACGAATGAATTATAAAATTCTCAGATTTTTTGTTGGGCCTAAGAATTAATTTTGCTTTACTAACTTTCATCCCTCCAACCTCTCTCGCGAACAGAGCTGGTCATGTGTATGATGGTCACCCATCCAATACCTGACCCAGCGCAGTGTTGCTTAACTTTCATCCCTCCAATCTCTCTCCCAAACAGAACTGGTCTTGTGTATGATGGTCACCCATCCAATACCTGACCCAGGGCAGTGTGGCTTAACTTTCATCCCTCCAACCTCTCTCCCGAACAGAACTGGTCATGTGTATGATGGTCACCCATCCAATACCTGACCCAGCGCAGTGCTGCTTAACATTCATCCCTCCAACCTCTCTCCCGAACAGAGCTGGTCATGTGTATGATGGTCACCCATCCAATACCTGACCCAGCGCAGTGCTGCTTAACTTTCATTCCTCCAACCTCTCTCCCGAACAGAACTGGTCATGTGTATGATGGTCACACATCCAATACCTGGCCCAGCGCAGTGTTGCTTAACTTTCACCCCTCCAACCTCTCTCCCGAACAGAACTGGTCATGTGTATGATGGTCACCCATCCAATACCTGACCCAGCGCAGTGTTGCTAACTTCGGTGATCTCACGAGGACCAGACTAACGGCAGCGTATAAATTTGAATTGTTTTTTGCATTTTCTTTTTTTTTAGTTTGTGTCCTCTTAGCTGGATCTTTTTCAGTTACCCACTCTCAACCTTGCCTTCAAGTGCTACAGAAAAAAAAAAAAAAAAAAAAAAATTACTAAAAAACCATATATTGAGTTATCGATATTTTAACCCTTCAATTTATTCGAAACGCGAAGATCGCTACAAAGAGATTAGTTGTTCTTCTCTATCAATGGCGTCCTAAAGAGATTGGCAAGATATCGTCTCTCAAGACAATCAGGATGACGTCACAAAATGGCGTCCAATCACCGACATTGTCTCTTTACTCCCGTGCAGTTAGTGACATGCTTTCCCGACAGAAGCACCACCGGTCATTATAGGGGCTCGAGATTTTCATTGTTTTCACAACTTTAATGGTAAAAAATTAAAAAAAAATGTGTTTTAAACACCCAAAGACTAGCATTGACATCTTAGGGACACCTGAGATTTCAGGAATTCAGCCCGTCACCAACAATGGACTACCTGACTTCAAGTTTGATCAGCTGGCTGGATCCTATGCTCTATCCAGGTTATTTGAGATCAGCTGTCTGGATCCTATGCTCTATCCAGGTTATTTGAGATCAGCTGGCTGGATCCTATGCTCTATCCAGGTTATTTGAGATCAGCTGTCTGGATCCTATGCTCTATCCAGGTTATTTAAGATCAGCTGTCTGGATCCTATGCTCTATCCAGGTTATTTGAGATCAGCTGGCTGGATCCTATGCTCTATCCAGGTTATTTGAGATCAGCTGGCTGGATGCTATGCTCTATCCAGGTTATTTGAGATCAGCTGACTGGATCCTATGCTATATCCAGGTTATTTGAGATCAGCTGGCTGGATCCTATGCTCTATCCAGGTTATTTGAGATCAGCTGGCTGGATCCTATGCTCTATCCAGGTTATTTGAGATCAGCTGGCTGGATTCTATGCTCTATCCAGGTTATTTGAGATCAGCTGGCTGGATCCTATGCTCTCTCCAGGTTATTTGAGATCAGCTGGCTGGATCCTAGGCTCTATCCAGGTTATTTGAGATCAGCTGGCTGGATTCTATGCTCTATCCAGGTTATTTGAGATCAGCTGGCTGGATCCTATGCTCTATCCAGGTTATTTGAGATCAGCTGGCTGGATCCTATGCTCTATCCAGGTTATTTGAGATCAGCTGGCTGGATTCTATGCTCTATCCAGGTTATTTGAGATCAGCTGGCTGGATCCTATGTTCTATCCAGGTTATTTGAGATCAGCTGACTGGATCCTATGCTCTATCCAGGTTATTTGAGATCAGCTGGCTGGATCCTATGCTCTATCCAGGTTATTTGCCACAGACATGGCAACTCCTAGCCAACATGCTGGCTCTCTAGACATATTGGCTCCGCCATGCACCTGCGTCACCCGAGGGAAGTCTGCACACCTGGCTAGCCAAGTTTGCTAATGCAGGCTCGCCGATTATGTTCGGTGGCACCGCTACTCGCTAATCGTTAATCAATTGACGAGCAGAGCGGACAAGTGGAAACAAGTATTGGATATACAAACGTTAGTGATATTTAATTAAATAGATTTTGTTTGTATGATGTTGTTTGAAAGTGTACTGTTTTTTTTTCGTTGTTGTCAATGGTCTAATTACGGATGGTGCATGAAAGTTATGTATTGTGAAATTATTCATTTGGTTTCTAGTTCCTGATGTTGCTCGGGTATTGGTCCCGATAACTGTATCAATTATTTGACGGGTAAGTTAAGTTCTCGGTGTACTTGAATGTTTGAACGTAATTTAAATAATTTAAACTTTAAAGAACTTTTTACTAGTTTTCAACTAGTGAAAGAATCATGCGGACTGGTAAAATAAAGCAAAAAAATGCATCAACTTGCTTGTGATATCATTGGAGTTAAGCAACACTGCGCTGGGTCAGTTATTGGATGGGTGACCATCATACACATGACCAGTTCTGTTTGGGAGAGAGGTTGGAGGGATTGAAAGTTAAGCAACACTGCGCTGGGTCAGTTATTGGATGGGTGACCATTATACACATGACCAGTTCTGTTCGGGAGAGAGGTTGGAGGGATGAAAGTTAAGCAACACTGCGCTGGGTCAGGTATTGGATGGGTGGCCATCATACACATGACCAGTTCTGTTCGGAAGAGAGGTTGAAGGGATGAAAGTTAAGCAACACTGCGCAGGGTCAGGTATTGGATGGGTGACTATCATACACATGACCAGTTCTGTTTGGGAGAGAGGTTGGAGGGATGAAAGTTAAGCAACACTGCGCTGGGTCAGGTATTGAATGGATGATCATCATACACATGACCAGTTCTGTTCGGGAGAGAGGTTGGAGGGATGAAAGTTAAGCAACACTGCGCTGGGTCAGGTATTGAATGGATGATCATCATACACATGGCCAGTTCTGTTCGGGAGAGAGGTAGGAGGGACGAAAGTTAGTACAACAACTTCACTCGCCAACGATAAATATTTGTTGATACTATCAACAAGAATTTTACACAAAATCCTATTAAAATTCCACACACAAATCTATGATTTCCTGATTGCTCCCCCCCCCCCCCCCCCACCCACCACCCCAACACAAACACTTCAAAACATGATGGTTCAATTACGCACAATAAAATTAATTGCAGCTAAAAATCAAACATAAAATCGACAATAAAATCAACATAGCGCGCGGACAACTCGGCGATTTATTTTGCAAACATTTTTATTTTGAATGCAACAATGCACCTCGACTGTAAAGTGCATTAATTTCTGTCCCCCCCTCCCCCCCCCCCCCCCCCCCCCCTCTTGATGCAATTAAATGCAACTGGCTGGTCGTATTTTTTATCGCACGACCGTGACCAGACTTTGATTCATTTGTCTTGCTAAAGTGCATCAGACAGCTGCAAAGCGACAATCAACGTCAGATTTGATTCGTGTGAAACGCCCCAACCAGACATTATTAGCAACTCGTCAAAATCATTGACATGTAAGCTTTTCTTTGCGTTATCATCTTTTCTCGTGAATAATCCGCGATTTTACATAATCACGGGATGCATTTTGGTAAAACGCCGGCCGGCAATGGGTCACTTGTTTTTCAACTCATATTTCAAGAAGTCTGCTAAGTTATAATTCTTAAATTTAGTATTTTTAATGAAGTATTGAAATTGGTATGCCAAGAAAACGATTTTATCGATTTTACAATCGTGTATTTCTTTAATTTCTTTACTTGTGTTCCTTTAAGCAACACAATGAACATTTGGAATGAGTCGTACACAGAAGATACATAATAAATTAACCATAAATATTGGACATATTCTAGATGACATAGACCAAGTGATACCTGATGGTAGAATATATTTAAAAGCTAGTATTTCATAAATATCACTGGATTTTTATAATCTGATTTAGATGTTGATAAAAGCTATTGAATATTATTTCAGAGAGTAAACTGGATTTCGTTGCCAGGCTATCAAAATCTTTAGTACAGCAATGTCTTACGGTTTCGGATTGAAAATCACTGACAAATTAACTGAATTGAAAAATAGAAAATTATCACAAAATCCGAATCGAAACACCGAAATAAGGTCACTCTTCAAATCATCAAAAGCGAGACGAAGCCGACAAAATAACAAAACCTAACCTAACCTCAACAAAAACACGACGCTACCTTTACACAAATGACGCAGCCCTCATTCACCGCCTTGCCAAAACATCCTGATCGGTTGAAAAACAGTAGAAACCGAGCCAATATCGGTCCATTGTTGTAATCAGGATGTTTGATTAGTCTTCTAAGCTTGCTTGCCACATGCCCACAGCCTTCTGTCTTCTGTTCTAGGCGAGAACCTCCGCAGGTCTGCTCTGTTTCATTGGTGTCGGCTTTACGCTTCTCAGTGGGAGGGTAAATACTGCACCAACATCCAGTGGCGGCGGTCAGGTCACTTCGCCAAGAATGAAAAGTAAGCTAGACTTGAAAATGTGCAACCGAACCGGGATTCGAACCCGGGACCTCCCAATTTCCGGTCTGTTTATCAACTAAGCTATCCGGGCACACATGTTCCAGCTTTACGGGGTGGGATAAGGCTGAGGCGACTCGTATGGACGAATATTCCTCAAAAAATTTGCCCGAAAAATGTTTAATAATCAACGGTTAGAATAGCTGTTAAAAAAAACTGTTCCTAAAAACCATTGGTTAACAGCTTTAGCCAGAGTCACAGAGTTAATGTTTTAATTTTTGTTGAGCAAACGAGGCCGGCAACACGTGGTAACGGTAGGTGCAACCCGATGGCGCTTGCTGCTGAGTAAACGAGGCCGGCAACACGTGGTAACGGTAGGTGCCACACGATGGCGCTTGCTGCTGAGTAAACGAGGCCGGCAACGCGTGGTAACGGTAGGTGCCACCCGATGGTGCTTGCTGCTGAGCAAACGAGGCTGGCAACACGTTGTAACGGTAGGTGCCACACGATGGCGCTTGCTGCTGAGCAAACGAGGCCGGCAACGCGTGGTAACGGTAGGTGCCACCCGATGGTGCTTGCTGCTGAGTAAACGAGGCCGGCAACACGTGGTAACGGTAGGTGCCACACGATGGCGCTTGCTGCTGAGCAAACGAGGCCGGCAACACGTGGTAACGGTAGGTGCCACTCGATGGCGCTTGCTACTGAGCAAACGAGGCTGGCAACACGTGGTAACGGTAGGTGCCACCCGATGGCGCTTGCTGCCGTGTATTTTAACAAACCTCTACAATTAAATAATTATGACTCAAAATATCGCGATAAATGTTTATCAATCGTTGAGGTTAGCATTAATAAAGATTAATTGAGTGTAAACCAGTCTCAAATGCGAGTAATCTACGAGAAATAACGAAATTAAATTTCTTAACACTCGAAACGACGGTGGCTCCACCTGGCGGCATCCTACATTTTTGTCGCGGTAAAGTGCAGTCATTTTGCGGTCATTTTCTCGCCTACACACCCAGTGGTGGCGCTGTTAAGCTACGCCACTGGTGACCACGCGGTCTCGACTGTGCCATAAGAACCAGACCTCGATGTCTGGGATAAACGTAGCTGGTCTGGATACCATCACCTTGCTATGTGTGAAAGGGAACGAGCGGAAAGAGAGAGTTGAAACATTTCGACTTACAGACTCGATCAAAGCTTTACACGAGCTCGGGTGCATTTTTACTTTCAATCAATCTTTCACACTTTTTGCAGTTAAAATATTGTAGTTACATTCGCACGGCAGAACTTTGGACGAACCGGCAGCCAGACGAATCATTTCTAAATCGCAGCATCGATTTTTCTGTGTCATTATCATTCATAACCAAACATGAGCCATTTGAAATCGCACAATATGTGAAATCTGATTTAAATTTCAAACGCTTGCAATGCGCGGGGTATTTTTATCATTAGGAACACTAATAATATCTTTAAAATTGATACCCAAACGGGGAATCGAACGGTTTTATTAAACGGGTCGATCGGGGTTCGATTTCCCGTTCGGGCATCAATCATAAAATTGAAGTCCTGATGTGTTCTAAAAGTTTGATAAGACGTTTCAATTGTGCGACAGGTGATTAAAGGCTCGACCCTACGACAGATCTGACCTGAAGATTTCCGAGAAAACTTGAAGGTAAGGTAACATTTATACTTTTTCAGTCCCCACTTCGCCTTGCTTCTTTGTGGGTATTTACTGGTTGCCAAGAGACAATCTTGTCAATTACAAATCAACGTAATGTGCATGTGAATTGTTCAAACACAGAAGGTCAGGATCCCTAATTATCTACCTTTTATTTCAGTTAAACAAAGGACGATGAAAAACCTTTATTTATTCCATTGTTGCACGCGAGAAAATTGCCTTTTCCATCTCATTTGTAACATCAACAGTTCCTATGTACTTGACATGGATTCCCGTTCGGGATATTTTTAGTTCTAGCCTCAACCGTCCCAGGCTATTCACACAGATTCAAATTGTAATAAAAAAAAACTGCATTTACTAAAACTAAACCAAAAT
The DNA here is from genome assembly GCA_947568835.1 of Protonemura montana. NCBI lineage: Eukaryota > Metazoa > Arthropoda > Insecta > Plecoptera > Nemouridae > Protonemura > Protonemura montana. The sequence goes on from OX387610.1 coordinate 2,979,163, forward strand.
AAAAATCTCCTGAACGGCTTCAAGTTCAATTAATTATCCCAAATACCGTCGCCTTTTACAATACACACCCACCGACCAAAACTATTCACCAAATCCCTGCTACTCTAAAAAAAAAATAAAACTATCTCCATCACAACACCAAAAACATAATAACCTGGCCGACACGAGGGGTGGTCTCGTGCAAACCCATGATAAAAAAGAAGCCCCAGTGTATTCAGAACTAACACAAACGGGGTGGTCAGAACGCTGTCAACGCCCAGACTCTGCCACAGAGACTGGCGTACAAGGGGACCGCGCGGGGGGTGGGCAGTCCGGGGGGCGGCGGGGGCAGAAAACCACCCTCGCTTGCCCCTGCAACTCATCAACCCCTGCAGGCCAAACATGCGTCTGATGCTTTTCATGAGCTTCTTTCAGTCTCGCAATTTTGGTTCAAACACTTGTTTGTGCGTTTGTTTTCTAGTTGGCTGACTGGCTTACACTTTTTGAAACGGGATTTTTTTTATTGATATATTTGTGATGTTTAGCGGCGCACTGTTTTGACATCTGGCCATGCGGCACTGGTCTAATGGCGTCGGTGAATGAGTGGTAGATGATGAAACTAACCTAGCCTAGAAGGGAGGCAGGGAAACTCGGTGTTGGTACGTAGCCTACTCCTGTTGAAGACCAAGGGGACCACCGGCTTAACGTCCCTTCCGAAGGACCTCTCGACAGCATGGATTTGTGGAGGAATCCTGTTGTTCGCGTTGTACCGTCCTTCGGAAGGGACGCTAAGCTGGTAGTCCCATTGGCGGTCTTCGACAGGAGTAGGCTACGTGCGAACACCGGGTTTCCCCTCCTCCCGTCTAGGCTAAGTTAGGTTCATCATCATCCACTCATTCACCGACGCCATCAGACCAGTGCTGCATGACCCGGCACAAGTCGATGGTGAATTCAATGCATGCGTACGTGGTAGATACTTACGGATGAACTTTGAGTAAGAAATTGGTCAGAAAATCTGAAGTAAATGTGAATAAAAGTCTAAATCGAAGAGCCAACTATGCATCAACACCCCAACTTCATCAACCGTTCGAAATGCATCTAAAAAATAAAATAAAAAATAAAATCAGCCAGTAACTGCAGTATTAACTATAGAGCACAGATCTAGTACAGCACCACAGCACCAATGCTCGACCAGTGGAATAATTTTGTTCGGAACAGTTCGCCGAAAACTTTTGACAATTATTTAATTTCAACACCAGAGTTTAGTTTGTGTTCTCGTCAGCTGTTTTGGAATTTTGTTTTACAATCCACCGCCACCCGGGAACAACTTTTCGCTGCGGTTCTGTGCCCACAAAGCTGAAAACCAGAGGGCGGTGATTTCATCGCCGCCCTTTTTTTCGGGGTGTGAACGAGTTGAATGGAGTCAACTGCTTCTGGTAATTTACCGGTAAGATTTCTACATAATTACAATCATTTATAATGTTTTATTTTATTCGTATAACGGTTTGTTATCTATGTCCCTGGTGGCCAATACCAACATGATTGATTTTTGGTGATTAACAACGCATTGTTTTGACAACGGGTCATAACAACGGGTCTAATGGCGTCTTTGAACGAATGGGCGATGATGAACCTAACCAAGACTAGCATCCTAAGATATAGGCAAGCAAAAACCACCAAAATTGAATTAAATGATATCATAATAAATAGTTTTTAAATAATTTATTTGGTAAAATATTTACTATAACAAAGCAGATCTCAAGGAAGTAAGTTCCATCGCTACTGAATCAAGTATTTGCTCTCAAACTTATGTATGTCCAAGACAAATACCGAGTCCACGATATTTCTTGTTACTTTCAGTTGCTTCTTGCGCTTAAAGATGAAAGAAAATAGTGTAAATAATCATTTTATTAGCTCTTGTTTTGGTCAGTTGAAGCTCATGAAGTGACCAGCCAAAAGTACTTAACACCGAACCAATTGAACGAACGATTAGTTTTAAAAAATACAAATTGTGTTTTTTTTTTTAAGTAGAGACTCTTCAGAATTTAAATCATTTTTAAGAAAATAAAAAAATTAATATTTGAAGGATAATGACCTAAAAGCAAGAAGGCTTTGCGATCGGCCATTTTAACAAGCGGTTCTAGTCCTGAACATACACAACAATGTACCACTTTCCTGAGACTCATTGTTCCACCAATTATCGCCAAGAATAAGGAAGTTGTCGGCGCCCAGCGGAAGTGGAGGCACCCCTAGTTCCGGTCCACCAGCTAAGCAGCTGACTGAGTTTATGCGCCTACTATGAGACGGCTGTTGTGTAGGGTTGGCTGGGGGTCTGGATTCGCACCTGTGTGGGGGGCTCCAGCCGTGTGCAGAGCAAAGTGATTGCCGTTAGGTTCAAAGATACTATTGTGATATTCGGTTAGGTTTGAGTTGGAAGATAGAGGCTGTGATTTGTGCCTGAATAGCAGTTTGTTTCACGCATCTACAGGTTTAGCCAGAGTCACAGCGCTAATGTTAAACGTCCTACCATTGGGTTTACAGGTTTAGTCAGAGTCACAGCGCTAATGTTAAACGTCCTGTCATTGGGTTTACAGGTTTAGTCAGAGTCACAGCGCCAATGTTAAACGTCCTACCATTGGGTTTACAGGTTTAGTCAGAGTCACAGCGCTAATGTTAAACGTCCTGCCATTGGGTTTACAGGTTTAGTCAGAGTCACAGCGCTAATGTTAAACGTCCTGCCATTGGTTTACAGGTTTAGTCAGAGTCACAGCGCTAATGTTAAACGTCCTGTCATTGGGTTTACAGGTTTAGTCAGAGTCACAGCGCTAATGTTAAACGTCCTGTCATAGGGTTTACAGGTTTAGTCGGAGTCACAGCGCTAATGTTAAACGTCCTGTCATTGGGTTTACAGGTTTAGTCAGAGTCACAGTGCTAATGTTAAACGTCCTGCCATTGGGTTAACAGGTTTAGTCAGAGTCACAGCGCTAATGTTAAACGTTCTGCCATTGGGCTTACAGGTTTAGTCAGAGTCACAGCGCTAAAGTTAAACGTCCTGCCATTGGTTTACAGGTTTAGTCAGAGTCACAGCGCTAATGTTAAACGTCCTGTCATTGGGTTTACAGGTTTAGTTAGAGTCACAGCGCTAATGTTAAACGTCCTGCCATTGGGTTTACAGGTTTAGTCGGAGTCACAGCGCTAATGTTAAACGTCCTGCCATTGGGTTAACAGGTTTAGTCAGAGTCACAGCGCTAATGTTAAACGTTCTGCCATTGGGCTTACAGGTTTAGTCAGAGTCACAGCGCTAATGTTAAACGTCCTGCCATTGGGTTAACAGGTTTAGTCAGAGTCACAGCGCTAATGTTAAACGTTCTGCCATTGGGTTTACAGGTTTAGTCAGAGTCACAGCGCTAAAGTTAAACGTCCTGTCATTGGTTTACAGGTTTAGTCAGAGTCACGGCGCTAAAGTTAAACGTCCTGTCATTGGTTTACAGGTTTAGTCAGAGTCACGGCGCTAAAGTTAAACGTCCTGTCATTGAGTTTACAGGTTTAGTCAGAGTCACAGCGCTAATGTTAAAATGTTTTCGCAAAAATAGCCGCAAAATGACTGTTTTTACCGAGACAAAAATGTAGGATGCCGCCAGGTGGAGTCACCGTCGTTTCGAGTGTTAAGAAATTTAATTCGTTATTTCTCGCAGATTACTCGCATTTGAGACTGGTTTACACTCAATTTATCTTTATTTATGTTAACCTCAACGATTGATAAACATGTATCGCGATAAATTATTTAATTATAGAGGTTTTTCAAAAAAGAACGGCAGCAAGCGCCATCGGGTGGCACCTACCGTTACCACGTGTTGCCGGCCTCGTTTGCTCAGCAGCAAGCGCCATCGGGTGGCACCTACCGTTACCACGTATGGCCGGCCTCGTTTGCTCAGCAGCAAGCGCCATCGGGTGGCACCTACTTATAACACGTGTTGCCAACCTACTTTAAATAAAGGACGCTTTTAGCTCCTCAGTTTAGGGCGCTGGCAGAAACATTTGGGGGAATGAAAGGCTGGGTAATGTTTTGCCCTCTCGTTCTGACTTTGGGTCGCTATTTTTAAAACAAAATGTGTCAGTTTGTGATAATATTTGAAATGTTGTTTCAAGTTCTGCTCTAGCGACAGGATGATTTTTTGTTCCCTGTTTTTCTAATCCTGGATCTGCTTTGAGGCTGCGCTGCCACACCCGAGTTGAAGGGTGGTTTAGCGAGTTAGTTTTAAACTTGGCATTAAATTGTTGGCTGATTGTGCAAAAACATTTTAACTGCGTTTAAACGCGGTAATTATTTGGATTCAAACTGTAGAATCTCTAACTTTTAATTGACTTTCCAAGACAAGTGTTTGCAAAGAAATATTTCTTTCAAATCAAACCACATTCGATGATAATATCAATATCGATTGTGTATTCCAAATTTAGATTTTTTTTAATTTCGATGGCGAACTAAACTGCTATTTTTTAATATCATAACATTGACATGAAAAGCAAGAAAAAATACACAAATCCTATTCTTCTGTGTCACATTTTCGTCGACATTCGATCTTTTCAGCCAAAACCATGACCATTTTCTGTAGGTACTCGTGACCAACACAACTACAAGAAATTTAAACAGGAACCGAATTTGGAAATCTTTCTCCGAAAATGGGACCCGCAACCGCGAAAACGGACGCCAAACAAGACTACATGTCAACTTTATCGAGCCTTGGCACTAGTTTTCAAAAGAAAAAAAATTATATTTTTAAAACTGTGTTTTTTAATGCTAAGTAAAAAGTAAAAACCAACTAATTTTCCCGACGTTTCGCAACTTTGTCCGAACCGGAATCGGAACCAGAAGAAAATCAAATAATATCAATTCCGTACAACAATGCACCATCAATTCCCGCAAAACAATCGCAAATATCACGAAACAAATGAAAAAAAGGCATTTGTTTACTAACAAAAATTATTTGAAATGGGTTTTGAATGCTACGTAAAGGACAACTAAATTTCCCGACGTTTCGTAACTTGTACTAGTTACTTCTTCAACTAGTAACTAGTAACTAGCAACAGGTACAAGTTACGAAACGTCGGGAAATTTAGTTGTCCTTTACTAAGCATTCAAAACCCATTTCAAATAGTTTTTATTAAAACTAGTGCTAAGGATAAATCAAGCAGACATGAGTCTAAAAACCATTTAATTTCCATCACTTCCTCGAATCCTATGAATTAGAAACATAGTAACCCAACAAGACCCGTACCTTGGATCGTACATAAAGTGCAATGAGTCTCACGTACACATGTACCGAGCCATATGTTCGTCACGCGAGTGTACAGTGTTAGGAACACATGGCCGCCATCTGGCGTGGATCGCTGCAGCATTGCTGGCATCTGCACACAAGCAGCCTGCATGGCAAACTACAGTACCTTCAGGATCAGACCAGCGATACAAAATGGCCGCCATCTGGCGTGGATCGCTGCAGCATACTGGCATCTGCACACAAGCAGCCTGCATGGCAAACTACAGTACCTACAGGATCAGAACAGCGATACAAAATGGCCGCAAACTCAATCTAGCTACAAGTTATTTTAGGTTAATGTTACTATAGGACGTTGTGTGATCGGCCATTTTGATTGGAACCGTTCGCATTCTTTACAGAGTTGTATTTCTTTTAAGTTTGCTTTAATCGATTGATTTGTGGGGTTGAACGAAGCACTGTTTTGACAACGGGTCATGTGTACTTGTCTTATGGCGTCGGTGAATGAGTGGATGATGGTGAATCTAACCTAGCCTAGAAGGGAGGAGGGGAAACTCGGTGCCGGCAAGTAGCCTACTCCTGTCGAAGAGCACCAAGGGAACCATCGGCTTAACGTCTCTTCCGAAGGACGGTACAAAGCGAACAACAGGATTCCTCCACAAATCCATGCTGTCGAGAGGTTGATAAGCAAGGCGAGTGAAGTTGCTGTACTAACTTTCATTCCTCCAACCTCTCTCCCGAACAGAACTGGTCATGTGTATGATGGTCACCCATCCAATACCTGACCCAGCGCAGTGTTGCTTAACTTTCATCCCTCCAATATCTCTCCCGAACAGAACTGGTCATGTGTATGATGGTCACCCATCCAATACCTGACCCAGCGCAGTGTTGCTTAACTTTCGTCCCTCCAACCTCTCTTCCGAACAGAACTGGTCATGTGTATGATGGTCACCCATCCAATACCTGACCCAGCGCAGTATTGCTTAACTTTCATCCCTCCAACCTCTCTACCGAACAGAACTGGCCATGTGTATGATGGTCACCCATCCAATACATAACCCAGCGCAGTATTGCTTAACTTTCGTCCCTCCAACCTCTCGTCCCCTCACAACACTTGCATTGTACACTCATTGCACTCGTGTTCAATTAATAGTTTCACATAAAATCTTTTTTTTTTATCTTTTGAAGCTGCGCCGAATATTTCTCTTGAATTGAGCTCGAAGAAACCCAACACCGGGAAAAGTCTGATTTCAAGACGGAAATAAGACACTGTTTTACTCTAGTGACACGCGCATGTACTCAATGAAAGGTTTCATGAATGAAATTGTTTGTCTCATGTACTACGCGACTTGCTAAAATTATCATTGGGGGAACATTTTCACAGAAAATGTTCTTCGAATCAGTCCTCTGTTGTCGCAGTTGCTTGATTTGTGGTGTTTAACGACGCACTGTTTTGACAACGGGTCATGTGGCATTGGTCTAATGGCGTCGGTGAATGAGAGTATGATGATGAACCAAACCTAGCCTAGACGAGAGGAGGGGAAACCCGGTGCCGGCACGTAGCCTGTCAAAAAGCATCGATTAGGCTTCTTCTCTCAAGGGTTTTTTTACGGATTTTATTTTCTGAGTCATTTTTTTTTTTTAAATCTAACATAGTCTGGGTTTTAGACTCGTCTCTAGTTTACCTAACCTAACCTAACCTAACCTAACCTAACCTAACCTATCCTATCCTAACCTAACCTAACCTAACCTAACCTAATCTAACCTAATCTAACCTAATCTAACCTAATCTAACCTAACCTAAACTAACCTAACCTAACCTAACCTAACCTAACCTAACCTAACCTAAGCAATAAATTTAAAAGATCAACATCCATATTGAAAATTTGGTTCCTGAAAGCTAAAAAAAAAAATAAATAAATAAAAACTAGATGACAGGTTTAAGCTACGAAACATCGGGCAAGTTGTTGTTGGTTTTTACTAAACATTCCTAACTCAAAATTTAAATGGTTTTTTTTTCTTCTGCAAAGCCAACTTAATGACACGTTATTTTCAAATTAGCACATTTTAAAACATTCAAAATTACCACAACATTTTTCACTTCTTTAAACACTACACGCAATATAAAAGTCGTCACTCCCCAACGATACTAAAGTTGACACCAAAGTCTCACCCTTCCCAAGACATTCGAGCAATTGTCTTATCACCCTCCTTCATGGCATGTCTTAATCCTGCCGTGCCCCTATTATTACAGCAGCAGCAGGAGGAGCTTGGCCTGCAGATGTTCTTGCCAAGCACCGGAACCTTCTGCCAGCTAGTCTACAATACAAAACACCACAAGACATACCTAAAGGCGATCCGATAAATAAGAGAGATACGAAAAAACCTGCCAGGAAGTCAGCTAAATCAGCTGATCGTCAATATAGTGTGTCCCAAAAACTCTTGTGAATTCATTTTTACCCTTTTCGTTCTTTAGTTCCTTTTTATAAAGGAATAATAATTGTAAATATAGATTAATATCATATTATGAGAAATCTGATTGCAAACGCTTGCAATGCGCGGGGTATTTTCTTATAAAGAACACAAATAACCTTTCAAGAATTTATTTCCAAATGGAGATCGTTTGGGCATCAATTTTTGAGAGGGTAAAGTAGTTTTCATAATAGTAAAATATCATATTTGTTGTAACAACAAACCCCCCCCCCCCCCCCCCCCCCCACATATATACTTCCCACTAATGCTCTGTAGTTGAACATATATACTTCCCACTGATGCTCTGTAGTTGAACATATAAACTTCCCACTGATGCTCTGTAGTTGAACATATATACTTCCAACTGATGCTCTGTAGTTGAACATATATACTTCCCACTGATGCTCTGTAGTTGAACATATATACTTCCCACTGATGCTCTGTAGTTGAACATATATACTTCCCACTGATGCTCTGTAGTTGAACATATATACTTCCCACTGATGCTCTGTAGTTGAACATATATACTTCCCACTGATGCTCTGTAGTTGAACATATATACTTCCCACTGATGCTCTGTAGTTGAACATGTAAGGTACTGCGCTTGTAAATACCTCTACTCGCCTCCGATGCCTCGAAAGTGTCGCTGACGCACTCGGTGTGGTCCTACGAGGGGGTAGGATGCGGGATTCAAACTTTGCCTAACCCAAAATATGCTTACAAACAAAAAATTTACTCTGTAAATGATAATCCAAAAAAAATCCCTAATTCCCTAGCTAGCTGTCTGGCCAGAATGAAATGATAAATGACAATTGCGCCGATGTAGCCGTGTTTCACGGTCGGTCAGGCGTCGAAGTTCGCGTTGACTCGTAGATCAAGGCGCAGTCGAGCAGGCGTCGTGGTATCAAGGCGGCTCGCAACTCAGGCGTCGTAGCTCGGGACAGCGTCGCAATTCCAGATGCAATCGAGCAGGCGTCGTGGATCGAGACAGCGTCGTGAATCGAGCTACGTCGTGGTATCAAGGCGCAGTCGTAGCTCAGGGCGCGTTAGAGCAAGGCGTCGTACTTTCAAAACTTCGCTCTCCGACCGTCTCTTTGTTGGTTAGACGATGGCACAATCACGTCCGCTCAGTCCCGCGGCCTCCGCTGTCTTGCTGCTCCTACGTCCGCTCAGTTTACTCGCCTCGGACTGTCCCTCGTTTCTTCCTTGGTCTTCTTCTCGCGTTCCTCAAGCTTCCTCTCCAGATTCCACAACTCGTGACTCCATCGGCCAACCATTTGCTCGAATTTATTCTATTTTACATTTAATGAACTGCAACTAATTGGGAGAGGCACTTTGGAAAGGATAATAGGGACAGGACCTCACTGCGAGCGTCAACACATTCCTGCGATGCATGTGGCTACCCAGGCGCCCTTTACAAACCGATGCCAGAACACTTGTCTCCTCTTTCAATACTGATCGGAGATATTAACCAGACGCGCGTGGCTCGAAGCTTGTGCGCATTATGTGCATCGCACAAACCGATGCCAGAATACTTGTCACCCTTATTGATACCTAGAGAGATATTAACCAGATGGCTAGAAGCACATGGCTAGAAGCCTGGGTGCATTATGTGCACCTCACAAACATATATACTTCCCACTGATGCTCTGTAGTTGAACATATATACTTCCCACTGATGCTCTGTAGTTGAACATATATACTTCCCACTGATGCTCTGTAGTTGAACATATATACTTCCCACTGATGCTCTGTAGTTGAACATGTATACTTCCCACTGATGCTCTGTAGTTGAACATATATACTTCCCACTGATGCTCTGTAGTTGAACATATATACTTCCCACTGATGCTCTGTAGTCGAACATATATACTTCCCACTGATGCTCTGTAGTTGAACATATATACTTCCCACTTATCCTCTGTAGTTGAACATATACATATCCCAATAAAGTCGCACAGCTATTTTTAAAGTGGGAATTCCCATTGCCGCCGACCACGACAAAGATAATTTACGAGGATCTTTGTTCGATTCATGTCCATCTTGCCAGGTGTCAACATTTCAACCTGTCTCAACTCGACCATCTATAGCTGTGTTGCCAACTGACGTACCTACCTACCCCGGCCCCTTCCCATCAGGTAAAACCCAAAAGATTTGACAACGCAGCCCAATCAATCAATTCTGACAGTTGACATATTTCCGAGGTAAACATCTATACATCACTGAAACAACGGTGTACTGAAATCGATTCACCTGAGTTTTTGGCACACACTATACCATGAATCTTATAGAGTGATCTTTCTATGCTTTGCTGGAAGTATTTCGATAAAGGTTAATTGCCGAAGAAAAATGATGCTGAACTTTTCCAGATGTATGGTAATTTCTGCGACCACCTGTGCTTGTGTCTCAATATGACACAAGTTACGGGTCAAAGACTTGAATATTGATTTTAATTATGATTAGAATTCCAGATTAACTTTAGAATATTGCCTTCGGGAGACGCGGTGCTTTTGGACAGTTTGGTCGTCTCACACTTTCAAAGTGGCTGGTAGAGAAGCAAGGAGGTAAGAAAGCAGATGTGTTTCTTGAAGCAATTATCTGATTCAGAAATGAGTTCAACCTATAATGCAGATTGACATGGTTCTATACACGTTTAATATTTGAACCTGGAAGGATGGGGTTTAACTTTTCAACTGTCATTTGGAGGTCAAAGTAAGAAGTCCCATTGATATTTTGTTTGTATTTCCAAGTCACCAAATATTCCGTTTCGAAGCAAACACATTGTTAAAAACTATTTTATTCTTGTTCTTCGTGTGTTGTCATAGTTTCTTGGTTTGCAATTATTAAAATATCATTGTTTTAAAGAAAATTACTGCTCCGGTTAAAATAACACCTAAACGGCGTTTAGGAGCGTTTTAACAATTTCTTTTGGCATCAAAATAATCGAGAGACCGACGCATTGTTTGAAAGAATTCATATGTTTCTGTGAGCTAGAGATCCAACTTGTAGTTCAACATTTTGGTAAAACCCATCTTTACATCCTTAAGATGAAATAAAAAGATATATACATATATATATATATATATATATTTAAAATTTGCTGTTTTACTTAGCATTCAAATATCCCGGTTTGTAAGGATTTAATAGTTCTCAAAACTAGTGCTAAGGTTAGTTAAAACCCTACACATGAGTCTATAAAAGACAATATTAACTACCAATAATCCTCTCAACGCTCATATCGCCAGTAAGCTAAGTATAGAATAGTTCACCCAAAAATACACGCGACTAGCACATGCACTATTTTATAAAGTAGAGACAGATGACAAACCGGCCCAAATACTCTAGTTTTTTTCAAAACACACTGTCCCTGTCTCTCTCTCTCACAGTGAAAACCTGCATCACAGCTGTTCTAGCTTGCAATTCAGCCTGGCGATCCACCTTGCATTGACTTCCGCGACAACCAACATCTGCCCCCCCTTCCCCTCACGGTCCCGGTAGCACGTGCTCGATTCTAGAGCGAGGGGTACGGAGGAGGGGGGGGGGGGCAGATGGCCACATATCTGCGACAGCCGGTAAGTTGGACGAGAAGCACCATGTGCTCGTGCGTACACGGGACCAAGGGGGAGACTGCGACTTTTGATTTTTAGTGCCACGGGGTTTCGAATTTCGATATCGTTGGGTATCATACTTGGGTCACTTGGGCTCATTACCTTCATTTATTACGCTATATTCGATTGGTTTAGAACAAAACGCTGGCACGGGTGACTGAAATTAAACCTGTGGTAGCATAAGGTAGCAGAATTGAGAAGCTCTGTCAGGCGATCTCAGCATCTCCATGGCTATCAAACGTTGAATCTACCATTGAACCTTCTATGCTAGGCCATGATATACCCGTGGTATCATAAGATAGCAGAATTGAGAAGCTCTGTCAGGCGATCTCAGCATCTCCCTGGCTACCAAACGTTGAATCTACCATTGAACCTCCTATGCTAGGCCATGATATACCCGTGGTATCATAAGATAGCAGAATTGAGAAGCTCTGTCAGGCGATCTCAGCATCTCCCTGGCTACCAAACGTTGAATCTACCATTGAACCTCCTATGCTAGGCCATGATATACCCGTGGTAACATAAGATAGCAGAATTGAGAAGCTCTGTCAGGCGATCTCAGCATCTCCCTGGCTACCAAACGTTGAATCTACCATTGAACCTCCTATGCTAGGCCATGATATACCAGTGGTAACATAAGATAGCAGAATTGAGAAGCTCTGTCAGACGATCTCAGCATCTCTATGGCTACCAAACGTTGAATCTACCATTGAACCTCCTATGCTAGGCCATGATATACCCGTGGTGACATAAGATAGCAGAATTGAGAAGCTCTGTCAGGTGATCTCAGCATCTCCATGGCTACCAAACGTTGAATCTACCATTGAACCTCCTATGCTAGGCCATGATATACCCCAGGCAACATAAGACAGCATAACTGAGAAGCTCTGTCAGGCGATCAAGAAGTGTCAATTTTTTTCCTTGTGTAATAGAGAAAGGTGCAAAACTGTGAATTATTATACCTTCATGGTGTGCGCGAATATGATGAGGGTCACACGGTACGACATAGTGGTGCACATGCTATCGAACTTTTATGCCAATTTTAGCTCACAGTTGCAAGAGTTGGAATAAGGGCAAAAAACGCATAGGTAAAATGTTTTCACTATATACGGGATATGCTTAGAGTTTGGTTAGAACTCATTCAACGATCCAAATTTAGAGTATTTCTGGCTGAACTGTCTATTTAGAAACCTAAAAAAAACAGCTGATACACAGCCTTCTAGCAACATGCACACATACAAGTTCAGAAAGGCCGTGTCCCAGCCATTTTCGTTTGTCGTTTTTATCCTAGATAGACAGTAACTTCAAACATGTTTCTTGGTTTATTTTAATGTTTGTCCTCAGTCCTTTTACACAAAGCAGCGTAGCGGTCAAAACCCTCTAGAGAGAGAGAGTGAGAGAGAAAGATACAACAATTAATTTTACGACCTAGTCTAGCTCATAATAAATTTGGCGTTGCGTACTAGATACGTTGGGAATATGTCGCATGTTTTCCTGAACCCATTTCAAGTATCCTATACGATACTCTAAGTGTACACCTACCTTGCCTGTCAACAAAGATATGCATATGCCATATTATTATCTGCTTAATGGCAAACTGTGACATGTGGTGAACAGATGATCACAATTAGACGAAACGAAACAGCTGATGATGCAACGCGTCCGAGCTGTGGTCTGGCACGACATGGCAGCGAAAAATGTGTCAAATCTGACATTTTCTGTCATTGAAACCTGAGTATTTAAATGCTAGGTAAAACAACTAATTTTAAATATGTGTATATATATTTCTTTTTTTTGAGAATTCTTGGGGATGTAAATGCCAGGTTTCAACAAAATGTTTAACCATGGTTTAACTATAAGTTTGATCTATAGCTCACAGAAACATTTCCTTGGTTAAGACTAGCTTTTCTAGTTGTTGCTTTACTTTAAAAGAACGGTTGAACTGTGACCTATGTCACTAATATTTTATATTATGCTTCTGTTACGAAGCACCGAGAAACAATTCCGGTTTGTAAAAATGTCGAGACCTCTTCTCGCAAAGGTAACCAGAAAAAGTGCGTATTAGCCGTTTATGAATTTAAATTTTTCATTTCGTTGTCGAATTTTAATATATTACAGTATAAAAAGCGTTCGAAACGTTGTAATTTTATAAATATTTAGTGGGTCTACATTTTAAAACAGCTGCAAATACGCTGTAATCAATTAGCATTAACGAAAGCTACCACGTGGAATAGCACCGATCATAAAAAAGTGTCAAATTCTTGCGATTATTATCGTTTTGGTTCGTAGACAGATTTAATTACATAAGTAATTAGTAATTAATTCACTAGACAAACGTGACTTAAACCATAGAAATCAAAAATATTATTACAAACATATATATCTTACCTTCCAAGCCAGATCGTTGAGCGATTTTTGAAAAATCTTGACGAAATTTATCCACAAAACTAAGGTGAAACAACGGAACTGTTTTAAAACGCACTGGTTTATTCTCTTAACTGACTCTTTAACGGTTCGTTAAGGCAAACCCTTGTGTTGGCTGCGTGAATATTTACGCTGCTTGTTTTGGCCACGCCGCCTGGTCGAGGCTTGCAACTGTCAGACGACCTCCAGCTACGGGTGCTGTCGGCCTAATGTTGCTACCGCTGCTCGCAGTCGACCTGGCAGCTGGCGAGACGAGCGTCGGCGTCGGCGTCGGTATGGGGCGTCGGTGGACGGCGCATGGACGGGTCGCGGGGAGTTGGAAGTGTTTTTTGGGTTTGAGGATTTTTTCAATGTGACTTTTACGATTTTCTGTACGATTTTTTTTTGTACACATTTTGTGAATTTTAACGATTGTTTCTGTGTGTGTGTGTGTTTTTTAGTGTCGTTAAGATTATTGGATGTGAATTTTTACGATTTTTTTTATGTGAACTTAACATTTTTTTTTTTTTTTTGAGCTGTCAGTTTTACAAATTTTTGAACTGAATGGTTGTGAGCATTTTGTAAATTTTAACGTTTATTTGCATTTTTTTTTGTGTGGTTTAACGAATTTCTTCCTAAAGTTAACGGTTTTCTTAAGGCAGTTAAATTAACGGCCTCGTTTGCTCAGCAGCAAGCGCCATCGGGTGGCACCTACCGTTACCACGTGTTGCCAGCCTCGTTTGCTCAGCAGCAAGCGCCATCGGGTGGCACCTACCGTTACCACGTGTTGCCAGCCTCGTTTGCTCAGCAGCAAGCGCCATCGGGTGGCACATACCGTTACCACGTGTTACCGGCCTCGTTTGCTCAGCAGCAAGCGCCATCGGGTGGCACCTACCGTTACCACGTGTTGCCAGCCTCGTTTGCTCAGCAGCAAGCGCCATCGGGTGGCATCTACCGTTACCACGTGTTGCCGGCCTCGTTTGCTCAGCAGCAAGCGCCATCGGGTGGCAGCTACCGTTACCACGTGTTGCCGGCCTCGTTTGCTCAGCAGCAAGCGCCATCGGGTGGCATCTACCGTTACCACGTGTTGCCAGCCTCGTTTGCTCAGCAGCAAGCGCCATCGGGTGGCACCTACCGTTACTACGTGTTGCCGGTCTCGTTTGCTCAGCAGCAAGCGCCATCGGGTGGCATCTACCGTTACCACGTGTTGCCAGCCTCGTTTGCTCAGCAGCAAGCGCCATCGGGTGGCACCTACCGTTACCACGTGTTGCCGGCCTCGTTTGCTCAGCAGCAAGCGCCATCGGGTGGCATCTACCGTTACCACGTGTTGCCAGCCTCGTTTGCTCAGCAGCAAGCGCCATCGGGTGGCACCTACCGTTACCACGTGTTGCCGGCCTCGTTTGCTCAGCAGCTAACGCCATCGGGTGGCACCTACCGTTACCACGTTTTGCCGGCCACGTTTGCTCAGCAGCAAGCGCCATCGTGTGGCACCTACCGTTACCACGTGTTGCCAGCCTCGTTTGCTCAGCAGAAAGTTTAATTTTAGCTCCTACCACAAACTAAGTTAAATATTTAACGAAATCTCTGACTGCATATGGATTCCGAGTGCATTTGATAATATTTTTATCAATGAAATAACAGTAACAAGTATTTTTATTGGATCTATTTTTCAAACTTCAGTCACTTGTGTTTGACTTGGCCAAAGATAAAGGCAAAAGAATAAAAAAAAACCTTCTTCCTCAAAAGCGACAAATGTACTGCAAAATAACGTAAACAGAACATAAATCGCTTGGTTAATTATTTCAAATTTTGTGCAACATCGAAAACATCAGGTTAAATCAACTGTCTACGAATTTCTGTCAATTGCTATCTTGGAGCCAAACTATTCAACGCCCTACCAAAAAATGTCAAAACCATGAAAATTAAATTTCTGTCTTGCAACAGAAATTAAAAGAGTATCTAATAACAAAATGTTTTTACTCAATAGACGAATACCTTGATTCTGTATGATGTACTTATTTATAGGTATTTATTTATATTATATTTATATTTGTATATTGTATTTTTGTATTTTACTGACGTATTCACATCCATGATCAATCGAATAAAAAGAAATTATTATTATTATTATTATTATTATTATTATTATTATAATACCTAGGAGACCAAAATCCACAGCCCCCTTTACATGGCACGAGCAAAAACCGAATCCCCCTCAAAAAATATTGGCATAACCACGGAAAAAATCACCAAAAAAACACGACCAATTTATCATTGAATCAATTCGGACCGTACCCGAAAAAAAAACCTGCCAAAAGCAGCCCAATATTTCCTCTTTACCATCCATTTTTTAACCCCATTCAAGGGCGAGTCGCGCTATGTTCAGGTATTTAGCAATACAAAGAGAGTGCTAGGGGTGGGGGTGGTTGGGGTGGGGGTGGTTGGGGTGGGGGTGGTTGGGGTGGGGGTGCTTGGGGTGGGGGTGGTGTTAATGTATGGTATCGAGTGTTCTGCTGGCATGGCGCGTAGAGGGTTGGCTAGGGGATTGAGGGGGGGGGGGGAGATCGCTCTTCTATGCTCTTTGATGGCTCTCCGAGCTGTCAAAACCAGTCTCTTGGTTTCCATAGGAACAAGATGTACCCCCCTCCCCCACCCCTCGTGTCGCCCTCTCTACATGTTCGTGGCAGACATTTATCAAAATAATGGAGTGTTAATTGGTTGCTAAGAGAGAATTACTTGTTATTTGGTTGCTAAGAGAGAATTACTTGTTATTTGGTTGCTATGTGAGAATTACTTGTTATTTGGTTGCTAAGAGAGAATTACTTGTTATTTGGTTGCTAAGAGAGAATTACTTGTTATTTGGTTGCTAAGAGAGAATTACTTGTTATTTGGTTGCTAAGAGAGAATTACTTGTTATTTGGTTGCTAAGAGGGAATTACTTGTTATTTGGTTGCTAAGAGAGAATTACTTGTTATTTGGTTGCTATGTGAGAATTACTTGTTATTTGGTTGCTAAGAGAGAATTACTTGTTATTTGGTTGCTAAGAGAGAATTACTTGTTATTTGGTTGCTAAGAGAGAATTACTTGTTATTTGGTTGCTAAGAGAGAATTACTTGTTATTTGGTTGCTATGTGAGAATTACTTGTTAATTGGTTGCTAAGAGAGAATTACTTGTTATTTGGTTGCTAAGAGAGAATTACTTGTTATTTGGTTGCTAAGAGAGAATTACTTGTTATTTGGTTGCTATGAGAGAATTACTTGTTATTTGGTTGCTAAGAGAGAATTACTTGTTATTTGGTTGCTATGAGAGAATTACTTGTTATTTGGTTGCTAAGAGAGAATTACTTGTTATTTGGTTGCTAAGAGAGAATTACTTGTTATTTGGTTGCTAAGAGAGAATTACTTGTTATTTGGTTGCTATGAGAGAATTACTTGTTATTTGGTTGCTAAGAGAGAATTAATTGTTATTTGGTTGCTATGAGAGAATTACTTGTTATTTGGTTGCTATGAGAGAATTACTTGTTATTTGGTTGCTAAGAGAGAATTACTTGTTATTTGGTTGCTAAGAGAGAATTACTTGTTATTTGGTTGCTAAGAGAGAATTACTTGTTAATTGGTTGCTATGTGAGAATTACTTGTTATTTGGTTGCTATGAGAGAATTACTTGTTATTTGGTTGCTAAGAGAGAATTACTTGTTATTTGGTTGCTAAGAGAGAATTACTTGTTATTTGGTTGCTAAGAGAGAATTACTTGTTATTTGGTTGCTATGAGAGAATTACTTGTTATTTGGTTGCTAAGAGAGAATTACTTGTTATTTGGTTGCTATGTGAGAATTACTTGTTATTTGGTTGCTATGTGAGAATTACTTGTTATTTGGTTGCTAAGAGAGAATTACTTGTTATTTGGTTGCTAAGAGAGAATTACTTGTTATTTGGTTGCTATGTGAGAATTACTTGTTATTTGGTTGCTATGTGAGAATTACTTGTTATTTGGTTGCTAAGAGAGAATTACTTGTTATTTGGTTGCTATGAGAGAATTACTTGTTATTTGGTTGCTATGTGAGAATTACTTGTTATTTGGTTGCTAAGAGAGAATTACTTGTTATTTGGTTGCTAAGAGAGAATTACTTGTTATTTGGTTGCTATGAGAGAATTACTTGTTATTTGGTATTTGGTAAGCATTTTCAATAACACCTTTATAAAATCGCAAAAAAAACACGTTTCTTAGTAAACGGGTTGACATTTTTCAAAGAAAATCAATTAATCCTGAACAGTTTTTCTTTTAACAATTATAAAAAAAACATAAATAACTCTGAACTAATCCAGTTTTCCTCGCTTTCCAAAAGCTCCGATCTACAGCCAACTATCGCGATGGAAAACATTTTCATCGCCGGCGCCGACTAAAGGGTGGTCTGGTGGGATCCCGGGGTCTGCCAGTGACGTCCTAGATATATTGATATGAACACAAGAAAGTTGAGGAGCAAATGAAGTTGCAGTCAGTCGCAGGATCTCTTCGTAGCATGCTTCCTGACTCTGATAGTGGCATGTGAAAAATCACTGCTACAACAATAAGAAGCTATCGTGGCTATCCGGGCCCTTCTCTACCACATCTATATATATATATATGTCACGTGTTTTCAGCTGTATATTTGTGCGAAAATATCGTTGGAAATGAGAGAGGTGAATGGTGAAAAGTTGAGACTGAAATTGAGTAATTTTCTCTCGTTTTCTGAGACTATTATATCAATGGCTGGTACATCATTATTCGTTCGTTGGCTGTATCGGAGTTGCAAAAATCTGTGTGAATCTGGTAGCTTCCCTCTAAAAAAAAATCGCACCTTTAATTCGACTAGATAAAATGCAGTCTTCATTTTGTTGCAAAAAGCTACGGATCGATTCGTTCATTAATTGGATTCTCTATTCGCGTGGCTTTGATAGTTTGATGATGATTGTTATTTGATAAATGAACAAAAAAAAAGGGTCTAATGGCCAAATCTGGCGTCGAGAATCGAGAACTATTCTCTCTGGAGATATTGCCGAAGATATATTGATTTGATTTTCATCATTTATTGAACTTGTTCGTAAGCGTATCAGTGATAAAATTTACTGTTGTCATTCAATGAAACAACCGATTGTAATAAATTGCATCTTTGGAAAGCCGCACGTTTCCAATGAGAGGAAGAAGAAACCTCTTGTGTCAAAAATGTACCTAAATGGCCGATACCTGACATATATCAACCATAATTTCACCCGGCAAGTAAATACATCAAACCAACACTGTCACTAATCCACAACAAGTATACTAGCCCTAATTATTATTATTATTATTTGTGGTGTTTAACGACGCACTGTTTTGACAACTGGCCCTGCGGCACTGGTCTAATGGCGTCGGTGAATGAGTGTATGATGATGAGGATGATGATGAACCTAACCTAGCCTAGAAGGGAGGAGGGGAAACCCGGTGCGGCACGTAGCCTACTCCTGTCAAAGAGCACCAAAGGGACCACCGGCTTAACGTCCCTTCCGAAGGACGGTACAACGTGAACAACAGGATTCCTCCACAAATCCATGCTGTCGAGAGGTTGATAAGCAAAGCGAGTGAAGTTGCTGTACTAACTCTCATCCCTTCAACCACTCTCCCGAACAGAACTGGTCATGTGTATGATGGTCACCCATTCAATACCTGACCCAGCGCAGTGTTGCTTAACTTTCATCCCTCCAACCTCTCTCCCGAACAGAACTGGTCATGTGTATGATGGTCACCCATCCAATACCTGACCCAGCGCAGTGTTGCTTAACTTCGGTGATCTAACGAGAACCGGTGTTCCCAACACGACAAACCGTTCGGTACTAGCCCCAAAAACCACGTGAACAAATCGAAACAAAACATTATCAAACTAGCTGCGAGCAAGTGAAACGGGCTTTATTTTTAGCGAGCAATAATACAACAAACGTCTCGCGTCTAACGAGCAAAGCATTGCAGCACATATGTTGTTTGCGAGGAGTCAGCTGTTCTCGACAGCTGCCAAGCAACAATCAGAGGTCGCCGCCTTCGGACGAAGCACACGCGCCCATGACCGCACCGCAGTCTGTACCGACGCCACGTTGGACCGCTCTGCGTTTGGTAAATGACAAGAAAATCGTGTTGCTGAGACTCGTTTTCCGCTTATCATCGATGCTAATTTCAATATGACCGGCCAACTGTCGCGTAGGCTTCGCGTGGCATATGGGTCCGCACTGGTCTGATTGTCTTACACGGTTCTTGCCCGGCTTGGATTGTGTTTCTGGTAAATTGTTTTCAGTCGCGAGATCGGATTCAGAATGGGTTTTGTGCGCGATTTTTAGCTCTAGATGTAGGTACTTACATGGGAAATGTAAATCCATATTTGACTGTACACTGCTATTGAGGCAGTTTGCCTATTGTTTCTTATAACACACTGATATTTAATTTTAATGATAAAACTAAATTAAACAAATTGAAAAAATGCCTCCTCGTCTTTATAAAAAATAGAAATACGCCTGTCTTGTGATTCGACCACAAGGGAATTTCGGTGCCTTCAAGGAGATGACAGTAATAAAATAAAATTGACAATTGGTAAAATTGCGTTTGACATTTGTATCCAATTATTAAAGATATTTTATTGTTAAGTATCACCTTTCTTATGATGGGCTTTTAAATAACAAGCTCGCAGGTGCTCACCATTGTATTTGTAATCTCGGGTGTTTCAATGCTGTAAGTCGGCAAGTACTGTTGTTAATTGCCTAAACACAACTAGACAATTAAAACGAGGAAAAAGTTGAAATCAAATATTGCCGGTGCATTGGTTCCAGCGCTGGCTGCTACCACTGACTAGCGCTACTGTACGACGATTATATTCAGATCTACGAGAAACTAGCCAGCCAATCAGAGAAGCTTAATTTCCCCCCCACTACCATTTCGCGCGGTTCGTTGAAATCTATTTCACGGCAAACTTTCAATATTTTGGGGGATGTCAAATATCCATTTCTGAACCAGACACACTTTTTTGGGAGCTATCCATACTTGCAAGTTTCAATTATTACCAATTGGTTTGCCCACAACTAAATTCCAACTCCTAATAGCTCCAAATCACCTCCAATCTTGACAGGACACCACACATCTGTCAAAATTAAAATTGCATACTTCCAAATCAACAGTCCCACAGTCTTATACTAGTAAACCATATTAGTCTACATTCCCATCTATCCTATGGCCTCCTCTTTTGGGGAACCACCCCCACACTCAACCCAATTGTATATATTGTAAAGAGCAAAAAGGTGTCAAACATTGTGGAAACCCATGGGCATATATTGAGAGGCAACATGGAAATAAACCTAATTGCGACGAATTGCGCTGACAAAGGCCCGCTCTATGTGGGGGTTTGCCTCTTCAATAAACTACCCGCTGTCCTGAAGTCGACATTGAACGACCAAAACTTTAAGGACAAACTGTTCAATTTCCTTATAAGTAATTGTTTTTACAGTTTAAAGGAATTTTTAAACTATAAGTTAACATCAGTTAATGAATAATTGTATACTGTATTTTAATTGTAATTGTAATTGTATATTTTAATGACTCACCCAATATTACAGTGTAATTCAATTTGGAGCAATAAAAATTATTATTATTATTAATTATTATTATTAATCCAGGAAAAAATATATTTCAAACCCAGCTTTCAACTCTCATATTTCCAACCCTCAAGTTCACCCTAATTTTTTTTAGCCTGCATCTTTATCCGACCCCACCCTCATTTATTCCTGATCAACTTTTGCGGTCACACCTACACCGCTGGAAACAGGAACAAAATCCGAACAACCTCAAACTCAGATGAAATCTTAATCAAATTGCAAAATGTTCCCGTTTGGGCATCAATTTTTGAGACGGTTATAGTGTTCATAATAATAAAAAACTTCAAACTCGCACTCCCACCTTGAACACAGCCTACGACACCTGAGCTCTGAAAGCCGGTCTGTGCCGTTCATCGTCAAGGTGAATAAACAAGCTAGTTTCCAAACGTGCCAATTAGACCCGTTCTAATATAACGCAGCAATTCACTTTTATACATTAGAGGCGTAGCGAAATACCAACCATTTAATATAATTTCTTTTTATGTTTACTAATAACAATAAAAATGTATGCATACTCAATTAAACGATTGATTTGTTATGTTTAGCGACGCAATATTTCGATAACGGGTCATGTCCCACTGATCCAATAACGTCGGTGAATGAGTGGGTTAAACCTAAAGTAGCCTAGAAGGGAGGAGGGGCAACCCGGTGCCGGCACGTAGCCTACTCTTGTCGAAGAGCACCAAGGTGACCACCGGCTTAACGTCCCTTCCGAAGGACGGTACAACGTGAACAACAGGATTCCTCTACAAATCCATGCTGTCGAGAGGTTGATAAGCAAGGCGAGTGAAGTTGCTGTACTAACTTTCATCCCTCCAACCTCGTCTTAGGAACACCGGTCCTCATCAGATCACCGAAGTAAAGAAGCACCACGCTAAGTAGCAACCGTTCTAGTTGTTAAGAGCCTGGCACATATCATAGCTCTGAACAAATCCACCAAACATTCGTAAAAGAAAGGTGTGGTAGGTCAAACCTAGATCAAACAGCTGCCAATTACCTACTGCAGTCTCTCATTGTGTTTTATGTTTTAATCACATTTGTAATTAGTCACGTTTTTAATCGTTCATGTTTCTATAATAAATTTTCTCCGTGTTAAATGTTTTTATGTTTTGTGCCCCTGTATTGTTCTGATTTTATTTTATCACACTTGTGGACTTGCCTCTGTTGTTGATCAATAAATAAATAATTCATCAACGCTGGGAAAATAAACTTTAGTACCTTCGTCAACAGCAATATGAGTTAGGTGTTTTAATTATTTTACCTTTATATTTTCGTTGGGCCTAATTTTTGGAAGAAAATGCATAAATTAAACTTAATTAAGTCTAACTTCGTACTAAGTTGTAACAAAGATTCGTTTCATATTTCACTGTGGAAAGAACAGATTACTATAGCATTATCTACAAATAATAAAGAAAGGGCTGGGAATTTTCAATTTCATTGTTGATGCACTCTCGATTCACTCAAAAGTACTTCTGCAAAAGTAAAATTCACCGAAACTTTCTGTTGTCCAGCCCGCTCACTTTTTACAAATAAAGCAAGCGTTCACTCAACATCAACATCACTCAACATTCAGTAAGTTTTTCTGAGATGTTGATTATTACAAACTATCGGATTTTTGCCAAACGAAATGGTTTTTCAGCAATAGGAAGTCCCATCTTCACTGTACAGGCATGCAAACCAATTGTGTCTGTACCTGAGTTTTTTTGATGTTCAAATCTTATTTATTTATTTCTTCATTCGTTTCGGAACCGTATAGGTTCCGTCAGTTGTCTGGCCTCGATATAAACAGTAATATTTGATAAGATTTAGATACATATCCTGAAGCCAAGATCCAGTATTCTGAAAGAATGGAAGAAATATTTTTAATTCTAAACCTTTTAACTTCTAAATTTTTGGTGGTGCATTCTAAAATAAAAAAATTGGTCCCAAATGGTATTCAACAAGCAATATGGTTAATAAAGGGTAAAGTTAACACGGTATTTTATTCAAAAAATATTTTATTTCCTCTCATAGCTATTACTTCTATCTGTTTAGGCAAAATATGATAAAACTATTCAATTTGATCCAGTTGGTTTGTATTGATTTATCTAGGATTGGCTTTAAAGATGGCAGAAAATACACCGGAAAGTGAGCTTGGAAGTATCGAATGTTTTCAAAACTACACAGCCCCTGAAGTATTTATTCAAGGTTTAGCAGGTATTGTGGACCAACAAGATGTAGAATCAATGATTCGTGCTCAAAAGCAAATGTAAGCTTGTTTTCATCTTCAATGTTTACCGTGAAAAAACGTATTTTTAGGTTATCTGTTTTGCTCATTTGTCATTTGGAAATTTTAGGCTTCAACGATTCGAGAAGACAAATGAAATGCTGACAAATTGCAATGCTCTTTCTGTAAATCGACTGAAGACTGCTGGCAGCGAGTTCAAAAAGCATACGCAACTTCTCGGTGAAATGAAAAAAGACTTGGACGGCATTTTCAAACGAATACGAGTGATAAAATCTAAGCTGTCAACACAGTATCCGCAAGCATTTCAAGCAGCTCAAGAAAAGAATCAGTCGATACCGGAGGATAGTGAAGAAGCAATACCAAGTTCGAGTAATGTAGATTTAGTAAAGGCTGAATCAGATCTCACCAAGATGGGACTACTAGATGAAAAAGAAGCAAATGACGAAGACGATGATTCTGAACCACGCTATCCCTTAAAAAGAGTGAACAGTTCTTCAACTGATTCTGCAAATGGCAACAGTAATAATGACACTTCACCATATACTTCGGATACTGGATAATTTTCATGCTTTAATACGTTGATAATAGCATAAGAACTGATCCAGTTCTGCTGCTGGCAATAATAGCACATTTCCATCCTGTGGAGTGGAGCGTTATTGTCTTGTTTATCATTCTAAATTGCTGAGCTGATTGGTGAATATAAATGCGACAGATCATTCTGGATTGGTAGTTCAATGTGCTCAATTGTGCTCAACGCTATTATCAATTGCCAATACATTGTACTCATGAGCTGGCTCGCACTGTTTCCTTTTTGCTCCATGTAAATTATCCACTTTGGAGCTGCAAAGACTGATAACTCGCATGTTTTCTTTATGAAAATTCTTCATTCTACTTAGTGTACATTACAACTCAAATAAACTAATATGCTCGGAAATATATTATGTATTTTTATCTCATTACCTGTCAACTTCAACAGGTTTTGAATGACGCTCACTATTTTAACTGTTATGACGTCATGGCGGCGTCGACGTAAGCTGTTGCTGATTGGTCAGAAATCTCCATTTGAAATTCTATTATTTGTTTGGATTTCATTGGGCTTGGTTGCATCTTTTCCAACGCATATTTCAACGGGCGAAATATAGAGCTACACGAAAGATAATGGATCAAAATATCAATCCCACTTACACTGCAGCTTCGAGCCACTCAAAATTAGGCGAAGAACACCAAAGTCGCTCTAAGGATAACCATGCAGTGAGCAAAAGGTAAGAATGACATTTGTGTTTTGCAACGGAACGCTGAAAAGCTGACGCCCAACTTTACGTTGCATCTCTTCCGTTTTTAGCGATACACCCTATTTATTTATTGAAGATGATTTCTTTCTTACTTCCGTCGTAATTTTAAAACAAACCTAAAAGCATGCGTCAACCTAATATGGCTGAAGTTATTTTATCAAAGTCAGTAGAATTTCTTCCAGCTTCCATGTTTAGGCCTAGGTATCATTACATGTAACTCATAATTAGACTTTAGATCACTTACACAATGCCCAACTTACAATATGACCTATTTGACTTTATACTCAAAAATGTCCTTATATTTTTTCAGATTGCAAAAGGAGCTAATGACGCTTATGGTAAGTTTACAATGAACAACTTGCCATTCTTCTCATGTTAGTAAATAATTTCAAGGTATGCAGTCTAATTTTGAGCCCGTCACATTTTGCAAGAATAAAGTGATCTTGGGTGTTTGCCGGTTCTTAACCGTTGCATTTACCGTTTAGGTCTAATTCTAGTGATTTGGGCCCAGATACCACAAGTGTGTGTTGGCTAGACTTTGCTGGCCTACTTACCAATGGCAACTGTCAATGATCTAAATCAATTATTTTCTGCTACTAAAAACCCAAATGTATTTATATGCTATCCATATTATAGTGGTAATATATTTGTAACTATTTACAAAAATGTATTTGCTTACAGATGAACTCGGACAAAACGGTGTCTGCATTTCCCGAGGGAGAGAACCTATTTAAGTGGATTGGAACCATTACAGGGCCGGAAGAGACGGTAAGTGTGGAAACCTTTCGATGACTCGAAGAATTTTACCTAACTAAAAGGAACCCGAATGAATGTAAATACTTTCGCAACCAACTATCTCTAGTTTTTATGTTTGTCTTTCAAACCCTACGTTAACATTTCGTTCCAATCTCTGTCCAAAGGTGTACGACGGTTTGACCTACAAGCTAAGCCTGGAGTTTCCGCACAGTTACCCGTACGCACCGCCAGTCGTGCGTTTCGTGACCCCGTGCTACCATCCCAACGTGGACAACACAGGGACAATCTGCCTCGACATTCTAAAAGACAAGTGGTCAGCTCTGTTTGACGTTCGGAGCATTCTCCTATCGATACAGTCGCTGCTCGGAGGTATGTTTGCATCAAATGCTATTTGGGCAGTCAGTTTGATATTGAACATGGGTCAAACGGCAGGAGATAGGTTGGGAAAGTGAAAGGATAAACGAGAATTCCATTCACCTGAATCTCGATACTAATTGGCGTTGTGTTATGAACGTTACGGCCCTTGCTATTTATTTTTAAGTTACTGGTATTAATTAGGTTTGGGATGGGTACTGTTCTACGAGCGTATGATATTTACCAATGCAAGATAAGAAAATATCTTGATGACAGATCTCGTGGTTGAATTACTGCCCTAAGAACTTAGGAAACTCAATCTTAAAATAAATTAGTGTGATTTCCTTACTTAAGTTTGTGACGTCTTCGTGATTTTCCGGTACGGGCTTTTTTCACGACACTTTGAGTCTGGGTAGCGATCGTTTAACTTATTTGTTCGAGATCACAAACTGCACTTCAGTAGATAGATTATATTCATCAACCCTGGGAGTTTGTTAGCTTCTATTACAATTTGACTTCAATTCTATTGGGAGTTTTATTAACATCTTAGATGTAAAAGAGATGAGTAGATAGAGAAATTTAGGAGTTATTAGAAAGGAAAGAGGGAATTAAAGAAGAATAAGAAGAAAATAAATATATATTTACACTTAAAGGCAGTATAGCAAGCTGTGATAAGAAATATGCCTATAATTTTGTCAAATTCTATCCGTATTTTTTTGTATCTGGATGAATTTGGGATAAGAAAAAAAAATCTGTACCCATGTCTGTAGTTTAATATCCGTATCTATTGAATGAAATAAGATTGGTGAACTGACAGGCCAGAAATATACTGAAAAACTGTATCTAACTTCCTAATCAACCAAACAACGCAGCTGCCACTTATCCATGTGGCTAAAACAAGTAATTTCTGTTTGCTAATTTATTTGTTATTATTTCAGAGCCAAACAACGACAGTCCGTTAAACCCGCAAGCAGCCACATTATGGCTCGACCAGGTGGAATATAAACGGCAACTCCATAGCGAGTATGAAAAACATCTCAAGGGTAGTAATAATGTGTAAAACTAGTAGTACAATTATTTAATTTTACAGCTGCTTTCAATTGGTGGACGTGTATATTTTTTTCACTTGTGTGTGTATAGATAATGAATTAAGAAGCCTGTCTTTCAGGTGACAACAATTTTCCAAGCTTTTCGTAAGACATTTGCAATTTTTATTAGGAACTATAATTTTTTCGATCATTTTGCAAGTTATTTTGTATTGTTATAGAATTTTAACATAAATCTGTTTTTGATGTGTATTCATAAAATATGGAGTCATTAAATGAACAATAAATTACTCTGTGTCCAAATTTCTTTGTGAACATACTTTATTTGCCTGTTCCACATGTTTGGTGTACTTAGAATTTGACCTCGGTGGCCCTTCCTACGTGAGGTGAGAGCTACGAAGCAAATTGCTCGGAATGTACTCAACTGTGCGGAATATCAGCAGGGGGCTGGAGTCGGTAAAAACACATATCAAGAGCAAAGTTATTACTCAATCTTCTGTGATAAAAAGCAACTATTCGACGGGTTTTAAGGTAGGGAAACATCTAATTGCAAAATTGTTTCCGACAATCAGCAGCCATTTTATCCCCGGGATTTCATAGAGTAAAATTAGTAACTTTTAGGTAGGTCATGTTGGTAGAACTGATCGATTGCCCCGAATTTGAAAGCACCAGATAGATTTTAAGTATTACAAAGAAATAATAATATGTGTATTGTTGTAGAACCCTATTACAAGTAATTAAAATTTCACTCATAACCAAAAAATATATATAACCGTGTTTTTAATTTGACAGGAAGAAAAAGTAGAAGTAGATGGAATCAAAATAAACTTTGTTAAAACTGGTAATGGTGAGCACGCTGTGTTATGCCTCCCTGGCGCATTGGGTAAGGAATGAAGAGAAAAATTACTTTCTACCCAAGAACTATGCTTAAGTTGTGCAATCAATTAATTAACTGTTAAGTTATTTGAATGACAACAAAATATGTAGTGGTTTTTAGCAATTTATAGACAGAAATACCAAGATGTTCTCAAATATTCAAGAAAAGCTGAGAGAAGAAGGAAACTTAACTTACCAAAGTTAAAATGGCTAGTTGTGAAGTGAGGTCTGGTCGACTTTAAACACAATCAACGGTATAATGTTTCGGCTACTGTCTTGTTCTCGTAGTGTAGCAAACAAAAACTCGTTACAACTCAATGCGTCATTTCAGCAATCGGCCATTTCAACTTCGTTTTGTCTTCTTCTCCAGTTTATATACCACCAGTCTTTTGGCACTGAAACCTATTCATATTTTAGAGAATAAAATAAAATATTGGAAGGTACTCAGTAAAATACATTTAATCCCCTGCCAACCTTTTGTAATTAAGTGCAATTTTGCAGTTGGAATTTGCATAACATATTATTTATGTTATAGCACATATTACAAAAGAAAGCAAATAGTAATTTTATGTAAAAATGTTTGGCCTTGACTGACTGGCTCAATAACACCCTTTAAGTAAATGTAGCTAAAAATGATTTTGAAATTTGTGCAAAGCAAGTTTTTTGTGCAAGTTTTCATATATACTTTGTGTTCTATGTAACAGGATCCATATGGAGCGATTTTAAGCCTCAAATAGTCGGACTGAACAAATCAAAATTCACAATTGTCGCGTGGGATCCTCCTGGCTACGGAAAGAGCCGGCCACCCGACCGTAATTTCTCCAAAGACTTTTTCAACCAAGATGCCGATCACGCTGTGAAATTGATGAAGGCCCTCGACTTGAAACGCTTTTCCCTTCTGGGATGGAGTGACGGAGGCATCACTGCCCTTATCATTGCTGGGAAATATCCTAAGAAAGTTCTGAAGAACGTTGTTTGGGGCGCTAACGCTTATGTCGTCGACGAGGAGATGAAAACATATGAGAGTAAGTTTGTTCGGGGTCTACAATCACAGCAAAATAAAATCAAAGTATTTGAATCAAAAGTCGCAATGCCTATCTGTTGAATCTTAGCGATGAGAAACCCAGAATCAAGACATCATTTGTACTGGGTTCTGACTTAAGGTACACATTTTGTCCAAATTATTGCCATTTTTTTCTCAACCTTTGCACTGTGATTCTAAGATGTTTTATTGATGTCAACAACCACTTCTCAATCGATATTTCCTATTGTTTTCAATGGTTAAAATCGAACAAATACCAGTGAATCGATTGGAATCTCTCTAGCAAAATCTCAGAATTGCCTAATTGGTGTGAAATGTGATATTTGATGACAAATCAAAGACCAGGGATTGATTGATGTAGTCAAATAATGTATCTCCAACAGAACATCAAGCAGGAAAAGATAAGATAAGTTTCATTGGTGTGGGTTCCATATCAGGATGGGGAAATAAAAGTGTTTGAAAAGGAGCATCAGACTGGAGGCAAGGAGAGTTATGAGAAGGATGAGGAGATGGAGGGAAGAAACTGCTGATAAGGGAAATATTAAAAGGCTTTTGGAAAGACCTTCAGAAATAGTTAAGGAACTGGGTTGTAAAACATTGGAAAGTAGAAGGAGAGTTGATATGATTTGTAATTTGTAAAGATATATGAAGGGAAATTGAGGTTGGAGATAATTAAATAAGTGTTTAAAGATTGACTCTCGATGAAAGGTATTGTAGAATGAATAATGATTTAAATGTGATTGTTAAAAGGAATATGAAGGACGCTGGGAAGCTTTCGTTCCTCGACAGAACTAGTAAAGACTGGAATACTTTAGTTAGACGTGTAAAACTAGACCATTTTAGAAAACAACTGAATGAAGAAAAATTTGTTTGAAAAAGTATGAAGGAGAGTAATAATGCATATATTGTATTATTAACAACACTATAACCGTGTTGTTAATAATAAAATACCCTGCGCATTGCAAGCGTTTGCAATTTAAATAAGATTTCATCCTAATTCCTAATGTATATATTGTGTTATACTGTAAATATTTACCATCAGTATTAATGTTCTATTTGTAAATTATAAAATAAATAAAAAATTACCGAGAAAAACATCACTTGCTACAACAAAAACTATTTTAAATGGGTTTTAAATGCTAAGTGAAGAACAACTAAATTTGCCAACATTTTGTAACATGTACTAGTTACTTCTTCAATGGTTAGAGCAGTTCTGACAATTTTCCGATAATAAAAGAACCACATAAAATTATAACAATTACCTACTTCAAGCTTCCTAAATGCATCTAAATAAAATTAAAAATAAATACATAAATAAAAACCATCATCCCTTGCAATAAAGTAGCTGCTTTTTTGGATTGTTAGCAGCCCCTGTAATACCAGCAGGATGAACGCTTGGCTGATAAAATGTATAGCGAATCATGGGGGCTTTTGCCGGTACTTTCTGTTCATTGAATTTTGTTTCCTTAGGCATCAGGGACGTTAGTACGTGGTCGGAACGAATGAGGGCTCCCTTGATTGAACTCTATGGAGAGAAGTATTTCACGGAAACGTGGAGTGCGTGGGTAGATGCGTTCATCAAGATCCACGCCGACGGAGGCAACATTTGCAAGGAATCGTTGCCTTTGATTGAATGTCCTACGCTTGTAGTTCACGGCGAGAAGGATCCGATGATTGCCAAGGAACATCCTAAATATCTGATGGACAATATTAAGAAATCAAGGTATGATTTTCATATTATTAACTAATTCTACATAACAATGAATAATAAAATAATAAATAAATCAATAATGGTGTTATCACGGTGTTATCATGTGTTGATTGATGATGTTATGATAGTGTTAGTGTTGATTTTTTTTTTTTTATTATTGATGATGCTTTAATTGGTTAGAGCAACACCTGCGATGGGTGGAGATCGGGGTTCGAGTCCATGTTTAGGCATACATTTTTGAGAGTTTATTATTGTCCCTAATAATAAAATACTTTGTCCATTGTTAGCGTAATTGCAATCTAAATCAGATTTCGCACATTTAAGGTATGATTGTGATGATTTTTTGTTGACATCCATTTAAAACTCTAGAAGAAGTGAACTAGAGAGATTGTTGTGGTGAAGAAGGAAAGAGAGAAGGAGCGCAACTTACCGGAGAATAAAATTGGCATCGCGTGGAGCACTTATCGAGAATTCCCGAGAATTTTTTTTTCCCGAGAAATTCATATTTAAAAGTCTGTTTTACAAAAAAAATTAATAAAAATACTTCTGAGAATTTCGACGTTTTGGTTTGTTGCCAAAATTTTAAATTCTGAACTTCTAGACCCTCGGAATTTTGGAACTTCTTGGCAATTTCTCGGCACCAATTTTCTTCTCTGGACATTTTTTTTTCCATTCTGACAACGATTTAGTATTTTCATTTTTTTAAATGCTTGTATTACATTTGTATCAAACCTAGCAGTTATATTTCTTAAAGCCGCATCATGGGAAATTGAATTAAAATGGTACAAAGTTTAATGGTTTTTAGATTCATGTCTAATTTATCTAACTTTAGCATCAAATTGAATTGCCTCTTTATTTGCCTATAGTCAATTGCTTACAGTCAAGTAAAAGGATGTGGACTCATCCAAAATAAAAATACATTATAATTATAAATAAACTAGAGCTAGTATATTTGTATATTTGTTTATTAGCTACTGACAAATACATAGTATTTGTATGGGCCTATTCTAGTAAATATTTTTATATGAAGGTAACACGGTAATATTGCACCGTTTATAACATAAAGTAAATAAAGGTGGTAAAATAGTAATAATGGTAGAGATGTATCTACTATAATATAATATACTAAAATTATAAATATAATGGTGGTAGTAGTGGTAAAAAAGTGGCTTAATGGTATAGTATTGGTAATATAATAATCTTAGGTTCTAATATGACAATAACTTATGTATAATGTCAATAATAATGGTATTGTCGTCATTGTTGGTGGGCCAGGGGGAGATGGTGAGGTGTAGAGGTTAGGTATTCCTCGAGGTTGTAGAAGGGGTTTTGGATGAGGAAGTTTCGTAGGTAGGAGTCGAAGGTGCTGCGTAGAGTGGATTCTTTGATGTGGGTCGGGAGGTGGTTGAATATTTTTGTGCATAAGTAGAGGGGACTTTGTGTGAAGAGGGAGGTGTGGTGCGGAACGATGCGAATTTCTTTTCTACTCCTGGTTGCGTGAGTGTGGATGGAGGAATTCAGGGGGAAGAGTTCAGGGTGGGATCGTACGAGGGTGCTGGCTATCTGGATTATGGTACAGGTGAGGGTAAGGATTTTATGGGTTGTGAAGTGAGGTCTGCAAGTTTTGCGGCGGGAGATGCCTGCAATGATGCGTACTGCCTGTTTTTGCATTTTAAATATTCGTTGTGCATGGGGTGAGGTTCCCCAGAAGAGGAGGCCATAGGAGAGGTGGGAGTGGAGGTGGGCATGGTACACAAGTTTTAATGAGTGGGTGTTGGTAATAGGTTTTAGTCTACGGAGGAGGAAGCAGCTGCTTTTGATTTTGTTAAGGGTTGTTTGAATGTGTTGGGACCAGTCTAGGTTGGGGGAAATATGGATTCCCAGGAATTTGGTGGTGGTTGCGCTGGGAACTACCTTGTTGTTTATTCGAATGA
The DNA here is from genome assembly GCA_947568835.1 of Protonemura montana. Lineage (NCBI taxonomy): Eukaryota > Metazoa > Arthropoda > Insecta > Plecoptera > Nemouridae > Protonemura > Protonemura montana. Next base: position 3,011,786 of record OX387610.1, read on the forward strand.
GTGGTGAGGAGTCGGGGGTGTTGTTTTTTGTGTGGAAATGGATGTAATGGGATTTGGACGGTTGAATGGCTAGTCTGTTGTGGAGGCAGTAGGAGGATATGTTGGATGTTTGCGCGTTGACCGTTTTGGTGAGGGTGGAAATTGATTGGGATTTGGGGCAGGTAAGGAGGTGGGTGGTGTCGTCTGCGAATTGAAAGAGTTTGCCTTGGTTGATAAATTGAGGGAGGTCGTTTACATAGATTAGGAACAGCAGTGGGGAGAGTACCGAGCCTTGGGGTACTCCTTGCAGGATTTCAAGGGGGGTAGAGAGGGAGGGTGGCAAACCGGGGGTGGTGGAGTTGATACTGACTATTTGGGTGCGGTTGGAGAGAAAAGAGGCTATCCATTTGTTAGGAATGCCCCGGATCCCGATGGAGTGGAGTTTGGAAAGGAGAAGGTTGTGGTCGATCGTGTCAAAGGCCTTACTTAGGTCATAAAATATGCCTATAGCTTGGTCTCCTTGATCTAGGGCGGTGTGGAGGGAAGAAAGAAATTGGAGGATGGCAGTAATGGTTGATTTGTTTTTTTGGAAACCGTGTTGGCAGCTCACAAGGGTGTTGTTGGATTTGAGGAAGGAGGATATTCGGGATAGCATTATTTTTTCTAAGAGCTTGGATATTGAGGAGAGTAGGGAGATAGGACGATAGTTATTGACGTTGGTTTTGTCTCCTTTTTTGTGGATTGGTATGATTACGTTAGACAAAGCTGTAGAATCCCATTTCATCTCTCGCAACTGACGATTTAACTTTGGTATCAATCGTGTTTCCGTCTTCTACACTCCCTGTTCAGTTCCCGGCTCTCGTATCGATTGAAAACCTTGTGTAATTCATTTCAGACTGCACGTGTTCAAAGAGGGCAAACACAACAGTACTTGTGCTAAGGTTAGATAAAGAATATATGAGTCTAAAAACCATTGTAAGTACAATGTAATTGACGAGCAGAGAATTTTAGAACTTCAACTTAATGAGCAAATTATTTACAACGCCCATTGTTGGTTGTACTGATTTTGTAGGCCCATGTGCAGCAACGGGGCTGTGGGGGACCACAGAGGCACGAAACTAAGGGATGGGGTTGCAGAATTTCAGTTGTTTTCAGCCTTATCGAGCCAGCAAAGGTGGCATCGAAAGACGTATGAAAGAGAACATTTGGGGCAAATTCAACTTTTTTTTTAGTTCGATGTTATTTTTAAGCAAATCTGTGCGTTTTGGTTAACACAAGGCGACGAAGGTAACATCTTCAACACCTACATTCATAAAGACAGTTAATTTAGTTGTATACTAATTAAAAAGCTGTGCAAAAAAACAACAGACACTAACTAGATTTACAAGTTATTGGGGAATTTGCTTTTTCGAAATATTTTTTTAAATGACTTAAAACGTGTTTGTAGTGCACTTCACGTGTTAGTTGCATGAATATCTTGTGAGCAGGGCAGAAGAATGTCGGAAACACCGAAGTCAAAGCAGTCGATTACGTTAGACAAAGCTGTAGAATCCCATTTCATCTCTCGCAACTGACGATTTAACTTTGGTATCAATCGTGTTTCCGTCTTCTACACTCCCTGTTCAGTTCCCGGCTCTCGTATCGATTGAAAACCTTGTGTAATTCATTTCAGACTGCACGTGTTCAAAGAGGGCAAACACAACATCCACCTTCGTTATGCCAAAGAGTTCAACGCATTGGTTCAAGATTTTCTATTGGAATAAACCAGGGTCCAAGGTTGACCCAAAACACCAAATATCAAATATCAAACACCTGATCCTCAAGTTTTACCGAACAAATACCTCGTTTTATTTCTGCCAATCTCATCAGCGACTTTATGGAGAGAAGTTCTCTGATGAAATGTTATGCATGCCCAATGAAGAACCATCAAAATGCAATCAATCATTGTAAAAAAGTACTATCAAGTATTTTTGATTGTGATAAATCATCCTTCTAATTTATTTACGTTTTCTAACAGCCAATAAAAATAATATTAATCTTGTTTAAACAATTTCTTCCTGGATTTTCTGCAAAGTCATACCAGTAGGAGCTGAGTTTTAAATTTAAAAAAGCTGCGTGATCTCGTGCTCCTGTTTGGTTTGTGTATACATATTTACCAAGCTTGTAAACAGATTTTTGTTTTTTAATACCTATTTGCAGAAAGTGAAACTAGACGAAACAAGCAAGATTTTTTTTTATTTTAGCCTGTGGAACTAATTTTGATTACTACACACACAGTATTTAAAATATCTTCCAACTTTAAAATCCCTCAAGCAGTTTTTGTTTACTAGCAGTTGGCTTCGAATCGAATAGATGTGAACTGTAGGAGGTACCAGATCGCCTCAACTACAAGGTCAGGCGTAATTACCCCCCAAGAATGGCTAAATTATTACTGAAAGTGATATAGAGTGATGCAGTACCTCGCATGCAATTATCAACCAAACCAGCACCTTAAAGACAACACATAACCCCAACTTAACCTCACGACTGAAATATATTCAAATAATTCAAACCAATGCGTTGGTCATACTGAACGTCTGTTCTAAAATCACTGATAATGAGTCCCAAGATTATTAATATACTAATAAGCACCTCTATGCATCGATATCATGGTAAAAATCATCTGCAGATATAAAAATCGAATAAATAATTATGGAAAATGAAATAACTTCATCTGAACAATGTCCGGTGGTCAACTTTAGCTCTGAAGTTGGTATGAATTCCATGATTTGAACTCAAGTCTACAGCTGGAGGTCGCCGAGATATTAAAATAAACTGGTAATTGGTATAATACCAATATGTGTATTCAGTATTACCTAAATACCTATACCGACCTGCGTTCAGGCTGGTGCAAATATATTTAATAGTTGGGATACCCTGAAAGCTATGGCGGCTTTAAAAACAAGTGGTCATATACCTACCGTGTCGGAGGCGTGGGCGAGTGCAGTCTGCATAATGACTCATCCTGATATGTACTTACGTCACCCCACCTTACTAATTTGCATAGGGAACCCATTTAAATGGACGGCGGCGTCGTCGCCGCAGCGGTGTGTCTTCGTGCATGGCTCTAGAATTCAGTGGCGGACACCGATAGGCTTTCATGACCATTTATGTACGCCACAGGACGTTGGGTAAATTAATGTGGTTGTATCGCCTCATTCTTTTTCCGTTAGATCCAGGGAACAAAATTATATTTTTTTTTTATTCTTTAATTGGGGTTGGTAGAAATTGTTTCAGCAACTTAAAAAAATCTCAATTCGTGTACATTTTCCGGAAAATACTTGATAAAAATTGTAGACTTGGAAATAATCCAATAGACCTGAGTAAGCTCCTACTTCTATAGACCCGAGTAAGCTCCCACTCCAATAGACCTGAGTAAGCTACTACTGCAATAGACCCGAGTAAGCTCCCACTCCAATAGACCTGAGTAAGCTTCCACTCCAATAGACCTGAGTAAGCTCCCACTCTAATAGACCTGAGTAAGCTCCCATTCCAATAGACCTGAGTAAAATCCCACTCCAATAGACCTGAGTAAGCTCCCATTCCAATAGACCTGAGTAAAATCCCACTCCAATAGACCTGAGTAAGCTCCCACTCCAATAGACCTGAGTAAGCTCCCATTTCAATAGACCTGAGTAAGCTCCCACTACAATAGACCTGAGTAAGCTCCCGCTCCAAAAGACCTGAGTAAGCTCCCACTCCAATAGACCTGAGTAAGCTCCCACTACAATAGACCTGTGTCAGAACTGTTCGTGGTGGTCCACAGTTATAGGGTTTTAGGTGGGGCATGGGTATAGGAAAGGGTGCAATTTTAGCACGCACGGCCATGGGAATGATTCATACCACTTTGTACCCCACGGCAAGCAGGTAACAATGACTAGGGCGTCAACGTTGGGGCTTTAGTTGCATGTTTCTCTTTGCATGAAGGTAATTCAGTTTATTAAATATGTGCGAAAATTTGTTTTTCGTAGCTTGGATTAGTAGTTACAGAAATAGTTTGGTTTTTAATCATTATCAGATCAACTCAACTTTTTATTGTTTTCTTTTATGACGGTGGTACGAACTTCGTTCCGATACCCCCTCCTTCCTAAACAATTTGAATCCTTGTCAACTTCAAATCAATTGTAAACATGCGTAGAGTTCATTTTCAACGAAATAGAAAAAGATTTCAACTGATTCCGGGAACAACCTTGCCTGTTTTTTAAAAGATAATGTGATATCATCGGATACCAAGGTGGCTAAGGTGGGTGGGACCACTGCTCAAAATATCGTTATCTCCATTGAGCAATAGGTGCCCTCGCCAGCACCCTTCGCAAAGAACACGCCCCTAGAGGGTCTGAGTTCTAGACCTGGAAATAGAATCGCTAGAGACGATAGTTTATCGCCCTTCTACTTTGCACCTTATAAATATCTGGTTACGAATTTAAACTGCACCCCGTTCGTGCACGGTGTAATTCGTTTCAAAGGATTCTTTTAGATAAAAGAAGTTTTACCTTGATAAGATTGTACGCCAAGGAAATGACTCAATTGTTTGAACTGTGTGCCAAAATATGATTTCTAAAGAAGCTCTTTTAAATTATTGTTATTTCAAAACGTGTAATCATGGCGAGTTGGATAATGCTTCGAAATATCTTGCTATTTATCACTTTCGATCGATTGTGTTTTTTTTTTTCATTTAACAGGTCTGCCCAACGAAATTCATCAAAAGTATACAAACTGCTACAAATTCAAAACTTTCCCAAAATAATCTGGCTTTTGTGTCAGTTAGACTAGCTTTCCAATCAATATTATCACTTTGTTAAATGCTATAGATAAAAAAAATAATCAAAAAAATAATGATAATCAATCATTTTCAAACCAAAAACGTCAGATGGCCACGTTTAGTTCCTTTACTAAATCCTTGCTAACTTCTGCGGACCGCCCATGTGATTTTAACATACACATATCGTCTTACAGGTATGACGCACACGTCATCCAGGTGTAATCACATTGTAAGTAAGCTCGACGTTATCGTATGAACAATTACCCTTACTTGAACCGAACCGAAGCCCAAACATTACTCTTATCACAACAGCTGACCAGGCTGTTATATACCAAACATCTTACGAATTAGTGACAGGTCAGTTACATTCAATTCAAATGAGGTCAGGATCAATTCTCTCCTCGCCTTTCACAATAATTCTGTAAATTAATCCCATCCTACACACATCTATGATACAGCAACCTATTAAAGTGACACCGGATGAAATCAGATATGAATGGCCGTAGTATTTAAAACCTTGATTTCAATTTTTTTTACTGATAATAAGGCAGCTACTTTAAAAAAATGACACTGTGTTATTACAAAGCTTTTATAACAGACTGCAATGAAGGGAAGTGACGTATTAGAAATGTGACATTGAATAGATTTTATATAATGACCATTGTTGGGATCTGTGATGAGTGGATTTTAATTGCTCGGTTATTGCTGCAAGCCACGAAGAAAAGCTTTGTCTTGATTGAAGCTAATTTGTGGTGAAGTCATTGTTTAAATTTAATGTCCCCTTAATTTTGTCACCATTTTAAATTGTCGCCGTGTTTTATAGCGTCGATATATTATTATAAGGTCCAATGCTTGGGTTTAGTTGTTCCTGGACTTTTGCGAGCTGAAAGTGGGAGCTTAACATTTGCTTTGCCATGAAGAAGAATCAGACGCATAGAGGGTCAATCATGGATCAATCATTGATCAATCATGGACCGCCGCCTCCTTGCGTTGAAATCACTCCACATTCTGTTTTTTAAGTGGTTTTTATCCTCAAATCCTCAAAGAGATCCTCAAAATACGTATCTTGCAAAAATAATGAATTTATACTTCACACTTGTTCGGTCCAAACAAAATATTTAAAAAAACCTTGAAAACAAATAAGTGTACATAATATTACTGTATGTATAATTAATTGTAATTAACCATATGTTACAGAAATGAGCCGACACCTCCTGCTTCCCCTAGATAGCAATGTGGATAGGTGTCAGCCGATTTAGTTCAAAATTTAAAAATATCCTATCATCGAAATTATTAAATTCACACAAAATGTGCCCCCCAAAAATCACCCACGAAGGCGTAGTTAGCTTTAAAAATAATATGGGCGTTTGAAAATGCATTATAATTAAGATGCCTGAGACAGACCGGAGTTTCGCGACTAGCAAAGTATAGATATACTTCAACAAGAGTCTGGTAATGTTATACAAATTCCAGGTCAAGAATACTTGTCTGGTTTTGATTTTCAAGTGATCCGAAGAGATCTAAAAGATGTTTCGTATTAAATATGGATATACATTTCACATTAGGAACAAACCAAATTAGTTTCTCCGCAAGAACCGACCGTAGACCAACTAACCGAAGCGAAAACAACAACCGTTTTAGGCATCTTAAATCTATGACATGCGAAAGCGAGCGTTCTTCGATCCATGCCCATAACGGGCAAAGACGGCCTCGCCATACGGGACAGAGATCTAACCAGTGTCGTAAGCCCACTTTTCCACCTACAGGTTTGCTAGGCTGTATCTCCATCTCTCTCAGCCGCGTTACCCTCGGTCATACCACCAGCAATAACTAACATTAACCCACACACACATACAAACCAAACCTACACAACCTAACTTTTTCAAGTCATTACCTTATACAGAACAAGTCCAGCAGACACGATGGTAATACATCAAAATCAGCTGTGATGTTTTTATAAACAAGTCGGCCATTTAAAGTTTAAAGATCATTTTGGGGTTAAAGGGCTGGGCCATTTTGTTTTGTTTGTTGAACGTCCATGTTTGGAGAGTTTATTTTGACAATAGGGTCTGTTGATTTTGATTATTATCTTGCTCATTCCATCTTGATATACCTATTGTTCTAATGGTTCTCCTCCTTGGAGTTCCGTCATTCTCATCAAGTACGCTAAAATCCTCTGCAAAATCATGTGTCCAAGAAGCTCAATTGGTTAGAGCAACACCCGCGACAGGTGGAGACCGGGGTTCGATTCTCCGTTCGGGCATCAATTTGTGAGAGGTTATTATAGTGTCCCTAATAATAATAAGACCATCACCCTCTTCTTGCCTATTCGCTCTTTTGGGAAAACTTTGTTGGAAAGAAACAGCTTTTTTATGATTATTTTCCTGAATAAACTCGCACAGTATTTTGTGTCAGTAATCAGTGATTACCTGTATCGCCGTTAATCAATGAAAAAAAAAATATAATCAAGCAATAATATTGCTTTGCTACGGCTTTGAAATGTCAAAGAAATTAAATTATGTCGTCGTATCACACTCAGAGAGTTCTAATATGTGTAAACAAATTTATAAATGAAGCAAACTCAATTTAAATTAGCGTTTTAATCAATTACGGAATGGCGGGAAATAATATTTTGTGCAGAAAATAAGAATATCTCCAAGAAACTCTTTTCGCCATCAAGAAAATTGATGTAAAACTACTCTAGATTAAAAAAGTGAGCTTGTCATCGAGTTAAAAATAGCCATGATTCTCGTTTCTCTTTAAGCAGTTAGACAAATAGCAATTGCGCTGTCGGTAATGTACCTGAATGTACATTTGAACATGTTTGCAAGGTGGATAGGCTTGTGTAATGTCCCTGTATAAGTCAGCCGCTCTTAGGGCATTAATGCCAGCAAGACGTGTGGGGATATTAATTAAATATGAGGTAATAATTAGAGGTTGTCGTGAAAGATCTTGATTGATTTTGGACCGATGAATGGCATTTATCTAAAATGGTATGTTGTTTAATTACTATCGCACTGAATTTGTCGGGACAAGGACAAAATTGCTTTGGAGGCATTTTGTTTGAATATAAAAAAAATTAATAAGATCAAAGATGAGATGAGCTTTATTTTGTTGAATAATACGAAATAATCGTGTGTATGATCGCTTTAAATGATTTATTATATTTATTGTTGATTACGAAGTAGGTAACAGGCAATGAATCTTCATTGTTTAAACCATCTCTGTAAAATTAACACCTTCCTCGCATTGTTTCACATCATTTCCCATAAAGTTTAAATTGTTATCTTTAGCAGTACATCCTAAATGCATAATTACTCTGTCATCTGCTAAAATGCACCGGAATTCGGTTTGAAATTCCTCTACAGCACTTCCATATAAGCGCTACTCGCAGCTTCTCAAGAATAACTACGTCATCTTAGAAGACTTTCTCCTTGTCAACTAGCTAAACAGATCCACCCAACGAATCAACTTTTCATATTATTCTATTTCTGATTGACGCCTGCCCAGCTGTATTATGAACAGGAAGTCGTTCATCGCGATGGCAGAACAAAATCGAAGATATAGCCTCTCCTGTGATGCCGACAAAGAATCAGGTCGCATGAAGTGGATTAATTTCCCGCTTGCAATGCGGAAAAGCGTCGATATTTGGGTCAGATTGGTATCACATAACTATTTTCATCGTGCATTACATCGTTTTATTTTGTTTCGATCATTTTCAAATACTGGTGGCACTCACGAAAGACTTCCGTTAGAACCACTTTGACAGCCGGTTTTTCTCATAACCTAACGGCTCGTTAATTTGTTAATTGGTTAGCAACAGCCAATCGGAATATGTTTTTTTGTTCGTTAACAGTCTGTTAATTAGTTAACGAGACGCTGAAAAACCGGCGCTAATTTTGGTAAAGATGCCCGAATTAGTCTGTCTGCATAGAGCAGGTCTGTAATCATAATAATGCCATTCTGGATAAAACCAACAAAAATTTCCGTCACTCCCTATTTGCTCTTATGGGCGAATATTGTTAAAATACTGTTTGTCAGTTATTTATTTGTTCATTCTTATCCTAATGACAGTAACCGCCAGGCTGGAGCAGCTTTCTGCGACGTTATCTCGTCAGTTGCGAGCTGAACCACAAGGTGTTCTACCCTTTTGACCTCAAAAAGGGTCACCACTTTAAGTGCCTGTTTCAGTAACCACCCCTAAGTGTACTTCGATTTTTATCCAGCACGCGTGATAAAATAATAACTAACTAATCAATAATGTAGTCCGAGTTGTGTCCGGCCGGGCGGCGTAACAAAACATACAAGCTCGACACTGTTCTGTTTTCAAATGAACACCGCGTTGCATGGACTATGGGTACAGTTTCCAAGAATCTAATAGGAACTGTGACAGCTTTCCCTATGACTCATCAGACAGTCGAGCTCAAAATCAAAAATACTTAGAGCTTTTGCCAAGCATTGAACAAAATTATAATGTCGGTGACAGGCGGTGCCTATACGGGGAGGTATAGGCATAGGGGGGTATGGTGTCTGCACCACCTGCATGGCTAGCAATATTTCAATATACCATTGAATCTCATATGCTGAAAAGTATTTTTTTTAAGTTACCTACGAAAATTAATCTGTTAAAAAAATTTGAGTCAAGAAAGCTCTAATTCCACGACTGAAAATGCTGAAAACTCAGTCAAAAATTACTTTTACCCTGTCTATATCGACACAAACCACAGTCAAAGCAGACGAGCTGGAAGTTATTTACAAAACACTTCCAAATTCCCACAATTACGAACTAGTCCCGAATTGTAAGTTACCTATCAAATGAATTACAGGTTTCAACAAGATTCTGTCCCCTTACCGCATACCAACCCTCGCCAAACCAGACAAAGACATAGACATACAAATGACTCACTACACTTGATTATGCGTGCTGCGTACAACGAAGCCAGATACGTGAAATGGCTAGTATAGCTTGGCGTAGACCGATCAATAGAACGAAGAACGTAGGTCTAGGGTTCGAGCCCAGGTCAATAACTGGAAATAGGGGCCTGCTGGTCTACTTGCTAGGTTGAACGAACTAACTAGCCAGAGCTATCTTCATCGTGGTGCCACGAGAACATCTGCAATGGATGGTTTTTTTTTTTTTTTCGTTGAGTGCGCACTTGAAATTTTGGTGCATTGATCAAGGTGGATCGATGTTTTTGGTGCAATGGACCTGTTTTTTTGCCAGAAATTTCAGGGTGTAACCGCCGTGGGTGTTGCAGTGTTACCTGCAGGGGTGCGGGAAAGGTTCGATTTCTGTGCAGCGTATTCCCTAAAGCTAAACGACTATCACTGCTGTCGGTATGAATTAAATTATTGTAATTTTGACAGCTTGGTCGAGAGGGTAAAGACATAGACGGCTGAGTGTTTGCCAAGTTTGTAACGGGATGGCGGAAGCGGGACCCTATCGTGGAATTGTTAATTTATGTTGCAGTACAGACGGATGCTAATTTTAGTTTAATTAGGTATTATGAGAATGAGTAATGTGGGTGAACTCGAATTTTGTTCGGTTTTATTTTGGTACAGAGATCAATTGCTGAGGCAAAGACTAGTTGACCCGGTGGAATAATAAAAACGTGAATTGTCATAAAAGCTATGAAGCAAACCCGATTTTAAAGCTGGGATTTTTGAAGGGATTTAAGTGAGCATAATGGACATAACGGTTTGACAGCATTTAAAAAATGACCACCAAAGCTGCTACGATAATAACAGCTAAAATATCATAATATCAAGAGGATAGTCTTGAAATCAGTTCATAACTCAATGCTGCAGTATGAAAATCATCTACACGTGAACTCTGTATCAAAGCCTACCATATTACCACTGTGATATTACCATATTTTTACATGATATTACGTTTATCATCTCAGCAGACCGGATAATTCGATCCAATATGATTGGCTGGCTTCACGCCTGGGTAAGCTTTTCGACCGACCTCGCCTTGGTTGATTACCCCTCGTAGGTTTTATTTCAACTTCTACCTCGGATACCTTAGCTTCGTTTCACACAAGTTGAAACCCAATCCCACGAGAGCCAACAATGAACAGAAGATTCACTTTAAATTGTTGTAGTTTCAACAATGCGATGTTGGATATGATTTGCTTGCTGCTGAAATGCAGTATTTGAGGTTAAAAAACGCAGTGAACTCTGGCCAATCAAGATTTTGCAAAGAAGTACTCACTTATTTCTTGTTATACTGCACTGTAATCCACTAATTAACCTAATTTTACAACTAAAATAAACTGCTAATTAAGCCCATTTTTTAATTTGTAATCAGGAATCAGGATACAGGATTAAAAAAATGTAAATTACTATAACATTGAACATAAGCTGATTATTACTACGCATCAAAATAAAATCAAAGATAACACAAGAAAAAAAATCAAGAGAAATCCTTTAAATAACCAATTTGAGAGAAAAATATCAAGATACGACCATCGATAGACTTTCACTTTCCAATTCAACCATCTTGAGGGTAAACAACCCCAATCTGACGACGCAGCTCGTCTTGAATCTCCGCAATGACCAGACTTTCTCGATGCGTCATTCTAGGACTTTCAAGCAATCCAGACAAGAGACATCTTCTTACCTCCTCCGCCTCGAAGCTCAGACCAACACTGTTACCATAATTAAACTTCTTCTTAATTGCATCAAACTCCGGCAAAGCAAACTCCTGAGTTTTGACAGTGGGAGTAGAAATCTTAGTGGGACACCAAAATGGCGATTGCAGAGTGACAGTGCCCTTCGTACCGATGACAACAGCTTCGTTCGGTAAAGTGCATCGCGTATGAGTCGACATCACGACAGTAGCACCGTTTTTATACTGTAAAACAGCTCCCATACTTAAATCGATTCCCTCCGAGTTGGTCGTGCCCACAGCTTTGATGGTAGGCATCTCGGTACCCATAACCAAAACTGCCAATTGAATGCAGTACACTCCGAGATCCAAAATCGAGCCGCCGCCCAATTCTTTCATTTTGATGCGGTCGACATTTTCGATCGGCACCCCGAAGTTGACAATCACTTGTTGGACATCGCCGATAGCACCGGAATCGATCTGTTTCTTCAGCTCGGCGTATGTAGGAAAGCACCGTGACCAAACCGCTTCCATAGCAAATATGTTATTCGCTTTCGAAAAATCCAATAACTCTTTGGTCTGTTTTAGATTCATCGTCAATGGCTTTTCGCAAAGAATAGGCTTACGGTTTTCGATCATTATCTTGGCGATTCTCAAGTGTTCCGGGTGTATAGCTCCAATGTAGACGACGTCCACGCTCTTATCTTTGGCTAACTCTTCGTAAGATCCATAAGACGCCGGAATTCCGTGGACTTTAGCGAATTCTTGAGCCGACTCTAGTTTTCTTGCCGCAACGGCGACAACCAAATGGTCTGATGCTGGCAAAACACTTAATGCAGTGACAAAATCGTGGCTTATTTTGCCGGCACTGATGATTCCCCAGTTTAAAACCATTGTTTTCAATGAGAGTTTCAGCGTTCTGGATATGAGTGCTGCTCCCTGCAAAGATCAATCACGACTGAGTTGGGTAATTATTGCTTTGGAATGTAATGTACGTTACTAAGCAGTGGTGTTATCAAATCCTTCCAGCTGATAACGGGTAATGATTATTTGTACAACTACAAAACGGAAAGAATTCATCGTCATATTGCTGGTAATCTCATATCAATGCCATTACAGAGACAGGTTTACATGGTATGGTTGCTATTCAATTCACCAAAAGGTTAGACCACAGATTAGACCATTTATTAATAAAGGGGTTCGCAATGCTAGAACCAATTCGCGACGAGTATTTACTACGGTGCAGACCATGCATCGACGAGTTGCAATCTTGCCAAAAGTCGGCACAAACTTTAAAGAGTAAAATATCACACTGCTTTGCATCCAAAAAAGGGAACGACACGTTTTTCTGTCGCGCAGACCAATGAGTTATTGCGTCCAAAACGGCACTTTCGAGTGAAATCTTGACTCCATCTTGCAAGGCATATACACCTAGTATGTGTTACTTGGAAAAATGTCAAAACTTGTTACGAGCAGTATTTTTTATCTTGCCCTTTTATGGTATGTAGAACAAAATTAGTATTATTATATTACCATCGTAGGCAAAACTCACATGCTGATAAATATCATTGCAAAAACACAGGTATGTTATTTTATTTTCACCTGAATAATCTGTCAACTTGACGTTTAATTACCGGCTACCTCAATAACAAATGAGAAGCGCAGTCAAAATTGAACAATCCACATGCCACAAGTTTCAGGGATGGGGTTTTCCTCTTTTATTCGGGACTGGTTTGGGGACTGGGATCGATTCTACGTGCTGCATATTCTCACTCTCTCTTCGTACATCTCTCCGTTTGCTCTGTTGCGATGCGTCATTCTCGGATTGCGAATTGAACAGCTGTGCTGAGTGTAGCGCCTTGGCATGGGTGTGTTTCCTCTCAAAATGTTTCCTCCTATCGTTATAATGCCTAACCATTGTTTGATACCCCGGCTAGGGATGTGTAGGGGGATGTTTTTGTGCTATTTCTACACTGGTCCTCTCTCTAGCCTCGGTTGGGGTAGGTAAGAAATATATTGACATCATTTAGCGTCGATTTCTCTCACAGTTCTGTTACAAATAATCCGTAATAAGAACCGATTTCCGAGTATATTGGCGATATGTTCGCGATAATCGTTCCAAGCTATCTATCTTGGTGCCTACCTAAATTGAATTGATTGTTGACTTATCAAATTTTAAATAAGACAGCATAATATTGACGCTCAAATAATAGACAAGCACTTGACAGGACGTCGACAATCAATGGTGCGTGCAGTTTTCGATCAATTTTCTTTCCTCGATCGAGTTTAAAAAGCAAGGTTTCCAATCCCACGCGTATTTCCGTCTCTTTAAAATGAAGTGGGTTACAGAAACACGTTATGCACTTCCAGCTATTCGTGCCATATAAGTAAATAGACGTGGGTCGCCTCGAAGATCATATGATGGCCGAGAGGGATACAATGGACCATTCTGGTGTGGCTCACGGTGCGTTCTCCCTTTGGGCTGTTTCTCAGTGTATAAACTCATGGTGGTGGGCGCCGATCGTTTGTCCTTGCGTGCGGCTCGTTGCGTCGTGTATGCAAATGTGTTCGGTGGCTCAAACAGAGGTGGGGGGAGCCTGTCTAGTCCCGTAGAAGGAGAATTTCTTGTCCGAGATGAGGAGGAGGTAGAGCCAACGTGATAACAATAAACTTACTGGTTGACAGCGGTGGCTAATTTTGGGGTTATTCGCTGGTTAATGCTAGGGAATGATTATTTTAGCACGAAAACGTGTATACACAAGAAATCAGATGGAAATTTGAACAATAACTCAAACTTATAATGCATTTAATGAATAAATTGTAAAACGTTTGAATTTTATCGAATACTAATTCATATGTAACGAATTACGATTCGGTGCTGATTTTTCTGAAGTAAAACGTCTCAATTTGCAGTCACCTTTTAAAAACTGTCAAGTTAATTAATTTAAGAAAGGAAAATAGCTCGTGCTGTCCATCCTTTGAGTTAAATCTGACACTAGGCCATGCCACGCCTTTTTTTCACTGCTTTACATGTTCATCAACACGCATTGTTCCCACAAAACAAACGAATCTAAAGCAAGAAGCAAAGGGCGTGCCCACTTGTACTTTTTCCAACAATTAAAACTGTTAGAAGTTAGTTTTTTTATATATGTAATGCGTCTACTCACAAAATAGCGACCGGCCGCAGGAAAGTAACCAAAAATATGCTAGTGATTTTTTGCGTAGGGTGCACAAGAGAATTACGTAGGTCACCAGTTTGAAACCGACCAATGAGAAGTCGCGTAACAACTGTGTGTTGGTTGAACGGGAATCCGTTGGTCGGGTATGAGACGCCGTCGTTGGCAACGAACAAGTCACTTCAGCCGCGGACGTCGACGAGTAAGCAGCAAGCTCGTGACATTGATATTAATTTTGTAACTAATTTATCAATCAAGAAAGAAAAATGAGGGAGATTGTTCACATCCAAGCCGGACAGTGCGGAAACCAAATCGGTGCTAAGGTAAATATCTTATTCTACTCGTATGTTCCTCGAGTTTTAACAAAAATCTTGACTTCTATTGTCCGGCCGGCATTACGTACGCGCCATGGAAGGGTGCGGCATTTTTAGAATCTTTATGACTCTTGATTGTGAAAATTTGGATACATCAACGCTAGCTTGTGCGGTTCTTTCCTCTTTTTTGCCATTCCAGAATGTGATCTAGTGAAATCCTTAGCATGGAAGGTCGTGATCATTGTTCGAGAGGTTTTTTTTGGGGATGACGCCAAAATTCGGCGGGAAACTAGGCTTCCTCTGCAATAACCCGTTATTGCGCAACGTTATCAATGGAATTTCGCTTGAACGGCTGATAGAATGTGACCCCGCTTATCGCCAGAATTACACTATAAAGTGCTCACTGTTAACTTCGTAGCCCCGTCTGCAACTAAAACCAACCAACCGAGTGATGAGTCACACAATTTATCTATAAAATCTACTCACTTTGCGTGACTTGCAGCGACAATCGATATATTTTCATGCTTTACGGAGGTTATTTTTACTGTCATCTCCTGCTATTTCCGTAATAGTTAGTAGGGGAAACTGTTTGAAGAGCTTTTCGGCTCTTGCCTACCTGTGTAAATCGATATACAGGCAGCTGGCAACGCGGACTGGAGCGTGTAGAGAGTGCCAGGTGTTTCTAGAACGTATATCGGGGGCCGGCTACCCTAGAAGTGGCGAGAAGTCTGTCCTGGATACATCCTCTTTCTTCTGAACTTGAAATCCCAGCAAGCTTTGCCTTGACTGAGGCTCTAGTTCTTTCAACTCGCTTCGCTGGCATTTTGCCACAATTTGTCTTAATACCTCTTGTGCTATCTAAAACGAAATTACTTCGTCCCTTCTAGCATCCAATGTCAAAATAATCAATCTTCCCGAAACTGTAGAGCGTCTGGCTAGTGCAATACGTTTGTTTAGTCTCTTCTCGTCAAATGTCCCTAGTGTTTCCGTGGCTATTTTCAGACTTTGTCAATGTTTTTCGCGCAGATATTATCTTCGGCGTGAAAAGGTTGTTGGCCGCACGTACAATTTAACGCTCCCGCGAGCTTACCAATAAAGAAACATGCCTTGAGGAATGTTTCGCTAGGTACATACCCACAAAAGATAGCGGAGTAATAAGTTCCGCTTTGTGGCCGTCGTTATAAAAATCGTTCCACGGGCATATCACTTCCATCAAGCCGGCACATTTTATTAATTAATGATGTTCATTAATCGCGTACATCGCTTGCTCATGCAGTTCGTTCCACGATCATAGGAGGTCATCGTACACATTAAAACTCTTCTTCAACATTCCCCAAGACTGCTGTCGGCAAGCAAGGCGGACAAGTAAATTAGTCATGATGCATTTCCAAGTCGGTGATGTCATTTGCCGTTAGCGTGAAATATAATTCATAGATATTATTATTGCCATGTGATTACGCCCTACCATAAAAGCGGCATGCTATCAACCCACTCCAATATCGCGTTTTAATTTCTGTCCAAGGTCTAGCTAACTTCGCGGCGTTGGTTGGAAATTGGCTTCTGATAGCGGTAGTATTTTGTAATTCCTTAGGCGGTCATGCCGAACCACCAGACTTCAGCTACTTGCTATTCTATTGTTGCGATCTCCCAAAATGGCCTCTACCCGACAATAAAATAAACGCGTGATCGCCCTACTGCATTCTTGGGGCTTAAACAATGCTGAATTCGACACATTTGTGGTGAATAATCTTATCTTTTTGACAGGTCTTAAGGGATCCTAGATACAGATCATCAGTAATAAATGCCATCGGCTAGAAAATCTTATCTAGCCATTTTGTCATGCCAGTCTTACAACTAGAACCACTAAACCCAATGCTTGTCATGTCATGCAGGCTCTAATTTAAATTGGGCCATTATGGTTGAGCCAATTTACTGAAGACTAGTGCCTCAGATTGTGAAATAGGTTCTTGTGGCACTGGACTAACAGAGACTTGTCTTTGTTTCCACAGTTCTGGGAGATCATCTCAGACGAGCACGGCATCGACCCCACTGGCGCCTACCACGGAGACTCCGACCTTCAGTTGGAACGCATCAATGTCTACTACAATGAGGCATCAGGCGGCAAATATGTACCCAGGGCCATCTTGGTCGATCTGGAACCCGGCACGATGGACTCCGTCCGCTCTGGACCCTTCGGACAAATCTTCCGACCCGACAACTTCGTCTTCGGACAATCTGGAGCTGGCAACAACTGGGCCAAGGGCCACTACACCGAAGGAGCGGAACTCGTCGACTCTGTTTTGGACGTAGTCAGGAAGGAAGCCGAAAGCTGTGACTGCCTCCAGGGATTCCAGCTGACCCACTCGCTCGGCGGCGGCACCGGATCCGGAATGGGAACCCTGCTCATCTCCAAAATCCGAGAAGAATATCCCGACAGAATCATGAACACCTACTCGGTTGTGCCCTCGCCCAAGGTGTCTGACACCGTCGTCGAACCGTACAACGCCACCCTCTCCGTTCACCAGCTGGTCGAGAACACCGATGAAACCTACTGCATCGACAACGAGGCCCTCTACGACATCTGCTTCCGAACCCTGAAGCTGACCACACCCACCTACGGAGATCTCAACCATCTCGTGTCGCTCACCATGTCGGGAGTGACCACCTGCCTCCGATTCCCCGGCCAGCTCAACGCCGATCTCCGTAAACTAGCCGTCAACATGGTTCCTTTCCCACGACTCCACTTCTTCATGCCCGGATTCGCTCCCCTCACCTCCCGCGGCAGCCAACAATACCGAGCGCTCACCGTCCCCGAGCTGACCCAACAGATGTTCGACGCCAAGAACATGATGGCTGCGTGCGACCCCCGACATGGACGTTACCTCACGGTCGCCGCCGTATTCCGAGGCCGCATGTCCATGAAGGAAGTCGACGAACAGATGCTGAACATCCAGAACAAGAACAGCTCGTACTTCGTCGAATGGATCCCGAACAACGTCAAGACCGCCGTTTGCGACATCCCTCCCAGGGGTCTGAAGATGTCTGCCACCTTCATCGGCAACTCCACCGCGATCCAGGAGCTGTTCAAGCGTATCTCCGAGCAGTTCACCGCTATGTTCCGACGAAAGGCTTTCCTCCATTGGTACACCGGAGAGGGCATGGACGAGATGGAGTTCACCGAGGCCGAGTCGAACATGAACGACTTGGTGTCGGAATACCAGCAGTATCAGGAGGCCACCGCCGACGAGGACGCAGAGTTCGACGAGGAACAGGAGGCTGAAGTCGACGAGAACTAAAGACCGCTCGTCAAGTCTCGAATCTCGCCCCTTTGATTACCTTTCGCACTCCTGAGTTCGACAAGGGAAATTGTCTTCATTTTTCTATTTTTGTATAATGTAATTTGTAAACCTTTTTTTGTTGCACTAGGCCAACCAACCCCTGTTGGATAGTAATCTGTCAAACGCTTTCAATGTATTTCAACGCATGTATGTTCAAGGTGGTTGAAATTTTTCTATGGACGTTTTTCTCTAAAAAGTGACATTCCCTATTGGTCGCTATCAGCCGAAATTTCATTTTATTCTCGGAACAAATCGGAAGAATTAATGATTACTCTTTTGCTTTCGGCTTCTCTCTTTTTGAACATTTGATATTAAGTTTATCCAGTGATGCTTTATAACGAGCTTATTGTCAAATTTACCACAAATCAAAATTAAACGGCTGATTAAATTGAAATGCAATGTGTTGTTATTTCGTGGTCCCCTCTCCCGATCCTGAGCTAAGTTGACGAGTTTTCCACTCTTTAATGAAAGATACGCATGGGATAACGATGATTGAATCTATGATTGGCTAAGTTATCGCATATAGCTAATGAAATATGACCCTCATCTAAGGTTTGGGCTTATTTCCTCGCATGTAGCTGGAACTTCAGGAAGTTTTTGGATAATATCTGGTTCCAAAAACGTATTTCAATGAATCTGAAGGTGTATTGAATTGAGTTTGAAGGTTAGGTTTTGAAGCAAAAATCTTGTAACCATGAGGTTAGGATATAAGAATACGGCTGAAATGAGCCCTGCTAATTATTGTTAGGCAACCAGTGCTACATCCAAGTGTGTAAAGTTGCATAGGTTGAACCCAATACGTGCAATCGAGAACGTGAGTAGACCAGGAGGTAATGCTTGTTTTTTGCAAAAATCAAACAAATGAAACCCTAGAATCACCATCACAATTAGATGATAAATTAGATATCCTACCATTAATTGGCTGATCATTTCACCGATATGTCTTCCAGGGATTGTAAAAAGCAAACAAGATGCCAACAAAGCATCATTTGAGTTGAACACTTGCTAAAAGTTAATAGTATTCCACTAAAATAGGTCCTGATGGTCATTCCTAAGTCATTTTAGTAGCAAATATGCGGTTGATATTTTCTGGATTCATATTTCGAATGTTTAATTCGGGAATGATTGATGAATCATGAGACAGAAGCACGATTTGCTCCAAAATCAAAGTTATTTTTGTCCCAATCAGTGACACCGAAGAGATATGACGCTAATTCTAACGTGGATTTATTACTAATTCGATCAAAAATATGTGAAATCTGATTTAAATTGCAAACGCTTGCAATGCGTAATGTATTTTATTATTAGGAACACTAATAACATCTCAAAAATTGATGCCCAAACGTGCACTCAATAGATGAGATGGTTGTAATGTTCCTATAAATAATATGTTTCGTTCGTTAACTTTTTATTTGCTTGGCAACATCCAATCAGATTTTTTTTATTTGTTAATAGTCTGTTAGTTAACGAGCCGCTGGAAAACGGTTCACAATATCGACTTCGAAGACTTGAAAGCGCTTGTACCACGATCAATCTAGTTGAAAGTGATTGGTGAAAATTAAGACCTGAAATTCTTTGCTGGTAAGAAAGTTGAGAGGTTTTGGTCCCAGACACGATTTCCCGCTCGACACCTCGATAAGAGGAACAGGAAATGACATTCCGTTGCTGCTGATAAATCTGACTGCACTCAAGTACTGGCAGTCGGCAGGGAATATTTATTGAGATGAATTGGAGCCAATTAATTTCAAATATAAATGGTTCAATGTCTGGAGTAAAGATCTTCGCCGATCTACAGCTGGCTGATCTTATATTAAAATTATAAACTGATTTATTTCACGATTTGTTAAATTATCTGATGTTAATTTGTTTTAAAATGTATTATGATTTCCCCAGCCTAGATAAATGCAAAGCAAAAGTGTGATGGTCTGTCCATACTTATTCCAGTAATGGATTATATTTAACTGTCATTTAAGATGACAAAAAAGCAAACTGTTGCAATAGATTAGAGAAATGAAGATCCAATATTTCAATTAATAGGAAACAAAATTAGGAAACAAAGGGATTATTGAACGGTTTGGCCTGTAGGAAACACTGGTCCTCGTGAGATTACACAAGTTAAGCAACACTGCGCTGGGTCAGTTATTGGATGGGTGACCATCATACACATGACCAGTTCTGTTCGGGAGAGAGGTTGGAGGGATGAAAGTTAAGCAACACTGCGCTGAGTCAGGTATTGGATGGGTGACCATCATACACATGACCAGTTCTGTTCGGGAGAGAGGTTGAAGGGATGAAAGTTAAGCTACACTGCGCTGGGTCAGGTATTGGATTGGTGGCCATCATACACATGACCAGTTCTGTTCGGGAGAGAGGTTGGAGGGATGAAAGTTAAGCAACACTGCGCTGGGTCAGGTATTAGATGGGTGACCATCATACACATGACCAGTTCTGTTCGGGAGAGAGTTTGGAGGGATGAAAGTTAGTACAGCAACTTCACTCGCCTTGCTTATCAACCTCTCAACAGCATGGATTTGTGGAGGAATCCTGTTGTTCGCGTTGTACCGTCCTTCAGAAGGGACGTTAAGCCGCTGGTCCCCTTAGTCTTCGACAGGAGTAGGCTGCGTGCCGGCACCAAGTTTCCCCTCCTTCCTTCTAGGTTAGGTTAGGTTCATCATCATCATCCTCATCATCATCCACTCATTCACTGACACCATAGACCAGTGCAGCATGGCCAGATGTCAAAACAGTGCGTCGTTAAACACCACAAAATAATAATCATCATCATCCACTTATTTACCGACGCCATTAGACCAGTGCCGCAGGGCCAATTGTGAAATCAGTGCGTCGTTAAACACCACACATCAAGAAAGGGGCCAGGGAGAAAGTGGTTTTAAAGAGTGGAATGGACGAAAATAGGGATGAAAAATGTACAAAGATTTCGGGAATGAAGAAAGGCAGGATGTTAATGGAATACTCTGACACTAAATAATTGTAGATAATTGTAATTGTAAAAAATACACTTGCTTTGTAGTTTGCGTTTCAAAAATATTCTCTAGAACCGAATACCTTGCACTCAACCATTTATAAAATCCGACCAAACGCTCGACCAAAATAAACACCTTGAAATATTAAATGCATTTGAACTTTCAACCCCAGAGTTAGCCCCGCCCTCCCCCCCCCCCCCCCCCCCTCCTTAAACACAGAGGTGACTCAACCTTGAGGGTGGTTAGCCCCTATGACGTCATATCACGTGACTACTGCCCCGAACACTCGATCCTACATTTGGGTCATCGATACACCCGCTGACTCATCGCAAAGTTGCGCCACCCTGAAAATCGATCCCTCAACCTCTTTTCTGTAAGCGACGCTGAGTTTATAGGTTTTATCAGAGGCCCATCGCTAATGTAAATCACTGTTTTATAGCCGCTAAATTATGCTAGCGACAGCCACCGTCGTTTCGAGTGTTCAGACATTTCATTTCGTTATTTATCGCAGATAACTCACATTCTAGACCCTCCAACCTCTCTCCCGAACAGAACTGGTCATGTGTATGATGGTCACTCATCCAATACCTGACCCAGCGCAGTGTTGCTTAACTTTCATCCCTCCAACCTCTCTCCCGAACAGAACTGGTCATGTGTATGATGGTCACCCATCCAATACCTGACTCAGCACAGTGTTGCTTAACTTTCATCCCTCCAACCTCTCTCCCAAACAGAACTGGTCATGTTTATGATGGTCACCCGTCCAATACCTGACCCAGCGCAGTGTTGCTTAACTTTCATTCCTCCAACCTCTCTCCCGAACAGAACTGGTCATGTGTATGATGGTCACCCATCCAATACCTGACTCAGCACAGTGTTGCTTAACTTTCATCCCTCCAACCTCTCTCCCAAACAGAACTGGTCATGTTTATGATGGTCACCCGTCCAATACCTGACCCAGCGAAGTGTTGCTTAACTTCGGTGATCTCATGAGAACCGGTGTTTCTAACATGACAAACCGTTCGGTATCCCCTGGGTAACGGGAAGAATTTAATTAGGGAACGCGATGCACTTTTCTGCAGAGAGACACAAAATTACCAGACACATTTCAGAGATATTGTTTTAAATTTCAAGCATGGGCAGCCCCATGAATTAAATTTCTAACTTTTCATGCATTTTTGTCACTAAATTTCTCAGTTTTCATGGCTCAAAATCAGACGACTGTTGCACGTGAACAGAGCGAGATACAACTTAGAAAATAATTGTTTTCTTTCTGTCCTAGGCCTTCTCTATTTATTTGCTGATAGTTTTTAAAGTTGAAATTTTTAAATTTGTTTGTGTTGCTTTGACATAAAGCGACCCAAATGTGATGTTCTTGGTTAGGGGTACTCAGATGTTGAACGTTTGGGAAACACTGGATTAGCGAAGAGGTTCAAGTGTCGTTAAAATTAATTTATTTCTAGGGGAATAAAAAATAACCAAGTATTTTGTAATTATTGTACCTACCAATGTCACAATCTTGCGTGCTACATTTTCTGAGGTTTTCTATTAAAAGTGAAGTAAAATTTATTCTTAGCTATGTGGGGTAATCAGAGGGATGTGAAATTGTGCACGAGTTTTTTAAATTATGTGCAATCCACAAGATTCAACCCCTCGGCGTCGCTGGTAAAGAGGTTTACAGTTAAATCGACGAGGGAGAGCTTCATAGTTCACATTTCAGCCACGAGCCACTTTACAGTTGAAATCTGTGGTTGAACTTTGCTACATGGTTCATGACTAGCAGCGAGTTGTAGCGGTCTAGGTTTTTAATTTTAATCTGTCGAAATGTCAAAATTAAATGTTCAAGTTTGTGCGACCTGTCATTCCTTTAGAAACATCGGTGTATTAACACTTGTATTAATTAACACTCCAAGTTTTTAAAATGATTTCCACTCTAGTTCTTCTCTTGCAAGTTGCAATACTGAATTCAGTACTAGACGTTTTTCTAGTTTCAAAAACAAAATTACCGACTTAAGATTGCCACGTCAACTGCCTCTTCGGACGCTCAGGTTTATTTATTTATTTATTTATTATATTTATTATTATTTATTATATTTATTATATATTTATTTATAGGTTTAGACCCAAACTTGCATAGAATCTTAGGGACCCAACGTAGGGGCCAACTTTTTTTTAAATTCTATGTTTAACCCAATCCATGTGGCCATTCACATTTGGAGTTCACTTTTCTTGGGAATTCCGGAAACGACACATTTCCTCTATTCAACCAAAATAGCTTCCACGAATGTGAAGATGACCAACGCGCACTTATTTTACAAAATCTACGTTTGTTGACAGGTGACATCACAGGTCAAATGGGTCAACTGCTAGCACTCTATGTGATTGAATTCGCAAAAAGAATCTTGTGATTATTAATACTATTACTTGATTTGATACTAACTTTAACCAACAACACAGGCAATAATAAAATTCTCCTCCACTCAATAACCAGATAAAGCCGTGGTCCGACTTTCTTAAAATATGGCGATATGGCTCTTTGGCATATAAACACATGTAAATATTGAAGGAGAGCCAGGTTGATAATGAGGAACCGAACCTACTTACCAACTCAGGACATCCCAGTTGTTGGTCCGGTGCAAAGACGATATGAGCTACCCCAAACAGCAAGAATAAATCCATTATTTCATGTTACCTGCTTCTTTTTCTTATAACTGTCTATTTGAATTTTTATCACTCCATTTTTTCTTAAGGTTTTCTGTACCGACCCGTGTGACTATGAGTAGTTACTGATGCTCGCAATTTTGATATAATTCTGCTTCTTGATATATTTTTGACCACAAATACTGGTTCATTTCAAGTAACTAGCACCGTTTAAATTCTTGCTCAGATGTTATATCACGTGGTGTAATGCTAGACTTGTGATTGGTTAATTTTTATGTTGTGAAGGCCTGTCATCGAGATTGAGAACCCGCCAAAAGTGTTCCTTCGAGTTACATTCATAGGTTAGAAAATGTACGTCGAAGATTTGAAAGAAGAATTCTTTGCGTTCCTGACGGACAAAAGGCTTCTACTATTCGTCAACTATGACGTAGATGCCATTTGTACTTGCAAAATCCTTCAATACCTTTTACGGTGTGATCATATTGTGTACACATTAATACCGGTGCAAGGTGTGAAAGAACTAACCGCAGCTTATGC
This sequence comes from Protonemura montana, assembly GCA_947568835.1. NCBI lineage: Eukaryota > Metazoa > Arthropoda > Insecta > Plecoptera > Nemouridae > Protonemura > Protonemura montana. The sequence goes on from OX387610.1 coordinate 3,036,189, forward strand.
TTCGAATGGGAATGATGCAAAATGTGTGATTCTTATTAATTGCGGTGGCACTATCGACATAGTGGAGGCTTTACAGCCCAGTGAGGATGTTGTCATATTTGTTTTAGATAGCCACAGACCCATCGATGTGTGCAATGTGTATAGTAGCGATCAAGTGAAAGTGTTAGGTCCTAGAGGGAATATCCCTGAATACGCGCAGATCTTTTGTGACGACAACGAGTCAGGTGAATCAAGTAGCGATGAATCTGATACCAATGATGGTGAAGACAGACAAGCAAAGAGACAACGGAAAGCAGAAGAACGAATACTCAAACGCAGGGAACGAAGACAATGGGAAGAGCAAAGAGACAAGCTTATGTTTGACTACACACAATTCACACACTATGGACCAGCCAGTGCTCAACTCATGTTTGATCTTGCAACTAAATTGTCTAACGGCACAAACGACCTGTTATGGTGGAGCATAATTGCTATGTCAGATCATCTACTCCAGGAGAAGATCGAGTCTACAGACTATGTCTTACAGATCGAAGAAATTCAAAACCAGGTTTGTTTCTCTGTGCTGGCTCCCTTATCTGACAGGAGGACATATCAGTTAAAGTTAACCTTAAATCAGTTTGAAAAGTAAATTAATACCACTTGCATATGTTTGTGAGTTAAGTGCCCTTTGAAAATCATTCGGTGCTATTCAGTTTAATTGTCAGTTAGCACAAATTAAATGTGTAGCTGGAAAACTACATCGATACTAAAACATTTCTGTGCTTCATTCCAGGTCTGCCGGCTGAACCCTGACAACGATGAGCCAGAGACAACTGGCGTACGCATCAGTTGTAGTCAAGAGCTCCGTCTTTTACTTCTTCGCCATTGGACAGTGAAAGAGAGCTTGCATTATTCTCCGTACTCTGCTTGTGCACTTCGGTGAGACTTGCTGGCATAGACCTTGGAATAGATTAGATTTGAAGCTAATGGAGGACTGCCCTGTGAACTGGCAGCACTGTCAGTGACTAATGGCAAGAATCCGGTGGAGAATTTGATTGGCTTGAATTAGCAGCTGGCAACAGGTAGCAAAACTGTGACCAGGGATCTGGCAAGCACTAAGGCTGTTTGTTTACCGATGTGGTTTCGTCTCGGTTACGAGAATTGGCAAACAAATTCCTGACTTCCTACCTAACTTACGATTTTAATCTACGTCTGAAAACTTTCCTACTAAAAAGTTACTTTTATAGCACCAACAATCAATTTTTTTTGTCAAATTCAATAAAATACAATAGCTAAACATTATGAAAGTTAGTACAGCAACTTTACTTGCCTTGCTTATCAACCTATAGACAGCATGGATTTGTGGAGGAATCCTGTTGTTCGCGCTGTACCGTCCTTCGGAAGGGACGTTAAGCTGGTGGTCCCTTCGGTCTTCGTCAGGAGTAGGCTACGTGCCGGCACCGGGTTTACCCTCCTTCCTTCTAAGCTTGGTTAGGTTCATCATCATCATCCACTCATTCACCGACGCCATTAGACCAGTGCCACATGGCCAGTTGGTATGCTAAACACAACAAATGAATCGATGATGCCCACTTAACGCTTGCCCGCTTTCAGAACGTGGTCCCTCAAAGGAGAGAAGCGGCTGGCCAAGCTGCTAGCGCAGATGGGGCTGCCGCTCTCGCAGGCGCGGCAGAAATTCACCGCCATGGACCTGGCTTTGCGGTCGGAATTCGAGGAAATGCTTACCAAGGTCAGTACATGTGCGATGTTGTTTGTTGCCTCCGCTTACATGTTGGGTAATTCCACATCGAATATACAAAAAAACAAATACGCGACCAAATTTAAATCTAAAAAATTGTAAAAAATCAAGTAAAGTAAGGGTAGGACAGAATTAAATTTTTTTTTTTTTTTTTTATCTTGCACCTGACTTGTAGATCTGAGTAAGAATATTGGAATCCATAGCTATAACGGTCTCCCAAACTACCTCAGAACACTTGATATAAGAAAGAACTTGTATAAAAGCAAACTAAAGAACTACGAACAAAACCACGTATTCTTTAGCGTTAAAGAATATCCAGAGGAAATAAACTGTAAGTGTGATGAAGGCAAGAGTTGTAAATTGTGATTTGAAATTTATAAACCTGACTATTTCCATAACTCCAGTTTTATTCTTAAAACCTTGATGGAGTGAGCTTTCACCCTGTAAATTGTATTATCACGTATGTGCTATGGGAAATAATGATAAATAAATAAATAAAACAGAACCCAATACAACAGTTTTAAAGTAAGTTCCGATGAAAGCAACAAGCGTTACCTCGATTGTAACCCCAGGTGGCTCAGACCGACGAGTTCAACCTCTCGAACGTGGCGTACCCGAGCTTCTGCCTCCGCCACGGCTACCGCACGCGGATCTCAGCAACAGACCACGCCCTCGCCTTGCTAGCGCTGCTCGAGATGGGCGGAGCTGATCGCAGTCCTCGGCAACGATTCATGGACGCCCTCGACGCTCTCGATAGGAACAACGTTACGTTGCTTGGCTCTGCCATCGAGTCGGCCAAAAAGATGACCACACTCATCTTCAAGCAGGTAATGTGATCTGGAAGCTTGCATCACCGTAGTTAAACAACACTGCGCTGGGTCAGGTATCGGATGGGTGACCATCATACACATGACCAGTTCTGTTCGGGAGAGAGGTTGGAGGGATGAAAGTTAGTACAGCAACTTCATTTGCCTTGCTTATCAACATCTCGACAGCATGGATTTGTGGAGGAATCCTGTTGTTCGCGTTGTACCGTCCTTCGGAAGGGACGTTAAGCCGGTGGTCCCTTTGATCTTCGACAGGAGTAGGCTAAGTGCCGGCACCGGGCCAATGAGGTTGCTGTGCTAACTTTCATCCTCCAGCCTCTCTCCCGAACAGAACTGGTCATGTGTATGATGGTCACCCATCCAATACCTCACCCAGCGCAGTGTTGCTTGACTTTCATCACTCCAACCTCTCTCTCGAACAGAACTGGTCATGTGTATGATGGTCACCCATCCAATACCTGACCCAGCGCAGTGTTGCTTGACTTTCATCACTCCAACCTCTTTCCCAAACAGAACTGGTCATGTGTATGATGGTCACCCACTTAATACCTGACCCAGTGCAGTGTTGCTTAACTTTGGTGATCTCACAAGAAACAACACTCTTAACCTAGACGCCATAATAGCCAAACTATAATAAAAATAAAAACTTTGACCTATTGTCTTGTACGCGACGATGCGTAGGTTCAGAGCCTGATCGAGCGCCGCCAGGTGATCTCGACCGGACCGTTCCTGATCGTGGTTCTGCAAGAAGGTTCGCTGGACGCTCGGCAACTGGCACGGCCGCACATGCTCACGATGCTGGCGCAGTTAACTCTACGCGCGTTCGCGGGCAACAGCACTCGACTGTCACGCATGCCCCTGGTGGTCAGCGGCCCACTAGACATCGAGGCAGGCACGTGTCTAATGGTAAGTTAACTCGCGGTAACGTTGTCATTTGGCAGCTATTTTAGCCGCCATGGTATGGTATTGTGCTGCTATATTGTAGAAAGTGAAATAATCTACCAAAAGGTGTTGCTCTATCCAGTTGTCTCTGTTTCTGCACCAATTTCTGAGAGGTTTGAAGTGTTCCTAATAATAAAATACTTTGCGCATTGCAAGCGTTTGCAGTCTTGTCTGTCATAGTGAACGAGGTAAGGTTGAAAGCAATTATTTGACAGTGAAACTTGAGCAGGAAGTATATTCCTTCAAATCAGCGTTAATATTTCATGCTCTGCGGCAGGTCGGAGTGCCGCCCGTGAGTGAGGACAGCTGCCGCAGTTTCTTCGGCAAGGCGTTTGCGCAAGCCGCCGAGAAGGCCAGCTTCAAGGTCACCGCAGACAACTTTAACGCGAGCATCGTGCAGATCCCGACGGCCAATCGCGTGCGATTCTTCGACTCGCTCGTCAGCCTGCTCACGTGAAAAACCAGGCATCGTGGTCTCTGCAGAAAACTTAAACATCTACTGAGAGATTCTTTGATGATCTGGTGTTCATTGGACAGTGTTTTTTTAGTTTTCACAGACCTATTTGGAGAGTATAAACTTAGACAAGGTTTCATCTTTTTAGCAACTCTTTCCAAAGCGTGTTCGACTGGGTATGTGACTATGCCCCAGTGCAACTTTCACATGTTCGACTGAGCATATGTCTCTGCCCCTGTGCAACTTTCACGTGTTCGACTGGGCATGTGACTCTGTTCCAGTGCAACTTTCACGTGTTCGACTGGGCATGTGACTCTGCTCCAGTGCAACTTTCACGTGTTCGACTGGGCATGTGACTCTGTCCCAGTGCAACTTTCACGTGTTCGACTGGGCATGTGACTCTGTCCCAGTGCAACTTTCACGTGTTCGACTGGGCATGTGACTGCCCCAGTGCAACTTTCTCGTGTTCGACTGGCAGAGTTGCTCGCTCTTGGGTCACTCTTGGTGCACATTTCTTGCTCTAAGAATTTTGATGGTACAATTGTAAAACAAATTAATGCACTGACAGCTAGTGATCACGTGTTTGGGTGGGAGCGCTCTCGCTCGGAGCTGGTGCAAACCCGGTGGAGAGCATGACGTCATCGAGCAAGTTTCAAACTTGCCCTGGCCTGAATGGCCGGTCGGAAACGACAATAAGGTGTCGGATGAAACAAATTTCAAAGACAGAAACATCTGTGGAAATATGAACTTCAGATTAAAGAATATGGTAAGAGAAGAACCTCATGTCTACGCTATGTCCAGTTATGTGACTGCCAGCTAAAGACTTAGCCACGCACTCAGTCTCTTCTGTTATCTTAGCATGCAACCGTTGTTTTATTTGGTTATTGTGAGGCAGCTGTGATGGAAGGTGCTGTTGGGGAGAATGTGAAGAAGCACCAAAACCAAAAGTAAATGGGACTAAGATGGTTTTTAGACTCATGTCTACTTAATTTATCTTTAGCACTAGTTTTAAGAAAAACTATTTGAACTGGGTTTTGAATGCTAAGTAAAGGGCTACTAAAATTTCTGACGTTTCGTAACATGGACTAGTTACTTCTTCAGGGGTGATGTGATGAGTATATGTTGCGAAACGTCGGGACATTTTAGTGGCCCTTTACTTAGCGTTCAAAACCCAGTTCAAATACTTTTTCTTCAGTGGGACTATTTTTGTAAATCACTTAAAATAGTTGATACGGTCTAAAAGCTGGTAAATGAATTGAAAAGATCGCAGAAAAGAACAGCTCTGTTTAATCATCAGTCATCTGTTCTTACACGAACAAGGTAAAGTTGAAACGCTTTTATTGCCCCTCATGATATTTTGCCACCGCCATTTCTACCTCGGTCCGCTTCGATTCCTTTCCTTCTCTTCCCTAATTCATTGGCAGCACCTCATTGATATATTTCATGATATTTTTTTTTCAATCTGCCTCTGATTTCTGTTACAAATTACGTGTATTTGTTTAACATCGTCCAAAAGTATTGCAATTAACACGATGTGAAATTAGATGCAAATGCATATGTTTTCAAGTGGGTTTCGCTGTCAAGCAATGATATCTTCTCTTGCATAATTTGCGGGTGCCTTGAATTCTTTCAAGTCGTCTTTCCTGGTTTGTTACTACCCTTTTTACCGATGCAATTTGTATTTTTATGTGTTTATTAGACAAGCTGTGTGATGAGTTTGTAATTGCTAACCTTTTGGCAACTGCCAGCTTTGCCAACTTTGGTGAGAGCCTTTATCCTGGCGTCTGTACTGGCTGTAACACTATGAAGTATAATTTGTATTTTGGTTAATGAAATTAAACAAATGAAATTTTAATCAACAATTGACTTTGTTCTGACACACAAGTACGAAAACTGAATCGAAAGAAAGAAGCCGCAGGCTGGACCAGCTTTTCTTGGTTAGCATAAAGATGTAAAATCATTTAAATCTTTAAAGAAAATAAAGAAATGTGAGGTTTATCTCTGAAATCAAATAGAGATACCTTAACATAAAGTATTTTTGTCTGTCTTACCCATTTATTTTTTTGTGAGACGGGAGGGAAAGAAAAATTTGCCTTTCTTTTAGCTATCAAGTTGTTGCATTAGTGATAAAAGTTACAAAATACATGGGAACATATTGAAAGTTTGTTCAGGTGATATCTAAAGATGTATTTGAGCCAATATTTGATGGTGTCCACTTTCTTGGATAAATTCTGGATTGTTGCCAATATAAAGAGAGGCAAGACCAAAGTGAAGGACTTGGACTTGGACTTGAGATGCCTGGAAACTTTGTCCCATGTTTTGGATGGTGGCAGACTTGGAGTTGTGGTGTTCTGGGATAAAAAAAAAAAAGATTATACATGAGATCAAAGCACAAATAAATATTAAATTCAATTTGGTATAATAAATGATTTGTTTTTATATTTTTTTCGAGGTAGATAACGTGGACATAGAGAGCACATTTTCCGAGGTATATTCTTTCCAAGCACTTTGCAGTTCGCTCTGCTTTGATCTGTCGTCATGATCCGCCTTACAATCGGCTGCAAGCGCCACTCAGCGGAAAAATCCACCTTCGCGAAGCTGCAACAAAAGATATTGCTTTATTAGCGAATACTTTATTGGTGAAAGTAAAGTACGGAACGTACCGAGCGGTGAGTGGCAGGCTGCGGTAGGGGAAAACTTGTTTGTTAATGTTACGGCTGTTGACTTAATCACTGGCGAGAAGAGACTGATTGCTGAACAAGAATCTTCTGATTTCATTTTGCTGTGTCACCAGTTAAGTTATATTATCATATTTTTGGGACTCAGTTTTTCCTAAAGTTGAAATTTGAGTTAAAAAAAGATATATATTTTCCATGAAATGAAACATGAGTGCATCTTCATGAAGTTAGCAACATTTCTCTGATAACAAAAGAACTTTCTTTGGACAAAACTGCTTGGCACCTTGATGAGGTAACAGGTATTAATTTACCAAATGTAAGAAAAATTACATGTTTTATAATAAAAATCCATAGACTCAGTTGTTCATATTTTATTATTATGAACAATACTACCGTCTCAAAAAAAGATGCCCGTTTGGATATCAAAACGGGCATCAACATTTCCATGTTAAAACATCAATTTTTGAGACGGTAGTAATGTTCATAAAAATAAAATACCCCGCCCATCGCAAGCGTTTGCAATTTAAATAAGATTTAAAATCAGTTGTGAATATTTTTTTTTTGTAAAACTGGTGCTAAGGTTTGATAAAGTAGCCGTGAGACTAAAAATCAAAACAATTGGGAAATGTTTTCTGTTGTTTTAAATATCACCAACCTTGCTTCCTATTGGTCACACGCAGCTGCAGAACTACGGGGCTTGACTCCCACCCAGAATCCACCCTCAGCCGCTAAGTTGAACGTGTTACGCTCGAGGAGGATTGGGTTGCTCGTACACCAACACGTTACCAGCTCAAAACGCGAGAGAACGCTCGAAAGTGCCACCTTCACTTCCATCAGAGCAAAGCGGTTGCCTGTAATAAGATATGAAGACCTGGTATTACTGTCAGTAGCACCGTGCCAACTAGCACCACCATAGCACCAAGCAGTAACCCCGACCTAGAGCGGTGATACGTAACCATGGTATTACTGTCAGTAGCACCGTGCTAACTAGCACCACCATAGCACCAAGCAGTAACCCCGACCTAGAGCGGTGATTCGTAACCCTGGTATTACTGCCAGTAGCATCGTGCTAACTAGCACCACCATAGCACCAAGCAGTGACCGTGACCTAGAGCGGTGATTCGTAACCCTGGTATTACTGTCAGTAGCACCGTGCTAACTAGCACCACCATAGCACCAAGCAGTAACCCCGACCTAGAGCGGTGATTCGTAACCCTGGTATTACTGTCAGTAGCACCGTGCCAACTAGCACCACCATAGCACCAAGCAGTGACCCCGACCTAGAGCGATGATTCGTAACCCTGGTATTACTGTCAGTAGCACCGTGCTAACCAGCACCACCATAGCACCAAGCAGTAACCCCGACCTAGAGCGGTGATTCGTAACCATGGTATTACTGTCAGTAGCACCGTGCTAACCAGCACCATCATAGTACCAAGCAGTGACCCCAACCTAGAGCGGAGATATTAGTTAGCATAATTTTCAGTGACTCTGGCTTCAGTAACGCTTCATGCAATTGATTGCTTTGACCTCACTGCACAGTGATGATCAACTGAAACCCAGTATGCCTTCTTGATAAGGGGAAGTCTTTGGGGCCCCAATGCCCCAAGGAAAAACAATCTGTGTGGGTAAAGCAGTATCTGTGCGTACCGATACAGGCCCGAGGTCCGAGACCAAACGGCATGAACGTGGCCCCGACTGGACTGGCGTCCTCGAATCGCTCGGGGCTGAACTTCTCGGGGTCAGTCCAATGTCGGGCGTCGTGGTGAACCCCTATGACGGGAAACACGACCAAGTCACCGCGACGCAGGGTCACTGAAAAACACCGACACTTTTCAGTCACAGTTTATTAGGAACATTGAAAATGTGTGCCCAAACAGGGGACTTGAACCCTGATCTTTAATTGCTCTAACCACTTGAGCTAATTGGACACAGCATTTCTGAGACAATTTTAGTGCATTGGATGAAAATGACAGCTTTCAGCCTCGATCTCCCAACACATGTTATGGCGTCGGTAATTGAGTGGACGATGATGATGAGGATGAGGATGATGATGAACCTAATCTTGGCTAGAAGGGGGCAGAGACGTGCCGGCACGTAGCCTACTTCTGTTGAAGAGCATGAAGGGGACCACCGGCTTAACGTCCCTTCCGAAGGACGGTACAACGCAAACAACAGGATTCCTCCACAAATCCATGTTGTTGAGAGGTTGATAAGCAAGGCGAGTGAAGTTGCTGTACTAACTTTCATCCCTTCAACCTCTCTCCCAAACAGAACTGGTCATGCGTATGATGGACTCCCATCCAATATCTGACCCAGTGCAGTGTTGCTTAACATTCATCCCTCTAGCTTCTCTCCCGAACAGAACTGGTCATGTGTATGATGGTCACCCATCCAATACCTGACCCAGTGCAGTGTTGCTTATCTTCAGTGATCTCACGAGGACTGGTGTTTCCAGCACTATGGTTGTCCAGCACGTATTACCTGCCGGGCTGTTGCTTGTGGCAGGAAGTTCAACGTCCCGGACACAAAGCCTGTCTAGCAGTACGGTGGGGGGATACAGGCGCAGAGTCTCGCTGATCACAGCGTCGAGGTATCGCAGACGTCCCACCTGCAACCAGGTGCAGGCATCAGGCGGTGTCAGGTGGCAAACAGGCGCAAGCATTAACAATATTTCACTCTGAATCAACTCAAGAAAGTGAAAAAAAGGGACATGACATATTTAAAATTCTCACTTAATACATGGAATAAAACAATTTTTTTTTTAATGTACTTTATCTTGTGCCGTTCGTGTGCACAACACATCTGAACTTGAGCACCTTTGAGTGATATTATCTGAAGCCATTTACAACGTTTGGAACGATCCATTTAAGAATTTTTTTTTAATCAATTTTTTTTAAATTATTTTATTTCAGAAGGTAGAAAATGTTTCATTTGAGGAATTTAACTTGACTATGCCAGATCATTTTGTCTTCTCCCTGCTCTGTTTGATTTTCCTTTTCATTCACCAACTTCTTCCTTACTTTCTTATCTCGCCAACTTTCTTTCTCTTCTAATTCATTCCATTTCCTATCTCTTACCTCCACATCATCTTGTACTTTTTTTTTCATCTCGTCCCCTTCTCTCATATTCCGAACTTAAAATCTTTCTTGGCAATTTTTCTTCCTCTATTCTCATAATTTTTCGAAATAATTTCAATCTTTCTTTCCTAGTTTTGAAAGTTAATCCCTCTATATTTTTTGTTTTTCCCCAATACTTTGCTTTTAATCTTGTCCCACTTCGATAATACAAAATTAAACATTTCATTAGACTCGTATCGTGATTTCGAAGGTGTCCAAAATACCAAATTCAAATCGATCCAGCCATATGGGTACTTATGAAAAAACATCGCATAAAAAAACTGAATTAAAAATTATCTAACAAGACTAAACTTTCTCATCAACAAACATCTTCTGAGAACTCACTGCCTCGTAGGTAAGTTCTCCGGCGTCCGCGAGTTCTGCGTCCACCTCCTTGCGCACCCTTTCTTGAACTTGTGGATAAACGGCCAGGTGATGGCAGACAAAACACAGCAGCGTTGAGACCGTATCAAACCCACCGATTAGGAACAGCACCGCCTGCGCCGTTACGTCATCGTCGGTTAGCGCTAGACAATCATTGGCCGGTTACAACAATCAATCACTAATAACTTCAACCAGCGAGTTCCACAGTCTAGCCCGTCAGAGAAGATACCAGCACAAGGACTGTCCCCTGCATTGCTACAGTCTAGTCTGTGAGAGAAGATACCAGCACAAGGACTGTCCTCTGCATTGCTACAGTCTAGCCCGTGAGAGAAGATACCAGCACAAGGACTGTCCCCAGCATTGCTACAGTCTAGCCCGTGAGAGAAGATACCAGCACAAGGACTGTCCCCTGCATTGCTACAGTCTAGCCCGTGAGAGAAGATACCAGCACAAGGACTGTCCCCTGCATTGCTACAGTCTAGCCCGCGAGAGAAGATACCAGCACAAGGACTGTCCCCTGCATTGCTACAATCTAGCCCGTGAGAGAAGATACCAGCACAAGGACTGTCCCCTGCATTGATACAGTCTAGCCCGTGAGAGAAGATACCAGCACAAGGACTGTCCCCTGCATTGCTACAGTCTAGCCCGTGAGAGAAGATACCAGCACAAGGACTGTCCCTGCATTGCTACAGTCTAGCCCGTGAGAGAAGATACCAGCACAAGGACTGTCCTCTGCATTGCTACAGTCTAGCCCGTGAGAGATTGAAAAAGAAAATACTTTTACGCGAGAAAAGCTTAACAGCAAAAGGAAACCCGCTGATTACAATGGGAATAACTTGGAGTTTATAAAAATTACTGCTGGCATAAATATCAGTTCAAAACGACGCTGTTTGTCCCCTCGTCTCACGTGTCTTCTCGGCAGGTGATGTTTCCTCCGAGTGCAGTTTCCCCTGCCGCGCCAACATCAACAGGTTGATCATGTCCGAGCGGACGATTCCTTGCGTGACGCGCTCCCTCATCGTGTCCGCCACCAGGTGGCGGTAGAACGCAGCCAACTTCGAGCTCACCAACGTCACACCCAGCCACTGCAAGGTGGAGACAATACATCACAATGTTAAAACTCGGGCAACGTTCAATTCAACGTGACGGAGGCGATTGGTCTGGACGAGTTCTTGGCAACTCCAGAATAGGATGCTAATTCCCCTTTTGAGACGATCCCTTATCCCACCTCGTAAATGCTGGAATATGTGTGCCCGGATAGCTTAGTTGGTAGACCGACTGGCAATTAGAAGGTACCAAGTTTCCATCCCGGTTCGTTTGCATATTTTTCCAGTCGAGCTCAATTTCCATCCATCGCTTGCTGGTTTCAAAGCTCCCGCTTTGAATGACCAGAAAAACCAAAAACCCTGTAATAATGTTTTGTTTAATTTATATACTTTGTAAAACTTTTGCCTGGTATTACAATTTTCTTAATTCTTAAATAAAGTGGGTGTTAAATTAATTGCCATGACAACAACCAATCACATGCAGTGAAAGTCAGCTGCTTCTGTGAGTTAAATGCTGACCTATGACCGGGTCTTAGTAACTTATGACTTAAGTTTTAATTTGTAATGAATGCGACCACAGCAAGCAACGTCCTTGCACCAACCTTCATGAGCCGAGAGCTGACCATGAAGCCGAGGATCACGAGACCGTTACGCCCGGCAAAGTCGGTCAGCGCCGCTGCGTTGCTGTAGAACTCATTGTCGCGGTCGCGCAGAGAATCAACGCCGACGCCGAGCGCTGTCGTCGCTATCACGTCGTTGGCGAAACGAGAGAACAGATCCTTGGAGTCGATCTCTGCCACGCCCTCCGCGGAGCCTGCGAATATGCCAACCAATTAGAACAGTGCTCTGCTGGCAGCGACCTATGGCGAAACTTTTGCAATTTGTTCACTTCTGTCAAAGATGCAAAAATAAAAGCAATTTAAAAAAAAGCTCACAAGAAAACAAAGCACTTGTCCAAAGCCAGATTGAATAAAGTCCGATCAATGATTCCACGAACTACCTACCGCTGCACTGTCGCTGGAGATGTTCAACGAGCTGGGTTCCACATTCAGCCACCAGGGTGAACATGGTGCGCATCTTGCTCCCTGTGAAAGCTGGGCTGAGAGTGTGACGCATGGCACGCCATCGGTCCCCTGGATACAACAAGTCTTAGCAGTGACGAGTATACAGTCCCGGTAGGATAAGAAGGTACATTTTAGAAGCTCTGTCAGGCGATCTCAGCATCTCCATGGCTACGAAACGTTGAATCTACCATTGAACCTCCTATGCTAGGCCATGATATACCCGTGGTAACATGAGATAGCAGAATTGAGAAGCTCTGTCAGGCGATCTCAGCATCTCCATGGCTACGAAACGTTGAATCTACCATTGAACCTCCTATGCTAGGCCATGATATACCCGTGGTAACATAAGATAGCAGAATTGAGAAGCTCTGTCAGGCGATCTCAGCATCTCCATGGCTACGAAACGTTGAATCTACCATTGAACCTCCTATGCTAGGCCATGATATACCCGTGGTAACATAAGATAGCAGAATTGAGAAGCTCTGTCAGGTGATCTCAGCATCTCCATGGCTACCAAACGTTGAATCTACCATTGAACCTCCTATGCTAGGTCATGATATACCCGTGGTAACATAAGATAGCAGAATTGAGAAGCTCTGTCAGGCGATCTCAGCATCTCCATGGCTATCAAACGTTGAATCTACCATTGAACCTCTTATGCTAGGCCATGATATACCCGTGGTAACATAAGATAGCAGAATTGAGAAGCTCTGTCAGGCGATCTCAGCATCTCCATGGCTACCAAACGTTGAATCTACCATTGAACCTCCATTTGAACCATTAAACCATTTCAACTGGGGTTTGAATGCTAAGTAATGAAACAAATAAATTTACCAAAAATAGTAAGTACTTTCGTGTAATATTAGTTTAAATACTAGAACAAGCAAACATCCTTTAAAAACTTAGTTTTTTGTTGAAAACATTCCTTATAACCCTAAAAAATATAGATCTTTAATGTTTTCATTTGAGACTACCAATGCTATCTATACATTCAACAAACATCTCTTAAAGAACTGGAAAAACGTAGATACCATTTTTCACAATCAGTTTGATTTGCCATCCTGTTTGTCCCGTACCTTGCAGCGCCACCAAGTTCCGGCCGAAGATGGGATCACCGTCCTCTCGGATTGGTGAACGGTGGTCAGTAAAGCTGTCGAACTCCTGCCGATCAGCAAAGTTCGTTACTCAGGACATATGCTATCGAGTCAATCCAACGGGACCTTGCTTCAAGCGGTCATTTGGCGGTGCTACCATGGAGCTACATAATATGACCGGTGGTATTATATAACCCCGACCTAGAGCGGTCAGTTGGCGGTGCTACCATGGTGCTACATAATACGACCGGTATTATTATATAACCCCGACCTAGAGTGGTTAGTTGGCGGTGCTACCATGGTGCTACATAATACGATCGGTGGTATTATATAACCCCAACCTAGAGCGGTCATTTAGCAGGGCTACCATGGTGCTACATAATACGACCGGTGGTATTAAATAACCCCGACCTAGAGCAGTCATTTGGCGGTGCTGCCATGGTGCTACATAATACGACAGGTGTTGTTATATAACCCCGACCTAGAGCGGTCATTTGGCGGTGCTACCATGGTGCTACATAATATGACCGGTGGTATTATATAACCCCGACCTAGAGCGGTCATTTGGCGGTGCTACCATGGTGCTACATAATACGACCGGTGGTATTATATAACCCCGACCTAGAGCGGCCATTTGGCGGTACTACCATGGTGCTACATAATACGACCGGTGGTATTATATAACCCCAACCTAGAGTGGTCATTTGGCGGTGCTACCATGGTGCTACATAATACGACTAGTGTTATTATATAACCCCGACCAAGAACGGTACTTTCCAATATTCCAAGAGTTTGTTGATTTCAGCACCACTTAAGGCATACTGGGTTTCAGTTTAATTTGGTGCTATTGTGGTGCTAGTTAACACGGTCCCCACCCAAGTAACAGCAAAAGTGCAGGCAAAATATCACTTAGAATAACAAGCTTTTTCTTTAAGGCTGTCAAAGTTTGAGGTTTTTCTTTGAGTTTTGAGTTTGGGACAAGAGTTCAATGAAAAGCCTTAGAAAGCATTTTCCTCATCTGAAAATACACCACTGGCAAATCTCTAGCTTTCCACACCCACCTTGATCGCGACGAGTCTAATGAGTTCCGGATCGCGCACCATCAACACGGGTTGCATGAACTCGAAATACCCGCAGAGGCCGTGCCCGTCGAAACGGTCGTAGATGCCCCGGATTACGTCAGCGAATGCGGCACGGCCGGCCATGTACGGACCCACGCTGCCTACCAAGGGCGTGGGAGGATCGCACGGAACGCCCAGGCGTGCAAAGTGACCAGCACGCCATGCAAGCTTGGCACGCAACCACCAAGCGAACAGCGCGACAAGCGCAAGCAGTGTCCATAGCAACATGCTGCAGGGCAAAGTAAGTTGATATTTACGTGAGTTGTACCTCGTTCGAGAGCGAGATGCTTGCATTAGCTTTATTTATTTTGCAAACTAGGTTTCCTGGACAATCGAACATAACTGTCGTATTTGAGATTGTGAAAGAGACATAACGAAAAATTGAGGAACCAGCAAAGTGGATTTGTTGTTTAAGTTATTTAAGTGATGATTTCAACCAGCATCAGATGAACTGGTTTAGTAACAGAATAATTGGCAATTTTATTTATATTTCTCCATAATTTCTTGAAATGTATATAAAATCTTCTATATTGGCATTCTGAAAACAGTCAACATTCCTGTTTTATTTCATTGTTCATTGTTTTGGTTAACATATACAAATATTTCAACGACTTCTGAAAAGAGCACCAATTTAAATAACTTAAAAAGATTAACTTAATTCTTTTGTCCCGGAGGGCAAGTTCGATTGAATCATATTGGATCCCAATAAAGATGGTGTCTTCAGTCAAGGACCTCAAAGATAAACACTGCCTCTTCGGTCCCCACCCCCTTACTCCTCCAACAGCGTTCAATTGTTTACTTTATTAAACACGTGACTAGACCCAGCCCATTTTTACATCGATGCCACAAACAATTGAAATTTGTGTAATTTGTCAAATTTTTGTAAGAACTTTGGCAAACAGGATGTGAAAACAATTGCTATCCTTTGTGATGGTGCGATCGCTGGAATGTTGCGCACATTTTGTCACAGGACCTTTGATTACATGCTAATTGTTTTGGAGACAAAAACGCATCAAACGAAAGTGTTTCATAGACGCGTACTGTACTTTGCTCACGCTTGTTAATACCACAGCTGTCACTGTCAGATGTCCAACTCTGTTCGTGCTGCTCGTTCTTACTTATTTACTTATTTTGGTCTTCGTTTAGATCCGTGTCAACCTGCGATTGCAATCACAAGAACCCAACTTGGACCCAACCCCACTTGTTGAGCGCCTCTTTCTCGTTGAGTCACCGAGTCAACATGCCAAACCTAAGATATTGCATACAAAACAAACGTTCCTTAAATACCCTTAGTAAGCCCTAGGTAAATAAATTCGCTACCCATGGTAACCACAAATGGAAAAACCAAAAATTTTAAATTTAAAAAATAGGCTGATATTTTTTTATTATTTTTATTTTGAGTGGCGGAACCAAAAAGGCAGACATTGGTGTCCTAAAACAAAATAAGCTGACATGCTCGCGAGGTAATTACCCACATAAGCATAGGCGTGCGCAGGGTTCCTCATTAGGGAGGGCACTCAATGAATAGTTGGTACATAATGGTACTTCGTCAGTTGGTCTCACTATCCTAGAATTTACAATTCACTGTTGCGGAAAATGTTTCATTTTATTTTATAGAAACCGTTAAGTATCTCTAGAGTATTTGAGGTGTGCAAACTGATTTTAGCTATAATGAAGGTTTAATAGGTGTGCTAATTAAAATTATCATTCGATTTGATTATTTATCTAATGAGGAATGGTAACCTTTTTGAAAATTGGCTAGCAAGTCTGACAGCTGGTTGATAAAAAATGTACCCAACACTCAGAATACCGGAAAACCACCGCATCATTTGGGGCTAGGAAACGGCCTTGCTCATGCTCTATGGAAGCGGCTGCCTGTGTTTTTCATGGAAAAACACCGCTGGTCGAGCCGCCGGCACTATCAGATATTTCTTTTCAAAGTTTGGAATTGTTATTTTTCTGTTTCATTTACATTGCTACATCACACAGTACACATATGGGATTATTGACAGATGCTGACACATTAGGTAGGGCTCAGACCCTACGGTCCCCATCCTCGCGCATGCCCATGCATATGGTCGGTCGGAAACAAAGAAAACAACGAACCACAGCCAAGGTTCGTTATTATTAATATAAATTAGTACTAATTAGTACTATAAGTTATACTATTACTAATAAATAGTTCAGAAATATGCGTTACAAATTCGTTGCTACTAAAAAATAATTTTCAATTAGGATACTCCATAATTTCGTCTTGAATTAAAAAAACAGGCATCTTCTCTTGAGTCTTGATACCAGTATTTCTGTATATGGATGGTTAAATGGTTATAAAAAAACACACACATATAAGTAGTAAGTATGTATAAGTAGTATAAATGCATATAAATAAAGTATTTAAAAATTTTCCCGGACATTTTTAAGTTTAATGTGCAGCTGTGATTGGTTTATTCAAAAGCAAGATTTCTAGAGGGTCAAAGATGGCAGAAGTCGAAAAAGTTGATGACATCGCGATGAAGGAAGGAGAAGTCGAAGAAGAGGTGGCTGAAGTCGCAAAGCCGACCGTATTCACCATCGAGAGTATCCTTTACATTTCTAGATTAATTTCACTATTACATTCGTTACAATTTTTTGTGGTTCACATCCCATATGGAGATGATGTAGCTTTGAGGTTATGTCATTTCAGCCACCTAAGCATACGAATGTGTCAAGAAATTATGTTTCCGTCTAATTTTTCCATTCTTTCGAATCTTTCTTTAACATGATTGCTAGTCTTGAAACTGATCAAGGATGCTCAACAGCAGCATGGCCTCCGCCATGGAGATTATCAGCGGTATCGAGGCTACTGCACACGCAGAATCCGCAGGCTCCGTAAAGTTCTCAAGATAACTCAGGTATTAAACAAGAGAAATTCGCGTGAAAATAATAGAAAAATGCAGTTGAAAGAAACCTAGTAGGTAATCAAGGGGTTTTAGTGTAAGTGCTTTATAATTGGTACGAAATATTTTTACTTCTAGGGAGAGAAACGTCACTTCAAGAAGAAGGTTGTGACTGCAGCAATGATCCGAGATGAGCGGTTCCTGTATATTCCCCTGATGTTGTCTGAGCGGGCATGGAGTTATGCTATGCAGTTGAGACAGGAGTCCAACACTGAACCACGGAAACGTTTCCACCTCATAGCCAGGTAACTACATGGACAATTTACATCGTGCACACATGAGACTTAGTAGAGACACTTGAGACTTAGTATATATCAACTTTTAGATAGTGGGTAGTGATTTTTCCAATAAAATGTTTTTCTATTGGCCAAGAACGTTCTAATGCCCACTAATCGCTTGGTCGGGAAGGTTGCGCAAAGCATCGAGCTTTGCCGTGGCGCTGGAGTCTTTGTGTGCTGACGATCGTACGGATGCACGAACTCGATTGGAAGCCAGCGCTTACGCGGCGTGGATCCAGGGGGCGCTGCACTTTGAGACTCAGCGCTGGCCGCAAGCCATGGACATGCTCAAGAAGGCGCAGTGAGTTTGATTCTGCCCGCGTTTTACGTCGACCTTCTTTTACACGCTTTCGTCGTTGGGCTTCCGATTGGTCGTGGACTTGCTGCTAATGCTTAACTTGCTGCAGAGAAAACTAACCTCTTATTTGTGGGGATATGTTTTCCCACTTTTCAAATCGCTGTGCAACGTTGTTGGGATATATATTTTCAACTACAGAGCATCAGTGGGAAGTTTATATGTTCAACTACAGAGTATCAGTGGGAAGTATATATGTTCAACTACAGAGCATCAGTGGGAAGTATATATGTTCAACTACAGAGCATCAGTGGGAAGTATATATATGTTCAACTACAGAGCATCAGTGGGAAGTATATATATGTTCAACTACAGAGCATCAGTGGGAAGTATATATGTTCAACTACCGAGCATCAGTGGGAAGTATATATGTTCAACTACAGAGCATCAGTGGGAAGTATATATTTTCTGAACAATAATGTGTGAACTGGGTTTTGAATGCTAAGTGAAGAACAACTAAATTTCCCTACATTTTGTAACTTGTACCTGTTACTTTATCAAGGGTTAAAGCAGTCCTGACAATTTTCCGATAAAAAATAACCACAAAATATTAAAACAATTATCTATTTGAAATCTTATTAAAATAAGATGAGACTAAAATCCAGTAACTTAAATATTACTTTTCATACTCAGAAGTTACTTTCTGGATCCTATACCCCTGTTTTAAGATGAAACCCTCGAGTTTTATCTCCATCTTGGCGTTGCCTAACTCTTCCCCGAATCCCAACCAGGACTGTCTACGAGCGTCTAGCGGCTGCTCTTCCGGAAGAGCAACGACCTCCCTACGCGGCGAGGATCGAAGAGCTGGCACCGTCGCTACGCTACTGTGCATACAACATCGGAGGAGGCGGAGCTATTGAGGACCTGCTAGCCATGCGGGGCTCCGGTGCTGGCGGACTCCTCTCGGACCTTGACGTGAGTGGCATCAAAAGATTGATTATTTAAAGACTATTTTGATAATTTAGTCGATTCATGGGCCGGTCCACTCCGCTGTTTGGAGGGGGTAATGAGTAGCTACTAATTTGGCGCCGTGCACCGAATTACGTGGACTTCGGTTTCATTGACACTATTTGTCTGATCGAGATAAGACTATAATTTCTGAAATTGTCGTATTTTAGAGTATATCATAACAAATTATCGCTTTAAAAATTGTATTTACTGGTGAGATTTCGGCGTTGAAACACGGGCGAAGTTTTTTCTACTCATTTTAACATCATTAAAAACAATAATTTTATTTGGAATTAGTTAAGTAAGATGTCTGAAAACTTGTTCTTATCTCAAGATTAGTATTGTAGTCGTAATAAAAAATTGTGAATTACTCAACCCTATTACTAGAGCCACGATTATATGGTGATGCGCGAAATCGCAAATTGTTCTTATCTCTTGTTTTTCTTACAAATGAGTGCGATTCATTGAATTCCCATCTCAAATATGTAAGAAGCTCATCGCGACAAAACGCGAAATTCACGAAAAATCATCCATAACACCGAAATCAACCATTTCCAGCGAAATCATCGCGAAATAAGCCTTTTCCCATCCAATTATCTTAAATTTCAGATAATCTGTTCTTTTTTCATTTTTATCAAGCCACATATCACGAAAAATAAATAAATAAACAAAATAACCCATTTCACTAAAATGTGTGTATTTTGCGAAATAGCCACTAATTTCCATTCAAAAAATTTTAAATGTTTATTTTATCTCTCTAAACACACATTTCCATGAATTTGTCAGATTATTTCCCCCAGTCTTGTTGTCAGGTCTGTTTCTCATCAAATACTGTCAACATTCCTAAGCTTAGGGGGTAGAAGTAGTGGGGCAAAATGTTTGCTGTAGGTTATTGCCATTGGTTGGCTGAATCTTCCCCTCCTTGCCATGTGAGCACCAGCATCACATGCATTCAGTCTATATAGAGATTAGCAGGGATTTCAAATTTCAATGGCGTGTATTACATTTTTGACTTTTGAGGATCAAACAAAGCAACTCTTTGTGAGTGATGGATATATTTTGATGTGTGGAATCTGGAACACCAGACTTGTCTGGGAGAAAAAAAGACAATCTTGCAAAGTATGTTGTTAGTGCCAGGCAGTGGGTCTAATTCAAATTATCATGGACATAAAAATCTCAAACCCCTCACTGACAAACTTTTTAGTTTTAAACTCTTTTTGGAAAATTAGTGTTACAAATAGGAACTAATTGAAATTAATTAAATTTTGCATCAATAATAATAAAAACATAGAGCTTATACGGATAAATTTTTCTTGTGTCTTATTTGTTTTGTAGTTTTCTTGTGGCGTAACAATGTATTTTATGAAACAAAGGTATTAGCTACATTTTAAAGGAACTTATTGAACAGAAACACTATGTTTAACTATTCTTCTTTTTTTCGTCACCTATGTCCGAAATCTGCTATAGACATGAAATTCTGTACTTTTTCCATAACACCGCCATAACACCGAAATCCAAAAAGCTTACCACGAAATTAACAAAATCATAACACCATAAAATCTTGGCTCTACCTATTACTTCTTGGGAAACCGAAGGGGAAAACAAAAGGTTTGTTTTTCTGAGTTTCCCACAAATTTCTTGCAGAATAATTTGTTAAGTATTTTATTAGTGACTCAGCGACACATGGGAAGAAAGCCATGCAAACAGATTTACTCGAATATTGATTTCCACGTTCCTTATGAACCACGCTAAATAGATTTTTGTTTTGTGAAATAATTTCTTCAACTGAACTTCTACGGACACATTGACATTTTACTCTAGCACATTGATTTTAAATGCGGCCGACCAAGTTTTCCATTTCTACAAGCATTGATTACGATAATCTTACAATCAGAATACAACTGAGATACTTTCGATGACAAGGAAACAAAAATCATTTCAACCTCCGACTTATTTTATTTCAGGGGATGGTTTTAAACGTGATCGATAACCGTTGCTTGCTTGCTTATATTGTATATTGCTTACTTATAGCTTGCTTGTGTTACTAACGACTTGCTTGTGTTACTAACGACTTGCTCGTGTTACTAACGGCTTTACGGCGCTTTCTTTCAGAGCCTTGTGGCGCAGACTCGCGAGGCTCAGTCGCAGACGATGGCGCAGATCGACTGGCGCGGGCGGAAGATCTCCGCGCGACCTGAAAAGGTTCGCCTGTTCCTGATCACGCACCAGCAGCTGGAGCCCAGTCTGGCGCAGGCGCAAGGTACGTTAGCGTTCAATCTCAAGCTCGGAGTTGCTTTACAGACCGAACGGTTTGCCGTGTTGGAAACACTGGTCCTTGTGAGATCACCAAAGTTAAGCAACACTGCGCTGAGTCAGGTATTGGATGGGTGACCATCATACACATGACCAGTTTTGTTTGGGTGAGAGGTTGGAGGGATGAAAGTTAAGCAACACTACGCTGGGTCAGGTATTGGATGGGTGACCATCATACACATGACCAGTTCTGTTCGGGAGAGAGGCTGGAGGGATGAAAGTTAAGCAACACTGCGCTGGTTCAGGTATTGGATGGGTGACCATCATACACGTGACCAGTTTTGTTTGGGTGAGAGGTTGGAGGGATGAAAGTTAAGCAACACTACGCTGGGTCAGGTATTGGATGGGTGACCATCATACACATGACCAGTTCTGTTCGGGAGAGAGGCTGGAGGGATGAAAGTTAAGCAACACTCCGCTGGTTCAGGTATTTGATGGGTGACCATCATACACATGGCCATTTCTGTTCGGGAGAGAGGTTGGAGGGATGAAAGTTAAGCAACACTGTGCTGAGTCAGGATTTGGATGGGTGACCATCATACACATGGCCATTTCTGTTCGGGAGAGAGGTTGAAGGGATGAAAGTTAAGCAACACTGTGCTGAGTCAGGATTTGGATGAGTGACCATTCTTGGGAAACCGAAGGCGTCAACAAAAAGTTTAAATTTCCCGCAGAATAATGTTTTGAGTATTTTATTATTATCTCAGCAACACGTGAGAATACAGCCATGCAAACAGATTTGCTCTTATATCGTTTTTCACGCTCCATATGTACCATGTTAACTGTCAGCAGAGATCGGTCCAAGGTTTCAAGCCCCGATCGGACCGTATCAAACTAATGACGTTGTTCACGATATCAACATCTTGTTTGCTTTGCCACCAGATGTCTCTGAGAAGCTGCGCCTTCTAGAGACAGCCCTGATGGACGTCAAGGAGGCGGTGAGCGCCGCGCGAGATGAGGCTAGGTTGCGTCCGGCCCCTGCCATGGCGCAGCTGCTTACGTATCTGGCGCACCTGCGTCTGGAGACGACACTCAGGCGCAACCTGATCATGGCGCAGCAGGCGCAGGTAACTTCGTCGACCATCCCGAAACAAAATCACTGCGGCTTAGTTACACCGTTGAGTGTAGGTTATAGGTAGAGTTTCAACGTCAATGTTACAGTCTCTGCGTGAAAGATGACTACCTTACCGACAAAAATGCAGAGTACCGGAACATCACGTTAAGTGGAGCCACTGTCTTATGAAATTTAATTTCGATATTTCTCGTAGGTTAACTCGCTTTTGAGACGTTTCATGCTCAAAAAATCTCTATCAATGTTTTCCTCAACGATTGATATACACGTAACGATATTAAAAAGCGAGTTAACCTACTATAAATATCAAAATTAAATTTCATACGACAGTGGCTCTACTTAACGTGACGTTCCGGTACTCTGCATTTTTGTCCGTAAGGTAGTCATCTTTCACGTAGAGACTGTAACATTGACGTTGTTTCTCTACCTAGAACCTACACTCAACGGTTACACGCTAAACAGCCGCTCTGAAATGTATGAAATTTTCCAACGTTTCGTAACTTGTACCTGTTACTTTAACAAGGATAAGAGCACCCAGTTGAAATAGTTTTTGTCAAAACTAGTGCTAAGGTTACATCAAGTAGACATGAGTCTAAAAACAGTCATAATAATGCACATATTTTTCAGGGCAAGTCTGCTCGCGCCCAGGATCTGACTCGACTCTACGAGATCGTCCTGCAGAACCTGCAAGAGATGTCTGCATTGCCGGGACTAGAGGACGACCAGGAGTACCAGGCGCAGCTGCGCGACCGTACCGCCGCTTACCGTGCTTTCCGCTGCTTCCACATCGCGGAGAGCTTGGTATCGCTGGCCCGGTGGACGGAAGCGGTCGCCATGTACCAGCGAACACGTCATTACGCCAAGGTTGGCCACAATTCCCAGAGCACCAAGCTAGACGATCGGAAATATTTATACCCTCGAAATTATTTCTGGCATTGACATGTCAAGAATGTTGATTTAGACAATATATTTTTTGTTTGTCTACTCAAAGGTTTCAAAAGTTACAGGGTCATTTTGAGTCATTTTACCCTTAAACCTTCTTGTCTACGACCCAGTAACCCCGAAGTAGAGCGGTGATTCGTAACCCTGGTATTACTGTCAGTAGCACCGTGCTAACTAGCACCACCATAGCACCAAGCAGTAACCCCGACCTAGAGCGGTGATTCGTAACCCTGGTATTACCGTCAGTAGCACCGTGCTAACTAGCACCACCATAGCACCAAGCAGTAACCCCGACCTAGAGCAGTGATTCGTAACCCTTGTATTACTATCAGTAGCACCGTGCTAACTAGCACCACCATAGCACCAAGCAGTGACCCTGGTATTACTGTCAGTAGCACCGTGCTAACTAGTACCACCATAGCACCAAGCAGTAACCCCGACCTAGAGCGGTGATTCGTAACCATGGTATTACTGTCAGTAGCACTGTGCTAACTAGCACCACCATAGCACCAAGCAATGACCCTGACCTAGAGCGGTGATTCGTAACCCTGGTATTACTGTCAGTAGCACTGTGCTAACTAGCACCACCATAGCACCAAGCAGTAACCCCGACCTAGAGCGTTGATTCGTAACCCTGGTATTACTGTCAGTAGCACTGTGCTAACTAGCACCACCAGAGCACCAAGCAGTAACCCCGACCTAGAGGGGTGATTCGTAAACCTGGTATTACTGTCAGTAGCACCGTGCTAACTAGCACCATCATAGCACCAAGCAGTAACCCTGACCTAGAGCGGTGATTCGTAACCATGGTATTATAACTTCAATTATCTGTAGCAGAATGGTAGCACTGGCAAATGGCCCCAATGAAACTTAACCATTAGCAAATTACCGTTGCCGTTCTTGGAGTGCTGACCTTGCGCCGGCTTCATTTCCGCAGGAGGGAGTCAACCTGGACGCTGAGTTGACGGCCGAGTTGGCGACCTTGGTCTCTACGGTCGCGGGCCGAGAGTTCAACGCCCACGCTCGCAGCGTGCTGGAAGGTGCTGATCCAGCCAGCAAGCCGGTCGCGGCTACCACCACGGTAAGTTACCTTGCCGTTCATTTGAAAGACTGGAGTTCTACAAACATTGAGATCCGCTCGACTTCTTGCGTTGATAAAACTTACTCTCGAGTGCAGCCTCTCGCTTTGCGTAGCCGTTTCTTTCAGCTCTGGTTCTGTCAGTTAATCAGCTAACAGTCCGTTTGTTTGTTATTTGCTTGGCAGCAGCCAATCAGGAGATGGTTTTTGTTTGTTAACAGTCTGTTAATTAGTTAACAAGCCGCTGATATGTCGACGCTTAAGCAGATTGAATTGGCAACGACAGGTTTAATGTTGACCGGGGCTATAAGCTTTCCTGGATCAGGTAAAATATAGGGTGCTTTAATGTAATGTGATGGCGCAATTGTAAATAATAGGCTAAACGGGAGAAATAACACAGAAAGGGTAATAATAATAATGTTTATTGTCCATAGATTGATCAATTACAAGATATTAAAACAGTCAATTTTCTAGTCTAATTTAAAGATACATTTAATATTAATATACTTATACGTACATACATAATGCACAATATTGTCAAAAAAGTTTAAATTGTCTAAGCTTTGTGATTTGAATTAGTAGTGGTCAAGCAAATGGGGTACCAGTCAATCACACACGCTATCCTCTAGAATATGTCAGCATCGCCTGGAACCTGTACCAACAAGGTCACAAAGACCTGCTTTTAAAGGACACTATGGGGCAGTTAGAGACACAGTCCTGCAGAAATTATGAAAGACATGGGATGGGAAATCCTGGAAAATCGGAGAAAAATTACAAAACAGGTAGCTTTGTTCCTGATCTTAAGGAGAAAAGGCCTGGAAACAAGTAGAACAGCGTCTTAGTAGAGCCAAGTTTTATGGAAGAAGAAATCACATTGACAAAATCGCTAAAATGAGCTTCACCACCAATGTTGGTGCAGGATTTTATTGTTTGGAACACAAACACTACCACCTTTTCCAAAATGTATTATTTAATTTTACTCAGTCTTTCCTCGGTAGAACCACCAGGCTTTGGAACGAACTTCCAGCTAAAAGCATGGACAACCTTCGTGGAAAAGTATCATTTGATAAGACCGTAGCATTAGCACATAGCAAATAGGTAGCAACAAGACCAACAGCACGGTACAAACTTAAAACCAAACTGCTAGGTAATACAGATATATTATTCTACATTCATTATTATTCATTATGTTAAACTTATTTTATATTATGTTACTTTATTAAGTAATCATACGTGGTACCAAAAATATATCTTAAGACCCAGGAACTAGCATAGGCCAGATTACCTACTAGCACTAACCACCGGTATACTTATACCTAAGCTAAAAATCAATAAATAAAAAAAAAAAAAATAATAATAATAATAGTAAAGAAGATGAAAATGTGAACTAGTATAGCTAGTTATATAATTGCACATATGGTAACCAAGCCAGGGTGGTATAAATAATAGAACTAGTTTAACACAAGACACTGGTATCTATGTTTGTCTCCCGACACCTGGCTTACGCCTGTTCTTCGCAGGCGCTCTCGCTGCGCCTGGATGAGTACCGCGAGGACGCGGCGCTGGCGACTCGAACGCCGAATGTGGCCCAAGTGGCGCCCGATTTTGAGCCGGTGCCGTGCAAGCCGTTGTTCTTCGATCTCGGTCTGAACCTCGTGACGTTCCCGTCGCTCGACGATAAGGTGAGCGCACGAAAGTGATGAGGAGAGATGTCATGTAATGTTGTGTACGCGTGGGTTTTCAGCAAAATATTGGCATCGAAATGGTAGCTTTTTCTCTCGGGGATCAAGGTGCTAAATTATCACACTATTTATTTAAAAACTAGTGATTTTTTCTATTGGTTAAATCTTATTACCACAGCGCTAATGTTGAACTGTCTTCGCACAAAATGGTCGCCAAAAGACTGATTTAAATACTGATTTAAACTGTAGAATGCCACAAGGTGAAATCAACGTGTTTTGGAAAGTTGAGAAATTTAATTTCGTTATTTCTCGCAGATTACTCGCATTTGAGACTGGTTTACACTCAATTAATCTTTATTAATGCTAACCTCAACGATTGATAAACATGTATCGCGATATTTTGAGTCGTTACTATTTAACTGTAGAGTTTTGTTGAAAAGAAACGTCCTCCATTACCGTGCTTTGCTGGCTTGTAAGCTAAGCAGGAAGTTAAACATAAAACGTTTTTTTTGTTTAAATAGAACCCAATGGTTAAATTACAAACGCTCGAAATGTGCACAAATTTCCTCTCAAATCGACGTCACATTCGTGGAATTGAAAGCCCAACATTCGTGCGTAGCGCTCGCCTGATTTTCAGAAAACTGCGTCCTGCGTTCACTGACCATAGCTTTTCTGAGATGCGCAAAACAAACTGTCAGGAAACGCTGAAATGTACTGGAAATACTTTATCTAGCTTTAGCTCTAGTTTTTACAAAAACTATTTGAACTGGATTTTGAATGGGAAAATTTAGAACTGAGAAAATTAGTTGTTCTTCACTTGGTCTTCAAAATCCAGCTCAAATAAGTTTTGTAAAAACTACTGGAAGCTTTACATCTGGAAGATCAATCCACTTCTTTTTTGCAACTTAAACTACTATTTTTGTTGTTTGCATTTCGGTGCTCGGTCATGGAATGTTTCTAATCGTTGTTGTCAAGCCTTGACAATCATGGTTTGCGTTGTTTCCGCTTTGCTCGATTCTAGCGTACATGCGACGAGAAATTTGTCAACATTCAACCATGTCCTATACTAAAGTATAGGAAATAAATAATAGGGAAGAGGAAAGAAAGAATGGAAATTACTGGAAAAGTTGATGGCCAGCATTTCTAACTTTGTCGAGTTGAGTGCCTAGGTTATTAGCCAGGCTTTACAGTTGGTAGTAAATACTCTAGCGATATAAATGCTTGTTTCAGGTGGACGGGAAGAAGGCTGCTCCCACGGCTGGAATCACCGGGTTCGTCAAGGGACTCTGGGGCTGGAACAAATAGCTCGGAAGCTCGCTTGACGAGACCGCAACGGCAGCGTACAGAGCTCGGTCGTTGGTTTTATTTTCAATCTATCTGCAATGACGTTGCCTTGTTATGCTGACATTTTCAACGCTGTATTGCTTTTAGGGGACACAATATGGTGATTAGGCGACCAGTTTCTATCACACTTACTTGTTATTCTTTCAGATCCAACTGGCCATTTTTTCTGTTGATTTTTTATGCTATAATTACTGTCAAGAACAAAATAAAGCAGTAAACATTTGTGGAAAACCTGGGTCACGTTTGAAAGATTGAAAAAAGCTTTGTTTACAAGCTTTGTTGACGTGATATTCTTGAATTTTCAAACAAATTTGGCTTTTTGTATTGGTTTTTAATTTTTATTCATTAGGTTAATGTCATAGGGAGCAGGGACGTCATCTAAATAGTCGCCAGAAGGGACCGCAGTCTATGAAATACATTTTCCTAGCTTCAGAAAAGTTGTTTGCTTTTCTCGACAGAACCTTCTTAAGCGGTGAGTATATTGGACAATTCATTGTGACATACTCTGCAAAATTCAAATGAAATTTTTTCTTTTGATAAACACTTAATGTTTCAATTACCTCGTTGATGCAACATTTGTTTCTCAATTGTGTTCATAATTATATTAAAAAAATGTTAAGTATTTTGAACAATGCATTTGAGAATTTAACAATTTAAGCCTGAAACTCAGTTTTAGATTCCGATTGAGTATTGATAGGCTTAACCATATTGTGGAAAGGAGGTATTGGCTGAGAGAAATATTGCCACTGGCCAAAGTTGTGTATTTTGAACACGAATTAACTTTCGGTGGTAAAGTTTGCCAGAGCTATATTTACTTCTGTGTCCCAATCCAGTGTTGCGATTCTAGACGCAACCCGCACAGCAAACTCGGCTACTCCACCAACAATGGTGTTGAAAATACTACAATTAATCGATTACAACCCGTCTCAAAAATACCCTCATCTTGTCCCTCCATAAAAATATAGCGAAGGCAGGAATCAAAAGCAGACCCTCCAGCACACCTTTACAACAATTAGACTCACCTATCTGTTGCTCTATGTTAAACGTGCTCACTTTGAGTAGTAAGGGTCAGGGGTTCGATTCCCATCCAAGTTGCTTTTTTGATAAAACTGAAAACTAACGACAACTAACAACTGATTTGACTACTGATAAAAAAAGTCTGTAACATTTGCATTTAGACGATGCTGTCCCCAGCAATATTCATTCGCATAATGGCTTTGAAATCTTTGTACTTATAATTAAGACGTGTAAAAAAAACAGTTCGTCCCAACACCGATCTGAATCGGATCTGGGAGAGGTCTAGGAGGTCTGGGAGGTCTGCTCGGGCAGCAGAAAGCTGCGCGACTGGGCTTTGAAACTGCGACTTCTTTTTCCTGATACCGGGAAGAAGCTAGATCTTGGAAACCGCCAGATGGCGAGAAGAACAGGGTTTACAGGTTTAGTCAGAGTCACAGCGCTAATGTTAAACGTCCCGTCATTGGGTTTACAGGTTTAGTCAGAGTCACAGCGCTAATGTTAAACGTCCCGTCATTGGGTTTACAGGTTTAGTCAGAGTCACAGCGCTAATGTTAAACGTCCTGCCATTGGGTTTACACTGCTGTGGTACTTGATTTGGTCAAGAACTCTCACATCTAACAAATGCTAACATAGTTAAAATGAATCTAATTAAACATCCGCAATTAAAGTACGAGAATTTGCAGTTCTTTAGCATCTGCATGCCTGGAAAACATTTGGTCTGTGATAGCAGCCGTGGACGCCATTGCTGTTATCACCTAGATCCACTTCGAAAACCGGTCAGCCAATGGGAGCCGAGCTTCAGTCGATCGAAAGTACGAGGTGGGGTCGATCGAGCACGTGTTGTGACGTCACTTGCACAGCGATGCAGTAGGTTTCAGGCGATACTCTTCTGTCGGCTACTCGCCTGGTACGATGAGACAAATTTTCGCCTCGTTTTAGACGATTATTTCAGTTAAAATTTGTCATGGTTGGATTAACCGTACGTATAGGCAGTCCCGTGGCACTCACGCGTACCACGACTTGCTTCAAAGTTTTCACAGGCAAACTAAATTTCCTGACAACGTCATTCGTTCACAGCTACCTGACACAATTTTATGAAATATAGCTTTGATATTTGGCAATGGCAACGCCTCAAAATAGGACCGATCGGGAGATAAAAATATGTGATATTCTGACTTTTGTTGCAAAACATGTTGCAAACCTTTACAAGATACGATATTTTCTGAGTTGTAGTGTGATCTTACAGATTGATTGATTGATTATTGACGCTTAACGACGCACTTTTTTGACAACGGACAATGTGGCACTGGTCTAATAGTCCTGGTAAATGAGTGGGTGATGATGATAATGATGATTTACCTTCCTAATTAAGAAGGGAGGAGGGGAAACCCAGTCCACATGGTCTACTCCTGTCGACGAGCCCCAATGGGACCACTGGCTTAGCGTGCTCTCCGCAATTGAAATATTGAACAATTGACAGCAATTGACAGCAATCGAAGGACGGTACAACTCGAACCACAGGACTCCTCCACAAATTGATGCTGTCGAAAGGTAAGGCGAGTTAAGTTGCTGAACTTACTTTCAACCCTCTAACCTCTCTCCCGAACAGAAGTGGTCAGGTGTATGATGGTCGCCCATATTTCAGAAGTCAAATCCAAAAGCTGACAACTATGTGAAATGATTTAAAGCATAGATTTGAATTGCAACTGGGATTGGATTGTTTTGCTCGCTACGCTCGTTAAACACATGCCATTTCAAAGTTTTAATTTCGAAGTCGATACGGGGAAAATAACTTCAATAACCACAATGTAAATGTCAAATTAAGTTGCAGGAGACATTTTGTATTACATGCATGCTCCCTTATGATATCAGCGATCAGAGGCGCCGGAGCAGCGATCATATTTCAGAGATCAGCCAGATCAGTGAACTCCAGTCTGCTAGAGCCTCTCTTGCAGTTCTGAAACATCAAACACGGAGAGAGATTTTTCTGCTTTTTTGACTGCCGAGTTAAATTTTAACCAGTGGACTTGTTTCGCGGTGACCAGCACTACAGCGAAATGAGTAAGTAATTCGGCTCTGGATGGGCGCGGAGTTTCGTGTCTGTAAGATAGCCGTTAAAAACAAGGAGTGAGCTTACCGATTCTTTTGAAATAAGGAACCTGGACCAATACTTTGTTCGCTGCCAGCAAAAACAAAAAATTGATTGCGGAGCGTGGAGCGATACAAGCACCCTGTTACGGAATGTCCTGCACTGATGCGACGGCGAATGATATTTCCAGGGGGTGCAAGCGCACCTCCTTGCACCCCCCTCCGGACACCCATCCCTGTCAAGTCAGCCCTCTCATTGGCTATGGTGTCTGGCGTGGTGCTGTGCTGTCTGCAATGTACCATCTCTGAGGATGCCGTGAATGGCATTCTCGAGGATTTTACGAGTGCATCAAACCGGTGCGCTTATCTCGTGACATGATAAGGTCGTAATTTTTTTTGCCCAGCCCCCCATCCGTCGAATCATGCATCATGCATCATCCGGCATAATGGCGATCGCTTCACACTACATCGCCTCTGCCTTACACTATCAGAGATTATGGAGCCCATTGCAAGCAACAGGAATATCTGATGTGCGGACATGCAAGGATTCATGCAATGCGGAAAAGCGCCGTCAAAATATTTTTTTTATTGCTAACAGGTGGCGCTAGCCTTTAAAAAGTGACAAAATCGTTTCTTCAACATCTAACAACACCTAGAAATTCTTATCTTCAAAAAAGTAGTCATTAGTCACGCAGGCTCATGTGGTCGTTTGGTGAGGCTAAGCGATCCACGTGCGGTAGTTACTGGGATCGGATCACGTGAATGCCTAAACATTGTATTTTCAGTAGGCTGCAAGGTGAAGGAAACACCAGGGTTGAAAAGACGAGCGGCGCCCAGCCACTCTATGAATATGGGCTTTCACCAGACGAAGCAAGACGAACGCGATGATACAAGTTTTACAGCCCGACCGGAGGAACGTCAGACAAACTCCGTTGCTGGCTTCCAGGTTCTCTTGACTCCAAGCACACTGACCCCCAGCGCGATCTGTTGGATATTATGATATTTATAAATATTATTTTGGATACGAATATTTACTATGAGTGAACGAAAATATAATACTCGGACTATATCATAATACATTTGATATAAACTCTATAAATAAGAGTAAATAGGGGCACTGTGGCCTAGAAGTGATTTCTTTATATCTTGTTTTATTTACTTCCTGCAAAAGGTACATGAAAGTGGAACGGAGGATAAACGGGGCCGGGTTCGTATCCCGCTTGGTGCACTATTTTTAACTAAGAATCAATCACCTACCAAGATTGTTAAAGTATTGTCATACAACTCTCGCCGGTCTTCGTAGCGTCCATTCGGCGGCGAGTGAAGATCGCTCTCGTGCTCAGCGCCAGGGTGCAGAGGGTCGCTGGTTCGAAGCGGGTAAGTCACATGTGTGTAAAACTGCTGGATATGTATTAATCTTTACAGAGAAAACTAACATCTCTTCTCGATGGTGTACCGTGATCCCCGCCAGCTGCTATTCAAGTATATGTTATTTCCTCTTGCATAGCTAACAGTCTCAGTGGCCGTGAGGTACGGCCACTTCTTCATGGGGACATTGTTTAAATGTCTCGAGTTCGAATCCTGCCCGATCCTCATTTTGTTCTTCATCAAGTGGCGACTGGCATTCATTGAATGCTGCAAATATTGCATCGCTCGTTCATCCATCGAAACTAAAGTATTTTTGACTCTTTTCATTATTACACTGTAGTCGTCTTCTGCTATTCATATTTCTCTTTGTTCCATCGATAACCATCTCGTCTCGATGGCCGGTTGGAAAAGTCGCTCCTCGGAAGCGCAATCCGGATGTGACCGCGTTCGAGTCCTGTCCGCTCCGCTTTTTGTTCTTCACGACATAGCTTGCACAATCTTTGATAGTGCATGGCAGAGGCGATGTAGTGTGAAGCGATCTCCATGCTGCCGGGGTCGGATAAGAAGGCAAAAAAAAAAGAACGACAAACCAGCAACTGGGTGTGGCTCGCGTCCCTGCAGAGGGCGCTATCAGCTGACAATTTCACGCTAGATCGCGGCAACTGGTGGTAGCCCGTATCTTTGGAGTGGACGATTGCCCCTGCATTACTTGGTGCGGGGGTCAGGTCCAGTTCTTGCTCGCTGCGTAAGTCGGTCATAGTCGGTCATAATATCTTGAATTTCTTAAATGATGGTTCACTGAAACGCAAAGAAGAATGCGACTCCGAACCGTAGTATACATTGAGTGCCGTCAGTGACATGTGCCTATAGTCAACTCGGTAAACAGGGACATCAGATATGAAATTAAATATATTCAGTTAACCATAGCAGGGGCGACCGTCTGCGTAGCACAATGGACATGTCGTTACTTCGGAACCATGAAGCTATATCGTGACCTGGTTCGATCCCGCTCACCGACAGGATATTTTTTCTATTGGAATACGACATTCAAATTATTCACATATAGTAGCTGCAGTCTGAAGAAATTATATGCCATAAAAATGCCTAGGAAGCTAGATGTCCGCGAGGTCGTGCGGTACAAGGCACTACCTCTTGTGATTAATCATGGGATTGCCGGCGTCCCGGGTTCGAATCCCGTCCGCAAAACTACTGCAGTTTCACACCCCTTATTTTTTTTTTTTGAGCGCACAGTGTAGACACCAGGAAATTTGCGGAGCGCGACTGGCGCTTCGCGCCAGTCGCGCTCCGCAAATTTGTAGCGTCCAAGCGCGCTCCGCGCGCTTGGACGCGTACCGGTGCGCCCGTGCACCTGAGCGCGCGAAGCGCGCTCAGGTGCACGGGCGCACCGGCACCCTGCTGGACCCTGGCGCTTCGCGCCAGGGTCCAGCAGGGTGCGTAAGCGACTGGCGCGAAGCGCCAGTCGCTCACGCACCCGGGCGTGTCACCCGTGTCCCGCGTTGACTCCTACGTCTAGCATCAAGTATATAGGAACGAGTGTGAATGAGTGTTAAGCATCATCAGCGCCACCTGTTGGCAGGATTTTGTACTATACTCTGGACTTGTAAAAATTGAAGACATTTGCCAAGTCTGATTTTTAATCTAATTGATTAACTAATCGGAAAATAACTTGGAAATACAGCAGGAAAATATCAACATATTTGTCTAAAGTGTAGTACAAAATCCTGTCAACAGGTGGCGCTGATGATGCGTAACACTCATTATAATCGTTCCTAAACGCTTGATGCTAGACCGAAGGACCAGCGCCAGAGTAAGGCACCGTCGTCCTGGGTGTCCAAGGGGTGTTAGACGACAGTCTGTTCATACATAGTGAAAGATCCAGGATGAGTAAACTGTACAAGACTTCGAACGTATTTTTTATTTTGTACGATGATCGGCAATACTGAAGCTGATGTTTATAATGCTTCGTCGAAATATCTTTTATTGAAAATTATGGAGGCAGTGTTTGAGATTTTTTTCGGATTATTTGACGGAGTTGTCACAGTTTAACAGTTTGTGTATCCCAAAAAAACGTATCATGGTGAGCGGGTCTTGTGGTCGAGCGTTTTATGTGGATGCATCAGGTATCAAACGTCCTGCGTTCGATCCTCGTTGCCTACATCTTTTTTTAATCACACCAATCATCCTCCAGGGCAAGAAACAAAATTTCAAATTATGTTTTAGTTCCTAGCCTGGCTACCAGGGGGTGATAGCATCGACGAAACAATATTGGCCATGTTGGGGAACGCTAAATGAAAAGATGGCTACTTTTACTAAAAGAAAATGTAACTTAAGTATATAAAGTAATTATATAAGAAGAAGTAGGAAAAGGGGGAAGTATTATTATATACACGAGTTATTCGGAATTAAAATTAAAGTATATTATCATGTGATATGCAAACAGATATTAATAAACATCATGACAAGCAATATAACGAAGCTAACATTCACTACTACCACGAACAGCACTAAAATCTCCAACATTACCCACATCAATCCCAACATCACCAAAATCAACATTACCATCACCACCACCGCCACCACTATATCAACCATGCGCTAACAGAGAAAGAAGGCTTCGCTCTTACACAATGTGTAAATGCCGGACCGGACCCCAACACCAAGCAGTGCTGAGGCCACGGCCACTCCAAAAAATGGGCTTTCACCAGTTGCCACGATCTAACGCGAAAATGCAAGCCTTGAAGTCCGACTGGAGGAACGCCAGTCGAACCCCGTTGGTCGCAGTCAGGTCCCCTGGTCAACCATTCCAAACAAGTATCACCGAACCAGCAGTCGAGTTAAAGCACACAGAGAACGCAAACGCAATCTGTTGGATATCAAATGTACTTGATCAATTAAAATGTCGATAAATCACGGCCATCGGTCGGTAACCCGTGTACCCACCTTGCTGAGCTGCCAACCTTGAAGCTATAAAATAACGGAATCGTGCCCATAATAGCCCATCGTGTTCGGGGGTGCAAACTACCCCATAGACCACAGTATGGGCGAATCTTCAAAAATCAAGAATAAACGTAAGAAACGTAAAAAACGTCCATTGCTTTTTCAATATTTCTTGAGTAGAAATTGAAGTGACGGCACACCCAACGCCTGGACTGCAAACACGACGTCAGTGCATACGTGTACGATGAGTGGCCTACCCATCAGGATTCACACATAAATACTACTGCTAGAAGTGATTTATTTACATCTTGTTTTATTGACTTGCATGTTGATAACAAATCAGTTACAGCATACGTGTCCTCGTAGCGCAGTGGGATGGTCGTGAG
Organism: Protonemura montana; assembly: GCA_947568835.1. Classification (NCBI taxonomy): domain Eukaryota; kingdom Metazoa; phylum Arthropoda; class Insecta; order Plecoptera; family Nemouridae; genus Protonemura; species Protonemura montana. Next base: position 3,071,421 of record OX387610.1, read on the forward strand.
TTCCAATGCGTGAGGTCCGGAGTTCGCTTCACGGCGCCTCCTATTTTTGTCTTTCAAAGCCCTTCACCTGGAACATGGATCAAGTGAAGGGATGGGGAGAGATGATCCGAAATATAACTTTCATGATTTTTTTTTACCAAGTCTAAAATCAAGTGTTTATATACGACTTCCACCAACCTGTTGCCATCAGGGCAGCGTGGCTCAATGATAACAAGCACTGGCTATTTGCAACATTAAGACAACATAATCAAATGACTATAAATTAAAAAATGTTTTAAAAAACTTCCTTATTGTAAATGGGGGCCCCGGCCGGCTGGAGGCCCCGGCGGTATTTGCCGCCTGGCTGCCCTGGCCAGTCCGACACTGCACGTCAGCTTTGTATGCACTCGGAGACCATGGTTTTGTCACCAGCGTGTGTCTCAGTTTGTCGGTTAGGTCCTGATTCACGAAGTAGCCAATATCCAAAGCAGCTTGAGGACCTAGATCACATTCAGTTTCAAAGTCTGGTATTGGCTTTTCGGAATACGCAGTCGTCGATGTAGATGCACATGCACTTTCAATACTGCGATCGCTGTTGCCATGACTGTCCGAAATTTCACGCGCGTCATCGTTCGCCTTTCTCTTCACACTCGCACTAAAAAATTTGCGTAGATCCATACTCCCACAATCAACACACTGAACAAAAACGCTCGGGCTAACAAACCACCCTACTAGATTCGCTCCCGAAACATAACTGACTTACGTAAAGTTAGGTTCGAACGGTAGGAAAACTAACACTTCATTAAGTGTAAAATTCTGTTCGCGGAATCGGAATCACGAGGGAGAATTTTGGGGAAGTAGGCTTAGGCGTCCGTAGGGCGGTGCAAGGAGGTGCGCTTGCACCCCCCTGGAAATTACATTCGCTGTCGCCTCTGTGAAGGACATTCCGTAACAGGGTGCCTGTTTCGCTCCACGCAACGAAATCAATTTTTAGTTTTTGTTGGCAGCGAACAAAGTATTGGTCCAGGTCCCTTATTTCAAAAGAATTTTATTTTAAGAATTTTAAGAATTTTATCTCCCGATCGGTCCTATTTTGAGGCGTTGCCTATGCCTAAAATTCAAAGCTATATTTCATAAAATTGTGTCAAGTAACTGTGAACGAATGACGTTGTCAGGAAATTTAGTTTGCCTGTGAAAACTTTGAAGCAAGTCGTGGTACGCGTGAGTGCCACGGGACTGCCTATACGTACGGTTAATCCAACCATGACAAATTTTAACTGAAATAATCGTCTAAAACGAGGCGAAAATTTGTCTCATCGTACCAGGCGAGTAGCCGACAGAAGAGTATCGCCTGAAACCTACTGCATCGCTGTGCAAGTGACGTCACAACACGTGCTCGATCGACCCCACCTCGTACTTTCGATCGACTGAAGCTCGGCTCCCATTGGCTGACCGGTTTTCGAAGTGGATCTAGGTGATAACAGCAATGGCGTCCACGGCTGCTATCACAGACCAAATGTTTTCCAGGCATGCAGATGCTAAAGAACTGCAAATTCTCGTACTTTAATTGCGGATGTTTAATTATATTCATTTTAACTATGTTAGCATTTGTTAGATGTGAATGTTCTTGACAAAATCAAGTCACACAGCGGGTCCAATTGCTTACGAGCCCTCCTAGAATCGTCACACCGAACGGTTTGGCGTTCTGAAAACACCGGTTTTCGTGAGATCACCGACGTTAAGCAACACTGCGCTGGGTCAGGTATTGGATGGGTGACCATCATACATATGATTAGTTATGTTCGGGAGAGAGGTTGGATGAATGAAAGTTAGTACAGCAACTTCATAAGCCTTGGTTATCAAACACTCGACTGCATGGATTTGTGGAGGAATCCTGCTGTTCGAGTTGCACCTTCCTGAAAGCCTTCCTGAAAAATAACTAAATTTCAGCCGAACTTCTCCATTTATATTCTCACCGTTTTCACAATGCTAAATGCCAGATAAATAAGCAGGTTAAGATGAAAACAGAAGTATCTGATTAGGTATAACCATGGGGATGAGTCTCATAAATTAAGTTGGACATATTAAAACTGCCCGTTGGAGCCACTTGCTGTGGCTCGTATGTGGCATTTTGGTTATTGTTTGTATTTTTGTCTTTCCTGCGAATTCTTATTATTTGAAGCGGGCTTGCTTCCGAGAGCTTGCACCGCCGTGCGACGCCGCGAAAGCGGCTACCGACTTCCCTAAGTGATAACAGTAATATGGTTCTAACTAACCCCTTTGTTGCAAGTCGCGACACCGGCATAGTTCCAGCCTACCTACTCTTAGTATGTTCGCATACAGTGGCATTCTTGGTAGGTTTATTTTCAAGTAAGTGGATTATTAGGAATAAAACCCTTAACTGGGATATTTTCGCCTTGAAAATAAAGAAGTGCAGGATATTTCGAATAATCATAATTTAATACTGCTTTCCCGTGCGTTCGCCTGCGTTCCCTCAAAAGTTCAAAGTGGGGGTACGGCCAAAAATAAAATTAATAGTGGGTGGACTGCGTACACCCGCGTGCATTGACCAATACATCACTGGTTTACAGGTTTAGTCAGAGTCACAGCGCTAATGTTAAACGTCCTGCCATTGGGTTTACAGGTTTAGTCAGAGTCTCAGCGCTAATGTTAAACGTCCTGCCATTGAGTTAACGGGTTTCCGATCACCACATAGCAATGCCTGCAGCAGTTGGTATGTACATTTATTGAACGAGTTGTCCCAAGCTATCTTTGCTCCGATCCAATAAAATACCCAATGCTTACCGTAAGAAGTGACTAGTTATTGCACAACCAGTTTTTCAATAATTTATACACAATCACTCTTCAGATCTGCTTACGGAAAACCAGCAAAAAATTGGCCAGTATGTATTTTGACTTATCTTGCCAAATGTTACATTTGGCAATCTCTCATGTTTTCAAAGTTGGCAATGAAAAAGGCTCACTCGAACGAGCAAACTGGTTTTTTCTCTCTTAAGTACAGAAAGTCCTTTGGATACTTTAAATATGCTTTTTCTTTCAGATCCAAGCCCTGTTTACATAATCCTTCAAGAATTAGTTAATTTCCAATGGGAAATCACAGGAGCCAGCCGTTATAGAATGGCATTGATTCAAGGTGAAAAAAAAACTGGTATTCAAAAGTAAATTATAAAAATCTTTATTAAAGCGTAAAAAGGGAACAGTTCCTGTTCCCTTGGCTGATAAACATTTCAGTATAGAACTATCATTAATAAACTAGCAAGTAAATGTACTCAACTTGCCAGTCGTGGCTGGAAAAGTACCGAAAAGCTAGCGACAACATGGCAACATTGCGTCTCAACGCAAACGATTATAAAATAGAGCAAGTAAAAATATTTATTGTTAATAAAAACATCTCTCTCTCTCTCTAACTCTCACTTTCTCGTCGCATTATCGCTCTGGAAAAATAGAAGCAAAATCCACCACCAAAAGTTTCCCCCATGCGATATCTCTCTCGAAGCATTCCTCCCGATGCAACTTTACCCGTCGTCGAGGTAAACAAAGCTGCCTGGTTTCGCCAGCCGTCGCTAGGCGTCTTCAACGGTCGCTAACGGCGCCCGTCGCGAGCTAGCCTGCAGCAAGCCAACAAAATCTACGGTCAACGACAAATCCCTTGGACGCAATCGCGATTAGAATTCGGATTAGTCGCTCGAAATGGTCGAGCGTTTTAAAGTAGAGCCACAGTTTTTTTTCCTAGCTGATTCTGGTGGCTCTGAAATTGTGTTATTGTGATTTGTCTTTTGTTTTTAACTATTTTTTGAGTGAAAATAATAATATTTAGGTTGGAGTCAACAAGAATGTCCTGGCCTTACATGTCCTAGCCTTGAATCTTCATACACATTTTATTATTATGAACTTAATCAGTTTTATTTACAAATCTTTTGCAAGCGGTGCTAAAGAAGTGCGTTGTTCGTTACACAAATTTCTGTTGGCTCGGAAAAAGTTGTCTGGCATCGAATCGAGCAAACAAACGGGTGATTACAGTTTCAGTACAAAATGTATCACAGAATCGGTTTATTACGTACACGAGTACAGAACCTTGGGATTTACGAGGACACGATATGTGCAGTGGATTTAATTACTGGGAGAGATGAAATTACATAAAAAGCATGATAGTTTTTAGACTACTTTATCTAAACTTTGCACTAGTTTTGACAAAAACTATTTCAACTGGGTTTTGAATGCTGAGTGAAGAACAACTGAATTACCCAACGTTTCGTAACTTGTACCCTTGATAAAGTAACAGGTACAAGTTACGAAACGTTGTGAAATTTAGTTGTTCTTCACTTAGGATTCCAAACCCAGTTGAAATAGTTTTTGTCACACAAAAGCATGTTAGTCACAACTCAACTGAAGTGTGATACAAAATTTAGTCCCAATTGTTAGTAATTACAAGTGACAAAAGTACGTTGGACACAAAACAAATGCTAAATCTGGTTGGTCGTTGCACTGACAGAAGAATCTCTAGCAACTAAGGTTGTTTGCCTAAAATCCACTTCCATTTTTAATCCTTTCCTCCACCAATCAAATCACCCAAACAACCACAATTTTTTTTTTAAATTATTATGAACACTATAACCGTCTCAAAAATTGATGCCCAAACGGGGACTCGAACCCCGATCTCCACCTGATTCTAATTGGTTCAAGTCCCCATTTGGGCATCAATTTTTGAGACGGTTATAGAGTTCATAATAATAAAATACCCCGCGCATTGCAAGCGTTTGTAATTTAAATAAGATTTAATCTCAAAACCACCAGGTTAACAGAACACAAATCCAAGCTGTTAGTTACGTTAAGCCAGGCATTTAATCGGTCGATTAATTACACATGGTCCACCGACAGTATTACCAGTCGATTGTAATGGTCGCCCAGTCAGCTGTCATGCAAAATAAGCTGCAATATTTAAGTCGGCCATTTTACTACTGTTAAATACTGTCGTGGTTTCAATTAGCAGGAAGCCAACTAACAGCCGATCAAAGCTTGTGTCGTGGTTAATGGCGAATGCCTACGGAGGGTTAGGTTTTTAGTGGGCTCGGGTTGGTAATGTGAAATAGTCTACCTCGGGGGCGTCGCCAGAGTGACCATCGTCGCCGTGGGAACCAACCACAACTGCTACAAAACAGCAACAACAACAACAAAGTCAGGCACAAACAAACAAACAAAACATGGTGGACATGAATGACGGACAATTTTTGTTTAATTTTTATGAATACTACTTTGACAAAACAAATGAGCACCCAGTTGGGATCTCCATCACTGGACCCTTCACTTGGGTTGATCTAACTATCTGAGATGATTGGACTTTTTCCAGAAAAACTTTTTGAGTCTGACAGATCTCCAAGGAGTGGAACCACGAGGCTGTGATTTGGCTAAAATAGTTGAAGCAATCTGCACAATTTGGACCAAGGTTTCAGTACAAATCCCCAAGAGAGCTTTAGTTTTCATAATATCAAACAATTCTTTGCCCATTGCAAGCTTTCACAATTCAAAAAATAATTGACGAGACCAGTTTCTTATTTTCAATACCAGAAAAATTCGCTTTCTTTACGAGCTTACGGAACGTTAGGATTCGTAATCAGTAACTAAGGAATGAAGCGTGAAATGAGCCAGTATGACGTGATATCGACCCTCACAACCCAACTACGCAAGCTTCCTGAATGTGAATGCCGAGCTGTGAACATGGAGCTGGATGTGAAAATGCTTCTGGATGCAAGGGAACGAAATGTTCGGTAAAGTGCCAGCTCTAGAAGGTGAAGGTTGGCTTATATCAAGACGGTCAAGAAATCTTATGGGTGGCAAATACCTAAACTACGTAAAAAAACCCGGACATTTGGCATTCAACGTAAAACACCGAATAGAGAAATCTCCTTAAGATTATTATTTAATTATTACCATTGTGTTCAAATACGCGTTTAAAATAAAATCTGACATATTTTTTCTTTTTACAATCCGATCATAACTTTTCTATTTCTATTTGTTTTAAGAATGGCTAAAATATGAATTCTCGTGGCGGGATGAAAACGGGCCGTGATTAACTACAGGTAGTTCTGACGTCATTTTGGGTCACCTTTGCGTTCGCTACTGTTCCTTGGCGTTTTTTGACGTCAGATATCACTTCATGTCATAAAAAATGGCGACCCTCGTTTTCGTACGAGATTCAAACGCAAACATTTTAAACAGGTATATTTGATTCAAAATTGGATTTAGGAGAAAATAAAAAAATACGTGTTCATTATTTTCTCACAAAAGAGATTTCCCTATTGAAGAATTAGCAAAACCACATGGCATCGATAAAACGGTCACAGATTCGGCAAAATTGGCACCATCCTATAATTAGCTTGTAGATATTATCGCAACATATTAAATTTCAAACTTCCTTGCTGTAATTTATGATCTTCTCGTGATGGAGTGGAACAAAGCCCAAGCAAGAATTCCTCATCAAGTGCATTCCAAAAGCAGTCATTTCTAAGATTAAAATCTGAACGCCAGCTTCGAATAGAAACAAAATTTTTTATTTATATTTCTCTGTTACTTTGAGACGTAGCATCTCAAAAACGTCGCTGCATTTAAATAAACTTCCGATGTCGCCATCGTCTCTCTTTCTGTCAAGTTCAGAGGACTTTCTTCCCGTCATGAGTCAGGATACAGAATATCCTTAAATTTAACTCCTAAAACCCAAACGTACAGAACTCCTTAAGATGGAGACGATTCAGTTACAAAACCCTTAATTAAACAGCGACTTCACGCCACGTGTTTGGCGTACCTTGTTCGGAAAGGGGCGTCGACGTTGCCGCGGGCGACACTTTGAGGGCGTCGGCCTTGCCTGATTGGTCGAGCAGCAGATGGTCTCGCACCGAGTCGATCGTGATATCGCCCACCGATTGGCTCAGGTCGAGCACGGCCTTCTCGCCCGGCTCTGTGCGGCGGGAAAACATGCATGCGTCATTCACCAAGCCATGCGGACGTGTTTTCAAGGTCACCCACAGTTGACACGGCAACGAGCTCAAAAATTAGCTGCTTTACTTTCACTTCTAGCCTTCAACTCTCGTTTTCAAGATAAAATAAAGAAACATTAATTGAGAAGTGAAAAACAACTGCAATATTTCAAACATTAGCTCAGCAGAAAACAATAAGTGGCAGTGAAAAGCACAAAATATGTTACGAAAAATCCGTCCTAATTTAAGCTTAGCGGAAGCCAAAATAAAGTGAATTCTCACCAGGACTGTCGTGATTGACTCCGTTGACCTTGGGCTCCTCTTTCTCCTCCTCTTCCTCCGTATCATCATCCTCTTCATCATCGTCCTTGTCTTCCTTCTTCTCGTCTTTATCAACTTGCTCCTCCTCCTGTTCCGGTTCCTGCGCTGCTATTGGCTCGGCTGCCTCTGGCTCCTCCTTCTTGGCCGGTGCCCGGGCGTCCTCGGCCAATGGGACGCGACCGGTGGGCAGGGTGACCGCGGCGACGGCCAATGAGACGCGTTGGATCTCGCTGCTTGAATGCAGGAACAAGGCCTCGCCACGAGACGTGAAACAAAGGCTCGAAATTCCGCTGCGGAGAAAAACGCAAGACGTCAGGCCGGGTTGTAATGATATAAAACTGTGGGGCAGGGGTGGAATGAAAATAGGTTGGGAGAGGGGGTTAACAATGAAAGGTAAGCTGGCTGGGGAGGACAACGATGAGGGATGTTGGTGGTTGATAACTCCAACATCAACAGGTAAGGAAAACAATCAGTCTCTTCTCGCCAGTGATGAAGACTACAGCTGAAACATTAACAAGCAAGTATCCACTATCGCAGCCTGCCACTAACCGCTGAGTAACTTCCGTACTCTCCCTTTTCTTTCCCAATCAACATATTCATTATCACAGTCCTTTGGCATATTACAAATCAACATATTCATTATCCCAGTCCTTTGACACATTACAAATCAACATATTCATTATCCCAGCCCTTTGGCACATCACAAATCAACATATTCATTATCACAGTCCTTTGGCATATTACAAATCAACATATTCATTATCCCAGCCCTTTAGCACATTACAAATCAACATATTCATTATCCCAGTCCTTTGGCACATTACAAATCAACATATTCATTATCCCAGCCCTTTGGCATATTACAAATCAACGAAACAAAATCATCCACATGATATTTTTCTAGAGCAAGTGTAGTTTGTCAACAGCGTTGGCACTTACTTGATGTCCTCCCGACGCAGGACCGGAGCGTGAAGCTGCCGTCGCAGCTCAGGGAGGCTGAGTACCGCGACCTCGCCGAGGTTTGTGAGACACGCGAGGCAAGTCTCCGAGTGGCCCGACGCGGTGAACTTTGCCAGCGCAAGCCGTCGAACTCGAGCTCCCTCGTGAGCCGTCAGCTTGAGCTTCACCACCGGTCGAAGGTGGGGCAACGAGAACACCTTGATCTGTTCCTCGGAGCTACGGGGGGCAGAGAGGAAACTCTAGAGCCTTGCCAAGAGCTGACATTTCACATAAATATCTGTCATAGCTTTATCTGTGGTAGTCTTTTCCTCACAAGGATGGAATATCTGTGCAAGCTTTATCTGTGGTAGTCTTTGCCTTATAAGGATGGAATATCTGTGCAAGCTTTATCTGTGGTAGTCTTTGCCTCATAAGGATGGAATATCTGTGCAAGCTTTATCTGTAGAAATCTTTGCCCCATAAGGATGGAATATCTGTGCAAGCTTTATCCATTGTAGTCTTTGCCCCATAAGGATGGAATATCTGTGCAAGCTTTATCCGTGGAAGTCTTTGCCTCACAAGGTTGGAATATCTGTGCAAGCTTTATCTGTGGTAGTCTTTGCCTCATAAGGATGGAATATCTGTGCAAGCTTTGTCTGTGGTAGTCTTTGCCTCATAAGGATGGAATATCAGTGCAAGCTCTATCTGTGATAGTCTTTGCCTCATCAGGATGGAATATCTGTGCAAGTTTTAGCTTTTAGTTTTTAAGTGCAAGTCTTTGTCTCATAAGGAAGAAACATCTTTGTGCTCACCCAATGGCAACCCTGTGTAAGCCTGGTGGGCTGGAGTCGAGTATTGCAAGGTCTACGACGGGTGCTCGGTGCTTCAGCTGGATCTCCTTGGCAAGCTGGCACGTGACCTCGGGCTCCGCAGGCTCGGGAGTGTCTGGGGACGGGGCCGAGGCTTGGAGCCGAGATGCAGCCACCGTCAGCGAGAATACGAGCACGGCACCGCTGTTTGTACCCGCCCAGAGGGTGGGGCTTGTGTTCACCACTGTCGGAGAGAGAGAAGAGTGCAATGTTGATATACCCGTGGTAACATAAGAGAGCAGAATTGAGAAGCTCTGTCAGGCGATCTCAGCATCTTAATGGCTACCAAACGTTGAATCTACTATTGAACCTCCTATGCTAGGTCATGATATACCCGTGGTAACATGAGATAGCAGAATTGAGAAGCTCTATCAGGCGATCTCAGCATCTCCATGGCTACCAAACGTTGAATCTACCATTGAACCTCCTATGCTAGGCCATGATATACCCGTGGTAACATAAGATAGCAGAATTGGGAAGCTCTGTCAGGCGATCTCAGCATCTCCATGGCTACCAAACGTTGAATCTACCATTGAACCTCCAATGCTAGGCCATGAAATACCCGTGGTAGCATAAGATAGCAGAATTGAGAAGCTCTGCCAGGCGATCTCAGCATCTCCATTGCTACCAAACGTTGAATCTACCATTGAACCTCCTATGCTAGGCCATGATATACCAGTGGTAACATAAGATAGCAGAATTGGGAAGCTCTGTCAGGTGATCTCAGCATCTTAATGGCTACCAAACGTTGAAACTACCATTGAACTTCCTATTCTAGGCCATTATATACCCGTGGTAACATAAGATAGCAGAATTGCGAAGCTCTTTCAGGCGATCTCAGCATTGAACGAGTCCAGTGCTTACCGGAGAGCAGGTGGGTCTGTGCGAAGTGCAGGCACCGAACCATTGATCCGAGACCGTCATCTGACGCACGAGCCTCGACGCTCCGCTCCACGGGCCGAGCCTCGGCCGCAGTCGCAGCTTCTCCAGGCGCTCTGAAACCGAGATCGTAGTTAGATGAGCGGGGTTAAGGGTTAGGGAAGTGTTTTAACAATGGGTCAATTGGCACTGGTCTAATGGCCAATCTAGCTTAACTTAGCCTAAAAGACAGGGGAAACTCGATGCCGGGGTTGCAGCCTACTCCTGTTGAAGAGCACCAAGGCAACCACCGGCTTGACATCACTTTCGAAGAACGGTACAAAGCGAACAAGAGGATTTCTCCACAAATCCATGCTGTCGAGAGGTTGATAAGCAAGGCGAGTGAAGTTTCTGTACTAACTTTCATTCCTCCAACCTCTCTCTTGAACAGAACTGGTCATGTGTATGATGGTCACCCATCCAATACATGACCCAGCGCAGTGTTGCTTAACTTTGCTACCAGTTATCCATATAATCGGCTTCAAGTGGCAAACCTCTTCGTGTCTGCGCTGGCGGCGGCTGCGACAGGTGACGCCGTCTTAGTGACGGTAGCGCCGCGCTGAGAACGTCCTTTGCGCAGCCGTCGGAAAGACTCCCGCAGCGACTTCTTAAACGACTTGCGTCGGGAGATTGGCGCATCTCCGGCGCCAGACAGGTCTGCAAAAAGTAGGGCCATATAACATAAAAACTGATGTTTTCATCAACATATTTGTTATTGTTAGGTTAGGTTAGGAATGTCTCCATACCGTGTGGGTTGAGTGTGCATCTTGCGGCCACTGCACGGTGGCGGTGGAAGTCTACCAGGGCCAGTCCGTGGGCGGTCCCTGCTGCAGCGACGCCCCACTCAGCACGGAGCGCAAGGGCGGTAACCGCGGCCGGCGGCAACAGCTGGACCACGCTGCAGGCTTGCCAACCACGCGCAAGGCTGGGGGAAAATCACAGGACACGTCAAGAACTAAAGTGCGCTTATGAAAAAAAAGATTTAAACCAAGCTTTGAATGCTAAGTAACAAATAGGTATTTTTTCGAAGTGCTGAGGTTAGTTGAAGTAGACATGAGTCTACAGTGAAGGGAAATAGGAAATCAGTAGCTCTGCAATCAATGATTGTATCATCGTTGACATTCATATTTGCGTAGAAGTTGTCTTTATTTATTCCATCTTGTAAGTAGTAAGTGAATGGCATGCACGAAGACCTTGGGTTAAAACACGCAGGAAGTCGAAGGGTAAAAGGGAGTTTTGAATATAAGTCGATATATTCTACAAGATTCTTACCACTGGGAGTCCGTTCTCGGAACCAAAAGCTCGCTAAACAGAGTGAGAGAAAACGTCAAATATCGGTCGCAGGTACATTAGCACAAAGTGGGTTCATCTTAACATCTTTTTTAAAATTATTATGAACACTATAACCGTCTCAAAAATTGATGCCTGAACGGGGCCTCGAACCCCGATCTCCACGTGTAGCAGGTGCTCTAACTAATTGAGCTACTTGGACACTTGCTTTCTTAGATGATTTTAGTGTATTTGATGAAAATGACAAATCTCCAAGGAGTAGATTAATGAGGCTGTGAATACTCACAGTCACTCTGATTCTAGTGACGCTATATCACGTCACAACCTGTCAATTTCGAGTAACTACAATTTGATGTTGGATGCGTTGTATTTAGATGAAATCTTATTTAAATTGCAAACGCTTGAAATGTGCAATTGCATGAAGTGTTACTGAAGCCAGGTACTAGTTAGCTCTTGGTTGTCACCTGGTAATACCAGAGTCCCAACCATACCTGAGCGTAGAAGTCTTGGGCGTGAGGTGTTCGTGCCCCTTCCAAACGAAGCCATCTCGATCCTGAACGACGCTGATTGTCGTGGCGGGCACCACTCGTTCCGTGGACTGCCCGCCGAGGGTGGCAGCAACGACGCTGCCCGCCGTGCCCGCCACGAGGAGCGTCCCGGAACGAGCGCACAGCGCCGTCTTCTTCACGGCCAGGCGAGGATCGTCCGAGTACGGGTCGAAAGCTCCCATCTGCGGAGCCGTCGTCTAGGTTAACACTTTGCTTGCGGAGCTTTTAGGTACACATTGTCAGGTTTAAATTTGATTTGATGTTTTATAGATGAAATCTTATTTAAATTGCAAACGCTTGCAATGTGCGAGGTATTTTATTATTACGAACCTCTCAAAAATTGATGCCCAAATTGGGACACGAACCCCGATCTCCACTTATTGCGGGTGTTGCTCTAAACCATTGAGCTACTTGGACACTCGCTTTTTGAGACGATTTTAGTGTATTAGTCCCCGTTTGGGCATCAATTTTTGAGACGGTCATAGTGCTCATAATACTAAATTTTATTTGATGTTATTTATTATTAGCTTGGATAAGTGAATCAGTTGCTGAAATATGGGCGAAACTGTTTTGAATGTATGTTTAAATAGCGTTAAATCTTTCTTCAAAGTTCTTTGGGAAAGCAGCAATGATGATCTTTGTCAGCTGTGGTTCTATAGTTCGGCAAGTAGAATTTCTGGGCGTGGCGGGGCGGCAATAAAATGATACTCTAGTATATAAGTAACAAAGCTTTCCAATTGAGGGTTAGGAAATCCAAGGTTTTGTGTGGAAATTCTAGCCCCGGACATTGCAGCCACGGGATAGGGCAATGTGTATTTTGCTTTTTCCAACCAAAGTTATAAAGAAAATACAAATAAATAGAATGTCTATGAAATTTTCTTTGTGTTTCTCTACAAGGTTAATTTATTAACTGTCAAGCAGCTAGATTTAAATCCTGTCATAAAACCTTGTATGCTGTTTTAATATTAATTCCAACCCAGGATAGAAATTCAAAGAAAACCATGCTGAAGGCAAACTGGATACCTTCTTGCGTCGCTTGCAGCTTACCTTGACGAACGGCGGCCAGTCTTCTACGTCTTCGTCTCTATCAGCGGTCTCTCTATCCTCGGTAGCGAACAGCGGCGCCGTGTGGAATCGAGCCAGCGGACGTAGCGTCGGCCCGGCAGCGTCCCAGGCACGAACTGACCCGTCTTCGTGACCAGTCAACAGAAGCTCACGGCGGTCGGGCTCCTCGGACAATGGGATCTCTCCACCGTCCACCGGCCACGGCTAGACACGGGACAGATCGTTAGCTGGTAATACATCAACTGATGTAGGGTTGGAAGATGAGCGTAGCGGTATTTTGGGATGATTAAATGTGAAGCCGGTTTATTGTATAGATCAATGCAAAACAGGCAAAATTTATGAAATTAAGCCCAACATTTTTTCACTAAAAAGAGAAAGAAAACACATACGAAGTCAAAAACTTCACAATTTCTTAATTTTGACGTAGTTCACATCTTTGCAGTTTGGTGAGCAAATATTAAATGCTTTTGGCAGAACAACTCAAAAACGTTTAAAAGAAAAACGGAAAATGTTCGTAAATTTAGAATAGTTTCAAAACTATTCAGCCGATTATGCTGAAAAATGCGTAGGGTTGAGTTGTGAACACGAAAATATGCTCTGCAAATTACGTAGAAATCGGAGCAGGCGATTGGCTGCTAGAGCGCAAAAACGTACCCGGTCCGCATATAGGGAGGCGGCCTGCTCACGCCCCGCCTCCTGAATAGAGTCCCACACGCCGGGGTCTACGTCCGAGACGTGCTGGGAGCATGTGATCGCGCTGGCGTGCAGGGACACTAGGTACGGTAACTCCATGGCACGCCACTCATCGCCCGACAGGTCCACCGCAGAGAGCTCCTCTTCAAGCAGCGCGAGGAGCACGTCTGGAGTCGTACCATCCGCGGCCTGGAACACAAACAACCAGATCTCGCTGTTAGGAATCTCATTTAAATTGTAAAAGCTAGGGTTCGGTTATTTTTGGTTATAAGTAAGCCAGTAAGTTTTCAGATGAAATCTTATTTAAATTGCAAACGCTTGCAATGCGCGGGGTATTTTATTATTATGAACACTATAACCGTCTCAAAAATGGATGCCTAAACGGGGACAAAAACCTCGATCTCCACCTATCTCCCCGTTTGCGCATCAATTTTTGAGATAGTCATAGTGTTCATAATAATAAAATACCAGTAAGTTAATTTGTATTATTTAGTTATTTTGAAATTTCCAGAGAAACCTTACAAAAAAAAACATGCAAATAATTGGTTGAAATTGTCAAGAACACTTGCAATAAAATGCCACAGACGGAACGACCCGCACTCGTAACCACTGGCAACCATTTACGTCTTTTATTAAATGTTGAATTTTGGCAATCTTATCGAGCACTGGCAATCTTATCGAGCATTGGCAATCTTTAGTTGCCATTAGTAACCGGTGTTGGCATAATGTTTCTTGGTAGCCGACTGCCTGAAGAATATAATCTTCAGAAGAGTGCTACGTGCTAGGGCAGTGCTATGTGCTAGGGCAGTGCTATGTGCTAGGGCAGTGCTATGTGCTAGGGCAGTGCTATGTGCTAGGGCAGTGCTATGTGCTAGGGCAGTGCTATGTGCTAGGGCAGTGCTATGTGCTAGGGCAGTGCTATGTGCTAGGGTAGTGCTATGTGCTAGAGTAGTGCTATGTGCTAGGGCAGTGCTATGTGCTAGGGCAGTGCTATGTGCTAGGGCAGTTTTATGTGCTAGGGCAGTGTTATGTGCTAGGGCAGTGCTATGTGCTAGGGCAGTGCTATGTGCTAGGGTAGTGCTATGTGCTAGGGCAGTGCTATGTGCTGGGGCAGTGCTATGTGCTAGGGCAGTGCTATGTGCTAGGGCAGTGCTATGTGCTAGGGCAGTGCTATGTGCTAGGGCAGTGCTATGTGCTAGGGCAGTGCTATGTGCTAGGGCAGTGCTATGTGCTAGGGCAGTGCTATGTGCTAGGGCAGTGCTATGTGCTAGGGTAGTGCTATGTGCTAGAGTAGTGCTATGTGCTAGGGCAGTGCTATGTGCTAGGGCAGTGCTATGTGCTAGGGCAGTTTTATGTGCTAGGGCAGTGTTATGTGCTAGGGCAGTGCTATGTGCTAGGGCAGTGCTATGTGCTAGGGTAGTGCTATGTGCTAGGGCAGTGCTATGTGCTGGGGCAGTGCTATGTGCTAGGGCAGTGCTATGTGCTAGGGCAGTGCTATGTGCTAGGGCAGTGCTATGTGCTAGGGCAGTGCTATGTGCTGGGGCAGTGCTATGTGCTAGGGCAGTGCTATGTGCTAGGGCAGTGCTATGTGCTAGGGCAGTGCTATGTGCTAGGGTAGTGCTATGTGCTAGGGTAGTGCTATGTGCTAGGGCAGTGGACTCAGCTCGATGCCATGGATTTGGTAGCTTACAGTGACGACAACAAAGTCTACGACGTGCGAGGTGAAGTCGAAGACGGCGTGTTTGTCTGCGTGCATGACGCTAATGGTACAACGGTCAGCGTAGCTCGCGCGGGGCATTCCTCCGCTGAAGACCAACCACTCGTCGCTGAAATCAAGAAGAAAGTTCTCAGCTTGAGACGCTCGAGATAATGTCGCAAACCTCTACATTCTCAAGCTTTCAAAGATAAATAAGATCTCAGATCTCAGAACGGGTCAAACTGTGAAAGGAAATCTCACTTGGGTCTTAGTAATCATGGGACAAAAATCATTGAAATCAACTTACATCACTCGTAAGCTGCAAGAGCCGCAGGGGCAAGCCTACTGAGTCAGTTCAGGCCACTCAGTTTTCTAGCAACATTCACTCACGAGAGCTTATAGCGATATTCAACTTCAAAACTTCCATCTCTTCAATTTCGTCATGGACCAGATTAACAAAACAGAGTTTAAGCTTAACCGTAGTTTAGTTGTTAAAGTTGTGAAAACCCATAAAAATCTGGAAATGGCCCCAGTGATTGGCTGATCATCTTTCAACGCTGGGGTTTAACTTTGTGGATCTGGCCACCGTATAATCGGTCCTCAATTCCAAGATGAAGGTCCTTTACCAAACTATTAATGGCTCCTACATTCAGATAACATAAAGGTGCTCCAATTGGCTCGAATTTCATCCCGAAATGACCGAAGCCAGAGGAAAGAACGTCTAATCTAAGAACCTAATACCCTATATGAAGACTCACCTGGCATCTCCCAGCCAAGCCAGCTTGGTGATTGCCTTGCAAGGGAACGGGCCATAGGGCGTCTTCGGCTCAGTCTTGGCCGCACCATCCTCCGTTTCCCATTGGCTGTAGCTGCCGTCGTTGTGTGCACAAGCAAACTGTTCTCCATCAGGACGCCAGCTCACACTCTCCAATGCCTGCGACAAACGTAGAAGTCGATGTCGTCATTGATACACAAGCACTGACTTGGCATGGACGCTATAGCCGGAGAATGTGTCGCGATGTCGTCATCGATAGACAAGCACTGGCTTGGCATGGACGCTATAGCCGGAGAATGTGTCACGATGTCGTCATCGATACACAAGCACTGGCTTGGCATGGACGCGTTAGCCGGAGAATGTGTTGCGATGTCGTCATCGATACACAAGCACTGGCTTGGCATGGACGCTATAGCTGGAGAATGTGTCGCGATGTCGTCATCGATACACAAGCACTGGCTTGGCATGGACGCTATAGCCAGAGAATGTGTCGCGATGTCGTCATCGATACACAAGCACTGGCTTGGCATGGACGCTATAGCCGGGAATGTGTCGCGATGTCGTCATCGATACACAAGCACTGGCTTGGCATGGACGCTTTAGCCGGAGAATGCGTCGTGATGTCGTCATCCATACACAAGCACTGGCTTGGCATGGATGCTATAGCCAGAGAATGTGTCACGATGTCGTCATCGATACACAAGCACTGGCTTGGCATGGACGCTATAGCCAGAGAATGTGTCGTGATGTCGTCATCGATAGACAAGCACTGGCTTGGCATTGGTGCTATGGCCAAGGGTGCTAACCTGGGTGCTAACGTAGGTGGCGATGGCTCCGGGCAAGGCTGGATCCCAGAGAGTGGTAAGTCCACGGCTGTATCCGACCAACAGCTGTCCAGGTCGACCGGGTCGCTCGGCAACGCATTCCACTGCGCCCGGGGACACCTTGTAGTCGTCAGGCACTCTGAAAACACGGCCGGTCGGTTACAACGCGGCTCGGCAGCAAAGTTCTACAAACATCCCTCATTGTCGACTCCCACCGCCATCTTATCTTTAATTTTTACCCTCTCTCCCAACCTTTTTTTCATTCTACCCCACCCTGCCTCACCACTAACCTACAGTATGGAACAAGTAGGGACAACAATCAGTCTCTTCTCGCCAGTGATAAAGGGATTAGCCAAAGCATTAACAAAGAATTTCCACCATCGCGACCTGCCACTCACCGCTCGGTAAGTTCCGCACTCTCCATTTACTTTCCCAATCAACATATTTGTTAGACCAGGTAATTGTTTCATTTAATTGGTTTCTCTGTTATCGGGAGGAAAATTCATAACAGAATTCAAAAAATGTAATTTTAATTTTTTCACTAGTGCCGTTTGGTGTGTAGGTTTTAAGTCATAGAAAATACATTAATGTTGAACTTTGCGATGAGCAAACGAGACGGAATGTGAACATAAAATCGCGAGTAGTCTCACTTCTGCATTACGACGTCCTGGTAGATGATTGTCTCCGAGAGCGTGAACGTGGCCAGCTGCAGGAGGTAGACGTTGCCGCCCTCTGTGCCGAGGTAAACGTGCTTGCCCGTCGAGTCAACGCTGAGAGCCGACACTCGTTTCAACCTGCAACCGATCGGTGTTGGATAAAAAGACGATGAAACGTGGCTGCAAATTCATGCTTTGTTTCTTCCCAGAAGATCGAAGCCTCATTTTGCCAGCATTCTTGAAAACTTGTGTAATAAGCTAGTGGGATGTATACTTCCCACTGACATTTATTTTATAATTTACAAATAGCAAATTAATCCCGGTTGTATGATAGTTAATCTTTATACAATTATTCAATTCTCTCAACCTCAATTTCCCTCCCTACATCTTAACAAATTACAAATCATATCAACTCTTCTTCTACTTTCTAATGTTTTACAACCCAGTTCATTAACTATTTCTGAAAGTCTTTCCAAAATCCTTTTAACATTCTCCTTATCAGCAGTTTCTTCCCTCCATCTCCTCATCCTTCTCATAACTCTCCTTGCCTCCAGTCTGATGCTCAGTACTTGAAAATATAAATCCCAACAACGTTGCGCTGCGATTTGAAAAGTGGGAAAACATATTCTCATCGACCTTGAATCTCTTAACCCAAAAATCTGACTTCTCTCGAGAAACTTCGATTCAATGTTGCACATTCTCTGTACTTTTCCTATTTTTTTTTTTTTCATTTTTGGACAGATGACGGTACCTAAATCTACATATTTTTGTTATTAGCTTTTATAATACATTACAATAAAAGTGTCAGAAGACCAAACAGCCAAACAGATCCTCATATTTATTATTAACAACACTATAACCGTCTCAAAAATTGATGCCCAAACGCGGACTCGAACCCCGATCTCCACCTATCGCGGGTGTTGCTCTGAACCATTGAGCTATCTGGACACTGGCTATTTGAGACGATTTTAGTGTATTTGATGATAGTGATATAGATAAGTGATGTAGTGTTGTTAATAATAAAATACCCCGCGCATTGCAAGCGTTTGCAATTTAAATAAGAGTTCATCCTAATAGATCCTCATATTTATTTTTAACAAAACCCAGTTCAAATAGTTTTTGTTAAGACTAGTGCTAAGTTTAGATAAATTAAAATAGATACTGATATTTTCATGTCATCCTAAAGTTTGTAAAACATTGTGATATTGATCGCAAGTTGAAGCCACTCAACGTGAGACAGCGCGGCACGTACTTTCCCTCGAGGGTGATCTGGTGAACGTGCTGCAAGTCGGCACCGTTGATCTCCCAGAGGTGGAGCGAGTTGTCGTCCCGCAGCGTGATCAGCCGCCCCTGTCCGGGCACGAACGCAACCCGAGTGACCCGGCTGTCCGGGGCAGCATGCTGCCCAGAGAACTCTACACCTGGACGACCAACTCTGATCACAAGTTAAGGAACACAACAAACGGCACGAAATTTCCGCGCTCATTTCTTGCGCTGGGCATTTAAAAAGCTGCATATTGCGATTAATTGATACTTGGTGTTTAATGACGCACTGTTTTGACAACGTGCCATGTGGCACTGGTCTAATGGCGTGGAGTGGGCGATTACAAGTATTACTACCTAGACTAGAAGTGAGGAGTAAGCCTGGTCTGGGCATTTAATCTGCTACGGTTGAAATCAAGGGGACCGGCTGAACGTCCCTTTCGAAAGACAAGCTCGCCAATCGAACGGTTGGGCGTGTTGGAAACACTGGTTCTTATGAGATCACTGAAGTTAAGCAACACAGTGCTGGGTCAGGTATTGGATGGGTGACCATCATGCACATGACTAGTTCTGTTTGGGAGAGAGGTTGGAGGGATGAAAGTTAAGCAACACTGCGCTGTGTCAGGTATTGGATGAGTAACCATCATACTTATGACCAGTTCTGTTCGGGAGAGAGATTGGAGGGATGAAAGTTAGTACAGCAACTTCACTTGCCTTGCTAATCAACCTCTCGACAGCATGGATTTATGGAGGAATCCTGTTGTTTGCGTTGTACCGTCCTTTGGAAGGGACGTTAAGCCGGTGGTCCCCTTCATGCTCTTCAACAGAAGTAGGCTGCGTGCCGGCTCCAGGTTTCCCCTCCTCCATTCTAGGCTAGTTTCATCATCCTCATCATCATTCAATCACTTACCAACGCCATTAGACCAGTACCGCACGGTCAGATGTCAAAACAGTGCGTCGTTAAACACCACAAATCAATCAACGAGCTCGTCATGGCTCAACATAACGTCATGAAAGGATACATTTTGAGTGCGCCTGACGCAGTGGCGATCGCCAGCAGCCTCAGCTTGGGGTCCCATGCGAGCGCGGACGGCTTGCTTGGAAAGCCGTGCGTCACGGTCTGTAGAGAAGGAAAAACACAGCGCTCGAGTTAAAAGCGGTCGACCGCGTCCAGGTGTTCTTGTCTGCTTTTTGAAACTTGCGACGTGATGATTAAAAAAAAATGACTTCTTCCCGTCGTGTAAAAAAATAAATTTTATTTATAATTCGTCGCTGTTTTTTCTCTGTCGAAACCGTAGCTTAGTATAAAAGACTGAAAGGGTGGGAGTTAAGCTTTCATGTCATGATTTTGAGGTTAAACTATATTTAAGTCCCATTCAAATTGAGTTTGTATTTCAATGTAGCCTAGTATTCCCTTTTTATCGAAACACAGAACTCAAAACATAATTTTTTCTCATTCATTGATTTTTAAATATCAGCCAGCGTCGTAAAGCAAATAATGTGCTGGTTTAAATTGCCTCTAAACGTCATTTAAGAGGATTTTACACGGCAGCTGCAATCAAATATTGGAATGCTGCGACTTGAAGCAAGCCTCTGTTTTCTGTCAAGTACACAATTAGACAAAACACTGCGACTTCTTTTCTAAAACTACACGTAGGGTATTAGTAGTTGGTAGTTGGTATATCGGTGATCTTATCAAAAGTAAGATAATTGTTTTACCAGAGATAATTACAGAGGGAATATTAAAAAGTAAAGATATATTTCTTCAGATGATAAAAGAATTAAAATTATCAGTATAGGTTCTATCAGAGGTAACTATTGTGTCAATTTGAAAAGGAAAGGAAATGTACCAAGCTGAGAGCAAACATGGTTCAATATTTTATTATTGGGAACACTAATACTCTCTCAAAAATTGGTTCCTTGGAGATCCATCATTCTCATCAAATACTCTTAAATCCTCTCTACAATTACATGTCCAAGTAGCTCAATTATTTAGAGCAACTGAATAAGCTAATCTTGAACTGTCTTGTCAAAAATCAGATCCATGGTGACCTCATATTTTACCTGGCATACAAACTCTAAACTTAATCTAACTCTTTAAAGATACTCCAATTTTGCAATGCTCGTAGTAATAGTACAGCTTGGAAGTTACAACACCATATTATCTGTTGAATAACTTCTAATGCCCACATTTTGCAATTTTGCTCTAATGTCTCTGCTAGATCTTGAAGTTTGTCACGTTTCAACATCGTTTCTTTTATATTATTTAAATCAAGTAATGGGTATCTTTCAATCCCAATGAAACACCCAATGAACCACGAACCCAATGAAACACGGGAAAAAGTAAGAAAATGTTTTGTGATAAATGCAGGTTTACTGTAGTAGGTCAAGGTATAATAAATGGCAATGTTTCGGGGATTAATTTAAACGATACATTTCACCCGAAGCCTTGCATCATTGCATGTCTACACATACTAGATACCGAAGCTTACTGCTTGGTTTCAGCTATTGTGTCATAAAAAGCAAACATCAAGGTTGGTACGCTAGGTTCTAGGTAGATATTTCCGTCACAAAACACACAGTCTGAGCCGATCGCAACAGGTTTAGTTTACATAAGAGGGTGAGGTTTAATCAATATGTTGCTGGTTGATGCAATGATTCTCTCTTATCTTATCAAATTACTCACCATAATGATAAGCATTCCACCTTACCAAACAAACAACTTCACAGATAACCAT
The DNA here is from genome assembly GCA_947568835.1 of Protonemura montana. Taxonomy (NCBI): domain Eukaryota; kingdom Metazoa; phylum Arthropoda; class Insecta; order Plecoptera; family Nemouridae; genus Protonemura; species Protonemura montana. Next base: position 3,092,987 of record OX387610.1, read on the forward strand.
TAAATATTTCCTAGTTAATGTCAGATTCAGATGTCCTCTTCCAAATCTCTGATGCAAGCCCTTGATTTCTTACAAAATAGCATACCTTTCTAAATGCAAAGAGCTCTTTCTGCAGCTTTTGTCGCTCAGCCGACGGCTGCTGCCCCTTCCCTCGGATGAACTTCAGCATTCTCTGCAAGACGAGAATCGTTTGGATGTAGAATGCGGCAGACCCATGCGATGGGAAAGTTATCAGAAAACTGCTGTAGGTCCCAGTAAGAGATTTTTTTTACGAATTTAACGGTCGTGGTTGAAAATTAAAGCGTGTGATGGGAGGTTTGAAGGTTTGTTGTGACAAATGTCAGGTCTAGTCTTGTGTTTGCCTTCAGCAATCAACAACAACCGACTGACAACACATCAGGAAAACAAATAAGTGTGCAAATGCGATGACCCAGCAAAAATATAAACCGACCTCCGTTTCTGCCAAAATAAAGCCGAAATGAATTTACATCAGTAGTTGGTGGCCACAAGTGGGCCACGACACGCAACCAAAACAACACCTACAGCAGTGATTCATTCCTAGGTACCCTAGCGCTCACCGGTTCACTCGATTAACAACTTAGTAGCAAAGCCAATACTTTCAAAATTATTTCTGCGGCGTCTAGAAATAAATGCCTGCGCTTTTTGAAAGCAGCGTCAGACCTAATGTCAGGTAATCACAGTATAAGGCGACAAAATCGAGAGCACTATGTTCCGTAGGTTCGGTGGACGCGAGATAAACGCCCTCTTTTAGACGCTCTTTGGCTATTTGCACCGAGACACCGAGAAGGAGATCGGAATGCGGCACTCTCGCTAACAGCTGTGTCCTTGGTAGGTGTCGATGACAGCTGCGGGAAAATTGATTTAAATGAATATTTTCTGCCACTGACTTTTGTTGATCTCACAATGTTTCCGTGAAACCGATGTTTGTGGAGAGTTAAGTCACGTCATATATCACAACTTTATTTATCACTAGCGTGACTCATGACTTTGACGAAGTGTTGGCTGAACTGGGTTGCCATGGCAACCGACGTAAACAAAGGAAATTACGACGTCCAGAAATCGGCGGGTAGCTTTTCGCTGAGTACAAGAATTTGTTAATTATGCCTACCATAATGAGAGCTAAAGTAGCGATAGTAGGAGATTCAAAGTCTGGTAAGACAGCTCTTACCCAGATGTTCTTAACGGGAAATTACCCTAAAGTCTACAATATGGTGAGCACCAAAGATATGTTCAAAGTAGCGTCACAGAAAAATATGGTAGCGTTGTTACCAAATTTTTCACAGCTTCGAGCTTTTAACTCTAAACAATATCCTAATTTCACTGCATCCGATTAGAAGTTGCCATGGGAATTGTTTCAACTACAATTACACCTAGGAGTTGAGATTTTGGTAAAATCAGGCCGAAGAAATTATCCCTAGTCTACAAACATTTAATTAACCACTCGATATTCCTTGAAAAACTTAGGTAACATCTAACACCTACCTGGAAAGAAGAAATAAATTCATACTCACATCTTGTACCTGAAAATTAAAACCCATAAAATAAAAATTTACTTGCAAGTTGGAATAATTCCAAACAGTACTGGAAAATTAAAAAACGAAATACAACCTTTTTGTTTTTCAGACTCTTGGGGTGGATTTGTCGGTGAAGACAGTTAAAATTCCCGACAGGGAAGACTCGGTCGAACTTTACCTCTACGATTCCTCTGGCCGTAACATCTACAGAGCTTTTCTACCAAGATATGTAGGTATTTCTTCAAAACCCTACATAGTTGACACCTGCAATGTCTAAAAATCCTTTAACTTTCAGTGGCACAAGCCCGACTTGGTCCTGGCCGTGTTTGACGTGACCAGCCAGGAAAGCTTTGACGCCATACCTAATTGGATCTCGATGGCACGAGGCGAAGACCATGCCCCTTGCGTCATCTACGGCACACACGTCGATTTGACTAATCGACGAGTTATCAGCCCTAAAGCTGCATCATCTTTGGCAGCCGATCTTGGCTGCCGATATTTGGAGGGGTCTTCAGTAAGTGTCTGCAATTGTAAATTGTGCATTTTTTTGGATTTTCCAGAAGAATTTCCAAGGAAGAAAGTGGAACTGAGAATTAAAATGGTGATGCATTGTATGTTGGACTATGTCCAAGCCTGTTTTCGATACGAGGTGGTCAGGCAAACTTAGTGTATGGTCACGTGTTTTACTCAAGCACCAGGTGTCTTATCATTGAAGGAATGCTCGGTTCACTCTTCAGAGTTTCAGATTCATGGCAAAAAGATAAGAAAATGTACATTTCAAAACTCCCAGATTCTTGAACAAAGCCTAGAATATGCAGGTGGAAATTAGTATCTTCAGGATAACATCTGCCAGTGAAAAATTTATTTTGATTGCTTGTTTTGAACAATCACTCGGCATAAACATCTCCTGCACCTCTCTGAACTAACCAGAGTCTACGTCCAAGACTGTCAAGCAAATGATGAGTGTAACATATTGGCTGCATTTGTAATATCGTATTGACATGGTTAAGAAAATAGGCAAAGTTTAGCTATTGAAATGCTGATCATTGCCTCTGAACGGTACATTACTGACTGCTGTGGCCATCTAAGTATCTCCGATAGTCATTATGCATTCTATTAGCACTGCCGTGCTATCTGACCAACAAATCATGCTTACAGAAGGAGAGCTTGGGGACAGAAGAACCGTTCTACCTTTTGGCACACGAATGGCACCAACTCTGCGCCAAAGGACAGGGAGATTCGCAAGACTGGACGCCGAACGACTGAACCTTTCCGACGTTTTATACAACCTGTTTTTTATGCACTTTCTACGAGTTAATAAAATGGGCAAGGACCAGACTGCATATTCATATGTATGAGTGATTTTCTCTGGATGAACCCTTGCACTCACGAAAAGGTGCTGTTGAAAATGTTAGTCAACAGAAAAAAATCACTTTCGTAAGCATTTCCCAATTAGTCAGGATGTCAGCAAGAGAAGCAGCTTGGTCATTGCAATAATTGGCATTGGCAATCCTCTCCAACTAGACCTGGTTGTGATATGAAACTATCAAAATTCCGGGACTTTCAATTGAAAGAACAGATGCAATCGAGATAGAAACCTGATGTTATGAAAACTAATTTTTCCTAATTATTGTAACTGCAGTCCTATAGAGAAAAATGCAGGGAGTTTTCGTGCACGTGGCATGTAATTTGCCCACGCACTTCGCCTTCTCTGTAATGTTGATCCGTAGAACCGTTTTAAAACAACAGAAATATACCTCAGACTTGTTCTTCGCTAACTGCCAGCCCAAGAATTCTCACGTTTCCTATACGCAAGGATGAAGTAACGGCAGGATGACCAAGGAGTTACAGAGTGAAAGGCAAAAATGAAACCATCAGAGTATAAAAAAATGCCGTGTTGATATTTCGCCAGCAGACGAGCGCTTGCGCACGGTAATGCGCGAAACGTCCGGTTTAAATTCTAAAAACACGAAAAACGGTCCATTTCCTACGGGCGGGTCGAAACACGCACCCTAACTTCATATATAGTATGTATATAATATACACAAACACTTTCCGTAACTTAGCAGTTCATTTCTCCTTAAAAAAAAAAAAGTCTCCATATGCGTTGGCCGCCCCATCGCGCTATGTTTGCCGTTTGTCTCGACGTTTAATTCGGAGGTCGAGCAGCACGTTTCGAAGAGAAATGCACGCACGCGCTCGCCGATTTGTTAAGTATATCGCCGTGCGTTGCACTTCGTTTTAAAGCCTGGAGGCTCGTCACCATGACAACTTGTCCGAGACAGAATAGCAGCTCGATTCACTCTGCGGAGGTCAGGGTCACACTTAGGGCACTCACAGACACTCTTGCAGTGCTAGGTAAGCGCCGAAACTTCTTTACCTCGCGTGCATCGCGCCACGCCGTACATTTGTTCAAGTTGCACGCTCTCTCTTTTCTTACCAACACCGATTATCAAAGCCTAGCACTTGTTTTAAAACAAACTCGTTTCAAACTGTGTTTTAAATGCCAAGTTGGCTAACCTGTACCCATCCCTTTTAATGGAAAAAAGTTCAGTATCATTTTTCTTCAAACATTGAAGCTCAGTTTCCCCAACTTATTCAACTCACAAAACATACACGAGGTACACAGCAGGTTCTCAAAAGGAGCCAATGTTGAATGTTGTTACTCCCATTTTGACAAGCAGTTAACAAAATGGATACCTGAGTCTAAGGCTGCCTGTGCAATGTACTCATTTGTTTTATCCTATGGAGAGTCAAGTGGGCTTTCACCCTAAAAAGAGCAACGGGTACAAGTTATGAAATGCCGAAAAAATATATGACCATCGGGTTTCTAGTCACATTCAGAGTCCAAGCGTTAATGTCAAACGTACTTCATTCTTCTTAACACTCGAAACGTAGCATCCTACATTTCCATCGATAAAAGAGTTATTGGTTAGAAATTTTCCCAAATACATTCCAACAATAGCGCCTAGACTCTGACATAACCTATAAACCCAAACGACATTATCAAGCACCAAAACCTCAGTTCAAAACAAGTCGGCATGAATTATCGATCGCCGCACTGCAAAGCTGTGACTTGAGCCGAACTTTCCGCAAGCAATCGAAGAGCCGAGAGAGAGGACCGCTGCCCCCTCCTCTTCCAAGCGAGAGCACATCAACCAATCAGACGCAATCGTTTCACTATCGAAGCCGACCGATCTCTTCGTCTCCGTCGGCAGGTGTTTCAATCATCGGCTCCGGCCTCTGTTCCTGGGAAGTGTCCGGACGGGGGCGTCGCCTGCTCTGCATCCCCCCGGTCCGGGAGGGAGTGGTGGCGGCCGCAGCTCACTTGGCCGGCTTGGCGGGCGCGGCTGGGGCACCCGGGTCTCCCGCCCCCGAGTTTGCCCCGCGGTGGAGGCGCAGGGAGACGCGACGTTCCTGCAGCTCGCTGCCGGTTCGGCCACGGGGCGATGCTATCGAGGAAAAACAACGGGCCGCGTCAGAACCATGGGGTGGTTAGGGAATCAGAGAAGGTGAACATTATGATGGTTTTTAGACTCATGTCTACTTGATTTATCCTTAGCACAAGTTTTTAGAAAAACTATTTGAACTGGGTTTTGAATGCTAAGTAAAGGGCTACTAAATTTCTCGACGTTTCGCAACATATACTATTTACTTCTTCAGAGGTTTGAGCAGTCCTGACAATTTTTGTTTGTTATCAATTTTCTCACTTTTCTTTTGTTATCGGAAAATTGTCAGAACTGCTCAAACTTTTGAAGAAGTAACTAGTATATGTTGCGAAACGTCGGGAAAATTAGTAGCCCTTTACTTAGCATTCAAAACCCAGTTCAAATAGTTTTTCTTAAAGGTGAACATTTACCCCCAAATTACGAGACCTGAAAAGGACTTACCAAGTGATGCTAACTTGCTAAGTTCATTTTAACGACTGCAAACCATTCAGAAAAACGCTGTCACTAAAATCATCAACCAAAGGCGCTCATACCCGCAGAAGAAAGTCCAGTTCATGAGAGCGATAGCTCAAAACTCACCCTGCTTGGCTTGTTGCTGCTGCGCCGTGACGGGGCTTGCAGCGGGAGGTTCGCGACGGGCAGTGGATCCGCCGGTGCCCGCCGGCGCCCTCTGAGCAAACCTGCCCGGCCCGCGAGTGGCAGGTTCCTCCGCCCCCGCAGCCGAGCCACCAAGCCGTGTACCACCCTGTGGCGAGGGGGGGATGTTAGCACGATCGACCATTAGCCAGGCTCTCAACCAGACACATATATAATGATTACATGATGCACTGTAATCAACAATTATCCCAATCAATCATTTCTGACAGCTGACATGATTCAGAGGTAGGTTACCTTTCGACAAATGAGTGATTGTTAGACCAAACCGGAAATAAATCACTGAAGGAGCTGATTCCAAACAAACAATTAATGTTTGCAGTGTTTTTTTGGGTTTTCTGGCATTTTTGTTAGGGAGCTTAAAACAGCAAACAGATGATGGAAAGGAAGGTAGACTGGAAAACCAGTCAAGCTTTCCAGTCTAGCTTCCCTTCAATTAATATTTAACATTTTAACTAGTTTAAAACCAGCCAGTTTTGTTAAAATTTATAAGCTTAATTAATTTATTGATTTCTAACTTAGGTAAAAGTATTCTGGTGGTTAGTTATAGTAGGCAATCTGGCTTAATCTGAAACAAATCTTTTTCAAGACAAGTGCAAAGAGAACTTACAAACTTGAGCATGTTCCAGTCGAAAACATAGTCGTACGTAAACCCCTGGCGGTGGAAGAGCGTGCGAAACAGCTGGCGCAGGTAAGAGTAGTCCGGCCGCTCCTCGAAACGCAGCCCGCGGCAGTAGTTGAGGTACGTCGGGAACTCGGCAGGGAAAGCTGTCGGGCGGAGACAACCGCGTTAGTACATTGACCCTGCCTAGAGGTCCACACACAATTGACATGGCAATAAGCACAGGCATAGCGCACAAGGATCTTAAAACTTGGTTTTCATATGGGACTGCACACAATTGACATAGCAATAAGCACAGGCATAGCGCACAAGGATCTTAAAACTTGGTTATCATATGGGACTGTACACAATTGACAAAGCAATAAGCACAAGCATAGCGCATAAGGATCTTAAAACTTGGTTTTCATATGGGACTGCACACAATTGACATAGCAATAAGCTTAGCGCAAAAGAATCTTAAGACATGGTTATCATATGGGACTGCACACAATTGCCATTGCAATAAGCACAAGCATAGCGCACAGGGATCTTAAAACTTGGTTATCATATGGGACTGCACACAATTGACATAGCAATAAGCACAAGCATAGCGCACAAGGATCTTAAAACTTGGTTATCATATGGGACTGTACACAATTGACAAAGCAATAAGCACAAGCATAGCGCACAAGGATCTTAAAACTCGGTTATCATATGGGACTGCACACAATTGACATAGCAATAAGCACAAGCATAGCACACAAGGATCTTAAAACTTGGTTATCATATGGGACTGCACACAATTGACAAAGCAATAAGCACAAGCATAGCGCACAAGGATCTTAAAACTCGGTTATCATATGGGATTGCACACAATTAACATAGCAATAAGCACAAGCATAGCACACAAGAATCTTAAAACTTGGTTATCATATGGGACTGCACACAATTGACATAGCAATAAGCACAAGCATAGCGCACAAGGATCTTAAAACTCGGTTATCATATGGGACTTCACACAATTTTCAAACAAGGTTTTTTGTCCTACAAACACAGAGCGGTCACATAAGAGGAAAGAACGGTCGCCATCAACGAAGTGCAACTCACTCTTGCAAAGTTCCTCGATCTGCGTGGTCATCTTCTTTTCCGAGATGCGCTCGTACTTCTGTCGCTTGGTCGCAGCCTTCAAGCCCTGCCACGGCAACGAGCCGCGATTGAAGTACATCAGCACGTAGCCGAGGGACTCAAGGTCGTCGCGCCGCGACTGCTCGATGCCCAGGTGCGTGTTGATGCTGGCATACCGAGCCGTGCCTGTTGGCCCACGCAGACAACATTGTTATAATGGGTTTCGTTCAATATGCACATTTACGAGATATAAGGGAGCAAAAACATTCCTTGCACTTGCTCGGCATGGATGCTATAGCCGCAGAATGTGTCACGATGTCGTCATCGATACACAAGCACTGGCTTGGTATGGATGCTATAGCCGGAGAATGTGTCACGATGTCGTCATTGAAACACAAGCACTGGCTTGGCATAGCCGCTATGGCCAGAGAATGTGCCACGATGTCGTCATCGATACACAAGCACTGGCTTGGCATGGACGCTATAGCCGGAGAATGTGTCACGATGTCGTCATTGATACACAAGCACTGGCTTGGCATGGACGCTATAGCCAGAGAATGTGTCGCGATGTCGTCATCGATACACAAGCACTGGCTTGGCATGGGCATTATAGCCGAAGAATGTGTCGTGATGTCGTCATCGATTCACAAGCACTGGCTTGGCATGGACACTATAGCCGGAGAATGTGTCACGATTTCTTCACCAGTATACCACTGTCATAGCCCAGTTTACGACGGTAACTTGTTAGTGATCCTCTTTTCTTTTTGATTATCGTTACTGTGTTTTTATGTGTCCTTGGACCCACAACCAGTGTTTAAGCTCGCGCATAAAAGTTGTTCCAGCGGCCGCTGGAATTTCTGACGAATGATTAAAGATATCAGCCGTACGGCACCTCACCTTTACCAACCCGGAAATGGCAAAGGAATTTGCTCGAGACCAGATTTTTTTTTAGTTGACCTACTTTGATTTCTGAATATAACTTCCGATTTCAAGAAATTTTTCTTCTCAGAACGATCCACAAATACAATACAGAGAATCAACATTTTCTTCAAGCAGTCCAATATAATAGGTGCCAGTGGTAAACAAAGATGTCCTTGCAGGCCACGTTTTGCACGCCAAGCGATTGCTTCGGGAGAGAGCCCGACTTACCGGTCAGGTTCTTGTTCTCCCGGTACGGGATGTGGAGGTGCGTACGCCCGTCGCGGTACTTCTTGGCGAGGCCGAAGTCGATGATGTAGACCAGGTTGCCCTTCTTGCCGAGACCCATGAGGAAGTTGTCTGGCTTGATGTCGCGATGGATGAAACACCGCGAGTGGATGTAGTCGATACGAGAGATCTGCGGGCACGACCGAAAACGTTAGATCTATTTGAAAGGCGGACATCTTCTAGGGCGTGACTTCAGCGGCTAGGATCTGTGTCCAATGCGTGGCATATATGCATGTTATAAGACGGACCTCTCCAGCCTCTCCAACTCCAAACGCTTGCAATGGGCCTAGTGTTTTATGATTATAAATACTAATAATCTCTCAAATATCAGTGCCCAGAGCAAGGAAATGCACAAAAATTCACTTAAAACTGCCATGTCCAAGTAGCTCAATTGGTTAGAGCAACACCTGCGACAGGTGGAGATCAGGGTCCAAGTAGCTTAACTAAGTAGGTAGTAACTCAAAAGTAGCCAACCACATAGCTGTCTTGCAAGATTAACCCATAAGGGCAATGGTGAAGCCCACCAGTTAGAATGGCTGACCACACAGCTGTCTTGCAACATTAACCCACAAGAGAAATCGCACCCATAAGAGAGATGGCAACTATTCCTAGAGGTTCCAATGGCAAAATGGCGCAGCTTCAGTTGCGGTTGACTCACCAGCTGGTCTGCAAGAAGCAGGACAGTCTTCAGAGAGAATCGCCGCGAGCAGAAGTTAAACAGGTCCTCCAGTGATGGACCGAGCAGCTCCATTACCATCACATTGTAGTCGCCCTCCGATCCACACCACTTTATGTTCGGGATTCCCACTGGAAACAGAACACATTGACATCGTTTAGCACGGCACAGGGGTCAATCATGTAGAGAACAAACACGCTTTCTGTCCCAAGCATCTACATTCAAGGAAAGTAACATATGGACATATGTTAACTACATAAGCTATGGTGCTGTCTCTGAAAAAAATGCAATTGAACTTGCACATAATACTAGAGGTGAAGAAAATAATTATATCAATAAGCCACCAAATAAAGCTGATGTTAAATTCCATATTGCCTTCCGCATGAGCTTAAATGCGCCGAAGACTATTTATTCGAAATTTAAATCAAAATTTAAGGAATATCTGGTCGAATTCTCTCAGTAATAAAGGAATTTTTAGAAAATTAACTTCTAATTGTAGAACATATATAGGTACCGAATTAGTAACAAGTATTGCCATGTTGTCCAACAAAGCATTTTGTAAAAAAAAAGTCGATCAACAATATTTAGCATTTTCTTTTCAAGAATATTTGCAAGCAAGGGGGTTTTCTTTAAGTGACATTTTCACTTGATTTTGGTATTGAATTCACTCCAGAGAAACCCAGTTTTTTTAAACCTCGTTGTACCTTGTAATTTTTACCTTATAAGTGGGGTTTTTAGTGTTTTTGTTCTCTTCTACGGTATAATTAATGTGTTCACATAAGAAATGTAGCCATTCTTGGTATATTGCAATACTTTCTTAGAAGATATTGGATATTTTTATTACGATCATAAATAACCTCCCACAAATTGTTGCACAAACAGGGACTGGAACCCCGATCTCCACCTGTCGCGGGTGTTGCTCTAACCAATTGAGCTACTTGGACCCCGATCTCCACCTGTCGCGGGTGATGTTCTAATCATTGGGCTACTTGGACATGGCATTATTGAGACGATTTTAGTGTATTTGATGAGAATGACGGATCTCCAAGGAATAGAACCAAGAGGCTGTGAATACTCACAGTCACTCTGATTCTAGTGACGCTATAACACGTCACAACCTGTCAATCCGTCATTCTCATCAAATACACTATAGTCCTTTTAACAAATGATGTGTCAAAGTAGCTCAATTGGGCAACTATCTTTAATGGGTTATTTGTGTTCCTAATAAGAAAATGCTCAGTCCAATGCAAGAATTTGCAATTTAAGTCAGATTTTGCTAAGACTATACAATCTTTACATCTTCTCTAAGTTAGGATTTTGGTGTATTTTCTTGTACTTTCCCCATCTCTATCTTTGGCTTTGTTTAAACTTAAGTTTAAAACTCACCTCCTCCTTGCATCAGTTTGTAGAACTTGGATTCTATGTGCAACTGCGGATGTCTTGTCTTGATGCATTCCAATTTGATCGCGACCTCTTCGCCAGTCGAAATATTTGTTCCTGAAGAAAACAAAGAAGAATTTTCACATTTCTGTCCACATAGGGTTGCCCTGAAGAAAAGTTTAGATACCATGCAAAGGGTAAAATTTCAACTTTCCTCAGAATTGAAGAATTTCAGGGAAAGGCTTGCAAAATGGACATTCTTGTCTTTTCTATATATATGTTTGGTCTTCATAGATTTATAGATAGATATTGTTTACTGTAAAATGAGCACTTTGTGTCGGATGTAATAAGATATTAAATAGATTTTATTACGCGGTCGAAATGTATTCAGATTCTTCAGTTCAATAAATGTTGTGAACAGCTTTATGCTAAAAAAACAACTTCAGACCTTCAAGGACAACATTTTCACATATCTAGAGTTATATATATATAATATTTATAATTATATGTTTCTGTGAGTGGTAAATTTTAAGTATAGAAGAGCACTGTTAAATGATTTGTATTTGACAACAAACCACTTGTCGTAAACATCTCCAGCATATGGGGCTTTTCTTAAGGTGTATCTAATTTGAAAGAGTATTCTGATTTTTGAAAAAGAGCATTATAATTTCCTCATTTGTTAGCAAATGAAATGATCCACAAGACTCTACTTTGGGCCCTTGCAGTTTGCTATAGATACTTACAGCAAATTCGCAGTCTTTAAGAATATATTATTTTGATTTTGATTTTGATGAGTGGTACATAAAAAAGTGAATCAAACAATGAGCAAATTACTCACAAATAAATTGTTGTTTTTACACTTAAAAAATGGACTACTATTACTGTAGGAGCCCTAGTTGCTTATTGAAAAGTACAAAAATTGAAAGCCTCGAAAATTATTACTCGATTAGGATCACAGAAACAAACATTGAACTATCAAAATGCAATGATACATAAAAATAAACAATTAAGCCAGGATCGATTAATAAATTAACACTGAAATTAAGACGAAAATCAAAGTGAGTGAATAACTCGTGTACTGAATCGGTACTCAAATGTCAATAAACAATTTGTCTATATTACAAAGGAACACTTTTGTGCAAGATATGTCGAGAACATCAAGATTTTTAGGGCATAGAATCTGGCGGCAGAAATGCAGGTGGGCAATGATTGGACAAGGGAAAATATCCTGTGCTCAGTGAAGATCACAAGTGTCAAATGAAAAATCTGAAGACTTGTTGACAACAGAACCTAAATAAATTCAAGAAAATCTGCTGAAGTTGCAAAACAAAAACCAACTTTCACTAGATAAACACCTAACAACTAAATTTTAAGACAATGAAATGATAAGGGAAATTACTCAATATTTCAAAGATGGAATAACACAGTCAAAGTTACACTTAACAAATTTTTTAGTGGGTAAGGTATGACACAGTTTTTTTGCTTTTTATTTTGTAATTTATCAGTTTTGTGACAGAAAAAAAAGATATTTTGAGGTGTTGTGATAGTTGTTTAAAAATGTCACTCGCACGGATAATTTATAGCGTGGAAATTTAACAGAGGAAAACTGCCTTTCTTGACATTTGGACACTTTGATCCTTCTAACATCCTTTACTGCCTTTGATTGTTTGTCCCTCCTGGGTGCTTTATAAATCTGGCAGCCCTACAGTTTCAAGCAGTCTACTTGCTCAGTGAACCACTTCGCTGGGCAAACTCAACCAAAGGAAAACTGCCACAATTCGAAAATAAAACTGAACTCACCCAGATATATATCACCAAACGATCCACTCCCAATTTTTCTCCCGAGCCTATATTTGTTTCCCACTCTCAGCTCCATGGCTGGGCCTGAAAACGCAAAGTAGAGAACAATGAAAGTTATAAACATTGGTATAGCCAGCGGACATATTGAAAATTTCATAGGAGAAACCAGAGGAATGCTAGACCAATTTCAACCGAATTTGACGGGCTTACCTGAGATCGGAGGCAAGTCAAAAGGTAGCTGGCGCAACGAGCGATGTTTGCGGATTTTACTTGTTCATCAAGACCGCTCGATGAGACTCCATTTAGAAGGATTGCTCGGATTCCTCATAGCAATTTCTTTACCAAGAAGACGAGACAAGAGAGACGAGCCCCGGATTCTAGTGCCAACTACGGCCGCCAGAGCTCGACTCCACGGAAAAACATATGACCGATGTTCGTGGGAAGTTAGCCTCAGCCTTCGCCTTCAAAAGCTCGGAATTGCTTAGCAGACTAAAAACGCAGTAAAAAAAGTGTGTACAAAAGGAACAGCACATAAATATTCCACCCTTAATAACGCATGAAAGCAAATAGTAACATCATTGAATTTTTCACAGTTAATAGAACACGTGATGGGCTTTCGATCCGTGATGGTCTAAATTTTAAGCCCAGCCTTGGACAAAAATAGGCTAACTTTGACCAAAATTTGCTTTTCAATTATTTGCGAGAAAATGAAGGGGGGGTTCTCCCTTGAAATTTTCACAGATGATAGAGTACATGATGGGCTTTCGATCTGTGATGGTCTTAATTTTTGGCCCAGCCCTGGACAAAATAAATCTCGATAAAGCCATAGAAATCTCGATGTAGCCTGGAGGCTACATTGAGATTTCTATGATCAGTTGAACATGAAACGGCAAATCGACTGCATCTACCAGAATAAAATCGTGTGAAACTCAAAATCTTGTAAAATTATAAAAACAAAATAAGGTCCCTTGAGGTAGACGCCAATTTTGTGCCCAAATTTTCAAAATGGGTTTTCAAGCATCCAACACCCAACAAAGACACAATTTCTTGTTACCTTGAGTTACTAAACCGGCTGTAACTACCAAACGAAATCCCGGCCCAACTCAAAAATCTTTGTAAAATGATCAGAACATACAGAGGTACCTCAAGGCAAAAGGAAAATGTGGGCCGGATTTTCTGAAGGGGTTAAACGGCGTCTAAACCCAACACCAATACGATTTCTTGGGTTATCCACTGCCGTCGCCCGTATGTATGCAACCCACGAGCACACAGAATTGCGTTACGACACGGCGTTGTCATTGCCCGTTTGATTCTACGATTCTACCGTTCCTTGCGCCAGAACAGCTGTTTTGAAATATTAACCTTTACGTTTGTAGAGGAAATGTCATCGACCTATTGCAAACGAAAATGATTTCACATTTATTTATCATACTACGGGTGTTTATTTACTTAAATAATTTTACAAGTTATCAATGAATGCTTAGTGAGAAGGTTTACGTAACAGTAACAACAGAAATTTTAATTCGCAACTAGAATTCGAACTGCATTGATACGGCCAGGACAAGATATGAAAGATTGGTCTGAAACTAATTATGTGCCTTCTCATTTAAATGATTGTAAGTACGATTTTACTGTTATTTATATGTGTGATCTCGTTTGAATGTTTCTAAATGTTTTCTCGACAGATAGTTTGAGCAAAAACTCTCTTTTGTAACTCCAACAAACCGCCGTATGAACGTCACGTTGGGGTCATTCCATATCAAGTGCCCACACTCAAAACCTTCACTATCTCAGAACTTGACGAAATTTTCAGGAGGGTTAGAACACCGGAAATAAAAAATCTCTTTTAAAGTTTTTTTCCATATGTCTAGCGGTTTGCCCGTGGCAGGGGATGGAAAAATAAAATATTTTACTTTTTGCCCCGCACGGCCATTCACTATATTCACTCTAGCGTTTGAACAAATAAACTTAAAACAATGGGATTAGTTCTAAAATGATAATCGTGCTTTCATTAACAAGAAAAAATGCATAAATTGCTTACTTATCAAGTTTAGGGGTAGAAAAAATCCACCCTTAAATTTCAACCCTTAATAACTCGAGAAGTAATATTTTTTTTTTTTTTTTGTTTTGTTGTGAAGCATCTCCTGTCTATTATCTTTCCATGAAAAAAAAATTAATCATTAACAGCCGTATGATCAGAAGTTATGAGATTTTTATTGTATAAATGTGTGTGCATTTAGTTGTGTTTCTGCAAGTCTGTTAGCATGGTCCATGCAAATCACCCGTAAATTGATAGATTATATAATTTTTCAGTTTAAAAATTGTGTGTAAGTACTACAAAGATTCTTTTTACTCACTCATTTCTTCGTTTCACTCTGACCTATCACTCTGGCTTCTTCGAACAACGGCGAGGAGGAGAACACCCGCGTGGCTACTGAGTGCTCAGACACGGGTACGAAGCAATGCAGTTTTTGCGTGCCGGGAATTGGCCGGGATGACGCAAATCGTGTGGCTAGCACCTGTTCTGTGTCTTGGTGCTCCTCAATAGTTCCGAATGTGAAGTTGATGGTCGGGATGGCTTCGACCGCCCAATCGAAGAGTTGCCGGGGTGTTATTATTTGCGACTCGTAGGGGCGCTGAAGACTCGCCCGCGCTGCCAGCCGCTTGACCGTCCCTCCGACGCCGTCGCAGGCGCTCTTCCCATGTGACGTCGCCGTGAAATGCCACTCCACGTCGGCCCCAAAGTCTCTTTGATAGTGGCACAAGTTGGCAAAATTTTTCCTATTTTTATATTGCGAGGCTGCCCCATCAGAAAAATAGAACATCTTCTTTATGGTCTGAAATTTATTGTGCAAAAAGCTCACGAGTTTTTTTATGAATAGATGCACTGCGACAGTGTTGTGGATCAAACTCTCGGAAATTACAACAAAGCTGATGTGGCGCTCTTCCCCGCCCTCTTTGTAATATGCCACGAAGGGGTGGATGGTGGCGGACGCATTGTTCCAGTGGAACCCCTGGGCCTCGTCTTGTAGCACGAACGCATAGTTTTCGGCAAAATCACAGATCACCAAAAACTCGCCGGGCAGGAGACCGCACTTGATGTCCGATTGGTGCGAAGATTGTTTTTTAGCAATAAAAGAGTGGCGGCACAGAGCAACTAATTTTGCACAACAACTGTCCACGAATTCCTCGGATGAATCGATGTGCGTTTGCAGGGTGCATCGGTCGGATAAAAGAGTGGATTTTCAAAATTTGCAGAGCTGCGGCCGAAGAACTGTGTGTTGCCTGGTGCCAGTGGGACTCATTCGGTGTGCGTGTGCACTATCCACCAAAACGTCAAGCTAATGATCATCGGTGCCGACTTGACGAAGTTGACAGTGGACCAATCTTATCCGATAACATCTTACCACGACTGCCTTGAGCAGTTGGTCTGCGACAGTCCCCTCCCCGAATGCCATCTAGGCGAGTGTGAGGAGTGCCCGGGCATCGAGCCGTTAAAGGAGCGCCTCACGCAACTGCTGGACGACGAAATGGTGGACAATGTTATCTACAAGCAGTGGGAGAGCACCGACCGATGCACCCTGCAAACGCACATCGATTCATCCGAGGAATTCGTGGACAGTTGTTGTGCAAAATTAGTTGCTCTGTGCCGCCACTCTTTTATTGCTAAAAAACAATCTTCGCACCAATCGGACATCAAGTGCGGTCTCCTGCCCGGCGAGTTTTTGGTGATCTGTGATTTTGCCGAAAACTATGCGTTCGTGCTACAAGACGAGGCCCAGGGGTTCCACTGGAACAATGCGTCCGCCACCATCCACCCCTTCGTGGCATATTACAAAGAGGGCGGGGAAGAGCGCCACATCAGCTTTGTTGTAATTTCCGAGAGTTTGATCCACAACACTGTCGCAGTGCATCTATTCATAAAAAAACTCGTGAGCTTTTTGCACAATAAATTTCAGACCATAAAGAAGATGTTCTATTTTTCTGATGGGGCAGCCTCGCAATATAAAAATAGGAAAAATTTTGCCAACTTGTGCCACTATCAAAGAGACTTTGGGGCCGACGTGGAGTGGCATTTCACGGCGACGTCACATGGGAAGAGCGCCTGCGACGGCGTCGGAGGGACGGTCAAGCGGCTGGCAGCGCGGGCGAGTCTTCAGCGCCCCTACGAGTCGCAAATAATAACACCCCGGCAACTCTTCGATTGGGCGGTCGAAGCCATCCCGACCATCAACTTCACATTCGGAACTATTGAGGAGCACCAAGACACAGAACAGGTGCTAGCCACACGATTTGCGTCATCCCGGCCAATTCCCGGCACGCAAAAACTGCATTGCTTCGTACCCGTGTCTGAGCACTCAGTAGCCACGCGGGTGTTCTCCTCCTCGCCGTTGTTCGAAGAAGCCAGAGTGATAGGTCAGAGTGAAACGAAGAAATGAGTGAGTAAAAAGAATCTTTGTAGTACTTACACACAATTTTTAAACTGAAAAATTATATAATCTATCAATTTACGGGTGATTTGCATGGACCATGCTAACAGACTTGCAGAAACACAACTAAATGCACACACATTTATACAATAAAAATCTCATAACTTCTGATCATACGGCTGTTAATGATTAATTTTTTTTTCATGGAAAGATAATAGACAGGAGATGCTTCACAACAAAACAAAAAAAAAAAAAAAATATTACTTCTCGAGTTATTAAGGGTTGAAATTTAAGGGTGGATTTTTTCTACCCCTAAACTTGATAAGTAAGCAATTTATGCATTTTTTCTTGTTAATGAAAGCACGATTATCATTTTAGAACTAATCCCATTGTTTTAAGTTTATTTGTTCAAACGCTAGAGTGAATATAGTGAATGGCCGTGCGGGGCAAAAAGTAAAATATTTTATTTTTCCATCCCCTGCCACGGGCAAACCGCTAGACATATGGAAAAAAACTTTAAAAGAGATTTTTTATTTCCGGTGTTCTAACCCTCCTGAAAATTTCGTCAAGTTCTGAGATAGTGAAGGTTTTGAGTGTGGGCACTTGATATGGAATGACCCGTTGGATAAAGCTTACAAATAATGTTAATTTTACAACCATTTCCAGTTGTTTCCAATCAATTTTCACAATCTCTATTTGGGGTGTCGATTTCCAAGTGAATGTCGCGGAAAAGACAGGCCACTTACCGATGTACTTACATACCAACAACCATTGTTACATGAAATTACACAGTTTTCACATTTTGTTTGGCTTTCTTGGTTTTATCTTTCGACGAGCTAAAATCCTGTACACTGCTGATTCACGATCTAATCACGAATTAAGCTTTAAATAACTTTGACCGTTTTCAATCACTTTTGACATATTGGCATACCTCTCTGCGGAGAGGGTCACATATTTCTCAGCGAATTTTTACCACACAAAGGACAGGTATGTGATTAGGTATAGATGGGGTACGCATTGACCGTTGTTCAGCTATTTATAGAAAATAACTGCCTCGTTTAGGTAGACCTATTGTCTATGTATATATCCACCAATTATGTAGGCCGTCGATATCAAAGTTTTATCCAAACTAACAAAATGCTACACGATCAAATAAATCCACTAGAATAGGAAAGTGAGCAAGAAAACTCATCAAATATTCACTTATCTTAGGCTTCGAGCCTTTTTCAGAGCTACCAATAGTATTTTGAGAAAAAGGAATTCCTAATTTTCATATTTTTTTCTTAAATAATAATTTTAAAGACCGTTGACAATGACATTGCACACTACGATTCTAATAAAATCTAGCGCTATGCTCTTGTAATTATAAAGATGAACCGCATAAAACACTGCTATTATAACGCCATCATTTATGTGCCTAGCGAGCTATCCATCTGTGCATGCAACTGGGTAAGTAGCTGGGGTACACACATATTTACCAAACTATATTTATTTTGTGAAATTGTACGGTTTATAAATTTGTTTCGTGCGTGCAAGGAAAATTGCGCCGAGGAATATGTTTTCTCTTGAATGTGTTCATATTTTCCGAGCAGTTCGGCTGAGTACCACTGCATGCAGCCAGGTAGCGTTGTAGCGTTATTAGCAGGTAGTCCACTTCCCGCCCCAACCGTTTACTGGGTGTTTTTAGCGGATCTCGGGCATTCGCTTCTGAACTCTCCGACGAGAACGTTGTGCTGTCTTCTCGTCTCTTGGCCAAGACAACTCTGTGGAAGATCAACTTGCTTGCTGTTGGCTCAAAATGTCTCTCAAATTATTTCGGTAAGTTGACATTTTACGTTTTTTACAATTCAACTAAATAATTCAACCGTCGCAGCTCGACTCTCGGTCGCCACATTTATGTTATTAGTATGCATTAAAATTTACCCGAGGTCATTTAACCCAGCCTTTTTTATTATAAATAATCTATTTGGCTTCAATTTATAACAGCAGAGAAAATACGGGGACGCAATATCCGAGGCGCTATTACAATCATTATTAGATTTACTGCTATCGTTTATTTCAATATCCACTTCATTTTGACATTATTTTTGCAATTAACTTCAAAGCGCTGTTGTAGCTTTGCTGAACGAATGGCGTACAATTGCACTTGTTGCAGGCAACGAGGAGTCGTGGTTAGAATGTGTTTCATTGTCCAATAATGGCGTGTGTTTTTCAGACATGGGACGCCTTCAACACGAGAGCAGCAACATGGAGGAACATTTCCCGCCCATGAAAGACAAGATGGAGTCGTCGCTTCATTGTTTGGGTGAGTCTTTCAATGCTTTGTCATTCCTCTTCATTTCGCAAAACCTGCTACAAATATTGGTTGTATATTCCTCGCGTGTTGGCTAGTTTATTTAATTTCTGGTTACCTGCGTTTCTTTCTTTAGAAGATTAGACCTTAAGAGTTTAGACAATCATTTAGTCAATCCGATCTCCACCTGTCGCGGGTGTTGCTCTAACCAATTGAGCTACTTGGACCCCGATCTCCACCTGTCGCGGGTGTTGCTCTAACCAATTGAGCTACTTGGACCCCGATCTCCACCTGTCGCGGGTGTTGCTCTAACCCATTGAGCTACTTGGACCCCGATCTCCACCTGTCGCTGGTGTTGCTCTAACCAATTGAGCTACTTGGGCACTGGCTTTTTGAGAGGATTTCAGTGTTTTTGATGAGAATGACAGATCTTCAAGGAGTAGAACCACGAGGCTGTAAATACTCACAGTCACTCTGATTCCAGTGACGCTATATCACGTCACAACCATTCAATCTCGAGTAACTCCAATTTGACGTTGGACGCGTTTTATTTAGTTAAAATATTATTTAACTTGCATCAATTTTGAGACTGTTATAGTGTTCATAATAATAAAAAAGCGTTTTTTTGCTTCATAAAGACCCTCTCTTGCCGTGAAGTTTTTCCTCAAGTTTTTGAGAGTGCAAACGTTCCATTTGTTTGGATGCTTTGTTTTAAAGAACAACAATTCGTCACGGCCTGCCAAACTTCCGAAGTATCATCCCGGGTTTTCTATCTGTTTCAACAGATTTGATTTCTTATTTCAATTGAACACACGACCTTGTATCTTTTACCATCGTAAGGAAACATAGCACCTAACAGCCAAGACTTGGATCCTAATTTTGGAAAGGGTTTTTTCAATTGAGAACTCTCGTTCCACGAATGGAGATTCCATCATCCTTCATCACCTGTTGCCTTGCTCTCCAGTACTTTGCCAGTCTCCTCCCCTGTTTGTATCGTTGAGGTAGTCGGAGACACAGCGTGCTTTTTTGTCATCATTTAGGCTCATTTCAATTCCTGGGGCTGCCCCAATCGACTACTGAATTTAACAAAATTTAAATTGTGTTTTCTTCTTTCATATTGCCGGACAAAATTTAACGATGACATGTTTTATTATTAGAAACACAAAAAACCTCTCAGAAATTGGTGATCTTGGTTCTACTCCTTGGAGATTCGTCGTTCTCATCAAATTCACTCAAATCCTCTCCAAAGTAAGTCTTCTGTCCAAGTAGCTCAATTGGTTAGAGCAACACCCGTGACAGGTGGAGATCGAGATTCCAGTCCCCGTTGGATCATCCATTTTTTAGAGGTTATTAGTGTTCCTAATAAAAAAATACTTTGCCCATTGCAAGCATTGAGTCACCGAGCTTGAATGGATGTGGATAGAATCAGAGTGACTGTGACCATGCACGGTCTCTTGGTCATTCACCCGTCATTTGTATTCAACGCATTAAAATCGTCTTGAAAAGCTCTTGTCCTATTAGCTCAGTTGGATGTTTGAGCAACACCAAGACCAGACGGACCGGGTTCGAGACTTCGACCAGCCACTAATTTATGTTGGGTTAATTATGTTCCTAACAATAAACTACCCCGGGGACCAATTGCGAGCAATTGCATCAATTTTGAATTCCACAATCAAATTAAAACTGAAGCTGGTTATTGATTCGAGTGTATCTTGGTTCGTTGCAGGCCCCGCCGAGATTGAGTCGACTTCGACGCCGAGACTTCGACGCCGAGACTTCGACGCCGAGACTTCGACGCCGAGACTCGCCCGCGTTTCTCGTCGCTATCGGAATCGGGACACGGGCGCGTAATCCGTTACCTCGGTCGGCCGGGATGTTTGCGTTCAACGTCAGCTAAGTGGTCTAGGGTTAGCGCTTCAAGGCCTTACACAAACAAACACACAAACACACAACCAGTTAGGCAACGGGTATCTACAGGTAGCAGTCATCCACGAGCCAACGGGTCCACGAGCAACGAGTCTTCATCTTCTGCATGGCATGTGGGCATCGCATGATTGCATGGCATGGGGGCATGGCATGGGGACTTAGCTAAAGGGTGGGAGCGCTAGGTTAGGGCGTCGTGTTTTCTTAATGGTGGGTCGTATGCAGGGGATAAGTAAGGGAAAGCCCAAGTAGATCCCCTGTTCCATCGCGACGAGTGGGGTAACTGGCCTAAAGGGTGGGAGTAGGAAACTTAGCTCGGCAGGAGGCCTGCTGGTGGGGTTAGGGCAGGTGGAGGATATCGGGGATCCCGGGGCCCAACAGTTATAAATGGGAGGGTTTTTGTTAGGAGTAGGGCGTCGTGGGAGGCATTGCGGCGGTCGGGAATAGCCCAGTAGTATACCGTCCCTCTACGACGAGGAGGGTTTGCTGGCCTCGGGGTGGGTTAGGCCGTCGAGTCAACGAGTCTTCGAGTCTTCGAGCATCCATCAACGCCGTTCTCTACTCTAGGTCCCGAGGGTCAATGGCTTGCCTTCCCTCTTGGGTGTTCTCGGGAGGGTTTCGTACTAGGGAGGGTCGTGCTCGAACGTGTCCTGGAGGCAAGGGGGGATGATTGACGTCAAGCGATCCTCTTGTCTAATCACTCAGACACGATGGAGGGGAACAGGACCATCAGGATGGTCACCAATGGGTTGGTGGGTAGCTACTTTAGCCGCAAGACAGAAGGTCTGCTTCGGCCAGCGTAGGGTGGGGTAACGTTACGGCTTGGGGTAGTTTTGCAGCTAAGTCCGCGTCTTCGAGCTCCCAGCTTCCAGCGTCAGCTTCGAGATTCACCAAAGTTACTTTCCAGCCTTTCAGGTCAGCGATCGCATCTACGCCGAGGATCACGCCGGGAGACGCAGCAGGAGCCGGAGGAAGAACGTCACAAGATAGCTTACACACACACACACACTCACTTACACTCGAAGCGCTAATCCTACGACCTCTTTCCTCAGCGTTCATTACGATTTCGCTTCGGTACCGTGATTAGTCTTGCGTTTATTCTGCGTTTTTTATGCGTTTATACTGCGTTCTTGATGCGTTCTTGATGCGTTTATACTGCGTTTTTACAGCGTTTATACTGCGTTTTTGATGCGTTTATACTGCGTTTTTACTGCGTTTATACTGCGTTTACTCTGCATTTTTGATGCGTTTATAATGCGTTTATTCTGCGTTTACTCTGCGATTTTACTGCGTTTTTACTGCGTTTATGCTGCCGGCCCGTATAGCTGGCACGATCAGAACTGGAGGAATCGTGGAGGGAACGAGAGTATGGAAGCAGGAACTGTTGTGGTTGTCAAGTGTGAGATTGTAAGAACTGTTGTGCCTTTAAATGTTCCTGTTTGTGTCAATGTTTGTGTCAATGTTTGTGTCAATGTTTGTGTCAATGTTTGTGTCAATGTTTGTGTCAATGTTTGTGTTAATGTTCGTGTCAATGTTTGTTAATGTACCTGTTTGCGACTATGTTTTTGATTTTGTACCTGACTGTACTAATTGCGTTTGATGTAATTTTTACAATTGCGTTCTGTTTCACTAACTTGTGTTCTTGTAATCCATGTCGCAGGAACCTAATGACGGAGCCTTTACCTTTCAGCACCTGATAATCAAATGCCAGGCAATAACAAAAACTTTTTTGATTTCATTGTTGCGAACGTCAAGTGTCTCCGTGAACACTGCTACCAACACGACTGGCCGATTGTTGCATCAACCCCATGGCTACCAACACGACTGGCCGATTGTTGCATCAACCCCATGGCTACCAACTGGATCATCATCTCGGCAACAAAGATGGAACGGAGTTTAGAAGAGGGTTCTGGTTCGACTCCCAGTACCTGGCCAGTCGCCACGGCAACAAAGGTGAGCCAACAAATAAACATTACAAATTATTAAACAAGTTGAGTCGAGACCGATGAAGCACTCTTGACTAGATTTACATAATAACCGTTGTTTGCTTCGGGAATATTTTGAAACTCTGTGCATCTCTTCCCGGTGAAATTTGTCAGCCCAACATTTGTTTTATTTTTGTCCTTTGATTTCCAGCTGACCGATCGAGGCTACAGAATCTGCGCCCGTAACACTTGTCGCTCGAGACCAAAACGAAGAATGAAGATCGACATGCTGCTCGACTGACCGATGGTAAGCCAAGATTTGATCGGCATTTTCCACAATAAATCCGCTGCAGGAATCGATTCTTCCAACTTACCAGTGGTGTAGTCCTACATTTTTTTTTGGGTATACGCTGGGTTATCAGGCTATGAGTTCCAAATGCCGTGGTCATCACTAGGTTAGGTACTGGCTAGGTACTTCTAGTCTATTCACTAGTTATAGTTCATAGATAGTCCATTCCTATCAACACTAAAACTACTACTTGGTGTTGGGGTCGCTGCAATCGCGCTTTCCTCGGGTGGGTTGAATGAGTACGTTGACTGCTTGGAAAAACCATTGCATACCCATCCAGATCATACGAACCGCTACCATACACGGACTACCCACTTTTCGGAATAAACTTAAGCATCCACTTTTTTATAGTGCATGTTGTAAGGAGATTAAGAATTGTCGTTGCATAACACATTTTAAAGTTTTGCAAAGTGTATTTACTGGGCGTATACCCTGTAATTTTTTTGGGTATACGCTCGGTGTCGAAAAGTTTTTTGGGTATACGGCTAATACCCGCGTACACCCTCGACTACACCACTGCAACTTACCTTGCACTAAACGAGTCCGTCCGTTGTGCTTTGCTCGTTTAAATTTCGCGTCTACCCGCCCCAGTGGCGTTGCAAGCCACTGTCGATCGTGACTAACGTGTTTCTGGTTTTGTCTGCAGTCGGCGGTTGTCATTCACGATTGAAGAAAGTGACGGTGAAGACCTCGAGGAACCTGAGCCCCCAGGCTTCCCCCGCGACAAGTGTCGTACGATGGAATATATTCGACAACAAAACTACAGGTACGAAACTGCATGGACGTAAAGCTCACTGCTCCAAACCGTAACTTTGATTGTAAGCCGACATTTTAATTCGACATGTACATCAGTGAGAATTCAATCGACTGAGAGCGTACACAACTACCCTCTAGAAACTTTGTTCCCATTCGTGGAATCGACCCCCAGTTGTTAACTTACGAGGCACATACTTGGACTTAGCCACAAAAAGTTGTTGATAGCAACCGTCTAGCAGGAACATAATTGATGAACGGTTTGTCGTGTTAGAAACACCGGTTCTCGTTAGATCACCAAAGTTAAGCAACACTGCGCTGGGTCAGGTATTGGATGGGTGACCATCATACACATGACCAGTTCTGTTCGGGAGAGAGGTTAGAGGGATGAAAGTTAAGCAACACTGCGCTGAGTCGGGTATTGTATGGATGACCATTATACACATGACCAGTTCTGTTCGGGAGAGAGGTTGGAGGGATGAAAGTTAATACAGCAACTTCACTCGCCTTGCTTATCAACCTCTCGACAGCATGGATTTGTGGAGGAATCCTGTTGTTCGCGTTGAACTGTCCTTCGGAAGGGACGTTAAGCTGGTGGTCCCCTTGGTCTTCGACAGGAGTAGGCTACGTGCCGGCACCGAGTTTCCCCTCCTCCCTTCTAGGCTAGGTTAGGTTCATCATCATCATCATCCACTCATTCACCGACGCCATCAGACCAGTGCTGCATGGCACGTTGTCAAAACAGTGCGTCGTTAAACACCGCAAATAATAATAATAACATAGATGTGTTGCCTAATCTGCGGCCTTTCTTTTCACGCAGGTTTCCACTCTGCCTTGGTTTGGATGGAAAGCTGTCCGCGGTGGGACGTAATCCGATCTCCTACAAGCGTCATCGAGACGTCTCTACAGCAGCGTCGATAGATGTAAGTCGGCATGCGAGCCTTCCAATACAAGTCCGTAATCTCTCGCCCTAGAATTGGCTTTTCAAAGACGTATCGCGTCAAAAACTGGATACATTTTGTCTCCGTCTAAGAGATATAATCCACAGGTTCATGACCAACGAACAAAGCTAATGATAGTTTTTAGACTCATGTCTACTTGATGTAAACTTAGCAATAGTTATATCAAAAACTATTTCAACTGGGTTTTGAATGCTAAGTAAAGAACAACTGAATTTCCCAACGTTTCGTAACTTGTACCTGTTACTTTATCAAGGGTTAAAGCAGTCCTGATAATACAAAATACATTAGTTTTTGAGTTATTGACCCTGATTATTTTCTTTAAATGCATTTAGGAAGCTTGAACTAGGAAATTGTTATAATTTTGTGTGGTTCTTTTGTTATTGGAAAATTGTCAGGACTGCTCTAACCCTTGATAAAGTAACAGGTACAAGTTACGAAACGTTTTATACTTTACTAAGCTTTCAAAACCCATTTAAAATAGTTTTTCTACATAGCTACTGTTTTCCCAAGTTTGAAAACTGGTTTTGCGCAATTTTTCCCGAGTAAACGTCGCTGTCCGGAGCATGTTTTACTGAGTGCAAGAGTCGTCATGTACCTGGCAACGAGTCTAATATGACTTTATTCTGTTGTCTTCAGGTGAACTCCACGAGCCGCTGCTGGAAGCCGATGCATCTTGGCTTCCTCCGACGAGACCTTGCTTCAAGCCCTGGAAATTGTAGCAAGGACGCGCTGTGAGAGTTTTATCGGGGCTCTGAGGAAACAGGGGCAACTTTTGTTAGTTAGATAACATATTTAATTGCTTGCTTTGTGGGGCTTAACGTCACGTCAGTTCAGAGGCTGTTCAAGTCTCGAGTTCGGGAAATATTCATAATTATTGATTAATTTGTGTGACATGAGAGAAGTTGAGAAAAATTTGGGGACAAGGCCATTGTTGTTAGACTTCCTGTCCAAGTTTTGGATTGTTGTAGGTTCTTGCTAGAGGTGTATCGTTCTTCACGGTTAGATTGGTTCGGTACCGAACCGTAGTAGGTTTGTTAGGTTTGTTAGGTTTGTTAGGTTTTGGTGTCGAATGGTTGTTTCTTTGTCGCTTTGTCCATCGTTGAGGGTCGCTGGAATTAGGTTAATTTGATCTTCTAGTTTTCATGTCCATTTTTTTTCGTCTTCTCTCATGTTGCGTTTTTCTCTTAGCTCGCCGTACGCCTAGAACATTTTGTAATATTGTGGTAAATAGAGCCAACATAAAATCATAGCAGATAGAGTCATAAGGGAGAGTAGGGTTTCCTCAGATGCTTTGAGATTCATGTGACCAAATTTACAAGCCATAGGACTTTATCGCTCGCCTGCATAATGTTCCTGTTTGCACCCGTGAGGCCCGCCTCGGACGTTCGTTTTTCATGGTTTTCGCGCGTCTTAAGTCAAGCTAATGCTGGGCGATTGATTATAATCTCCACAAAATACAGATTATGATCGGCCATGACCACTGACCTCACGGAACAAACGCTTCTAAATATCAAATGAATCACTCTCACAGTTAGCAAGATTTACGTAAACACAAACACGTAAATAGTAATTCAGATATTGTTAAAGCATTTGAATTGTATTTGATGGCGATATTATTGTCATTATATATGTTGTGTTGTGATATAAAAATTTACAACCCTATAGCCTTTTGATTGGGATCCCTGGATGAAAAGAAATTTTACGAGTTTGCGGTGCTTGTAAATCTGGAATTCCTGTAACTTCCACTTCCAAATTTTCCTTCCGCCTAAAGGTACCTCAGTATATTCTTATTATTGTACACATTAAGTTACTCAAGGTAGCAAGAAATCGTATGTGTGTTGGGAATTAGACGCCGTTTAACCCCTTCAGAAAATCCTGCCCAAATTTTCCTTCCGCCTAAAGGTACCTCTGTATGTTCTTTTAATTGTACAAGATTGTTTAGTTGGACCGGGTTTTCGTCTGGTAGTTACAGCTGGTTTAGACATTCACGCTTCTCTGGTATGTTTATTATTTTAGTCGTAATTGTGTCCTTTTAGTGCATTCTCAGTTTATAAGTAATTTATGTGTGTTTTGATGTGATTTATTTTATTTTGAGCCTAGATTTAATTTGTTCTTGTATTTATTTTAATTACTCGCAATATTTTTCATTTCTTTATGTTCGAATTTGCGCGAATGGCCTTAAATTACATGATCCATTGCTGGGTTCTTGATTGGCTTAGCGGGCATGATAGTAGCCTCCTAAGGGGTGTTTAAATGTCAGCCATGTTTAATTAGAATGTGCCGCTGGTTGGGCCGGACCCCAACAAGCAGCCCATTCTGATTGTCGAATTGAAACATCTTGTAAAATGGTGACAGCATAACGAGGTTTCTCGAGGTAGAAGGAAATTTTGTGCCCGAATGTTCTAAATGGGTTTAAAATTATCCACGACACGATTTCTTGCTATCTTGAGTAACTAAACCCGGCTTCAACTTCCAAACGAAAACCTATTGATTGAATGATTAATTATTGGGGTTTAACGACGCACTGTTATACAACTTGTACAATTGTCACTCATCCAAAACCTGACCCAGCGCAGTGTTGCTTAACTTTCATCCCTCCAACCTCTCTCCCGAACAGAACAGGTCATGTGTATGATGGTCACCCATCCAATACCTGACTCAGCGCAGTGTTGCTTAACTTTCATCCCTCCAACCTTTCTCCCGAACAGAACTGGTCATGTGTATGATTGTCACCCATCCAATACCTGACTCAGCGCAGTGTTGCTTAACTTTCATCCCTCCAACCTCTCTCCCGAACAGAACAGGTCATGTGTATGATGGTCACCCATCCAATACCTGACTCAGCGCAGTGTTGCTTAACTTTCATCCCTCCAACCTCTCTCCCGAACAGAACTGGTCATGTGTATGATGGTCACCCATCCAATACCTGACCCAGCGCAGTGTTGCTTAACTTCCATCCCTCCAACCTCTCTCCCGAACAGAACTGGTCATGTGTATGATGGTCACCCATCCAATACCTGACCCAGCGCAGTGTTGCTTAACTTTCATCCCTCCAACCTCTCTCCCGAACAGAACTGGTCATGTGTGTGATGGTCACCCATACAATACCTGACCCAGCGCAGTGTTGCTTAACTTCGGTGATTTAACGAGAACCGGTGTTTCCAACACGCCAAACAGGGAGTACCCCCCCTTCATTTTCTCGCTAATAAATGATAACAAAAATGTTGTTAAAGTTAGCCTTTTTTTGTCCAAGGCTGGGCCAAAAATTTAGACCATCACGGATCGAAAGCTTATCACGTACTCTATCATCTGTGAAACTTTCAATGGAGTCCCCCCCCTTCATTTTCTCGCAAATAAATGGAAACCAAATTTTTTTATTGTTATGTCTGTTTCGTTCAGTACATCACGTATTTTTGAAGGCTAGAGCTTATGAGTTTTGTAGGCTTTTTCTCATTTTTGTCCAGGGCTGGGCCAAAAATTTAGACCATCACAGATCGAAAGCTTATAACGTACTCTATCATCTGTGAAAATTTCAAGGGAGTAACCCCCCTTCATTTTCTCGCAAATAAATGATAACACAAATTTTCACGTATTTTTGAAGGCTAGCGCTTATGAGTTTTGTAGGCTATTTTCTCGTTGCGCTATGTTGAGTTGGTGCCGTTAGATGGCGTTTTAGATTTTGCGAGCTAAGTATCGACTAGTATGACCGATTGTAAACAAAATGTCACTGGGATTTCAAAGGTGTGATGCATTAATTTATAAAGAAAATAAAAAAACGCTAATCAAAATAAGTATTTTTATTCGGATTGTAACATCATGTCACATCTCAGCCAGCTAGAAAACCTCCATCAATCGGCAAGGTTATTCCATTTACCATAGAGGCTTTGTCACTTAGCAAAAATACAATGCCATCTACTACTTCTTCCACCTCTGCAAATCGTCCTAGCGGTATCTTAGCAAGCATTGGTCCAGCTTTGGCAGGTTCTGACCATCCGATACGTCCCATGGCTGTCATCACCACCGTCGGATTGACGCAGTTGACTCGAATTCCGTAAGGTCCAAGTTCTAACGCCATCACCTTCGAGATCATATCCAGCGCACCCTTGGTGCTGCAGTAAACAGCATGATTGGCCAACGCCGCCTGGAAATCAAGTCTAGATCTTGGTAATAATTTTGGCAAGGGTATGCGATTCAATTTTCAACAAAGTAACGTCGAAATTCGATGTGGATTACGTAAGCCGGCTACAAACCTGGGACGCTTGGGAGGAAACGTTGACAATGCTGCCTCCAGCACCACGTGCCACCATGCCTTTTGCAACCACTTGACTGACGTTCAGAACTGCCTTCACGTTCAGTGCAAACGACCTGAACAGATTAAATGCAATCTTCAGCCGCTTGATAAAAATAAAAGTAAACTTTTTTAATAATGACTGGAGCTAAA
Source organism: Protonemura montana (assembly GCA_947568835.1). Lineage (NCBI taxonomy): Eukaryota > Metazoa > Arthropoda > Insecta > Plecoptera > Nemouridae > Protonemura > Protonemura montana. The sequence continues at coordinate 3,122,489 of OX387610.1, forward strand.
TCTCCTCAAAAGTAACAATAACGCAGACAGAACGCAGATAACATCTTTGTTTTGAGAATACAGGTGAAATCCGGCAAAAGGAAACTAATACGTGAAGAAAAATCTGAATTGGATGCTTAGGAATTAGGGAATCTTGTTCGATAAATTTTCAAGTCTAGAGAATGAAGTATTTGAAAAGTGATTACGTGTGGATATTTCTATCGTCAGAAACTTTTTAAGGGGCAGAGGAATCGCCAAAATCGCAAATGTTAAATATCCAATTTTCTAGTACTTAGCAATCTTTGCCAACCCCTGAAGAACGGTGAACGGTTACAGACAGGAAAGCACATTCGGGGCTCACTCGTCAAACTCTTCAGCCGTGGCCTGCAGAAACGGCGCTAGTTTGGCGACGGCCGCGTTGTTGACGAGACAGTGGATCGGTCCGATCGCGGTCACGGCCGCCCGGGCTTCGTCCCAGCGCGACAAATCAACAGCCACCGTCTGCAGCCGCGGCTCTTCCTCCTTCAGGCTAGCCAAGTGCGCGGGGTTGCGAGACAGGGCTACCACCGTTCCGCCACACGCCACCAGCCGCTTGGCCAGAGCTCGTCCTATGCCTGGCAACGACGTGCATTCAAACTTGAGCTGTAACTAGGGCAGGATGCTAGCATAGGGCAATAATCCCTGTTAAGTACTCTAACAAAGACTTACATAATTGCAGACTAAAGTCTACCATTAAAACTGCCAGCAAAGAACTATCACATTATCTATTTAAAAAAAGAAAAGAATTTTAATTTACCTTTAAGACTACAATATCCATATGCCACATTGGTTATACATAGTGTGTTCGCCAAACATGCCTACATTGGATCGATCACATATCGGATCACGAGGGAGGTACTTTTGAATATAAAAATGTAGCTTGGTATTGGATAGCAAATGCTTATCAAAATCTTATCATTGAACTCATAGAGAACCTAGAAACGCAGTAATCCGTTTATCATTCTAGAACGCCCAAGTACAATAATTGGCACAGCGTCTATCATCAATCTACAAATATTGTTGTCTGTTGGGGTGGTCTTCGAGAGAGGTCGGAAATTTACCTTGTCCTGCCCCTGTGACCAAGATGGTCTTCCCTGCAAAACTTGCATCCATGACGACGTTGCGACGGCGAGTAATTAGTGGTAATCATCTGGTTGCATAATCAGAGGTCATATCGCCAGGAGTCAAGGACGGTTGGGCATGTCGTCTGGCTGGAAAATAGAACGAGTTCAACTTTGTTGTTGGCGCCAACTAGCGAGGTCGTCACAGTTTCCGAATTCAATATGGCCGACTAGCTGTCAAGCGAAGAACGTCAGCTGACACGTTTATTATCCTTTGAATTCCGTAGGATTTTGATTTTGTAGATTTGAGTGGAATTTGCATTGCATGTCACGACAAGAAGAAGCATCGAACTTGCGGCGGGATGCCATGGCAGCGATGGCCTGCGGCGACGAATAGCTTGCTCCTCGAGGTGCAAGGACCTACCGCAAGTGAGTAACGTTCACCACTGAACTAAGAAGTATTCCAAATATAATGCATTTTCTCTGCAATATAATTCCTTGCAAAGTAACCAATGCTTCACACCTCTATTATCTGCATAGATACTACCAAGGTTGCTAACTATTTCGAATGACTGTTTTGGTAATCAATCAATATTTGTCATAACCTTACTTCATCAAGCGTACCACCCACACCTTTATGCTCCGATGGTTGATAATTTATATTTCATTATAAACCTAGGCACTGAATTGTAAATCCATCCCTTATCTTGCTGCGGTGTTTGCTTTATTCCAGGGGGGTCGATGGCGAACCTGTCCCCACTGTCCTCGATGCTTGGACTGGACGGCGGTTTTCGCAAGTCACTACTCTTCCTTGTGGACTTCGCTTGGGCGTCCAGAGTGCGTCTGCCTGTGCTCATACTTATCGGGTTCCTCGTTTTCGATGTTCGGATGCAGCTGGAGATAAACGTTGACGTTGAGGTGCGTTTGACGCAGATTAGAAATAATCCAGGCTGAGATTGAGGACCACGACATGATGCAGGTTGCAAATGTCACACTTTTTCGATCTCTCAGCGCAGTAAATTAGCATTTCTTACTGCATTCTATGTGACATATTAGTGATGTTATGCGCTGTCAGGTGATCTCAGCATTTCCATGACTACCAAATATTCATATCCTCGTATCTTGAGTTGTTTTTATTATTTTTAACCCTTTGTTGACCATTGGGAATATTTTGTCCCACTATTTTGTTTGGTCATTTACTTAATGTAGAATAAAACGTAAAGTACCGACGGCCAGTCCCATCTACTTGACCGGAAGAGAGCATTGTATGGTTGAAACTTGCCTGAATTATCGTTATCAGACAAGTTGTCAATGATGAATAATTATTTGTGATTACACCGAAAAAAGCCAGTAATCACTTCATGCTTCTGTTGCAAAGTGTATCTTTGTTGTAATGGAATAACAACTGATTCAACAAATACCATGGCGTCAAATCATAAATTAACATCGTTTTATAACCTGACGGGTTCCAAATTACCATCTTGAAATACAACCAAAATTTTAAAAATGTCAATATACTTGTTAGACCTTTCTTAATAGTATTAACTTCGTTTTTCACGAAAATTAATTAATTTTATCGTATCAGGCAACAAAAGGTTAGGTTCATATATCTTAGAATATTACCAGTATATCAGCTACATCGATAAATGAACTAATCACATTTGAATCGACGTTGTTGTCCAGCTCTTGATTAACTTGATTCTCAATGCACAGGTGCGACAACTTCAGGCAGACTCGGACTCGGAGGACAGCGACTCGACAGACGAAGAAGACGAAGAAGACGAAGACTCGAGCGAAGATGAGTTCTCTCCCGACGCAACGCCCTGAACGAAGTGACCGCGTTTATACGAACCCAAACCCTTTCCGAGAGCGAGACTTGCTTGCCGTGGATTGCCGTGGATCGCTTGAAGTCTGCTGGGATTTAGCAACGATCGCTCTTTGTTTATTTTAATGTTTTTGATCGGCGACGATTCCGGAGTTGTGCGGTGTTTCGTGTTATTTCGAAATGTACGTACGTACCTATTCGCGCGAAGGTACCTTGAAATCGGATGTATTTGACCGCGGGCTTTAAGCCAGAGTCATCGAAATGTAAGTCATCCCAGAGTTATTTATCGATAGTTTATGGGTTTTTTCTTTAATTTTGGTCTGCATTTACCGTAAACGAGACGAGATTTTGACTTTCGCACTAGTTTCCTCGTATGTGCTGCAACTTTTTAACAAAGCTTTAAAATAAATTAAGTTTAAGCTTTGAGTTTACGAGCTCAGGGGTTGAGGATTAATCCCCGAGTCAAGATTACCAATCCACGCATTTTGTTTTGTGTTTTGTTTCGACGGAGAACATTCCTGTATTTTGACAGGCACTGAAACGTGTCAAAGAAATAAATTATGTTGAACAAAATTAAAAAAAAACTGTTGCTGTATTTATTACCTTGTTATAAACTTGTGCATTGTTACAAAAAAAACAAAACAAAAAAAAAACTGAAAGAGGTTAGGTAATTAAAAGTATTGGATACACGAAGAAAGTTCAAGTTGACTTACAAAAAATCAGTCCGGCTGGCAAAAAATTCCTTTTCAATATTTAAGATTTCAGTCGGATCACACGGCATCTCCATCAACGTGAAAATAGCACAGGAATTTGCTAAAAACCTGACGCATTGCTTTGATCAACGAGCTGCACTTTCTTAGCAAAACTTGGGACTTCTGATTGAAACATTTGTTCATGTTATTTTTCAATGTCTTCGCTGCTAGGGGTTGTAAAATTACCTTTAATGCTCATCTGCAATCAACATCGCCATAAAGCTGACTTAATTTAATTATTAAAATGACATTACGCTCACGAAGGTGGTTCCATTGCTGCCCAACTGTAAGCCAATCAAATACCTCAGTGACTTCCAGGAGGCGGGAAACATGGTAATTTGTTTCGAGTCCGATTGGGTTTCGGTTAGAACGGAGCTGTAAATGTAAAGTTTGTGCTGGCCAAACTTTACATTAACGTTATTTCTACGTTACGTTACATTGCGTTGTTACGAGACAACGCTTGTATGTTTACAACTGTGTTACTTTTATAATTATAAGCTGTTTTTTTCTTGAGAACTCAAACTTTGATCATCTTTGCTTGGTAAGACCTTTTTAAGTAATTTCACTCAGAACCAAAGGATTCAACTCAACTAAGGTCAGGTTTAACCAAAACGTTGAACGTGGTTGAACTATAAGTTGGATCTCTAGCTCACAGAAACATCTGAATTTCACTGCATGTGATTGGAAGTCGTCATGGCAACAGTTTCAACAAAATGTTCAACTATAAGTTGGATCTCTAGCTCACAGAAACATCTGAATTTCACTGCATGTGATTGGAAGTCCTCATGGCAACAGTTTCAACAAAATGTTCAACTATAAGTTGGATCTCTAACTCACAGAAACATCTGAATTTCACTGCATGTGATTGGAAGTCGTCATGGCAACAGTTTCAACTAACACTTCAACACGGAGGCGAGATTTGGGTAAAACCTGACCGAATGGATTCAACTAGGAAATATAGTTGAGTTGTAAAAGTTTTTATTTTTATTAAAGAGGTAGCCACCGCCATAACTCGACCAGTTCAAGATTCGATCATAGGCAAGGAGAACCGGATCAATTAAAAAAACTTTGTGACACATGTTGGCTAACAAGCTGATATTGTCAGAACACCTTAGAGCATCTGCCAGTGAAAGTTTTCCGTAAGTTTCTCGTCAGAAGTTGGTCAAAAAAATTATCAAAACCAAAATAATTTTGTTGACCAACTTCCTACAATAACCACCAGACTTCGTTACTTGAAGAGGCTTCGATTTTCCTCGCCTATCACCTGTGGCAAATGGAGCAAGTGTCCCATTCACCAAAGTCCCCGTTGGCTGTTTGTCACCGGGGCTTAAGTAACAAATCCCCGTTTCGAGTTGATTGCGTTTCGTGGTGACAAGATTGAGATGTGCCCTCTGGGGGTCGTTGGAAGGGTGTGTCACTAATTGAAACGAAGAGGGTACAGTCCCAGCCGAAATATGGACAACCAAGCATTAAGGAAAAATGCGGTAAAACCACCACGTTTCTACACTTGAGGTGGAACGCCAGTTGTTCACAACAGTTTCGTTTGATAATTCTAAAAAGTGTATATAAAATTTCAACTGGAATTTTCTTTAATTAATTTTTTTTTCAACCATTAATTCCAACAGGTAGAAAATGTTTAACTTAAGGCATATAACTTGATTATGCCAAATTATTTTTTTTTGTCTTCTTCATGCTCTCTTTCATTTCCTTTTCATTCACCAACTTCTTCCATATCACCTTATCTTGCCAGAGGAGAGAGGTTGGAGGGATGAAAGTTCAGCAACACTGCGCTGAGTCAGGTATTGGATGGGTGATCATCATACACATGACCTGTTCTGTTCGGGAGAGAGGTTGGAGGGATGAAAGTTAAGCAACACTGTGCTCAGTCAGGTATTGGATGGGTGACCATCATACACAAGACCAGTTCTGTTCGGGAGAGAGGTTGGAGGGATGAAAGTTAAGCAACACTGCGCTGGGTCATGTATTGGATGGGTGATCATCATACACACGACCAGTTCTGTTCGGGAGAGAGGTTGGAGGGATGAAAGTTAAGCAACACTGCGCTGAGTCAGGTATTGGATGGGTGACCATCATACACATGACCAGTTCTGTTTGGGAGAGAGGTTGGAGGGATGAAAGTTAAGCAACACTGCGCTGAGTCAGGTATTGGATGGGTGACCATCATACACACGACCAGTTCTGTTCGGGAGAGAGGTTGGAGGGATGCAAGTTAGTACAACTTCACTCACCTTGCTTATCAACCTCTCGACAGCATGGATTTGTGAAGGAATCCTGTTGTTCGCGTTGTACCGTCCTTCGAAAGGGACATTACGCCGGTGGTCCACTTGGTGCTCTTTAACAGGAGTAGGCTACGTGCCGGCACCGAATTTACCCTCCTCCCTTCTAGGCTAGGTAAGGTTTGTCATCATCCTCATCATCATCCTCTCATTCACTGACACCATTAGACCAGTGCAGCACGACCAGATGTCACAACAGTGCGTCGTTAAACACCACAAATAAATCATGAAAAGCTGTGATGCTTATTAACCAAACTACCAAACTGTTTGCAACATGTACTATCTGTTCGGCTGAGTGAATGCTGACAACTGCTAGCTAATTGGTCAATTAGTCTTGGCACAGCGGCAAGCAGCCTTGCAAGTGTCATAGATTGCTCTCGAGGGGCCTATAAGAGCTCGGCGATGTGTTCCCAAGATCATCATCTCGACCGCAACCCCAGACATGTAAGTACCGAACAGTGCACTTGTTCTGAATTTTTCCATAACTTGTATTTGTATTTTATTAGCTGTTGTAGTACATTTTTCAATGTGTATACGCGTTGTAATCTGTAGCGGTCAAACATAACGTATATGTCTAACCAAGCAACCCCTAACCTAACAATCTCTATCATAAAATTCCTCTAAATTATAAAACTCTTCTTTCTTGGAAGATCTTGAGGTTTGTCTTGAATGCATCCCTGCCTGCAATGCATCTCGGTTTTAGTGGAAGGTTATTCATGATTTTCACGCCAACATTGAGCAGGTCATCATCTCTGATGTCCCATCTGCAGTTTTTCTGCTCCTCTTGTTCGATGTGAGTGAGTGTCACATCTTTTAAGAAACAAGTCGGCATTAGAATGAAATCTTATCTAATCAAACGCTTGCATGCCCGTTTAGGCAACAATTTTTGAGACGGTTATAGTGCTGTTAATAATAAAATACCTCGCGCATTGCAAGCGTTTGCAATTTAAATCAGATTTCATGTGAATAGGTACAGCAACGAATCCAACGTCAAATTAGAGTTATTCGAGTTTGACAGGTTGTGACGTGATATAGCGTCACTAGAATCAGAGTGACTGTGAGTATTCACAGCCTCATGGTTCTACTCCTTGAAGATCCGTCATTCTCATCAAATACACTAAAATCGTCTCAAAAAGCCAGTGACCAAATAGCTCAATTGGTTCAGAGCAACACCCGCGATAGGCGGAGATCGGGGTTCGAGCCCGCGTTTGGGCACCAATTTTTGAGACGGTTATTGTGTTGTTAATAATAAAAAGTCGGCATTGTCTCTGACAAACAGTGACATGGAGAGACAATGGCAGGGTTGTTGTGACTTCACGACAAGCTAGATTCTAGCCGCAGTGAATGATTGTGTCCAGGCAGAGTCGACTGCTGGGATTGGTCGCATGGCTGAGTCTTTGGGCAGTGCTTGTGTCCTCGGCTACCATCTCGGAGGAGGACTGTCTGGACGGGCAGGACGTTGAGAAGGAAGTACCACTCGCTGCCGAAGACCAGCCGTGTCGGATGGAGCTACAAGTCGTAAGTCAACATGAGCGACTTTGATGCAGCTTTTGTCTTTAGTATTTGAGGAAATTTAATGATCAGATGATTTTTTAATCATCATCCTAATCATCACCCACTAGTTAACAGCTGCCATAAGACCAGAGTCTCAGGAGCCGTGGTGCTCTACGCAAGGCTATACCAGTCTAAGCAAGGATAAGAGCAACCAAATTTATTTTATTTTATCATTTTCATGCATTTTTCTAAAATGTAAATAACGCAAATTTGTGAAAATTTGTCGATGAAAATTGTCTCCGCACGTGATTGGTTGATGTGTTTCAGTCTCAGCACGTGATTGGTTGATGTGTTACAGTCTCAGCACGTGATTGGTTGATGTGTTTCAGTCTCAGCACGTGATTGGTTGATGTGTTACAGTCTCAGCACGTGATTGGTTGATGTGTTTCAGTCTCAGCACGTGATTGGTTGATGTGTTTCAGTCTCAGCACGTGATTGGTTGATGTGTTACAGTCTCAGCACGTGATTGGTCGGTGTATTTTAGTCTCAGCACGTGATTGGTTGATGTGTTTCAGTCTCAGCACGTGATTGGTTGATGTGTTCCAGTCTCAGCACGTGATTGGTTGATGTGTTTCAGTCTCAGCACGTGATTGGTTGATGTGTTTCAGTCTCAGCACGTGATTGGTTGATGTGTTTCAGTCTCAGCACGTGATTGGTTGATGTGTTACAGTCTCAGCACGTGATTGGTTGATGTGTTTCAGTCTCAGCACGTGATTGGTTGATGTGTTCCAGTCTCAGCACGTGATTGGTTGATGTTTTCAGTCTCAGCACGTGATTGGTTGATGTGTTTCAGTCTCAGCACGTGATTGGTTGATGTGTTTTAGTCTCAGCACGTGATTGGTTGATGTGTTTCAGTCTCAGCACGTGATTGGTTGATGTGTTTTGGACTCAGCACGTGATTGGTTGATGTGTTTCAGTCCCAGCACGTGATTGGTTGATGTGTTTCAGTCCCAGCACGTGATTGGTTGATGTGTTTTAGACGCAGCACGTGATTGGTTGATGTGTTTCAGTCTCAGCACGTGATTGGTTGATGTGTTTCAGTCTCAGCACGTGATTGGTTGATGTGTTTCAGTCTCAGCACGTGATTGGTTGATGTGTTACAGTCTCAGCACGTGATTGGTTGATGTGTTACAGTCTCAGCACGTGATTGGTTGATGTGTTTCAGTCTCAGCACGTGATTGGTTGATGTGTTTCAGTCTCAGCACGTGATTGGTTGATGTGTTTTAGACTCAGCACGTGATTGGTTGATGTGTTTTAGACTCAGCACGTGATTGGTCGGTGTACAAAGCTGGGTCGATCGTTCCGTGGTTGTGCCTCGGGGCCGTTTCTTCAACCGATGCATCACGACTGTATCTAGGCTGATGTTTTCTGCTCCCGTCGTCGAACAAGGCTCCATTACGCCGTGTTTTCAAAGAGCACCACCGATTGCAGCGCTCCAACTTACCAGCAGTAAAACAGCTGCTTTCTTTCTTCTTACATTTCATTTATCTTCATTTCTTCATCTTGATTTGGTGATTTTTTAACGAAAACCAGTTTCTTTTCGCCCGGTATTACAATATTTTTTTACTCAGAGTTAAGCTCTTAGTTCTCAAAAACAGCTGATTTTCACGGTCTGTGATTGGTTGTCGTCATGGTAACTAATTTAACACCCACTTAATGTAGGAGTTAAGATAATTGTAATCCTGGGCCTCAGATAATTATGATATACCTACATACTAGAGCAAATATGCGATAATTTTAACAAAAAAGCGGACAGATATGTAAAAAAAAATCAAGCCAATTAAGCGATTATTTAAGTCATATAAGAAAAAAAAAACTGGCTGTCAACTCATGGCTTATGCAAGCTTTTGATGAAATCATACCGAGATCATTTTGAGAAATCCAACAGAAATTCTTGTGTTTATTCCGCCATTAACTTTCTTTTAATTGTGTAAGTTCATGATCATTTGCTCTTTGACAAGATGGCGGTGAAAACTTGAAAAACTGAGACAAAAATTGTACAAACTTAATTATAAGCTTCGTGGATAATGTGTCGTCGTGTGGAGGGTGAAAATAAAGTGTGGCGGTGTGGGTTTGCAATCACTTGTCTGTACCTCACGCCACTGCTCCTGAGATCCACCTTCATGGCGTTGTATCGCGCTGTATCTTCTTTTCCTCAGAGATCCAAGGCACAAAGTCATATTATTATTATTTATTCTTTAATTGTTGTTGGTAAAAACTGATTCATCAACTAAAAAAATATATTCCAGTGCATATTTTCTGGAAAATCCATATAAAATCCATATGAAAACTAGATACACCTAATAAGGGCAGCTTGGTTAACAGATTGAAGAAATTTGAGATCCACAGCAAAGTTAGTACCTACAGCAACTTCACTCGCCTTGCTTATCAACCTCTCGACAGCATGGATTTGTGGAGGAATCCTGTTGTTCGCGTTGTACCGTCCTTCGGAAGGGACGTTAAGCCGGTGGTCCCCTTGGTCTTCGACAGGAGTAGGCTAGTGCCGGCACCGGGTTTCCCCTCCTCCCTTCTAGGCTAGGTTAGGTTCATCATCATCCATTCACCGACGCCATTAGACCAGTGCCGCTTGGCCAGATGTCAAAACAGAGCGTCGTTAAACACCACAGATAATATTAATAATCTTACATTTCTTTTTTAAATAACTAAAAACCGCCTTGCACAGGCGTTATAACAAATACGTGACACTATGTAACGAAATCATATTTTTGATTTTTAAAAGCGTCAACCTGTTGCTATTAGGGTCTCAGTGCCGTGGTGTCAGGCTCATTAGAATATAATCTACCACTCTTCAGTCGAGTTGCCACACCTTGCCTTACCTTGCCACAGCCAGGTGGACTCTGAAGTTTCTAACTACATATTGCCAACTTTAGAATGCAAAATAAAGCCAGTCTTCACCGGGGAGTTTGAAAATTAACCAGGAAATTATGAAGGAACAATACATCTCGCATTTTAATTCTTTGTGAATTGAAAAGTTAGTTTACGTGAAATTAAATATATTGAAAAATAAGAACTTGAATGCAAAACTAAAAGTCCTAATGACTTCTGCTAAATACCTACCGTACACTAGCGGATTCTAGCAATTGCTGCCAAAGAGCGGTTTGCAAGCTTGGTTTCCTGCCTAAACCTGATAAAAGTTAAAAGTAATCCAAAATATATTAATTTGATCTTTGGTCAATTAATATTTGTTATTTTTCGTTGAATATTTATTTTTACTGAAATTATTAAATGTTTCAACTAAAGAAAAACGCAATTTTGTTGCTTTTAAATCGGAAAGTTAACAGTAGCATCGTGGTGTCATGTTTTCTAGGTTGGTACAAGCACCCCAGAAAGTGGCAAACTCAAATTAATCCCAGTGTAGGTACGTCAGTTCGCTTGTGTCAGTGGTCATGGCAACATCGCTGGCCGCTTTGCTCGTCGCCAGACTTTTATTGCTCGCTAGCTGTGTAGTGCGAGGTCCAACCACCAGTCAGTTAGCGCTTGGAATTGCCATGGCGAGAGGTTGGTTTTATTACAATAATTTGTACATTTATTTTATCTGTTGTTTTGAACTATCGTTGTCCCAGTTAACGATAGGGGAACAAAGTGCGACGATTTTACAAATGAGCGAAGTGGGAATGTCGCAGATCAACTCTTAAATCATTTCTTGTTTTCTTTAAGATGAGGTCAAAGAATTTGTTTACACGTCAAAAATCTCAAACAATCAAGAGGATAAACCATTGGTTAATTTCTAAAAAACAGGTGGGTGGACGCTTGACGATCTTCTTTCTTGTGTGGGTGGGTAGGGAGGGGGGAGGGGGGAGGGGGGTAGGGGGGTAACTCTTCCTGTTTTTTGTAACTAAATAGTGGAATCATCGGTTGATAGTTGTGGTTTCTTGTCGGCAAAAATACTTTGTGTAACTAAAATCAGACTTAATTAAGGTCTACAAGTATCATGTCAATTTGTGACTTATTTTCTACATATATATTTAATTTGTTGACTTATCGACTCGTTTTTTTGTCAATTTATTGGCTTATGTACTTGTTTTATGTCAAAATGTTGGCTTATTTACCAGTTTTATGTCAAACTTTAGACTTATTTACTAGTTTGTAGTCAAATTGTTGGCTCATTTACCAGTTTTGCACAAATTTATTGGCTTATTTACCAGTTTCATGTTAAATTGTTGGCTTCTTTACCAGTGTGAAGTCAATTTGATCATGTATCTTACAGTTTTCGATATTTTTCACAGTGCTTGAAATTTGGTGTTCAAATCAGCTGCTTTTTGCTCTTGCTACCCCCATTCCCTTTAAACAAAATCTCGTCACAATATCTTTTTACAAAAAGGAATGATTTACCATAAGTAACTTCATCCCAGAAGTCTCGCTTGGAGTCCAGCCTTCTTGCCAACAGAAACACAAAATAAAAACTAGCATCTAGTTTAATTGTTAACGGTTTTGCCTTTCAATCCAGGCCAAGTGTCCGGTTTGCCGGGCGCACAGTTGGCAGCACTGCAAGAAGTGTTGGCACGACTGAGCGACGAGTACCAACGTACCATGGAACCAGGTGAGCCAACAAAACCACGATTATTACAATAGTTAGTTGGTTTAGTTGGTATGGTAAAAGTTAGTTATATGGCTGGTCCTCCGAATCAGAAAGCTACCACAACTTTGCTCCATTAATATTATTTGTGGTGTTTAACGACGCACTGTTTTGACATCTGGCCATGCGGCACTGGTCTAATGGCGTCGGTGAATGAGTGGATGATGATGACGATGAACCTAACCTAGCCTAGAAGTGAGGAGGGTAAACCTGGTGCCGGCACGTAGCCTACTCCTGTCGAAGACCAAGGGGGCCACCGGCTTAACGTCTCTTCCGAAGGACGGTACAACTCGAACAGCAGGATTCCTCCACAAATCCATGCTGTCGAGAGGTTGATAAGCAAGGCGAGTGAAGATTTCGCCACGCTTTACGCATATCAAAAGTTATCGTTAAAATTATTGCAGATGCCTCTGAATTGACGAGTGCTAGTCTGTGGTTGGTCGGCTCCCAGCAAATGAGAAAGCGTCTAGCAATCCTGCAGCCAATCAGTGAGGTGTACGACTCTGGGCAACCCAACGAGACGGAGAGTGACTCTTGTCTGTCAGCTGTTTCTCGTTGCCAGGCAACGCACGATTGTTTGGCGGCGCAAACAACTGGCGTTGCTACTGGTTACCGACTCACTCACCGCCTTCTCTATGCTATCGTCGCGAACAAGGTAAGTAGGTCGTCGCCATTTTTATGCATTTATTAAACAAAAAGAGGAGTGATTTGGGAATTGTCTGATACTCGGTTCTAGAAGCGGTGTGCGGAGAGCAAAGCATCCGAAGAGCAACTCTTGTGTGCCGAGGTGCTACGAGAAGCGACGACAATCGCTCGCTGGGGCTTCCCTGCCAAGTACCAAGACCTGTTTACAGAGCAAGGTTTGCTGTCATTTCAAGCTAGCCCACCAACATAATCCTAGCCCATCACAGCATACCCCTAGCTCACGTCTAGCCCACACCAACATACTCCTAGCCCATCACAGCATACCCGTAGCTCACGTCTAGCCCACACCAACATAATCCTAGCCCATCACAGCATAGCCCTAGCTCACGTCTAGCCCACACCAACATACTCCTAGCCCATCACAGCATACCCCTAGCTCACGTCTAGCCCACACCAACATAATCCTAGCCCATCACAGCATACCCCTAGCTCACGTCTAGCCCACACCAACATAAGCCTAGCCCATCACAGCATACCCCTAGCTCACGTCTAGCCCACACCAACATAATCCTAGCCCATCACAGCATACCACTAGGTCACGTCTAGCCCACACCAACATACTCCTAGCCCATCACAGCATACCCCTAGCTCACTTCTAGCCCACACCAACATAATCCTAGCCCATCACAGCATACCCCTAGCTCACGTCTAGCCCACACCAACATAATCCTAGCCCATCACAGCATACCCCTAGCTCACGTCTAGCCCACACCAACATAAGCCTAGCCCATCACAGCATACCCCTAGCTCACGTCTAGCCCACACCAACATAATCCTAGCCCATCACAGCATACCACTAGGTCACGTCTAGCCCACACCAACATAAGCCTAGCCCATCACAGCATACCCCTAGCTCACTTCTAGCCCACACCAACATACTCCTAGCCCATCACAGCATACCCCTAGCTCACGTCTAGCCCATCACAGCATACCCGTAGCTCACGTCTAGCCCACACCAACATAAGCCTAGCCCATCACAGCATACCCCTAGCTCACGTCTAGCCCACACCAACATAATCCTAGCCCATCACATCATACCCCTAGCTCACGTCTAGCCCACACCAACATACTCCTAGCCCATCACAGCATACCCCTAGCTCACGTCTAGCCCACACCAACATACTCCTAGCCCATCACAGCATACCCCTAGCTCACGTCTAGCCCACACCAACATACTCCTAGCCCATCACAGCATACCCCTAGCCCACGTCTAGCCCACACCAACATACTCCTAGCCCATCACAGCATACCCCTAGCTCACTTCTAGCCCACACCAACATAATCCTAGCCCATCACAGCATACCCCTAGCTCACGTCTAGCCCACACCAACATAATCCTAGCCCATCACAGCATACCCCTAGCTCACGTCTAGCCCACACCAACATACTCCTAGCCCATCACAGCATACCCCTAGCTCACGTCTAGCCCACACCAACATACTCCTAGCCCATCACAGCATACCCCTAGCTCACGTCTAGCCCACACCAACATACTCCTAGCCCATCACAGCATACCCCTAGCCCACGTCTAGCCCACACCAACATACTCCTAGCCCATCACAGCATACCCCTAGCTCACTTCTAGCCCACACCAACATAATCCTAGCCCATCACAGCATACCCCTAGCTCACGTCTAGCCCACACCAACATAATCCTAGCCCATCACAGCATACCCCTAGCTCACGTCTAGCCCACACCAACATACTCCTAGCCCATCACAGCATACCCCTAGCTCACGTCTAGCCCACACCAACATAATCCTAGCCCATCACAGCATACCCCTAGCTCACGTCTAGCCCACACCAACATAATCCTAGCCCATCACAGCATACCCCTAGCTCACGTCTAGCCCACACCAACATAATCCTAGCCCATCACAGCATACCCCTAGCTCACGTCTAGCCCACACCAACATACTCCTAGCCCATCACAGCATAGCCCTAGCTCACGTCTAGCCCATCACAGCATACCCCTAGCTCACGTCTAGCCCACACCAACATAATCCTAGCCCATCACAGCATACCCCTAGCTCATGTCTAGCCCACACCAACATAATCCTAGCCCATCACAGCATACCCCTAGCTCACGTCTAGCCCACACCAACATAATCCTAGCCCATCACAGCATACCCGTAGCTCACGTCTAGCCCACACCAACATACTCCTAGCCCATCACAGCATACCCCTAGCTCACGTCTAGCCCACACCAACATACTCCTAGCCCATCACAGCATACCCCTAGCTCACGTCTAGCCCACACCAACATACTCCTAGCCCATCACAGCATACCCCTAGCTCACGTCTAGCCCACACCAACATACTCCTAGCCCATCACAGCATACCCCTAGCTCACGTCTAGCCCACACCAACATAATCCTAGCCCATCACAGCATACCCCTAGCTCACGTCTAGCCCACACCAACATACTCCTAGCCCATCACAGCATACCCCTAGCTCACTTCTAGCCCACACCAACATAAGCCTAGCCCATCACAGCATACCCCTAGCTCACTTCTAGCCCACACCAACATACTCCTAGCCCATCACAGCATACCCCCAGCTCACGTCTAGCCCACCTCAAGCTCATGGCTAACTTTTTAGGGTTCGGCGAAATCTCTTTCTCACGTTGAAGGATGAGCTGTAACAATGATGAAAAAGCGGTAAAAACTGCCAAAAATTTCGAAAACAAAAAATATTTGAAAAAGATTGAGACTTGAACGCAAAGCCTTGTTGATTTGTAATCAATACATTTCATCGAGTTTGTTCAGTCGGTGATTTGCCATTTATTTAGTGTTCAAATTTAGCAAAAAATCAAAATTTTTTGTAAAAAAAATGTCACTCAAAACGATCCATCCGTTTGGTCAACAGATAAATAAAAAAAATGACAATGAAAAATGAGCTTAGATTTATTTTCCTCGGGTAGTTAAACTTAGATTTTGCTTCGCTTGCTACATTCATCCAATAAATTTAAGTTTGAGGTAATCACAGACTTTTTTCACGGCGCTTTGGCTTACGATCGTTGCCCATGTTGTGCGAACAGATTTCTCTCGATTGGCTATAGTGAATGTTGAAGAAAGTAAAAGCGTTTGAAATTTTGATGTTTAAAATTTAAATCCCATTTCAGTGGCTCTCTGCGGATCTCTGGGACACGTTGAGTTCCTGCGAGCGGATTGGTTCCTTCAAATCATCGGCTGGCAACTTCCAGCTGGCTGCTACGCTGAACAACCAGGGTAAGCACTTTCTAATGCTAGATAATCATGTTGAAACTTGCTGCTGAGTAAACGAGGCCGGCAACACGTGGTAACGGTAGGTGCCACCCGATGGCACTTGCTGCTGAGCAAACGAGGCCGGTAACACGTAGTAACGGTAGGTGCCACCCGATGGCGCTTGCTGCTGAGCAAACGAGGCCGGCAACATGTGGTAACGGTAGGTGCCACCCAATGGCGCTTGCTGCTGAGCAAACGAGGCCGGCAACACTTGGTAACGGTAGGTGCCACCCGATGGCACTTGCTGCTGAGCAAACGAGACCGGCAACACGTAGAAACGGTAGTTGCCACCCGATGGCGCTTGCTGCTGAGCAAACGAGGCTGGTAACACGTGGTAACGGTAGGTGCCACCCGATGGCGCTTGCTGCTGAGAAAACGTGGCCGGTAATACGTGGTAACGGTAGGTGCCACCTGATGGCGCTTGCTGCTGAGCAAACGAGGCTGGTAACACGTGGTAACGGTAGGTGCCACACGATGACGCTTGCTGCTGAGCAAACGAGGCCGGTAACACGTGGTAACGGTAGGTGCCACCCGATGGCACTTGCTGCTGAGCAAACGAGACCGGCAACACGTGGTAACGGTAGGTGCCACCTGATGGCGCTTGCTGATGAGCTTTTTAACCAGCTACAATTAAATAATTACGACTCAAAATATCGCGATACATGTTTATCAATCGTTGAGGTTAGCATTAATAAAGATTAATTGAGTTTAATCCAGTCTCAAATGCGAGTAATCTGCGAGAAATAACGAAATGAAATTTCTTAACACTCGAAACGACGGTGACTCCATTTGGCGGCATCCTACATTTTTGTTGGTATGGTAGCTTAAATTTTAATAATTTTTTTGTGACTTTAGCGCTGTCTCAACTTATGAACCATATAGTCGTAGTTGTAGACCTTGTTGTGGTCAAGATCGCCAACCACCTAGCAATAATCATCCTAAACTACTGCCTTAATAACAAACTAGCGATCCAACCCTCCAAATCATCCCATACCCTAATCTATTCAGGACACAAACCACCCCTGACCTCTCTCCTCATTAGAGTCAAACACCTATCAGTACATTTATCCCCAAATTCCTAGGGCTCTACATCACCCCTAACTTTGACTGGACTCCACACATCCAACACATAATGACCAAAATCAAAAGTGCGTGCTTCCTCATCTGTCAACTAAAACGCACCGTTACTCCAGATATTCTAAAATCAGTTACCATGCCCACCTACATTCCCATATCTCATATGGCCTCGGTACATCTCCACAGGCCAAGTGTATCGTCATTACTCAAAAACAAGCCATCCACATAATAGCAGGTATCTCTAGGAAAAACTGCTGCAAACCCCACTTCCCTGCACTCAAAATTCTGGCCCTTGCGTCCTCTCTCATCCAAATCGCCTGCACCTACGTCCGCAACCACCCCCAACAATTCCCCCTAAACTCATCTACGCACCCGTACGCCACAAGAAGCGGACACAAAATCCGCTCAACCACCCACTTCCTCTTCGAACGCAGCCCACATTACCTCTGCACAAAACTGTGTAACCATCTCCCAAAATTCATCACCGATTCGCCAACTCGCCCCATCTTTAATGCCACCCCCAAATCTTTCCTAATCCAGAACTAGCACAGAACTAGAAGAATTTCTAAATACAAATATATAGAACATAATGCAGAATGGAACGACTATGGTGATTGACTACACCATTTAAACCCATATTAATTACCATAAATACCATTATTATTTATTATTATTTTTATCTCTAGGTACCCACCACTAAGTCATTGTTTCAACTATGTTCCTATATATTTTTTAAAAATCTTTATGGCATATGTTCCTTACAAGTACTATGTAATTGTATGCAGCATTAAGTAAATAAATAAATCCAACTAAATTTATTCACGTGCCCAGCAGTGCCCAGCAGTTTTGAAACAGGACCATATTATGCTAGCATTGAGAATGCAATGCGGTCACATGTCATGCAAGTGCAACCCACTCCTAAGCCAGAAGAGTAACATTTTCTGATGTGCCAGATTTCCGGGTCACCGTACTTCGGTGAGTGCAGCTGCACTGGCGGTGGGAGTTCGATTTGCAACCGCCGTCAAAGGATTTACTGACTGAAGGCTTCCTTGTCCTTACTTACTTACAGATTTCTTTAATTAATAGCTGTTAATTGTACATTATTTCATATTCTCAGTGTAAACTTTGTCAAATAATTAAGTAGGTAATGGAAAATATTAGGTGTGGCTACGAGAAAGTATTGTTTAAAAAATTGTCAGTTGAGTAAAAGGCTTGCTCCTCTTGATAATTGTCTACATTTGTGTTGAATTTTAGATGCTCTTTGATGGATTGGAGGTGCTTGGGAAGCGCTGCTTGCACTTTCCCTCCCCATTGAATGATCCCAAGTTCAGTCGTTTTCTTGGAGAGTTGTCATTCAGGAAGTTTTTGGTGTTTTCTCTCGTAAACATGTTTAAATTTAGGACTGGGTTATGTTAATATTTCAAATTCTTTATAAGTCGACTTGCATGTGACTTTCCTTTCCAGTGATGACTCACATCATTACAGTGAACCAAACCGAAGGCAGTCCCTATCACTGTCAAACCTCACAAAATGCCTTTCATTCTGTTCTCATTCCTGGAGCCTTTTATCATCTTAAGTTTTCATTTGTTGAGATGCAGAAGGAAAGAGAGAAGAAGCACAACTTACCAGAGAAGAAAATCAGAGTTGCATGGAGCACTCGTCAAGTAATTTCTAGAACTTCCAAGAATTTCAACGATACTTCAGGTTGCTTGGTTGTTTTGATGTAACACGCTGATTAATTTCACTGAATATAAAACCACAGTTAGCCAATCATTCGACAGCAACATCAAAATTATTATTGCTGACATTCAACTTAATGTAGTCTGACAGATAACCTATAAATGCAAGTGTGAATGAGGCTCTAGCTGGAATCAAACATCTACACCACAAATTAAGAAGGATATTGTTGTATATTTTATTATATCTCAGTTCCTAACTGCGAATGTATGATACACGTGTCAGAATACTAATTACCTAATAAATGTACTAATTAATAAGTATAATAATTAATAAAAGTAACAATGTAGCTAGCAGACAAAATGAGATAGGTACTAGTTGTTGTTGTGTGAACCACAGAAATATGCTTCTACTCTTAAGAGAGGCAGTAATTGCAAAGCTAACTCCTCACTAAATCAGCTGAAATCTCACCAGTCGAATGTGATGCAAATAAAAGAAACATCTCGAAGCTACCACTTTCCACTTCGGTGCAGCAATGAAATCAAGATGAATGAAACGATATCGCTAGTCATCCCACGGATCAGAAGCTAATTCTATTTTTTCCGATTACAAATTAGATAAATCAGTAGATAAATTGTCGCCCGTGCAATCCACTAGCCGTAGCTCAATCAAGATTCCTGTCCCGCTATAGCAGAAACAGCGTAATGCTGCCTTTGATTTACGTGCACTGGAAATTCTCGAGACAAGAAATGTAACCTCTACATGTTTAAACAAAGTTTCTAATTACAAATAATGGCAAATAACAAGCTCTTAGACAAAACTGCTGGTACGAACATCAGAGTTCACCTGCAGAAAAATCTTCCCGAAACAAACATGCTTCTCAACCGATCCAACGAGAACAAAAACTTACCACTACGTAAGTCACACGGTGTTTCCCGATCGTTAGGATAACTCCACGCCAACGAGAGACTAAAAAGTGATCTGAGGAAACCTCGACACTAACAGAAGGCCCCGGAAAAGAGTCGCAAGGAACGTAAGCCAAGCTAGACAAACTCGGATCAAACAATACCGCACGTGACAATCTAGATCCCCGGTGAATGTAAGGTTAGGTAATGCTACTGACGCCGCGATCGATTGCATCGTGGACATAAAGAGAGTTGATCGACGGGGGTTCGACAGCAACTAGTCTTCGAGGGTGACATTCTTGAACAGGTACGACATGGATTCCTTGTTGTGAATTCGTCGGATGCCTTCTGACAGCAGCACCGAGATGTCCACCGTACGGATTTTGTGGCACTGCATTTTCTGCAGCTCGTGGGGAATCGTGTTGGTCACAACAACCTGCAGAAAAACAAATACATAAGTCATTAGCAACATTAGGTCTGTTATATGCTACCACTTAGCCTTGTTACTTTGACACACTGTGTTGGCTGCTCCTGTCCAACAGCACCAAGGACCAGCCACCGCTTAGCTTTGTCCCTTTGACACACTGTGTTGGCTGCTCCTGTCCAACAGCACCAAGGACCAGCCACCACTTAGCCTTGTCACTTTGACACACTGTGTTGGCTGCTCCTGTCCAACAACACCAAGTGATTTGGGAGGTGCGTTTAGCAGGTCTTGTTTTTCGTGCCTCAGAGTTTGATTTGTTCATCGCTCTCGGAGCTCACTGGTTAGCACTCAATAACTTCATCATCGGCAGCAACGGTCTGGTAGATCTTTGAGTCCTGAACTAAGGATATCTCAAGTTCGTGGCCCTGGTTCCTACGAGAGTTTGACGCTCACCTCGTCGATGTGCGAGTCTTCGATCAGTCTCGGAGCGTCTGACGAGAGCAGGCCGTGCGTTGCCAGGACGTAGATCTTGTACGCCCCGCGTTCCTTCAATACCTCGGCAGCAGCAACGAAGCTGGCCACGTCGTCAACCATGTCGTCCTGCAACCAGAGGCAGCTTGTAATGCGCGTGGGATTTGATTATCAGGAACAATAATAACCTCTCGGAAATTGATGCCCAAACGGTAGCAATTTTTGAGAGCGTAGAAGTGTTTCTGATAGTTACAAAAATAGTAATTATTATTGGGATAAAATCTTATTTAAATTGCAAACGCTTGCAATGCGCGGGGTATTTTATTATTAACAACACTATAACCGTCTCAAAAAGCCAGTGTCCAAGTAGCTCAATGGTTCAGAGCAACACCCGCGATAGGTGGAGATCGGGGTTCGAGTCCGCGTTTGGGCATCAATTTTTGAGACAGTTATAGTGTTGTTAATAATAAAATAGTAATTATTCTTTTTATTCCGTTGCAACATAGAAAGGTACGCATTTTACATTTCACACACATTTCAACCTCAAATGAAAGTATTTCAGTGATGAGGTAATTTTACCTTCTGCGCATGCATTGATTTCCCTTTCCCTTAATACCTTGGGTTGTATGAGAGCTAATGAGTTTTAACAGAACTCAAATTAAAGCTGATTTCATGCTCTGTCTGAATATAAAAGAAAATCTCACATATTTTGGAAACTTATTAAATTATGATTTTTACATCTACATTTTCCCAAAATGCCCCTTGAAAAAAAACCCTCTCTGATTGATCTAATTTTTTTTTTATGTTGACAACATATACACTGTTACTTGTATCAAAATTTAAGATTGGCCTTTCACCGGTTTCCCAGGAAAAAATATTTTGTGTGTAATGTCGATTTTATGTTGCGTTTGAAGCTTGGTCCATCAGTTATAAAACTAAATAAATTTAAAGTTTCACTTACTATGATATAATTCTACACCAGTAATCAGGTAAGTAATAGTAACACAAAGCAAGATATTGAGCTCACCACCATGATCGCGATGCGACCTCCAACGTCACCCACGACATTGATTGGCGGCTTCTCTTTGGCGGGATGTACCGGCACGCCAACGCTGGCGTCCATCGTACGCGACTTGGGCACCGAGGGCGGTGAGTAGCGACCGTCCACCATGTCACTCTCCGCCTCCTTCTGCTCTCCGTGGATCACCTGACCAATGCAACTCTAGTTTTAACTTCAAACTGAATCAATGACTTTTATAGGTTAAGTGCAGACTGTAGGCAAATAGAAAACATCTCTTCTGATTGTCTGTTTCTAAGCAAATAACAAATTAACGGGACTGTTAGTCTTAAAGTCTTAAGTTCCAGCGCTATATGATAAACTTCCTGCTGAGCAAACGAGGCCAGCAACATATGGCAACTGTGTTTATTTATCAGAATCAAAACCAGTTGAAAAACACATTTATATCAATATAATTCAATAAATTTTAAAAGTTGAATCTTTTTGCTAAACGGAGTGGTTCAGATATGCAGTAGGGAAGTTGCTTCAGGGCAGGGTGATACTCTGATTCTATGCCAAAGTGATTTAACTAGTTAAATGGTTATAACATTCCTATTTTTGTACAATATATATCGATTAACTGCATTCTTTTGTTTTATTTATTTTACCCGAGTAATATCAATGAAACATTGTAAGATTGCAATTAACAAAGGCCTAATAAGTCAGCAAACAAGTCGTACGTTTAGCCTTGACGTTCAAATAGACTCACCGCAATTCCCAGCCTCAATCGCTCAGCGTACGACGTCGCCTTCTTTGCCGATCCTGGATTACGAGCGACGATGACAGCGTTGCGATAATCGGGGATCTAAACGCACAGAAACAGCAGCTGAGTCTCTTATCTCGAGCCGAGCACGAGCTAACGTACGTACATAGATCGGTACTTACACACTCCTGAATGTACTGCAGTAAGAAGGGCGATGCACGCAAATTGTCAACGGGACAGTCAAAGAAACCTTGGATCTCCTTCTGGTGCAGATCCATGGTGATTATGTGACTCAGTCCACTTTTGCACATCATCTTGGCAAGCAGTTTAGAAACAATGCATCCTAAAAAGAAAATCAATCAATGGTTTCAGTTTTAAATGATTTAGTCCTTCTATTCTGTTGGTAGGTATAAGAAAAGTAACAATGGAGCTTTGATCCAGAACCAAGAGACAAACTGGAATAATAAAACTCAATGTTTGGTTTTGATCTTTTTGTTGGTTTGCCTTGATAAGCAAGTCGATTTCTTACCTCGCTTGCGCATCTTGCATTGTTTGCTGTAAGGCAGATACGGGATAACTCCGACGATGCTGCGAGCCGATGATGTTTTGCAGGCATATGCCATGATCAACAGCTCCATGATATTGTTGTTGACATCCCTAGAAAACATCGTGATCTTAATACCGCAAGTACAACATTTCACACTCCTCGTTTCCAGCTCCGACGGCACTCACTTGGTCCCAGTCTGGATGATGTATATGTCCTTGCCACGGACTGAGTCGCCAATCTCGACCATAGTCTCGCGGTTAGTTTTGTGATATACAGCGCAACCGCCGTTCTTCACTCCCAGCCGATTTGCAATTAGGTTAGCGAGCTCTGGATGAGAGTTTCCGCCGATGATCATGATATCAGTTGATGTTGGGGCCTCCATTTCGGCAGAGTGGTAAACAACTCCTTGACAACAGTGGCTTATCGATTCTGTGGGGAAAAACAGATTTTGTAATGAAGTCAATGTGCTGTAGGTTTGGGAGTGCAACAGGCGTGATAACCCAAGGTCCAATCGTTAAGATCACAGTATGGGTTAATAAACATAAATGAGTTCAGCAATCTCATCTTAAATATTACTTACTTGGTAGTTAATCCTGGAAATTCTTCTTGATGTGCTTGCGATGCACGCAAGTCGTGACGTTATTATCGGCTCAACGACGCAGGATTACGAACGTTCCTGAGTAGATTCGGAATCGGATATGGCTTCTCGTAGCGACTAGTTCATAACCTTGGACTCTGTTTCAGCGAGCTGTCAAAACATTGGCGGTTCATATTTGGGAGGGATTTTTTAAACCAAATATCTGTGTTTGCTATTTTTGCATGAACTGATTTGTATTTTCTTTGCTCGCTTTAGTCTATAATCTGTATAAGACAGACAATTTTTTTAAATTATAAACTAAATGTGCGATATGCTATCTTTTTTGTTGCATTGGTTGGTGTTATAAGTATACAGGAAGATAAACTTACCAAATTTTAAACTGTAATTGGCTGTCAAATGATTATACGAAAAATTAAAGGAAAAAGCAGTGAGTATAACAATGAGAAATATTACTGATCCATTAAAATAGTAGTTAATTATAAATAAACTGTAACAACTTTTGGTATTGTCTAAAATTGGCTAAACTCGAGCGATTTGAAAAATAATGTTTAGAGCTTTATTTCGACCTTTATTAATATCAAAGATGCCATTAAAACGACCTTTTCCCAAACAAGGCTTCGTTTTCACACAGATTTTTTCTCCGCGCCAATATTTCTAATATTAATTCAAAAGTCACGTGACATTCGCTAGTTGCGCGTTTCCCTGCAGAGTGGCGCTGGCGTCTCGATTCGAAAAATCACCAAGAAGTTCGAGCAAACCGACTAGATCTGTGACAGCACCACGATATAGACAGCATTTGTGGTCGCGTGCCATACCAGCTACGTCGCGTCCACAAACACAGAGTATTTTAGAAATCAGAACACCTCCGCCTCCCCGTCTCCAAACGCCCAACAGAGTTGCGCCAGCCCTTCTTCCCAACGGCACGTGCAGCTGCCGTGACTTTTGTTTTCCTCGTTGCTTTAGCGAAGAATTATAAAGAGATTCAAGAATTTAGACCCTTTGATGTTATAACATAATGTTATTTAGTGTTATTTTTAACGGTGGATTTGGCACAGGTGAGGATATCGTTAGCGGACATGCCATATGTTTACTAAAATATTAGCAACTGGTAGTCGTCCGATTCTCGCACCTTGACAGGTTCGCCGGCTACACTGTTCATTTTAATATTATTGCCCTTTTCCTTTTTTTTGGCAAGGCGAGAGAAGTTGCTGTTCTAACTTTCATCCCTCCAACCTCTCTCCCGAACAGAACTGGTCATGTGTATGATGGTCACCCATCCAATACCTGACCCAGCGCAGTGTTGCTTAACTTTCATCCCTCCAACCTCTCTCCCGAACAGAACTGGTCATGTGGATGATGGTCACCCATCCAATACCTGACCCAGCGCAGTGTTGCTTAACTTTCATCCCTCCAACCTCTCTCCCAAACAGAACTGGTCATGTGTATGATGGTCACCCATCCAATACCTGACCCAGTGATGTGTCGCTTAACTTTCATCCCTCCAACCTCTCTCCCGAACAGAACTGGTCATGTGTATAATGGTCACCCATCCAATACCTGACCCAGCGCAGTGTTGCTTAACTTTCATCCCTCCAACCTCTCTCCCAAACAGAACTGGTCATGTGTATAATGGTCACCCATCCAATACCTGACTCAGCGCAGTGTTGCTTAACTTTCATCCCTCCAACCTCTCTCCCAAACAGAACTGGTCATGTGTATGATGGTCACCCATCCAATACCTGACCCACCGCAGTGTTGCTTAACCTCGCTGATTTTAGCCGGCTTAGAAAAAGATTTCATGTCGGACGCAATTTTGTTAAAAACGTTTATAAGCCAGCTCACAAATACCTTTGAATGATTTGACGTTCTTATTAAAAAAAAGTCCCTTAAATTTGTTGGCATTGCTTGCACACATAATTCAGAAACTGGTTTAAAACTGAGAATGTGAAATATTGGATAGGGATGCACTCCACTTCTACAAGGGGTTTGTTAGGCAGTGCTCTTTTCCTTGCTGGAAATAGCTAGACAGGGTTTTCAGCTTCCCAATAGGAGGATATTTCCAACCACGACATTAATATTTTTCTAGGATAACAGAAGATTTGGCAGCCATGACGATTTGATAATAGGAGACCGACCGTTGTTAGGGCGCAGGAATGGGTGCGTCGCACGGATAGGGGGAGGGGGGGGGGGGAAGGGGGGACAAGCAAATGGTGAGATGATACATGTGGATCTTATGGCAGTGAATTATGACTCGAATGATGAGCGCGTTTTTTATAATCCTGGACCGAGCCCAAAAAAACAATTCGAGGCTTAACGACAAAAAGAGCGCACACGCACACACGCTCGCGACAACGCGTTGCGCGTAGATATTTTTTGATAATCTGCCATGTGGCACAAAGTGATAATTATTTATCTTAAATTTTTTTGCTTTCGGCCCGAATGACACGTGCATGTGGATACAGACAGGTTGATTCGCTCGATCGACGTGGATCTATGCTGGTTGTCATTCAAAACTTGCCATGTGTTCACTTTGGCTCTGGTCGCTGAAGGCAGAAGAAGCCAAACAGTTGACAGACGAAGATGGCAGGAGGGAGGCGATATATGTTCAGAGAACTACCGTATAATTAGTATCAAGCATACATTGCATTTTTGTTGTAAATCTACCAGCAGAGCTTCAAGATAAATAGGTTTTATATGCGAATATGAGACCTGTGCCAATTATCAGTGGAGAGAAAATGTCATAAATGTTAACGTGAAGTGGACCTGTCCGACAGCACCAAAGACCGGCCACCGCTTAGCCTTGTCACTTTGACACACTGTGTTGGCTGCTCCTGTCCAACAGCACCAAGGACCAGCCACCGCTTAGTCTTGTCCCTTTGACACACTGTGTTGGTTGCTCCTGTCCAACAGCACCAAGAACCGGCCACCGCTTAGCCTTGTCACTTTGACACACTGTGTTGGCTGCTCCTGTCCAACAGCACCAAGGACCGGCCACCGCTTAGCCTTGTCCCTTTGACACACTGTGTTGGCTGCTCCTGTCCAACAGCACCAAGGACCAGCCACCGCTTAGCCTTGTCCCTTTGACACACTGTGTTGGCTGCTCCTGTCCAACAGCACCAAGGACCAGCCACCACATAGCCTTGTCCCTTTGACACACTGTGTTGGCTGCTCCTGTCCAACAGCACCAAGGACCAGCCACAACATAGCCTTGTCCCTTTGACACACTGTGTTGGCTGCTCCTGTCCAACAGCACCAAGGACCAGCCACCGCTTAGCCTTGTCCCTTTGACACACTGTGTTGGCTGCTCCTGTCCAACAGCACCAAAGACCGACCACCGCTTAGCCTTGTCCCTTTGACACACTGTGTTGGCTGCTCCTATCCGACAGCACCAAGGACCGGCCACCGCTTAGCCTTGTCACTTTGACACACTGTGTTGGCTGCTCCTGTCTAACAGCACCAAGGACCGGCCACCGCCAAGCCTTGTCCCTTTGACACACTGTGTTGGCTGCTCCTGTCCAACAGCACCAAGGACCGGCCACCGCTTAGCCTTGTCCCTTTGACACACTGTGTTGGCTGCTCCTGTCCAACAGCACCAAGGAATGGCCACCGCTTAGTCTTGTCCCTTTGACACACTGTGTTGGCTGCTCCTGTCCAACAGCACCAAGGACCGGCCACCGCTTAGCCTTGTCCCTTTGACACACTGTGTTGGCTGCTCCTGTCCAACAGCACCAAGGACCGGCTACCGCTTAGCGTTGTCCCTTCGACACGCTGTATTGGCTGCTCCTGTCCAAGAACACCAAGGACCGGCCACTGCTTAGCCTTGTTATGCTTAATCAAAGACTGGCCGTTTGTCAGACGGTAACCCATCCAGCCATCGCTATTGCGCGATGTTGCTTAACTCTTGTCGGCAACAAAAAATCTCTTCCCTAGCATTGTCGTGCTTTATTTCGGGAGACCACGCGTGCGTCTAACGTCTTAGGGTCCCCTCGACACTGTCGCTGTTTTTGAACGACTGCCATGGAATGTATTATTTAATTTCAAATTTGTCACCATGGTGATGCTGCAGAGTCGACGGCTCGTCATCGTGCTGAAGATCTGCACGCGTGGGTGTTGCTCTGGACTCGTCTCATGTCCCATTTGGTAATGCATGTGTGACCAGCGAACAGTTTGACGTGTTGGAAACACCGGTGCTCGTGAGATCACAGAAGTTAAGCAAAACTGTGCTGGGTCAGGTATTGGATGGGTGACCACCGAAAGGTTTGGCGTGTTGGTAACGCCGGTCCTTGTGAGATCAACGAAGTTAAGCAACACTACGCTGGGTCAGGTATTGGATGGGTGACCACCGAAAGGTTTGGCGAGTTGGAAACACCGGGTCTCGTGAGATCACCGAAGTTAAGCAACACTGCGCTGGGTCAGGTATTGGATGGGTGGCCACCGGTGGTGCCCTCGATGATCTCCGACATGAGTTGATTACGTGCCGGCAAAGGGTTCACCTGTTCACCGACCTTTTTTAAGGCTGTTGCAGTGGGAGCTTACTCAGTTCTATTGGAGTGGGAGCTTACTCAGTTCTATTGGAGTGGCAGCTTACTCAGGTCTATTGCAGTGGGAGCTTACTCAGGTCTATTGGAGTATGAGCTTACTCAGGTCTATTGCAGTGGGAGCTTACTCAGGTCTATTGGAGTATGAGCTTACTCAGGTCTATTGGAGTGGGAGCTTACTCAGGTCTATTGGAGTGGGAGCTTACTCAGGTCTATTGCAGTGGGAGCTTACTCAGGTCTATTGGAGTGGGAGCTTACTCAGGTCTATTGGAGTGGGAGCTTACTCAGGTCTATTGGAGTGGGAGCTTACTCAGGTCTATTGGAGTGGGAGCTTACTCAGGTCTATTGAAGTGGGAGCTTACTCAGGTCTATTGGAGTGGGAGCTTACTCAGGTCTATTGGAGTGGGAGCTTACTCAGGTCTATTGGAGTGGAAGCTTACTCAGGTCTATTGGAGTGGGAGCTTACTCAGGTCTATTGGAGTGGGAGCTTACTCAGATCTATTGGAGTGGGAGCTTTCTCAGGTCTATTGGAGTGGGAGCTTACTCAGGTCTATTGGAGTGGGAGCTTACTCAGGTCTATTGGAGTGGAAGCTTACTCAGGTCTATTGGAGTGGGAGCTTACTCAGATCTATTGGAGTGGGAGCTTACTCAGGTCTATTGGAGTGGGAGCTTACTCAGGTCTATTGGAGTGGGAGCTTACTCAGGTCTATTGGAGTGGGAGCTTACACAGGTCTATTGGAGTGGGAGCTTACTCAGGTCTATTGGAGTGGGAGCTTACTCAGGTCTATTGGAGTGGGAGCTTACACAGGTCTATTGGAGTGGGAGCTTACTCAGGTCTATTGGAGTGGGAGCTTACTCAGATCTATTGGAGTGGGAGCTTACTCAGATCTATTGGAGTGGGAGCTTTCTCAGGTCTATTGGAGAGGGAGCTTACTCAGGTCTATTGGAGTGGGAGCTTACTCAAGTCTATTGGAGTAGGAGCTTACTCAGGTCTATTGGAGTGGGAGCTTACTCAGGTCTATTGGAGTGGGAGCTTACTCAGGTCTATTGGAGTGGGAGCTTACTCAGTTCTATTGGAGTGGCAGCTTACTCAGGTCTATTGCAGTGGGAGCTTACTCAGGTCTATTGGAGTATGAGCTTACTCAGGTCTATTGCAGTGGGAGCTTACTCAGGTCTATTGGAGTATGAGCTTACTCAGGTCTATTGGAGTGGGAGCTTACTCAGGTCTATTGGAGTGGGAGCTTACTCAGTTATATTAGAGTGGGAGCTTTCTCAGGTTTATTGGAGTGGGAGCTTACTCAGATCTATTGAAGTGGAAGCTTACTCAGATCTATTGGAGTGGGAGCTTACTCAGATCTATTGGAGTGGGAGCTTACTCAGGTCTATTGGAGTGGAAGCTTACTCAGGTCTATTGGAGTGGGAGCTTACTCAGTTATATTAGAGTGGGAGCTTTCTCAGGTCTATTGGAGTGGGAGCTTACTCAAGTCTATTGGAGTAGGAGCTTACTCAGGTCTATTGGAGTGGGAGCTTACTCAGATCTATTGGAGTGGGAGCTTACTCAGGTCTATTGGAGTGGGAGCTTACTCAGTTATATTAGAGTGGGAGCTTTCTCAGGTCTATTGGAGTGGGAGCTTACTCAAGTCTATTGGAGTAGGAGCTTACTCAGGTCTATTGGAGTGGGAGCTTACTCAGGTCTACCAACCGGTCGGCCCAATGACCCACCGCCAGGGTCGGATAGGCCCATTAGGCGACCGGGCAAATGCCCGAAGGGCCGGTGGGTTTTTAGTATACTTTAGGGCCGGTTGAATTTTATCTAAATAATTTGTGTATTTTCTGGTAATGTTTAACGAGAAAAATTAGCCGAGGACGACTTACATTCCCCAGAATCAAGGTGCCGGCCGGCCGTCGGCTCGCAATGAGCGGCCTGGCGGCAACTCTTTGCGTGCCGACGGCCGAGACTATGGAAAGTACGGAAAATAACATTACGTTACGTAGAAGAATAAAAACACTGTGCTGCTTATGATGAAGTATATCGGCATGGTTCGCCGGCCTTTGTTTGACCGATTACCGCCTTGAAAATGTTTGTAGAAATGGAACCCATGCTACTATTTCTAGTGTTTGGCGGCGTTAGGAAGGCTCTATCAAAGTATTAATTTCTTCAAAAATTGCGAAAAACATCTAGTATGCGCAATGGCTAACGAAAGAGTAGCACTAGGTTTGCTTACTGCAATCAGTTCAGTTATAGGGAAGGTTTCCCTGTGATCGGGTCGTTTTGTTCAGTGCGTGAAGATTGCGTATATGCGTAGCGTACCTATAATGAGTGACAGTAATCTAGCGAGTGCAAACGACGACGATGGATCTGGATCAGGGAAAAGGAAATTGTTACAAGGGGGGGCGGAAAAGTTAAGATGTAAGCGGCAGAAATTGCTCAAAGAAGAGGCACAAAAGTGCTTTAAACTGACTGATTTGTTTACTAAAAAGTTGCCAGTAAATGTGACGCCCGTTCCCAATAAGCCTCTACTTGTACCAACACCACCAGCGGCCCCGTCTGCGTTGGACATTCAGCCACAAACTTCAACCGATTTTCCAAGGATACAGCCAAATTTCCCAGACCAAGAAGTTGCAGCGGATGCGCCATTGTCACAACCCATAGCGCCAGAACAACTGGCTGGACAAGGTGAACACTTCAATTATTTTCAGAGGCCTATTAAATCGAACGGGCCCATTTCTTCCGGGAGCACCCATTCCAGTCTTACGATAATTTACCCTTTAATGGACCAAAAGTGTTCAACAGAAAAGATGGGACAAATCGTCGCTGGTTAAGCTATGACACCAACCAGAAAGCTCTATTTTGCACCGTGTGCATCGCTTATGGCGCTATTAACTCGGATTACGTGCAATTTAAGTCGATTGGTATGACGGACTAGCCCCATGTTTACACTCGCATAGAAGAACATGAAAGAAGTGTACATCACTGCGAAAACACCGAAAGCCACATTTTGAATTCTTCAGGGAGAGACGTCGAGTCATTGCTATTTTCTAAATACACGGATTTGAGAAATGAGCAAGTAAAGAAGCGCCGACAGACGTTAGAACGCATCATCGAAATTGTGAAATTAATAGGGAAACGCGGGCTGAGTTACAGAGGGGGCACCGAGGCGGCTTACACGCTCGATGACGCTACGCTGGACCACGGAAATTTTTTAGAACTTGTGCTACTTCTGGGCAAGTAGGTACGACATTGTTCTAAAGGACCATCTAGACAATGTAATCCAAAAATCAAAGGCGGCGAAAAAATTCGGGAGCAAAAAACGCGGTGGACTTGTAACACTATTATCTAAAACAACTGTGAACTACGTTGTGGACGCTATCAAACAATTAATTCAATCGACAATTTCAAAAAGTGTACGCGATGCTGGAATGTTTTCAGTTCAAATTGACACTACACAGGATAATACGGTGAAAAACCAATGCTCTGTGACAATGATGAAATCATCAACATTGTTGCAGAAAAAAGCACTCTGTTGCGCCAAAAATTGTTGCTGTGATACTGCAAAGGTACGTGGTATATAGTGTTTTTTTTCTTTCGCTGATAAACCTACATAATAAAACTTGATAATTTAAAACAAAGAAACAAAAGAGTAACATAAAATAATGTTATAAATAAGTGAAAACGTATACCAATTTACTGCGTTCGTTATCGAAAAAACAAAAAATACAACCTTTTCAAGGGGGAGGGGGGGGGGGGGGGGGGGGGGGGGGAGGGGGCCGATTTTATTTGAAATGCCCGGGCCGGTTTTTTTCCCCAATCCAACCCTGCCCACCGCCCTATATGTTTTGTAGGAAATGTTATAAAATGTGCCTCCAACGGGCCGATTCTAGGAAGACAGGCGCTGGCCACGTCATGTTTGGTATTAATAATTTGGCCGGCGTCCCGTGCCGGCGACGGCGACGCGCTTGACGACGCGTGACTATTTCTGACTGCCGGCCACAGGTCGCAATTATCTGCCTACCAGCGTCGCCAGCGTCGCCAGCGTCGAGCCAGAGTCTTTAAAGCCCTTAAACTTAATGGTAAATTACTAATGATAAAAAAAAACGCATTTTTGATTGATCATTGTAATGAACTGTCGATGAAAGGCCCGGGTTACTTGTTTTTGAATGCCATGACAACCCTTGTTTCACCCACACATTACTATTACATTGTGATGAACTGCCCGATGCCGGGCACGGGTTACTTGTTTTAGATTGCCATGACAACCCTTGTTTCACCCACCCATTACTATTACACTGCCCGATGCCGGGCACAGGTTACTTGTTTTAGATTGCCATGACAACCCTTGTTTCACCCACCCATTACTATTACATTGTGATGAACTGCCCGATGCCGGGCACGGGTTACTTGTTTTAGATTGCCATGACAACCCTTGTTTCACCCACCCATTACTATTACATTGTGATGAACTGCCCAATGCCGGGCACGGGTTACTTGTTTTAGATTGCCGTGACAACCCTTGTTTCACCCACCCATTATTATTACATTGTGATGAACTGCCCGATGCCGGGCACGGGTTACTTGTTTTAGATTGCCATGACAACCCTTGTTTCACCCACCCATTACTATTACATTGTGATGAACTGCCCGATGCCGGGCACGGGTTACTTGTTTTAGATTGCCATGACAACCCTTGTTTCACCCACCCATTACTATTACTATCATCGACGTCGTCAATGATGCACAGATACTTCCCGTTCCTGGTTCGACTTGGGTAAGACTTGAGGCGGGTACAGCCATTAAAAGGTCGGTCGAATAATAATGACCAAACCTCGAATCAGAGATAGCTAATGATTATAAAACCTTGAATTAGAAAGCTATTTAGCTACTGAAACAAACGCAGTCCAGCTCAGTGACTTTACATTCTGTAATGGCTTACATATGAGCGAGATAAACAAACCATTGCGTATTGTTCCCACCGAGACCGCTAAGCCCAGCGGTCTCGGGTTCTAACCCCAAACAGCCTCGCCAGACATCGGCTCCGCTCGGCTCCGCTCGGCGTCGCGTTCTGAACGTCGCCGGTCTTCAGTCGCCGCGAAGGCAGTTCCCGTGCGCCTCCTGACGTCGTAGCACGCGTCCCGCTCGCACGTCGACGGCGTCCCTATCCCAGCCACGCGACCTGCCAAGTGTGCCGCGTTGTGCCCGAAATACCGCAGACCGAGTTCCCTTTGCGCCGTTTGGCACGGCGAACCTAGCGAATGTTTGCCGCACGAAACTTTGGGCTCGGTTTTGCGTGTCCGGCGAGGTGGTCGTCGGTCTTTCAGTTCGCGAGACATGTGAACGAGGTCTTCTGCTAAAATTAGAGTCGAGTGTGCAGTGAGGAATTCAAGTCAGCGAGTGATTTTGTTCCGATTTATCGATAGGTTTTGTTTTGTTCGTTGTATCTGGCTGCTGGTGGGCTCTTCGTGGCCGTGTGTTGTGGTAAGTTAGGTTAGGTTCGCTAAGCGAGTTCTTGTTTAGAAAATAAAAAATGTGTTTCATAATCTTTTTGCGGCTTATTTTCTTGTGTGTTGAATCATGGCAGTGTTAATTAAACTCTCAGAAGAGTGTGAAATGTGGGGTACTTTATTCTAAGCTTGAGTTCTTGGCAGAAGAGTTTTAAAAACCGATTTTCAAAGAAAGTTATTGCTAACTTCAACGTGGATAGCGTCGAAATGATCAACATACTTCTCGAGTACAGTTTATCACGTAGTACAAATCTTAACTAAATGACGTGCGCCGCTTACAAGTGAACATTGTTTATATTATCTAGCTAACCAGTCGTTAAATTCGCTCGTTAAGTGCATAACGCGTAGTGCCACGTGTGCGGCGCGTGTGAATGGCGACGTGATTGTGCGTGTGAGAGTGCGTGTGGAATGTGTCAGTGTCCACATGACTTCGGCTAGCATCTCGATGGGCGGCAAGCTTTGAGCCACGCAAGATGGTTACCGGACAATTGCGGGCGATGGCGAGAAACTTAGGTGAGTAAAAAATCCTGTGATGGGCCATGTGGCACTGGTCTGATGGCGTCGGTGAATGAGAATACTCACGAATGTAATCTTATATAGATTAGAAGTGAGGAGAGGAAACCCGGTGCCGGGACGTAGCCTACTCCTGTCGAAGACCAAGGGGACCATCGGCTTAACGTCCCTTCCGAAGGACGGTACAACGCGAACAACAGGATTCCTCTACAAATCCATGCTGTCGAGAGGTTTATAAGCAAGGCGAATGAAGTTCCCTCCAACCTCTCTCCCGAACAGAACTGGTCATGTGTATGATGGTCACCCATAAAATACCTGGCCCAGTCTAGGACATGTGTTTCAAACACGCCTGTCTGTTTTGTAAAAAAGCACTAACTTTGAAATCAGTGAGCTTAAAGTTAGCCACAGAAGGGTTTGTTCCAGGATACAATAGTCGAGCTAGTCTAGACACTAACCTTGATTTCGATGGCAAAGATTCCAACCTTGACGACCGCAAACTGGTTCTACCATCGCGCTCAGTGACGACTTTAGAGAGAGGTCAACTGATTGGATCGGTTACCGTTGAAATGAGAGCGACGTCTTCTGAGTTAAAACATTGCAATGGGGTTGAAGCTTGGTGCCGAGGTCGTGCTAGTTACTGGCAAGCTGTTGACAAGCGCTAATATTGAGGCTGTGATATTGAATACCACCAAATATTGACCCAGACCTAGAGTTATAATTGCTGTTGTTCAAATGGCATCGGTTATGTTTCAATTTCTCTCACTGTACTTTGATAACGATTGATAATAATCAAGTGCTGAAAACGAGAAGGCAAGAAGATTGTATTGTTTATTTCTTAATTTTTCTGGTTACAAAGACTACCGCAGATAAAGTTTGCACATATATTCCATCCTTATGAGGCAAAGACTTCCACAGATAAAGCTTGCACAGATGTTACATCCTTATGAGGCAAAGACTACCATAGATAAAGCTTGCACAGATGTTACATCCTTATGAGGCAAAGACTACCACAGATAAAGCTTGCACAGATATGCCATGCTTATGAGGCAAAGACTACCACAGATAAAGCCAGCACAGATATTCTATCCTTATGAGGCAAATACTGCCAATGAACCTTGCACAGATATTACATCCTTATGGGGCAAAGACTACCACAGATAAAGCTTGCACAGATGTTACATCCTTATGGGGCAAAGACTACCACAGATAAAGCTTGCACAGATGTTACATCCTTATGGGGCAAAGACTACCACAGATAAAGCTTGCACAGATGTTACATCCTTATGGGGCAAAGACTACCACAGATAAAGCTTGCACAGATATTCTATCCTTATGGGGCAAAGACTGCCACAGATAAAGCTTTCACAGATATTCTATCCTAATGAGGCAAAGACTACCAATAAAGCTTGCACAGATATTCCATCCTTATGAGACAAAGACTACAATGGATAAAGCTTGCACAGATAATCCATCCTTATGAGGCAAAGAATACCAAAGATAAAGCTTGCACAGTTATTACATCCTAATTAGACAAAGACTTCTACAGATAAAGCTTGCACCGGATTGAACCAAACTGCTACCAGCTGTAAGCTTCGTTGAAAAGTGCCACTTTGGAGGTTATGTAACGCCACCGGTCGCTCTAGGAATGCATTTTTGAAGCAGTCTGGTTGGCATGCCTGCCCGTCTGGCCGTCGACACCAGCTCGGTGCAGCACTAGCAGGCACGTCATCGGTGAGATTGTTCGAGTCACGTGCCTGAAATTCATTGAGTGAAACATACATGGGCCACAGTTTGAGTTGCAAGCCAAGATCAGTCGGTCATGTCCGTCCCTCCATTTAAGAAACATGTTTTACCATATCGTAGTTTATGATTTATTTGTAATACGATTCGAGTCCTTCTTAACTAGTTAATACATATTGAAAAATTTAAGTGCGTTTATGAAAATGAGCCCAAAATGTGTGTTAAATTCGTGCGCGTTTGGGGCTCAGTCTAGCTTAGATAGCCTAAAAGAGAGACTAGCTTATTCCGGAGCCAGAACATAGTCTTCTCCTGTTAAACGCTACCAGAGATTAGCTCGCTTTGCCCAATTATCGACAAACATTGTACACCTGTCTATGTTTTTGAGCGAATTATAATTGAAAAACTAAGCGAACGCAGCTCGAGTCCAGCTCCGACCAGTCTCGACTTAGCTGGCAATTTTCTCCTTGTTATTTCCTCGAAATAGCTCAGTGTTTGACGAAGCATCGTCCATTAACCCAGTGCTGGCACGTGTCCTAGTGCTGTCAGTCGTACCAGACTAATTCGGTGCCGTGAATGTGGGCCACAGTCGGGTCCAAGAAGCGCCGCGACGTCGACGTCGGCTGGGCGTCGCGGCGCTAAGAATGGACGACGACGCCGACGACGACGCGGAATCTTGCCCCTTTATTCTCGTCCGACGTGCTTCTTGGCACGCGGCCAAAGTACGTGAACGCAATAAAATACACGCACGTGGGGTCGGTGTGCTTGGGGTCGTCGGTTCGAGGACAAGGGGGGTTTGCTTTTGAATCATTGTCTGCTCGTTATTTTGCGTCGCAAAGCCTCGAGTTTCGGCTCGTGGCTTTAGAGATTGCTTCAAACGTAACGGTTTTCGGCGGCCATATTGGCACTTTGAAGGCTATCCTACATGGTTTGACGTATGACTGGTAGGTAAAGTATGGCCGTTCTCCATCTAGGCTAGCCCAATGTCAGTCCATCCAGGCTAGCCCGTATCTGTCCATCCAGGCTAGCCCAATGTCAGTCCATCCAGACTAGCCCAATGTCAGTCCATCCAGACTAGCCCAATGTCAGTCCATCCAGGCTAGCCCGTATCTGTCCATCCAGGCTAGCCCAATGTCAGTCCATCCAGACTAGCCCAATGTCAGTCCATCCAGACTAGCCCATATCTGTCCATCCAGACTAGCCCAATGTCAGTCCATCCAGGCTAGCCCAATGTCAGTCCATCCAGACTAGCCCAATGTCAGTACATCCAGGCTAGCCCGTATCTGTCCATCCAGGCTAGCCCAATGTCAGTCCATCCAGACTAGCCCATATCTGTCCATCCAGACTAGCCCAATGTCAGTCCATCCAGGCTAGCCCAATGTCAGTCCATCCAGACTAGCCCAATGTCAGTCCATCCAGACTAGCCCAATGTCAGTCCATCCAGGCTAGCCCAATGTCAGTCCATTCAGACTAGCCCAATGTCAGTCCATCCAGGCTAGCCCAATGTCAGTCCATCCAGACTAGCCCAATGTCAGTCCATCCAGGCTAGCCCGTATCTGTCCATCCAGGCTAGCCCAATGTCAGTCCATCCAGACTAGCCCAATGTCAGTCCATCCAGACTAGCCCATATCTGTCCATCCAGACTAGCCCAATGTCAGTCCATCCAGGCTAGCCCAATGTCAGTCCATCCAGACTAGCCCAATGTCAGTACATCCAGGCTAGCCCGTATCTGTCCATCCAGGCTAGCCCAATGTCAGTCCATCCAGACTAGCCCATATCTGTCCATCCAGACTAGCCCAATGTCAGTCCATCCAGGCTAGCCCAATGTCAGTCCATCCAGACTAGCCCAATGTCAGTCCATCCAGACTAGCCCAATGTCAGTCCATCCAGGCTAGCCCAATGTCAGTCCATTCAGACTAGCCCAATGTCAGTCCATCCAGGCTAGCCCAATGTCAGTCCATCCAGACTAGCCCAATGTCAGTCCATCCAGGCTAGCCCAATGTCAGTCCATCCAGACTAGCCCATATCTGTCCATCCGGACTAGCCCAATATCAGTCGTTCTCCATCCAGACTAGCCCATAGTATCTGTCGTTATGTCAGAAGTCCAAGAAAGTATTTACAAAAAGATGTGTCGGTAGCATAGCTTTGAATTATAAAACACCCTACTGCTCAAGGTTACAGCTTCGAGGGAGACAACAGTTAGTTTAAATGGCCGACCGGTAGCTCATTCCAGTCTTTAAGCTTTTGGGAAGCCATTTTAAAGGTGATTAAGTTGAAGATATTGTTTTTGGATGTTCAAGACTTGGTGAATTTTGCGTTTATTCTTTCTTTTCTTACAAACACATAATGCATAGAACTCGAAGATAATTAATTTCTTAATTAAAAAGTGTAGATGAGTAATGTTGGCCTACCTGTCATGTCTAAAGATGAATGACAGATGGGACAGAAGTTGACATTTAAACTAACTTTTCTTGAGCTTCGAATGCAGTTATAATTACTTGAAATTTTGGCTTTCTGTTCCTTTGAGACTGAACTGTCCTTGGGAAGATGTATTCAGTGAAAGGAGAAGCCTTCACGGCAATGGTCAGACGCTAATTAAGAGCAAGTACTCAGCTTTAATTTCTATTCATTACCTGTTCTGAGCTGCTATTCCGATTTGTTTTATGTTTTTAAGATGTGTCCTTATGTCCTTTAGTTGTTGGAAAATCATGAAACTCGCTGGAAAATCGTATGTTTTACATTTGTGTGGGCGGGAAATTCAAGGTCAACACGCTTTGCGGTTGTGCGACAATTCTCTTACGATAATCACATCTGGTGATTCGACCAAAATCGAGTCGGTTATAAAACAAGAAAAGTTATGCTACTTTTTTGGTGAGCGTAGCGAGCGAAGCAACCTCCCCAAATCATTTGTGTGCGTTTTTGTTTGTATTTTCGCATTTTTCTAAGCACTCTAGCGACCGAACGCCTGCTTCGATTTAAACCAAATTTTCATAGCACATTGAAGTGTTTTTAGCTTGGACCCACTGCGTTTTTCAGCAAAATCGAACGAATAGTTCTGAAACTAATTAAAATGTATACAATTTTTCAGATTGTGTATAAACGTTTTCGAGTTTTCCGCCAAAAGTGTTTGATTTTTTTTCACCAAACTTTGCAAAGATGTGAAATACCTCAAAATTAAGAAGTTGTCAAGTTTTTGAGCCCGCGTGGGTTTTCTTTCTCTTTTTATTGACACATTTCCGACATAATTTCATGAATTTTTTCTGTTTTGCTTTCAACTAAACAATGAACCGGCTTCACATTTTATCATCCCACAATATCGCTATGCTGAGATTGCGTTCGTGAGTCCCTAGTATTTTAAATTTGCAGATTTTTTGCTAAAATTTGACTGGAAATGATCTTTCATCTCAGGTCAGATGGGAACATCCTGGTTCAATGTTCTATGCAGAAAAGTCGACAGGTATTTCAGATATTGTTGACAGTATTGTAGAGTAGGCCGTGCTTTTGACGACAACACAAAAACAAAACTGAAAAGTTGAACAGATCGGTGAACTTGATTGCAATCGCTCGCTGCGCTCATTCCACCGTCTTACAAGATTGCAACAGTTTGGAAATAAATGGTCCATCGTTACCGCAATCTGTGGCCCCTCTACCCCAACCCCTTCCATCGACGGGCATCACCTTCCATTCAGACCGGAACTAGACGCTGATTGGTCGAGCACGCACAGTCAGAAACACATTTCCGGGCACGCCGGAAGTAGCGAGGCTCTCTTCGACTTGTTCTTGAGCGCCGCGGGTAAGCTTCGCTTCCGGCGCTTGGTGGGTTGCGTGAGGGATCTGATCCTATACTGGCCCGATCTTAGTCCCGTCCTATACTGGTCCAGTCCTATACTGGGGCTGAAATTCTGTGCTCTTACTTATGACATGAAGATACGTTTAAAATCTACGCCAATTTGTACAGCACTGGTTTTTTGGACCACCAAAGTTAAGCAGCATTGGGCTGATGTTAGGTTTAGGATGGGTGACCATCATAAACATGACCAGTTGTATTCTGGAGAAGCGTTTAATATTCAACAACTTCATTCGCCTTGCTTATCAACCTCTCGACAGCATGGATTTGTGGAGGAATCCTGTTGTTCGCGTTGTACCGTTCTTTGGAAGGGACGTTAAGCCTTGGTGCTATTCGACAGGAGTAGGCTACGTGCTGGCACCGGGTTTCCCCTCCTCCCTTCTAGGCTAGGTTAGGTTCATCATCATGCTATCATTACGGGTTACGAATCACCGCTCTAGGTCAGGTTTACTGCTTGGTGCTATGGTGGTGCTAGTTAGCACGGTGCTACTGACAGTAATATCAGGGCTACGAATCACCGCTCTAGTTCGGGGTAACTGCTTGCTGCTATGGTGGTGCTAGTTAGCACGGTGCTACTGACAGTAATACCAGGGTAACGAATCACCGCTCTAGGTCGGGGTTACTGCTTGGTGCTATGGTGGTGCTAGTTAGCACGGTGCTACTGACAGTAATACCAGGGTCACTGCTTGGTGCTATGGTGGTGCTAGTTAGCACGGTGCTACTGACAGTAATACCAGGGTTACGAATCACCGCTCTAGGTCGGGGTTACTGCTTGGTGCTATGGTGGTGCTAGTTAGCACGATGCTACTGACAGTAATACCAGGGTTACGAATGACCGCTCTAGGTCGGGGTTACTGTTTGGTGCTACGGTGGAGAAACTGGATGCTGGTACCGAATCTAGCTTCGCTACCATCTCGCGAAAAGCGTTCGCCTTCCGGACGTAATTTCCTCTTTGTTAGCTGCGAGGGTGCCGTTTCCGGGGCGTGGATTGGGGGTTTGGGGTTCGGGGCGTTCGACCACCCCCTGAGCGTCGCGGTCCCGGGCACAATCAGATTGCCTCGCTGCTCGGGATCGGCCCGTAGTGATGGGCGCAATTAATATCGGCGGTGGTGGGGGCGGCAAACTAGCGAACAACACCGCTACAACTCGGTGGTTGTGGTTGGAAAACAATGTGTGTGTGTTTGGGCGCCCAAGCGATCGCCACGCTTGATTAAACTTGCGTCGGTTGTTGCCGACTTGCGTTGACTATCGGATTTTCCTCGCTAACTTTTTTCTGTAATTGAAAAAAATTCCCGAAACGCGGTATTTAAAAAGTGTCGTAAAAATACATATATATTACGGCGAGGCTGAAGGAGTGACAAAAACTATTTCAACTTGGTTTTCAATGCTAAGTGAAGAACAACTCAATTTCCCAACGTTTCGTAACTTGTACCTGTTACTTTATCAAGGGTTAAAGCAGTCCTGACAATTTTCCGATAACAAAAGAACCACACAAAATTATAACAATTACCAAGTTCAAGCTTCCTAAATGCATCTAAATAAAATAATCAGGGTCAATAACTTAAAAACTAACGTATTTTGTATTTTCTGAAATAAAATCCCGAACAAATTGGCGTTTTTTTACTAACTAACCAATTATGTGTATGGAAAAAACGCCAAATTACTTACAATTTACAATTAAACTTGTCTTGATATCTTGGTTCGGGACCATGATTTGTAAGACGCTGCCGCGGCGGTCACTGGGACAACAAATCCGAACCAATCCGAAATAGCGGGCGTCCCATGAGACGGAAATAATCACACAAGTAGACTCGACCGACGTCGGCGTCGGCGTCGCGGGCAACGAGATGATTCTCTGGTCCATGCTTGTAGGAAGCATAGATGGTGGTCTGATTTTTAGACTCATGTCTACTTTATCTAAACTTAGCACTAGTTTTGACAAAAACTATTTGAAATGGGTTTTGAATGCTAAGTGAAGAACAACTGAATTTCCCAACGTTTCGTAACTTGTACCTGTTACTTTATCAAGGGTTAAAGTTGTCCTGGCAATTTTATCTGATAGCAAAAGTTCCACAGAAATATAAACCTTGCATGGGATTCCGAATGCTTTTAAAAAATAAGGGCAAAATAAAATAATAATATTTTAAGCATTTTTAATTCCAATGAAATGTTTTTAAATATTGGAAATATTTAGCAAAAAATCCCGAAATATTGGCGGGTTTACCAATTAAACAAATGATTGTGCAAAGTACATGGGCTTAAGAAGTCCTTGCAGGAGACCAGCTTCATGTCGTCTCGAATTTGCGGTGTGATTTAAAAAACGGATAAAAGTGATTGTGATTTGAAAATCCAGTTTTATTTCGGAAAAAAGATGACATTTTCAAGATGAAATCTTATTTCAATTGCAAACGCTTGCAATGCGCGGGGTATTTTATTGTTAAGAACATTATAACCGTCTCAAAAATTGATGCCTAAACGGGGACGTTTTTGATCAATTTTTGAAACGGTTATAGTGTTGTCAATAATGACGTTTTCAAGTCACTTTGCATTCAATTCACTGTTAACAGTAAATTTTAAAATTTTTTTATAAATTCTGTCAGACTTTTCTGTCCAATAGTAATTTAAAGCGTAGTACCATCGAGTCTATAGTGCAAGTCGAAGAGCTTTCATCGCATCTGCGCCATCAGAAATCCAAGCGGCAAGCGATAAAACCATTGAAAAATATTCCAAAATAAAAAAAAGTGTACAAAGTTAACCTGTACCTGTGGTTGCAACTAATGCACATTGCGGTATATAAAAAAAAACGTATAAGAGATTTATTTTTTGAAAAATGTTCCAAAAACACAATTTTGAATCGGCGTTCTCGTTCAAAATGATCCCTAAATTAAAGCATTATAATAACTGGGAACTCGTGGCTTAATCTACAGCAAGTAGAAAGCGATTTATATTTTTAGCTTGCGACGGTTGACTTATTCAGGCTTATTATGTGGCTTATTTTGTGGCTTATTATTGAGTTATTATTGACACTCAACAATTCAGAAATCATCAATGCACGACAGCCTCAGTATTTCAGTAAAGTTTCATCCGCTTGACATCAGATCTCGGTCCGTTGCCCGTTATTATCTCAACCACTAACGCAGAACTCTTCCACAAACACCAATTAATATTCTTCTCATTATCCAAGAACCTCTTTTCTGAAGTGCTGGTCCCTCGGAGGCTGGTTAGATGAGGGGGGTGTGGGGTACAAACCCATACAAGATCAAAAAGAGTTCTTCCAATATCACCTTTATTCACAAAGAGACGAGCTAAACATATTTCTCGGAAGTTGGAAGTTCATTATTTTTCCCTTCGGTGTGCTTTGCCGGTTTGAAAGTTAAGATCCGCTGCTGGAGGTAATTAAGAGGGAATGGCGGGAGGGTGGGGGTGACATGAAGTGTGCCTCTAATGGCTCCGCGTTGTTCTCCTAGTAAATAAAGCATATTGTTAATGAGCCTCCAGGCAACGTCTTCAAGATGATGGGAGGGGACCAGTTATTGGCCCCCTCGGGTGTAGAAATTAACAATCCTTCTCTGATTACTTGATAAGGTTATTGGAGCTCACAAGTAAGACAATGTGACCTTGGCGTAGGTATATTCTCTCTCAAAGAACTGCTTTGTCTTGAGCAGTAAAGAGACTTTACTGAAAATTTAATTTCGTATTTTCATTAAATACGAAATTCTATTCTTTTCTCAAAAAATTCATTTCTTTTTTTTTAGTATTTCAGTTGGTAGGAGTTTTGTTTTAATATTTTTTCATATCTAATCAAGAGATGCTTTGACGGCAAGTGCAGTCATTAATCTTCGATTACAGCTAAGAATACTTGCATGTCGTGA
The DNA here is from genome assembly GCA_947568835.1 of Protonemura montana. Classification (NCBI taxonomy): domain Eukaryota; kingdom Metazoa; phylum Arthropoda; class Insecta; order Plecoptera; family Nemouridae; genus Protonemura; species Protonemura montana. Next base: position 3,166,029 of record OX387610.1, read on the forward strand.
AATCTGATTTCAATTGCAAACGCTTGAAATGCGCGGGGTATTTTATTATTATCAACACCATAACCGTCTCAATATTTGATGTCCGAAAGGGGACTCGAACCCCGATCTCCACCTGTCGCGGGTGTTGCTCTAACCTATTGAGCTACTTGGACCCCGATCTCCACCTGTCGCGGGTGTTGCTCTAACTTATTGAGCTACTTGGACCCCGATCTCCACCTGTCGTGGGTGTTGCTCTAACCAATTGAGCTACTTGAACCCCGATCTTCATCTGTCGCGGGTGTTGCTCTAACCAATTGAGCTACTTGAACCCCGATCTCCACCTGTGGAGGGTGTTGCTCTAACCAATTGAGCAACTTGCGCTAACCAACTGCGCCCAAGAAAAAAAACTTACTTAATAAGAATTTATCGGATGAAAAAGTAAATTTAAAATATTACAAAGAAGACCGCAACCTGAAATTGGTAAGACTTCTGGGATGACATCTTCTAAAAACAAGCCCAACTTAAAGGAAAGTTGTTGCGATGGTTGAAATTAATTTACCTGGAGACCCAGAGGGCCGGGCTTCGAAGCCCGCATGAAACATGTGAAATAATTTGCATGCTATTCGAGCCCCGGTGCAGTATATTTCACTTTTAACTGCAAATTAAAGCCTAGAACTGCGACGTTTTAATCATGTTTATATGTTTTTCCGAGGGGCGGTTGCGGGGGGGGGGGGGGGGGGGGGGCACTTTACTCGCGCGTCCCGTTGCCCTGTAATGTAATGCAAGTCTGTCTAATAATATTAAAAATAATGCATAATATTATTATGATAGGGTTTAATATATCTACTTGATAATTTATTACTCGATCGTAATTCAATTTTGAACACGACCAATCCGATGGCTCCCTTCCCCCCCCCCCCCGGCCCCCCTTTGCCACCCACGGAAAACTCGCCTGGAAAAACATAAATATGTGTAAAGGAAAGCGTTTGCTCATGCGCGTAGTCGTCGTGCCCCGGGGTTTTAATAATAAATGACATGATTTGTTGATTTGTTGATTCAATTGAATGAGTTGTCAACATTTTCACAAAATATATTCGCTACCCGGACGACTATTTGCTGACATTTTAAGCGATGCTGGAAGTTTTTAAACATTTCTAAACGACTGCTTAAAATGAAAGGGAAAACAAGAAAAAAAAAATTGGGATCCAAGCGATGTAATTGGTGGTTTACGGGTTGGAGTTTAATTACACTGCATGTATAAACTCAGTGCTGGTTTAGTTTTAACCAAGGAGTTAATGAACAGTTTAGAAAGAGTTACCAGAAGTTCTGATATAAATGTTGATTATCCTGCGTTATGGGCTATCGCATAAAATCAAATAACGGCTAATACGATGACCGGGCAAGAAATCCACGGGGGCAGAAAGTTTGGGAATCTTTGCTCTAGAGGTTCACAAAGGCACAAAAAATCGGGAGAGAGGGAAAAAAAGTTAGAATTTTTCGATTAAAAAAGTAGAAAATGTAGGAACACAGTTTCTAGGTCGGAGATAAAACTGGAATCTGCACGCGTAAGAAATGTGGAAGCTAAGGGTTTTTAAAAAACATCTAAAAAACCTTAAAATTAAAATCAAAATGAATGACAAAAAGATCTTGCAAATGGCTTTGCTTGTAGAACAATGTATTCTTGCGATCTAGCTTTGTAAACTCTGCTTAAAATGTCTGTCTTTTACCGTAAAGTCAATCTTCGATGAAAAGGTGACAACAAACTTTGTCAGCCATTTTTAAATGTGTCATAATAATACTGAATCCAGTTTCCTATATGTGCACAAGCCAACAAGTTCTGAAACCAGTGCAACGGTCAAATGCGCCTGCGTGCGCTGCATTATAACTAACCCTCGTTACCCTGTTTATTCATCTGGCAACAAGCAATTACATGCCCTGATTTTTAACGGATTGTTTATATTTTCTTAACGGACCACTGCAAACTGGCACGGACTTAACCGTGACGAACAACAATCTATTACGTCCGCCCAGGTCCACGTCATCAGGCGGAATAACATGTAACGTTTTGCGCGGGAAGAATTCCTAGATTCAAAATATAAACACTACTAGCGCTCGAGTGGAGAAAACCAATACTTAACACTCGAATAAATAACCTTCGCTCTCCTGCCAAACAGCTTGACGTTTAGGAGACACCGAAATTCAGCAACACTGCGCTGGGTCAGATATTGGATGGGTGACCATCATACACATGACCAGTTCTGTTCGGGAGAGAGGTTGGAGGTATGAAAGTTAAGCAACACTGCGCTGAGTCAGGTATTGGATGGGTGACCATCATACACATGACCAGTTCTGTTCGGGAGAGAGGTTGGAGGGATGAAAGTTAAGCAACACTGCGCTGAGTCAGGTATTGGATGGGTGACCATCATACACATGACCAGTTCTGTTCGGGAGAGAGGTTGGAGGTATGAAAGTTAAGCAACACTGCGCTGAGTCAGGTATTGGATGGGTGACCATCATAAACATGACCAGTTCTGTTCGGGAGAGAGGTTGGAGGTATGAAAGTTAAGCAACACTGCGCTGGGTCAGGTATTGGATGGGTGACCATCATACACATGACCAGTTCTGTTCGGGAGAGAGGTTGGAGGTATGAAAGTTAAGCAACACTGCGCTGGGTTAGGTATTGGATGGGTGACCATCATACACATGACCAATTCTGTTTGGGAGAGAGGTTGGAGAGATGAAAGTTAAGCAACACTGCGCTGGGTTCGAGTTCTGATGTTCGCGTTGTACCGTACCGTCGGAAGGAACGTGAAACCGGTGGTCCCCTTGGTTTTCGACAGGAGTAGGCTAAGTGCCGGCATCGGGTTTCCCTTCCTCCCTTCTAGGCTATGTAAGGGTTATCATTATCCTCATCCTCATCATCATTCACTCATTCACCGACGCCATTACACCAGGGCCACGTGGCCAGTTGTCAAAACAGTGCGACGCTTAACACAAAAATCGACTCAGCTCGTGACTCGCTGATTCGTCTCTCTGCTGACAGAAAGGAGGGGGTGGGGGGAGGGGTGTCGGCACTCCACAGGTGAACCCCCCTTTCCTTCCCCTCCCCCTGACCACCTGAACAAACAACCCCTCGCCCGTCGGCTGAATCTAATCCTCCTACGTCATGAAAGGAAAGCACCGAACTGCTTTAAAAGTTTATTTATATCATACCCAGTGTTTTCTTTACACTGATTCGCTATTATTCTTCATTTTCTTTTCAAGAATACTTTCTTCTCTCTTCACTGCTCCGTGAAATTGTTTACTCTTCGAGTACAAAGCGAAAAAGATCAGTTTTGCGGGATAATCAATTGGGTTTATAGTCGATCAGAGTCACAGCGCTAATTTTGAAATGCCTTCGCACAAAATGGCCGTCAAATGACTGCTTTACAAAAATGTAGGATGCCGCCAGGTGGAGCCACCGTCGTTTCGATTGTTAAGAAATTTTATTTCGTTATTTCTTGCAGATTACTCGCATTTAAACCACAATAATCAATCAATCAATCGACAGCCAATAGACATCACTGGTAACGGGCAAGACTAACAGGTACCTGGCCTGGCCCTTGCTTCGCTCTAAAGAACCGGTGACTGACTACTTTAGAGCCGTAGGGACATTTACTATATAACCATAGAGACAACCGAACGGTTTGGTGTGTTGGAAACACGGTTCACGTGAGATCACCGAAGTTAAACAACACTGCGCTGAGTCAGGTATTGGATGGGTGACCGTCATACAAATGACCAGTTCTGTTCGGGAGAGAGGTTGGTGGGATGAAAGTTAAGCAACACTACGCTGAGTCAGGTATTGGATGGGTGACCGTCATACAAATGACCAGTTCTGTTCGGGAGAGAGGTTGGTGGGATGAAAGTTAAGCAACACTACGCTGAGTCAGGTATTGGATGGGTGACCGTCATACACATGACCAGTTCTGTTCGGGAGAGAGGTTGGTGGGATGAAAGTTAAGCAACACTACGCTGAGTCAGGTATTGGATGGGTGACCGTCATACACATGACCAGTTCTGTTCGGGAGAGAGGTTGGTGGGATGAAAGTTAAGCAACACTGCACTGAGTCGGGTATTGGATGGGTGACCGTCATACACATGACCAGTTCTGTTCGGGAGAGAGGTTGGAGGGATGAAAGTTAGTACAGCAACTTCTCTCGCCTTGCTTATCAACCTCTCGACAGCATGGATTTGTGAAGGAATTCTGTTAATCACGTTGTACCGTCCTTCGGAAGGGACGTTAAGCCGGTGGTCACCTTGGTCTTCGACAGGAGTAGGCTACGTGCCGGCACCGGGTTTCCCCTCCTCCATTCTAGACTAGGTTAGGTTCATCATCATCCACTCATTCACCGACGCCATTAGACCAGTGCCGCATGGCCAGTTGTCAAAACAGTGCGTCGTTAAACACCACAAATCAAACAATACCATATGATACAAGTATTTACATACAAATCAAATCATATGGAACATTGGCTATGTCCCATAGTGCCAATTACAACAACCCACACCGTTGAGTTTCTTGCCAAAATGTCTCTCAGTGAAATAAGGGTTGGTAATTGTCTTGAAGATGACGTCAAGGTGACGTCATGGTCTACCTCTTTAATGACGTGTTGATTGCCGGGCGACCACGCAATTTGGTTCGCTGATAGAGCTGGCTAATTGCATGTAAGTGATAATGAGGGCGTTGAGAGAGCTTGACCACGTGGTCAGATTCAGATTGCTTCCTTGATGAGCTACTCGTGATGGTCAGAAGTCTAGGAGATGGAAAATTAGGAGATCACCGGCTTTTCAGGGTATTTCAGTGAAGTTAAAGGGGACTTGAGGGCTATGTTGTGGATGTTGAAATCTCATTTGTCGAAGACTACTTACTCTGTGTAGTAGCTTCGCGTTGAAGGATGAGAGTGTCGAGGAAATTATTTCATGTCACTTTTTTAGTATGTGGTAAATATGTATTGAGATGAAATCTGATTTAAATTGCAAACGCTTGCAATGCGCGGGGTATTTTATTATTAACAACACTATAACCGTCTCAAAAATTGATGCCCAAACGCGAACTCGAACCCCGATTTCCACCTACCGCGAGTGTTGCTCTAACCCATTGAGCTATTTGGACACTGGATTTTTGAGACGATTTTAGTGTGTTTGATGAGATTTGGACATCCATTTTTGAGATGGTTGTAGTGTTGGTAATAGTAAAATACCCTACGCATTGCAGGCGTTTGAAATTTAAATCAGATTTAATCTAAATACATCAACGAATCCATCGTCAAATTGGAGTTATTCGAGTTTGACAGGTTGTGACGTGATATAGCGTCACTAGAATCAGAGTGACTGTGAGTATTCACAGCCTCTTGGTTCTACTACTTGGAGATCCGTCATTCTCACCAAATACACTAAAATCGTCTCAAAACAGTGACCAAGTAGCTCAATGGTTCAGAGCAACACCCGCGACAGGTGGAGATCGGGGTTCGAGCCCGCGTTTGGGCATCAATTTTTGAGACGGTTATAGTGTTGTTAATAATAAAAAATAAAAAAGTGGTAAAGATGTGTTAGGCCCGGTAATACACTTAACTCGGAGTTAAGATCTTAACTCACAGAAACATATGATTTTTACAGCCTGTGATTGTTTGTTGCCATGGCAATTGATTGAACCCATACTTTATCTAGAAGTAAAGAAAAATTTAATACTGGACGTAAGAGATGTCGGTCTGTCTCACATTAAATCCAATGTTAAATTACTCAAAAATAGCCAAAAAAACGTTGAAAAGCAAATTTTTCATGTACATTTGGATTGTAAACAACTCGTATTCTAAATTGTTTTCATTTTTCAGGTATTGTTCATTGACCGGTTGACACCACTGGAATATCGGGTGGAGAGATGGAAGTTAAACAACACTGCGCTGGGTCAGGTATTGGATGGGTTACCATCATACACATGACCAGTTCTGTTCGGGAGAGAGGTTGGAGGGATGCAAGTTAAGCAACACTGCGCTGAGTCAGGTATTGAATGGGTGATCATCATACACATGACCAGTTCTGTTCGGGAGAGAGGTTGGAGAGATGAAAGTTAAACAACACTGCACTGGGTCAGGTATTGGATGGGTTACCATCATACACATGACCAGTTCTGTTTGGGAGAGAGGTTGGAGGGATGAAAGTTAAGCAACACTGCGCTGGGTCAGGTATTGAATGGGTGACCATCATACACATGACCAGTTCTGTTCGGGAGAGGGGTTGGAGGGATGAAAGTTAAGCAACACTGCGCTGAGTCAGGTATTGAATGGGTGATCATCATACACATGACCAGTTCTGTTCGGGAGAGAGGTTGGAGAGATGAAAGTTAAGCAACACTGCGCTAGGTCAGGTATTGGATGGGTGACCATCATACACATGACCAGTTCTGTTCGGGAGAGAGGTTGGAGGGATGCAAGTTAAGCAACACTGCGCTAGGTCAGGTATTGAATGGGTGATCATCATACACATGACCAGTTCTGTTCGGGAGAGGGGTTGGAGGGATGAAAGTTAAGCAACACTGCGCTGAGTCAGGTATTGAATGGGTGATCATCATACACATGACCAGTTCTGTTCGGGAGAGAGGTTGGAGAGATGAAAGTTAAGCAACACTGCGCTAGGTCAGGTATTGGATGGGTGACCATCATACACATGACCAGTTCTGTTCGGGAGAGAGGTTGGAGGGATGCAAGTTAAGCAACACTGCGCTGGGTCAGGTATTGGATGGGTGACCATCATACACATGACCAGTTCTGTTCGGGAGAGAGGATGGAGGGATGAAAGTTAAGTAACACTGCGCTGAGTCAGGTATTGGATGGGTGACCATCATACACATGACCAGTTCTGTTTGGGAGAGAGGTTGGAGGGATGAATGTTAAGCAACACTGCGCTGGGTCAGGTATTGGATGGGTGACCATCATACACATGACCAGTTCTGTTCGGGAGAGAGGTTGGAGGGATGCAAGTTAAGCAACACTGCGCTGGGTCAGGTATTGGATGGGTGACCATCATACACATGACCAGTTCTGTTCGGGAGAGAGGATGGAGGGATGAAAGTTAAGTAACACTGCGCTGAGTCAGGTATTGGATGGGTGACCATCATACACATGACCAGTTCTGTTTGGGAGAGAGGTTGGAGGGATGAATGTTAAGCAACACTGCGCTGGGTCAGGTATTGAATGGGTGACCATTATACACATGACCAGTTCTGTTTGGGAGAGAGGTTGAAGGGATGAAAGTTAAGCAGCACTGCGCTGGGTCAGGTATTGGATGGGTGACTATCATACACATGACCAGTTCTGTTTGGGAGAGAGATTGGAAGGATGAAAGTTAAGTAACACTGCGTTGGGTCAGGTATTGCATGGGTGACCATCATACACATGACCAGTTCTGTTCGGGAGAGAGGTTGGAGGGATGCAAGTTAAGCAACACTGCGCTGGGTCAGGTATTGGATGGGTGACCATCATACACATGACCAGTTCTGTTCGGGAGAGAGGTTGGAGGGATGCAAGTTAAGCAACACTGCGCTGGGTCAGGTATTGGATGGGTGACCATCATACACATGACCAGTTCTGTTCGGGAGAGAGGATGGAGGGATGAAAGTTAAGTAACACTGCGCTGAGTCAGGTATTGGATGGGTGACCATCATACACATGACCAGTTCTGTTTGGGAGAGAGGTTGGAGGGATGAATGTTAAGCAACACTGCGCTGGGTCAGGTATTGGATGGGTGACCATCATACACATGACCAGTTCTGTTCGGGAGAGAGGTTGGAGGGATGCAAGTTAAGCAACACTGCGCTGGGTCAGGTATTGGATGGGTGACCATCATACACATGACCAGTTCCGTTCGGGAGAGAGGATGGAGGGATGAAAGTTAAGTAACACTGCGCTGAGTCAGGTATTGGATGGGTGACCATCATACACATGACCAGTTCTGTTTGGGAGAGAGGTTGGAGGGATGAATGTTAAGCAACACTGCGCTGGGTCAGGTATTGAATGGGTGACCATTATACACATGACCAGTTCTGTTTGGGAGAGAGGTTGAAGGGATGAAAGTTAAGCAGCACTGCGCTGGGTCAGGTATTGGATGGGTGACTATCATACACATGACCAGTTCTGTTTGGGAGAGAGATTGGAAGGATGAAAGTTAAGTAACACTGCGTTGGGTCAGGTATTGCATGGGTGACCATCATACACATGACCAGTTCTGTTTGGGAGAGAGGTTGAAGGGATGAAAGTTAAGCAACATTACCCATTCTACGATCAGACACCATGAGAGCAAACAGTTTTATTTCAAAAAAGCTATTAATGAACCAGCGCTTCTAGCAGAGCTGAAATGGTGACAGAGAAGAGATGAGACAGAGTAAATAGTTGACCAGTTGAAAAGAGCTGCGAGGAATTGTGCTGTCATTACCGCTGTGAACTTACGGAGCGTATGCCGTGGCAGTCGGAGTTAATTTAAATATTCTCTTTCATTACTGCCTTTGATGGTAAATAGTTTGCAGAATTGAGTAACGCTGGAGTGGCAAGGGTAGCGATACACTTGACTTTTGCTACAACTAATTTACTACAAACACGTCAAAATTTACTGCCTCTTGGCCTTTATTTGGCCAAAGTGAACCTAACCTAACTTATCTGAACATAGCCTAGAATCATTACCATACTAAACAAGATATTTTTAGAAATTGGTTAGAGCAACACCCGCGATAGGGGGAGATCGGGGTCCAAGTAGCTCAACTGGTAAGAGCAACACCCACGACAGGAGGAGATTGGGGTTCAAGTAACTCAATTGGGTAGAGCAACACACGCGACAGGTGGAGATCGGGGTTTAAGTAGCTTAATTGGTTAGAGCAACACCCGCGACAGGTGGAGATCGGGGTCCAAGTAGCTTAATTGGTTAGAGCAACACCCGCGACAGGTGGAGATCGGGGTCCAAGTAGCTCAATTGGTTAGAGCAACACCCGTGACAGGTGGAGATCGGGGTCCAAGTAGCTCAATAGGTTAGAGCAACACCCGCGACAGGTGGAGATCGGGGTCCAAGTAGCTCAATTAGTTAGAGCAACACCCGCGGCAGGTGGAGATAGGGGTTCAAGTAGCTCAATTGCTTAGAGCAACACCCGCGACAGGTGGAGATCGGGGTCCAAGTAGCTCAATTAGTTAGAGCAACACCCGCGGCAGGTGGAGATAGGGGTCCAAGTAGCTCAATTGGTTAGAGCAACACCCGCGACAGGTGGAGATCGGGGTCCAAGTAGCTCAATTAGTTAGAGCAACACCCGCGGCAGGTGGAGATAGGGGTCCAAGTAGCTCAATTGGTTAGAGCAACACCCGCGACAGGTGGAGATCGGGGTCCAAGTAGCTCAATTAGTTAGAGCAACACCCGCGGCAGGTGGAGATAGGGGTTCAAGTAGCTCAATTGGTTAGAGCAACACCCGCGACAGGTGGAGATCGGGGTTCGAGACCCCGTTATGACACCAACTTTTTTAGAGGTTATTAGTGATCCTAATAATAAAAAACCCCGCGCATTGCAAGCGTTTGCAATTTAAATTAGATTTTACAAGTTGCTAGCAAGTAGCAACACAATATTTTCACACAATGTACTAGTTTTTGGTCCTCTTTTACATCTAGATTACCAATTCCGACAAAGAGTATACCAGTTGCAGTTTTAATATGATTGGTCGTCATCCTGTCTACATACGAACAAAGCCGTGCAACTCCCGTCCAACTGCGCTGGCCGTGTTCGATTTGTGTTCGATTTGTGTTCGATTTGTGTTCTATTTGTGTTCTATTTGTGTCTGATTTGTGGCGTTGATTTGCACCGAGCCTCGTTACTGAGTAATTAGCATAATTCACCGTGTGAATCAGATGTTTTGCATGAATATTGGATGTTGTCGACCGAGAGTTCGACTGTGGAGTCGTCATTTGGAACCAACAGTCGCTCATGTAGTTCTTTGAACTTTAGCAATGTGGAGCGACGTCAGATGTCTGGAGTTTTAAAAGACGATCCTGGTTGGAGCCAGTTAGTAAACGTCAAGTTAAAAGTCAAGATAACGATCGGTTAAGATGGAAATGTACGTATTTGATTGGCTGTCAACAATAAAAGTGCTTTTTTTAGTCGTGAATTTAGCTCTCAAACGATTTCCGACAAAACAGAAGAGACCAAAAAATCTTACAAATAATAAATCGATTTGCTGACGTTTAACCGTTTCCGGTTACAAGGGAACCTAATATTTTACAATATAAAGTAGAAATGTAATTTATTTTCGAAATATGTCACCGAACGGTTTGGCGTGTTGGAAACACCGGTTTCCAACACGCGAACAGCAGGATTTCTCCACAAATCCATGCTGTCGAGAGGTTGATAAGCAAGGCGAGTGAAGTTGTTGTACTAACTTTCATCCCTTCAACCTCTCTCCCGAACAGAACTGGTCATGTGCATGATGGTCACCCATCCAATACCTGACTCAGCGCAGTGTTGCTTAACTTTCATCCCTCCAGCCTCTCTCCCGAACAGAACTGGTCATGTGCATGATGGTCACCCATCCAATACCTGACCCAGCGCAGTGTTGCTTAACTTTCATCCCTCCAACCTCTCTCCCGAACAGAACTGGTCATGTGTATGATGGTCACCCATCCAATACCTGACCCAGCGCAGTGTTGCTTAACTTTCATCCCTCCAACCTCTCTCCCGAACAGAACTGGTCATGTGTATGATGGTCACCCATCCAATACCTGACCCAGCGCACGTGTTGCTTAACTTCGGTGATCTCACGTGAACCTGTGTTTCTAACACGCCAAACCGTTCGGTCTGGACAGAAACAGGAAGATAGGGTTGTTACTTCGTGGCAGCGGTCAGGAATTGTGCGCGGGAATATCGAATGGTATTGAATGCGATGGATTGAATTAAATACCCGAGTCTGAAGGAGTGCGGAAGTCCCAAAGCAAGTCAAAAGATCCCAACCGGATTAAGGATGACGGCAAATCCTGACAAATCCTGACGCATGACGCGGCGCTCTCTACCTCGACACGAAGGAAACACTTTCTCGGGGTGAAAGCATTTCTAAATTAGATTTATGTTAGAAAAAATGCAGGCCACACTCTTTTTTTATTCATCAGGGACAGCTTTGCAGAATAAGACACGTGACCTAAGATAGAACGACTTATCCAATTAAGTGCAATACAATTTTATAAAAACACGGTATTTAAAACAACTGCGTTCCGGTTTTACCAGAAACTCGCCTCAAAGTTCAACATTTTGTTGAAACTGTTTCCATGACGACTTCCAATCACATGCAGTGAAATTCAGATGTTTCTGTGAGCTAGAGATCCAACTTATAGTTGAACAATTTGATGAAACTGTTGCCATGACGACTTCCAATCACATGCATTGAAATTCAGATGTTTCTGTGAGCTAGAGATCCAACTTATAGTTGAACATTTTGTTGAAACTGTTGCCATGACGACTTCCAATCACATGCAGTGAAATTCAGATGTTTCTGTGAGCTAGAGATCCAACTTATAGTTGAACATTTTGTTGAAACTGTTGCCATGACGACTTCCAATCACATGCAGTGAAATTCAGATGTTTCTGTGAGCTAGAGATCCAACTTATAGTTGAACATTTTGTTGAAACTGTTGCCATGACGACTTCCAATCACATGCAGTGAAATTCAGATGTTTCTGTGAGCTAGAGATCCAACTTATAGTTGAACATTTTGTTGAAACTGTTGCCATGACGACTTCCAATCACATGCAGTGAAGTTCAGATGTTTCTGTGAGCTAGAGATCCAACTTATAGTTGAACATTTTGTTGAAACTGTTGCCATGACGACTTCCAATCACATGCAGTGAAATTCAGATGTTTCTGTGAGCTAGAGATCCGACTTATAGTTGAACATTTTGTTGAAACTGTTGCCATGACGACTTCCAATCACATGCAGTGAAGTTCAGATGTTTCTGTGAGCTAGAGATCCAACTTATAGTTGAACATTTTGTTGAAACTGTTGCCATGACGACTTCCAATCACATGCAGTGAAATTCAGATGTTTCTGTGAGCTAGAGATCCAACTTATAGTTGAACATTTTGTTGAAACTGTTGTCATGACGACTTCCAATCACATGCAGTGAAATTCATATGTTTCTGTGAGCTAGAAGATCCAACTTATAGTTCAACATTTTGATAAAACTGTTGCCATGACGACTTCCAATCACATGCAGTGAAATTCAGATGTTTCTGTGAGCTAGAGATCCAACTTATAGTTCAACATTTTGATAAAACCCGACCTAAAAAGCTGCGCTTAGAACCGATTTTACAATATTTTTCAACTCAAAGTCAAGCTAAGTCACAGAAACAGCTGACTTTCACTGCATGTGATCAGTTGTTGCCATGACAATTAATTTAACTCCCATTTTAACTAGGAGTTAGGACATTTGTTATGCAGGGCATTGAAAAATACCTTAAACATTTGCTAAAACTTGCCAATTCGAATTGGCAAAAAAAAATTAGAATTGTACTTGTGTTGGAACCCTTGGACATCTCGGCCCAGGTCTCCTCATCACCCACCTTCAAAGACATCAGGAAAAATTGCTGCATCGTCGACGGCAGTAATTAACGACTCCCTCCCACCCAACCCCTCCCACCCCGCCCAACCCCTCCCCGCCCAACCCTTTCCCCGCCCATTGGAAGGACGTCATGACTTTTTCATACTAATTTGACGTGAAAGCAATTTCCTCGGCGCAAGTTTTCCCGTCGCGCCCGACGAGACACTGATGAGTCACAGGCCGATAATTAGATTCATCGCTTAACCGATTGCCAGCATATTTCTTGGAGGTAACTGACAGCACGAGACCAAGTAGGCAAGACCGAGACCAAGTAGGCAAGACCGAGACCAAGTAGGCAAGACAGAGACCAAGTAGGCAAGACCGAGACCAAGAAGCAAGACAGAGACCAAGTAGGCAAGACAGAGACCAAGTAGGCAAGACAGAGACCAAGTAGGCAAGACCAAGACCAAGTAGGCAAGACATAGACCAAGTAGGCAAGACCGAGACCAAGTAGGCAAGACAGAGACCAAGTAGGCAAGACCAAGACCAAGTAGGCAAGACAGAGACCAAGTAGGCAAGACCGAGACCAAGTAGGCAAGACAGAGACCAAGTAGGCAAGACAGAGACCAAGCAGGTAAGACCGAGACCAAGTAGGGAAGACCGAGACCAAGTTGGCAAGACCGAGACCAAGTAGGCAAGACAGAGACCAAGTAGGCAAGACCGAGACCAAGTAGGCAAGACCGAGACCAAGTAGGCAAGACCGAGACCAAGTAGGCAAGACCGAGACCAAGTAGGCAAGACAGAGACCAAGTAGGCAAGACCGAGACCAAGAAGCAAGACAGAGACCAAGTAGGCAAGACAGAGACCAAGTAGGCAAGACCGAGACCAAGTAGGCAAGACCGAGACCAAGTAGGCAAGACCAAGACCAAGTAGGCAAGACCGAGACCAAGTAGGCAAGACCGAGACCAAGTAGGCAAGACCGAGACCAAGTAGGCAGGACCAAGACCAAGTAGGCAAGACAGAGACCAAGTAGGCAAGACAGAGACCAAGTAGGCAAGACAGAGACCAAGTAGGCAAGACAGAGACCAAGTAGGCAAGACCGAGACCAAGTAGGCAAGACAGAGACCAAGTAGGCAAGACAGAGACCAAGTAGGCAAGACCGAGACCAAGTAGGCAAGAAGGCATGTTATCGACATTCGAGCAAATCGTGTCGACATCAGATTTCCCCTCCTTCCTTCTAGGCTAGGTTAAGTTCATCATCGTCCTCATCATCATCCATTGATTCGCCGACGCCATTAGACCAGTGCCGCACGACCTATTGTCAAAACAAATCGACTGATCTTCAGGGCGGCTGTGCAGGGATACGGAAAGATGGACGATCTCCCGTTTGGCCGGTTTTAGAAATGAGGCATCACTCCTGTAATTGCCGTTGATTGGGGTCGTTTAATTGGGTCACCCCCTCCCCACTGTTCCCCTCCTGACCTGGTGCCAACAATGTCTTGGGAACTGTTGCCAAGACAACTTGCCGGTGTCGTGGTGTCTGGTTTGTTAGATTCGCTGGGTCTGTGTATTATTGTTAATAATAAATAAGGATAATAATAATAAAATAAAATACCCGGCGCATTGCAAGCGTTTGCAATTTCAACCAGATTTTACAGCATAAAACACATCCTACGTTAAATTGTAGTTATTCGAGTTTGACAGGTTGTGACGTGAAATAGCGTCACTAGAATCAGAGTGATTGTGAGTATTCACAGCCTTATGGTTCTACTCCTTGGAGATCCGTCATTCTCATCAAATACACTAAAATCCTCTCATAAAGCCAGTGTCCAAGTAGCTCAATTAGTTAGAGCAACACCCGCGACAGGTGGAGATCGGGGTCCAAGTAGCTCAATTGGTTAGAGCAACACCCGTGACAGGTGGAGATCGGGGTCCAAGTAGCTCAATTGGTTAGAGCAACACCCGCGACATGTGGAGATCGGGGTCCAAGTAGCTCAATTGGTTAGAGCAACACCTGCGACAGGTGGAGATCGGGGTTTGGTCATTGATTTTTGAGAGGTTTTATTGCTGCTATTAATGTAATACCCCGCGCAATGCAAGCGTTGAAATGTTTGAAATTGTTGGGCGTCTCGGAACACACATCCAACCGGAAGTTCATGGACTTTTCAAACAAACATTACCATACTATTACTTCCGGGCCGTGGTGGATTCTCTTGCTAGTAAATCAACATAAGATTTGAAATGTCGTGAGAATTTGTCCACATTCTTTCTTGTCTTCGCAGAGGAAGTCTGCGCTTCCAACTTGCAATCCGGCGAAATGAAAAATCTCCAAGCATTTTTCAAATATCAACTTTGTACTTGTTTTGTTACTCGTCGTTACACATTTGGATTTCTGGGAAAGAAGGAAGGAAGAAGACAGATTTAGGAAGACATGCAAAGAGAGAGATAAAGATATAATGAGATCCTGTTCTTCCATACACATAATTAGTTAGGTAAAAAACGCCAATGTGTACGTGATTTTATTTCAGAAAATACATAACACATTAGTATTTGAGTTATTGACCCTGATTATTTTATTTAGATGCATTTAGGAAGCTTGAACTTGGTAATTGTTATAATTTTATGTGGTTCTTTTGTTATCGGAAAATTGTCAGGACTGCTTTAACCCTTGAAGAAGTAACAGGTACAAGTTACGAAACATTGGGAAATTTTAGTTGTCCTTTACTTAGCATTCAAAACCCAGTTGAAATAGTTTTTCTTAAAACTAGTGCTAAGTTTACATCAAGTAGACATGAGTCTAAAATCCATCATAAAGATTCTACGAAGTTTAGGCCTGAACTATTTTGTTTGTAAGTTTAGTCAGAGTCCTAGCATTGATGTTTAACGTTCTGCCATTGGACTTGTAGGTTATGTCAGAGTTATAGAGCTTAATTTAAGCGTTCTGCTGAGCAAACGAGGCCGGCAACACGTGGTAACGGTATGTGCCACCCGATGACGTTTGCTGCTGAGCAAACGAGGCCGACAACACGTGGTAACGGTAGGTGCCACCCGATGGCGCTTGCTGCCGTCCTTTTTAACAAACCTCTACAATTAAATAATTACGACTGAAAATATCGCGATACATGTTTATCAATCGTTGAGGTTAGCATTAATAAAGATTAATTGAGTGTAAACCAGTCTCAAATGCGAGTAATCTGCGAGAAATAATTAAATTAAATTTCTTAACACTCGAAACGATGGTGACTCCACCTGGCGGCATCCTATAATTTTGTCGCGGTAAAGCAGTCATTTGGCGGCCATTTTGTGCGAAGACAGTTTAACATTAGCGCTGTGACTCTGACTAAACCTGTAAACCCAATGGCAGGACGTTTAGCATTAGCGCTGTGACTCTGACTAAACCTGTTAACCCAATGACAGGACGTTTAACATTATCGCTGTGACTCTGACTAAACCTGTAAACCCAATGGCAGGACGTTTAACATTAGCGCTGTGACTCTGACTAAACCTGTAAACCCAATGGCAGGACGTTTAACATTAGCACTGTGACTCTGACTAAACCTGTAAACCCAATGACAGGACGTTTAACATTAGTTAACATTAGGGTTAGTACAACGTTTTAATGTTTATTTATTTAAGATTATTTATCTTTTTTTTCGGGTCTACGTCCCGGTGTTCCAATAGAGTTGGGGCACAAATTGGCAATTTCTTAGAAAACCTGGCAAATAATTTGGTACTGTGCTACGTGAGCTCGTAGCAGACGAATGTATAAAAGATGGGTAAGCTGGAAAGATATATTAACAATATTCCATGCTCTGGCAAACCCAATAGCGAAGACGACGCCGACGCCGATGACGACGGAGGCGGCTAAGGCAATGCAAATGAAAACTGTTCAGTGGCGGGCGTTCGGTTTATTAAAATTTTAACGACGCACTGTTTGTGACATCTGGCCATGCGGCACTGGTCTAATGGCGTCGGTGAACGAGTGGATGATGATGAACCTAACCTAGTCTAGAAGGGAGGAGGGGAAACCTGGTGCCGGCACGTAGCCTACTCCAGTCGAAGAGCACCAAGGGGACCACCGGCTTAACGTTCCTTCCGAAGGACGGTACAACGCGAACACAGGTTTCCTGCACAAATCCATGCTGTAGAGAGGTTGATAAGCAAGGCGAGTGAAGTTGTACTAAATTTTATCCCTCCAACCTCTCTCCCGAACAGAACTGGTCATGTGTATGATGGTCACCCATCCAATACCTGACTCAGCGCAGTGTTGCTTAACTTTCATCCCTCCAACCTCTCTCCCGAACAGAACTGGTCATGTGTATGATGGTCACCCATCCAATACATGACCCAGCGCAGTGTTGCTTAACTTTCATCCCTCCAACCTCTCTCCCGAACAGAACTGGTCATGTGTATGATGGTCACCCATCCAATACATGACCCAGCGCAGTGTTGCTTAACTTTCATCCCTCCAACCTCTCTCCCGAACAGAACTGGTCATGTGTATGATGGTCACCCATCCAATACCTGACTCAGCGCAGTGTTGCTTAACTTTCATCCCTCCAACCTCTCTCCCGAACAGAACTGGTCATGTGTATGATGGTCACCCATCCAATACATGACCCAGCGCAGTGTTGCTTAACTTTCATCCCTCCAACCTCTCTCCCGAACAGAACTGGTCATGTGTATGATGGTCACCCATCCAATACATGACCCAGCGCAGTGTTGCTTAACTTTCATCCCTCCAACCTCTCTCAAACCGTCAAACCGTTTTAATGTATTCTTCATCCACACAGAAATTATCACGAATTCACTGGTCTTAAGGTCCTTGCTGTAAACTAAAAGCTTGCTTTTGAACTTAACTTATCTCGTATCTAACGTTCAATAAGTTTCAAAATATAGGTTATGGCTGACTCAGCCCCATTCATACCTAAAGCTGCAGCTCAGCCCTTTGTACCTTGAGGAGACCGAAACATACGCCACTGGTTTACTTCACCGAATCCTGTGTCATTATTGCTTCAAAAGCCGAGCCTCTCGAAAATGTCGCCGTTGCCAGAAAAATGGGGAAAACTCTTTGGCTAGGAAAAAAAAACCGATCCGTTTCTTCGTTATGAAATCTCAGATTTCCCCTCCCCTTCTCTCCTCCTCCCCCTCCCTCGCTTGGTGGTGTGCCCGGACCACCACAACAAGTGTATTAGTTTGAAAGTTACGGGCGGAAGCGGAACCGGAGGAGAGAACGCGCGGAGGTTGATATTCTTGTGTCGCCCGCCGAGCGGAGACTGCATTTATTGTCAACGGTCTCGTTGTTGTTGGTTTCTCTCTGTGACTAGACGTGAATCGATGGAGGACGCCGTCAAGGAGTCGGGGTGGGGGCAAGATTTGCTAGGGAGCCATAATATTTTGCTATCTTTTGGGGTGAATTTGTGGTTTTTTGTATTGTTTAGTCCTTTGCATTGTTTTTCATTTTGAGAAAAAATATCTGAAAAGCGAAGTTCTACGTCACTGTGACGCTGTTTTCTGGCGAGAAAAGAGGGTTCAGTTGTTTCTCTGTCTTGTCTCTGACAAAGAGTTTTTAAATTTCCACTAAATTTTGACCCAAAATTGTAGTTGTAATTTCAACACGCGTTTTTTTCAAACAAATTCTGTCGTTACTCCAGTCCCTTGATGCAATGTTGGCTGTTGAGGGGATTCCTCATCCTACCCCACAAAGTTGGAATATGTGTGCCTAGATAGCTCAGTTGGTAGACAGACCGGCAATTGAGAGGTCCCGAGTTTGTATCCCGGTTCGGTTGCACATTTTTCCAGTGTAGCTTTCCTTTCCATCCATCGCTTGCTGGTAAGAACTTAGCAAGTATACGATTGATGACTGATTGTGGTGTTTAGCGACGCACTGTTTTGACATCTGGCCATGTGGCACTGGTCTAATGGCGTCGGTGAATGAGTGGATGTTGATGAACCTAACCTAGACTAGAAGGGAGGAGGAGAAACTCGGTGACGGCACGTAGCCTACTCCTGTCGAAGACCAAGGGGACCACCGGCTTAACGTCCCTTCCGAAGGACGGTACAACGTGAACAACAGGATTCCTCCACAAATCCATGCTGTCGAGAGGTTGATAAGCAAGGCGAGTGAAGTTGCTGTACTAACTTTAATCTCTTCAACCTCTCTCCCGAACAGAACTGGTCATGTGTATGATGGTCACCCATCTAATACCTGACTCAGCGCAGTGTTTCCTAACTTTCATCTCTTCAACCTCTCTCCCGAGCAGAACTGGTCATGTGTATGATGGTCACCCATCTAATACCTGACTCAGCGCAGTGTTGCTCAACTTTCATCCCTCCAACCTCTCTCCCGAACAGAACTGGACATGTATATGATGGTCACCCATCCAATACCTGACTCAGCGCAGTGTTGCTTACTTTCATCCCTCCAACCTCTCTCCCGAACACGAGATCCTTTAAGAAGAAGACCAACCTGAACTTGGAGAAAATGTTTTCCAAATTAGCGCGTTAAACTCTGCACTATCCCTGCCTATAGCATGTAGATCCCAGCAAAGTTAGTCCATGGGTTTTGTTCGCTGCGTGCCACCCTCTGGAAATGGGTGCAATATGTTTACACTTGATTTATACTCGCATTGACCGGGCGTCGAAGTGAATTACTTGTCATTACCCCCTCCCCCTCCCAGTGGACCCGTCATATGTTCTCACAGATTTATGTGCTGACAGCTTGCTTTGTTCCGGATTCCGCCACCTAGCGCTGCTGTGCTGTAATATTTTGATGTGCGTCCGGCTTTTCATTTAATCGACAATTATGTGCGTTGCTGATTATGAAAATTGTTGGGGAGTTTTGTATCAAACTGTCCCGGATATGTTGGTACCAGACTGAATATCTGGCTCTAAAGGACCACGTTTTTTAATAGGAATTTCTCCACAAAGTATGTCAAATTATCCGGATATGTAAAAGCTCTGATTATGTAAAGTCTGGCCACTCAAATTCGTCCTTCATGTACTCAAAAGTAAGACCCGATTTCTTATTGGTCACGTATTGGTTAAGTTCAACTCACGGGATAGCCAATGTTGAAAGACTTTCATTTCAGCAAATATGAAAATCTTCTAAATTGCATCGATAGCTTTGTCATTTATAATGAGTCCAGTGGTTACTTTGAAAAGAAAAAGTTGGGTGCGCTCTCAATTGAATTCAGGTGCTGTTCTAGATCGTGCGTTTTCTTGGGGGGGGAGGAAGGAAGTTGTGGCAAAAGGCGAAAAACATTCAAACAATATCTATACTCTCGCTATGCTTTGTCGGCGCTGCCTGACAAAGGGTAGCGTTGTCTGAGCTTAGCTAAGCTTAGCTTTGCTAGCGCTTTGCGTAGTCATAATTATGAGCTAGTTTATTTGGCATTTATTTTTCAGAATGATAAGATTCTGTGAAGATACCTACGATCTGCTGAATAAAATTTCCAAATAAAATTTTCACCGTCACGTGAAAATAACGCGTGTGTCTTGAATTTAAATGTAGAATAGATCAAACTATTCCCGGAATGAGTGATCGACGTACACTTTTGCAAGGAAAAGTGGGTACGCGGCGTGTACGTGAGCATAACCATTGCTTACGACACCCTGTTTGTGGTAACTTTATTTTTGACATTTCTTTTCCTTAGGCGTTCTAAGAATTGAAAAGAGAGATGACGAAGATGATGTTAAACCTCATATCCTAGTTAGGACGGGACACCACATTCCTGCTTCAACCCATTTGTTAAAGATCTTCTTAATTTCACTCTGAACCAAGATATTTCTAAAGTTACTCCAAGGATCTCCGAAGTAGACTGGAAAAAGCCGCGGTCTGAACCTCTTATTCCCATTGCCGCACGCTAAGTTATTGGTCCCGGGTTCGCTTCCCGGGTTCGAAAAGGATTGCCTCGCGCAAATCTGCGGCGGTATTCCCCGGGGACGCCAGGCGGGGCTTCGAGTCCACGTTGAGCCATTATAAGGATCTAATAAGCTGCGTTTGGGAACAATGCCCGCGGCGCTGACAACGATTACCATTCCGACAGATGTTGCGACGATCGATATCAGCCTTAAGAACAGTTCGGGCACTGTTTGGGCACAATTCGGGCACTGTTCGGGCACAGTTTGGCACAGTTTGGCATTGTTTGGGCACAATTCGGGCACTGTTCGGGCACAGTTTGGGCACAGTTTGGGCACAGTTCGGGCACTGTTCGGGCACAGTTCGGGCACAGTTTGGCATTGTTTGGGCACAGTTCGGGCACAGTTTGGGCACAGTTTGGGCACAGTTCGGGCACAGTTTGGGCACAGTTTGGGCACAATTCGGGCACAGTTCGGGCACAGTTCAGGCACAGTTCGGGCACAGTTTGGCATTGTTTGGGCACAATTCGGGCACTGTTCGGGCACAGTTCGGGCACAGTTCGGGCATTCTTCGGGCACATTTCGGGCACAGTTAGGGCATTGTTCGGGCAAAGTTCGGGCACAGTTCGGCACAGTTTGGCATTGTTCGGGCACGGTTAAGGCTCAGTTAAGGCTACTAGGAATGTCTGAGGTGATATTAATGATTGAATTGAAGTCTACGCAGCAGCGGGTTTTAACCAGTTTAAAAATTGACTCTCTAGTGTTCGTTGAAACAATTGCCATGGTGACTTTGAAACTCAGTTGTTTCAGTCAGCTCAATGCTGAAATCAGAACCGGATATTAAGGTTGTACCGAGCTCAAGAAACTCTTACTTCAAACCAAGTGTTTTTTTTACACATCATTAACATTGGGTACTTTTATTATTAACAACACTATAACCGTCTCAAAGCCGGTGTCCAAATAGCTCAACGGTTCAGAGCAACACTCGCGACAGGTGGTGATCGGGGTTCGAGTCCGCGTTTGGGCATCGGTTTTTTCGACGGTTGTAGTGTTGTTAATAATAAAATACCCCGCGCATTGCAAGCGTTTGCAATTAAAATAAGATTTCATCCTAACATTGGGTACTAGTTATGATTATAATAATTACCCTACACCTGTTAATTTATGAGGGTAAGAGACCGTAGTGCAGGCATCAAGTCGAGTTCTCTCCAACAAGATGCACTCTCATGCAGAGGATTAGTTCCGAGCGCTGCGATAGAGTGCGCGCGCGTCGCTATAATCGTTCACTCTCAAGCCGATTGTTGAACGCGAAGAGAATGGAGTGAGTCGATGTAATTCCTCGCTACGGTTCGGTGCTTAAGAAAAGCCCATCGAAGTGCGAGCTCGTACCGTTGATTAAGACGATACTCGACGAGAGGTTGGAATCTTTGCAGATTTTACTTGACTTGGGGCCGGCAGGAGCGGGAGCGTACAAAAGAACGGCAAGTGTTTTAATTATGTGATGATATTTAGTGTGGGTTTTCTGGAAAATATTTTTTTCCGGCAAAAGCGTATTTCCACACGGTGAAAACCAATAGCAATGGTCGGCTGAACTTTGAAAGACACGTTTTTAAACAATTTTTTTCCCACAGAAACACATTGCGCTTTAAGGAATTGTCATTTGACATTTGTATGGGCGATTTAAAACCCGTCAATGGTGTAAAAACAATGTTCAGTGCAATAATTCTTAAACCTTCGTTAAAAAATTATATCCATTTTCATCTTTTAGTTCTAGTGGTAGTACATTGTAAAATAGGCGGCCTGCATATGATGGTGCTTTCTTGTCATTGAGGTGACTTGGTTTTTGTAACTTTTATTGATTTTTCTGTCTTACCGTTATTTTTATTGATATTACCGCTAATTTTAACGAAAAGTAAAATAATTAGCGATACGTTACCGTGATCACGCCGTTAATGATGTAACCCAAGTCATCGGTCAATACCTAGGACAACACTTAAACTTCTAAATTTGACTGACAACAATGAATTTGCTTTTGCACATTGATTCAATTTCAAAAGCTCTGGACAGCGAATGTGCAGAAGAGGACTAGTGGGACTAAAACACATGGCGGTAAGCTAGTATGGCGGTTTGGTGCCAGGATTTCGATAAACTGCTCGGAAAGCTTAGAATAATTTGAGAGCCAGGCTATACTTAGTGGTCGTAACTCAATTCCATGGCGACAGGCGAGTGTTTTCTTCCATGTTCCTAGTGTTAACATGAGACTGAGAGTTCGGGAAAAAATAGGGGACTGTAACATATCTCTTGGGCTTCATACATCCCGTTTTTAACCGGCTGGATTCTTGTTTTTATGGCAATGATCATAAAACTCTAGAGAGAAGGTAATTATTTCGGTTTCCCATTCAAATTTTGGTGTAATCCCTTGTGATAGCTCTCACTACCAGGATAGCTGGCCACCAGGATCGAACCTGAGACCTCCCAAATGCAAGGCAGACATGACGCTCTCACTACCAGGATAGCCGGCCACCAGGATCGAATCTTGGGCCACCCGAATGCAAGGCAGACATGAGGCTCTCACTACCAGGATAGCCGGCCATCAGGATCGAACCTGGGACCTCCCGAATGCAAGGCAGACATGGCGCTCCCACCACCAGGATAGCCGGCCGCCAGGATCGAACCTGGGACCTCCTAAATGCTAGGCAAACATGGCGCTCTCACTACCAGGATTGCCGGCCACCAGGATCGAACCAGAGACCTCCTAAATGCAAGGCAGACATGGCGCTCTCACCACAAGGATAGCCGGCCACCAGGATCGAACCTGAGACATCCCAAATGCAAGGCAGACATGGCGCTCTCACTACAAGGATAGCTGGCCACCAGGATCGAACCTGGGACCTCCCGATTGCAAGGCAGACATGGCGCTCTCACTACCAGGATATCCGGCCACCAGGATCGAACCTGCGACATCCCGATTGCAAGGCAGACATGGCGCTCTCACTACCAGGATATCCGGCCACCAGGATCGAACCTGGGACATCCCAAATGCAAGGCAGACATGGCGCTCTCACTACAAGGATAGCTGGCCACCAGGATCGAACCTGGGACCTCCCGATTGCAAGGCAGACATGGCGCTCTCACTACCAGGATATCCGGCCACCAGGATCGAACCTGCGACATCCCGATTGCAAGGCAGACATGGCGCTCTCACTACCAGGATATCCGGCCACCAGGATCGAACCTGGGACATCCCGAATGCAAGACAGACATGGCGCTCTCACTACCAGGATAGCCGGCCACCAGGATCGAACCTGCGACATCCCGATTGCAAGGCAGACATGGCGCTCTCACTACCAGGATAGCCGGCCACCAGGATCGAACCTGGGACCTCCTGAATGCGAGGCAGACATGTCGCTCTCACTACAAGGATAGCTGGCCACCAGGATCGAACCTGGGACCTCCCGATTGCAAGGCAGACATGGCGCTCTCACTACCAGGATAGCCGGCATATCGAACTTTCAATCTTAGTGGAGTGTATTTTTCTTTTAAACCAGTTGAATACCTAGCTTGTTCTTTGCAGGATCTGTCACGAGATTTATCCGGCAAATCGCGTCCTCGTTAAGGGGATGTCGCTTTGTATGCGTATCGCAAGACGGGACTATTCCCCTCTTTTCCTCTTCAGCCAAGAGACAGACGCTTGAGAATCTGTTCAGAACGCTCCCCAGGGCTCAGCTCTCATCTTGGCAATCACAGGAAATAATTAGATTGATTACGTTTCAAGTGTTTTTGTGCTATTCTAGGTAATTGTGATTGCAAATCCTGCGAACTTGCGATCGATTCGTGGTACTCACGTCCACTTTGATCAAAATCATCTTTATTTTTAGATATTTTCGTTTTATTTTGGTATAGAACTGTCTCCCTTATCGACACAATCAGTAAACATAACAAAAGATAAAAATAAAATCCCATTTGAAGCTACTCTAGGTTAAGTCGGTCGCTATTAGACCAGTGCGCCATCGGGTGGCACCTACCGTTACTACGTGTTGCCGGCCTCGTTAGCTCAGCAGCAATCGCCATCGGGTGGCACCTACCGTTACCACGTGTTGCCGGCCTCGTTTGCTCAGCAGCAAGCGCCATCGGGTGGCACCTACCGTTAACACGCGTTGCCGGCCTCGTTTGCTCAGCAGCAAGCGCCATCGGGTGGCACCTACTGTTACCACGTGTTGCCGGCCTCGTTTGGTCAGCAGCAAGCGCCATCGGGTGGCACCTACCGTTACCACGTGTTGCCGGCCTCGTTTGCTCAGCAGCAAGCGCCATCGGGTGGCACCTACCGTCACCACGTGTTGCCGGCCTCGTTTGCTCAGCAGCAAGCGCCATCGTGTGGCACCTACCGTTACCACTTGTTGCCGGCTTCGTTTGCTCAGCAGCAAGCGCCATCGGGTGGCACCTACCGTTACCACGTGTTGCCGGCCTTGTTTGCTCAGCAGCAAGCGCCATCGGGTGGCAGCTACCGTTACCACGTGTTGCCGGCCTCGTTTGCTCAGCAGCAAGCGCCATCGCGTGGCACCTACCGTTACCACGTGTTGCCGGCCTCGTTAGCTCAGCAGCAAGCGCCATCGGGTGGCACCTACCGTTACCACGTGTTGCCGGCCTCGTTTGCTCAGCAGCAGGCGCCATCGGGTGGCACCTACCGTTACCACGCGTTGTCGGCCTCGTTGCTCAGCAAAAAGTTGCTGACACACAAACTCCGACTCTCTTCTAAACCTATAAACCCAATTTTGTTACCTTTTTTATGTGCGCAAGTGTTTCGCAAGTTGGTATTAAAGTTGACAAGTCACATGTTACCAACTTAACTTCCCTGCAGCCTCGATATGTCAGGGTTGGTACCGCACGGTAGCTGCTACAATCACTCAAGGCTCAAGACGTGCTACGTCACTCTTGTGACGTGCATGAACCACCTGCCACTCCAGACGCAGCCGCAGACTTTAAATCGCGCAAAGTTATGAGTCTTTCTGTCCATTATGTCAGCTGGAATAATCCAAGAATCCTGAAACATCTCAAGGAATCCGGAACCCGTGAGGGGAATGCACTGGATACCTGGCTCAAAGTAGGGATCAGGCCAGACATCCAGGGGACGGGTGTGGGGGGCGGGGGTGTTGTAAAGGAATGGCATTGAGGCAAGTCAATGGTGTGGAAGCCGTGAACGCTTTCATTGGGAATTCGGAGGCTGCCTGCTACAGTCAGCATCTTGCTTTGACGGGCGACGTCTGTGTTCGAAAGCCAATGACAAGGAGGGTTGACTCGGGAGAAACTGGTGAGGCAATAATATGTTGAGCTGGTCTTTGGGTGGGAGGCGTTGAAAGAATATATCGGAGCAGCCGACACAGTGTGTGAAAGGGACAAGGCTTAGCGGTGGCCGGTCCTTGGTGCAGTTGGTCAGGTCAGCCAATACAGTGTGTCAAAGTGACAAGGCTAAGCAGTGGCCGGTTCTTGGTGCTGTTGGTCAGGAGCAGCCAATACAGTGTGTCAAAGGGACAGGGCTAAGCGGTGGCCAGTCCTTGGTGCTGTTGGACAGGAGCAGCCAACACAGTTTGTCAAAGGGACAAGGCTAAGCAGTGGCCGGTCCTTGGTGCTGTTGGTCAGGAGCAGCCAATACAGTGTGTCAAAGAGACAGGGCTAAGCGGTGGCCAGTCCTTGGTGCTGTAGGACAGGAGCAACCAACACAGTTTGTCAAAGGGACAAGGCTAAGCGGTGGCCAGTCCTTGGTGCTGTTGGACAGGAGCAGCCAACACAGTTTGTCAAAGGGACAAGGCTAAGCGGTGGCCGGTCCTTGGTGCTGTTGGACAGGAGCAGCCAACACAGTGTGTCAAAGGGACAAGGCTAAGCGGTGGCCGGTCCTTGGTGCTGTTGGACAGGAGCAGCCAACACAGTGTGTCAAAGGGACAAGGCTAAGCGGTGGCCGGTCCTTGGTGCTGTTGGACAGGAGCAGCCAACACAGTGTGTCAAAGAGACAAGGCTAAGCGGTGGCCGGTCCTTGGTGCTGTTGGACAGGAGCAGCCAACACAGTGTGTCAATGGAGAAGGCTAAGCTGTGGCCGGTCCTTGGTGCTGTTGGACAGGAGCAGCCAACACAGTGTGTCAAAGGGACAAGGCTAAGCTGTGACCGGTTCCTGGTGCTGTTGGACAGGAGCAGTCAACACAGTGTGTCAAAGGGACAAGGCTAAGCGGTGGCCGGTCCTTGGTGCTGTTGGACAGGAGCAGCCAACACAGTGTGTCAAAGGGACAAGGCTAAGCGGTGGCCGGTCCTTGGTGCTGTTGGACAGGAGCAGCCAACACAGTGTGTCAAAGAGACAAGGCTAAGCGGTGGCCGGTCCTTGGTGCTGTTGGACAGGAGCAGCCAACACAGTGTGTCAATGGAGAAGGCTAAGCTGTGGCCGGTCCTTGGTGCTGTTGGACAGGAGCAGCCAACACAGTGTGTCAAAGGGACAAGGCTAAGCTGTGACCGGTTCCTGGTGCTGTTGGACAGGAGCAGTCAACACAGTGTGTCAAAGGGACAAGGCTAAGCGGTGGCTGGTCCTTGGTGCTGTTGGACAGGAGCAGCCAACACAGTGTGTCAAAGGGACAAGGCTAAGCGGTGGCCGGTCCTTGGTGCTGTTGGACAGGAGCAGCCAACACAGTGTGTCAAAGAGACAAGGCTAAGCGGTGGCCGGTCCTTGGTGCTGTTGGACAGGAGCAGCCAACACAGTGTGTCAATGGAGAAGGCTAAGCTGTGGCCGGTCCTTGGTGCTGTTGGACAGGAGCAGCCAACACAGTGTGTCAAAGGGACAAGGCTAAGCTGTGACCGGTTCCTGGTGCTGTTGGACAGGAGCAGTCAACACAGTGTGTCAAAGGGACAAGGCTAAGCGGTGGCCGGTCCTTGGTGCTGTTGGACAGGAGAAGCCAACACAGTGTGTCAAAGGGACAAGGCTAAGCTGTGGCCGGTTCTTGGTGCTGTTGGACAGGAGCAGTCAACACAGTGTGTCAAAGGGACAAGGCTAAGCGGTGGCCGGTCCTTGGTGCTGTTGGACAGGAGCAGCCAACACAGTGTGTCAAAGGGACAAGGCTAAGCTGTGGCTGGTTCTTGGTGCTGTTGGATAGGAGCAGCTAACACAGTGTGTCAAAGGGACAAGGCTAAGCTGTGGCCGGTTCTTGATGCTGTTGGACAGGAGCAGCCAACACAGTGTGTCAAAGTGACAAGGCTAAGCGGTGGCCGGTCCTTGGTGCTGTTGGACAGGAGCAGCCAACACAGTGTGTCAAAGGGACAAGGCTAAGCGGTGGCCGGTCCTTGGTGCTGTTGGACAGGAGCAGCCAACACAGTGTGTCAAAGAGACAAGGCTAAGCGGTGGCCGGTCCTTGGTGCTGTTGGACAGGAGCAGCCAACACAGTGTGTCAATGGAGAAGGCTAAGCTGTGGCCGGTCCTTGGTGCTGTTGGACAGGAGCAGCCAACACAGTGTGTCAAAGGGACAAGGCTAAGCTGTGACCGGTTCCTGGTGCTGTTGGACAGGAGCAGTCAACACAGTGTGTCAGAGGGACAAGGCTAAGCGGTGGCCGGTCCTTGGTGCTGTTGGACAGGAGCAGCCAACACAGTGTGTCAAAGGGACAAGGCTAAGCTATGACCGGTTCCTGGTGCTGTTGGACAGGAGCAGTCAACACAGTGTGTCAAAGTGACAAGGCTAAGCAGTGGCCGGTCCTTGGTGCTGTTGGACAGGAGCAGCCAACACAGTGTGTCAAAGGGACAAGGCTAAGCGGTGGCCGGTCCTTGGTGCTGTTGGACAGGAGCAGCCAACACAGTGTGTCAAAGGGACAAGGTTAAGCGGTGGCCGGTCCTTGGTGCTGTTGGATAGGAGCAGCCAACACAGTGTGTCAAAGTGACAAGGCTAAGCGGTGGCCGGTCCTTGGTGCTGTTGGACAGGAGCAGCCAACACAGTGTGTCAAAGTGACAAGGCTTAGCGTTGGCCGGTCCTTGGTGCTGTTGGACAGGAGCAGCCAACACAGTGTGTCAATGGAGAAGGCTAAGCTGTGGCCGGTCCTTGGTGCTGTTGGACAGGAGCAGCCAACACAGTGTGTCAAAGGGACAAGGCTAAGCTGTGACCGGTTCCTGGTGCTGTTGGACAGGAGCAGTCAACACAGTGTGTCAAAGGGACAAGGCTTAGCGGTGGCCGGTCCTTGGTGCTGTTGGACAGGAGCAGCCAACACAGTGTGTCAAAGGGACAAGGCTAAGCTGTGACCGGTTCCTGGTGCTGTTGGACAGGAGCAGTCAACACAGTGTGTCAAAGTGACAAGGCTAAGCAGTGGCCGGTCCTTGGTGCTGTTGGACAGGAGCAGCCAACACAGTGTGTCAAAGGGACAAGGCTAAGCGGTGGCCGGTCCTTGGTGCTGTTGGACAGGAGCAGCCAACACAGTGTGTCAAAGGGACAAGGTTAAGCGGTGGCCGGTCCTTGGTGCTGTTGGATAGGAGCAGCCAACACAGTGTGTCAAAGTGACAAGGCTAAGCGGTGGCCGGTCCTTGGTGCTGTTGGACAGGAGCAGCCAACACAGTGTGTCAAAGTGACAAGGCTAAGCGGTGGCCGGTCCTTGGTGCTGTTGGACAGGAGCAGCCAACACAGTGTGTCACAGGGACAAGGCTAAGCGGTGGCCGGTCCTTGGTGCTGTTGGACAGGAGCAGCCAACACAGTGTGTCAAAGGGACAAGGTTAAGCGGTGGCCGGTCCTTGGTGCTGTTGGACAGGAGCAGCCAACACAGTGTGTCACAGTGACAAGGCTAAGCGGTGGCCGGTTCCTGGTGCTGTTGGACAGGAGCAGCCAACACAGTGTGTCAAAGTGACAAGGCTAATCGGTGGTCGGTCCTTGGTGCTGTTGGACAGGAGCAGCCAACACAGTGTGTCAAAGGGACAAGGTTAAGCGGTGGCCGGTCCTTGGTGCTGTTGGACAGGAGCAGTCAACACAGTGTGTGAAAGGGACAAGACTAAGCGGTGGCCGGTCCTTGGTGCTGTTGGACAGGAGCAGTCAACACAGTGTGTGAAAGGGACAAGGCTAAGCGGTGGCCGGTCCTTGGTGCTATTGGACAGAAGCAGCCAACACAGTGTGTCAAAGTGACAAGGCTAAGCGGTGGCCGGTCCTTGGTGCTGTTGGACAGGAGCAGCCAACACAGTGTGTCAAAGGGACAAGGCTAAGCGGTGGCCGGTCCTTGGTGCTGTTGGACAGGAGCAGCCAACACAGTGTGTCAAAGGGACAAGGCTAAGCGGTGGCCGGTCCTTGGTGCTGTTGGACAGGAGCAGCCAACACAGTGTGTCAAAGAGACAAGACTAAGTGGTGGCCGGTCCTTGGTGCTGTTGGACAGGAGCAGCCAACACAGTGTGTCAAAGTGACAAGGCTAAGCGGTGGCCGGTCCTTGGTGCTGTTGGACAGGAGCAGTCAACACAGTGTGTCAAAGTGACAAGGCTAAGCGGTGGCCGGTCCTTGGTGCTGTTGGACAGGAGCAGCCAACACAGTGTGTCAAAGTGACAAGGCTAAGCGGTGGCCGGTCCTTGGTGCTGTTGGACAGGAGCAGTCAACACAGTGTGTCAAAGTGACAAGGCTAAGCGGTGGCCAGTCCTTGGTGCTGTTGGACAGGAGCAGCCAACACACTGTGTCAAAGTGACAAGGCTAAGCGGTGGCCGGTCCTTGGTGCTGTTGGACAGGAGCAGCCAACACACTGTGTCAAAGTGACAAGGCTAAGCGGTGGCCGGTCCTTGGTGCTGTTGGACAGGAGCAGCCAACACAGTGTGTCAAAGGGACAAGGCTAAGCGGTGGCCGGTTCTTGGTGCTGTTGGACAGAAGCAGCCAACACAGTGTGTCAAAGGGACAAGGCTAAGCGGTGGCCGGTCCTTGGTGCTGTTGGACAGGAGCAGCCAACACACTGTGTCAAAGTGACAAGGCTAAGCGGTGGCCGGTCCTTGGTGCTGTTGGACAGGAGCAGCCAACACAGTGTGTCAAAGAGACAAGACTAAGTGGTGGCCGGTCCTTGGTGCTGTTGGACAGGAGCAGTCAACACAGTGTGTCAAAGTGACAAGGCTAAGCGGTGGCCGGTCCTTGGTGCTGTTGGACAGGAGCAGCCAACACAGTGTGTCAAAGTGACAAGGCTAAGCGGTGGCCGGTCCTTGGTGCTGTTGGACAGGAGCAGTCAACACAGTGTGTCAAAGTGACAAGGCTAAGCGGTGGCCAGTCCTTGGTGCTGTTGGACAGGAGCAGCCAACACACTGTGTCAAAGTGACAAGGCTAAGCGGTGGCCGGTCCTTGGTGCTGTTGGACAGGAGCAGCCAACACACTGTGTCAAAGTGACAAGGCTAAGCGGTGGCCGGTCCATGGTGCTGTTGGACAGGAGCAGCCAACACAGTGTGTCAAAGGGACAAGGCTAAGCGGTGGCCGGTTCTTGGTGCTGTTGGACAGAAGCAGCCAACACAGTGTGTCAAAGGGACAAGGCTAAGCGGTGGCCGGTCCTTGGTGCTGTTGGACAGGAGCAGCCAACACACTGTGTCAAAGTGACAAGGCTAAGCGGTGGCCGGTCCTTGGTGCTGTTGGACAGGAGCAGCCAACACACTGTGTCAAAGTGACAAGGCTAAGCGGTGGCCGGTCCTTGGTGCTGTTGGACAGGAGCAGCCAACACAGTGTGTCAAAGGGACAAGGCTAAGCGGTGGCCGGTTCTTGGTGCTGTTGGACAGAAGCAGCCAACACAGTGTGTCAAAGGGACAAGGCTTAGCGGTGGCCGGTCCTTGGTGCTGTTGGACAGGAGCAGCCAACACACTGTGTCAAAGTGACAAGGCTAAGCGGTGGCCGGTCCTTGGTGCTGTTGGACAGGAGCAGCCAACACAGTGTGTCAAAGAGACAAGACTAAGTGGTGGCCGGTCCTTGGTGCTGTTGGACAGGAGCAGCCAACACAGTGTGTCAAAGGGACAAGGCTAAGCGGTGGCCGGTCCTTGGTGCTGTTGGACAGGAGCAGCCAACACACTGTGTCAAAGTGACAAGGCTAAGCGGTGGCCGGTCCTTGGTGCTGTTGGACAGGAGCAGCCAACACAGTGTGTCAAAGAGACAAGACTAAGTGGTGGCCGGTCCTTGGTGCTGTTGGACAGGAGCAGCCAACACAGTGTGTCAAAGTGACAAGGCTAAGCGGTGGCCGGTCCTTGGTGCTGTTGGACAGGAGCAGTCAACACAGTGTGTCAAAGTGACAAGGCTAAGCGGTGGCCGGTCCTTGGTGCTGTTGGACAGGAGCAGCCAACACAGTGTGTCAAAGTGACAAGGCTAAGCGGTGGCCGGTCCTTGGTGCTGTTGGACAGGAGCAGTCAACACAGTGTGTCAAAGGGACAAGGCTAAGCGGTGGCCGGTTCTTGGTGCTGTTGGACAGAAGCAGCCAACACAGTGTGTCAAAGGGACAAGGCTAAGCGGTGGCCGGTCCTTGGTGCTGTTGGACAGGAGCAGCCAACACACTGTGTCAAAGTGACAAGGCTAAGCGGTGGCCGGTCCTTGGTGCTGTTGGACAGGAGCAGCCAACACACTGTGTCAAAGTGACAAGGCTAAGCGGTGGCCGGTCCTTGGTGCTGTTGGACAGGAGCAGCCAACACACTGTGTCAAAGGGACAAGGCTAAGCGGTGGCCGGTCCTTGGTGCTGTTGGACAGGAGCAGTCAACACAGTGTGTCAAAGAGACAAGGCTAAGCGGGGAAACATCGCTATGTGAATGTGATATGCGCGGCAGCTCGAGCAGGGGCAGCGTTGAAAACAACGGCTCGAGATTTCCTCGCGTGGGAAAAACGACAAAGACGCGAGCAACAAGAAAATAACTCTCAAAGGAAAATTGCTTTCCGTCTGTCGGGAAAATGAAAACGTTTCTCTCGATGGAAGTCTCCGATTTCAAGCTTTTTATTGAATTCTCAGATGATTTTCCTGGGAAGATTACGCTGTGATTTTTGCAATCTTTTTTCAATAAGAAAGAATTTTTCCTTCTTGGCTTTAATCTCGCAGGTAATTTTATGAAATTCCTGGATTCCTGAATATTTGTCTTATGAATCGCCATCTGATGGCCCTCTGACTCTACCTATAAACTCAATGATATAACTACAATATACATTAGATGGGTTTTAAGTATTTCCGAAACTATTATTTAGTGCCTCTTTATGTTAATCTAGATTGAAAAAATTGATAGAAACTTGTAAACTAACTTTCCTCCTTCTTCTCGGCCTAGATTGCAATGTTGCAGATGTCGATTATGTCGATTGCCCAATGGAAGAAAAATATTCCACGGATTAAATGAGTCATTGTTGAAACAGTTGACACAGAATGGGAATTGAACCTCCATGGCAACAATTTAATCACTTTGTTAGTGCTATACTAGCACTTAAACCTGTCCAATTTACCCGTCATCAGGAACCACCACCCATCTCCATATCCACTACCTAAAACACGGCCGGTCTAATCGCATTTTCCATCACTTTTCCGACACAGTTTTCCGAGCTTTTCCGCCAGCTTTCTGCATTTTCCTTCGCCATCTCCACGGGAGTGAATCTCATTGTCTGCAGGGGGGTGTTAGGAAGGAGAGGGGGGATAAGTCTGGTAACTCCCACCCTCTACTCTCTACCCACGGGTTGAAAACTCGATTACACTTTGTATCGAGTACCTAGGAAGTCTGAAAGCTTTAGCTTTGCCTTCAGAAGGTCCTCGGTTCGATGCTGGTGACCATTGCTGTAATGCTTGAAGCCAGGTAACTCAATCTATCCTTGATGGGATTGGGATCAATTCTTGCTGGATAGAAATTAGTCTCTTCTTTTATAAATGGGAAGAAATTTGATCGAAATCGAACTTACGTTGCATCTAGAGAAGAAAATGCGACTGGAAAATTCGACCGAAAGGAAATGCGAAGATAAATCAATAAAAATATACAGAAATCATTTTCAATACTTAAGCAATATTTTGTAAATTCCAAATTGTAGCCAGAAAATAGTGGCTCTACGTTTGGTTGACTCGCACGTCCACGGAAAGGTTATCGAGTGAATATGAAACTCGAGATCAACCGTGCGTCCGATTCGCTACCAAATCTAAACTCGATTCAATGTTTTACACATTTTCAAACGCGTTTCGACGATAATTTCATCGAATTCCATTTGAATTCTGTCGACAATTTAACTGGCAGAAAACAAAAGCTCGCTTCTAAAAACACACAAACAATTGCACGAACTTCAAAGCAGGTCGACATTAAAACACTTTCAACTGTCACAGAATAATCGCTGATTGTTGTTGAGTTGTAAACGATTCCGACAGGTATATTAAATTGAAAACATATGAAGACCCATCTAATAAAACAAGCATTAGGACGATATAAACCTTTGTCATCTTTCTTTGTTGACGGCCATTGTTGTGTGGGATGTTTACCTATATTATCTTCATCAAAGATCTCCACTGACTGCCAGGATATTCGTTTGATGACGTCATTAATCATAATGACGCAATTAAAAGCAATTGCTAGTGAATTCAAGATGATAGGGCGTGGTTTATTGGCTTTATGCTGCGTTATCATTGTTTGTTATGTTTGGTTGACTGCGAGTGGGATTAGCTACATTGCAAATATGCCCTTTTTACTGATAAAGCTTAAAAATATACCAACTTTGGGTTTACAGGTTTAGTCAGAGTCACAGCGCTAATGTTAAACGTCCTGTCATTGGGTTTACAGGTTTAGTCAGAGTCACAGCGCTAATGTTAAACGTCCTGTCATTGGGTTTACAGGTTTAGTCAGAGTCACAGCGCTAATGTTAAACGTCCTGTCATTGGGTTTACAGGTTTAGTCAGAGTCACAGCGCTAATGCTAAACGTCCTGTCATTGAGTTTACAGGTTGAGTCAGAGTCACAGCGCTAATGTTAAACGTCCTGCCATTGGGTTTACAGGTTTAGTCAGAGTCACAGCGCTAATGTTAAACGTCCTGCCATTGGGTTTACAGGTTTAGTCAGAGTCACAGCGCTAATGTTAAACGTCCTGCCATTGGGTTTACAGGTTTAGTCAGAGTCACAGCGCTAATGTTAAACGTCCTGTCATTGGGTTTACAGATTTAGTCAGAGTCACAGCGCTAATGTTTAACTGTCTTCGCACAAAATGGCCACCAAATGACTGCACTTTACAGCGACAAAAATGTAGGATGCCGCCAGATGGAGTCACCGTCGTTTCGAGTGTTAAGAAATTTAATTTCGCAGATTACTCGCATTTGAGACTGGTTTACACTCAATTAATCTTTATTGATGCTAACCTCAACGATTGATAAACATGTATCGCGATATTTTGAGTCGTTATTATTTAATTGTAGAGGTTTGTTCAAAAGAACATCTGCAAGCGCCATCGGGTGGCACCTACCGTTACCACGTGTTGCCGGCCTCGTTTGCTCAGCAGCAAGCGCCATCGGGTGGCACCTACCGTTACCACGTGTTGCCGGCCTCGTTTGCTCAGCAGCAAGCGCCATCGGGTGGCAGCTACCGTTACCACGTGTTGCCGGCCTCGTTTGCGCGGCAGCAAGCGCCATCGGGTGGCACCTACCGTTACCACGTGTTGCCGGCCTCGTTTGCTCAGCAGCAAGCGCCATCGGGTGGCACCTACCGTTACCACGTGTTGCCGGCCTCGTTTGCTCAGCAGCAAACGCCATCGGGTGGCACCTACCATTACCACGTGTTGCCGGCCTCATTTGCTCAGCAGCAAGCGCCATCGGGTGGCACCTACCGTTACCACGTGTTGCCGGCCTCGTTTGCTCAGCAGCAAGCGCCATCGGGTGGCACCTACCGTTACCACGTGTTGCCAGCCTCGTTAACTCTGACTCAACGTATAATCATAAAAGTAGCATTGAAAATACGAAAACAAAAGCTCGCGGTTTTAAAGATAAACCACTTTATATTTACCAACGGCCTTTTTTTTGTTATTAATATGGCAGCACTTCTTGAAAATTTAACGAGCAGACACATTTCGCACGCTTGCCAACCTGCGAACACACTTCGAGCTCGACGAAGAATTGCCGCAATGCTTCACATTTGTTCCCCTACCAACCCGACCCATCCTACCCCACCCCAACCCACCGCACTCCTTCCACGCCGACCTCACCGCGGCGATGTCGTAAAACATAGCAAATGCGTCGTCGAACAGCGCGTTTGACGACGCACTTGCGGTCGGTCGTAACCAACGGGAGGTTATATGAGTTCTGGGATATTTTATTATTTGAGTGGTTTTTGAGGGTTTCGCCACATCTGTATGTTTAAATACTGTGAAGCATTAACCAAGACGCTTGTCACGCTGCACGGAAATAGACGGCGAAACAGTGAACTTAATTATATTCTGCTGTTTAACGACGCACTGTTTTGACAACGGGCCCAGTGATAATAAGAAATATGATTAAATTCATCTAGCTTAGAGAGGAAGAGGGGAAATCCAGTGCCGGCACGTAGCCTACTCCTGTCGAATAGCACCAATGGAACCACTGGCTTAGCGGTCCTTCCGAAGGACGGTACAACGTGAACAACAGAATTCCTCCACAAATCCATGCTGTCGAGAGGTTGATAAGCAAGGCGAGTGAAGTTGCTGAACTAACTTTCATCCCTCCAACCTTTCTACCGAACAGAACTGGTCATGTGTATGATGGTCACTCATCCAATACCTGACCCAGCGCAGTGTTGTTTAACTTTCATCCCTCCAACCTCTCTCCCGAACAGAACGGGGCATGTGTATGATGGTCACCCATTCAATACCTGACTCAGCGCAGTGTTGCTTAACTTTCATCCTTCCAACCTCTCTCCCGAACAGAACTGGGCATGTGTATGATGGTCACCCATTCAATACCTGACTCAGCGCAGTGTTGCTTAACTTTCATCCTTCCAACCTCTCTCCCGAACAGAACTGGGCATGTGTATGATGGTCACCCATACAATACCTGACCCAGCGCAGTGTTACTTAACTTTCATCCCTCCAACCTCTCTCCCAAACAGAACTGGTCATGTGTATGATGGTCACCCATCCAATACCTGACTCAGCACAGTGTTGCTTAACTTTCATCCCTCCAGCCTCTCTCCCGAACAGAACTGGTAATGTGTACGATGGTCATCCATCCAATACCTGACCCAGCGCAGTGTTGCTTAACCTCGGTGATCTAACGAGCTTTTCAAACAAAGTTTTATGAAAATGATCCAGAAGGAATTTTAAGTGTCTTTTCTCTGAAAGAAAGACTGTTAAGTTGTTTGTGAGAAGCCGGGAAAAGTTGAGTTTCTTCACCAAAGCAACATTCATCGAGGCTCTGAAAAGCTTCCTTTGTTTCTTCTCTCATATTTCTCCAGAATATAAAATATACGCAGACCAGTTTTTCAAACCTGGACATTGTTTGTTTTCTTCTAAAGTTAAATAACGCTTTTTTTTCTGGGGTAACAAGAAAAATAGTGGCAAGTATTTTAGCAATTTCTCATCCTATCAAACTATTCTGTAAGTAACACGCAATTGTTAATGCAGCTAAGTACTCGCTAAGTACACATAGGAAATGTGAAACTTGTCGCTGAAATCTTCGGCCTTCTGTAAGATTTCAAAGCGACGCTTGTCATCGACGCCTTCACGACGAGGTAATTAGGCGTCGCGACGTCGTGTGATTGATGTGACGTCACAATGGGGGTCAAAACCTTTGCTCCCATACTTCTCCGGTTTCTTATTTAATATTGTTTCGCCCTGGCGTGGGGAGTTGGAAGCTTTGATGAGAAGGTCCTTGGTCCCGTGAGGAGGTCCTTGGTCCCGTGAGGAGGTCCTTGGTCCCGTGAGGAGGTCTTTGGTCCCGTGAGGAGGTCCTTGGTCCCGTGAGGAGGTCCTTGGTCCCGTGAGGAGGTCCTTGGTCCCGTGAGGAGGTCCTTGGTCCCGTGAGGAGGTCCTTGGTCCCGTGAGGAGGTCCTTGGTCCCGTGAGGAGGTCTTTGGTCCCGTGAGGAGGTCCTTGGTTCCATCAGGAAGTCCTATACCAATTTCCAAAGACCAATTTCCATATACCAATTTCCATATACCAATTTCCAAAGACCAATTTCCATATACCAATTTCCATGTACCAATTTCCATATAACAAATTTCCATATACCAATTTCCATATACCTATTCCCATGTTCCAATTTCCATATACCAATTTCCATACACCAATTTCCAAATACCAATTTCCATGTACCAATTTCCAAATACCAATTTCCATACACCAATTCCCATATACCAATTCCCATGTACCAATTTCCATATACCAATTTCCAATTTCCAAATACCAATTTCCAAATACCAATTTCCATGTATCAATTTCCAAATACCAATTTCTATATACCAATTCCCATATACCAATTCCCATATACCAATTTCCACATACCAATTTCCAAATACCAATTTCCAAATACCAATTTCCATAAACCAATTCCCATATTTACCGACATAAGGAACCACAGCTTAAAATGGCCGACCACGGCCTCCTAGCTTCACTAACCTACGCTAGATCTCGATTTACCATCATGCAAATACCAATTTCTCTATGTGCATTTTTAAAACAAATATATTCATTTCCCAATTCCAATTTAAATTTACTCCAAGCCATCTCGGCCCTCTAAGAAACTCCCACACAAAGCCCACTGAAATTGCAGATGATCAGAGTCGTTAAACTCGACAAAATTGATTTCAGCCCAAAAAAAAAAAAAACTCTTCTGTTCGACGACGGTTATTTTTTTTTTTCCTGTGTTCATGAATCTCGGCTGCTGTCAGATTCGATGAGAAATATGAATACCCGATGAGCGAGAGAGAGATGGAGCGAGGCGGGTGCACGTGGGTGGAAGAGAGATGGAGCGAGGCGGGTGCACGTGGGTGGAAGAGAGATGGAGAGAGAGAGAAGACCAAGTCACGTGATATCGGCGAGATAATTGCACGTGTCATTGTGCCCTGGGACACGGACGACGAACAAGCTTGTGACTAGACTGCTGGTTGGTACACAAACAAAATGGCTGAATATCATTTTAAAATGGTTGCTAATAACAATTTACATTGGTTTTTTTCTATTTTTTAAATTGATTGATTATCGTTTGTCAATCACAATAAGAATCTTATCTTGCTGATCTTTTGAAATGCTTCTCAGACATTTTCATAACTATCCTCGTAAATAAAGTGATTTTTTTTAAGTACCCGTCGTTTGTAGACCAAACCTACTAAGTTTTTAATTATTAACAACACTATAACCGTCTCAAAAATTGATGCCCAAACGCGGACTCGAACCCCGATCTCCATCTAACCAATTGAGCTACTTGGACACTGGGTTTTTGAGACGATTTTAGTGTATTTGATGAGAATGACGTGTGAATGAGAATGAGAATGAGTGGTCCAAGTAGCTCAATTGGCTAGAGTAACATCAGCGACAGGTGGAGATCGGGATTCGAGTCCCCGTTTGGGCATTCATTATTAAGACGGTTATCGTGTTCATTATAATAAAATATCCAGCGCATTTCAAGCGTTTGCAATTTGAATAAGATTTCAACAAAACCTAATAGGTATATCCTGCTTTTTCAAAGTTAATTATTCGTAGCTTAAGTTTCTACACGTGAGATTACGCCATCTTGATTACCACGGTTATTTCTTTAACTTGAAAATGGCTGCCGATCAGCACGAACAGTCTAGATTATAAAACAAACGACCGAACCTCGCTGCTAACAATCGATTCGCGTTTCAACTCCCGCAGCTCGGACGATTCTAGAAGGCAGTGGGATTATCGTACGGAAAAATGACGCGATTTATCAACTTCCCACCGCCGCTTAGAAACTAATAAGCACGATCTCTATGGCTGTGACCACGAATCGTAAGGCCAATAAATCCAGAAGGCGGCGGTGGACACGAGATCAGTGAGCGCGATCGGTCGCTCGGCGCTCGGGAAATGAGTTGTTGATGGAAAAATAAAAGCTTTTCCCGAGATTAGATTTATGTGAAAGTGTTGATAGTGAAGTGGAGGGGTGGGTAGGGTGGGTAGGGTGGGGGGAGTGATTTTTATTATGTCCTGAGCTTGGTAGTCTCCGTAATAGTCTATTTTCTGTTTCCGGTCGAATAGGCTTTTGCTTTTGCTTTTTATTTTGGGGGAGGGGGGGGGGGGGGGGAGGGGGGTTGGACGTGTCGCCGAAAAGTTTCGACGATATCTGAGGCAGGCTGAGAAACTTGACAATAAAGTGGGTGGTGATCGATTCATGCAAGCTATAGCTCGTTTCAAGAGCGACACGTGGAATATGTATTGACAGATGACCTTGTGTTTGTGGCGAAATTGGGACATTTTACGGCGAGAGGAGATGGTTTTGGGGAAAAAAGAAAGCGAATTAATTTCTGAGTTGATCCTCTGAGAAAAAAATTAGTGATTCTGTGAAATATGTTGGTCTAGCAGATCAAGTCTTGGCCATATCGGTACCGTAACGGGTCATTTGTGCATCACGGCAAGTGAGCCATGCCCTATTGTCCTAACTTTGCCCTGTTGGCCTAACTTTTCGCTATTGTCCCAACTTTGCCATTTAGCTCTGACGTTCCCCTGTTGCCATGGAAAGAAATATACTGCAAAATTGAAACTAGATTCGCTTCCACAATTCGGGAAGAACCGTGCGAATTGTACCAATATCAGATCGGTCGTTCGGCTGGAAAATTCGTCATAAAACATTCGAGTGAATTTGTCAGGGAATTCAAATGGCAGACTTCTCACGCTGTCGATTGCTGATATTTCTTAGATATATCTTCTGCACCTTCGCTATAAACCCGATCAACAAGCTTCATCCAAAAAAACATTTCGCTGGTCCATGCGATGCGGTGGATGAAGAGGGGGGGGGGGGGGGGATTTAAGGGGGATCGGCCTCTGGTTCGCTGATTGCGTATTGATTCATCATCATGGACACCAACACCCTTGTTGACCGCACGCATCATTACGCAATCGTTAACGCGGTATTATGTCGACGTCGACCGCTGCTCGGGACCATTAAAGTAAGTCTGTGAATGGCAGGTTGATGACTTTCACCTTGTCTTGGACCTAAACCTGTCCAACAGCACCAAGGACCGGCCACCGCTTAGCCTTGTCCCTTTGACACACTGTGTTGGCTGCTCCTGTCCAACAGCACCAAGGACCGGCCACCGCTTAGCCTTGTCCCTTTGACACACTGTGTTGGCTGCTCCTGTCCAACAGCACCAAGGACCGGCCACCGCTTACCCTTGTCCCTTTGACACACTGCGTTGGCTGCTTCTGTCCAACAGCACCAAGGACCGGCCATCGCTTAGCCTTGTCACTTTGACACACTGTGTTGGCTGCTCCTGTCCAACAGCACCAAGGACCGGCCACCGCTTAGCCTTGTCACTTTGACACACTGTGTTGGCTGCTCCTGTCCAACAACACCAAGGACCGGCCACCGCTTAGCCTTGTCCCTTTGACACACTGTGTTGGCTGCTCCTGTCCAACAGCACCAAGGACCGGCCACCGCTTAGCCTTGTCACTTTGACACATTGTGTTGGCTGCTCCTGTCCAACAGCACCAATGACCGGCCACCGCTTAGCCTTGTCCCTTTGACACACTGTGTTGGCTGCTCCTGACCAACAGCACCTGTCCAGATAATTATTAATTATTGCTCGAGTCAACACAAACAGCAATAACGCTACAGTCATCTCAATAGACCGACAGCGAAAGTCAGTGGACATCTTAATCTACTCGCAATGTGGCAAAATCGATTCGCTCCTCTCGTCCTCTAGTAACAAGAGACAGGGTAAAAAAACCCGACTTGTTCCCGGCAGAAGAGTCTGGTCGGGGTGTTGTCTTGGTGGGGGATGGGTAAGGGGGTAGGGGGGTGAGGGGGGGGGGGCGAAGACAAGTGTAATGTCGTCTGATATCGGCGCATGATTGCACGAGCCGTAGCGTCGCGCGGCGTAAATCATAGCGCACCCCTGAAGACGCCGCCTTTGTTGTAGTTGGCCATTCGCTCACCCACGCGTAGTCCCACATATAGGGGGCTGTGAGAAAATAGAAGATAATAGGGAGCACTGTGTGCTTTGGTCTAGGACGAGGTCAGAAATGGCTATTTTTAAAGTGCAGTATGGTTGAGAGTCAGTTTATGGGTTTGCAAGGCGTCCGATAGAATGCGTTGGTCTCCGTTCTCTGTTCATTCTCGCCGGGATCTAGTGAATATGCAACCGGTCGTCGGAATTCATTTTGTTGAGACTTGATTCTATCTCGAGATTTATCTTTTGCGTATACGCAAATAAGTTGCTGAAAAGTTGGGTAACTTACGCTGCAAGGTGTTATGGTGGATGGACGTTAGTGTGTTTAGAGAGGGGAACAAAGGGGGAAGGCGATGAATTAATTTTGACATTTCACGGTCCGCAGGGTCATGAAGTGTTGGAGGGGAAATTCGCGTCCCCTTTTTAAAGCTTGTTTCCGGAAAGTTCCGTGAAAGTGTGGATTTTAAGAAGGCCATGGATGGGTGATCGCGTTCAAAGGCTAAGTGCCCGTATTTATGAGGTACTCTGAATCGTTTAGTTTGATAAAAACATGTGTCTACTTTCCTTCCTTTGTTCAAAGATGATTCTCTTTCTCTGGAGAAAGAAAATAAACAAAGAAAATTAGGAATCAGCAGTAAAAAAAAAAAAAAATCTGAGGCTGGATACCAAAAGGTGTCACTTTAAAAGCCCATGAAACCCGGAAATGGCGTCCGGTCCCAGCTGTTCCCCGCCAAACTACAACGTCGTGCCTAGACTTTGTTTCATAACAGCTTGTTTCGTCAAGGAGGCTGGAGCCTCGTTCTTCTGTTTTGCTGTCTGCTACGGAGAGGACACTCGGTCGAAGTCCCGTGACCACGCGATCGTAGCGCCCAGTGGTGGCGAGAAATTGAAGCTTAAAGTGCAAACTGTGGCATCCTTGACAACCCCGCCACTGACAGCTGTCAATGTCAGCTGTCAATGTCAGATGATATATAAATGTGATCGGATTTAATATTGCTATGTAAAAAAAGTAATGAATTTGCAGAGAAAAGTTTAAGCTCTTAATGGCATTTTTACTCCACTCATCAAAAGTACCAAATAACTATGTTTTTTGAACGAAACGAGAATTCAAATTTTATTTTCTTTGCCCTCATTTGCTGCCAGCAAAACAGAAGAACGAGGTCCCAGCCACCTTGGTCCCCTCCTTTGCTGCCAGCGAAACAGAAGAACGAGGTCCCAGCCACCTTGGTCCCCTCATTTGCTGCCAGCAAAACAGAAGAACGAGGTCCCAGCCACCTTGGTCCCCTCCTTTACTGCCAGCAAAACAGAAGAACGAGGTCCCAGCCACCTTGGTCCCCTCATTTGCTGCCAGCAAAACAGAAGAACGAGGTCCCAGCCACCTTGGTCCCCTCATTTGCTGCCAGCAAAACAGAAGAACGAGGTCCCAGCCACCTTGGTCCCCAGCTTTGCTGCCAGCAAAACAGAAGAACGAGGTCCAGCCACCTTGGTCCCCTCCTTTACTGGCAGCAAAACAGAAGAACGAGGTCCCAGCCACCTTGGTTTCCTCCTTTGCTGCCAGCAAAACAGAAGAACGAGGTCCCAGCCACCTTGGTCCCCTCCTTTGCTGCCAGCAAAACAGAAGAACGAGGTCCCAGCCACCTTGGTCCCCTCCTTTGCTGCCAGCAAAACAGAAGAACGAGGTCCCAGCCACCTTGGTTTCCTCCTTTGCTGCCAGCAAAACAGAAGAACGAGGTCCAGCCACCTTGGTCCCCTCCTTTACTGCCAGCAAAACAGAAGAACGAGGTCCAGCCACCTTGGTCCCCAGCTTTGCTGCCAGCAAAACAGAAGAACGAGGTCCAGCCACCTTGGTCCTCAGGCTCAACTACAATTAAGTCTTTTTGCCGGCCGAAGATCGTGCAAAGACTTCCAAAAAGCGTCACTTTTTCGCTCGGGTAAATGATACTGAAATTCAATAATTTAATTACGTGATGGTCGGCGTTACGCTGGCTGGGTAACAAGTTGTAGCTCGCAGGGGTCATTCTAGTCTTTGATGACCAAGCAAGGCAGAGACGGGGGAAATATTGTAAAGAATCTTTAGTGGTGCAAAGCTTGTTATCTAGTAGTGTCATCTTGAGTTGGAAAGCTTTTATTAAGATTTCACAGCATAAAACGCATCCAACGTCAAATTGGAGTTACTCGAGATTGACAGGTTGTGACGTGATATAGCGTCACTAGAATCAGAGTGACTGTGAGTATTCACAGCCTCTTGGTTCTACTCCTTGGAGATCCGTCATTCTCATCAAAT
The DNA here is from genome assembly GCA_947568835.1 of Protonemura montana. Taxonomy (NCBI): domain Eukaryota; kingdom Metazoa; phylum Arthropoda; class Insecta; order Plecoptera; family Nemouridae; genus Protonemura; species Protonemura montana. Next base: position 3,209,774 of record OX387610.1, read on the forward strand.
ACACTAAAATCCTGTCAACAAATTATGTGTCCAAGTAGCTCAATTGGTTAGAGCAACACCCGCGACAGGTGGAGATCGGGGTCCAAGTAGCTCAATTGGTTAGAGCAACACCCGCGACAGGTGGAGATCGGGGTCCAAGTAGCTCAATTGGTTGGAGCAACACCCGCGACAGGTGGAGATCGGGGTTCAAGTAGCTCAATTGGTTAGAGCAACACCCGCGACAGGTGGAGATCGGGGTCCAAGTAGCTCAATTGGTTGGAGCAACACCCGCGACAGGTGGCGATCGGGGTCCAAGTAGCTCAATTGGTTAAAGCAACACCCGCGACAGGTGGAGATCGGGGTCAAAGTAGCTCAATTGGTTAGAGCAACACCCGCGACAGGTGGAGATCGGGGTCCAAGTAGCTCAATGGTTTAGAGCAACACCCGCGACAGGTGCAGATCGGGGTTCAAGTCTCCGTTTGGACAACAATTTTTGAGCGGTTATTACTGTTCCTAATAATTAAATACCCCGCGCATTGCAAGCGTTTGCAATTTATAAAAGATTTTACAAGAAATCTAGTAACGCAATCAATTATACAATAAAAACGACATAAAAGTAGGTCCAAGCACATGTTTTCGTTAGATTTTTTCTAGTATCCATTCGATTTCCCAATCCGTATTCTCATTGCAAACAAACTTGACCCAGGTTTATCAACAACAACATGAACGTTAGACATTGACACCCAACCGCTCTGTTATTCTTCTCATTGCAATGCCCAGCAATCTGATCCGACCAGGATCACATCACATCACTTCTACCTCCAGCAAGATAAACCAGCAGGACAATTCACACGCTGTGTTAGCCCAATCTTACATCCTTACATCCTTACATCCTTATATTCTTATATAAGGTACTGTGCTAATTTTATTGCCCAGTAATCAGATATCCAAGCCTTGTGGCGACCACGCCGAGCCACTGAGAGCGTTCATGCAACGGCTGCACCCGATGGTCAACCCTCCCCTCGGGGCAATCCGGTGTGATCTTATCTTCCAGTATCAACTCCCCTTCAAGACGCTGGACCACAGCATCTCGGAGCTCCCTGGCGGCAGAATCGGCCGGGCCAAGCGCTAAACATGTTTTATAGCCTCGTGATTTTCACAGCTCGCTTCTCGGCGTCCCTCGGGGCCCGACGGCGTCGGCGTCGGCGTCGGTCGAGAGTGAGCCATCAGTGGCGTCGATGTCGTGGGACGTTTTTGATTTGGATGGTGGACAGATTTTTCACAGACTCGTTTCTGTTTTGAGAAACACATTTTCAACAATTCGGGTTTTCCGGTTCCAAAGCTGAGTTGTCTTGAAGAAATATCATTGCGAAATGCAGCGAGAACATCTGAAAGTTGTGTATTGATGACAGCGTTATCAGTAAGAAACGTTTATTAATTAGTGGTGTTTAACGACGCACTGTTTTGACATCTAGCCATGTGGAATTGGCATAATAGTGTGGGAGAACGAGAAGACCCAAAGTCACCTAGAAGGGAGGAGAGGAAACCCGGTGACGGCACGTAGCCTACTCCTGTCGAATACCAAGGGGACCACCGGCTTCACGTCCCTTCCGAAGGACGGTACAACGCGAACAACAGGATTCCTCCACAAATCCATGCTATCGAGAGGTTGATAAACAAGGCGAGTGAAGTTGCTGTACTAACTTTCATCCCTCCAACCTCTCTCCCAACCGAACAGAATTAGTCATGTGTAGGATGATCACCCATCCAATACCTGACTCAGTGCAGTGTTGCTCAACTTTCACCCCTGCAACCTCTCTTCCGAAGAGAACTGGTCATGTGTACGATGGTCACCCATACAATACCTGACTCAGCACAGTGTTGCTTAACTTTCATCCCTCCAACCTCTCTCCCGAACAGAACTGGTCATGTGTATGATGGTCATCCATACAATACCTGACTCAGCACAGTGTTGCTTAACTTCGGTGATCTTACGAGGACCTGTATATTTTTCCCTGAACACAACAAAATCAATATCAGCTGTACACGGTGCTCGTGAACCTGGAAGCAACACCAAGAACGGACCTCACAGTGCGCCACTGGTTGACAAACAGTTTGTTCGGGGGGGAAAACTCCCCCTTCTGGCACAGGGTGGGATCGCGAAGCGATTATTCTGCAAGATTTCACCGCTGCCAGACTCCGCGTCCACGGACTCCAGTTCGATGCCCAGTTCATTTTTCTCCCCCTTTTCTCCCCTCTTGGGCCCATCACGGCCCCGCCAAACCCCACCGGGCAATTAATGGCGGGGATTTTTACAGTCGACATTGACAAACGGCGAGCGGCTCTTGTTTCCCGGGGACCCAAAGCAGTCGAAATTTTGGCTGATCACGACTTTCCTGGACGCGGTCAAAACTTTCTTGTCACATTCAAGGACGTCGCTTCTCCGACAAAATATTAAGGGAACTTAAGACATAATTCAGTTGAGGATCAAGCCTCCTTATTACGGTTAGGTGGAATGTTTCGTGCTTATCTCTTCTAATCTAACACAATGAAATCCAGCCCATTATTGTTGAATTTGCTCTGCGGGTTCCGTTTAGGGGTTGCTACGCATAGGAGCCGGGTTTGATCTGCGGGTTGCGTTTAGGGGTTGCTACGTGGATGAGCCGGGTTTGCTCTGCGGGTTGCGTCTAGGAGTTGCTACGTGGATGAGCCGGGTTTGCTCTGCGGGTTGCGTCTAGGCGTTGCTTTGTGGAGGAGCCGGGTTTGATCTGCGGGTTGCGTCTAGGCGTTGCTTTGTGGAGGAGCCGGGTTTGCTGTGCGGGTTGCGTCTAGGGGTTTCTAGACAACCGAAACTGAATGTGTGTATTCCCTGTTGAGATCGTTTGGCTGAAGAACAAGTTTTCTTGTGTTCGGTTGGCAATGTGTTCGCGATATTTGTCGGTTTCATTTTATATTGAAAATACAAAATATTTCAGTTCATTGAGTTATTGACTTAAATATTTTAGCTTTGGAAGCATTTAGGATAGATGTTGTTATCGGAGAAATGTCACAACATCTATCACTCTTGATGAAGTGACAGGCAGAAGTGGTAAAGCGCTGGGAAAATTAGTTGTCTATTTGTTAAAAAATAAAATTATATTTTTTACACTTTTATTTTGCTAGTAATTTTGAAAATATTCGTGAGAAAAAACAGGTTTTAATTTCCATTTGAAACGTTGCTTGTAGCTCATCGCTGCGCCAAAACTACTCGCCCTTGTCACAACATTTTCCATTTAAACACAACTCCATTTGCAGTGTTACCAACACAAGGCCCAATGACCTCTAGAAATGGTACGAATTACCGGTCCACGGTGCCAAGGGACCGGGACACACCCTGTACACTCTGCAGATTATCTGTAAGACAATCTCTCTGTCAATCTCATTACACGAAGCTTGGGGGAGTGGCATTCACCGGGGCTTACCTGGATGGAGGTCCAGTTCAGCCCCGGAGGGTTGTAATCGAGGTGATATGAACATCATGCTATGCGGTAACCACGTGGTGGAAACACCATGGCATCGCCAGTGGCGTTATGGCGTTACAGTGGCGTTAACCTTTACTTGCCACTGCCTGGTGGATTCTGAAGTCACTAACTATATGTTGGTAACTTTTGAATGCAAATCAAGCTAGTCTTCACCGGGGAGTTTGAAAATTAACCAGGAAATTATGAAGGAATTATGTAGCGTTTTAATTCTTTGTGAATTGATCAGTTTATTTGCGTGAAACTAAATCTATTGAAAAATAAGAACTTGAATACAAAACTAAAAGTCCTAATGGCTTCTGCTAAATACCTACCGTACACTAGCGGATTCTAGCAATGGCTGCCAAAAAGCGGTTTGCAAGCTTGGTTTCCTGCCTAAACCTGATAAAAGTTAAAAGTAATCCAAAATATATTAATTTTAACTTTGGTTGATGAATATTTATTGTTTTTTATTCAATATTTATTTTTACTGAAATTATTAAATGTTTCAACCAAATCAAATCCAAGCAAGCAGGGTTTTCAAGCGTTTAAAAGGCACCTTTAAGTGTTTTTTTGGCGAAAAGAGGCGTTTGGAATCGTTTATAAGCGTTAAAAAAGGTGTTCTTCAGCGTTTTTGGCCTTAAAATTGTGTTTATAGGCGTTTTCAAGCATTTTTTTGGGCACTTTAGTTTTTGTGAAATAACCATCAGATTTAAATATTTCATGAAGTGACTACAGGCATTGCAGTCGTACCAGTGTGTCAATTTAGCCGAGTGTCTACTCCAGGCCAGACGAAGGCTTTCTAATTACCTCGAGAGGTTCCACTTTGCAACTCTAGCACATTTGTGACCGCCTCCAGGCCAGTGGCGTGGGAGGAAACGAGGCCAAAATGTGCGTGTTATTAGGTTGAAACGTGCGTGCATACCACACGCACTGCCATTTTGATGAGTCCGACATCGCTAATTACCGTTTGCAGCCACCAGGTTTATGGGTGTCATGCGAATGGAAAAAAAAAATTAACTTTTGAATTATTATGAAGTTAATTATTACGGTAATGTGGCAAGTGGCGATGAACTGAAATGATCCAACGCATAATTAGACTGTATTCGTGGGAAAACACAATTAGAACAATTTTATTGCCCACACATTTCGGTAAATTCTCGCGTAATCGAGTGAAAAAACAGAACAATACAGATAATAAAAAAAAACTGCAATTTTTGTAAAACAGTCGTTTTACTGGCTAATTTTTTAGATCTAAAATAACCGCTGAGAGATATATTTTGAGATAAATACATAATCACAATAATCTCATTCTAGATAGTTTTTAGACTCATGTCTACTTTATCTAAACTTAGCACTAGTTTTAGCAAAAACTATTTCAACTGGGTTTTGAATGCTAAGTGAAGAACAACTGAATTTCCCAACGTTTCGTAACTTGTACCTGTTACTTTATCAAGAGTTAAAGCAGTCCTGACAATTTTCCGATAACAAAAGAACCACACGAAATTATAACAATTACCAAGTTCAAGCTTCCTAAATGCATCTAAATAAAATAATCAGGGTCAATAACTAAAAAACTAATGTATTTTGTATTTTCTGAAATAAAATCCCGAACAAATTGACGGTTTTTTACTAACTAATTATGTGTGTGGAAAAAACTCCAATTTTTCGAGGTTGTCCTAACGTTATGTGATCATTCATTACGTTTAGTTCTTAATCTACTCGTCCAAATATTTTCTTCTGGATCCTTTGTGCTGACTTCTTCTGTCTCCTCACTGATATTCTCTATTCCAATTTTCTTTTGTAAAATTGTTCTCCAAGCTCTATCTAGTTGAAAACTATCATCTCTATCGAAGTTATTGGGCTGTATTTTTAATTCCTTTAGCTTCTCTGACTTTTCTGGTGAATTTCCTATCATCTCGACATAAAATCCTCACCTTGTCTATTTCAATGTGGTGTTGAAACTCAATCCCGTGTTCTGCAAAAGCTGCTTTATTTAAGTGTCTTTGTTTTTCCCCAACAATGCAAGATTGTTTTGCTAATCTTATGTGTCTTTCATGTTCCATGACTCTTGTGCTAATTTTCCTACCTGTTTCTCCTATGTAAACTTTTCCACACTCACAACTTACCTCATAGACGTCTTTGCATTCTAATGGAACCTGATGCTTCACTGGTCTTACCATTGTACTTATTTTTCTATCTGCCCTAAATTCTGTAAAAATCTGGTTTTTCGACAGTACTTTTTGAATCTTCTCTCCTATCTTAGGTACATATGATAAAACTGCTATGGGTTTGATTTCATCTAAACTGCTTTCACTAATTCCCTATTCAATTTATTCAGAGTATACTTCCAACCTAAAAAAAAAAAACAGTTAAAAAAAACTCTGGAATAATTGGAAAGGTTAAAAATGTCCAGGATCACTATTTTGGTAACAACTAGCGAAATAAACCTGCCCAAAGACACTTGCTTTATAAGTAATTGTAAGTAATTACATTTCCAGGAATTTAATGCCGTACTTTTTGTCTGCTATCATCAAGTTAACCTCGTGTCCGTTTGAACTTTTCCGTGTAGTTCAATTACTCTCTTTACAACTTAGAGATAATTGCTTTCATTTTTTGTTTTACTGCGTCAAGCAAAATTTTCCAGCTAAAATATCTGAGGTAAAAATAATAATTTCCGTGTATACACTTAAATCGTCTCTAAAAGCCAGTGTCGAAGTAGCTCAATTAGTTAGAGCAACACCCGCGACAGGTGGAGATTGGGTTTGAGTCCCCGTTCGGACATGAATTTTTGAGACAGTTGTAGTGTTAATAATAATAAAATAATGATGATATTTGATTTGTTTCAGGTAAGCGGTGGCTTTGAATCATCGACCTTGGTAAAGCAGAGGATCAGGTAACCCGTGCATGTTTAGCATTAGGCTTATTTATTTTATTAATGTAATGGTAGCAGTGTTTGGGATAAAAGTTGCCGCCAGGAGCGCTCATTTGGAGTTTCACTTCTAAACCCGAACCAATACTTGAAAGGAAAGATAGAATTGTACGAGTAATGAGTAGATATTCCCACCAGGAGCGCTTCGGTCAGCGTATTGTTCTGTTATTGGCGAAGTTAAACATCCGTACCCTCGCCGGGAGCCGAACTCACATCCTCTCAACGCGAGCACCAGCTAGATAAACGCCCCGCGCGGCGATATCAATAACAATGAACTGACCATCAAGAAAAAGAGAGGGGGGGCAGGCAAAATATCTCCCCTCGTGAGTAAATACCAACATCGACGTGCGTCCACTGCAATTAGAGCGGCTCTTAATAGCGCTACCAAGAGGTGAGCGCACCGCTCTGGGCGCTTGTGAGCGGGAATGTGGGGCGGGCACGGCCCGACAGAAATATTCGCCACGGTTTAATGAGAGATCAGCGCCAATAGAGAGTTATGTACGGGTGCTGGAGTGGCTATCTACATATTTGCTGGTGTTGAAGCCAGGGAGATTGTTCGGAATGGTGTATTTGTGAAAGTTAGCTGGTTAAGAAGAAAGGTTATTGAAAATATTTAACAAAAGGTAGCTAAATTGGACCACGCGGTAAAAGAAAGCGGTTAAAAACGGTACGATTTTCATGATAAATTTTACTTTTAAAATTGCGAAGAAAAATGCGACGTCGTTTTATGATTTTATGTTTGGCCAACTTATTTTTTTAGCTGTAAACACCAAACGTTCGGTCAGCTGGATTCACTCAAAGGACAGAATTTCCTTCCAAAGTTAAAGTGCACTTTTCAAACTTTATTTCTTGTCGTTTGCTAACCTACAGAAGTTGGCCAAAATAACACTAATAACCTCTCAAAAATTGATGCCCAGATGGAGACTCGAACCCCGATCTCCACCTGTCACGGGTGTTGCTCTAACTAATTGAGCTACTTGGACCCCGATCTCCACTTGTCGCGGGTGTTGCTCTAGCCAATTGAGCTACTTGGACCCCGATCTCCACCTGTCACGGGTGTTGCTCTAACCAATTGAGCTACTTGAACCCCGATCTTCACCTGTCGCGAGTGTTGCTCTAGCCAATTGAGCTACTTGGACCCCGATCTCCACTTGTCGCGAGTGTTGCTCTAGCCAATTGAGCTACTTGGACCCCGATCTCCACCTGTCGCGGGTGTTGCTCTAACCAATTGAGCTACTTGGACCCCGATCTCCACCTGTCGCGAGTGTTGCTCTAGCCAATTGAGCTACTTGGACACATCACTTTTGAGAGGATTTTAGTGCTCCTAACAATAAAGTACACCACGCATTAAACAAGGTTGCTATTTAAATCAGATCTCAAAAATCTTCCAACAGTTTTTCCATTCCATTGTTTCTTTTCATCAATATGGTGTCCACGACATGGCTTCTCCCACCCGAACCATGGCTCTCTTCTGCCGGCCAAACCAAGCTGATCGTTTCACGGCACATTCCATCGGACCCCTAGTCTCCGATCGGCATTTTGTGTTGCATTCCCGGACATTCCCGGACATTCCCGGACGTACGGTGGAAGAGTCCTGCTCATTATCATATGAAAGGCTAGCAAGTTAAGGATGGAAACAAAATCGTGACTCTTTTACTTTGCCAGGTTAGGTTGGGTATTTTCACAATAACAATAAATTTTTCATAAATAATTTCATAACACCTTGATTTAAAACTAAACTATGAAGCGGATTGTGATAGTTTTTAGACTCATGTCTACTTGATGTAAACTTAGCACTAGTTTAGACAAAAACTATTTCAACTGGGTCTTGAATGCAAAGTGAAGAACAACTAAATTTCCCAACGTTTCGTTACTTGTACCTGTTACTTTATCAAGGGTCAAAGCAGTCCTGACAAATTAAATCTCCATAAAATTTTGACCAACATTCACTGGCTTTAGTTCCAAATGAGATGTGATTAAGTTATTGACCCTGATTATTTTATTTAGATGCATTTAGGAAGCTTGAACTTGGTAATTTTTATAATTTTTTGTGGTTCTTTTGTTATTGGAAAATTGTCAGGACTGCTCTTACCCTTGATAAAGTAACGGGTACAAGTTACGAAACGTTGGGAAATTTAGTTGTTCTTTACTTAGCATTCAAAACCCAGTTGAAATAGTTTTTGTTCAAAGCGATTACAAAAACTTAACAGATTACCGAAATTTCACCCAAAATCGTCACAGCCTCCGGTACAAAGCGAACAAAATATAAAATTAAATCTTCGCTACGCTCATCCACAGAATTACTTACAGATGTTTCTAATTACTACGGTGTTACCGCCGAACGGTTTGTCGTGTTGGAAACACTGGTCCTCGTGAGATCACCGAAGTTAAGCAACACTGCGCTGAGTCAGGTATTGGATGGGTAATCATCATACATATGACCAGTTCTGTTCGGGAGAGAGGTTGGAGGGATGAAAGTTAAGCAACACTGCGCTGAGTCAGGTATTGGATGGGTGACCATCATACACATGACCAGTTCTGTTCGGGAGAGAGGCTGGAGGGATGAAAGTTAGTACAGCAACTTCTCTCGCCTTGCTTATCAACCTCTCGACAGCATGGATTTGTGGAGGAATCCTGTTGTTCGCGTTGTACCGTCCTTCGGAAGGGACGTTAAGCCGGTGGTCCCCTTGGTGCTTTTCGACAGGAGTAGACTACGTGCCGGTACCTTTTTCCCCTCCTCCCTTCTAGTCTAGGTAAGGTTCATCATCATCCTCATCATCATCATCCACTCATTCACCGACGCCATTAAACCAGTGCCGCATGGCCAGATGTCAAAACAGTGCGTCGTGAAACACCACAAATAAATAAATAAATAAAATACGGTGGTACCAGCAGATCTTTGCAGCAGATGTACCGGCACTAGGTTCGATGCTACGGTGAAGTACATTCAGGTAAAGCCGATCAGTAATTGGGGAACGTTGCGTACAAATGACACATTCCCGGTATAAATAGGCCGTGGGTTCGGTGCCCGGTCGCTGGCACGTCGGCACGCAGCAGACATTCGGCCAGTGCGTGACGTGCGTGGATTTATACGTATTTGTTGACCTTATAGTGCGTATGCCGCCGTCTTTACAGCATTGCCGCTGGGCAAGATTTACGAGGGTAGCGAGATGTTCGGTTAAGTGCATTCAAGGGTCGAGAGTGTATTGTTGCTTGGTTGGGTCTCGGCGCTGTGTCGTGATTGCGGTCGGTTTTGTATTTATGTGGGTGCCCATCACCCATTACAAAAATTAAAAATCAAATACATTTAAATTTGTAGAAGAACCAGAGTAGAGAACCAGAATAAACTGATCGTTTATTTTTTAATTAATATGTAGGTAATAGGTAGCCAAGTCAGTATGTATTCAATGTTTTTAAATGTATTTTTCAATGTATTTATATGTAAGTCAATGTATTCAGGAAGTCTAGGAAGTCAAGTCAGAAGAGCTTTCATTCTTGAGGCAAATGCTCTACTTTTTTCATTATTAACGACACTATAACCGTCTCAAAATTAATGTCCAAACGGGGACTCGAACCCCGATTTCCACCTATCGCGGGTGTTGCTCTGAACCATTGAGCTACTTGGACACTGGCTTTTTGAGACGATTTTAGTGTATTTGAAGATTAAAAAAAAAAATACTCCTCGCATTGCAAGCGTTTGCAATTTAAATCAGATTTCATCTAAATGCTGTACCACTTTGAATCTCCGTTCAATACACATTTTGGAAAAATCATTTTTGGAAAAAATCTCTGGCCTGTTTTACCGTTGAATTCATCTAAAATCTGGGTGAACTGTTAAACCCCTGATTTTTATTTTTAGTTCTTAACATCGATGTTAAACAGTGAAGGTGCCGTGCCTGCTCTGCGGGTTGCATTTAGGGACACACATGACCTTTTATTTGAATTTTCTCTCCAGGCGACAGACAATTCCAAACAGTGTTTGTTTGGAAATCACAATTCATTATTATTTGTCTTGAAAATCTTGCAAATCACAAAAATAAAGCGTGAAAATAATTTTAAGACACATTTTTTTTAGCTCTCAATTTAAAAAAAATTTAAATGTTGCATAAATTGTTTCGCAAAGCTCATCAACTAGTAGCGAAGATAATTACATGTCAAAAAACGTCGGGAAAACACTCGGGAAATCAATAATTCGATTCCTGCCATGGAAATCACTGTTTGTCCAAATAGCTCTTCTCGCTATGCGACCGAATAGAGCTACTTCTTCTCGACCCCGACTGTACCTCGCCATTCATTGCCAAAGGGCGTCTGCCTTTTCCGTGTCCACCGCCGCCGCCGCCGCCGCCGCCGCCGCCGCCGCCGCCGCCGCCGCCGCCGCCGCCGCCGCCGCCGCCGCCGCCGCCGCCGCCGCCGCCGCCGCCGCCGCCGCCGCCGCCGCCGCCGCCGCCGCCGTCGTGGAAAGCCTCGGAAAATCCGGGAAAACTCGGACCGGCTTTACCGAGGCGATACCGCGCCCGAGGGATGAACGGCGGTCGCGAGCTGGCGGTGGTGTTCTAAAACAAAATGGGGGAATCGTGTTGTGCCGTTCTAAGCTTGAGTACTGTTATTTAGTAATTAAACTTTCATCTATCTGAAGCTTGTTTTTTATAATGGCGAAATGGCGAAATTTTTTGTGTTTAACTTAAATCGGCTGACTTTGCTTTTGCTTTTGTGAGTGATAGTTTTTAGACTCATGTCTACTTGATTTAGTCTTAGCACTAGTTTTAACAAAAACTATTTCAACTGGATTTTGAATGCTAAGTGAAGAACAACTTAATTTCCCAACGTTTCGTAACTTGTACCTGTTACTTTATCAAGGGTAAAAGCAGTCCTGACAATTTTCCGATAACAAAAGAACCACATAAAATTATAACAATTACCAAGTTCAAGCTTCCTAAACGCATCTAAATAAAATAATCAGGGTCAATAACTTAAAAACTAATGTATTATGTATTTTCTGAAATAAAATCCCGAACACATTGGCGTTTTTTAACTAACTAATTATGTGTAAGGAAAAAATATTTCCAGTTCAAATAGTTTTTCTTAAAACTTGTGCTAAGAATAAATCAAGTAGACATGAGTCTAAAAACCATCATAATTTTGAATTTTATTTGATAAATATTATCGTTTCGACGTACAGGCTAGAAAGTGTAAGAATATTGCACGTTTTAATAACTCCCCGGCAGCTATAGCGCTTCTGCGTTTCAGCTTGGGCTAGCAGAACATTCTCTGCCAAATCTCTCAAAATATCGGCAAAACGGGGAAAATCAATTTTTGCCTAAAACCTCACTTAAACGCCGATTAAGCAAGATTTAAACGGCGTTTGTGAAATCGGTCCTGAGGGGTACAACTAAAAAAAAAAGGAAAAAAGGCCGAAATTAAAAACGCACATTTAAAAAGCAACTCAGATTTTGTTCCCGAATCCTTTGTTTCAAAACGCAGGACACGCCCGAGATTGCTGACCGCTAAGAGGTGCTTGTGTCTAAACCGACCAACAATGAGGAGCCCTCTTAGCTCTCTCCGGGGTCAACTTGGCGTTCACCTGCATTACAACAACTCGTGCCAGTGATTAGCGGTGGGACCAGACACAAGGGGGACATAAGTGGGAACATGTTTGCCGGGCGGCGATGACAACAAAGGGACGCGTTTTTGTGCGATTAGTGAGACCGGGAAAGTGGTCCACTTTCTGTGTGGTGATTATCATATGCACTGGACAATAGTTCTGTGTTTTTAAAACGTTTAACAAAGGAAATATTCTCACAGAATATGTTAAGCTTCAAAAGTTGGAAGATTTTGAAATTGTCTTTAGTCTGGTTTTACCAAAATGTTCAACTATAAGTTGGATTTCTAGCTCACAGAAACATCTGAATTTCACTGCATGTGATTGGAAGTCGTCATGGCAACAGTTTCAACAAAATGTTCAACTATAAGTTGGATTTCTAGCTCACAGAAACATCTGAATTTCACTGCATCTGATTGGAAGTCGTCATGGCAACAGTTTCAACAAAATGTTCAACTATAAGTTGGATCTCTAGCTCACAGAAACATCTGAATTTCACTGCATGTGATTGGAAGTCGTCATGGCAACAGTTTCAACAAAATGTTCAACCATAAGTTGGATCTCTAGCTCACAGAAACATCTGAATTTCACTGCATGTGATTGGAAGTCGTCATGGCAACAGTTTCAACAAAATGTTCAACCATAAGTTGGATCTCTAGCTCACAGAAACATCTGAATTTCACTGCATGTGATTGGAAGTCGTCATGGCAACAGTTTCAACAAAATGTTCAACCATAAGTTGGATCTCTAGCTCACAGAAACATCTGAATTTCACTGCATGTGATTGGAAGTCGTCATGGCAACAGTTTCAACAAAATGTTCAACTAGGAGGCGAGATTTTAGAAAAAACCGAAAAGGAAATTCACTGACAGCGTTTTAATAAATGACAATCACAACCAGTTTAATATCTAGGAGGCTGTGCACAAAAAACAGATTGAAACATTTTTTGTTTCAGATTTTCTTCGAACAGTTCTTGGTCATTTTTTCATTTTTTTTTCTCCTTCAACCACAGAGCTGCAATATTGCCGGTATCACGCCCACTGTGAGCTGCACCACAATGCCAACTTGATTTTTGAAGAATAACAAAATATTTGGACTGGTTTCTTTTGCTTGTACCCCAGCTGTCGTTAAAACACATTTCAATTCATTTTTGTTTTGAGTTCCCAGCCAAAGGGAACTGAAAACTATTCTGTTGTCTGAAAAACAACAAAACATTCCCATCACAAGATGGCGGTTTCAAAACAGCACAAACAAACTACCAACCTAATTCAACGCCACGCGCACTACGGGGCATCGAACCCAGATTGCCAATCTAGCCAACCTTGTCAACAGAACGTTTCAGTGACCTGCAAGCTTGGGTTGGTATCCCTGTACGCACCACTATCTAACACACTATCAATTCTTTATGAACGCTCCGACAAACACACATGGGCACAGAGATTCTTCACTCCGGTAAAACAAGTGCTAAATATTTCAGACGCCATTATCATACGAGGCGGATGCCGACATCAGACTTGCAAATGTTCATTTATACTCGCTACGATAGTGGTACGTGCACAGAGCCTACTTGATTCTTGAAACTCGTATCGTTGCCCTGTGATTGGAGCAATGTCCGAATTTCAATTGGGTTGGTGGTGCTAGCCATGATTGGAATCGTATACTCAGGGGATCCGACCTAGAGCGGTCATTTGGCGGTGCTACCATAGTGCTACGACCGGTGGTATTATATAACCCCGACCTAGAGCGGTCATTTGGTGGTGCTACCATGGTGCTACATAATACGACCGGTGGTATTATTAAACCCCGAATTAGAGCGGTCAGTTGGTGGTGCTACCATGGTGCTACATAATATGACCGGTGGTATTATATAACCCCGACCTAGAGCGGTCATTTGGCGGTGCTACTATGGTGCTACATAATACGACCGGTGGTATTATATAACCCAGACCTAGAGCGGTCATTTAGCGGTGCTACCATGGTGCTACATAATGTGACCGGTGGTATTATATAACCCCGACCTAGAGCAGTCATTTGGCAGTGCTACCATGGAGCTACATAATACGACCGGTGGTATTATATAACCCCAACCTAGAGCGGTCATTTGGCGGTGCTACCATAGTTCTACATAATACGACCGGTGGTATTATATAACCCCGGCCTAGAGCGGTCATTTGGCGGTGCTACCATGGTGCTACATAATACGACAGGCGGTATTATATAACCCAGACCTAGAGCGGTCATTTAGCGGTGCTACCGTCATGCTACATAATACGACCGGTGGTATTATATCACCCCGACCTAAAGTGGTCATTTGGCGGTGCTACCATGGTGCTACATAATGCGACCGGTGGTATTATATAACCCCGACCTAGAGCGGTCATTTGGCGGTGCTGCTATGGTGCCACGTAAAACGACCGGTGGTATTATATAACCCTGACCTAGAGCGGTCATTTGGCAGTGCTACCATGGTGCTACATAATACGACCGGTGGTATTATATAACCCTGACCTAGAGTGGTAATTTGGCGGTGCTACCATGGTGCTACATAATATGACGTGTGGTATTATATATAACCCCGACCTAGAGCGGTCATTTGGCGGTGCTACCATGGTACTACATAATACGACAGGTGGTATTATATAACCCAGACCTAGAGCGGTCATTTAGCGGTGCTACCTTTGCGCTACAGAATACGACCAGTAGTATTATATAACCCCGACCTAGAGCGGTCATTTGGCGGTGCTACCATGGTGCTACATAATACGACAGGTGGTATTATATAACCCAGACCTAGAGCGGTCATTTAGCGGTGCTACCATGGTGCTACATAATACGACCGGTGGTATTATATAACCCTGACCTAGAGCGGTCATTTGGCGGTGCTACCATGGTGCTACATAATATGACGTGTGGTATTATATATAACCCCGACCTAGAGCGGTCATTTGGCGGTGCTACCATGGTACTACATAATACGACAGGTGGTATTATATAACCCAGACCTAGAGCGGTCATTTAGCGGTGCTACCTTTGCGCTACAGAATACGACCAGTAGTATTATATAACCCCGACCTAGAGCGGTCATTTGGCGGTGCTACCATGGTGCTACATAATACGACAGGTGGTATTATATAACCCAGACCTAGAGCGGTCATTTAGCGGTGCTACCATGGTGCTACATAATACGACCGGTGGTATTATATAACCCTGACCTAGAGCGGTCATTTGGCGGTGCTACCATGGTGCTACATAATACGACCGGTGGTATTATATAACCCCGACCTAGAGCGGTCATTTGGCGGTGCTACCATGGTGCTACATAATACGACCAGTGGTATTATTAAACCCCGACCTAGAGCGGTCATTTGGCGGTGCTACTATGGTGCCACATAATACGACCGGTGGTATTATATAACCCCGGCCTAGAGCGGTCATTTGGTGGTGCTACCATGGTGCTACATAATACGACCGGTGGTATTATATAACCCCGACCTAGAGATGTGGTGGTGGAAGAGGGGTTGAGGGAAGGGGGGGGGGGGGGTGGGGGTTGATGAGTAGTGTGTAACCTAATCGTGAACCAGAGGGTTTCTGAAGAGCCAGAAGGTATTGGCAGTTGAATTCCGGTCATGGACCAGCCATAGCCTGTCTAGATCAAATAGAAATCTGTTTTAACATATTAGTCATTGGCATTATTTTGTAATTTATTGAAAAAATACCTTGTTGGCTCAAGAGTGCTGAATAATTTTTAAACTTCTTTGAAAGCGCGCGAAAATTGAACCAGATCAAGTAGGTTCTGGTTTAGTGCGCTGAGTGCATACGAGACCAGTGGCGCTGGTGGGAGAATGCCGAACTTTGACGAGTAACGAATCCTCTCCTGCTTATCCAATCTGATATTGTAACCGCGAATGTATCCTGGAGTAGCAGGGAGTAACAGGATAACAGGAATAGTGGATAGGGGAATACTTAATGAGCTGTTTACACTTAATGATATCATAATTAATTACACGTGCACTTAGACAGATTCCAGCCCAGAGCGTGTTCCGGCATTCTCTGTGGCTTTGTTCAGAAATCATCCGACAGAACGCGTTGCTAGCGGAGTAGTCTGACGCACTAGAAAAGTGGTTATCTTTAATGTAAGTACTTGTTTTTATATTCAATATTTTATTTATAACAAATTTCAATTTTCAAGTCTTGAAAAATACTTTTTCAATTGTAGTTTTTTGATTCTGAATTGAAACTTATAATCAGCTGAAACTTCCATGCGGTTCTTCAAGGATGCAATTTATTTATTATACATTCATTTATTTGTGGTGTTTAACGACGCACTGTTTTGACATCTGGCAATGCGGCACTGGTCTAATGGCGTCGGTGAATGAGTTGATGATGAACCTAACCTAGCCTAGAAGGGAGAAGAGGAAACCCGGTGCCAGCACGTAGGCTACTTCTGTCGTAGAGCACCAAGGGGTCCACCGGCTTAATGTCCCTTCCGAAGGACGGTACAACGCGAATAACAGGATTCCTCCACAAATCCATGCTGTCGAGAGGTTGATAAGCAAGGCGGGTGAAGTTGTTGTACTAATTTTCATCCCTCTAACCTCTCTCCCGAACAGAACTGGTCATGTGTATGATGGTCACCCATCTAATACCTGACTCAGTGCAGTGTTGCTTAACTTTCATCCCTCCAACCTCTCTCCCAAACAGAACTGGTCATGTGTATGATGGTCACCCATCCAATACCTGACTCAGCGCAGTGTTGCTTAACTTTCATCTCTCCAACCTCTCTCCCGAACATAACTGGTCCTGTGTATGATGGTAATCGATGGTAACCTGACTCAGCGCAGTGTTGCTTAACTTTCATCCCTCCAACCTCTCTCCTGAACAGAACTGGTCATGTGTATGATGGTCACCCATCCAATACCAGACCCAACGCAGGGTTGGTCATGTGTATGATGGTCACCCATCCAATACCTGACCCAGCGCAGTATCGCTTAACTTTCATCCCTCCAACCTCTCTCCCGAACCAATACCAATACCCGATCAGGGATGCAAGCCGATCTGACTATTTTTCCGTAAACAAAACTTTACTCAACGTATTTCCTCTCTTGTGGCGTACTCTACCGGTGCAGCTTGACCGCACGCCACTGCCTTGTGTATCTGCAGCAGCGCTTCTAATTCAATATTGATGTAACGCAATAGCCTTGTGTCCCCCCCCCCCTCCCCCCCCCCCCCTCCACACCACTCACCCAGTGGTCCCGGGCTCGCATTTAATATCCCTGCTCGATCTCTGTTCACACTCGACGGCGCGATTTGATTGGTCGGACATTCTCGATTAGAAACCGATTGATCGCGTGCCTTTGTTTTCACGATTTCATTGCTCTTCTGATTTACAATTGACGACTGACAGTGTTTTGCTTCCTGGATATCATAAAGGGTTCACTGTGCAGTGGCGTAGTGCAGTGGCGTAGTGCTAGGGGGGGTGGAAACAAAGTGTGTCCATCCAGGGTTATTACCGATTGTAGTTACCAATATACTCTTATCAGAGCAGATTTAACCGATGCCGTTTAAAAAGCTCTTAAACGCCGATTAGGGTGATTTTATCCGGCGCAGTAATTTGCTTTAAAAAAATGATATTTTAATAATTGCAAACCAAGAAACTATGACAACGCACAAAGAACAAAAATAAAATAGTTTTTAACAATGTGTTTGCTTCGAAACGGAATATTTGGTGACTTGGAAATACAAACAAAATATCAATGGGACTTCTTAATTTGGTTCAGCAGTTGTTTTCAAGGCCGTGGAATTTTCTCTGGTTTGAAAAAAGTTTGCGACCCTCAAAAGGGTCTAAAATCTCAACATTTCTGGGAGGCACGGCGATGTTATGACATAGCGATGATCGTTAGCGCTAGTGAGACATACTGTATTGCTAACAACGCCATCTCTCGGATGTGTTCCGAGTTAATTTAACTTGTAGGCGAGGGTTGGGTCGTCTCACGTCGGGGCTCACATATTGCCAAACCTTTTGCAGCAAATTTTTAACCAAGAATAAACAATCTGTAAATTGGCTGTTGGTTCTCAAGACATAAAATAACACCCTGTGGGTTGAACTGAAATGAAAACGGGATGGTTGACTTCTCCAATATGACAGGACTTTGGGTCTCGCCTCCAAGGCCCATCACCCTCGTTCCGCCACTGAAACTTTAATGGTATGCGATCTTTATGGGCCTAATTTTTGCCAAGTTTTCAAGCAATTAACTTCTTGTTGATCGAACCACGCGTTCAAATTTGAACTTCATGAGAATTGATATTACATTTTTCATTCAATCGGAAATTACAAACTGAACATTTGCGTCTCGATTGCTGCAAGGATTTCAGATGTGGGAAACTTGGTGCGTGTAATTCTCATGTTCGCTAGTTCTGTTCGGGAGAGAGGTTGGAGGGATGAAAGTAAAGCAACAATGCGCTGGGTCAGGTATTGGATGGGTGATCATCATACACATGACCAGTTCTGTTCGGGAGAGAGGTTGGAGGGATGAAAGTAAAGCAACAATGCGCTGGGTCAGGTATTGGATGGGTGGCCATCATACACATGACCAGTTCTGTTCGGGAGAGAGGTTGGAGGGATGAAAGTTAAGCAACACAGCGCTGAGTCAAGTATTAGATGGGTGACCATCATGATACACATGACCAGTTCTGTTAGGGAGAGAGGTTGGAGGGATGAAAGTTAAGCACCACTGCGCTGGGTCAGGTATTGGATGGGTGACCATCATACACATGACCAGTTCTGTTCGGGAGAGAGGTTGGAGGGATGAAAGTTAAGCAACACTGCGCTGGGTCAGGTATTGGATGTTTCGGGTGAGAGGTTGGAGGGATGAAAGTTAGTACAGTAACTTCACACGCTTTGTTTATCAACCTCTCGACAGCATGGATTTGTGGAGGAATCCTTTTTTTCGCGTTGTACCGTCCTTCGGAAGGGACGTAAAGCCAGGGGTCACCTTAGTCTTCGACAGGAGTAGGCTACGTGCCGGCACCGCGTTCCATAATAACTTACTTATTCACCGACGCCATTAGATCAGCGCCACATTGATTTTAGCATGAATGAAAGCTCATCCCGCCACTGGTCGTCAATTGCTGTTCTGGTTTTAAAGTGGCTATCACAACCAGGGCAACAACACCGAGACCAACCACCAATTATCTTTTGTGTTATAATTGCTATTGGGTCGGATAATTAGTGTAATTTGAATCAGTGCACGTGCTGGCCATGATTTGTAATGCAATCAGAGGGCGAGGCCGATATTGCTTCCGCCGCGGTCGCCAAACTCAACAGGCGGCCTCTAAAACAATTGGCAGATAATTTGCAAACTTTTGTAACAACTTGCAAAGTATCTAAGCTCCACCCCCGGGGGGTGGGGGGGGGGGGGGGGGGGCTTGCCACGTGCGACTTGCTTCAAGTATTGTTCAAAAACACAGCTGGGATCAAAGTTTGTCTGAAAAGCTAAAAATCTCATGTTTATTATAATTATATTATATATATATATTATATTTTCTATATTACTCTTGAGCTGGAGTTGCTTTTAGTGAATAAATGCGATTATATTTACAAGCTAAGTCAGAATACCGGCAAATACTCAAACCAACCATTTTTAAAAGCCTTTTATGTTTTGTTGTATCCAGTTTTTATAAATAGATTTATATATATTTTTTTTAAATGGATTTTCCGGATAAAGTGCACTAACAGAGAATAATTGAGTTGTTGAAAAAGTTTATTATTTTTTACGACCTAAATCAGAGAATAAAAAGGCTTGATTTTGCTGCTTGGATCTCCAAGACAAAGATATGGAGGCGATATACACGACCATGTTAACGGTATTGGAGTGAATTGCACATGAATTGTCTGAATTACTTAATCACAGCTTGACATTTCTTATCTAAAGGTACAAGAAAAAGTGCGTCATCATCAGAAGTTTGATTCAGGAAGCGCAGCAAATTAAACAAAGCAATGATGCCGCACGTTGATGGATGAGCCGTGCGATCCAGCTGAAATCTTAAACAATTGTTAATAAATTCTAGACAAACTTTCGAACCCAGATAAAAGATCTTTCTCTTCCGTTAAATCAAACACCAAATATAATTCAAACAGAGATAGCAATACTAACAAATATCTTTTCAAGATAATCAAATAATAAAACGAATCCAACGTCAAATTGTAGTTACTCGAGATTGACAGGTTGTGACGTGATATAGCGTCACTAGAATCAGAGTGACTGTGAGTATTCACAGCCTCATAGTTCTACTCCTTGGAGAACTGTCATTCTCATCAAATACACTAAAATCGTCTCAAAAAGCCAGTGTCCAAGTAGCTCAATGGTTCAGAGCAACACCCGCGATAGGTGGAGATCGGGGTTCGAGTCCGCGTTTGGACATCAATTTTTGAGACAGTATTAGCGTTGAGTGTAGGTTCTAGGTAGAGAAACAACGTCAATGTTACAGTCTCTGCGTGAAAGATGGCCGCCAAATGACTACCTTACCGACAAAAATGCAGAGTACCGAAACAACCCGTTGAGGGGAGCCACTGTCGTATGAATTTTAATTTCGATATTTCTCGTAGGTTAACTCGCTTTTTAATATCGTTACATGTATATCAATCGTTGAGGTAAACATTGATGGAGATTTTTTAAGCATGAAAAGTCTCAAAAGTGAGTTAACCTACGAGAAATATCGAAATTAAAATTCATACGACAGTGGCTCCACTTAACGGGGTGTCCCGGTACTCTGCATTTTTGTCGGTAAGGTAGTCATTTGGCGGCCATCTTTCACGCAGAGACTGTAACATTGACGTTGTTTCTCTACCTAGAACCTACACTCAACGGTATTAGTGTTCATAATAATTAAATAAAAGATATCCAAGTCATTACCCGCGATATCATAAAACACTTACAGCACAATCTCCATAAATGAGACAAGTGAATTAATCCAACCGATATTTCATTAACGTCAAGTTTCTTGTCAAACAATCTCTAGCGACAAGCTTACAAGATCTGCCGCATCGCTGCAGTGTCGCGTCGAGCGCTATAAATAATGTATAAAAGTAATTAGCACTCCTCGCTCCAGCCCTCGATCTGAATGTAATCAAGTTGGTAATTAATTTCTTCGCTCGTCGTGAACAATTGGGCCGGCAGCTCGACGAGGCCGATGATAAATCTGTGCCCTGGTTTTGTCTCGCCGTGGAAATGAAGCTTGACAGTCTTTTGTTTTGCTGGTCATTAGAGAATCATCGCATGAAACTTTTCACTAAACGCATTGCGTTCAAGTGACCACGCAGGTAGACATTGTTTTAATATTCTTATGATTGATTGCGTTTAACGACGCACTGTTTTGTTAACTGGCTGTTGTAGAATGGCGTAGGTTAATAAGTGGGTGATGATGATCAATTCAAATTAGTCTAGATTACACCAAGAGCAGCTTTCATGGTGTTTAGAGGTTGGAAAGATGGATAACATGTTGTACGCACGTCTCTCCCAAACATTTATATAATGGTCACCCATTCAATACCTAACCCAGCGCAGTGTTGCTTAACTTTCATCGCTACAACCTCTCTCCCGAACAGAACTGGTGATGTGTATGATGGTCACCCATTCAATACCTGACGCAGCGCAGTGTTGCTTAACTTTCATCCCTCCAACCTCTCTCCCGAACAGAACTGGTCATGTGTATGATGGTCACCCATCCAATACCTGACCCAGCGCAGTGTTGCTTAACTTTCATCGCTCTAACCTCTCTCCCGAACAGAACTGGCCATGTGTATGATGGTTATTCATCCAATACCTGACCCAGCACAGAGTTGCTTAACTTTCAACCCTCCAACCTCTCTCCCGAACAGAACTGGTCACATGTATGATGGTCACCCATTCAATACCTGACCCAGCGCAGTGTTGATTAACTTTCATCCCTCCAACCTCTCTCCCGAACAGAACTGGTCATGTGTATGATGGTCACCCATCCAATACCTGACTCAGCGCAGTGTTGCTTAACTTTCATCCCTCCAACCTCTCTCCCGAACCGAACTGGTCATGTGTATGATGGTTACCCATCCAATACCTGACCCAGCGCAGTGTTGCTTAACTTTCATCCCTCCAACCTCTCTCCCGAACAGAACTGGTCATGTGTATGATGGTTACCCATCCAATACCTGACCCAGCGCAGTGTTGCTTAACTTTCATCCCTCCAACCTCTCTCCCGAACAGAACTGGTCATGTATATGATGGTCACCCATCCAATACCTGACCCAGCGCAGTGTTGATTAACGTGATCTCACGAGGACCGGGACGCCTTATAACCGCAGGTCGTTTATTTTTTTGCTGGAGGATGTTTTCGCTGGAATGCTGTCTAGGTACTTTATGAAAACATTTTATGAAAAATAGATGCTCAGCGTCAAATTGCATGCGCATTTGATGGATGTGTTTGACCTTTCAAGAAGTTAGCCAAGCGAATTTTCCAACTTTCGTCGCTTTTGACAAAGCTCGACAAAAGGAAAGTCTCCTGTAATTTAGAGTGAATACGTTATATGAAGACAAATAATTAGGTACTCTTCTCTATTTTCTCTCTGGCTTTGATGTCTCAAGTGCTTCTGACGGATCGAATAAATGAGAGTGCTCTTAATCTCATAAACTACCTCACTAGTACACTGTAATGTCATTTTTGTCAGACATATAATTTGGTTTGTCCGAATCAGAATCACCTGGAATCAGTTTGCTTTGAGCGACGAATTTTGTATTCAGTATTTTTGAGAATCGTATTTGTCTGATTTATTTAATTATTCTGCATTTGTTCTTCGGTATGAAATTATCTCTGTCAAAATTATAAACATTTGCACATGCAAATCATCTGAATTGTCGAGACATTGTCGAGACATAATTTCGCTTTCAATGAGATCTTAATTCACTGAAATTCGAAGCCGACGCTCAAACCGTCCCCCGTCGGCGTGCATTAGTTCCATTGTCCCCGCTAAGTGTTTGGTAGCGCTAGCATCGCTTGGCAATGAATAAAACTTTGCATAAGATGGCAGATAAAAAGAGCGATGGTTGTGAATTAGGTGGGCGTTGGCTGCGCTGCGTTTTATTGCGGTACAAAGGGTTGTTGTTTTGTTTTGCTCGCTAGGTAATTAGCATCGTGGTTCTCTTACAACAGGTTCCTCGTCTACCGGGCGCCGGGGGGCCGGGATTCGTACCCCGTGGCAATCGCTTTACTTTCTTCCCAGCGTGCTTTCTTTTCTCGGCGGTTGAAAAGAAGATGCTTTGTCTGTTGCGGTTTATTTTTTTTTTGAATTCACAAAGCGTTTAAGTTTGCGGTGCTATTTTATTTTTATTTTGCTGAATTACAGCGAAGCAATTTGAAGTTTTTGATGGGCAGCAGAGAAAATGTATTTTTTTGAGACTTGGCCAATCATCTTGCTTCAATTTTAATTATCTTTGACGGTTGAATTGTGTGACAAAAGATGATTTTCATTCAAATTATTATTCATTAGCAGAACAGAGTAATCGAAATGTACTTTATTGCCAGAATAATCTCTGGAATCATATGAAGTGGTTCATGGCTGGGAGAGAAGGTTACTCTGCCTTAACCCTGTCCCACCCTGCCCCACCCTGCCGCAAACCTTCCTAGATGTCCAGCCTACTACACCCTTTAAATCAAATCGCAGTTAATTATCTATCGTAAGTAAATCAATTTGAAAGTTAAATCTGTCTCAAAACACTGACCGACCAAATCGTCCCTCCCCCCCTTCCAGCCAAGTCCCTATAGGAATGATAAATTACTGTTTGTTTGGGTCCAACCCAAACGCAGAAAGTTTTCTGATCAGGAATTAGCTTGATTTTGTTTGTTTAAATATATAAAGGACAACGCAGCTCATCGAAATCTCATTGACAAATTGATGGTGGCGAGCGCCCAGCGATATTGTTCGAGCTGGTATGAACAGTTCTAGACAAAAACCACTTTTCAGTCCAGCAAAATTAGGGAATCATTGTTGGGGAATTTTTTGATTGATTGGGCGAAAACCAGTTATTTCAAGATACGCAGGCGACAGAATGTTTAGCAAAGAAGCAAAGAAGGAATGTGTTTTCTTATGTTTCAATCCCAACTTCACCTCGGTCTTGCAGGTAGAGTTTTGTGGATATTATCCGAGTCACAACTCAGAGCTCACTAGGTATTCTATGATATGCACTAAGTAGGTACATTAAATCCAATCAATTATCATGCTCTTTCTTTGAAATTCATTTAGTCCATGACTTTCCAGGGTAATTGCATCAATTGAAGCTTAAAAAGTTCAGCACTATCTTGCAGCCCCACCTTGCAGCTCCAGTGACTCCGAAGCAATGTTACCTTCCTAACGTTGAAGGTAATTAGGTTTGGCGGACGGATATAAAACAAGAGACAAGGATATTGGCACAGACTTTACTCTGGGTGCAAGGCACTTAGGGAATGCAATCCTGGAACTGCAATATTCATTTCAAAGCAATTCATTCAAGTCAACCGTTGCAATTCAAAGAATGGAACGCCAGGCGTGCTTGGTCTGATAGTTCTGCAGTTCATCGATTTCATTTGCACTGTTTTGACATCGGGCCATGTGGCACTGGTCTAATGACGTCGGTGAATGAGTTGATGATGAACCTAACCTAGGAGGAGAGGTAATCCCGGTGCCGGCACGTAGCCTACTCATGTCGAAGACCAAGGAGACCACCGGCTTAACCTACCTTCCGAAGGACGGTACAACGCGAACAATAGAATTCCTCTAAAAATCCATGCTGTCGGGAGAATGATAAGCAAGGCGAGGGAATTGCTGTACTAAATTTCATTCCTGCAACCTCTCTCCCGAATAGAACTGGTCATGTGTATGATGGTCACCGATCCAATACCTGACCCAGCGCAGTGTTGCTTAACTTTCATCCCTCCAACCTCTCTCCCGAATAGAACTGGTCATGTGTATGATGGTCACCGATCCAATACCTGACCCAGCGCAGTGTTGCTTAACTTTCATCCCTCCAACCTCTCTCCTGAACAGAACTGGCCATGTGTATGATGGTCACCCATCCAATACTTCAACAAGTGCAGTGTTGCTTAACTTCGGTGATCTCATGAGAATCGGTGTTTGCTGTTTAAGAGGTTATAAGACCTTCCTAAAGGTAGAGATTAAATATTGTTGAACATAAAATACCGATGTTTGTTTGAAAGGGGCATTAGATGACTTACAGCATCGTAAGAAATAATAGCAATCAACGGGGTTCATTCTTCAAGGAAATGTGTTTAATTGTATGCCAGTCATGCAAGATGCAGTCACAGTTTAGAAGAGAAACATAGTTTAGCTGCAGAAAATAATTTACAAGTTAACTCTAAAATAGTTTAAAAATGAATGGCAAGATTGACATCTATCTAATTGATATAAATCTGTAACGGTTAAATTTTTCTAGGTGCATAGTAGAGTCCCTCTGCACTAGGCTAGCAAAGTAATAAAAATAATAACCGACCGCTGGTTTTGAAGCTGCCTGGTTACATCGGGGTATGTTTACTTATGACAATACCAGTTTTATCAGGTTAGGTCTGGTGATCGGCAGACCAGTCAGTACTAGCTTGTCGGTGACAGGGATAAGAGCTACTGTATTCAGCAAAAGCATCATGGGTAAATACATACAAAACTATCATTACAATACATTCAATCATTGCTAGTGTTCAACGACGCAATAATCTGGAAAGCAGATGTATTTTCTCATGTCTGAAACCGTGATGTAATCTAAATTGATTTGCGATATTTTACGACACTCTGTTCTTTTAACGTGGCACGTGATGCTTTGGTTAATAAGTTGTTATTTTATTTTTATTTATTTATTATTGGTCCAGATTGATTGTTCTACAATATTAGACATGTCAATTTTTCTATACATCAAAACAATAAACAATAAAACAACAATATTACTAATCTTCAATTACAAGATTAAGTCACGTGTTTAAAAATTCCTTCACAGAATAAAAACATTCCTTCATTAAAAAAGCTTTTACTAAAGAAACAAAATCTTTTTGACCTTTTTTTTCTTTCAAGATCACAGGAAGTTTGTTAAAAAGTTTGATGCCTGTTATAATTGGTCCCTGTACATGATCACAGTTGATCTTGTCAATATTAAAAATTCTACATCCTGCTCTTATATCATGATCATGATTTTTTATCGTAGGTTTGTACAGATGTTTGTTATTGATAACATACATGATCATACTAAATATATACAAACATGGCAAAGGTAAAATAGAGAATTTAACAAACAACGGCTTACAATGGTCCTTATAATATATTCCTGTAGTGGTTGGGTCATAGCTTGCCTTAGCTAAGTTTCTAACTGCACGTTTTTGTAGTGAAAATAGTTTTTTAATTTTGTGTGAATGTCCCCATAAAGTGATGCCGTACATCAGTCTTGAGTGCACATATGCGTAATAGACAGCTTTCGCTGAATTGAAATCAGACACAGCTAAAATTCTTTTCACTAAATAACAACCCGAAGCAACTTTTTTTGCAACTAGTTTAATGTGTGCTTCCCAATCGAGTTTATTATCAATAATCAGTCCTAGAAATTTAGTTTCAGTCTTTACCTGAATACTTCTACCATTAAGATATATTAAAGGGCTCGTTTCGTTATCATCATATGTCTTCTTCCTTTTAAAATTAATCAAAACCGATTTATTATTGTTAAGCAGTAGTTCGTTTTTAAAACTCCATTCTTCCATTTGCTTAACTGCATTTGAGCAAGTAGAAGCAATTGTATTTATATTGTCGCACACAAGGTGTGTAGTGTCGTCAGCAAATGTAGTTATATCGCCATTAGTTATGGTTTTGAACAAATCATTAGTGTAAATTATGAATAATAATGGAGCTACAGTACTGCCCTGGGGGATTCCTCTTTCTATTATAGTTTCACTTGATCTAATTGGGCCTAGTTTACTATTTATTTTGACAATTTGCGTCCTATTACTCAGGAAGGATCTAATCCAATTATTAGCCATTCCACGAATTCCTAATCGATTAAGTTTTTCAAAGAGCTTATTGTGGTTAACCATATCAAAAGCTTTCGAATAATCATAAAATATGCCGTAAGCTTGATTTCCCGAGTATGTAGAAGTTATTGTGAATATAACCGAGCTTAAAAGCAAGTAATCCGGTGCTGGCACGTAGCATATTCCTGTCGAAGACCAAGTGGACCACCGGTATAACATCTCTTCGGAAAGGTTTGATTTATATCCAAAAACATGCAACGAGCCGCGATTTTAAAACGAGTTTGATAGCGTTTAGACAGTTCGACCGAATTTACCTCTCGCTTAAAAGTGCGTATCATTTACTGTCGTCATATGCAGATTTCCACTCAATTTCCACGCTTTTCCGCCGAAACCTTCGCCTATCTCCAGCGCCGTGTGTGCACACAACTCGACCCTCCAGTCTGGAAGGCGGTGAAGCGTGACACGTGCTCACAAAGGACACAATCATACCAAATGTGTTTTTTTTTTCTGTCGACCGACCGTTTTGCAGAGGTCACTTGCTGACCTCGTCGAACAGGGCACATGTCTCTGGCAAGATTTATGGGATGTTGGAAATCTTTTAGCGCAAATATTTGGCAGCTGGTGTCAATAAATGTTTGTCACCGTGTGCCTGTAGGCATTTATAAGTGAACATAAAATGGTGGATCAGATTAGAAGAATTGTTGGCCAAGAATAGCTTTACTATTGCGAGTGGAGTTGGGCTTTGCACAGGATTAATGGTCGCCGTGTTGATTCTGACACTAGTGTGTCGAGTGAAGCTGCAACAGCATCTCTCTGCCAGTCAGTTCGGCCCGGCTGCATCATTAGTTGAAGCGTTGGCTTGCGAATGTATGGCCTGACAGATGGGACAGTGCGACCTCTGGCAACACTGCTTCGAATCAAACATTTTTCAAGCTTAATTCAGTTCATCTTTCACATTCCGTATTCATTCGATCAAATTATTAAAACTAAATTCATTGGTCGAGCATGATTGTTTTTATAGAGTAGGTATAGGTAGACATATTTTAGATATTTGTTTATTTTGTAAACCTGCCATCGAGAAGGTAAAAATTCATAGATGACGGTGAATAAATTGTTTTGTGTTCTTTAACAACGCATTGTTTTGACATCTGGTCATGTGGCACTGGTTTTATGGCGTCGGTGAATGAGTGGATGATGGTGAACCTAATCTAGCCTAGAAGGGAGGAGGGGAAATCCGGTGTAGGTACGTAACCTACTCCAGTCGAAGACCAAGAGGACCATCGGCTTAACGTCCCTTCCTAAGGACGGTACAACGCGAACAACAGAATTCCTCCACAAATCCATGCTGTCAAGAGGTTGATAAGCAAGTCGAGTGAAGTTGCTGTACTAACTTTCATCCCTCCAATCTTTCTCCCGAACAGAACTGGTCATGTGTATGATGGTCACCCATTCAATACCTGACTCAGCGCAGTGTTGCTTAACTTTTATCCCTTCAACCTCTCTACCGAACAGAACTGGTCATGTGTATGATGGTCACCCATCCAATACCTGACCCAGCGCAGTGTTCCTTAACTTTCATCCCTCCAGCCTCTCTCCCGAACAGAACTGGTCATGTGTATGATGGTCACCCATCCAATACCTGACCCAGCGCAGTGTTGCTTAACTTTGGTGATCTCACTAGGACCAGTGTTTCCAACACGCCAAAAACTGTTCGGTATCAAATGTCCAACTAATCGTGGTTCTCCACCCTCCGTTACATCACATCGTTTCTAAACCTCCGACCAAAGAATACTTCCAACCTTGTCACTGTCAGGTCGCGTTCATATCACTTCCACCGCTTCTCAGCCATTCAAAAGTCACAATAAAAAGTCAGAGGTTATGACGCCTATCACGATGGGTGACATCACTATTGTCCGGGACGCCGACGCCGACGCCGACGCCACACAAAGCGTCGCCAGCGGTCGAAATCAATTTGCCAACTGGGCCGAGCGGCAAGCGGAATGAAGCGGCGTTGATTTATCGCTGGGGCCGAGTTCGAGTTCCGGCAAACACAATCTGTTTGGCTGGCGTCAACTGCCGCCGGGGACCCGCCGACCGTTCATCTCTGCTGGCTCGCAGTATTGGAAACACCAGTCCTCGTGAGATCACCAAAGTTAAGCAACACTGCGCTGGGTCAGGTATTGGATGGGTGACCATCATACACATAGCCAGTTCTGTTCGGGAGAGAGAGGTTGGAGGGATGAAAGTTAAGCAACACTGCGCTGGGTCAGGTATTGGATGGGTGGCCATCATACACATGGCCAGTTCTGTTCGGGAGAGAGAGGTTGGAGGGATGAAAGTTAAGCAACACTGCGCTGGGTCAGGTATTGGATGGGTGGCCATCATACACATGACCAGTTCTGTTCGGGAGAGAGGTTGAAGAGATAGTAGTTAGTTCAGAAAATTCACTAGTCTTGCTTATCAACCTCTCGACAGCATGGATTTGTGGAGGAATCCTGTTGTTCGCGTTGTACCGTCCTTCGGAAGGGACGTTAAGCCGGTGGTCCTCTTGGTGCTCTTCGACAGGAGTATAGGCTACGTGCCGGAACAGTGTTTCCTTTCCTCCCTTCTAGGCTAGGTTAGGTTCATATTCATCCGCTCATCCACCGACGCCATTAGACCAGTGTCGCATGGCCCGTAGTCAAAACAGTGCGTCGTTAAACACCACAAATCAATCAATGGAGCTGTGGTCATAATTAAAATTAAGTTCACAAGGATCAAACCTCGCTTGTTATTGATTAGCTTATGTCGAGAGTTTTCGAAGAAATTTATACATTTTTTGAATGTGAGTTTTTTTTTAATGCCATTATGTTTTGTCTCAAATGGATTTGTAAGAGAAACAGAGAAGTGCCGATCGATAGTTGAAATAAATATCCAATATTTTCAAGATCAAAATGCTAAAATTTGAGCTTTGAAAAGGCATTCTAGTTAAAATGGCCGACAGCCCCGCTGTTCTTTTCGCTGTCCACGCTGCGTAGGGCTGTGAATCGGCCACTTTAATTAGTTCTACTGAAAGTGGTAGGTTGTGGGTGGCTCACAAATCCCTAAGTAAGATTTCTTTTTACAAGACCTCCTCTAAATGTTACAAACACACGTCCCAACCATAACCACAAACCACGCGAAATTATCAATAGCGGAAAAACCACGGAGAAAAGTGTCACCATGGCGTCGACCATGACGTCATGACAAACCCTCAGATCCGTCTTGTAGCGGTCAAGTTTTTCACGACGTCGCCGCACATAAAACTAGGCGGCGTCGTCAAAATCCCGACGTCGGCGACGTCGCAATAAAGACGCTTTGCCATTCACGGCGCTCGCCCAACGGCGCTGTTACGTCACGCTGACAGCAATCCGCCAGAAACACGTGAGTGATTCGGATCGGCCAGCCACCGCCTTCTGTAGGACGCGGTGAAATTATTTATTACTAGTGTCTGACTGGATTCTTAAGATGGCGGTGATATGCAGCGGTGCCATTGTTTTCTTAGAGCGTTGTTGTCGGTTTATTTTTTAATCTCCGACGAGCAAAGAATAAAAAGTTTTCAGTAAATAATTTAATGACCCTGGTATTACTGTCAGTAGCACCGTGCTAACTAGCACCACCATAGCACCAAGCAGTAACCCCGATCTAGAGCGGTGATTCGTAACCCTGGTATTACTGTCAGTAGCACCGTGCTAACTAGCACCACCATAGCACCAAGCAGTGACCCTGGTATTACTGTCAGTAGCACCGTGCTAACTAGCACCACCATAGCACCAAGCAGTGACCCTGGTACTACTGTCAGTAGCACCATGCTAACTAGCACCACCATAGCACCAAGCAGTAACCCTGGTATTACTGTCAGTAGCACCGTGCTAACTAGCACCACCATAGCACCAAGCAGTGACCCTGGTATTACTGTCAGTAGCACCGTGCTAACTAGCACCACCATAGCACCAAGCAGTGACCCTGGTATTACTGTCAGTAGCACCGTGCTAACTAGCACCATCATAGCACCAAGCAGTAACCCCGACCTAGAGCGGTGATTCGTTACCCTGGTATTACTGTCAGTAGCACCGTGCTAACA
This sequence comes from Protonemura montana, assembly GCA_947568835.1. Lineage (NCBI taxonomy): Eukaryota > Metazoa > Arthropoda > Insecta > Plecoptera > Nemouridae > Protonemura > Protonemura montana. Next base: position 3,240,913 of record OX387610.1, read on the forward strand.
AGCACCACCATAGCACCAAGCAGTAACCCCGACCTAAAGCGGTGATTCGTAATCCTGGTATTACTGTCAGTAGCATCGTGCTAACTAGCACCACCATAGCACCAAGAAGTGACCCTGGTATTACTGTCAGTAGCACCGTGCTAACTAGCACCATCATAGCACCAAGCAGTGACCCCGACCTAGAGCGGTGATTCGTTACCCTGGTATTGATGTCAGTAGCACCGTGCTAACTAGCATCACCATAGCACCAAGCAGTGACCCTGGTATTACTGTCAGTAGCACCGTGCTAACTAGCACCACCATAGCACCAAGCAGTGACCCTGGTATTACTGTCAGTAGCACCGTGCTAACTAGCACCACCATAGCACCAAGCAGTGACCCTGGTATTACTGTCAGTAGCACCGTGCTAACTAGCACCACCATAGCACCAAGCAGTGACCCTGGTATTACTGTCAGTAGCACCGTGCTAACTAGCACCACCATAGCACCAAGCAGTAACCCTGGTATTACTGTCAGTAGCATCATGCTAACTAGCACCACCATAGCACCAAGCAGTGACCCTGGTATTACTGTCAGTAGCACCGTGCTAACTAGCACCACCATAGCACCAAGCAGTGACCCTGGTACTACTGTCAGTAGCACCGTGCTAACTAGCACCACCATAGCACCAAGCAGTGACCCTGGTATTACTGTCAGTAGCACCATGCTAACTAGCACCACCATAGCACCAAGCAGTGACCCTGGTATTACTGTCAGTAGCACCATGCTAACTAGCACCACCATAGCACCAAGCAGTGACCCTGGTATTACTGTCAGTAGCACCGTGCTAACTAGCACCACCATAGCACCAAGCAGTAACCCTGGTATTACTGTCAGTAGCATCATGCTAACTAGCACCACCATAGCACCAAGCAGTGACCCTGGTATTACTGTCAGTAGCACCGTGCTAACTAGCACCACCATAGCACCAAGCAGTGACCCTGGTACTACTGTCAGTAGCACCGTGCTAACTAGCACCACCATAGCACCAAGCAGTGACCCTGGTACTACTGTCAGTAGCACCGTGCTAACTAGCACCACCATAGCACCAAGCAGTGACCCTGGTATTACTGTCAGTAGCACCATGCTAACTAGCACCACCATAGCACCAAGCAGTAACCCTGGTATTACTGTCAGTAGCATCATGCTAACTAGCACCACCATAGCACCAAGCAGTGACCCTGGTATTACTGTCAGTAGCACCGTGCTAACTAGCACCATCACAGAAATTATTCCGGTAGATGGCAGGATTGATTGTTTCATGGAGACAATGTTTGACGACATCAATAATGTCTGATTCCGGTTGGCAGTGGATGGAAAAGTCTCGTTCAAAGTTGCAGTGATCTGTTTATTTTCCACAAGGCTAACACTGGCATAACGATCTTCGCTTGTTGATTCGTCGCTTGTTGATTGCCGCTTGGTTTATTTGCATGTACACGAGATATTGGTTGACTCGGTACATGCAATAGCAACTTCGACATTATTTGGATGCTTTATGATGGTCGCATATTGCCTGTCATCTGTTTCACTTGACGCAGAAGCAATGAGCCAGCAGAGTTCTCATTTTGAATGCCCCAGGCGAGAGTTAATATAAATTAAATGTGAAAAATATCTCATTCGAAAGTTTATTTGCTTTTTTTTGATCTCTCGATTGGCCTTTTTTTCAAAATGGCTGTCATGTTTGAGTTTTATGTCACATTGCTCCTGTCCAACAGCACCAAGGACCGGCCACCGCTTAGCCTTGTCACTTTGACACACTGTGTTGGCTGCTCCTGTCCAACAGCACCAAGGACCGGCCACCGCTTAGCTTTGTCTCTTTGACACACTGTGTTGGCTGCTCCTGTCCAACAGTACCAAGGACCGGCCACCGCTTAGTCTTGTCCCTTTGACACACTGTGTTGGCTGCTCCTGTCCAACAGCACCAAGGACCGGCCACCGCTTAGCCTTGTCCCTTTGACACACTGTGTTGGCTGCTCCTGTCCAACAGCACCAAGGACCGGCCACCGCTTAGCCTTGTCCCTTTGACACACTGTGTTGGCTGCTCCTGTCCAACAGCACCAAGGACCAGCCACCGCTTAGCCTTGTATTTTATTTTATAGTATTATACATTTATTTGTCCATAATCACAGGGCTTACATTCGAAGAGTAAAATGATGTGGACTCATCAAAAATAAAAATACATTTTGATTACAAATAAATTGCAAAAAACAAAGACAAAGCGTAAAACTAAAATACTAAGATAGTCATGTGAAATACTGAAGTTACAACAGTCACACCTTTGTCCAATCATTCACGTCTAATTTAAAAAATTCCTCAATAATTTAAAAACCTTTGTATAATAACATTTTTTTTGTTGGTGCTAACTAGCACCACCATAGCACCAAGCAGTGACCCTGGTACTACTGTCAGTAGCACCGTGCTAACTAGCACCACCATAGCACCAAGCAGTGACCCTGGTATTACTGTCAGTAGCACCATGCTAACTAGCACCACCATAGCACCAAGCAGTGACCCCGGCCTAGAGCGGTGATTCGTTACCATGGTATTACTGTCAGTAGCACCGTGCTAACTAGCACCACCATAGCACCAAGCAGTGACCCTGGTATTACTGTCAGTAGCATCATGCTAACTAGCACCACCATAGCACCAAGCAGTGACCCTGGTATTACTGTCAGTAGCACCGTGCTAACTAGCACCATCACAGAAATTATTCCGGTAGATGGCAGGATTGATTGTTTCATGGAGACAATGTTTGACGACATCAATAATGTCTGATTCCGGTTGGCAGTGGATGGAAAAGTCTCGTTCAAAGTTGCAGTGATCTGTTTATTTTCCACAAGGCTAACACTGGCATAACGATCTTCGCTTGTTGATTCGTCGCTTGTTGATTGCCGCTTGGTTTATTTGCATGTACACGAGATATTGGTTGACTCGGTACATGCAATAGCAACTTCGACATTATTTGGATGCTTTATGATGGTCGCATATTGCCTGTCATCTGTTTCACTTGACGCAGAAGCAATGAGCCAGCAGAGTTCTCATTTTGAATGCCCCAGGCGAGAGTTAATATAAATTAAATGTGAAAAATATCTCATTCGAAAGTTTATTTGCTTTTTTTTGATCTCTCGATTGGCCTTTTTTTCAAAATGGCTGTCATGTTTGAGTTTTATGTCACATTGCTCCTGTCCAACAGCACCAAGGACCGGCCACCGCTTAGCCTTGTCACTTTGACACACTGTGTTGGCTGCTCCTGTCCAACAGCACCAAGGACCGGCCACCGCTTAGCTTTGTCTCTTTGACACACTGTGTTGGCTGCTCCTGTCCAACAGTACCAAGGACCGGCCACCGCTTAGTCTTGTCCCTTTGACACACTGTGTTGGCTGCTCCTGTCCAACAGCACCAAGGACCGGCCACCGCTTAGCCTTGTCCCTTTGACACACTGTGTTGGCTGCTCCTGTCCAACAGCACCAAGGACCGGCCACCGCTTAGCCTTGTCCCTTTGACACACTGTGTTGGCTGCTCCTGTCCAACAGCACCAAGGACCAGCCACCGCTTAGCCTTGTATTTTATTTTATAGTATTATACATTTATTTGTCCATAATCACAGGGCTTACATTCGAAGAGTAAAATGATGTGGACTCATCAAAAATAAAAATACATTTTGATTACAAATAAATTGCAAAAAACAAAGACAAAGCGTAAAACTAAAATACTAAGATAGTCATGTGAAATACTGAAGTTACAACAGTCACACCTTTGTCCAATCATTCACGTCTAATTTAAAAAATTCCTCAATAATTTAAAAACCTTTGTATAATAACATTTTTTTTTAAAGTGCGTCTAAACTTTGAAAAATCTGCTATTGTAGCAACATTGTCAGGAAAGTTGTTAAAAAGTTTAATACCAAGATGTCCCTTTGACGCACCGTGTGTCGCCCCCCAGCGGCACGTTAACAAATTGATGATTAAACAAAGACCCGTAATTGAAAGTCACGCCGTTCCGTATGCAATTACATTAATGAGTTATTTTAGCGGAGCTGTCAAGCGTAGCGAAAAAAAAGCTACATTTCGCGGCCACCACGTCCCGATAAATAACAGCCGTTGCGGTAGATGCACCAGTGCAGTGGCATGGTGCATCGCTTAAACAAACAAATCGTCGAATTAGTCTGTATTGCTGATGCAAATACAGTTCACTAATAGAATTTATAGTTGTGCAAAGGCGCATTACGACCACGCCGCCTGAATATCATACACATTAATGTCGGTTGCTGCTTTTGGCGTAGACAGAAGAGCAGAGGGACAGATGGGAACATAGAGAGAGAGAGGGGCGGCAAATGAATTAGGAAACCTGTCTGCTTTGATGAGAATAATAATAATAATATTGTAAAGTTCATATGTGTTGCGAAACACCTTCGCGTGTGCGTGCTGGCGTCATGTTTGTTGGTATACACACAAGGCTCGAGTTTTACTTTAAGCTGTCGTTGCTGTTAGAGATTCACTCCTTTTATGTAGCTTTATTTACACACCCGAGGACTCACATAGAGCAATCTCTCTGCCAGCTCTGGTATAACTGTCAATAGCACCACCATAGCACCAAGCAGTAGCCCCGACCTAGAGCGGTGATTCGTAGCCCTGGTATTACTGTCAGTAGCACTACTATAGTACCAAGCAGTGACCCCGACCTAGAGCGGTGATTCGTAACCATGTTATTACTGTCAGTAGCATCGTGCTAACTAGCACCACCATAGCACCAAGCGTAAACCCCGAACTAGAGTGGTGATTCGTAACCCTGGTATTAATGTCAGTAGCACCGTGCTAACTAGCACCACCATAGCACCAAGCAGTAACCCCGACCTAGAGCGGTGATTCGTAACCCTTGTATTACTGTCAGTAGCACTACCATAGCACCAAGCAGTAACCCCGACCTAGAGCGGTGATTCGTAACCCTGGTATTACTGTCAGTAGCACCGTGATAACTAGCACCACCATAGCACCAAGCAGTAACCCCGACCTAGAGCGGTGATTCGTAACCATGGTATTACTGTCAGTAGCACCGTGCTAACTAGCACCACCATAGCACCAAGCAGTAACCCCGACCTAGAGCGGTGATTCGTAACCCTGGTATTACTGTCAGTAGCACCGTGCTAACTAGCACCACCATAGCACCAAGCAGTAACCCCGAACTAGAGCGGTGATTCGTAACCCTGGTATTACTGTCAGTAGCACCGTGTTAACTAGCACCACCATAGCACCAAGCAGTGACCCCGGCCTAGAGCGGTGATTCGAGTGGTGATATGTCCAACCAGAGCTAGTTTCAATGTTTGAACGTCCTAAACAAGGCCTGGCTTGTTGCTATCAGCTTTGTAAGAACGCCAATTCCCTTTGCGAAAAGCGGGTAAGACAGATTTTCGTTATCGGAATGTTGATTCTGAGAATTAGGTGACTCCAGTCTCTTTGCTTCGCGTGGCCTGGAGCTGTGACGTCATTTCCGCTGGAGGAATGTCAGCAGGCAGGGACCAATCGCCTTACAGCAAACTTCCAGATGTTTAAATAATAAAATCTTATAGCGATTTTCAGTTGCGATTTGCTACAAGATATTACAACAATTTATCTCGTCAAAAGGGAATTATTTATTCTTATTCATGCTGTCAAAAGTTTAAAGATTTTGAAAGTTCATGCGACTTTCAGGCAAAGAGTTTGGAAACTTTCAAAACAGATTATCGTGACTTCATGTCTTCTCTGCTTGCTTTTACTTATTTTCTCTCTCATTAAAAAGTGCAGTAATTTGTTGGACTTGTGTCCTGCTGGAAGTTTATCGTGAAACTGCATTAAGCAGGCAAATTGCGGGAAAATATGTCTCAGCAACTTCGTAGTGGTCGTTTCGGAGAATACTGGACAATGCTTCTGCCGTCCTAGAGATTTATGTCCGAGCTGGAATTGGAGTTGAACTGGCGGGTAACTTGAGAAGTTTCCTGCTGTGTAGACTTGTTTGTTTGTTTGTTTGTTTGTTTGTTTGGTTGTTGGCTGACTTGTGTGTGACTGTCGACTTGATCTAAATCGTCTCAGATCACCGGTGTTTGGCAATTCAAAGTTGTTAAATAGGTAATTTACACATGGAAATAAAATCTTTCTCTAGTTTTTAATATAGGGATAACTTGTACATTTTCCAACCCCTAGCACCTAGAACATTGAACTGCTTGGTAAAACATGGCCCATAAGAATAACACAGAGACATTTTTCAACCACTAGCACCTAGTACATTGGACTGCTTGGAAAAACATGACCCATAAGAATAACACAGAGACATTTTTCAACCACTAGCACCTAGTACATTGGACTGCTTGGAAAAACATGGCCCATAAGAATAACACAGAGACATTTTTCAACCACTAGCACCTAGTACATTGGACTGCTTGGAAAAACATGGCCCATAAGAATAACACAGAGACATTTTTCAACCACTAGCACCTAGTGCATTGGACTGCTTGGAAAAACATGGCCCATAAGAATAACACAGAGACATTTTTCAACCACTAGTACCTAGTACATTGAACTGCTTGGTAAAACATGGCCCATAAGAATAACACAGAGACATTTTTCAACCACTAGCACCTAGTACATTGGACTGCTTGGAAAAACATGGCCCATAAGAATAACACAGAGACATTTTTCAACCCCTAGCACCTAGTACATTGGACTGCTTGGAAAAACATGGCCCATAAGAATAACACAGAGACATTTTTCAACCACTAGCACCTAGTACATTGGACTGCTTGGAAAAACGTGACCCATAAGAATAACACAGAGACATTTTTCAACCACTGGCACCTAGAACATTGGACTGCTTGGAAAAACAGGCCCATAAGAATAACACAGAGACATTTTTCAACCTCTAGCACCTAGTGCATTGTACTGCTTAGAAAAACATGACCCATAAGAATATTTCTATTTTTGAAGCTAGTTTGTGATTCGTATTTTCTCGTTTGTCACTTGAATTCAACTACAGAAGTACAATTTCTTTGCCGTCTTGTCTTTCTTCGAGTACGGATTTAAATTAACTTACTCCACTTAAGAAACGAACCCGGGTCTTCGGGCACAAATATTATACACAACGTTGCCAAGCGGATCAATTCTTCCTCAAACCTTACAACCTCACAACCCCAGTACCTAACTACGTCACTATTTCCCCAGCGTTCCTTGCTGTCGACACATAAACCAATACCAGGTCTATTTAAATAACAGGAATAATTCCAGACCGCTAAGCCGAGCATCAAAAGCAGCTCACTAAGATGTCGGCTTGCTTGAAGATGTGGCCACATTATCTTTGGCTGCCTTTGCCTCGATTACCACCCCCCCCCTACCCCCCCCCCCCCTACCCCCCCCCCCCCCCCCCCCCCCCCCCCCCCCCCCCCCCCCCCCCCCCCCCCCCCCCCCCCCCCCCCCCCCCCCACCAACAACCCCACCCTGCGGCTTGCCAGGACCGGGGCCTGCTATCTCTGTAATTCTGATGAACTCCCGTGTGCACCTGTGCAAGTTATAGTCTTTGTCGGGGTGACATTTTGATAAAAACTCTCAGGTGTTTGGCGATGATTTGAACGAGGATCGAAATAATCTGAACTTGCCAACGACCGCGGCGATGTCAGTACGTCAGTACGGTTGATGTCAGTACGTCAGCATGAGTTGGGATGAAATCTTATTTAAATACACTAACCAACACTAAGATTTCATAGTAATACAGCAACGAATCCAACGTCAAATTGGAGTTATTCGAGTTTGACAGGTTGTGACTTGATATAGCGTCACTAGAATCAGAGTGACTGTGAGTATTCACAGCCTCTTGGTTCTACTCCTTGGAGAACTGTCATTCTCATCAAATACACTAAAATCGTCTCAAAAAGCCAGTGTCCAAGTAGCTCAATTGGTTAGAGCAACACCCGCGACAGATGAAGATCGGGTTTCAAGAACCCGTTTGGGCATCAATTTTTGAGACATTTATAGTGTTGATAATAATAAAATACCCCACGCATTGCGAGCGTTTACAAATTAAATAACATTTCATCACTAAATAAATTTAATACAAATATTAAGATGAAATCTTATTTAAATTGCAAACGCTTGCAATCCGTCATTCTCATCAAATACACTAAAATCGTCTCAAAAAGCCAGTGTCCAAGTAGCTCAATGGTTCAGAGCAACACCCACGACAGGTGGAGATCGGGGTCCAAGTAGCTCAATGGTTCAGAGCAACACCCGCGACAGGTGGAGATCGGGGTTCGAGTCCACGTTTGGGCATCAATTTTTGAGACAGTTACAGTGTTGTTAATATTAACAAAGCATGAGGATTGTATTCACGTCGAACGAGTTCGTACTCGCCTAGAAACTGGTTCATAATTAAGTAATCGAACCTTTTCATAAAGAACGAAACTTGGAAATGTTTAAAACGCGCTAAATTGTACCTAATTACAAAGTCTGGGAAGAAATGAGCGGAAACCAAGATCCGACAAACTGCGGTAAAAGCTAGAATGCTTGAAAGAAAGAAGCTTTTACTCATTTGACCGAGTTTTTCATGAGCCCCCCCCCCTGCCCCCCCATTTCTTACCACCCTTCAGGCAGATACCGAATGCAGCGTCTTATAGCACCGCTTGGCCCCCGCACGGCGTCGGCGTCGCGACGCGTGGTTTATCTCACCTTACCCCACTTAACGGCGCAGGCAAATTAGCCAGGAAATTATGTTAATAACTCTTGGCGTGCCCCAACCCCCTCCACCCCTTCTCTCTAGACATTATCATCGTTCGCCACGCGCTCTGTTGGGAAAACTTTGCTAGGGTTAGAGAGCTGTAGGTGTAGAGAGTGGCTAACTTGGCTGACTGGCTTAAGAGAGCTGTCGGCGGAGAGAGTGGCTAACTCAGCTGACTAGCTGTAGAGAGCTGTAGGCGTAGAGAGTGGCTAAGTCAGCTGACTGGCTGTAGAGAGCTGTAGGCGTAGAGAGTGGCTAACTCAACTGACTGGCTGTAGAGAGCTGTCGGGGCAGAGAGTGGCTAACTTGGCAGACTAGCTGTAGAGAGCTGTCGGGGCAGAGAGTGGCTAACTTGGCAGACTAGCTGTAGAGAGCTGTTGGCGTAGAGAGTGGCTAACTCAACTGACTGGCTGTAGAGAGCTGTCGGCGTAGAGAGTGGCTAGCTTGGCTGACTGGCTGTAGAGAGCTGTTGGCGTAGAGAGTGGCTAACTCAGCTGACTGGCTGTAGAGAGCTGTAGGCGTAGAGAGTGGCTAACTCGGCTGATTGGCTGTAGAGAGCTGTCGGCGTAGAGAGTGGCTAACTCAGCTGACTGGCTGTAGAGAGCTGTAGGGGTAGAGAGTGGCTAACTCGGCTGACTGGCTGTAGAGAGCTGTCGGCGTAGAGAGTGGCTAACTCGGCTGACTGGCTGTAGAGAGCTGTCGGCGTAGAGAGTGGCTAACTCAGCTGACTGGCTGTAGAGAGCTGTAGGGGTAGAGAGTGGCTAACTCAACTGACTGACTATAGAGAGCTGTAGGCGTAGAGAGTGGCTAACTCAGCTGACTGGCTGTAGAGAGCTGTTGGCGTAGAGAGTGGCTAACTCAGCTGACTTGCTGTAGAGAGCTGTAGGCGTAGAGAGTGGCTAACTCAGCTGACTGGCTGTAGAGAGCTGTAGGCGTAGAGAGTGGCTAACTTGGCTGATTGGCTGTAGAGAGCTGTAGGGGTAGAGAGTGGCTAACTCGGCTGACTAGCTGTAGAGAGCTGTAAGGGTAGAGAGTGGCTAACTTGGCAGATTGGCTGTAGAGAGCTGTAGGCGTAGAGAGTGGCTAACTCAGCTGACTAGCTGTAGAGAGCTGTAGGCGTAGAGAGTGGCTAACCTGGCTGATTGGCTGTAGAGAGCTGTAGACGTAGAGAGTGACTAACTCGGCAGATTGGCTGTAGAGAGCTGTAGGCGTAGAGAGTGGCTAACTCAGCTGACTAGCTGTAGAGAGCTGTCGGCGTAGAGAGTGGCTTACTTGGCTGATTGGCTATAGAGAGCTGTCGGCGTAGAGAATGGCTAACTTGGCTGATTGGCTGTAGAGAGCTGTAGGGGTAGAGAGTGGCTAACTCAACTGAATGGCTGTAGAGAGCTGTAGGGGTAGAGAGTGGATAACTTGGCTGACTGGCTGTAGAAAGCTGTAGGCGTCGAGAGTGGCTAACTCAGCTGACTGGCTGTAGAGAGCTGCTGGCGTAGAGAGTGGCTTACTCGGCTGACTGGCTGTAGAGAGCTGTATGCGTAGAGAGTGGCTAACTCAACTGACTGGCTGTAGAGAGCTGTAGGGGTAGAGAGTGGCTATCTCGGCTGACTGGCTGTAGAGAGCTGTAGGGGTAGAGAGTGGCTAACTTGACTGACTGGCTGTAGAGAGCTGTAGGGGTAGAGAGTGGCTAACTCGGCTTACTGGCTGTAGAGAGCTGTAGGGGTAGAGAGTGGCTAATTTGGCTTACTGGCTGTAGAGAGCTGTCGGCGTAGAGAGTGGCTTACTTGGCTGACTGGCTGAAGAGAGCTGTAGGGGTAGAGAGTGGCTAACTCGGCTGACTGGCTGTAGAGAGCTGTAGACGTAGAGAGTGGCTAACTCGGCTGATTGGCTGTAGAGAGCTGTCGGCGTAGAGAGTGGCTAACTCGGCTGACTGGCTGTAGAGAGCTGTAGGCGTAGAGAGTGGCTAACTCGGCTGACTGGCTGTAGAGAGCTGTAGGCGTAGAGAGTGGCTAACTTGGCTGACTAGCTGAAGAGAGCTGTAGGGGTCGGAACTCTGCAGTTCATCTGTTCGGCTTAATGTCAGAGTAATGAACGGTGAGTTGGGCACTCTCTCGCTAGGGGTAAGCTCTCTACAAGAACTAGTTAGTTTAGGAAGTCACAGATCTCTGGCTTGGACCTCACCCTCTCGACGTGGATGGGGTGAGGGAATTAGGACAGAGGTGGCTTCTAATCACTTAACGTGGAGCTATGCAGGCGGGGCGTTGTTAGGACGAGAGGTTGTTGTGTGGAGGGCGTTTAGCGGGATTAGACTGGGAACCGGCAAACTTCAAGCAGTCTTTAAACTTATAACCAGAATGTAAGCGTCTTAAGTCGTTAAGATTCTGGGAAGATTAAAGTTTTTTTTTTGTTGTTTCCTGGTTTACATAACTAACGGCCAATTTCACAAACGCCGTTTAAATCTTGCTTAATCGGCGTTTAACGAAGGTTTTGGACCAAAATTGATTTTCTCCGTTTAGCCGACATTTTGAAAGATTTGAAAGAGAATACATAAAAAAGATGTAAATTTAAATTTGAATTTGTTGATGATTCAGGAAGGCGTTGTCCTGTCACATAAAAGAAATTTTATTTAGCAGTTGTCACTATTTTCTCTCTGTTCAAATCAGTGTTTAATATTTGAACCTGGAAGGATGGGGTTTAACTTTTAAACTGTCATTTGGAGGTCAAAGTAAGAAGTCACATTGATATTTTGTTTGTATTTCCAAGTCACCAAATATTCCGTTTAGAAGCAAACACATTGTTAAAAACTATTTTATTCTTGTTCTTCGTGTGTTGTCATAGTTTCTTGGTTTGCAATCAATAAAATATCATTTTATTATTAACAACACTATAACCGTCTCAAAAATTGACGCCCAAACGGGGACTCGAGCCCCGATCTCCACCTGTCGCGGGTGTTGCTCTGAACCATTGAGCTACTTGGACACTGGCTTTTTGAGACGATTTTAGTGTATTTAATGAGAATGACGGATCTGCAAGGAGTAGAACCAAGAGGCTGTGAATCGTCTCAAAATCGTCTCAAAATCGTCTCAAAATCGGCTTAAAAAGCCAGTGTCCAAATAGCTCAATGGTTCATAGCAACACCCGCGACAGGTGGAGATCGGGGTGCGAGTCCGCGTTTGGGCATCAATTTTTGAGACGGTTATGGTGTTGTTAATAATAAAATACCCCGCGCATTGCAAGCGTTTGCAATTTAAATCAGATTTTATCCGATTTAAAATATAATTGTTTTAAAGCAAATTACTACGCCGGTTAAAATGCCACCTAAACGGCGTTAGTGAAATCGTGCCTCGGTGTTGTCAGAATCAATATCATCTTTCAGTATTAACCTTCCAGTTAAACGCAGAGCAAGTAGTTTTTTCAGCAATCTGTCGCAGCTTCTGCAGGCTTGAGATCAAAGCGAATTCGTAGCTTAAGTAAACTGTCTCAGTTTTCTTATTCAAGTATAATTTCCAGTTCGGTTCACGCACGCGCATTTCAGCGTGCGTGCGGTGAAAGCATTTCACTTTGCTGAAGACAGTTGCTGGAGCGATGAAGTTGAGAGAGAATAAAGATGTCATGTGTCTCAGCACGTACCAAGTTTTGAAGCCCGCATGACGGAAATTAGCGACGCTTGCCGCGTAGTCCTTAAGCTGTCACTTTCTTTGTCGAGAGAAACCGCCGATGTATAGAGCGATGAATTCGACGTGCTCGTCTCTACATGCACCAGTGGTGGACATAGCGGTGGGGCAATGGGGTCGAGTCTAGATGAAATGTTATTTAAATTGTAAACGCTTGCAATGCGCGGGGTATTTAATTATTATCAACGCTGCAACTGTCTCAAAAGTTGATGCCCAAATGGGGACACGATACCCGATCTCCACCTGTCGTGGGTGTTGCTCTAACCAATTGAGCTACTTGGACCCCGATCTCCACCTGTCGCGGGTGTTGCTCTAACCAATTGAGCTACTTGGACCCCGATCTCCACCTGTCGCGGGTGTTGCTCTAACCAATTGAGCTACTTGGACCCCGATCTTCACCTGTCGTGGGTGTTGCTCTAACCAATTGAGCTACTTGGACCCCGATCTCCACCTGTCACGGGTGTTGCTCTAACCAATTGAGCTACTTGGACCCCGATCTTCACCTGTCGCGGGTGTTGCTCTGAACCATTGAGCTACTTGGACCCCGATCTCCACCTGTCGCGGGTGTTGCTCTGAACCATTGAGCTACTTGGACCCCGATCTCCACCTGTCGCGGGTGTTGCTCTGAACCATTGAGCTACTTGGACCCCGATCTCCACCTGTCGCGGGTGTTGCTCTGAACCATTGAGCTACTTGGACCCCGATCTCCACCTATCGCGGGTGTTGCTCTAACCAATTGAGCTACTTGGACACTGGCTTTTTGAGACGATTTTAGTGTATTTGATGAGAATGACGGATCTCCAAGGAGTAAAACCAAGAGGCTGTGAATACTCACAGTCACTCTGATTCTAGTGACGCTATATCACGTCACAACCTGTCAATCTCGAATAACTCCAATTTGACGTTGGATTCGTTGCTGTATTAGGATGAAATCTTATTTAAATTCAAACGCTTGCAATGCTCGTTTTTTTATTATTATGAACACTATAAACGTCTCAAAAATTGATGCCCAAACGGGGACTCGAACCCCAATCTCCACCTGTCGCGGGTGTTGCTCTGAACCGTTGAGCTACTTGGACCCCGATCTCCACCTGTCGCGGGTGTTGCTCTGAACCATTGAGCTACTTGGACCCCGATCTCCACCTGTCGCGGGTGTAGCTCTGAACCATTGAGCTACTTGGACCCCGATCTCCACCTGTCGCGGGTGTAGCTCTGAACCATTGAGCTACTTGGACCCCGATCTCCACCTGTCGCGGGTGTTGCTCTGAACCATTGAGCTACTTGGACCCCGATCTCCACCTGTCGCGGGTGTTGCTCTGAACCATTGAGCTACTTGGACCCCGATCTCCACCTGTCGCGGGTGTTGCTCTGAACCATTGAGCTATTTGGACACTGGTTTCTTTAGACTAAACTCTCGACCTTGAATGTGTTTGTTCCCTATTCCTGAAATCAGTAACACCTACAAACTTCTGGCTTTATTCAGGTTTGTTTGATTGTATTTAACTGTGCTCTGGCAAAGTACGATCGTCCTGCAGGGGCAGTTCATCATACTCTGTACTACGCAGATTCATATTTTATAACCTAAATATTGCTGGTAAAATATTGCTAAACAACTTTTCTCCAGCTGTCACCTGAAACTTTTTATTGATTTAGCAAAGTTAAGCTCTGATCATGTTTTTAGACAGATGCACCGAGATGTCCTGAACGTTATCCTGAACGTTATCCTTGAACTTACTGTCCCAACATCGGTGACAAGCCTGTTAAGCTCGCTAACATGTTCCTCGATCGAGATGGACTTGTCATTGAAGAGGTGCTTCTTATTTGCAGTTAGCTTCAAAATGTTATGAGTTTCTGGTTTTTAAAGGCAATATGGAGTAAAGCCGCAATCCTCGACTGGGAGTGGTTTTTTCTGCGTTTTGATTGATTTTTGGTTCTAATTAGAATCGCCGTGTTAATTTTCACGGTGACCATTGTTTCATCCAGCAATAATCCCAGTTTTTTTGGTTTTTTTGGGGGTATTTTTTTTTAGAGAAAAATTGATTTTATTTTTATTTTTTACTTTAAATCGTTAAATTTATTCATATTAACAAAGTAAAAAGTATTTATTTCATATTATGAATAATAAATCGAATTTAAATGATTATATTTATATGATTTTATGCGATTTATTTAAATGTTTATTCAAATCACGCGCACATAAACACAAAAGTCACCTAATTCTCACAGACATCTCATTATATGGCATCCGGCAAGAGAATGGGAAACAAGCAGCGAGTTTGGTTAAAATTAACAAAATAGAAATACAATTTGCATTCTTGTATTTTGACACAGCTACGTTATTCCACCAAATTGTAAAGTGCCTTCACGATCTGTGCGATGTTGTGTTTTCATTTAAATTTACATATTTCTAGATCTAAATTTGAGCCTGTGACAGGAACATGTTGCGGGCGAGCTGGGCATGTGATGGATGTGCTGAATTCACGCAGAAAGATGGCCAAACCTAACTTTTACCAACCTCCGCAGACTAACCCTTACCTGTACCATCATCCAAGTAGCCAGCACCTTTGTCTGGATCCATCCCGAGCTTTTTATCCTAAACTCCGATATCCACAAATACCCCACTAGACAAAGCAACGCGCCAAGAGTCCCTGCCCATTCCCAATCTTCATTTGAAAATAGCCCACTCTTCACTTGCACCGTCCTCTACAACAAACTCCCCAGTAATATTAAAAACTCTCCGACGAAGTCCTCATTTACGCACACCCTAAAATCCTACCTTTTAGAAAACCCATTCTACACCTTACGTGATTAACTCGCTCCTAAACCCGCTTCTCTCCTCTCCCTTCCCTCTCCCTTTTACAAACCATGATTTAAATTATGTAACAAATGTGATCTTTGTATAAACTGTATTTAAATAAAACTGACGGTGCATACACAATTACTATGTAAATGTATTGAAGGAAAATAAAACAAATACAAATATATGCGGTGAATGGTATTTATACTAGAGAGAGAGAGATGCGGTCCAGCGTTAGGTTCACCGACATGCCGCTCACCATACAAGAGACTCACAGGAAGAACAACTTTGTAGCCCCTGTAGATGAAGCAATTGTGCCCGCTCCACCACTGTTCGGGGGTCGGTGCCAATGTACAGGCGATTATGTTGTCGAGCGCAGAGCCGGGGCGGAGGTCGGTAAATAAAGTCAAGAAGTTGAAAGCTTTGAGACCAGCCGCCCAACCGCTTGACTCGGCTCTTTTCAGACAGCAAAGAGATTCGCGGAGCGGGCCTGTTGGTCGTCGAACGGGAGGTGCTCGTTTCACAGCACTAGACGAAAAGTTAATTTAATTTAGAGGCTCTTTTAAAGCGTGAACACCACTCACAGAATTGTATTTTCCCTGAAAAAGCGTTTGAATGCCAAGTGACGTCACAGCTGTGCTCCCAACATTTCGTAACATGTTTCAGATTCTTTATCAAGGGTGAAAGATCGACTGATTTGACATAACTTAACAAAAGATCTAGCGACCAGCATGCCATAACTTGCCATAACTTGCCAGGACATGCCAGGACATGCCATAACTTGCCAGGACATGCCAGGACTTGCCAGGACATGCCAGGACATGTCAGGACATGCCAGGACATGCCAGGACTTGCCAGGACATTCCAGGACATGCCAGGACTTGTCAGGACATGCCAGGACATGCCAGGACATGCCAGGACATGCCGGGACATGCCAGGACATGTCAGGACATGCCAGGACATGCCAGGACTTGCCAGGACATTCCAGGACATGCCAGGACGTGTCAGGACATGCCAGGACGTGCCAGGACATGCCAGGACATGCCAGAACTTGCCAGGACATACCAAAACTTGCCAGGACATACCAAGACATGTCAGGAAATGCCAGGACATGCCAGGACATGCCAGGACATGCCAGGACATGTCAGGACATGCCAGGACATGCCAGGACTTGCCAGGACTTGCCAGGACATGCCAGGACATGCCAGGACATGTCAGGACATGCCAGGACATGCCAGGACATGCCAGGACATGCCAGGACATGTCAGGACATGCCAGGACATGCCAGGACTTGCCAGGACTTGCCAGGACATGCCAGGACATGCCAGGACATGCCAGGACATGCCAGGATATGCCAGGACATGTCAGGACATGCCAGGACATGCCAGGACTTGCCAGGACTTGCCAGGACATGCCAGGACATGCCAGGACATGCCAGGACATGCCAGGACATGCCAGGACATGTCAGGACATGCCAGGACATGCCAGGACTTGCCAGGACTTGCCAGGACATGCCAGGACATGCCAGGATATGCCAGGGCTTCCTGGATGTATCTAACAACCAGCTTACCTTGGGCTGACCTTGGATGCAAGCTTTAAAACGTTGTTTTCTACCACGGGCTTACGTTGGGTGCTGAGACCAATAATTGCTTATAAGAAAACACTGCAGTGCTTCTTGACCCTAACTCGGCCGGGTGTAACTTAGCTCTGATCTGTGATTGGTCATCTCTCTCACGCATGCTAACCATGGACACCGTGCCAAGTCAACTTAAACAGAGTGTTATCATGTTTCTGTCGATCACAACTTTTCTAAGACATTTTTCTTGTAGAAACTTGTTGATTATTATTGACACGTGTTTTGTTTTGTTTTGTTCCAGTTGGCTTGCTGGTGGCGCTGTTGCTCTGCGGCGGTGGGGTTCAAGGTGAGCAAGGATCGTGACTCACATAGGTTATGTCATGAATAATAAGTGGTTATTAGTGGTTAACAGGGTAATGCAATATTTTTTTTTTTTTACAGTTTTATTTACTCCAATGGTTAAAGTGGGAGTCAGTCCAGGTGGGATTTCAAATGACGTGATTTTCATATTTTATGTTTTTTATTTGATATTTTGTGTGAAAATATCTCCGGGTTTGTAGCAACAGGTAATAAGGGCGTACGCATTTATAAAGGTTTGTTGAACTTTGATAGGCTGCCCCTAAACGCAGCCCGCAGAACATAAACTTGGCACCTCCATTGAAAAAAAACACACATTTTAATTACAATTAGAATTAATTATTTCATTTGTCTTATTTTTTCTATTTTAGACTCATGTCTACTTTATCTAAACTTAGCTTTAGTTTTGAGAAAAACTATTTGAACTGGGTTTTGAATGCTAAGTGAAGAACAACTGAATTTCCCTTCTTAACTTGGCATTCTAAATACAGTTCAAATAATTTCTGTCATTATTATTTCTTGTTAATATCTGAAGAACGCTTGACAATTAAGCAAAATTAATCAATTGCAAAATTGACAGTAAGTTGACATTAATTTGGCGTCAAAAATTAAGTCCTTCGCTATGTGCCCCTAAACGCAACCCGCAGATCAGATACCCGGCACCTCCATCATTTTTTCAACAAAACTCAAAAACTCTTCAAAAACTCTAGCATTGGTCCAATGAGGTCGGCAACCAAGTGGCTGAAGAAGTAGGTCGTAGTAAAATAAACACAGCCTAAAAGAGATTGGGGTCGTAAGCCGGTGCCGGCACGTAGCCTACTTCTGTCGAAGACCAAGGGGACCACCGGCTTAACAACCCTTCCGAAGGACGGTACAACGCGAACAACAGGATTCCTCTACAAATCCATGCTGTCGAGAGGTTGATAAGCAAGGCGAGTGAAGTTGCTGTACTAACTTTCATCCCTTTAACCTCTCTCCCGAACAGAACTGGTCATGTGTATGATGGTCACCCATCCAATACCTGACTCAGCGCAGTGTTGCTTAACTTTCATCCCTCCAACCTCTCTCCCGAACAGAACTGGTCATGTGTATGATGGTCACTCATCCAATACCTGACCCAGCGCAATGTTGCTTAACTTTCATCCCTCCAACCTCTCTCCCGAACAGAACTGGTCATGTGTATGATGGTCACCCATCCAATACCTGACTCAACGCAGTGTTGATTAACTTTCATCCCTCCAACCTCTCTCCCGAACAGAACTGGTCATGTGTATGATGGTCACCCATATAATACCTGACCCAGCGCAGTGTTGATTAACTTTCATCCCTCCAACCTCTCTCCCGAACAGAACTGGTCATGTGTATGATGGTCACCCATATAATACCTGACCCAGCGCAGTGTTGCTTAACTTTCATCCCTCCAGCCTCTCTCCCGAACAGAACTGGTCATGTGTATGATGGTATGAGTGATTTTTAATGAACCTAACCTAGCCTAGAAGAGAGGAGAGGAAACCCGGTGACTGGACGTAGCCTACTACCGTCTCAGACCAAGGCGACCACCAGCTTAACATCCCTTCCGAAGAACGGTACAACGAGAACAACAGGAACAACCCTGTGCCAGTTATGTTAGTTTTTTTTCGTCGAGTTCTTGCCGATAAAGTCGATGTGCTTTCGCGAGTCGCCGGAAACGGAAATAAAACAGAAATTCTTTCCTGAAACACATAACAATAAATACTCGAAGCACCGAATTTAATTCTGAATTTTGTGAAAATATTTTAAAATATGATTTGGTTGACTCGGATCCAAAAGCAATAAAAACAATCGCAGAACAAAACAAACAAAGAAAGTTTGCATGATTTGGAAAAAAAAAATGAGGCAGAGTTTCATAGCTTTTAGTAAATTAAGACAAATTCAGACCAAGTTAGATGAAATCAGATTTAAATTGCAAACGCTTGCAATGCGCGGGGCTTTTTATTATTATCAACACTAAAACCGTCTCACAATTTGATGCCCAAACGGGGACTCGAACCCCGATCTCCACCTACCCACCTAGTGATAGTGTCTACTTGATGTAAACTTAGCACTAGTTTTGACAAAAACTATTTCAACTGGGTTTTGAATGATAAGTAAAGAACAACTAAATTTCCCAACGTTTCGTAACTTGTACCCGTTACTTTATGAAGGGTAAGAGCTGTCATAAAGAACATTTTAATTCTATTCATCTAAATCGACCTAATCTAACTCGATTTCAACGACATTTCAGTTGTCTTCAATGCATGTTCCTTCTGCCAGACTCCAGCGTTTATCACAACGTGCCTCGCGACGTTTCCCCAAAAACCACCGAAACAGTAAAACAAATTTACCCGGCGATCGAGTGCTTTTTTATTTCATGGCACCCGTGATGTTAAACGTTGGCACTGAATTCCAGGCGTACCACACGAACAACTCTCAAAGTAAATATTCAATAAATCAGCGAATTCAATTGCTTCATTTTTGTTGGTCAAGTGAAACTAGCAGAGAACCGGCGGTCAGCGCTTTCTATTGGACAGGTTGCAAATTAGTTGGCCAACACCATTTGTTGACATGCATCTGCATAATGTCCTGGACGTCATGAGCGGGACAAATCAAACTAGATTCATTTTCATTGGATCTTTCATTTCATAAATTAATCTGTATAATTAATAATGTCAACATTGGGTTTACAGGTTAAGTCAGAGTCACAGCGCTAATGTTAAACGTCCTGTCATTGGGTTTACAGCCTCAGTCAGAGTCACAGCGCTAATGTTAAACGTCCTGTCATTGAGTTTACAGGTTTAGTCAGAGTCACAGCGCTAATGTTAAACGTCCTGTCATTGGGTTTACAGGTTTAGTCAGAGTCACAGCGCTAATTTTAAACGTCCTGTCATTGGGTTTACAGGTTTAGTCAGAGTCACAACGCTAATGTTAAACGTCCTGTCATTGGGTTTACAGGTTTAGTCAGAGTCACAGCGCTAATGTTGAACGTCCTGCCATTGGGTTTACAGGTTTAGTCAGAGTCACAGCGCTAATGTTAAACGCCCTGCCATTGGGTGTACAGGTTTAGCCAGAGTCACAGCGCTAATGTTAAACGTCCTGCCATTGAGTTTACAGGTTTAGTCAGAGTCACAGCGCTAATGTTAAACGTCCTGTCATTGGGTTTACAGGTTTAGTCATAGTCACAGCGGTAATGTTAAACGTCCTGCCATTGAGTTTACAGGTTTAGTCAGAGTCACAGCGCTACTGTTAAACGTCCTGCCATTGGGTGTACAGGTTTAGTCAGAGTCACAGCGCTAATGTTAAACGTCCTGCCATTGATTTTACAGGTTTCGTCAGAGTTCAGTTGGAATTCCAAACAGAAGCCAGTATCTGTGTTGGAAAGTTGAGCTCGTCAAATTAGCACGACATATCAAATCAATCCCTGAACTTCAGACGTTTCTCAGCTGTTTCCAAAATCTCTCGACAAGACGCGAGCGTGACATCTTAAAAAGCAGCCGCCGATCGCAAGACAGGGCCTTGTTGATTAGCGAGCTCCTTTGAGCCCCACCCCTCTCCCCCCCCCCACCACTCATCACCGCTCTCTCTCTCGGCAGACTTTGAAACTTGATTATGATCCACTTAACGTGCTCGGGGCTCGAACAAAGGAGCTCTGACGTCATAGATGGAGGGGTGGAGGTATGACACTTGCGTAAAGACAATAATTGTTGCATCAACTTAGTAGGGTGGGTGGGGGGGGGGGGAGGGAGGAGGGGGGTATTGAGCTAATGTTGAAATGGGTTTAGACGAATACTACGCCGGTGAGTTAGTTTAACGACGTTGTGTGACGCCACACTTTTGTTTAACGGCGCTGTGTGGCGTCATGCGTTGTTTAACGACGTTTTGTGGCGTAATGCTTTGTTATGCTCTTAACAGCAACTTCACTCGCCTTGCTTATCAACCTCTTGACAGCATGGATTTGTGGAGGAATCCTGTTGTTCGCGTTGTACCGTCCTTCGGAAGGGACGTTAAGCCGGTGGTCCTCTTGGTCTTCGACAGGAGTAGGCTACGTGCCGGCACCGGCTTTCTCCTCCTCCCTTCTAGGCTAAGTTTGGTGCATAATCATCCTCTCATTCACCGACGCCATTAGACCAGTGCCACATGACCCGGTGCCTTTAAAATGCGTCGTTAAACACAACATATCAATAATTCTACTTGAGCAGAATATTAAAATATGCAGTTTCCAAAGTCTATCTTGGAAAGGCCTTGATGCTGGAGTCCGACTTTCCTATCGATGACTTCATCAGGTGGAAAAATTATGTGTTGCATCTTTGACTCACCGAAGGTTCTTTTAGGCTCGGCATGGTTCGACCAGTTAAATCAGCGCGTCGATGAATTCTACAAATTAATTTCGGGCAATATCGTAACGTGTATATCAATCGTTAAGGTAAACATTGATGGAGATCTTTGAGCATGAAAAGTCTCAAAAGTGAGTAGCCTACGAGAAATATCGAAATTAAATTTCATAAGACAGTGTCTCCACTTAACGTGATGTTCCGGTACTCTGCATTTTTGTCCGTAAAGTAGTCATTTGGTGGCCATCTTTTACGCAGAAAGTTTAACATCAACGTTCTGTCTCTTCCTAGAACCTGCACACTCAACGGTTTGACATTAACGTTCTGTCTCTACCTAGAACCTGCACACTCAACGGTTTAACATTAACGTTCTGTCTCTACCTAGAACCTGCACACTTAACGGTTTAACATTAACGTTCTGCCTCTACCTAGAACCTGCACACTCAACGGTTTAACAAACCTAGAACCTGCACACTCAAAGGTGGAATTCTTGTATGATTAGTCTGATTAATGCAAAAAAATATCCGTTTACAGAAAGGTAGCTGTCGAAATGTCTCTTGATTTAGCTTCAAATGAAGCTTTGCTGATTTCCCGGCCTTTTTTCTTATGAGGCAACAATTTTCCAGGCGAGTTGCTGTACAAGTTTCTCTTGAGCTAGAAATCTTCAAAGTGGGCAAAGCTTGAGATGTAACGTCTTGTGCTTTAAGCCTCGTTACTGAACGGTTTTAAGTGTCTTCAGTGAAAAGTTCTAAAAAGATAAACGACACGCGCTATATTTTTAAATTTGCCGCCTCGAGAAAAAGAGTGAACATTTCAAAGTTAGCTGAAAATATTCTTTAACAAAGCAAAAGTTGTGTGTCATATTTTGGAAGACGCTTTTTAGATCCATTTTAATATTGAAAAGTTTTCCGTGAAGTTAATCATCGTTCACTTTTGGAAATAGAATTCCTCTGAGAATCACAAATTGTTTGAACTTCGCATACTAAACTAGTTCCTTAAACTTTGTTTGCGTGTATTTTAACATAGGAACTGTAATAAAGATCACTTATAAAGGTTAAGCAACACTGCGCTGGGTCAGGTATTGGATGGGTGACCATCATACACATGACCAGTTCTGTTCGGGAGAGAGGTTGGAGGGATGAAAGTAAAGCAACACTGCGCTGGGTCAGGTATTGGATGGGTGACCATCATACACATGACCAGTTCTGTTCGGGAGAGAGGTTAGAGGGATGAAAGTTAAGCAACATTGCGCTGGGTCAGGTATTGTTTGGGTGACTATCATACACATGACCAGTTCTGTTCGGGAGAGAGGTTGGATGGATGAAAGTTAAGCAACACTGCGCTGGGTCAGGTATTGTTTGGGTGACTATCATACACATGACCAGTTCTGTTCGGGAGGGAGGCTGGAGGGATGAAAGTTAGTACAGCAACTTCACTCGCCTTGCTTATCAACCTCTTGACAGCATGGATTTGTGGAGGAATCTTATTGTTCGCGTTGTACCGTCCTTCAGAAGGGACGTTAGGTCGGTGGTTCCCTTGGTGCTCTTCAATAGGAAAAGTCTACGTGCCAGCACCGGGTTTTCCCTCCTACCATCTAGTCTAGGTTCGTTTCGTCATTATTCTAAAACCTCGGACAACATACTGTTCCCACAGAGCGCGTCTTAAAAACAGTGCGCCGTTTAACACAAGAAGTTAAATTGTTCTAAAGAAACCACAATTTCTTACCAAAACCCAAAGCAAACCCTCGTAAAGCGCACTCGGCGATCCGAACCCTAACTTTACAACTTTTTGTCAAATCTTTTTCAATCGCTACTTCGATTTCCCCATTTCCGTTTCCACGTTTCTTTCTTCTCCCCGCCAGCCAAGCAACCGAAATATGATTATCATTTTTACCATGTTGCTTAATCCCCCTTCCCCCCTTCACAACCCCCCCCCCCCCCCTCCCCGCCCAACCATCACGTCTTCATTTTCCAGTTTTTTTTCCGCCAACTAAGTTATTGGCTGGTCGTACCCAAGCGCTTTCCCCTCTCGGAGAAAATCTGCGTAGCTTTCCCGAGGTCTGCTTTAGAGTGGGCCGGTCTTAGCGCTGTCATTTCAGTATCGGTATTGTAATTACTTCTAAGATTAATATTACCCCACCCCACCCCACCCACCCCTCCACCCCCCCACCCCCCCCTAACCCCTCGTTGCGCCAAAGAGATATGTAATAACTGATAACTCGTGAAAGATTTCACGAAATTCTATTCACACGCGAAATGTAATTCTGTCTTCGAAATCTCCACGAAATTTAGTCCAACATTCGCTGGCTTTGGTTGCGAATGAGATGTGATAAATTTGCATTGATTTTGTTATGCACTTTCATTCTGCATTTCAGGTAAAGTGAGCTAAATGTAATGACTGGTTATTGAAGACCTCGTTGCACTGCTTGTTCACTTTCAGCTCTGACTCGGATCATTTTACAGTTGATTTTTATAAAACAATTCACCCACATCGAGTTGTTTATGATGTACCCCAACTTTAACCACCACGTGATTGAACCCGAGACATTCTTTTGGGGAAACGTGCATTTTTATGGGGAAACGTAAATTTTTATGAAGAAACGTCCATTTTTCATGGGGAAACGTTAATTTTTGCATTTTATTTTTAAATGTATAACCAAACTGTAAAACAGTCACTTAAACTGTTACAAATTGTAACAGTTATGAACGCCTTGGCTTGTCTCAGCCCTCAAAACGCAGGGTCTAAGAATGGTTATTTTCGAAAATCTTGCCAAATGAACCTCTTCGAACACTTCCCACTCGTCGACACAAACTCACTGCACTCGAGTTGAAACCGCTCATACAGCCGGAAAAGCGAGCCGGGAAATTGCCGAATATTTTCTTTGCCTCTTGCCTCCGGGTTTTTCTCATTTTCTTTGTATGGCTTTTTGCATATGCACGCGTATCGGGATGGTTTTTAGTGGCAGGTCCCGGCCCATAGGGTTTGTTTACACAGCGTAGTGGTGGCCGTGTTATTCTTGCAATACATAGCCTCGAATAGTGGGGGCCGTGGATTGAAAAAAATGCATATATTTTGAATGCGTAGAAAATTATACCTCGAATGTAGATCTGCGATACCATATTGTGACCCAGCGCAGAAAGTCTGAACATCCAGCTGTCGGTCAGCTGGACATCGAATAAAAATCAAACATTGAAGCTTTGCCAAAATTAGCGCAAATTGGCATAAACACTTTCAATGCGTCAAAAGTTTTCCACCGACTGACCCAAGTGGTACCCATGAGAACCATATCTAGGGCTTTTATTAACGGTTGATTTCACAAGAAACAATTAACCACGCAATTAATAACAGGAATTTATTAATTGCCGGTCGTTAGGTAATTAACAGACCGTTAACAAAACAAAAAATCATCTCCAGATTCACTGTCGCTAAGCAACCAACGAATTGTTTCTTAGCGGACCGTTAAAAAAAATCAGTCCTAAATTGACAACTGCTGGCTTGGGTACCATTATGGACTAATAAATAATAATAAACCAGTCTCTTAGAGCTTTGCATCGGGTTTAAATACCAAAGTAGGTTCAAAAACAGTTGATTGCTTTAAAAACATCTTTGTAGCACATTTGATCTCGATTGCTGAGAGCATTTCACCCCCAAAACAAACCACACGCTCCATGACGCCTACACTAACCGCCACAAAAACTGCCCGCAAGCCTCGACTCTCAGTTCCAACTTGAACCCTGGCCACAGCAGCGTCCTATGTGCCGCCCATACCACCGGCGACATGCACCCTACCCCCGACTGCAGCCTTATACCAGCTTGCTGAATTATTCATAACCACGGTGGGATGGGCGGCAAAAAGGTCGTCCCCCCATGCCACGTGGTACTGGTCGTGAATGCTAAATGCATTTCTTTGCGGTGTTTTGCATCTCGGCGTCCCCCAAGGGTTCCCGGCGTCGCGCTCTGTCTGCTGCAGAGATTCCTACCAGGCCCATGCCAAGCGTGATCACACGACCTGACCCTGAGGGGGGGTGTTCTTTGCTTTGTCGGGTGTTTTTATGGCGTTTAGCGACGCATTGCTTTGGTAATGAGCAGTTTGAAAAATAGGGTGGGGATGGGGGGGCAAGATGACGCACCAAAATGTCCCTCGTTAGGTGTATCTTTGTCCTTGAGATGCATTTCCTCACGACCGGCTTTCTATTTTCCAGGCCACGACACCGACGTATCTCACACCCGCTTCGAGCGTCCCCGAGTCGGCGTCTCCTCGCGACGTACCGAAGTCCGCGACGCCGTCGACGCCTCCACTTCCACAACGCGTGGCGTCCTCGCCAACACCGCCAGCCCAGCATCGGTCAGCGCCGAGGACGCAGCCAGTGGCATCACTGAGGGCAGACTTTATGGGCGATCGAGTCAGTCGGACGTTGAGAGTACGGGTGCATTTAGGTCGGGCGAGGAGCGGAGAGATATCACGGAAGGAAGTTTTACGATAGGTCCTTCAGAAGAGGAAAGTGCCCGAGGTCACAGAGGTGGTGACCTGAACGCAGTGAAAGACATCGATATAAGTGCAGACATAGAGCGCCATGGTGAAGTAGTTTCGCGAAGTAAAAGTCAGGATGTGAAAACTCACGAGAGCAGAGAAGGAGTCGCGCTCCACATTATCGGCAACGTCCACGTTGTTGACTCTTTGAAAGACATAGGCTTAAATAGTTCGGTGATCGACCGCGTAGATGGCGGACTGTCGACCTTGAAGACTAACGAAATCACAGATGAAAGAACGCTCGCGAGTGTTGAGCCGATTGTGGCGACATCTGAGCGCGGCGACGTGGACTACAACGGCGATGCGTGGAGCTATAAATACAATTACCAAGCAGACGTTGACGAGGACAGCGCCGGGTTTATCGTGACGAGCTCCGAGAAGAGTGTTTCTGTCGCGGACACGCGTGTCATAGTCAAGAAGGGTAGGCGTTCGTCGGGCACGGTGACGCGCGACGACAAGATATCGACCAGCACGACGCTGACCGCGACTGGGGAGGCGTTCTGGGACGCGCGGCGACGACAGCGGCAGGCGACGGCTCAGCAGGAGGAGGCCGCCGAGATGATACCGGCTTGTCGCAAGTTTGTGGAGGGGAATCCCGAGAAGAGGGAGTTTCACTCGCCGAACTTCCCGGGGAATTACCCGAATAACACGGACTGCGTCAAGGTGCTAGCGGGTGAGTTGAATCTTGACCTTGCTACATGTTTAGGTATAGAGGGGACAATGTATTCGTTGTCATGGTATACGCGAGACAGTTGGATGTTTTTCTAGCTACATGACTTTTGTACAACCCTGTCCGTGGTTAAAATTTACGAGCTAGGAAATAAAATTGGTTGCCAAGCAAAAGAATCCAAAACAAATATTTCACTTTTTTGCTTCTTTATTAGTCTTCCTTTTTGGGTTTGTAATTGGGTTCCACTGAATATGAGCGTGAACCTGCGATATCTCCTCGTGTATCTTCCACCAGTTCAGGTTAGTTGTTCGTGGAGTTGGTTGGTTAGTAGGTTAGTTGGTCGACCACCAGCCCAGAGCGTCCGGGTTCGGATCCCTGATTAGAGGTAACATTTCTCCAGCTTTGCCCACCCCATGAACACCTGAGAAGCGACCATCTTAGCACGCCCCAAGCCCGTGATGGGAGCTGATACCGCGCTGCAGGATATGGAGGTTGTGATATTATATTATTCACACAAGAAGCAAAGGCCACCCGCAATTAGCATGGCGTAGACATAACGCAGTGTTTAAATTGTATATTCAAATGACTTCTCAGTGAAGTGGTTCTATTTAGAACATCATGTATTACGGTCAGCCAATCAAATGCCTTGATGACTGCAAAGATGGCGGGGAACTCGTTCGTTTGCTCACAGAAGAATCTTAGCTTTGTGTTTGATTTCCTAACGAAAATCCAAGATGCGCAGCTCGCGTTTTGTTTGCTTTGATTGTTGGCGAGTTTGTTATTTTCTTACGCAAGAAGTGTACGATGCTACCAACGAAATAAATCAAAACGCCAACTTTACAGCGTTAAAATTGTCTCGAAACAAAATTTCTGAAGAAACGAATCCGAAAGAGAATTCTTGGAATATTTTAAAAGCGTTATGATGAATTATATCATAGATAAGTAGAGCATAGATTATGAACGCAAATAGAGAATAGAGGAGAGAGACAGAACGAGGAAGAAATTGAAATAACAGACATAAAGTACACGGGTATTAGGTACTAAGAAAATTTGAGAAGGAAAGTAGGAAGATTTAAGAAAAAAAAATAATATTAACAGGATTAACATATATGCACAAATCCTTTTGGAGGTGGAATGCGTTGAAGAAGATAGAAGATGGAATAGAAAAGGTGAAGTCTCGAGGAAAAAATGGACATGGATTTAAATTGATGGGAAAAATGAGGAAAGAAAGGGAGTGAGAGAAAGTGGCGTTGAAGAGTGGAATGGAATTAGCGGTACGGACGAAAATAGGGAGGAAAAATGTGAAAAGTTTTTTGGAAATGGATAAAAGAAGGGGGTGTTAATGGAATACTCAGACGATGTACATGGTGTCCCGTCAAGTATTTCTATTTCCACGCAAGTTCACGACGCCAGATGCGTGTGATTGACAGTTGAACGTTGTGTTCAGATTCGACGCACGTGCGTGCGATATACGTGCGTGCGATTATTTGCTGCTCGAAGTGGACAGCGAGGCAACGCACCAAACAAATCGACAAACAAATTGACAAACAATCGACAATGTGTTCCACGAAGCTGACAAACTAAACTCGGCGTGTTCCGAACAAGAAGAAGAAGTCGAAGAAGAACAAATCGGTGGCAAGTTCTTGCAGCATGACATCAGCATATGGACAACACAGCGACACGGGATCGATATTGTTAAAAGTTTTTAAATCGCAGAACTTTTCAGTTGACATTTCAAGCGTTTTTACTCTCACTAGCACAACTAGGAATTGGCTTTTCTCTCTTTTTTTTTTTTGCTTTTCAAGTGTTTTTTCGTCGTTTTTCGAGTGTTTATGCCAATATTTAACACACGATCGATTCGTTAAGCCGCGTTAGAAACAGACAAGTTATTTTCATACGCTGTACTTAAAAAAGAGCGTGTAATTTCTCTTGAAATGCTCATCTTTTAACGTGACATTGGTCACCCGTATGCTTTTCAAACAAATGTGTATGAAGAGACGCAACTTTTAACACCAGCTCATCGAAACTGCGATGTCTTCAAAACAAAACACGAGCTATTGAAATGAATAACACTGACGACACAAGCTGGATCCCCTGCGTAAATAACAACAAAACACAGACAATTAATTTGCACCGCCTTCTAAACGAGATAAACGTGAATCGACAAACGCCGGCTGCGTCCAAAACGTTCCGTGAAAAACGCTTTTCAACCGTTTTCAAGCTTTTTCCTACTAAATGTAAATCCCATTTTCTTTCCACGAGCTGGCGCAATCATTAGTTAAAATGGCGAGCTGGAATCCGGGAATAAATGCGTCGAATTAAAGCCACGCTAGAGGATAAAAAGACAGGGCGACACAGAAATGCTTAATGCAATATCTCTCTATCCTGACCAATGTTTGCTGGCATCGAGATGAATCGGATCGTTTTTAGGGGACGGGGTAATTAGTACGCATGTTTGACGTGCGTGTACGCATGATACAGTTGTAAAGCCGCGTTGATGCTCGTGTTTAATTGAGAGGCGCAGCGGTAACCCGGCTCAATTGTTCTAATTGTGTGCTTATAGGTTATGTGCTCGGTAAAACCCGTTTAAATTTATTGGTGCATTGCAGTGAAAAGCAAGTGGTGTCGACCTGTATTCAAGTTGAACATCCTTGTGTAAGGAACGATTTCATAGCTTTATATTTGATCAGAAACGTGATTTATCACAATGATTGACAAATTAAAGAATATGAAGTTTCTGAACTCAAATGTCTGACTTGGTTTAACGGCAAAGCTTTCCCAAAGTTCAGAGATCCCTTTTAAAAGCTGGCTTAAGGAGTGATTGTCGCTTAGATCCATTGAGATTTCAGTCCATAGAGGCTTAGGTCCTTGAGATTTGGGGCCATATCGGCTTAGGGCCTTAAGATTTGGGTCCATCGAGCCTTAGGTCTTTTCCACTTCTGAGGTTATTCGGTCAGCACATTGAACTCAATTCTAGTGTTTATAGTTTGCAACTCTAGCCAGCCGCAGTAGCGGATTCCGTTACTGAAGACAGCTCAAGAGAGAGTTCTAATGAAAAGCAACCCTTTGTTCAATCGCCGATTACTTTTCCTTGAACAAAGACCGACAGACTTGAAGGACGACTTCCTCGTGTATCTGCGATTTCGATCCTTGCTCGAGGCTGAGTACACGACCTGGGAAACTTTACTCGCTACACTCAGCTCGCTGTTCGGAGACACGTTTGCAGATGAAAATAAATTAAAATCCGAGTTAATAAGAATGTTGTATGAGAGTTAATCTAGGGTTTGTTTTATCATAGATTTTATAGGCAAAGTCGGAGTCTTATGGAGAAAAATGCGTATAAAAGAGGACTTTTGTGGCACAGCCCGATTTTTGTTTAGATTAATGCTCATGATGCATGCTCAAGAGGTAAATTTTTAAAGACATCATCATAGCTTTTTTATTATTAACAACACTATAACCGTCTCAAAAATTGATGCCCAAACGCGGACTGGAACCCCGATCTCCACCTATCGCGGGTGTTGCTCTGACCCATTGAGCTACTTGGACACTGACTTTTTGAGAAGATTTTAGTGTATTTGATGAGAATGACGGATCTCCAAGGAGTAGAACCATGAGGCTGTGAATACTCACAGTCACTCTGATTCCAGTGACGCTATATCACGTCACAACCTGTCAAACTCGAATGGTCCAGAGCTACACCCGCGATAGGTGGAGATCGGGGTTCGAGTCCGCGTTTGGGCATCAATTTTTGAACGCCGCGCATTGCAAGCGTTTGCATTTATAGTTTTTGTCAAAACTAGCGCTGAAGTAAGATAAAGTAGACATGAGTCTAAAACCTTTCCAAGACATTGTTGATGGACATTTGTGGAAAGATTTAAATTTTCAACTGTAGGTTCATAAATTTCCGCGTTTGCTTACAGTTGGTTAAATATTTTGTTTAACGATGCACTGTTTTGACAACGGCCTCAGTAGGTTAAATGCTACAAAGAAGAAGCAGCAACCAAGCGACCCATTACAACGCGTTCCATCAATTCATCGTACACCAGATATGGGCTTAAAAGCCGAGCCAACTTCCTGACGTTCGACAAACGCCCCACCCCCATGAAACGCCCCAACCACAGAGTGCGGGTTGAGTTAGCAAGTGCCGCCGTCGAGTTTTGACCCTCGACGACCGCAACGACGGGATCCCCTCGGGTTTCGACGGCGACCAAGCACAGACCACAACTGCCTATTGGGATGCTGGAGCCTTTTATGACTGAACTCTCGAGAACTGGGCCGGCGCTTTACATCTTGAGATGCGGCGGAAGTTGAATTCAATCGTTGAGTGAAGGTTATAGGTAGAGAAACAACGTCAATGTTACAGTCTCTGCGTGAAAGATGGCCGCCAAATGACTACCTTACCGACAAAAATGCAGAGTACAGGAACAGCACGTTAAGTGGAGCCACTGTCGTATGAATTTTAATTTCGATATTTCTCGTAGGTTAACTCGCTTTTGAGACGTTTCATGCTCAAAAAATCTCCATCAATGTTTACCTCAACGATTGATATACACGTAACGATATTAAAAAGCGAGTTAACCTACGAGAAATATCGACATTAAATTGCATACGACAGTGGCTCCGCTTAACGTGATGTTCCGGTACTCTGCATTTTTGTCGGTAAGGTAGTCATTTGGCGGCCATCTTTCACGCAGAGACTGTAACATTGACGTTGAAACTCTACCTATAACCTACACTCAACGGTTCAATGGCAGGCAATTCGATTCGATTTCTCCGGAAGTGTATGGAGTTTCCGGGGGACGGGGACTCTCTCGACTCACGAATTAACAAATGTTTTATTTGACTAGAAACGTCAAAGCGTCGCTCGATTTACGTTTGAAAATATCGATGACTTTCGACGTTTGGGAGTTCTTCTGCGTTTGATGCACCAGCGTCAAGGAACGCCTAAGTGGAGTTAAGACGAAACGAACTTGTAACTTGTTTTAAACAAGCCACCTCTTTATGTCAGTGCAGATGTATTGATTTATTAATGTATATTAAGTTAAATTACTAGTTTCATGTGCCCGCATTCACAAACATCGAGCTAAACCAGATTTAAACCTCGTTTCAACATAGTTGTAATGTGTCTAATTGTATTTCATTTGAAAACGCTTGCAATACGCGTCGCTTTTTTGTTGCAAGTGTATAAAAGGTTCTTAGTTTTCCTAATAATAAAATACCCCGCGCATTGCAAGCGTTTGCAATTTAAATTAGATTTCACAGAAATAAAACGCATCCAACGTCAAATTGGAGTTCCTCGAGATTGACAGGTTGTGACGTGGTATCGCGTCACTAGAATCAGAATGACTGTGAGTATTCACAGCCTCTTGGTTCTTCTCCTTGGAGATCCGTAATTCTCATCAAATACACTAAAATCGTCTCAAAAAGCCAGTGTCCAAGTAGCTCAATTGGTTAGAGCAACACCCGCGACAGGTGGAGATCGGGGTTCGAGTCCCCATTAGGGCGTCAGTTTTGTTTAGAGGTTAGTAGAGTTTAACGGTATTTTCACGACGACATGACTCTGTGGGGCGTCAGCAATGATCGTCTAATTTAATCGACATTTAATCACTTATCAAATGTTCAGGTTAATGTCACTCTAGTGAAAGTGTCACCAACTCAACAAGTCCTAGTACACTGACGTCATCGCTCTGGAAGACTGACACGCTAAGTCTTTGTTTGAGAAGCAAGATTGTCCTAGATTCACTACCACGTGGTTATCCTCAGAAATCTTGTAATAATATTCACACTGTGTAATGATATACAAGGTAACCAACCGATCATCTCATTGTAGCACCACGGTAACTTCTAGCGGTCTGCACCCCAAACAACCACCCCCGTCTTGCCACGGCATTGTAGCAGAGTGTGGAGGACAGCGGCGGGCGGTCGGTGAAAATTTCAATAACCCTGGGTGCAAGCGACATCCGATGCTACAGCTAAATTACAAGTGGTCCGATATGGATTCAAACTGTTAAAAGTTTCCTCGCGAGTTTCACGGCTCAATCCTTGCCTACAAGCTCAATTAAATAGGAACACGTCCGAGAGATGGCGTTGTGAGCAATTGGGATGAAAGTTAAGCAACACTGCGCTGGGTCAGTTATTGGATGGGTGGCCATCATACACATGACCAGTTCTGTTCGGGAGAGAGGTTGGAGGGATGAAAGTTAAGCAACAATGCGCTGGATCAGGTATTGGATGGGTGACCATCATACACATTACCAGTTCTGCTCGGGAGAGAGGCTGAAGGGATGAAAGTTAGTACAGCAACTTTACTCGCCTTGCTTATCAACCTCTCGACAGCATGGATTTGTGGAGGAATCCTGTTCGGGTTGTACGGTCCTTCAGAAGAACCGTTAAGCCGGTGGTCCCCTTGGTCTTCGGCAGGAGTAGGCTACGTGCCGGCACCGGGTTCCTCCTCTTACCTTCTAGGCTAGATTAGGTTCATTATCACATTCATCCACCGATGCCATTAAACCAGTTCCGCACGACCCATTGTCAAAACAATGCTTCGCTAATCACCACAAATCAATCAATCAGAAATATAAACAGTATTTTAATATACCTCACCTAAAAAAACCAGCCAGCTTTACAACTCTGCATGGTCCCTGCCAAACGCCACTGCTCGCGATCCGCGGCGTGCAGTCGTCTCGTATCACAATGCTTACCACTGAAGTGACGTCAGAGCTTACCGCAACCAAGTGGTAAGCTCTGACATTGATTACCGTTGATTGAGGACCGCGCTAACGGTGGGTTAGTTGATGAAATAAGTTTTGATATGCACGACTGTCGACACACCTTGGTTCTTGTTTAGTTGAATGCTTGACGTTGATTGTGTTTGCTCGGCTGTCGACAGAACATGTCTGCTGTATTCAAAAGTAACGGTTGGTTCTATGTTTAAACCGGTTTGAACATAGAACAGATAATAGTAACGGTTGGTTCTATCTAGTCTTGAGATGTTGTTGAAGTCGACCGGTACCATCGTCTCTGTCTTGGGATAGGTGCCGTTTTGTGGGCCTTCATCTCAGCTTCAAGTTATTCCAAGGAATGTGGCTAAGCGATCTTGAAGAGGTTGTCAATATTACATAAATTCAGTCTTAAGACGTGTCATCTTTAGTGGTTTACCGGCACCGTTTAAATCATGCTTAATCGGAGTTTAAGGTAGGTGTTAGACCTAAATTGATTTCCGTTCAGCCGACATTTTGAAAGAGTTCAAAGAGAATACACAAAAAAGATGTAAATTTAAATTTGAATTTGTTGATGATTCAGGAAGGCTTTGTCCTGTCACATAAAAGAAATTTAATTTAGCAGCCGTCACTATTTTCTCTCTGTCCAAATCAGTGTTTAATATTTGAACCTGGAAGGATGGGGTTTAACTTTTAAACTGTCATTTGGAGGTCAAAGTAAGAAGTCACATTGATATTTTGTTTGTATTTCCAAGTCACCAAATATTCCGTTTCGAAGCAAACACATTGTTAAAAACTATTTTATTCTTGTTCTTCGTGTGTTGTCATAGTTTCTTGGTTTGCAATTATTAAAATATCATTGTTTTAAAGCAAATTACTGCACCGGTTAAAATCACACCGAAACGACGTTTAAAAGCGTTTTAAACGGCGTTGCTGTAATCGACCCTCGATATCTTGCCGATATCTTTCTGCCGACGTGGCATTCTGTCAATCTGCGCTTCTGCAATCGCCAGTCGCACGCTTCTTATTTCCAAACTAGAAATTACATCAATAACGCACCACTGACGTCACATCAATCTCGCGAAAACATAAACAAAAAATACACCTTTAAGAAAAACTATTTGAACTGGGTTTTGAATGCTAAGTGAAGAACAATTAAATTTCCCAACGTTTCGTAACATGTACTAGTTACTTCTTTAAGGTTTAGAGCAGTCCTGACAATTTTCCAAAAAGAACCACATCAAATTATAAAAATTATCTAATTTATAATTTATAATTATAATTTTATGTGGTTCTTTTGTTATTGGAAAATTGTCAGGACTGCTTTAACCCTTGAAGAAGTAACAGGTACATGTTGCGAAACGTCGGGAAATTTAGTTGTTCTTCACTTAGCATTCAAAACCCAGTTCAAATAGTTTTTCTTAAAACTAGTGCTAAGTTTACATCAAGTAGACATGAGTCTAAAAACAATCATAAAATACACCTCTGACTGGATTAAAAAAAAGCAGAGTTTCAGCTCAACTTCCATTGTTGTTATCACCATGGTAACAACGTGGGACTGACTTCCGGTGGAAAGGTGGAGACATGTGGAAGTTGTGGAGCGATGAACGCTGATCATCGGGGCAGAATGATAGAAATTAAATACTGACAAAACATACACACACACACCAACATTTCGGCAGCCAACGCTGCAAGAGTTTGCAATTTATTTGTCCCCCCAACCCCCCAATCTCCTCGCCCCAAACCTCGAAACTTGAAAACGGGGCAAAAATGTCGAGCAGCGAATCGGAGGCAACTATTATAGAATAAAAATGCAAATGTAGCTCATAAGTTAGCATGTTTAATTCTCAGCCAAACGACTCTGTGGACGCGATATTTTTTCCACGCCGGCGACCCCGAGTTGCAAGAGGATGGGTGAGGGGGGGGGGGGGGAGGCGTTGGACAGCGAGCGGTCCAGAGCGCAAAGTTTTGCCGATGATGATGTCGCCGTCGTCGCTGGGAGAGAGTCCCGGTGGAGGGAGAGAGTCCCGGGGAAAACTGCATTTTCAATAACCTCCTAATTGCCGGTTGGGTGCTCTACCAACTGAACTATCCGGACACACATTCTAGCTTTCAACAGAAAATGTTAATTTTGCGGAATCTTTTGGGTAAATTTTGGTAGATCGAGGGCCGACTTCACTAACGTCGTTTAAAACGCTCTTAAACGCCGTTTAGGTGTGATTTTAACCGACACAGTAATTTGCTTTAAAACAATGATATTTTAATAATTGCAAACCAAGAAACTATGACAACACACGAAGAACAAGAATAAAATAGTTTTTAACAATGTGTTTGCTTCGAAACGGAATATTTGGTGACTTGGAAATACAAACAAAATATCAATGGGACTTCTTACTTTGACCTCCAAATGACAGTTTAAAAGTTAAACCCCATCCTTCCAGGTTCAAATATTAAACACTGATTTGAACAGAGAGAAAATAGTGACGGCTGCTAAATTAAATTTCTTTTAAAACATCCCTTTCAAAAGGCATGAAACAGAATCAATGGAATATTATTTTTGCATTGTGTTTCTAAGCCCCGTGGACAGTTAGCACATATATGTGCTTACATCCAACGCGCTGGTCCCTGTGTAACGCCTCTCCCTCTCACTACCATGACTTTCTGGACGTGATAAAGTCAGTCCCTCTTTGGCGAGGTGCCCGCCAGGCCCCGGTTTGGGATGTGTGACGGACCCGGGCCGGACTGGCGTGAACTGATATGAAGCCACCTACTTCCGACATGCGGTTCAAACCTAGGACCACTGATACGGAAGGGCGACCATATTTTGAACTGGAATGAACTGGTTCAGAAGCTACCTGTGCATTGAATGAGTAAATGATAATGAACCTATGTAGGGAGGAGGGGAAACCCGGTGATGGCATGTAGCCTACTCCTGTCGAAGAGCACCAAGGGGACCACCGGCTTAACGTCCCTTACGAAGGACGGTACAACGCGAACAACAGGATTCCTTCACAAATCCATGCTGTAGAGAGATTGATAAGCAAGGCGAATGAAGTTGCTGTTCTAACTTTCATCCCTCCAACCTCTCTCCCGAACAGAACTAGTCATGTGTCTGATGATCACCAATCCAATACCTGACCCAGCGCAGTTTTGCTTAACTTTCATCCATCCAATCTCTCTCCCAAACAGAACTGGTCATGTGTATGATGGTCACTTATCCAATACCTGACCCAGCGCAGTGTTGCTTAACTTTCATCCCTCCAACCTCTCTCCCGAACAGAACTGGTCATGTGTATGATGGTCACCCATCCAATACCTGACCCAGCGCAGAGTTGCTTAACTTCGGTGGTCTCACGAGGAAAAGAAACCAAGCTGTGGAAAGTGTCGCCAGTTAAACACGCCGAGTAGTTTAGATTCAGAATGCAATTAGTAACTTTAGGGTGTGGTCTGCGGCTTGCAACCTCAACAAACTCAACTCTGAACTAGTGCAACGCTCACCGACGCCATGTAATTAGTCGTGAGTTCGCCACACGGCCGCTTGGTGGCGTGCATCTGACAGTTCATGCCGCAGAGCGCTGTTGTCGGTGTTTTTTTTCTTGCGTCTCGCATACCTGACCTGTCTCCACTTTTACACTCGGTTTCATCTCGTGTATGAGCTGAGGCTTTCAATGCTTTGCGGTTATCACGTTACTGCTGTTTGTTGCCATGGTTACTAACCAATGGTGTTAACCGAGAGCTGAACTCAGACACTCACTTTAAGAAAATGTGTATATTTTAGAAAAGTAGCTCCAATTGTTTACTCTGATCGGGTCCGAACTTAGAAATGTACCGCAATTAGTTCGACTGTAAATAAGCTTTATTATATTAATAAAATATAATTACAAATATAATATAATAAGGTTATTTAAGCTGAAATAAGCCTAAATATCCTTTATTAGATGCAGTTAACAACACTATAATCGTCTCAAAAATTGATGCCCAAACGCGGACTCGAACGCCGATCTCTACCTATCGCGGGTGTTGCTCTGAACCATTGAGCTACTTGGACCCCGATCTCCACCTGTCGCGGGTGTTGCTCTAACCAATTGAGCTACTTGGACCCCGATCTCCACCTGTCGCGGGTGTTGCTCTAACCAATTGAGCTACTTGGACCCCGATCTCCACCTGTCACGGGTGTGGCTCTAACCAATTGAGCTACTTGGACCCCGATCTCCACCTGTCACGGATGTTGCTCTAACCAATTGAGCTACTTGGACCCCGATCTCCACCTGTCACGGGTGTGGCTCTAACCAATTGAGCTACTTGGACCCCGATCTCCACCTGTCACGGGTATTGCTCTAACCAATTGAGCTACTTGGACCCCGATCTCCACCTGTCACGGATGTTGCTCTAACCAATTGATCTACTTGGACATAATAATGTTTTTAATAATAAAATACCCCGCCCATTGCAAGCGTTTGCAATTTAAATAGGGTTTCATCCTAACTCTAAACTAGTTTAAACTATCACAAAAAATGTCTAAACCTAAATATCTGTTGAAAAGTTTGCTGTTCATAACTTGAAGTCGATTCGCGGTCGAGTATTTGCAAAATGTCAATCGAACAAATGTTTGTTATTTCAATTGTCCCTTGCCTCGTTTAAAAAGCTGAATTTCGTAAAAACAACAATGGTAAACGCATTGCCCAAGGTATAATTTCACATCACACATCTCTCTGTGGCCGTGTCCTCTGTCTCTCTCTTGCACGTAGACGTCGGCTTTCCACGCTTTCCATTAAATAAATTCACGCCTGGAAAATGATTCAGTTTTCCCGACGACTCTATCAAAGGGTGGGAGGAGGAGGGGGGGGGGGGGGACAGATATGGAGACCGTACATTGAGGTGACGGCAACGCGTGCTTTCGTTTATCGAATTCGAAAATGTTTTTTTTTTGTGTAATTAATGTGTGTACGTCGATCCGTTCAATTGTGATATTAAGGAGCCTTGATTGTCAGTAATTTCGCTAACCGTGAAGGGGAAAACCTACAAGTGGCCGATTCCCAATAAGGTTTGTCAAATTGTTCAGATTTTTCATCGTCTCTCTTCTCTGATAAGTCTTTATCGTATCTTGACACTGACTGTCTTTTGATATTATTTATCATATACGATCTGCCCGACTAGTTCAGGTTACGATGCGTCGTTAAACTCATCGCAAATCTGCCGTGAGCAGGTTCGTCTGTTTGTTGTTTTTTGGCAAAAACAACTTGACGGCGCAATGTGCGGATGGATTTTTCCATTTAGCTCGCCGAGCGAATAGAAAACAATCATTTTTAAAAACCAATTTCGCATTTTTGTTTTTAAAACAACACGACGACCGCTGTTTCGACGGATCAACGTCGATAGCGCCACTGGCTTTTCCATTGCAACGTAAAATATCTTCCCCGCAAAAACAAAAACAATTCCCACCGTTCTTGACTGGCAACATAAACGCTGCCCGTTAGATTGTGAACTACGTTTTTTATTTTTTTTGTTTAGCAAAATGTTTAGCTGTCATGTTGGGCTAATCGCCCCCCATGACGTGCAGCATGGCGCACGAGTGCATCCACTTCCGGTCTGTTAAAATAACTGCATTCAGGTTTAAACCTGGCGTTGGGCTTGAAGTTTGTTTAGAGGGAGTGACCCAGTTGGTGACATTCTCTGTGCTCGTCGAGGCGAGTTGTTTTAATCATTCGGGTGTAATTACTTTGACTTGCAATGTACTGTCGCCGTGCCCCAAGCTTTATATACATATATATAAAGTTGTTGAACTATTACTTGCTTTGTCTCCATTTCAAAATCACGGTGCAACTGACTTTTCTTGCAGATCTTTTGTACAAAAGCAATGCTTCAACGTGTAAAGAAACTTTGTTCCAATTTTCCAATTAACATATTTATCAATTACAGTACTTGTTGTAAATGTCACATTGTAAATTACCTGAGGGGGACATTCACCTGGGGTTTTTTTCACCACCATGTCGACAACCTTGTAAATATATTAGATCGATTCATGGACAATTTTCAAAACGTTTACAACGCCGATGAAGTTTGGGAAAGTGCCGCGCTACGTTCTCATGGTAACTGAGCCGTATAATTGGTGAAATAACAATTACTTGGTCTGAACGTAATGTCCCTGTACGGCAAGAGTTTGAAACTAACCCCGACGACGGCGGGTACAACTTATAATCTTC
Source organism: Protonemura montana (assembly GCA_947568835.1). NCBI lineage: Eukaryota > Metazoa > Arthropoda > Insecta > Plecoptera > Nemouridae > Protonemura > Protonemura montana. Next base: position 3,280,558 of record OX387610.1, read on the forward strand.
AGCAACAGAAACAGCCAATCCTTGCCCTGTTTAAATCTCTCCGCAGAAAATAGCGAGTTGAGTTCCAACTTGTGAATCGGCATTGGTTAAGTTTTAATTTAGAAGCACTTTCACTAAATAAGCTCAGTCGTAAACTTGCATAACAAAATTTATTGCTGATTCATTACTGTTGTTCAACGACGCACTGTTTAGATAACGGGTCATATGGTACTGGTCTAATGACGTTGGTGAATGAGAGGATGATGATGAATCTAACCTAGTCTGGGAGGGAGTAGGGTAAACCTAGCGCCAGCACGTAGCCTACTCCTGTAAAGACCACGGGGACCACCGGCTTAACGTCCCTTCCGAAAGACGGTACAACGCGAACATCAGGATTCCTCCGCAAATCCATGCTGTCGAGAGGTTGATAAGCAAAGCGAGTGAAGTTGCTGTACTAAATTTCACCTCTCCAATCTCACTCCCGAACTGAACTGGTCATGTGGATGATGGTCACTCATCCAATACCTGACCCAGCGCAGTGTTGCTTAACATGTATCCCTCCAACCTCTCTCCCTATCAGAACTGGTCATGTGTATGATGGTCACCCATCCAATACCTGACTTAGCGCAGTGTTGTATGGTAACGGATTATCGATTGACTAAGAACTCGCATCAGTAAATTCGTCCCACTACCGAACTACAAGTCATAAACTCACATACAGCAACAAGTTCGGTAATTGCTTCGAGTGCCAACTTCGAACCGACTATTCGGCAATCAGCGCTCTCTATCGGCGACCAGCACATTTATCATCATCGTATCCCCAGTGAAAAACCGTCTCGCCCGTGACGCAGCCAGCTTTAGTTAATATCTTCTGGAGACGACGAAATTATAGAGTCTAGCTTCTGAGTCTAGTTACTTTTTCCCGCGATATGCCCGTCAAGTTTTTTCCTCCTGTTGCCCCCCCCCCCCCCCCCCCCCCCCCCCGAGTTCAGCTTGATTCATTGCTTGCCGTAGTTCTGCAAAGTCTCGGTCTCCTTCTCGGCTGCCATCGTATTTATCTCTTGCAACTTGCAGAGGGTGTGTGTGTTTTTTTTCTTGTCTCTTGGTGTAGCGCGAGAAATCGGCGAGTCGGGTTCCATGGTCGGGGGATGTAACGGGAAGTAGGGGGGAGGGGGGGGGGGGTGTCACTAACTTGTTCGCTTGGCCCGTGTTGTTGTATTTCGCTTTGATTGCTGCCCGGAGGAACGCGATCGCCCAGGTTGACTCTCTTTACGCCAGAGTGCGACTGCAATGGCGGAACTTCACCGACTTCTTTGTAAGTGGTCTGAATATTTTTAATCAGCTGCCCTTTGATATTAAATTTCAATATGGAGACAAGACTTTGTAAAACTGCTCAAAGCTTTTTTAAAACACCATTGTTTTCACTCGTTAAACGATTTCTGCAATAATGATTTTAGCATAGGAAATAGTGACGTTCTAATGTTGTAATGACCAATCTGGAATAAAAAAGTGTATTTATTTATTTCTGGCTTATCGTGCGAATCGTTCGAAAACAAAAAGGGCCATAATAAATGCAATTAATAATATTTTTCTATTGCCTGGAATTGTAATTTAAAGCAGAGAATTAATTAAAAACGTTGATTTTTGACTTTAGCATGTTGCCCATTTCTGTGTGTGACTTTTTGATATGAAAACATGGAATAATTAAATTAAAAAGTTTTTTTTTAAGACGGTTACTCCAGTCAGTTTCGTAGGATGCGCGGTGATTACCAACGGACTAAAAAATACCTGAATATTTTAGTTTTACCTGATTGGATATTCGACAGACTAACTTCACTTCTAGGAACATCACGCAGGTCTTATGAACTCGATTTGTACTTTTAACAAATCCGGTGATTGGTTTTCACCATGCGACGGAAAGAAACAAAAAAAAAAAATATCGAAAAAAAAAATCTTTAGCTTCAGTTCCATGTTATTTTTGGTTTTTAGTGGAAAATATAAAATTAATTAAGGCACGTCAAATAAAAAATGCGCCCCAAAAGACAGGTATCGCCTCTGCCGTGAATTCATGTCCCCTCATTAAATATATAAAGTACAGAGAGCTGCACGACGGTCGCCATCTTGGTTCCACACTTACACCGACGCGCACTCTATGCGCATCGGGCTGTAAACACAACGGGGTTGAGTTGAGAAATGACCGTCTCTCGAAAACGGGACGCGGGAAATGTTGAGCGGCACGCGTGAAGCAAAAAGTGCGTCAAGCAAAAAGTGCGTGACGTGTGCGGCTTGATGGATTGAATTCACACTTCTTGTGATCGGACTCGACTTACGCGGTGCAAACTGCGACCGACGCGCTACGTGTGTGTAGAGGTGGTATTAATTACCATGCTCGACTGAACTATGGCGGGTAAATTAAGTTGGTTAACTTTGTCGACCCCTGGGGAGACTAGCGGGAAGATCATCAAATGGGAATTAAAGTTTTATTGGGCTGCAGGAGGTTAGTTTCAAATCAACTTGGTACAAGAACACTAAAATAGCGCTTTAGTTGAAATGTCTCCACACAAAATGGCCGCCAAATGACTGCTTAGCCGCGACAAAAATGTAGGATGCCGCCAGGTGGAGTCACCGTCGTTTGGAGTGCTAAGAAATTTCATTTCGTTATTTCTCGCAGATTACTCGCATTTAAAACTGGTTTACACTCAATTAATCTTTATTAATGCTAACCTCAACGATTGATAAACATGTATCGCGATATTTTGAGTTGTAATTATTTAATTGCAGAGGTTTGTTAAAAAGGACAGCAGAAAGCGCCATCGGGTAGCACCTACCGTTACCACGTGTTGCTGGCCTCGTTTGCTCAGCAGCAAGCGCCATCGGGTGGCACCTACCGTTACCACGTGTTTCCGGCCTCGTTTGCTCGGCAGCAAGCGCCATTGGGTGGCACCAATCGTTACCACGTGTTGCCGGCCTCGTTTGCTCAGCAGCAAGCGCCATCGGGTGGCACCTACCGTTACCACGTGTTGCCGGCCTCGTTTGCTCGGCAGCAAGCGCCATCGGGTGGCACCTATCGTTACCACGTGTTGCCGGCCTCGTTTGCTCAGCAGCAAGCGCCATCGAGTGGCACCTACCGTTACCACGTGTTGCCGGCCTCGTTTCTTTAGCAGAAATTAATATCGACGCTGGAACTTTGACTTAATCTATAAACTCAAGGGTTCTTGAGGGCATCTAAAGATTGAATCGATGTCGGTGTTTGGTGCATTAATGTTTGATTTGTGGTTATTTGCTTTCTGTATGGATTTTTTTTAAGTTTAATGTGATTTGGAGAAAATCTTGGTTGTAGAATTTACCTATTTTTGAAGAAGATTGCTCAAAAAAACACCAATTTCCCACTAACTTATCGGATTTCCTCGGGAAAGCCAAACGTGAATCTGAAATTAAATTATTCGCGACGACCAAAATTACGTGGTTTTTGAGATACTTTTTTGCCTGTCACATTTTCTATTCCAGAAATCGGCTTCATTTTCCCTGCGCTCCAGAAATTGTTTGGCCGAAGTTTTCCCGGATTCTCGTAACGACGGCGCGTAATGTAATTCCAGCTGCTGAAATATTAGAGGCGATAGCGAGGCACATTTCTTCGCCTAGAGAGTTTTATGTCAGCAAAAAATGTTCTGTCCTTTTCCCTGTCGAGGCAATTTCATAAGCAAGACAAGATGGCGGCTGGCAAGCCAAAATGTCGGCTTGTAATCTGTCTTCTACGGTTAAAATGTAGCCTTGAGCTTCAATAATAACGATAGTCCAGAGACCACAACCAGAGACCAGTTCTGTTCGGGAGAGAGGTTGGAGGGATGAAAGTTAAGCAACACTGCGCTGGGTCAGGTATTGGATGGGTGACCATCATACACATGACCAGTTCTGTTCGGGAGAGAGGTAGGAGGGATGAAAGTTAGTACAGCAACTTCACCCGCCTTGCTACTCAACCTCTCGACAGCATAGATTTGTGGAGGAATCCTGTTGTTCGCGTTGTACCGTCCTTCGAAAGGGACGTTAAGCCGGTGGTCAATTTTTTATCTTTGACAAGATTTCGACAGGGCTAGGTTAGGTTCATCATCACCAACTCATATATTGACGCCATTAGACCAGTGTCACATGACCCGTTGTCAAAACAGTGCGTCGTTCAACACCAAACATTAATCAACTAATCAAATTATTAAAAAATAAATATAAAACATATATACTTAACGAGTTGTCATAGTTAAAGGAAGTAAATTGAAAACTCGGCGAAGTTCTCGGAAATAAGTAGTTCATTTAGTTAATTAATTGCACCATTTGAAAAAAAAAACCGTAACAAAAGGACAACAACCACCTCGTCGAGACGTCCTAGATGCTTCATCATGAAAACACAGCCAAGATACGTCCCAAAAAAAAACTTGCGCTCGCCATTTATTATTCAAACCCCACTTTAGATTAAGTCTTTTTGAAAACTTCTACAGAAGATGAAAATAAAAATACGCTAGGCTTAAATATATTATAACGCAGAATCTTCATAAAACCAGAAAAAAAAAGTGCTCCAATATTTTGTGACAAGCTTCGACATGATTGATCGGCGTCAGCATCCAACGATTGAAATGTGTGCGTCGTCGTGCAACCCAGCCATGTCGGCGTCGCCGGGCGTCGTCAGGCGTCGCGGCGGATTCGCGTCGACCTCCTGCCCCAGAACCGAAGCAGAACCGAAGCAGTGATGATAAATTATTCGTCGCTTTTTTTGCGGCTTCTCGCGACGGTAATCTCTGCCGTTCGTCGTGGCGCCCCCTTGCCGGCGGATTAGCGCCAGGGTGTCGTGCGTGCCGAAGTGCGTGCCGAAGTGCGTGCCGAAATGCGTGAAAATTGAGTCTGTGTTTGATCTTCGTATGAGCCGTGTTTTTTTCTTCCCCCCCTCTTTTTTTGTGGTAGGTACGTGTTTTATCGGCTTGAAGCGAGAGCTTTCATCTAAATTAAAATGTTTTCAATGACTTTGGTACTTTCAATTCAAGCTGGAATTTTGTAAAAGTGATTACCCCCTATATTTATATAAAGAAATATTCTGTAACCGATTTGTATGAATTTCTTCCTGGAAGCGGGATCGGCGATTCATGAAAACCTAGCCTGTACAGATATACAATCATATGAATATGTTTGAGCTCAGATAAAAATTACTTAGCGCAAATCCTACCCTATTACAGCACGGGTGACATTTAGGGTCTCCATAACCTCTGAAATTAAAATAAATCTGTTCGATTCACATATCAGCCTGCTTTTAAATAAGTGCCAACAAAACGAAGTAACGGTTCTTTGAAATCAAATGAAACCGGAAAATTTACTAAAATATGTCATGTCGATTTTCAGATTCGAAAAATATTTCTAATTCCTTTTTCAATGGTAGAAATAACTAGAAAAAAGCGACACATCTCACCGCCTATGTGCAACGCACGTTAGTGATAAACGGACATTTTGATTATCTGATGACAGCAATAATTTAACTAGTTTAGGAACGGCCAGGTTGATTCATTCAGCTACAGGTTGAAAAGAGATCAAGTGTTTTACGATTATCATTCTTGATTTTGTCTTTAGAAACTGCTCAAGAAGGTTACCAGTAATAAAGGCGTACTTTCAAACACTAACCTACAAAGTTTAGAACAGTTGACATTGTAGCTTTCAGCGCTCCTAGCGTAACGCCGTGCTACTACAAACACACCCATTCACGCCTTGTTCCACTTTCCCCGTATACGCATTGCACGCATGTTTTATAAAGTGCGTAACACCGCGGGGACCTGATCTCGCAACGCCGCGTGTATTGCGTATGCACGCGTTAATTTTGTGCGCGGCCAGAGAAAAGTGCGTGTGTTGAAATCGTGGGAGATCTTGCGGTTATGTGAGGTCGGATTGGGTCACCGGGTTCGAATACCGTTCGCATTTTATTGTTTTTTTTTTATTCGCTGCAAGAATGTGGGCGAATTTGGCAAGTTGATTAGAATATTAATTATAGTAACGTCGGGTGTGGTAAAGATTTAGCCAATTACTCTAAAATTGAATTTTTACAGCTTTATTTTCTGTGAATAATTTTGCGGAGAAATGAATTTGGCAAATATATATAAATATATATTCATTTTATTTCAAGAGTTCTTATATAGCAAGAACTTTTTTTATAAAATGTACGATTTTACTATAAAAAAAGCGTCGTTAAAAACCGCAAATTAAACAATTGAAGCTTAATCAATGTAAATCGGACAAAAACACGTGTAACAAAGAAAATCGAAGCTGTCGATTATTTCAGTTAGCTCTGCAATTAATGCCTATCAGAAAAACATCGCTAACACAGTTTTGAATAAAAAGCTCCATCTGGATTTTAATTGCACCTCAACGCCACTAATGCATCTCCTAACCCAGATTACCACCGAGCTATTGAACGTTTGCATAGAATTGTGCAACGCTGTGATTACATCGCCCACCTGATAGTCTACCTAACGACCACTAGGGTCGCTCCCAGCGGCTAGATGGGGACTCGAACCCCCACCCTTTCGAACCATTAGACGTAGTTAATCGCCAGTTAATGAGCACCCTTTGTGTCCAATGGAGCCAGCGTTGTGGTCGAAGAGAGCCAGGGTAGACGAGTTAAATGGAAAACCATTAAGAGGTTGGAGGGATAAAAGTTAAGCAACACTGCGCTGGGTCAGGTATTGGATGGGTGACCATCATACACATGACCAGTTCTGTTCGGGAGAGAGCTTGGAGGGATGAAAGATAAGCAACACTGCTCTGGGTCAGGTATTGGATGGGTGACCATCGTAAACATGACCAGTTCTGTTCGGAAGAGAGGTTGGAGGGATGAAAGTTAAGCAACACTGCACTGGGTCAGGTATTGGATGGTTGACCATCATACACATGACCAGTTCTGTTCGGGAGAGAGGTTGGAGGAATGAAATTTAGTACAGCAACTTCACTCGCCTTGCTTATCAACCTCTCGACAGCATGGATTTGTGGAGGAATCCTGTAGCTGGCCACTCCATGCGCTTGGCTCTCCAGGCCAAGTGGTTCAATGATCGGCACTTGTTTAATGAGGTCGCAATTAAAACGCCTGACGTGGTTACAGCGATGACCCACTCCTGGCGTACAACACTGAAAGGCGACACATAGTTCTCTAGTTACCATGGATATAGTTACCATGTGTCTAGTTACGACGGCCTAGTTACGACGGCCTAGTTACGATGGGTCTAATATGGAGGCTCTCATGGGGTTCCTTTAGCTCAGCTTGTAAGTGATAAATACTCCAGCAAGAACAGCCAGTAAAGTGGCCCTCCAGAAAATACTCTTCTCCTCCAACTTTGATTGCAATTCGTGATTTCCGAAGCACTCACACACTCAAAATATACTTGCTCGCCTAACGATGGCAATAAAATGTTTAAGGGTTCTTTTATTATTCGCCGTGGATAAAGCGCTTAAAAGCGATTAACAGAACACCAAACCCCGCCGGGTTTTTGTGGCATTTTAAACGCAATTGGCTCCATTCCGAATTAAGCGATTCAGTTTTGTTTTCCGTGGTTACATCCCTCCCCTCACCACGCCCCTCCACCATCCTGGGTTCGACTAACGATTCTGTAGCAAATTTGTTACTTGGTTTCGTCCATCTCGTTTCGAAGTCTGCCCAGAGACTTGAGTCTTGAGAGTCTGTACGGTCAGAGAGTGGCCAACTTGGTGTAATAGCCGCCATGTTAGCACCACGTCGCAGTAGAGCAAAGAAAAATGTTCCTGAATTTGCAACAATTGGTTTAGAATGGCTTGTGCCGTCTGATATTTGTACCAGTTGGGTGTGACCTTGGATGTGACCTTGAGTGTGACCTTGAGTGTGACCTTGAAGCAGTAGCTAAGTTATGACCTGTCTCTAAGCCTCATAAGTTTATGTTTTATTCTGGTAAAACCCGTGGAAGTCCCAATGTTTAACGTTTCAAACTTGGTTGGCTGTACACCTCAAGGTTGACGGCACTTTCTTGCTTGTGCTTTCCATGCAATGTGCTTCGCGATGATGGATGAGCGTATCGAGGGAAATAACTTACCAATTTATGGAGACACGCTGTTGATGTCGATCTTGCTGGATGTCCCTTAAAAAAGCGACCAGAATATACAAAAATAAAGTAATAATTCATGGCTAAAATCCGATCGGTACCAAAAAAGTGGTATATTTAAATTAAATTTTAAATTTGATCCCGAAATGGTTGATCCATTAGCCTAAGGTAAACAAATCAATAAAATACCAACATCTCCATCCTCGTCTAGCGATGAAACACTTTTCAAAAGTCACAAATTTTTTTAATATTAAAAAAATGAGCACAAAGATGGCCAAAGCTTAACAATTTATTTTTTACCTGAAATTTTTCGAGCATGGCGGACATATCCCCAAGATCACCACTCTCTAGTAGATATCGGCTATCTACAGCGCCGAGTCCGAGCTCTAGCGGTTGGACTGCCTAATAAGATATTAATCACCTGCCTCATTAATTAGCGAGCGCTCGATTTATAGCGAGGGACGCGTGTTTGAAGACCACGAGCCAGTAAAGTAGTTCACGTGTCGATACACGGCCGGGTTGGGGGTGGAGGCGGGGGGTGGTAAGATGGACTACTGTGGAGGTGCTTTGTTCAGTGGTAAATACTTGCAGTTGCGCCGCATTTTCAGATCTCTTTCCACCAACTCAGCGATGAATCAAGATGCATTTAGTGCATCGTTTTGCAGCTAGGACACGTTTCGTATAGAAAATACACAAATACTAGATTAAAATGGTACAATTTTTGATGAAAAGAAAGTGAAAACTAATTGAAATAACATTTCTGTTCAGTTTTGTACGTTCAGCCAATTTTTGAAATGAATTTCTTATTAACTTTGGTGACTTAATCATTAAAACATTGCTTACGATAAGATAGTTGTATTATAGATCTTTTGTCGTTTTAGTTTTTCATCTCCGACCTTCGTGCAGCTTTTCTTGGGTATTTATCATCTCAATTCTCGGCACATTTGAAGAATATTAAAGAAGCAACAATGCAACAATGTCATTGCCAATCAAATCAAGATAAAACCTACCTGAGAATTTAGTGCAAATACATTTGTATCTTTCAGGGCCGATTTCATTATCGCTATTAAAAACGCTCTTAAACGCCGGTTAGGCGTGATTTTAACCGGCGCAGTAATTTGCTTTAAAACAATGATATTTTAATAATTGCAAACCAAGAAACTATGACAACACACGAAGAACAAGAATAAAATAGTTTTTAACAATGTGTTTGCTTCGAAACAGAATATTTGGTGACTTGGAAATACAAACAAAATATCAATGTGACTTCTTACTTTGACCTCCAAATGACAGTTTAAAAGTTAAACCCCATCCTTCCAGGTTCAAATATTAAACACTGATTTGAACAGAGAGAAAATAGTGACGGCTGCTAAATAAAATTTCTTTTATGTGACAGGGCAAAGCCTTCCTGAATCATCAACAAATTCAAACTCGCTTTTTTCGTGTATTTATCTAAACATTATTTTTCAAATCTTTCAAAATGTCGGCTAAACGGAGAAAATCCATTTTGGTCTAAACACCTCCATTAAACGCCGATTAAGCAAGATTTAAACGGTGTTTATGAAATCGGTCCAGCAAAGATTACCTGTAATCAGGCTCGACATTCCAGCACAGACTTACATGCAGTTCTCACGGGAACATCCATTATTAAAAGATAAAAGTGAGCGGGGGAAATGTTGAAGATATTACTTTAACTGCATCGCATATTGAGATTAATCGGGTACTTAAAGTGGTTCAACAAGCAACTTATCATATTATAGCACACGTGATATTACCGTTCTGAATTCTACCAGCGAATAATTCACAACTTGCAGACAGTTAAGCGACTTGGAAACCCGTTAAAGAAATGTGAGACAGTCTTAACAAACGCGCAGCACATGCAAGGTGATAACCACTAACATTTGATTAACTTTATAGACTCAAGCAGGTGTTACTGACCATCATACACATGACCAGCATACACATGACCATCATACACATGACCATCGTACACATGACCATCATACACATGACCATCATACACATTACCATCATACACATGACCATCATACACATGACCATCATACACATGACCATCATACACATGACCATCATACACATGACCATCATACACATTACCATCATACACATGACCATCGTACACATGACCATCATACACATGACCATCATACACATGACCATCATACACATGACCATCATACACATGACCATCATACACATGACCATCACACACATGACCATCATACACATGACCATCATACACATGACCATCATACACATGACCATCATACACATGACCATCATACACATGACCATCACACACATGACCATCATACACATGACCATCATACACTTGACCATCATGCACATGACCATCAAACATATGACCATCATACACATGACCATCATACACATGACCATCATACACATGACCATCATACACATGACCATCATACACATGACCATCATACACATGACCATCATACACATGACCAGTTCTGTTCGGGAGAGAGGTTGGAGGGATGAAAGTTAAGCAACACTGCGCTGGGTCAGGTATTGGATGGGTGGCCATCATACACATGACCAGTTCTGTTCGGGAGAGAGGTTGGAGGGATGAAAGTTAAGCAGCACTGCGCTGGGTCAGGTATTGGATGAGTGACCATCATACACATGTCCAGTTCTGTTCGGGAGAGAGGTTGGAGGGATGAAAGTTAGGCAACACTGCGCTGGGTCAGTTATTTGATGGGTGGCCATCATACACATGACCAGTTCTGTTCGGGAGAGAGGTTGGAGGGATGAAAGTTAGGCAATACTGCGCTGGGTCAGTTATTGGATGGGTGACCATCATACACATGACCAGTTCTGTTCTGGAAAGAGGCTGGAGGGATGAAAGTTAAGCAACTTTTTTGTGTTTTTTTCTTTGGATTAGAGTTGGATCACGGCCATCTTGCAACAACTACCATTAAGATCACGTGTCTTTGGGGATATCCCTACGCACAGCAGAAAAGTTGGCTGCCCTTTTTTTCTGATCGAATATATTGAGCTCAAAATATCAAAATAAAGGGATTATTTTTCTTATCCTATTTTCCAAGAACGTATAAAATTGGTCTCCCGGCATTAACTTCTAGCCCTTTAGCCCATCTGTGATGTAAGTGTACTTCCCTATCCGAGTTCGCCAATGTGATTTTACAAAGAATAAACCTACTTTGTCGTTTATCCAGATATAAAACCGTGGACTGGGAAGGATTTACTTGCCGCTGCATACTAAATCCCGGTCCCGCCATCTGACACCGGCGACAAGGGATGAGATTGGAAATAAAACCAACATTCCACGTCATCCGACTGCAGTTTCACGTCGCGCTCCTCGTTACCCTGCAGAATTACAACCCATTTCCACGTGAAACCGAAATAAAATATCGACTCGCTAAACAGGAACAATGTTACGGCCAAGATTTCGCTGTCAAGGAATAAAAACTTTTAGCCGAGCGCGAAATGTTTAACAGCTTCGACCATCAACTCAACTTTCATGATTTGTCCTGGAAAAGTCTTCATATTTTGCCGCGTTTTCCCCAATGGGTTACAATAAAACTACTTGATGGGAATCCAATGCTACGATAGCTGGGAACACAGGTGCAGCAATCACATGCGCAGCTATCACATGCGCAGCAATTACGTGCGCAGCAATCACATGCGCAGAAATCACATGCGCAGCTTACACATGCGCAGCAATCACATGCGCTGCAATCACAGGCGCAGCAATCACGTGCGTAGCAATCACGTGCGCAGCAATCACATGCGCAGCAATCACATGCGCAGCAATCACGTGCGCAGCAATCACGTGCGCAGCAATCACATGCGCAGCAATCACATGCGCAGCTTACACATGCGCAGCAATCACATGCGCAGCAATCACATGCGCAGCAATCACTTGCACAGCAATCACATGCGCATAAATCACATGCGCAGCAATCAAATGCGCAGCAATCACATGCGCAGCAAACACATGCGCAGCAATCACATGCGCAGCAATCACATGCGCAGCAATCACATGCGCAGCAATCACATGCGCAGCAATCACATGCGCGGCAATCACATGCGCAGCAATCACACGCGCAGCAATCACAGGCGCAGCAATCACAGGCGCAGCCCACACATGCGCAGCCCACACATGCGCGGCAATCACATGCGCAGGGGTCAGGTGACGTCAATGTTGACAAACTTGCTCGTTTCAGGGAACAGCTTCATATTTCTGTCCTGCATGAAATGTCTTCTCCCAACATGACCAGTGGCGTAGTTGGGGGGTTGCAGTGTCGAACCACTGGGGCTATAGATTGAGATAGAGGCACAGCGCTGATGTTAAACTATCGGTTAAACTATCTAACGAGGCCGGCAACACGTGGTAACGGTAGGTGCCACCCGATGGCGCTTGCAGCCGTCCTTTTTAATAAACCCGTACAATTAAATAATTAAGACTCAGAATTTGCTAGGAATAACGGCAATCTAAAACAAGTAACCCGTGCCCGGCATCGGGCAGTTCATCACAATGTACTAGTAATGTGTGGGTGAAACAAGGGTTGTCATGGCAATCTAAAACAAGTAACCCGTGCCCGGCATCGGGCAGTTCATCACAATGTAATAGTAATGGGTGGGTGAAACAAGGGTTGTCATGGCAATCTAAAACAAGTAACCCGTGCCCGGCATCGGGCAGTTCATCACAATGTAATAGTAATGGGTGGGTGAAAAAAGGGTTGTCATGGCAATCTAAAACAAGTAACCCGTGCCCGGCATCGGGCAGTTCATCACAATGTAATAGTAATGGGTGGGTGAAACAAGGGTTGTCATGGCAATCTAAAACAAGTAACCCGTGCCTGGCATCGGGCAGTTCATCACAATGTAATAGTACTGGGTGGGGAAATTTAAAAAAAAAAATCTTGCAGAAACCGTTCGCGAGGAAAATTTCAAAGCAATTGGTTTACCAATAATTATCCACCCCGCGGCACTGAAACGTCATCCACATATATTCAGGTAGAATCTGAGTTAAAATGGCCGACAGGGTTGGTACAACTGGTCTTGTTGTTGTTTCTATCGTACAAATATTGGTTACTTAATCCAGCGTTTCTGTTAGAAAATCTCTGATTATTAAACTTATTCTCGTTGTTCTCAAAGTGCAAACAAATAAAGAAACTTTCATAAATTCCTCTTCCGATTTTAAGTAAGATTTTCCACAAAAACACCGAGAAGAAAGATCACGAAATATTGCAGAAAAGATAGCACTTAACCGAACCTAAGCTAACCTAACCTAACCTAACCTAACCTAACCTAACCTAACATAACCTAACATAACCTAAGCTAACCTAACCTAACCTAACCTAACATAACATAACACAAGGAAATGCCTCTACCAAATATATATCCAAGAATAAACAACAAAATTGCTTCATCCATCGCAATTGTACGGTCGTAATCTTTAGAGTTTTTTCTCGGCGAAATCTCTTAGTAGCAGATTCCTCGGTACTTACGAGCTCGTCTGGTTGTTAAAGCGAAGTACCTGCGATTGCGACTCGGTATGGGGTTTGGTTGGGTGGGGACGGGGGCCGGGGGGGGGGGGGGGGGGGGGGGGCACTGTGTCTCGCGCGGGTCCCAGGTCTGCAATCCCAGACGTTGATCTCCAATTTGTGCCGCTTGCCGGAATGGAGGCGAGATTAGGGACTGCCAGCCTGTATTGCCCTCTCACGACGTTACTTCCCATTGCCCCGCGATAAGTTGCCTTGGTTGCTTACTTTCTACTGCTTACTAGAGTTCAACGACGCATTGTTTTGATAACAGGTCATTTACCAGTGGTCTAATGGCGTCGGTGAATTGGCGCATGATGATAAAAATAACCATGTTGATAAGGATGGAAGGAAAACCTGGTGTCGGCACGTAGCCTTCTCCGGTTGAATAGCACCAAGGGGACCACCGACTTAACGTCCCTTCCGAAGGACGGTACAACGCGAACTGCAGGATTACTTCAGAAATCCATGCTGTCGAGAGATTGATAAGCAAGGCGAGTGAAGTTGCTGTACTAACTTTCATCCCTTCAGCCTCTCTCCCGAACAAAACTGGTCATGTGCATGATGGTCACTCATCCAATACATGGCCCTGCACAGTATTGCTTAACTTTCATTTCTTTAACCTCTCTCCCGAACAGAACTGGTCATGTGTATAATAACCACCCATCCAATACCTGACCCAGCGCAGTGTTGCTTAACTTTCATCCCTCCAACCTCTCTCCCGAACAGAACTGGTCATGTGTATGATGTTCACTCATCCAATACCTGACCCTGCGCAGTGTTGCTTAACTTTCATCCCTCCAACCTCTCTCCCAAACAGAACTGGTCATGTGTATGATGGCCACCCATCCAATACCTGACCCAGCGCAGTGTTGCTTAACTTTCATCCCTCCAACCTCTCTCCCGAACAGAACTGGTCATGTGTATGATGGCCACCCATTCAATACCTGACTCAGCGCAGTGTTGCTTAACTTTCATCCCTCCAACCTCTCTCCCGAACAGAACTGGTCATGTGTATGATGGCCACCCATCCAATACCTGACCTAGCGCAGTGTTAGTCCCCCTAGACCAACGGAAGAAGGTGGTAATAGCACTTTAGAAGAGAGATTTCAACTCTTGGTCTCGAAGCTGCTTCGCTAGAATGGGTCTCGCGTTATGTGTCTCTATTTTTACAGTCGCTCCGTGAAGTCGTTGGCTCTGGCTCGGTCGTTGGCCAATGGCACGGTTTATTAGCGCCGGGTTCGATCCCGGCACGGGGCACTCGCTAGCACTGTTCAGTGGCGAGCCGTGTAGAGATCAGGGCTGCGATTTCAAAGCTTTATTCCAGTGAAACATTGAAAACATTGAAAACGGTATAGCAGGCTAAAAGTGAACTAAAACTAATTACCTGATGGAAAACCGCTTACCTGTCACTTAAGGTTGTCTTAGATCACGTTATACCAAAATTTCGCTTCCTAGTTGAAGTGTTTGTTGAAACTGTTGCCATGACGACTTCCAATCACATGCAGTGAAATTCAGATGTTTCTGTGAGCTAGAGATCCAACTTATAGTTGAACATTTTGTTGAAACTG
The DNA here is from genome assembly GCA_947568835.1 of Protonemura montana. NCBI lineage: Eukaryota > Metazoa > Arthropoda > Insecta > Plecoptera > Nemouridae > Protonemura > Protonemura montana. The sequence continues at coordinate 3,295,756 of OX387610.1, forward strand.
TTGCCATGACGACTTCCAATCACATGCAGTCAAATTCAGATGTTTCTGTGAGCTAGAGATCCAACTTATAGTTGAACATTTTAATAAAACCTGGCCTAAGAAATGTTCCAAACGCAAAGTATTTTATTATTAGGCACACTGGTAACCTCTCAATAATTGGTACCCAAACAAGGACTCGAACCCAGATCTCTACCCGTCAGTTCGAGTCCCCGTTTGGCTATCAAATATTGAGAGGTTCATAACAATAAAATAACCCGCGCATTGCAAGCGTTTGCAATTTAAATCGGATTTCACATTCAAGTGTGCATGTAAATCTGTTGCTACTTTTTTGATCATTGAAATCTTCCCACCGAAGTACGATCGACATCGACAGGCTGGCAATAAAAGCCTGGATTAAGTTCTAGAAATCCCGTCTTAATTGCAGTATCTTAACAAAGCCATAGAAAGTCAGTATATTGCATTTCTTTATGCAAACCTCGTAAGTTATTTCTAAGAAAGGAAAATATCGTGAAGTTAGAACAACCTCAAGGGAGTTTTTATGAGTTTTTTCCCAACAAGTTACGACTTGAAAAATATTCTTAGCTTTCTTGGTACTAATTTGTCTCTTGCTCGATCAGTTTTTGTCCAGCTTATTTTTCCAATATAATAACCAATTTTCCACGCGGGAAAATCGTCGGGAAATGTTAAAAAATTATGAAAGATGAAATTGTTTGGAAAATTCCTTGTAGTCACAGAGAAAGAAAAAAAATGCTAAAAGTAGGTGATGTGCTGAGCGTGGTTCAGGGGGGAGAGAGAAAGAAGATGAACGTGAAAGCAATGGAATTGTGTAATGACGGAGAAAATTGAAACATTTTGTAATAAAGGAGGATGACGTTAAAGACGGAGTCTTAGAGGTTATTTAAAAAAAAAAACGTGAACAGCGGTAATCTGCATCAAGTTATTGATTAACTTTGCAATTTGCTTTAAAGACTTTAATGACGTCATCATCCAACATGAAATTTTTACTATTTTTCCTGTCATATGGAGATTGATGACAGGTCAACTTTCTCAGCTGTCACCAAATGTGACAGACAATTTTAATGCCTCTTGTGAATATTACCATCAAACATAGTTATATTGCATCAAAAATACCATAAAAAAAAATTTACCAAAAATGCCGTCTTACCTGTTTGATCAAAATAACAACACAGATTCGGCGACATCTTCGACTTTCAGCGAATGCAGTTAGGCTATAAATAATTCGTATCTCATCGCGAAAAACCGATTATTTCCAACGGAAATGAAAGGAAAACCGATGAGCGCCGACCACGTGGCATTTCCCAGCATTTTCCGGGCGCTGAAAAAAAAAAAAAAACACCTCCGCCATTTTCCCTGAACTTGGTGTGACCGTTCGTCCGATCACGTGATCAATTACCCCCCCCCCCCCCCCCCCTCCCCCCCCCCCCCCCCCCCCTCGTTGCAAGTTGCCGATAAGAGAGACGTATAACTCTTTCAAGATATTGCTCAGGGTGGGACCGTGGGGTGCTATCACAAGACTGTGATCTCGCGGGATCGTCGATCATAGCGCCACCCGGATGACAAGCGGGCAGATACAGAAGCTTGTCACGTGGAGGTCGATGTCCCCACCCCCCTCTCCCCACCCCTCTCTCCCACCCCACCCCTTGCTATCGGTGAACTCGTGTGCAACGATACTTTGCTTAAATGTGTCTAGTGGCGTCGGTGAATGAGTGGGTGATGATGAGGATGATGATGATGAGGATGATGATGAACCTAACTTAGACTAGAATTGTGGTCGCCCATTGGGAAAGTCACCGTCGTTTTAGGTGGCAAAAAAAAGATTATCTATGATAATATATCGATATTTTGAGTCGTTATTATTTAATTGTAGAGATTTGTTAAAAAGGACGGCTGCGAGCGCCATCGGGTGGCACCTACCGTTACCACGTGTTGCCGGCCTCGTTTGCTCAGCGGCAAGCGCCATCGGGTGGCACCTATCGTTACCACGTGTTGCCGGTCTCGTTTGCTCAACAGCAAGCGCCATCGGGTGGCACCTACCGTTACCACGTGTTGTCGGCCTCGTTTGCTCAGCAGCAAGCGCCATCGGGTGGCACCTACCGTTACCACGTGTTGCCGGCCTCGTTAGCTTAGCAGCAAGCGCCATCGGGTGGCACCTACCGTTACCACGTGTTGCCGGCCTCGTTTGCTCAGCAGCAAGCGCCATCGGGTGGCACCTACCGTTACCACGTGTTGCCGGCCTCGTTTGCTCAGCAGCAAGCGCCATCGGGTGGCACCTACCGTTACCACGTGTTGCCGGCCTCGTTTGCTCAGCAGCAAACGCCATCGAGTGGCACCTACCGTTACCACGTGTTGCCAGCCTCGTTTGCTCAGCAGCAAGCGCCATCGGATGGCACCTACCGTTACCACATGTTGCCGGCCTCGTTTGCTCAGCAGCAAGCGCCATCGGATGGCACCTACCGTTACCACGTGTTGCCGGCCTCGTTTGCTCAGCAGCAAGCGCCATCGGGTGGCACCTACCGTTACCACGTGTTGCCGGCCTCGTTTACTCAGCAGCAAGCGCCATCGGATGGCACCTATCGTTACCACGTGTTGCCGGTCTCGTTTGCTCAGCAGAAATGTCAGCAATTATATCTCTGTAACTCTGACTTAACCTGTTGACACACCAAGGCAAATAGTTTTGAGTCGTACTTTACTCTCCGTCTTGGCAAGTCGCATTCATTAAAAGACAAGATGTCTTTTAATCAAACAATACCGCGAAACACGGGCCACAAATCAAACGTTTCAAAGTTAAACACTTAAAAAAAAAAGACTCTAAATTGTTAGCACTCTCGCAACAAAGTAGAGAAGAGTTTGCTTCTTCAGTCTCAGCTAAGACGCGGCGAGAAGATGCGATGCGTGGAGGACAAGCGAGACAAGATAATGAACCCTGATGGTTTTATTAAAAAACTTTGGCGTCGCCACGTTTCATCGTAACGTCGCTCAGCAGCGCCACTAGCGGGACGCACAGGAAACATTGGCGAGGATATAAAGCCACTTTAGAGGCGGCTGTGGGATTAGAGAGCGTGTCTTTAGGCAGCGATGGACTGACATGGAGCTGGTCTTTGTTCTGAGAAAACTTCTTGGGGAATCGTCGCGTGAAATGTTCTGTCGAATGGTGGCGCTATCTGGGATGGTAGCTTTAGTAGTTCTCTTGTGGGTAAACTTTGTCGAATCTTTGGGATGACTTGATCGAGCTTGGAGATTATTATTAATATTATTGAAAGGTTTAGCGGCACGTCAGCTACGAGGCTAATTGTGCCGATTACATGATTCAAAATTAAGATGTTTCAAAATAGACATGAAGTCTTTCTAAGTCAGCATTTTACCGAACGGTTTGGCGTGTTGGAAACACCGGTTCTCGTTAGATCACCGAAGTTAAGCAACACTGCGCTGAGTCAGGTATTGGTTGGGTGACCATTATACACATGACCAGTTCTGTTCGGGAGAGAGGTTGGAGGGATGAAAGTTAGTACAGCAACTTCACTCGCCTTGCTTATCAACCTCTAGACAGCATGGATTTGTGGAGGAATCCTGTTGTTCGCGTTGTACCGTCCTTCGGAAGGGACGTTAAGCCGGTGGTCCCCTTGGTCTTCAACAGGAGTAGGCTACGTGCCGGCATCGGGTTTCCCCTCCTCCCTTCTAGGCTAGGTTAGGTTCATCATCATCCTCATCATCATCCACTCATTCACCGACGCCATTAGACCAGTGCCGCAGGGCCAGTTGTCAAAACAGTGCGTCGTTAAACACCACAAATAATAATATAGCTTTTTTTTTTCAAATACTTGCGAAAAGAATCAAGTTATACACTATAGAAAGTGCTATAGAAAGTATACACTATTGAGGAGATCCCGTGTGGATCTAAATAGCGAACTGTTTTTGAAGCTTAGCAAAGTGGTCAATGCTTTAAATGTAATGATACGTTAAACGGAACTGACCTGAAATTCTATTTCATTTTGATAAGTACATAACCGAAATCGCAACTCATTTTACCTTTAAGTGTGAAGGTTCTAGGTAGAGGCAGAACGTTGATGTTAAACCGTTGAGTGTGCAGGTTCTAGGTAGAGACAGAACGTTAATGTTAAACCGTTGAGTGTGCAGGTTCTAGGTAGAGGCAGAACGTTGATGCTAAACCGTTGAGTGTGCAGGTTATAGGTAGAGACAGAACGTTAATGTTAAACCGTTGAGTGTGCAGGTTCTAGGTAGAGGCAGAACGTTGATGTTAAACCGTTGAGTGTGCAGGTTCTAGGTAGAGGCAGAACGTTAATGTTAAATCGTTGAGTGTGCAGGTTTTAGGCAGAGACAGAACGTTGATGTTAAACCGTTGAGTGTGCAGGTTCTAGGTAGAGGCAGAACGTCAATGTTAAACCGTTGAGTGTGCAGTTTCTAGGTAGAGACAGAACGTTAATGTTAAACCGTTGAATGTGCAGGTTCTAGGTAGAGGCAGAACGTTGATGTTAAAAAGTTGAGTGTGGAGGTTCTTGGTAGAGACAGAACGTTAGTGCTAAACTTTCTGCGTGAAAGATGGCCGCCAAATGACTACTTTACCGACAAAAATGCAGAGTACCGCAACACCCCGTTAAGTGGAGCCACTGAACCTACAGGTTACTCGCATTTGAATATCGCGATACATGTTCATCAATCGTTGAGGTTAGCGTTAATAAAGATTAATTGAGTGTAAACCAGTCTCAAATGCGAGTAATCTGCGAGAAATAACGAAACGAAATTTCTTAACACTCAAAACGACGCTGACTCCACCTGGCGGCATCCTACATTTTTGTAGGCGCAGGTCGTTGTAGTTCTTGAGTTCAGCCAAACATAAGCACCTCGGGACTCAACCTAGGCTAGAGAAATAATTTGAAATAATACTAATTAAGAAATTCCTCTCCCGTGAAATCTTGGATCGCACCTTTGCTCAAGTTGACTGCTATTTAACTGAATTACTGTCAGGAAAAATACCGCCAAACAGGCTTCTTTCTTGAACTTATTTACCAATTCATGCTGGCACCCGAACACGTGCCATTGACCACCGTCTCCAGCCACCCTAAGAGGAACCAGTAACCCATTGGCCAGTCACGTGACCGCTTCCAGCCAATCTGATAGGCTATTATCTTGCATGGCCGGCGATCATAGAGCAGTCAGCTGTTTTTTGGGATTCATTTGTACTTTCTGACATAAATAATGCACAGCTTTGGTACGGCCCGTTTGTTCCCATTACTGTTATAGGAGTATCGGTCGCAGGATTAATCTTAATCGGTGGATAGAATGGATAGAGAGCCGGCTAACACGAGGGAGTTGACATCTAGCCTTGCCTTGCTTGGTTATTTTTAATTTTAATTTATTTATTAGAGTTTTAAAATTCTCATACTTTAGCTAGGGTATACCTTCAGCAGAATGTACAGACTAATTTCTAAAATTAAGAAGGTAAATTGAACATAAATACAAAGTTTAATGGTAGTACACAATAATAATAATAAAGTTAAAGATGGAATATACCTCTTATAACAAAGGCCAGAGTAATAATGAGTGAGTAATAGTTGAATAGATGAACATTTAGTTAAAATAGTAGTAAAATCTGCTAATTAATAATATAGTTATTTAAAAGAAGTGGTTATCATTACACTTATAAGCCTACTAGATAGTTAAAAATAATAACCTAACATGCATTCACAGGAGGCTTAGTACCAGTTCTCGGGCTAGACGTCAGATTGTAAAACATCCTATACAAGGACCAACTTACCACGGACAGTTGGAAAACATTTGTACACTCAATTGAAAGGAAAATTGGTAACGAATTTATTTTACCAAAATAATATGCTCATCGGCTATGAAACAGCTGATTGTTGCCGTGGTCGTTGAGTGTAGGTTATAGGTAGAGAAACAACGTCAATGTTACAGTCTCTGCATGAAAAATGGCCGCCAAATGACTACCTTACCGACAAAAATGCAGAGTACCGGAACATCACGTTAAGTGGAGCCACTGTCGTATGAATTTTAATTTCGATATTTCTCGTAGGTTAACTCGCTTTTGAGACTTTTCATGCTTAAAAGATCTCCATCAATGTTTACCTCAACGATTGATAAACACGTAACGATATTAAAAAGCGAGTTAACCTACGAGAAATATCGAAATTAAAATTCATACGACAGTGGCTCCACTTAACGTGCTGTTCCTGTACTCTGAATTTTTGTCGGTAAGGTAGTCATTTGGCGGCCATCTTTCACACAGAGACTGTAACATTGACGTCGTTTCTCTACCTAGAACCTACACTTGCTTTCAATGGTCGCCATCAAGATCGCCACTCTCAACGACTCTATTGCTCTCTAAGGCTCATAAATATCTATCGGCCCAGCGCGTAAACACGCGCGCGTACACGAGCAGTGCGTAATTGACAAGGCATCGCGTCACGACCGTGAAGGGGGGGGGGGGGGGGGGGGGAAGGTCCCCCTCCGGTGATCCGTCAAGCGGAGAGGAAAACTTTGTCCTCGAAGGGGGGGGGGGGAGGGGGCATCACTTTCAATCACACTTTTCACAAAGTTGGTATCCCTGAGCGGACTCTTCTTACTGGCTACACTGCTGGTGTGGATCTTCCTGGCTACAGTTATGATAAAAACTTTGATGTTTATTAAAAAATAAACATAACAAAAATCATAGAAATCTAATAATTGAACCAAAAAGACAGTTCGGGGCTGTTCGGAAAAAGTTTGGGGAAAGTTCGGAGAAATTTCGGTGCTGTTCGGTGCTGTTCGGTGCTGTTCAGTGCTGTTTGGTGCTGTTCGGGGCTGTTCAGTGCTGTTTGTTGCTGTTCGGGGCTGTTCAGTGCTGTTTGGGGCTGTTCGGGGCTGTTCAGTGCTGTTTGGGGCTGTTTGGGGCTGTTCAGTGCTGTTTGGGGCTGTTCGGGGCTGTTCAGTGCTGTTTGGTGCTGTTCGGTGCTGTTTGTTGCTGTTCGGGGCTGTTCAGTGCTGTTTGGGGCTGTTCGGGGCTGTTCAGTGCTGTTTGGGGCTGTTTGGGGCTGTTCAGTGCTGTTTGGGGCTGTTCGGGGCTGTTTGGTGCTGTTCGGTGCTGTTCGGTGCTGTTAGAGGGGAAGTTCGGCGCTGTTCGGCACTGTTCGGTGCTGTTTGGTGCTGTTCGGGGCTGTTCGGTGCCACCCTCGCGTGGTCCAACGTGCTACGACCCACGTCTCAGCGATTAGGGTGGCAGATTGAGATCTACGACCAATAAAAACCACGCGTAAACACGCGTCCGGTCTCGAACCCCGGACCAGCAGACAAATCTCCCGCGCGTAACGCAAACAACGCAAAGCTAAACAATTTATAAGCGCTGTGACCATGGCAACATGAACCTGGCGAGATTGTCTGGAAGCTAGAGTGCGTGTCGTTACCGACTTCCGGTCTAGTTCCGGTCACAAGACAATTTGTTTAATGTTGAGTATGTATGTAATATATTCTCATAATATTTTATATATCCGACCCCACTTTTTATCCCCTCCCCACACTATACCATGAATATAAAATAAATAACCTGGATAGAGCAAAGGGTACTGCCAGCTTATCTCAAATAACCTGGATAGAGCATAGGATCCAGCCAGCTGATCTCAAATAACCTGGATAGAGCATAGGATCCAGCCAGCTGATCTCAAATAACCTGGATAGAGCATAGGATCCAGCCAGCTGATCTCAAATAACCTGGATAGAGCATAGGATCCAGCCAGCTGATCTCAAATAACCTGGATAGAGCATAGGATCCAGCCAGCTGATCTCAAATAACCTGGATAGAGCATAGGATCCAGCCAGCTTATCTCAAATAACCTGGATAGAGCATAGGATCCAGCCAACTGATCTCAAATAACCTGGATAGAGCATAGGATCCAGTTAGCTGATCTCAAAAAAACTGAAAAGAGCATAGGATCCAGTCAGCTGATCTCAAATAACCTGGATAGAGCATAGGATCCAGCCAGCTGATCTTAAATAACCTGGATAGAGCATAGGATCCAGCCAGCTAATCTCAAAGATTCTGGATATCCAGGTTATTTAAGATCAGTATTTCTCTGTAAGATATCCTGGATCGCTGTCGACCCACACCTTGAACAACACGCACTGTAGCTGTCATCACAGAGATTGGGGGGTCAGCGTTGTGTGTCCCGACCCCCCGGCCCACATCTCTCCCGGTGAAACCGACCCAGACGAAGACAACACGCGTTAATGTATATCCCTTTGCCCGACTTGACGTAAAAGACCAGAATATTGCCACGAATAACACGCTACGTCAACATGGGCCGAGACAGCGCTCCTGGCGGTCATCAACGTAAACGTTGTCGGAGACAGCGCTCCTGGCGGTCATCTCGGAAGCTCAGATGTCACGTTGAGACAACACATTTGTCACGGTCACTACGTGTAAACATCCCCCCACCCACTCATCGCCATCTTGATTGCTGACCGTATCCCCAAGCACAAAAGTCAAGGATCTGGTTGCTATTTACCATAGATTCGGTCCACGATGTCGACGATATAAAGTTTAAAAAATATCAAATTTACTAGATTTACTTTTGCAGCAGGACTTGGGCACGTGCTCTCGCGTGGCACCGATCATTTGGTCGACCAAAAACGAGTCAAACAGAGAGAAAAACTAAAATCGCTGAAACGCTGGATTAAAAACTTGCACTGCACTTAATTTCATATATCCCTTTGCTAAAAAGGATGAAGGTATTAGGCTTAAAGCAAAACTAATTAAGTATCTTTATTATTGCGTACTACCTGCAGCACATTGATGTAGCGGAGGAGGAGGAAGAACCCTCACCGCTTTTTCTGCATTTGTGTATTTAGCAGCCCTCGCTGTGCTGTCTACATGAAAATTAAAACAACTTAAATTCCTTTCAGGGTTTAGATTCGTCCCTACAGTCGTGTTAGCCTTTCCATGCCACAGCCTGGTGGATTCTGAAGTCACTAACTACATGTTGGCAACTTTAGAATGCAAAATAAAGCTAGTCTTCACCGGGGAATTTGAAAATTAACCAGGAAATTATGAAGGAACAATACATCTAGCATTTAAATTATTTGTGAATTGATCAGTTTATTTACGAGCAACTAATTATATTGAAAAATAAGAACTTGAAAACAAAACTAAAAGTCCTAATGACTTCTGCTAAATACCTACCGTACACTAGCGGATTCTAGCAATGGCTGCCAAAGAGCGGTTTGCAAGCTTGGGTGCATGCCAAACCTGATAAAAGTTAAAAGTAACCCAAAATATATTAATTTGAACTTTGGTTGGTTAACATTTTTTTTTTCATCCAATATTTATTTTTACTGAAATTATGAAATGTTTCAATCAAAGAAAAACATTATTTTGTTGCTTTTAAATCAGATAGTTAACAGTAGCATCATGGTGTCATGTTTTCTAGGTTGGTACAAGCAGCCCAGAAAGTGACAAACTCAAATTATTTTTACTGAAGCGACCGTTGGTATTAAAGTCGCACTTGGGTCCCCAAAATTGTAAACATTAGTAAATAGTACCTCCCGAGCCCAGGAGGTAGAAAGTTAAGAAAGAGTGGTGGGAAGAAGCCCAGTAAAGTGACCTTGCTATTGTTCTGGTTTTTGCAGCCGAGCCGGGACACTTGCTTCGCCTCGACTTCCGGGACGAGTTCCACGTGGAGCCGTCCGAGGGTTGCAGGTTCGACTACCTGGAGGTCCGCGACGGAGCACACGGCTACGAGAACTTGATCGGCACGTTCTGCGGCAAGGAGTTCCCTCCCATGATGACGTCATCGGGCAGACATCTCTGGCTCAGGTTTCATTCTGATGAAAACATTGAGTACTCGGGATTCACTGCTGTATACGAGTCGATTCCGAAACCAACCACAGGTCAGGACCCTACAATTACAGGTCGGGCAGGTCATACAATTACAAGTCATACAATTACATGTCATACAAGTCATACAGGTTGGGTATGGTTAGGTTTGGTTAGGTTAGGTTATGTTAGGTTTGGTTAGGTTAGGTTAGGTTATGTTAGGTTTGGTTAGGTTAAGTTAGGTTAGGTTAGGTTAGGTTTAGTTAGGTTAGGTTATGTTAGGTTTAGTTAGGTTAGGTTATGTTAGGTTTGGTTAGGTTAGGTTATGTTAGGTTTGGTTAGGTTAGGTTATGTTAGGTTTAGTTAGGTTAGGTTATGTTAGGTTTGGTTAGGTTAGGTTATGTTAGGTTTGGTTAGGTTAGGTTAGGTTAGGTTAGGTTAGGTTAGGTTTAGTTAGGTTATATGAGGTTTTTTTTAGAAGGGTCATTAAAAGTATTTTTATTAAGTACATTTGTAAGGTTAGGGCTATTTGTTGTACACCAATGAAATTTTTGGAGACCAAGTTAAACAAGAAATCAACAAAATCAAAAAATTAAAAAATATATATAAATACAGTTTTCTTAGTTTCTTTAATTCACAAAATGATCAAACAATTTTGGTTTTAAATTGTATACTGGTTAGGCTAGGCTAGGCTAGGTTAGGCTAGGTTAGGCTAAGTTAGGCTAGGTTAGGCTAGCTTAGGCTAGGTTAGGTTAGGTTAGGTTAGGTTAGGTTAGGTTAGGCTAGGTTAGGTTAGGTTAGGCTAGGTTAGGCTAGCTTAGGCTAGGTATGGTTAGGTATGGTTAGGTTAGGTTAGGCTAGGTATGGTTAGGTATGGTTAGGTTAGGTTAGGCTAGGTTAGGCTAGGTAAGGTTAGGTTAGATTTGTTAATTACCATTTAAAATTTTTCGAAACTTAATAAAAAAAAATAAATACAAATCACAAAAAAATTATAAATGTATTTTCTTAGGTTGGTACTAAGCAATGACTTGCGATCCTTATGGGGTCCCCAAGTCGACGTGTCGTCAGCGGCGACATCTTCAGGGCCGTTATTTTAATGCTACGTTTTAGTATGTGGAAAGAAAGCTTGACTGGAAAATTGATACAAACCCAGGACCTCTCAATCGCCGGCCAGTCTACCAACTGAGCCATCCGGGCACACATATTCCAGTTTTTTTGCGGGGTGAGATTCCGGATTCCCTCAATGGGGAAGAGGCCGAGGAATGAATCTCTACACCACAACAAGCGCATGTATTAAAACATATTCGTTGTATGATGAGCGTGTGTGCCAGGTGGTAACACTGTCTGTCCACGCCTGTGCAGAGATGGACGTCTACGAGCTGCCAGAGTGTGTGATCGAGGTGGGCGGATCGGAGGGGTTCTTGAACACCACGTCGGACATCGAACTGGAACGCAGGCGCATTGTGGCCCACTACGGGCTCAAGCTGGAGTGTATGTGGATCATACGCGTCAAGCCGGGCTGGAGGGTGAGTAACCTTGACGTGCTGTTCATGTGCCTTCTTCAGGGTGAGACTGATCTCTGTCATCTTTAGGGTGAGACTTATCTCTGTCATCTTCAGGGTGAGACTGATCTCTGTCATCTTCAGGGTGAGACTGATCTTTGTCATCTTCAGGATGAGACTGATCTCTGTCATCTTCAGGGTGAGACTGATCTTTGTCATCTTCAGGATGAGACTGATCTCTGTCATCTTCAGGGTGAGACTGATCTTTGTCATCTTCAGGATGAGACTGATCTCTGTCATCTTCAGGGTGAGACTGATCTTTGTCATCTTCAGGATGAGACTGATCTCTGTCATCTTCAGGGTGAGACTGATCTCTCTCATCTTCAGGGTGAGACTGATCTCTGCCATCTTCAGGGTGAGACTGATCTCTGTCATCTTCAGTGTGAGACTGATCTATGACATCTTTAGGGTGAGACTTATCTTCAGGGTGAGACTGAGGGGTCAGGGTCAGTCTCACTCTGAAGATGTTAGAGCGATATCTGTCAAAACTTCGGGAGATGTCGTTTTTATAACTAAAACCCGAAAATTAACCGAAAAACCACAAGACTCGTATACGAACGGCTCCCAAAACCTCAAAGAAATCGGTGTTATAGGTCGTTTTTATAGGAAATATCATAATCTCTAGAAATTCATTGAGGTTGAGGTAGCTTAGAATACAATGTTTGTATATCAAACTTGTAAAGTTGGGTTATTGAAGCAAGACCCGAGTAAACCAAAACTGGTTTAACACAAACACAAGCTCCACGTAGCAGAGTTTCATATCCCATTCTATTTCATCCTGCATGACCATCTTTACTTTAAAAGCATACGAGGAACGAATTTGTAAAATGAAAAACAAAAAAACCATTTGCCCTCCAGGAAGTTTTTCATGATCATGCCAAAGTTTGCCAGTCATTTTTCCACATTGTTTCCGTGACAGCGCGACAACAAAGTAAACTCTAACCCACACATGCAATACTGTGAGGTACTCGCTGTTGTAGCACTCGACCGCCAGGAGCGCTAGTACTCAAACAAAATGAAGCTCGCGTTGCTCCTGAAATGTTAATCTTTAATCTGAACTTGACCTGGTGTTGTAAGGAGAGTAACGTCACAGAGCTCGGCATGCCGCGAGCATTGTGTACATATGACACGATATATAACATGAACTTGTTGGATAAAACAGCAGCAAAGCTCTGTCAGGCGATCTCAGCATCTCCATGACTACCAAACGCTGAATCTACCATTGAACCTCCTATGCTAGGCCATGATAGACCCGTGGTAACATAAGATAGCAGAATTGAGAAGCTCTGTCAGGCGATCTCAGCATCTCCATGACTACCAAACGTTGAATCTACCATTGAACCTCCTATGCTAGGCCATGATATACCCGTGGTAACATAAGATAGCAGAATTGAGAAGCTCTGTCAGGTGATCTCAGCATCTCCATGACTAACAAACGTTGAATCTACCATTGAACCTCCTATGCTAGACCATGATATACCCGTGGTAACATAAGATAGCAGAATTGAGAAGCTCTGTCAGGCGATCTCAGCATCTCCATGACTACCAAACGTTGAATCTACCATTGAACCTCCTATGCTAGGCCATGATATACCCGTGGTAACATAAGATAGCAGAATTGAGAAGCTCTGTCAGGTGATCTCAGTATCTCCTTGGCTACCAAACGTTGAATCGACCATTGAACCTCTTATGCTAGGCCATGATATACCCGTGGTAACATAAGATAGCAGAATTGAGAATCTCTGTCAGGTGATCTCAGCATCTCCATGGCTACCAAACGTTGAATCTACCATTGAACCTCTTATGCTAGGCCATGATATACCCGTGGTAACATAAGATAGCAGAATTGAGAAGCTCTGTCAGGTGATCTCAGCATCTCCATGACTACCAAACGTTGAATCTACCATTGAACCTCCTATGCTAGGCCATGATGTACCCGTGGTAACATAAGATAGCAGAATTGAGAAGCTCTGTCAGGCAATCTCAGCATCTCCATGGCTACCAAACGTTGAATCTACCATTGAACCTCCTATGCTGGACCATGATATACCCGTGGTAACATAAGATAGCAGAATTGAGAAGCTCTGTCAGGTGATCTCATCATCTCCATAGCTACCAAACGTTGAATCTACCACTGAACCTCCTATGCTAGGCCATGATTTACCCGTGGTAACATAAGATAGCAGAATTGAGAAGCTCTGTCAGGTGATCTCATCATCTCCATAGCTACCAAACGTTGAATCTACCATTGAACCTCCTATGCTAGGCCATGATATACCCGTGGTAACATAAGATAGCAGAATTGAGAAGCTCTGTCAGGTGATCTCAGCATCTTCATGGCTACCAAACGTTGAATCTACCACTGAACCTCCTATGCTAGGCCATGATATACCCGTGGTAACATAAGATAGCAGAATTGAGAATCTCTGTCAGGTGATCTCAGCATCTCCATGGCTACCAAACGTTAAATCTACCATTGAACCTCCTATGCTTAGGCCATGATGTACCCGTGGTAACATAAGATAGCAGAATTGAGAAGCTCTGTCAGGCGATCTCAGCATCTCCATGACTACCAAACGTTGAATCTACCATTGAACCTCCTATGCTAGGCCATGATATACCCGTGGTAACATAAGATAGCAGAATTGAGAAGCTCTGTCAGGTGATCTCAGCATCTCCATGACTAACAAACGTTGAAACTACCATTGAACCTCCTATGCTAGACCATGATATACCCGTGGTAACATAAGATAGCAGAATTGAGAATCTCTGTCTGGTGATCTCAGCATCTCCATGGCTACCAAACGTTGAAACTACCATTGAACCTCCTATGCTAGACCATGATATACCCGTGGTAACATAAGATAGCAGAATTGAGAAGCTCTGTCAGGTGATCTCATCATCTCCATAGCTACCAAACGTTGAATCTACCATTGAACCTCCTATGCTAGGCCATGATATACCCGTGGTAACATAAGATAGCAGAATTGAGAAGCTCTGTCAGGCAATCTCAGCATCTCCATGGCTACCAAACGTTGAATCTACCATTGAACCTCCTATGCTGGACCATGACATACCCGTGGTAACATAAGATAGCAGAATTGAGAAGCTCTGTCAGGTGATCTCATCATCTCCATAGCTACCAAACGTTGAATCTACCATTGAACCTCCTATGCTAGGCCATGATATACCCGTGGTAACATAAGATAGCAGAATTGAGAAGCTCTGTCAGGTGATCTCATCATCTCCATAGCTACCAAACGTTGAATCTACCATTGAACCTCCTATGCTAGGCCATGATATACCCGTGGTAACATAAGATAGCAGAATTGAGAAGCTCTGTCAGGTGATCTCAGCATCTTCATGGCTACCAAACGTTGAATCTACCATTGAACCTCCTATGCTAGGCCATGATATACCCGTGGTAACATAAGATAGCAGAATTGAGAAGCTCTGTCAGGCGATCTCAGCATCTCCATGGCTACCAAACGTTGAATCTACCATTGAACCTCCTATGCTAGGCCATGATATACCCGTGGTAACATAAGATAGCAGAATTGTGAAGCTCTGTCAGGTGATCTCATCATCTCCATGGCTACCAAACGTTGAATCTACCATTGAACCTCCTATGCTAGACCATGATATACCCGCGGTAACATAAGATAGCAGAATTGAGAAGCTCTGTCAGGCGATCTCAGCATCTCTATGACTAACAAACGTTGAGTCTACCATTGAACCTCCTATGCTGGACCATGATATACCCGTGGTAACATAAGATAGCAGAATTGAGAAGCTCTGTCAGGCAATCTCAGCATCTCCATGGCTACCAAACGTTGAATCTACCATTGAACCTCCTATGCTAGGCCATGCTATACCCGTGGTAACATAAGATAGCAGAATTGAGAAGCTCTGTTAGGTGATCTCATCATCTCCATAGCTACCAAACGTTGAATCTACAATTGAAGTCCTTCTCCCACCTCGCCTAGGCATTGACTTGCACCCTCCGACTTCTGACAATACGTCAACATGATCTTCCCTTGAAGTCGCTGGTCCCAAAGAAAGCACTGTACGGGTAGAGAGAAGCTTTCTTGCGCAGACGCCATGTTTTTACTGAAAGTGCGTACAAAGGGTAAAAAGAGTTTAATATAGATCTGGGAAGCTCTGGCAAGCCCTGGCATGTTCTGGCATGTTCTGGCAAGTCCTGGCAAGAGACTTTTTGGTACTTTTGTTACGGTAAGTCAAGTCTGTCGAGCTTTCACCCTTGATAAAGAATCTGGAACACGTTGGCATCAGCGAATAATTGTTTTGAAAACTAGTGCAAAAGCTTGTTTAAAATATCGAAGTCAATAAAGAATGTTTGAGCTACTCTTTCTCTACCGTCACCCTCTATTAATAACACCACGAAGTTATGCTAACACGTCGCCTGCCAGCACATCCCAGCTCTGGGACCACGTGACAGAATTAGGTGGAGGCGTTTAGCCAGCTTCCGACTCTCGACACGCTCGGTGATGGCCTAGGGGAGGCTGCTAAACGGTCTTTACTGACGTCGTCCCGCCGTAAGGTACAGCGGTCGGCTTTACGTGGCTTTGCTCGGCGGGGTTATCAACGCCCCAGGGTTTACAAGTGAATGATGGGGTCGGTCGGCTGGGGCGATCATAGGGATTGAACGGTGACGGATGGGGGCGTTTAGCCGACTGCAGACTTTGTATGGCGATCTTGTATGGACTGTTAAATTGAAGAGTTTTGATGTCAGGCAAGGTAACGGAATAGGATTCAAGAGAAAGAGATCACGAACTATGTTCTTTATTATGTTTGTGTGTTTGAAAATTCTCATACAAATAGCACAAGAGTTTGCAAAATTTAAATAAGATTTCATCCTAATGCAGCAACGAATCCAACGTCAAATTGGAGTTATTTGAGTTTGACAGGTTGTGACGTGATGTGGCGTCACTAGAATCAGAGTGACTGTGAGTATTCACAGCCTCATGGTTCTACTCCTTGGAGAACTGTCATTCTCATCAAATACACTAAAATCGTCTCAAAAAGCCAGTGTCCAAGTAGCTCAATGGGTTAGAGCAACACCCGCGATCGGTGGAGATCGGGGTTCGAGTCCCCGTTTGGACATCAATTTTTGAGACGGTTATAGTGTTGTTAATAATTTAAAAAAAAACTGCGCATTGCAAGCGTTTGCAATTTAAATAAGATTTCATCCTAACTTTTTAATTGTTTTTCAACCGTTGGCTCTATTAACGGCTTGGTGGAGCTCACGGTGTATGCTCTTTTTTTAAACTTCTATTTAAACAAATTATTACAAATTTGCAATCATATTTCTTTGTATATCACTGACTGATGTGAAGAGCTGGAGGCCAGTTGTCAAAACAGTGCGTCGTTAAACACCACAAATTCTAACATGCATCAAACAACGCTCCTCCTAGTTGTCATTTGAAAAGTGTAAAAACTCTCTTCACCTTTAACTTTGCTTAATACATCTCAGCAATTTCAGCCTCCCAGCACAAAAGAGCCTTAAGAACAAAACATGAGTTCGGCCATTTTGTACACTCTGTCAAAACGCATCTCACCACGTTGACAACTCTCCGCATTTTGTCCACACAGATCCAGCTGTCGTTCCTCAAGTTCGAGCTGGCGAAACCTAACGACTGCGTCAGCAACTTCGTGGACGTCTTCTCCGACCGCACTGACTTACCATCGCGACTCAAGAGCTTCTGCGGCTCGATTGCAGACATGGTCACCTCCAAGAGTCACATCCTTCACGTGCGCTACCTGGCGGAAGCAAAGGCAATCAACTCGACGTTCGTCGCGCTGTACACGGCATTTCGTGACAGCAAGCTCAGTGGTAAGCAGCGCTCTAAGTGTTTGGTGGCTGGAATTACAACTTGCCTATTTAACACACTGTGTTGGCTGCTCCTGTCCAACAGCACCAAGGACCGGCCACCGCTTAGTCTTGTCCCTTTGACACACTGTGTTGGCTGCTCCTGTCCAACAGCACCAAGGACCGGCCACCGCTTAGTCTTGTCCCTTTGACACACTGTGTTGGCTGCTCCTGTCCTACAGCACCAAGGACCGGCCACCGCTTAGCCTTGTCCCTTTGACACACTGTGTTGGCTGCTTCTGTCCAACAGCACCAAGGACCGGCCACCGCTTAGCCTTGTCACTTTGACACACTGTGTTGGCTGCTCCTGTCCAACAGCACCAAGGACCGGCCACCGCTTAGTCTTGTCCCTTTGACACACTGTGTTGGCTGCTCCTGTCCTACAGCACCAAGGACCGGCCACCGCTTAGCCTTGTCCCTTTGACACACTGTGTTGGCTGCTCCTGTCCAACAGCACCAAGGACCGGCCACCGCTTAGCCTTGTCCCTTTGACACACTGTGTTGGCTGCTCCTGTCCAACAGCACCAAGGACCGGCCACCGCTTAGCCTTGTCACTTTGACACACTGTGTTGGCTGCTCCTGTCCAACAGCACCAAGGACCGGCCACCGCTTAGCCTTGTCCATCTGACACACTGTGTTGGCTGCTCCTGTCCAACAGCACCAAGGACCGACCACCGCTTAGCCTTGTCCATTTGACACACTGTGTTGGCTGCTTCTGACCAACAGCACCAAGGACCGGCCACCGCTTAGCCTTGTCACTTTGACACACTGTGTTGGCTGCTCCTGTCCAACAGCACCAAGGACCGGCCACCGCTTAGCCTTGTCACTTTGACACACAGTGTTGGCTGCTCCTGTCCAACAGCACCAAGGACCGGCCACCGCTTAGCTTTGTCCCTCTGACACACTGTGTTGGCTGCTCCTGTCCAACAGCACCAAGGACCAGCCACCGCTTAGTCTTGTCCCTTTGACACACTGTGTTGGCTGCTCCTGTCCAACAGCACTAAGGACCGGCCACCGCTTAGCCTTGTCCCTTTGACACACTGTGTTGGCTCCTCCTGTCCAACAGCACCAAGGACCTGTTTGTCCCTCCGCAGGTTCGGTGTGCACCAGCGATGAGTTCGACTGCCAGGACGAGACGTGTATATCCTCCAACCTACGATGCAATGGACGCATCAACTGTCGCTTCCGGTGGGACGAGGACGAGTGCAGCGTGAGTCATTCTTGGAATTATGTCGACTTTCTTTGTTCGTTAATTTTCTACTTATGGACGTCGGAGAATTCAAGAGATTCACGATAAACTCAGTCAATTTTAGCTTCTGCTGCTTTTCAGTATTTTTTACCTTGGTATTAGCATTGAGTTTACAGGTTTAGTCAGAGTCACAGCGCTAATGTTAAACGTCCTGCCATTGGGTTTACATGTTTAGTCAGAGTCACAGCGGTAATGTTAAACGTCCTGCCATTGGGTTTACAGGTTTAGTCAGAGTCACAGCGCTAATGTTAAACGTCCTGTCATTGGGTTTACAGGTTTAGTCAGAGTCACAGCGCTAGTGTTAAACGTCCTGCTATTGGGCGTATAGGTTTAGTCAGAGTCACAGCACTAATGTTAAACGTCCTGTCATTGGGTTTACAGGTTTAGTCAGAGTCACAGTGCTAATGTTAAAATATCTTCGCACAAAATGGTCGCCAAATGACTTCTTTACCGCGACAAAAATGTAGGATGCCGCCAGGTGGAGTCACCGTCGTTTTGAGTGTTAAGAAATTTCATTTTGTTATTTCTCGCAGATTACTCGCATTTTAGACTGGTTTACACTCAATTAATCTTTATTTATGCTAACCTCAACGATTGATAAACATACATCGCGATATCCTATCGGGTGGCACCTACCGTTACCACGTGTTGCCAGCCTCGTTTGCTCAGCAGCAAGCGCCATCGGGTGGCACCTACCATTACCACGTATTGCCTGCCTCGTTTGCTTAGCAGCAAGTTTAACATTGACGCTGTGACTCTGACTAAATCTATGTACTTTATGGAAATAATAAACATAATAATAACTCGCGATTTTAGAGCTTGCCTTAAAAGAGCGACACAGTTTTGTGAATTGTGTCTTTGGGATTCTTGAAGCAGAATAATTTTTCTTTTCTCAACGTCAAGCTCTGAATATGAAAAAATTTTTGTAAAATTATGATAAACAGGCATAGAAACAGTCCAAGAAAAATGTGCTTTCCTCTTTTGTCTTTTAGCAAGATCCAAGGGTCTTGTTTTTATCCAACCGTAAGACAAACAATCGTTGACACGTGAACAAATTCACAAGGCTGTTGTCTGACGTCACGCCACGAAGCAACTTAGAAAGTCATTTCGCCGACAGTTGGCATTTGTCAACAGAGAGCGCGCGCTAAAAACCCGCAAGTCAAATAAAACGGCGCCATCTTCTCACAGCCACCACGACTCCTCCCCCCTCCTCCAGCCCTACCAAAGTGAGCCTCCTTTATATACAAGTTCATCGCTAATGACGCTCTAGAAGGCGCTGGTAGCTCGTGGAGTTGCTCAGTTATTTCTCACAAAGACATTGACTCTGGTTTCTAGCTCTTATGGGTAAACATGGCTTTAGGAGGCTGTGAATCGGCCATTTTGTTGGTGGCTATCCTGAAATATGCTGGGAGTGAAGAAACAATAAATCGTCGCCTTCTAGTGTCAGCTTTAACTTAAGGACAAGCGAAAATTGAAACGAAATTAATCAGAAGGCTCTGACCTGGTGGTCTTCTATCTTACTTACAGTAATAGTTGGGATCAGACTTGCTTTTGTTTATTGTTGAGCACTGCAATGAGAAGCAAATTAATTCACTACATTCCTAGCGCATTCCAAGTCCCCGATCGATCGACTCTCGATGCGTTTATTTATATCCTTGGGTACAGAGTTATATTATCCTCTGTGCGAAACTTTGAAATTAGTTTCGTATATTCTGGCATTATGAACAACCCCGTCTTGGTAATAGATTTCCCGGGGAAACTTGATTCTAGGAAACTTTAAAAGTTGAAAATATTTTCCAAAAATGATATCCAAAAAACAAAAATGTGTCTATTTCACGAATAACGCCCCCGTACATTGTAAACATTCTTGATCAAAACCGCATTAAGATATTTCATCAACAAAATATCTCTCAATCTCTTTGCTGTTTTCTGATTTCTTGATGTGAACTAACCTCAAAAAAAAGGTTAAAAATGACAGTTGATTTCTCACACCAAGCCTAGCACGGCCGGCTAGAGCCACCGCTCTAAGAATTCTCATGGCAGTCAATGTTGGAACAAAGACGTCTCCCACCAAGACGCCGTCGCGGCGGCGGCGGCGTCGGCGTCGGTCGACGTGGAATTAATGCTCGGGGCAGGGCCGCGTTAAACGGGCCGATTTATCACCCAACCGTTTGGAGCGCTGCCTCTGCCCGTGCATAGCAAACAGGTCGCCGTCGGGCGAAGCGATTTAGGAGGGCGGAGGGACGACGAGGTTCTCAGGTAGCGGGGCTTAGGTCCAAGCAAACGCCCCAACAAATGAGCCTTCAGGTCCAGCTTTCTGGATTCTATCGTGATACTGAGATTGATGGATTGGGTTTAACGACGCACTGTTTTGACATCGGGCCTTGTAGCAATGATCCTAACCTAGTCTAGAAGGGAGGAGGGGAAACCCGGTGTCGGCACGTAGCCTACTCCTGTCGAAGAGCACCAAGAGGACCACCGGCTTAACGTCCCTTCCGAAGGACGGTACAACGCGAACAACAGGATTCCTCCACAAATCCATGCTGTCGAGAGGTTGATAAGCAAGGCAAAACCAAGTTCAAATAGTTTTTTTAAAGGCAACTGAAGTTGCTTTACTAACATTGATCCCTACAACCTCTCTACCTAACAGAACTGGTCATGTGTATGATGGTCACCAATCCAATACCTGACCCAGCGCAGTGTTGCTTAACTTTCATCCGTCCAACCTCTCTCCAGAACAGAACTGGCCATGTGTATGATGGTCACCCATCCAATACCTGACCCAGCGCAGTGTTGTTTAACTTCTGTGATCTCACGAGGACCGGTGTTTCCAACACGACAAACCGTTCGGTGTTTCATTATCCTCAAGAGACGTTTATAAAATCTGAAACATCTTTGCCAACTTTTCATTTCCACTGCCATCGGCGTCATATAGCATTGTCAAGAAATAGCTGAAATCTTTGCTGAATGCTAAGCATAGCCCATAAAGCTCTAGAGCTCTTAACGCTAGCGACAGAGGGAGGGGTAACCAGTCAACCACTAGCGCTGCCTCGACGAAATCACGCACTTTACGCGCTTGTCGCGAATTCACGGCGACCGTTACTCAACGGATTTACGTGCATAAGAAACAATTTCAAGTCGCCGCGAGCAGTTGGACGTGAAGAGTGATGTCAGGCACAATTCTCGGAGACGCCGTGAAAGTAATGGGGGGCACAATGGACTCGCAGTTGTCACTCAGATTGAGAAACATGGCGTGCCTCCTTTGTTTTAGACTTACTCAGCCCCGTATTGTCTGCAGGGTGCGAGTTGTCTGCGATTTTCAGATAGCAATATTGGCCGAGAAGTACATCTGAGTCTCTAAGTTTGATGCTAGAGAAATAACCACCTGGCTAAAGGGAAACAAGGTTTTTTTTTCACTCATATTTTTTTTTTAGATTTCTTACCATTTACCGGCCTGTAATTATCTTTAAACGTCAAGGTTGTATTGATAATCTGTTCCAGAATGGCTGTATTTTTATATCTAATTCACGGCCCAATGAAATCAGAACATTAATTTTAAAACAACTTTACAATTGGTGCCGGCAGGTGGGGTTGAATATTAAATGTGTATCACTTAAAATCCCGCTGCTTCAAAATTTTGCCAAGTTTTCACACATTTCGCCTACTCTTTCAGGTATTTTTTGATTGGCTGAAATGGTTTTGTCGCAAACTCATGAGCATTGACGAAATCAACCAGAAATGTCCTAACTTCTAGAACGGATATCAATTACAGCTCAAGCAACATTTCAAGTTACCTAAATAACGAGATAGTGTTAAATAATGAACTTTATATCCAAGTTCAGATACAATCTTTGTTGATCAGCCGAGCCAGACTAACCTAATTCTAGAAACTTAATTACAAAATCATTGCAAAAACAAAAACGTCTGACAGCGGATTAACTGTTTAAAAAAAAACTCAAGCACCGCCTTCTCGATTTAATAGCAAGCTTCGCGGATCAACACTGATATAACCGTATCATTCAGCGCGACTGTCACTCAGGAGCACGGCTTCCTGCGTGCAGTGAACTCAAACAAAGCAGCTTTAAATCAGGATAATTCAGGATGTCTCCAGGACAATCAAGTCTGGAGCAAGTGAGACGGACGCTGATTGCATTACGACGAAATGTGAATGGCGCTCGACGCTTGGTACTCGTTGTCGACCTGTTAGTTTCTTAAGTGCCTTCAACTTAGCTCTTCAGCTACTTCTTAGTCAGTACTGTTAAGTGGCAGCCGATGCCGACGATGTTGCGATTTCTCGACTCTGTTTGGTCAAAGTAAGGAACTCTCTCTCTCTCTAAAACTCCCAGGAGGCTTTGCTTTCTTTTAAAGTGTTTTTAATATCATTCAGTTTGATGAAATTGCGACTTAAGTCACGAGGCAATGCGTCGTTATGCAAAACTAACGAATCTTTATTTAAAAAATTAGTGATTTTGCCCCAAAATTTGTCGCCCGATTGGTGGGAACATTTTCATCCGGAGCTTTCCACCAAAAGCTAAACGCAAAAACTAAACTACGTTCACCACTGGGGTTGTCAAGCAACTAAAAAATTAACGAACTGTTCAGTTCTTAACGGACCGCTAAAAGACCAAGTCTAAGTATGGAGCAGATGTGCAAGATTTTAACCTTTTTTCCATGTATTTTCCCGACGTCTTGATCGACTTTCTCAGCCGTTGATAATATCACAGAGACCCGTCCAACCCAAGGCTGCTCGCACCGAGCTTTGAATTAAATCAGCTTCAGGGGTGTGAGGGGGGGGGGGGTGTGAGTTTAATAGTCGAGTTAATAGCGCCACCTGCCGAGAGAGTGCGCGGGTGACTGTCAGGCAAGCAGGACCACGTGATTGATACGATGTTGAAAGCGTAAATGAGTTGAATTTGAATTAAAATGGAGATGTGGAACAACACAGAAAGCTTGCGTGCGTCAGCAGCTTTGATATGAAGAACTGCAGACTTAACTAAGTCAAATAAGTGATTACTTCAAATTGACGGCGTTTAGCAGCTTGCCTCTTATTTCCAAATTGTCAGCAATAAAATGGTACCCTACTGCCACAGCGCTGATGTTGAGCTGACTTAAACTTACTTTTGTCCCCTTAGCAAATCTTCCCTCTTCACTGTCCCCTTGTAACAAGTGTGGTTTGCGTTGTTCTCTTCAGACGAAGATCAGCCCCATGGAGAAGATTCTCCGCTCGGACCACATCATCATCATCCTGGTCGTGTTCAGCCTCATCATGTTCGGCATGTGCTTCGCCTTCGTCTTCAACTGCGTGCGAAAACTCATGCACGACCATAAGGTCATACAGGTGAGTAACATATTGGCATAGGATCCAGTCAGCTGATCTCAAGAAACTTGGGTAGAGCCTAGGATCCAGCCAGTTGATCTCAAATAACCTGGATAGAGTATAGGATCTAGCCAGCTGATCTCAAATAACCTGGATAGAGCATAGGATCAGCCAGCTGATATCAAATAACCTGGATAGAGCATAGGATCCAGTCAGCTGATCTCAAATAACCTGGATAGAGCATAGGATCCAGCTAGCTGATATCAAATAACCTGGATAGAGCATAGGATCCAGTCAGCTGATCTCAAATAACCTTGATAGAGCATAGGATCCAGTCAGCTGATCTCAAATAACCTGGATAGAGCATAGGATCCAGCCAGCTGATCTCAAATAACCTGGATAGAGCATAGGATGCAGCCAGCTGACCTCAAATAACCTGGATAGAGCATAGGATCCAGCCAGTTGATCTCAAATAACCTGGATAGAGCATAGGATCCAGCCAGCTGATCTCAAATAACCTGGATAGAGCATAGGATCCAGCCAACTGAGACTCTGACTAAACGTATTTGAAGGGAAATGAATCCTGGATCATTACCGCCATGACAGAGCGACAGGAAGCTAGAAATATGAAGCCCTGTTTAATAAAAGGGAGGAACTGGAAGAAAGTCGGCTCGCGGCACGGGAAGACAATTTCTCTGCACGCTGCGGTTTTACCCGCTCATCCGGTATCCGTCTTCATTAAACGAGCGGCGGGAAAAATTAGCGGCTGCCCGCGTTTTCTCCCGCAGACTCGCGTTTTCTCCCTCAGACCAGCGCCTTTGTGCATCACCCGCAGCGATATTGTAGTGCTTTGAAGCTCGCTTGGCGGGTGAAAAATTGAGCGTTAAACGAGCTTCGAATCTGGGGCTGCCTTCATGTCTGCGTGGTTAGAATATGGGGTTGTGATACCGAAAAAAGTTTGACGATTAATCTTGGGTCGTTTTACAGTCACTAAAGATCGCTGGATCTTGTTCTTGGTCGCTGGCTTCATCTGTTTTTCTCCAGTCACAGCTGTTAAATGCTTTTTGTCAGAGTCACAGCGTCCATGACAAACGTGCTGTAGAGCAAACGAGCCGGTAAAATGTAGTGATGGTAGGTGCCACCCGATGGCGGTTAAAAAGGACGGCCGCATACGCCATCGGGTGGCGCCTACCGTTACTACGTGTTGCCGGCCTTGTTTGCTCAGCAGAAAGTTTAACATTTACGCTGGACCTCTGATTGTACCTATTAACTCAATGGTTCGGGCTTCTGACATCCTGACACTCTTTAACGAAGTATGGCTGCTCATGTCATGGAAATAATACGCGATCCTATGTGCTTATTATGTTCTTATCATAAGAAATGATCCAGTGAAATAGGTGTTATTGCGCTAACCAAACGTCTCCGTTTTCCACAGGAAAACTTCCGCGTGTCCCGCGAGGGCCGCCTCGACGAGATCGGCGTCAAGCTCCCCTCTCCACGCCAGCCCAGCGTCGACAGTTCAGCGTCGCTACGCCCCAGCGCGACGCCCGGCGTCGGTGTTGGCGTCGGTCCCGAGTGCTACGTGCCCGGTGCATTGCTCCCTATCCTCGTCGGACAGACGTCCGACGCCGCGACGCGACCATCCAACGGCGACGCCGTCTTCGCCCGACGCGACGCTGAACTCTCAGAGACCGACGACGACGAGGACGACGCCATGATCGGCTTCCCAGCGCCCGAGATGCGCGACAACGAATGTCAAACACGGGAAAGTCTGTTTCACTGTTCAGATCGTAGTGCTACGCCTCCGCCACCGCCACCTCCACCCGTCATGTCACGTCATCATCATCATCATCATCACCCACCACAACCACCCGTCGGACAGTTTTCCACTTTCGGCTACACGCGTGACAATCGCAGAGAGGATCGCGTCAAAGAATCACCGCGGGGACCTCCTCCTTCAACGACGCCGACCACCGAGTCAGCGCGATTCCGAGCAGAAGCGGTCATCGAGATGGAGGGACGAGGATTTAGTGTAGACTCGACCAAGTCGGCTCCTGACGTGATCGTGACGCACTGACGAAGGCCCCCGCGGGTGGGACCTTGGGAACCTTATCGACGACGTCATCCGAGACCAGGAGGGCCTATGCAGGTCGCTGTCGCCAAGCTGCCGGCCACCAGAGAGTTCGGCACGCAGTGCGCATCGTAGATGGTTTCGTTGGGTGCAGAGGGCATTAGTCGTTTCACGTTGCCCAGCTAAGATGGAGACATTGGCATGCCGGATAGTTTACTCCCGAGGGGTAATGATTTACTATTCTATTTGTGTGTAATATTCATCTTACCTGGAGGTATTGGTATCAAGTGGAGTTCACAGGTTCGACAGGTAATTTTGTACCTCGCCGTTTGGGCTGTGCCTATAGCTAGCTATACTAGCGGCGCCTAATTCACTCCCAGAGCAGTGAGACTTGGTGCTCTTCCTGGAGGAATTACGAGCTATGTACCTCTAACTAGTGCCAAGGGTCTGCGCACGAGGGAGCTGTGTAAATCTTCGTGGTAATAAGAAACTCTGCGAGTGCTAACGGACTAGTCGTCAGCAGCGAACTATAGTGGGCAAATGAGCGGCGACGGGTATGACTGTAAGTTAATGACAGGGTCAATACAATCATCGGCCGATCGTGGCCGGCTTTCATGACATTGTTACATTAATTATTATTAATTATTGATTATTAATTATCAGCAGGTTGTATTTGGAAATAAAGCCGTTTTGTGAAATAGGATTTGTGTCATGATTCCTTTATTCGGTGTCACCTGTTTCCGGTCGAAGTGAGGTCGAAGTGAGGTCGTAATGGTTAAGGTGGTTCAACATGTAAGTGTAAAAACCGATTGCTGGAAATCGAAAACTTTCCAGAGGTAACACGTTCTACGACAACTGACCACCTGCGGGTCTTTCCTCAAGAAACTAGAACATTCGGCAATTGTTTGTCCGTCACAAACCTTGACCTTTACAACATTTCACTGTGTGTTGGCATCCCAGTGTTTGATTTTCTTCAAAATTTAAATTAGATATTCAAGTGACGGATTTTGACCCGTGAGGGGTGCCAACAGGGGAATAATTGCAAGAGGAGTTGATTGTACGCCCCTATTTTTGTCTCAAATTAATATTAAGCGAGTAATTCTAGTTTTAATGTTAAAAATCAATATAGCGGCTAAAGTATGAAGTTGACGCAAAATCCAAATAGCCCATCGTGTTCGGGGGTGTGAACAACCCCTAAGACCACAGTATGGGCGAATCTTCAAATATCAAGAAAAAACGTAAGGGGTTAGTCCATTGATTTTTTCATTATTTTTGTAGTGGAATTCCAAGTATCGAATTTTGACCCGCGAGGGGTGTCAACAGGGGTAGAATTTCAAGGGGAGTTGAATGCAACCCCCTGTTGTTGTCTCAGTATAATAATAAGGGAGTTATTCCAGTTTTAATGTCTAAAATCAATATAGCGGCTAAAGTATGAGGTTTACGCAAAATCTAAATAGCCCATCGTGTTCGGGGGTGTAAAAAACCCCTAAGACCACAGTATGGGCGAATCTTCAAATATCAAGAAAAAACGTAAGGGGTTAGTCCATTGATTTTTTCATTATTTTTGTAGTGGAAATCCAAGTGTCGAATTTTGACCCGCGAGGGGTGTCAACAGGGGTAGAATTTCATGGGGAGTTGAACGCAACCCCCTGTTGTTGTCTCAGGTTAATAATAAGGGAGTTATTCTAGTTTTAATGTTTAAAATCAATATAGCGGCTAAAGTATAAGGTTTTCGCAAAATCTAAATAGCCCATCGTGTTTGGGGGTGTGAACTTCCCCTTAGACCACAGTATGGGCGAATCTTCAAAAATCAAGAAAAAACGTAAGGGGTTAGTCCACGATTTTTTTCAATATTTTAAACGGAAATCCAAGTGTCGAATTTTGACCCGCGAGGGGTGTCAACAGGGGTAGAATTTCATGGGGAGTTGAACGCAACCCCCTGTTGTTGTCTCAGGTTAATAATAAGGGAGTTATTCTAGTTTTAATGTTTAAAATCAATATAGCGGCTAAAGTATGATGTTTACGCAAAATCTAAATAGCCCATCGTGTTCGGGGGTGTAAACTACCCCTTAGATTACAGTATGGGCGAATCTTCAAAAATCAAGAAAAAACGTAAGGGGTTAGTCCATTGATTTTTTCATTATTTTTGTAGTGGAAATCCAAGTGTCGAATTTTGACTCGCGAGGGGTGTCAACAGGGGTAGAATTTCAAGGGGATTTGAATGCAACCCCCTGTTGTTGTCTCAGATTAATAATAAAAGAGTTATTCTAGTTTTAATGTTTAAAATCAATATAGCGGCTAAAGTATGAGGTTTTCGCAAAATCTAAATAGCCCATCGTGTTCGGGGGTGTGAACTACCCCTTACACCACAGTATGGGCGAATCTTCAAAAATCAAGAAAAAACGTAAGGGGTTAGTCCATTGATTTTTCATTATTTTTGTAGTGGAAATGCAAGTGTCGAATTTTGACCCGCGAGGGGTGTCAACAGGGGTAGAATTTCAAGGGAAGTTGAATGCAATCCTCTGTTTTTGTCTCAAATTAATATTAAGGGAGTTAACTTAGTTTTAATGTTTAAAATCAATATAGCGGCTAAAGTATGAGGTTTTCGCAAAATCTAAATAGCCCATCGTGTTCGGGGGTGTGAACTACCCCTTAGACCACAGTATGGGCGAATCTTCAAAAATCAAGAAAAAACGTAAGGGGTTAGTCCACGATTTTTTTCAATATTTTAAACAGAAATTCGAGTGACGGATTTTGACCCGCGAGGGGTGTCAACAGGGGTAGAATTTCAAGGGGAGTTGAATGCAATCCTCTGTTTTTGTCTCAGATTAATAATAAAAGAGTTATTCTAGTTTTAATGTTTAAAATCAATATAGCAGCTAAACAATGATGTTTACGCAAAATTCAAATGGCCCATCGTGTTCGGGGGTGCAAACTACCCTTTAGACCACAGTATGGGCGAATCTTCAAAAATCAAGAAAAAACGTAAGGGGTTAGTCCACGATTTTTTTCAATATTTTAAACAGAAATTCGAGTGACGGATTTTGACCCGCGAGGGGTGTCAACAGGGGTAGAATTTCAAGGGGAGTTGAATGCAACCCCCTGTTTGAATCTGCGATGGAAACTTACCTCGTTTTTCTTGATTTCCTTTTGAGAATTCCCTGAGTTCAGCGACTCCCAGCGCCTGGACTGTAGACATGATGTCAGTGCACACGTGTATGATGGGTAGCCTACCCATCAGGATTCAGAGCTACATGTGATTTATTTACATCTTGTTTTATTTACTTCCTGCAAAAGACACAAGATAATGGAACGGAGGGGAAACGGGGCCGGGTACGTATCCCGCTTGGTACACTTTATTGAACTAAGAAACAATCACCTACTGAGATTGTTAGAGTATTGTCAAGCAGCTCTCGCCACCGTTCATAGCGTCCGTTTGGCGGCGAGTGAAGATCGCTCTCGTGCCCAGCGTCAGGATGCAGAGGGTCGCTGGTTCAAATCAGGTAAGTCACGTGTCTGTATTAAACTGCAGGAAATGTTTCAATAGTTACAGGGAAAACTTTCATCTCTTCTCCGTGGTGTACCGAGATCTCCGCCAGCTGCTATTCAAGTACATGTTATTTCCTACTGACATTCAATCGTCTCGGTGGCAGATTGGTCAGGTCACTTGTTTGTGTGGTTCCTTCAAGGAAGCCATCGTTCGATTCCCGCCCGGTCGACTTTTTGTTCTTCATCAAGCGCCGACTGACATCATTGTTTTCATTACACTGAAGTCGCAATTCATATATCTCTTATTTCCACTCCCGTATCAGACGGTTACAGTGGCTGATTCGAAAGGTCGCTTCTCTGCAAGTAACTTCTGCTGAGACCGGGTTCGAATCCCGTCCGCTCCTATTTTTGTTCTTCAGAAAGTAGCAACACGAATTTGTTCTGAGTGACAGATTGCATCACGTGTTTGATAACAAATCGAACGGATAGTATGCGTCCTCGTAGCACAGTGGGATGGTCGGGAGATTCATTGCGTGGGGTCCGCAGTTCGATTCCCGGCGCTCCAAGTTTTGTCTATCAGAGTGCTCAACCTGGAACATACTTCAAGTGAAAGGATGGGAAGAGAAGGTCCGTATAATAATTTTGAATATTTTTTTTTACTAAGTCCAAAAACAAAGGCATATATACGACTTCCACCACGAGCAAGTTATCAGAGCAGCGTGGCTCATTGATAACATGCTAGCTTCCAAGCTGGGACAGGAATCCTATTCCTGGGTTCGAATCCGGCTGAAATCTCCGTTTTGGTAACAGCTCGGGACTTTTTTTTTTTTTTTTTTTTTTTTTTTTTTTTTTTTTTTTTTTTCGTACAGGAAAATGGGTAAGTGTTTTTTGGAATACAAAGAACTGATAAAGCAAAATTTTGTTTTTATTGTTAGTCATGGAAATACATTTCATTATCACAGGCACATTTCAAAAAACTACTTTCAAGTTTCAACTAGGTTTTTTGAATGCTAAGTGAAGCACAAATCGTTTTCGCAAAGTTTTGCAACTCATGCCTGTTACTTTATCAAAGGTGAAAGCAATCCTGACATTTCTCTGAAAACAAAAAGAACCACAAAAATATAAACAATGACTGTTACTTTTATAACATTACCCTAACAATTACTGTTGGTAAACGTTGGGAAAATTAGTTTTTCTTTGCTTAGCATTCAAATAAACAGTTGAAAAGAGTTTTATCGAAACCGGTGCGAAAGTTCTTATTCGAATCCAAGCCACGATCCAACGCCAACAACCATCTCAAGTTCAAAGCAGAACACAAAACGGATTTCAGACCGTCCTGGAAGCTATTGGGTAGCTATGTCCATTGAACACAATCAAAATAAGTTTTACATTCCAGTTGACCGGTGCTTTTGATTGGAGAAAGCTAAAGAACAGCTAACAGTTTCCCGAGTGAGACTTTGATCCTTATCCTGTGATTGTTTAATTCCTAACAACACTTACATTGTCGCATATAAATATGCGTGATTTTTCCGATGTCGAGAATCGATCACGGTGATCAAATCAAAAACCTTGCTTCTTTCCCAAAAATTGGAAGCAGGACAAAAAAAAAAGATCGAAAACATTCAAATGATCCACCGCGTCCGAAGTATACACGAAAAGTACATGAAGAAAATAGGTAGTAAATTATTTTTTGTAACACATCATAACGTTACAGAATGCACAATATAGACATGCACTTCTGTAAACCACTTCCCTTCAAATCCTTCAAATCCTGACTCTCACATGGACCCTCTTCCAAATTGCAAGCACCCTAGTCATATCCCACCCTGACCTATTCCAACCAAACTCTACTGTTCACTCCCATGCCAGGAGAAAAAGACAAGAAATTCAAGCCATCCCCCACCAAACTACTTACCTACTTTGAACATAACCCCTTATACATTTGTACCCATATCCACAATCACCTTTCCTTCCACAATAAAGACTCCAAGCTCTGAACCTTCCACCTTGACAATCCTTTCTGCACACTAAATGAATACATCTCCAAAAAATTGTACATTTCGGAACCCTTTTTCCATTATTTTTATATAAACATTTATCTACTTTAATGTGATTCAATCTTTTTAATACCACCATTCTATTGCATGCCTAACATTGCCCACACATGCATAATGTACCAGTCACGAGCAAAAATAAAAATACAATAAAATAAAATACAATACACAATTACAATACACACAGAACAAGCAGACAGCAAACATAAAAAAAAAAGAAACAACAAACATACAAAATATACAGCAAGTACACAATAAACAACCGCAACAAACTTATTAACTGCCTGAATTGTGTTAAAAACTCAAATTCTCCACTTTCCTGCTACTTTTTAAATTATCAACTCCCTACCCACAACCTGTCTACACTCTAGGTCTACAAGTTATTCAACACCAGAGAATAAATCAACTGTCACGTAGAGTTGCCAATTTATTCTAGTACAAATACAAATAAAATCCAAGTTACAATTCAAATACACATTTATTCATGACATGACATGGTGGTTGAGGCGCCACTCCAGAAAATAGCTTAAATTATTCTACTAACAACACCAAATGGGAAGGGAACATAAAATAATCGTGAGTAAAACATGCTATCCACCAATAATTATTCATACAAGCAACTTACTGAAATATTTTCAGCTTGAAAATACCACAAGATTATGTCCTTCAGCAAGAAAACACAATCCACGTAAAATATCCACAGACGTAACTTTCGGGACTAGAGGAGTCCAAAAATCAGGTGCTAAACGTTTTCCACCAAGGTGATACACTAATTTCAGTATTGGAGTTTTTCCAAACTAACATAGGTTACCATAGGTTAGGGATTTCTCCCACTGCTGGTTCCAAAACAAGGGACCGGGCCTGCTAATAGATGCTGGTTCCTAGGTCAATGCCAGGACTGAGGATGCTGGGTGCGTGACCTTTCGTTGTGGTGGAAGTTGCATTTTTGCAGCAGCGGCTTATGGAAGTGACGGCCGGGCAGAACATGCACCTTGGCCCAGCACTCGTTGCAGAGATACTTCAAACAGAACAACAAGAACATCACACACATGTCCATCGTACACGTGACCATCAAACACATGACCATCATACACGTGACTATCATACACATGACCATCATACACGTGACCATCATAAACATGACCATCATACACGTGACCATCATACACATGACCATCATACACATGACCATCATACACATGACCATCATACACATGACCATCATACACGTGACTGTCATACACATGACTGTCATACACATGACCATCATACACATTACCACCATACACATGACCATCAAACACATGACCATTGACCAGCTCTGTTCGGGAGAGAGGCTGAAGGGATGAAAGTTAGTACAACAACTTCACTCGCCTTGTTTATCATCCTATCGACAGCATGGATTTGTGGAGGAATCCAGCTATGCGAATTGTACTGTCCTTCAGAAGGGACATTAAGCCAGTGGCCTCTTTGGTGCATTTCAACAGGAGTAGGCTACGTGCCGGCACCGGGTTACCCCTTCTCTCTTCCAGCCTAGGCTAGGTTCATCATCATCCACTCAAAACAGTGTGTTGTTAAACCCCAATAATCAATCAATCAGGAGAAATGATTGAAGATATTTGCAATTGAAAGTGATAAAGTGACTGTGAAAATACCTTGTCACGTCATGTGCGAGGTCAAACTAATGCATTGTTGGTTTCCAACCAACTATTCCTATCCTACACGACCTAGTTACCCACAATAATGACTGTACTTATGATCCCAGTGCTGTGCTGTGGATATTTCACAAGGTAGACTCACCAACAGGCAAGCGACGTTGCCGCAGAAGTATGGAGCCAGTTGGTTGTCACAACGCTGACCCTTGCACACGTCACAGCTCTGATCCTGAAGGATGAACGGCTTCACCTCGACCTGAACACAAAGAAGATTATCTTACAACACTGTAACAGCTTTTGACCACTCTTTTCGAAGAACCTTTCCGTGGTTTCATATTTTAAAAGCACGGAATTAGCCCAGAAAATGCTTGATGCTGGATGCCAAGTTACTGCGAGTAGATTGATAAAATTGAACATCTTGGCTGCCACATACTCACATTGGAGAACCTCAATAATAATATTAATAATACTACTACTAATAATAATAATAATAATAATAAAAATGATAATTGCACTGCGCTGATCCAAGTCAAGGACTGATTCAAGGACTGATCATATTAATGACAGCATGACAGCATTGCAGCATGGAAGTCAGGTTCCAAGATTCTATCGTGCCAGAATTTCTAGCGTCAATCCAACTTACCCGTTTGTTGATGTCATCGAGATCAATCTGAACAAAACGTGCGCTGATAGCTGCCACCACGCTGGAGCGGTTAAAGAAGACGACCCGTGCCGAACCCTTGGGGTACCCTAGCTCCGAGTCGGTGTCGATGGCTGCGTATGCGACGGCGCCATAAAGCCGAGACATGAGGTCGGCCAGCTGCGAAGACTTCAGTGGCCGAGGGACGCCACCTGCTTGTCCGAGGGAGGATGGGAGGATACGGGATCGGGTTAGGACAGACTGGGGTCTCGGGTGGAGGTGGAAACGAGACAAGTAGTTAGTCTTAGTGGTAATGTCATAAATGTTAACTGGACTTAATCTGGAGTGTCCTTTTTTCAAGTAAAAGGTTCAGTTTGTTAGTGGTCCAGCCTAACAGTCCACTACTTCACTTTAATAGTTGTATCATAATAAGAGTTTCAGATCTGTAATCAAGCTGGCCTATAGCTGGTCTATAGCTGGGGCCAAGCTGAACTATAGCTGGCTTTTAGCTGGGACCAAGCTGGCTTATAGCTAGGGCCAAGCTGGGGCCAAGCTGGCCTAGAACTGGGGCCAAGCTGGGGGAGCTGTAATGGAGTGTAATGGATACTGGTGTTCGGGGCACTGACCAACAAAGACTGCCTTGCGAGGGTCCAAGCGGTCTGGATCTACAATGGTCTCGGTGTCTGACAGAACCCAGGGTCTGATCTGCACCGGTTTGTTCGCTGCTGTCGGTGACGTGACCAGAGTGTAGTATCCTGTTCCATCCAGAAGACATGCGTTTACCAGGCGATGTACGGAATCTTCTTCCTGGCAAGGAGCAAGAGAATCATAATTACATGGGAAGACTGATTTAAATCAAATTCCTTCATTTACCTATTTATCAATTTATCATTCTACCTAAGCCTCAATGTTTATCATATTGTTTTCAATATTGTTTACTAAAATGACTATTATAGTGCTTCATCACCTCTACGCTACAAGCTTGCATGCAGCTGAAGCTTGATAAATGTCCAATGAAACGCAGTACAATCATTATTGCCTCCAAAGTTTAATAATTGTCTGAGACAATAGTTTCTTGATGTCAAAGTAATTTCATCCTCACTAACTTGATCCATAAGCCTGTTTACACCAGGAACTTTTTGCTAAAAGGATGTTATTTTCTGAACAAAAATTCTGAACATTTGGCAAATACCACTTTTTCAATGAACTAACAGTACAGAACAGAAATCATCACTGAATCTTTCAAGTGCCTTGAAGTGTTGTAGTTGTTATAGTCTAGGATGCATTCAATTGTATCTTGGAGGGTTTGTTTACCTGAAACTGCAAGAAGCAGAAGCCTTTAGGCGGGCAAGCTGCCTGGGACTCATTCTTGTGCGGCCATCCGACCTGCAGCATGCCGTACGGTCGGAAGCTGGAGTGGATACGTTCTGCACAACACACAATCAACTGCGCTTTCAAATTATGTTATCACGGAACCACGGCTTCACGAACACAATTTCAGTTGCGTTGTAAGATGGGTGTAGCGTTGTTTTAGAAAAAATAGTATGAGTTTTTTAATGCCAAGTAAAAAAAAAACTAATTTTCCCATTGTTTTGCAACTGCTGCAAAACAAATCATCTAGTCAAATCATCTAGTTATATCATTTTGAGGCTTTTTATAATAATAATAAAAAAAATTGGATATGGTGGTTTCCAGAATCAAGCCTGGTATGTCCCGAATACAACGTGAGTGTGGTCCCTGTATATAGGTCTCGGAGTTCCAGTTACCACAGGCTAGGTTAAATATCTAGCAATGCACTTCTTCAAAATGCATTGCTTTAGTACCTTTATCCATGCCAATTCAGATGGGCGATCACCACAAAACTCTTTAGCAACATTAACTCGATGAAATTACACTTATTTTAGTTATTTGAGAAATTTAAAAGAGCTAACATTCATGGTTTAAGGCTTGCCTTTAAATAAGGGGATGTTTTCAACCATATTTCTAGGATCCAATCCACGAGTGTTCCAAAATTGGGTTCACATTGTTCTGTTCGAGAGAGAGTTTGCAGGGATGAGAGTTAGTACCTACAGCAACTTCACTCGCCTTGCTTATCAACCTCTCGACAGCATGGATTTGTGGAGGAATCCTGCTGTTCGTGTAGTACCGGCCTTCGGAAGGGACGTTAAGCCGGTGGTCCCCTTGATGCTCTTAGAAGTAGGCTACATGCCAGCACCGGGTTCCGGCAGCCTCTAGGTAAGGCTGAATTCACCATCATCCACTCATTCACCGACGCCATTAGACCAGTACCACATGACCCGTTATCCAAACAGTGCTATGCTAAACCCCACTAATCAATCATCAGCAGCACTATTTGACAACTTGAACTGACGGTGTAGATATTAACTCACCAGCATCAATATCCGGCGGCAACCCGCCAACAAACACCTTGCGAGAGTAGACAACCCGGCCGCGGTCCTCCTTGCCAACAGGCACAGCCAACGCAGCATCAGCAACATCTAACTCAACTGACTTGCGCTGACGGAGGCGTGAGACGAAAGCTTTGGGCAGCGTCGTCGTGCTGCTGTTAGGAGTGCTTGAAGATACCCCACCAGTCCAGCTCTCGTAAGCCTCGTCTCGACCAACATCTTCTTTGAACATGTCTAGGGAGGAGACCCCTGAAGAACTGGAGTTGTCAGCCTTGATCTTCTCGTCTCCTGGAACAAGGGGTTGGTGTTGTTGGTTAGTATTAGTATTTGTATTTGTATTCAGTAGTTTCCTGTATCCTGTAGTGTCCTGTATCATGAATCCTGTAGTGTCCTGTAGCCTGTATCCTGTAGTTTCTTCCTATTCTTGTCCTGGCACACAGGGCTTAGTTTTCTGTGAATCTGGATGGATGCAGAGCTTCATGGCTGGTGTAACTTTACCAAAGCTGGATTAAGAAACCACGATAGGCGATCTTGAAAAATACTTTTTACAACTGGGTTTTTTGATGCCGATTAAACAGGTACAAGTTACGAAACGTTGGGAAAATAACAGTTGTTTTTCACTTAGCATTCAAAACCCAGTTTAAATTGTTTTTATCAAAACTAGTGCTAAGATTAGATAAGGAAGACATGAGTCTAAAAACTATGATAGGGTTGATCTAGTTCCAGATTATATGCCCTTGGCTGAGATCGCATTGCACCCTTTTTTCCTTGACAGTGGGTTGAGGGGAGGGGGGGGGGGGGGGGGGGGGGTTGCGATTGCATCGTGCCACATCTCAAACATTGGCACCAAACTAGGAAAACAATTAAAACCCACAGAAAGAATGCTCCAAGGTGTAGCGGAACATTTGGAAACAAATTGGTCCAGCGGACCCAACTTCCCATTGCAGAAATAAGATCTGCAATGGGAAGTTGAATGCCAACTCCAGACTTTTGGAATCGCAATGCTGGATGCCAATATTAGCTCAAGTTAGTTTCCAGTAAACAAGATGGCCGACCATTCATTGCCGTTCCTTTGATACTCTTATGTATTGGTTATAAAGCGAACAATAATAAGTGGGAGCCAAGGATGAACCCGGTGCCGGCACAGTATGGCTCATTTTGCATTTCCTCACGAGTTGTGTTCGTGGGTCACTCTCAAATATTCTGATATTTACAAAGCTAAAAGGCTATTTGTAAAACACGTAAAACAAGAATATTAAATATGATAATCACGTCTTGTTTATAAGTCTCAGTGCAGAGTTATACAACTTTGCTTCGTTATATTTGAGAGATAAATTACTCGAAAGTAGGATAGAAAATCTACCCATTCAAATACCATTAATGTCCGCCAGTTATAAAGATTTTAGTGGGTTATTATAAATACTTTATCAGCCAAACCTTCCGGCATTTGTTTGTTGTGTTATGTAAAAAATATATTTGATTAATTTTAGACATGAGTTCGGAGTGGCCATTACGGTTGAAAAAGTATGACGTAATGGTGGCTGTCAAATTGGACCTAGGTCAATCTAAGAGGAAGTTTCACCGAAGTTTGCCGCTGGCTAGCCAAGATGTGGTTTTACATATCAACAACTACAAGACAAGGAACATTGATAATTACTTTTTGTCTTATGAATGAGTTGGGCGGAAGATTTGATCGTGAAGAGGTCACGGTCTTCGATCGTGGCGTACTTTTTTAAACACAAATACAATGTTAGAGATTCTTGGCTAGGCCTAAAAGTGCAGCCAAGAATGCAACAACATGGTTTGCTTATTTCGCAGTAAAATCTTTGTCCCCCAATAGAAATACTTACGCCAGATGCTGCGTGATGGATTTAGCATTGTAATTAATTACACTTTTACTAATTATCTATTCGATAAATTACTTAAATATCTGAATTATCGCGGACGATTATCGGGGTGCGTCGAACAGGATCTTCTCAAAGATGGAGTCTGGGCGGAAGAATTGTTAACAATGGCAAGGTGGGACAACAATGGGACCGTGAAAATATTGATTCGACAATGACAGATTTGTAAATGTCATTTAAATGGATTGTGAAATAAAAGGTAATTTTACTTGAATTATAATTAGGAAGTTGTGAAAGAAATACGAGATGTAATAATCAATTGATTCAGAGGTAAAGTTTGAGATGAATATTTTAGCTAGCAGGCTAGCAGGCTATTATTTTCTTCAGATAATTTATGTTAACTAACTTACAGTTCTTGCCAAAAAAAGTATAACATTGCTTCTCGTAATAATTGCGCAATAATGAGGCCAGTATTTGAAAAAATGCGTCGATAAGAAGGCATTTTTATCGCTCCAGTTTACGCTAAAAACAAGTTGCGTTTTTTCCGCAATTGAAAACTTGTTCAGACCAAAAAGAATGTGAGATATTATATTCGAGAACAGTTCCTGTCGATCTAATCAGCCCCGGGGTGCCAGCAACCGGAGACTCGAGGGGGTCCCATGGGGGCCCACTTAAACACATTCTCCAAACCCAAAAGAATTCGTTGCGAAAATGGCTAAATTACTTCTGTTTTACATTTTGATTTCTTGCCAATATTACTCTGTAGTTGTGACAGCCAAATGACACCTTTACCTATTCATATGTAAAGACAGACATGTAATTAAGTACGCTAAGCTGTAGCTGATAATTGTATAAATATTTAACCTAATAAATATCATTTGCGTCAATTTTTCTATTGCGATAATGAACTGGCTAATTTAGCTGAAAAATCAAACCGGCCAAGAAGCTCATGTTGTGTTCTCAAAATTCCTAGCTTCCGTCGCGTCACAGACTACCTACAGTTTTTACCTAATCGTCAAAAACTTGCCACTTCCTCCAGTAAAATCCAGCCATGTCTAGCGCAGATCACCGGAATTCACTTTCAATTGAAACCTGTTATCGGCAACAACTCACGGATTGGTATAATTCCTACCAACTGACCTAGACTCAACCGTGCTGTCCGTCTAGAGAATTTCACTCTCGTACCAATAGACAACAAACAAACAACTCTTTTATTCCACAATTGTTTAATTATTCAAACGCAGGCGACGCAGTATTTACCACACCTGCGCTGCAGCACTTAAACCGAGGCCTAGAATAGGTAAGATTTCAGACACGACCACGCGTGTTTTAATTGCAAGCCACTATGCTCTACATTTACACGTTCTACTGTACGACATATCCGAATTCCACATCTCCCTTCTGCGCCCTACTTATCAGCTGCGCAATTGCGCAATAATTAGCGTGTTATGTTTTAATTAGACTCTTTTTATCAATGTGTGATTTTTGCTCCCCTCGAGCAGAGTGCAGTTTTAACAACGACGCCGACAGAGCGTTGGGAGAAAGTGTTTTGTTATTTCCCTTGTGTGTGTACCTAGATCTATCAAAACACTGCGCGAATTCTGTTTTATAATAACAGTACTTGATCGTGACGGTTTAATTGCGGTTGGATAACAACTATCGGTGGCAAGGGAACCATTATCGTCGCCCGGGGCTCTTCAATAGTTGGCTTACCATTACAGAGACAATTTGCAATAGACAGGTCCAATGTGTGGATGTGGTTTACCATTTGAAACCATCCCATATCAAAGTTTTGTTTTTGATGGTCTCCCATTAAGTTGCAGACTTGGGTCATGGGGATGAATTTTTCATTGTCAAACCAGTTAAACTGATTCGCAACGTTCTAAAATCATTATATACACATAACACAGTGCTCAGTCACAGGTACTCAAAACCTATCTTGATTTGGAAGGCGTATACAAAAAAATACCCCGGGGTTTAGTTACAAGCTTTAGTTATAGTAACTAGAGGAATTCAAGATAAACAAGCCCCTGTTCGTATCTAAACCCACTTTGTTCAAAGGCAATCTTTAGCACCAACCACTATGGATGAGCACCAACGTCTCCCAAACCCAAACACGCTGCAGAACGACCTTGCTGAGGCCAAGAGGTCTATGGAGTCGGTGAATTACCTTGCTAGAGTGAATTGAACTGCTCGAGTGACCTTCCAGAAGACGATCACCAAAGCCAGCAGGATACTCGCCATCTGAAACATGTTCAAATCTACAACAAGCTATTTTAGAACTTTATCCCAAACGCAAATGACCATGTTAGACCAACAGCTATAACAACGCATTTACCAGTGAGATTTTTGCTGGGTATCTTAAACAGAGATGAGTTAGTTTACTATTTTTTTACTTCGATTGCGTTGACATTGACATAGAATTAACCCGGCTCCTGAAGACGGCGCCCAAATGCACCCAACATCGCCGACTCCCAGTCGTACAAATAATACTACAGATTAAACCAGCTCGACGCCGAGCCAGCCTGTCAATGCTCTAGACTTCAACTGTTCACCGGGCCGCTTGAATTATTTCCGCAGATTATAAATTCCCTTGCGACAACCGAAGACCCCCTCGGGCGGCGCCAAACGTGCTGACACAAGGAAACTTAAGTCGACGCTAACCTTAAGTAATTGCTAATTATTATATGGTCGAGTGTCCACTAATTGTCCCAGAGGAGGTGTGGCCGGTCGGTCGGCTCTGTCCCGTGCAGGCCGGGCGGAGGGTGCAAGGAATGCAACGGACACGGCGTGGTGGTCGGTGCCGTATGGAGAAAGGGCACGGTCAGCACGTTGGGGCGTCTTACATCATATCTAACAATTCGACTGGTAGGTATATAAGACGGCTGTCCGGCCAGAGTAAAGTATCACTTGAGCTTAACAACTCTACAGCACCACATCAACAATGGCATTCAAGGTGGGTACAAATCAGCAACATTGCATATTCATTTTGCAAATCATATCACTAGGATTTCAACAAAGGAAATTCGCAAAACACTTGCTATAAAGCGTTTTTTGGCTCTTAAATCCAGCCAGTACTACAACATAAAATTTAAAATGTGCCATTTAAAATCAAAACTTCAGCTTAAAGTTTCTAAAACTGTTCATAATACTAAAATATCGATCCTACTCTGCTGCTATAACTTCTATAAAGCCTGGAAGAGTTAATCTAAAGCCC
The DNA here is from genome assembly GCA_947568835.1 of Protonemura montana. Taxonomy (NCBI): domain Eukaryota; kingdom Metazoa; phylum Arthropoda; class Insecta; order Plecoptera; family Nemouridae; genus Protonemura; species Protonemura montana. Next base: position 3,336,993 of record OX387610.1, read on the forward strand.
AATCACTAATCTGTCTGTTCGTTTCCAGCTTGTTCTCCTCGTCGCCTTCGTGGCAGCCGTCAACGGCCAGTACTACGGTTCTCAACACGCCGCCCCCGCATACTCGTATGCCACGCACGCCGCCCCCGCCGTTTACCACGCCGCCCCCGCCGTGTACCATGCCCCTACCGTCTACGCCAAGGCCGCCCCCGTGCTGATCAAGGCTGAAGCCCCTGCCCAGTACTCCTTCTCCTACGACGTCCAGGACCACCACACCGGAGACATCAAGAGCCAGCACGAGACCCGTCACGGAGACAACGTCGAGGGATCCTACTCTCTGGTCGAGTCTGACGGCACCCGTCGTACCGTTGACTACACCGCCGATGCCCACAACGGATTCAACGCCGTCGTCCGCAAAGAGCCCCTTGCTCACGCCGTCAAGGTTGCCGCCCCCGTCTACGCTAAGGTTGCCGCCCCCCTGGCTTACCACGCTGCACCTGCCTACGTCAGCCACGCTGCCCCTGCTTACGTCAGCCACGCTGCCCCTGCTTACGTCAGCCACGCTGCCCCTGCTTACGTCAGCCATGCTGCCCCTGCTTATGCCTCGCATCATTACTAAATCGTAGCAAATATGGTTAGTTCTGTTTGTTGGTATGTTTGTAATATTTATCGTCGTGAGGAATAAAGATATATTTTTTGAGTAATTTTCTGGTTTTGATGTTTGATTTGCCAAGCTATTCACTATTCATCATCCAATCTCTTTGATTATCTTTAGCAGAACATAGTACACAGTGTCACTACTTTGACTTTTCTTGCTCTGGTAAGAAATGTGAATATTACTTGTACATAACTTGTGCAATTAGCAGCTGGAGAGCTCCAAATAAAGCTTCAAGTGGTTGACGCAGCAAAAACACAGCTGGGTTGGGAATCACATATATCACAAAAAGAATATGGGGGCCTCACGCAAACCAATGTGCTCCATCCAAGATTGTAATAGGAGGGTCATCAAAGCAGTAGCCTTTCGAGAAACAAATAGGTGACAGTTGACAGTGCAGTTGAGTTGACAGTAAAAGTTGACAGTGAGTTGGCTTTCGCTTATTTACTTGTCCACTTCACGGTGGCGGAGTTCAACACAACTTGCTTTGTCGGGACTTGGTTCAAGAATCACAGGAGTATTTTTGGTCCAAGTACATTGCAAGGTTGTATTTTTGATTGGGGCGGTTTATCTGTTCATTTGTCAGCTAAGCGAGGGCAGAAACCTTGCAAAGAGCAAAGAACAAAGGAACGAGTTTGGCAAAGAAGAAGTAGTCAAATGGTTAACTGCACTCTCTAGTTTTGACTGCTTGTCAAAATGAAAATGCTAATGAAAGGAAATGAATTATTGTTATTGGTAATATATTCTAAAGAGAAGTGGTAAGATTTCTCAGATAGGCAACTTACCGAAGGTGAAAAGCTGGTTGCAAAACATCGATGGCTTGCGGTGTTTTCGACCGGTCTGCACCAGGGCGGGTTTGAAACTTGCTTGATGATGTCATGTTCTCCACCGGGTTTGCACCAGCTCCGAGCGAAAGCGCTCCCACCCGAACACGTGATCACTAGCTGTCAGTGCATTCATTTGTTTTCCAATTGCACTGTCGATATTCTCGAAGCAATAAAAGTGTACCAGCAGTGACCCGAGAGCAAGCAACTCTGCCAGTTGAAAACGTGAAAGTTGCACTGGGTCAGAGACATATGCCCAGTCGAACACGTGAAAGTTGCACTGGGACAGAGTCACATGCCCAGTCGAACACGTGAAAGTTACACTGGGACAGAGTCACATGCCCAGTCGAACACGTGAAAGTTACACTGGGGCAGAGTCACATGCCCAGTCGAACACGTGAAAGTTGCACTGGGACAGAGTCGCATGCCCAGTTGAACACGTGAAAGTTGCACTGGGGCAGAGTCACATGCCCAGTCGAACACGTGAAAGTTGCACTGGGGCAGAGTCACATGTCCAGTCGATCACGTGAAAGTTGCACTGGAACAGAGTCACATGCCCAGCCAAACACGTGAAAGTTGCACTTGGCCAGTCACATGCCCAGTCGAACACACGAAAGTTGCACTGGGACAGAGACACATGCCCAGTCGAACACGTGAAAGTTGCACTGGGACAGAGTCACATGCCCAGTCGAACACGTGAAAGTTACACTGGGGCAGAGTCACATGCCCAGTCGAACACGTGAAAGTTGCACTGGGACAGAGTCGCATGCCCAGTTGAACACGTGAAAGTTGCACTGGGGCAGAGTCACATGCCCAGTCGAACACGTGAAAGTTACACTGGGACAGAGACACATGCCCAGTCGAACACGTGAAAGTTGCACTGGGACAGAGTCACATGCCCAGTCAAACACGTGAAAGTTGCACTGGGGCAGAGTCACATGCCCAGTCGAACACGTGAAAGTTGCACTGGGACAGAGTCACATGCCCAGTCAAACACGTGAAAGTTGCACTGGGGCAGAGTCACATGCCCAGTCGAACACGTGAAAGTTGCACTGGGACAGAGTCACATGCCCAGTCAAACACGTGAAAGTTGCACTGGGGCAGAGTCACATGCCCAGTCGAACACTTGAAAGTTGCACTGGGTCAGAGTCACATGCCCAGTCGAACACGTGAAAGTTGCACTGGGACAGAGACACATGCCCAGTCGAACACGTGAAAGTTGCACTGGGGCAGAGTCACATGCCCAGTCGAACACTTGAAAGTTGCACTGGGTCAGAGTCACATGCCCAGTCGAACACGTGAAAGTTGCACTGGGACAGAGACACATGTCCAGTCGAACACGTGAAAGTTGCACTGGGTCAGAGTCACATGCCCAGTCGAACACGTGAAAGTTGCACTTGGACAGAGTCACATGCCCAGTCGAACACGTGAAAGTTGCACTGGGTCAGAGTCACATGCCCAGTCGAACACGTGAAAGTTGCACTGGGGCAGAGTCACATGCCCAGTCGAACACGTGAAAGTTGCACTGGGGCAGAGTCACATGCCCAGTCGAACACGCAAAAATCACTTTAACACCAGTTAAATGGCTTACATGTATGATGGTTTTTAGACTCATGTCTACTTGATTTATCCTTAGCACTAGTTTTAAGAAAAACTATTTGAAATGGGTTTTGAATGCTAAGTAAAGGGCTAAGGGCTAAAGGCCTAAGTAAGGGAAATTTAGTAGCCCCTTACTCAGCATTCAAAACCCATTTCAAATAGTTTTTCTTAACGGCTCACACATATATTTTTCGCACTTGAATTTTAATTTCTCACGTATCTCCTTTTCCCCCCCTTTCCTCTTTCCAGGATTCATTAACTGCTCTCTAATTTTTATAAAAGTTCAGCTGCATTTTAAGCAAAAGGTAACGATTCAAAAGACTTTGTAGTTGTAGAGATAAAAATAATTTAATTCACAAATAGTATTACGTACAACGTATATCATATATCTCTCGTAACTTTTTATTTGAAACAATCACAAAGTGCATTTTTTATTTGGTATTCAGTGAGATCAGACTGCAGTCAAGTACCCCGAGAGACCGACCTTACGACCATCGTGTCTCTACATTGGACTAAAAAGTCGGTGGCAGAGTCAATCACAGCTGGTGACTAGAAACTAGTTGGACGGATTTTTTAAAGAAATCACACCTTCATTTGTTGCCCAAGTTGCTCGAAAGCCGGGCAGCCGTTGAGGGCTTAAAATTGAATCGTAACTTTGTAACTGAGATGCTTCTAGGTCCTTCTTGTTGCTGGAAAAACTTGTAAGGGCCAAGCAAATACAAGTGGAAACTCTGTGCAGAAATAAGGCCTGTAAAATGGCCAACAAACAACTCTAAATCTAGCCTGAATCTAGTCTAAATCTAGCCTGACTAGCCTGAAAGATACGGTACCCCAGTGGGCTTGTAGCTTATGATGTCTATCCCAGTGGGCTTGCGACTCGCGTAGGATGAAGCTTCTTATACTCGCTGATGAGGGAGCAGACCGTGAAGAGCACGACCTTGGCGTCGGTTTCCACCGAGCCTGTCGCTGGCGCGGCCAGACCTGAAACTCGGCCCGCCTCCTGCAAAATAATAACATAAAATGTTACCGGTAAGATTTGCACAATAATCTATATTTATTTTTCTTGTAGCTTATTCGATAGGGTACCTAGTAGTGAGGTAGCGATGGTTTTCTGACCGTCTGTAAGGACACATAATCTAAAAACAGAGCACTCGACAAGGTCCTACTTTAAAAGTCAGCCAAGATCTTACGCCAAGTTTGTTTAAATTATGCTCTGTGATTGGTTGTCATCAGCAGAGAGCACAAGGAAGTTGGAATATTCCCACATTCTTAAATACTATGCTTGTGCTTATTGCTATGTCAATTGTGTGCAGTCCCATATGATAACCAAGTTTTAAGATCCTTGTGTGCTATGCTTGTGCTTATTGCTACGTCAATTGTGTGCAGTCCCATATGATAACCAAGTTTTAAGATCCTTGTGTGCTATGCTTGTGCTTATTGCTATGTCAATTGTGTGCAGCCCCATCTGATAATCAAGTTTTAAGATCCTTGTGTGCTATGCTTGTGCTTATTGCTATGTCAATTGTGTGCAGTCCCATATGATAACCAAGTTTTAAGATCCTTGTGTGCAATGCTTGTACTTATTGCTATGTCAATAGTGTGCAGTCCCATATGATAACCCAGTTTTAAGATCCTTGTGCGCTATGCTTGTGCTTATTGCTATGTCAATTGTGTGCAGTCCCATATGATAACCAAGTTTTAAGATCCTTGTGCGCTATGCTTGTGCTTATTGCTATGTCAATTGTGTGCAATCCAATTTGAGAACCAAGTTTTAAGATCCTTGTGCGCTATGCTTGTGATTATTTCTATGTCAATTGTAGGCAGGTCTTTCCTGGGTTCACCTCCCAAGTGAAAACAGCAGAGAAAAGATCCCGGAAAAGATCCCAGCCCTCAATGCTTACCTTCAGAAAGTAGATGAGGTCCGCGCTCTGGTCAGATGGGGTTACGGCCGCCGAGCACTTGTTGGCAAGCTGAGCTAGGTGCGCACGTTCCGAGCGGAACGCATCGTCCAGGTCGAACAGTTCCAACGCCGGCGGTGAAAGCTCACGGAACGACGGCGGGAACACAGCCACCTGTCACAAGAACATATTTACTGCACGTTACAGACAAAATGCATTGTTGAATAGTTAAGTAAGGCAACACTGCGCTGGGTAAGTGTTTGGGTAGGTGACCATCATACACATGTCCAGTTCTGTTTGGGAGAGAGGTTCAAGGGATGAAAGTTAAGCAACACTGCGCCAAGTCAGGAATTGGTTGGGTGACCATCATACACATGACCATTTCTGGTCGAGAGAGAGGTTGGAGGGATGAAAGTTAAGCAACACTGCGCTGAGTCAGGTGTTGGATGGGTGACCATCATACACATGACCATTTCTGTTCGGGAGAGAGGTTGGAGGGAAGAAAGTTAGTACAGCAACTTAACTCGCCTTACTTATCAACCTCTCGATAGCATGGATTTGTGGAGGAATCCTCTTGTTCGCATTGGACCGTCAAATTTTGTCTGAAGAAGAGCAGGGGTTTGGCCGCTAGAGCTTGAACGAACACAAACACACATTGGTATGTGAGTTGATGATTAAACTACTATCTTCAAAGCACTTGTCAATGCTGAAGCCTACCTGCAGCGGAGGCATGGGGGTCTCGAAGTGGGGCATGATAAGTCGCAGTGGTTCGTGAGGAACGCCCAGCGCGGCGTACGCAGCGACCGCTGCCGGGACGCACTCTGTGTTGATCGAGAAGAACCGAGCGGAGAAGAGGCGTCCACGATCCACATCCGCTCGGGGCTCGTCAGCTGTTTCCAGGAGGCAGAGCCGCGGGCAGTCGGCCAGCAGCGCGATGTCGGGGACCACCGAGTATTCAGACACCTGAGACAAGATCATTGGGTTTACAGGCTTAGTCAGAGTCACAGCGCTAACGTTAAATGATTCTACGCTCTATCCAGGTTATTTGAGATCAGCTGGCTGGATCTTATGCTCTATCCAGGTTATTTGAGATCAGCTGGCTGGATCCTATGCTCTATCCAGGTTATTTGAGATCAGCTGGCTGGATCCTATGCTCTATCTAGGTTATTTGAGATCAGCTGGCTGGATCCTATGCTCTATCCAGGTTATTTGAGATCAGCTGGCTGGATTCTATGGTCTAACCAGGTTATTTGAGATCAGCTGGCTGTATCCTATGCTCTATCCAGGTTATTTAAGATCAATAATTTTTACCTCTGGATCTTCAGCATCGACGGTGTTCATACGAACTGTGTTTGTGGTCAGAAACCGAAAGAGCACGTCCCTGACGCGCTCGTTGTCGTCCTTGTCGATGAATCTGTCCGCAAACATCTGCGTTGAGCCGAGGACGACCATGCGGCCGCCGGCTCGCGTTTCATCGACGGCAAACGTTGCGCAGATCGGACGGTTCGGCGGGAACCCAACGCCGCCGGTCGAGAGCGCGGCCACCGCGGGGCGGGCCACGTTCAGCGTCGCGCCGTACGGGTAGACAAAGTTGAGCCCGCTGCAAGGTTTGGTCAGATTGTTTCAATGTTGAAGTGGGTGAGATGTTGGTTTATAGGTTAAGTCAATATCCCATCGAAAGAAATGTTGAATCCAATCACGAATTGTAACCTTACAACCCTCTAGCCAATCCATCTACATTTGATATCATGGTTTTTACACTCATGACTACTTTACCTCAACTTATCGTAAGTTTCAAAAATAACTATTTACAACTGGGTTTTACAACGTGAACCTTCACTCACGAGTTGATGTCGTCGGTGGAGTTGGACGCTGGTTTGCCCGATGCTGCGGTGATAGCTCTGTTCAAGACTCCGTTGGACACGAGACATTCTTTCGGGTGAAAGTACTTGTAGTAGTGCGTTCGTACGACCGCATCTGCAGAACGGCAGCATTTCATCAGACTTTGCCTTTCAAGACTTTGCATTTATAAAATTGTAATCAAACACATTTAGAAAACTGTGCTCTGATCGTGTACCAGATCAATGTGAATGACCTGGGTAAGCTGCAGAAGTTAAGAAACAGGACAAAGAGATATATTTCAAGATGTGTAATTGGGAAACTTCAATGCAACTTACTTTCACAACTTAAAATATGTAATATTAACCAAACTGTTGTTTTCTTCGAGCTAGGATTTGTTTTTTAAATAAAAAAATAATACATCTTCTGATAAAGTGTGTAATGTATCCAAGGTGTATTGTACGACCACCAGGTGAGTTTCTGTTTCTTGTGAAAGTCTTTATAATTACATCAAATACATCAAAATAATTCAATATGTTGATTTGTAATATGCCTAAGTGCTGGTATAACAAATATTTTGATTTGTAATGTGCCAAAGTGCTGGGATAATGAATATGTTGATTTGTAATATGCCTAAGTGCTGGTATAACAAATATTTTGATTTGTAATGTGCCTAAGGGCTTGGATAACGAATATGTTGATTTGTAATGTGCCAAAGTGCTGGGATAATGAATATATTGATTTGTAATATGCCTAAGTGCTGGTATAACAAATATTTTGATTTGTAATGTGCCTTAGGGCTTGGATAACGAATATGTTGATTTGTAATATGCCTAAGTGCTGGTATAACAAATATTTTGATTTGTAATGTGCCAAAGTGCTGGTATAATGAATATGTTGATTTGTAATATGCCTAAGTGCTGGTATAACAAATATTTTGATTTGTAATGTGCCTAAGGGCTTGGATAACGAATATGTTGATTTGTAATGTGCTAAAGGGCTGGTATAACAAATATTTTGATTTGTCATGTGCCTAAGGGCTTGGATAACGAATATTTTGATTTGTAATGTGCCAAAGTGCTGGGATAACGAATATTTTGATCTGTAATATGCCGAAGGGCTTGGATAACGAATATGTTGATTTGTAATATGCCAAAGAGCAGGAATAACAAGAATATGTTGATTTGTGATGTGTCAAAGTGCTGGGATAACGATTATGTTGCTTGGGAAAGAAAAGGGAGAGTACGGAACTTACTGAGCGGTGAGTGGCAGGCCGTGATAGTGGATACTTGTTTGTTAATGTTACGGCTGTTGCCTTTATCACTGGCCAGACATTACAAAGCAACCACTTCAAAATGTTCAATAACCTTGAAGTAGTTGTAAGTTATGTAAAATTTAGTGTGTTTAAAGAGTTGGCTAGGCAATCTGTTGCCTCTTTATAAATGTGTTAAAATTCAGTTGTTCTACGTGTATAAAGATTTGATGGTAATAAACAAAGATTATTATTATAAAGCTTGGTCTGTCGATCGAGTCTAGATAAACCACTTACCACTATTCACCATGATTCCATATTCTTCCAGGAAGAAATTAATGTTGGTCTGGTTCTCCTTCTCTCCGCCTTCGCTCAGCATCACGAGGATGTTGCCGCCCGAGTCCAAGTATTTCTTCATGGAGTTAAACTCGTTCTCCGTGAACTTCTCCTTCGGCCCGGGGAGAATAAACAACGCTGCATCGGACAGTACTTCTTCTGTGATTTCATCTTTGTTGCTAGAAAAATTTAAGTCATTTTTAAATGTAGTGTTAGTTTAAATGTAGCTTTCGACCGGGCTGCACCAGTGTGGGTTCAAAACTTAGCGTTAAATTTAGTCAGATACAAGTGAAATACTCACGTTAAGAGTTTCCAGTTGCTTTTGAGCTTTCGGTTAAATGTCTTATAATTTTCATTTAACTTGAAAGGTTCATTCTTGGAATTATTGAACAGTATTGTGTTGGTCTTGTCCTTCACCCCATTTGAAATATCCTGTAAATGAAATGAAACATCAATATTGAATATTATTCGGAATACTTTTTCTATTCGTCTACCTTCCTCTGCAAGACAATAAATGCTTGGAAATGGTGGAAATCGCAACTAAATAAGACAGAGATCATTTATTTACCTCGGCAGGAGCCATGACACAACTGGACACCAACTAGCGGCGTATTCAGATTGAAAATGGCGAAAGTTTAAGTACCCTTGAAGAGGCTACAAACAAAAGTTCAATGCACTATCAATAAGCTTTGATTTCCACCCTCTTGCTATGCTATGCCAAATAAAATTCATAAAATAAATATGGACCTAGCTAGCTCACAAAAAACTCCGCTACTAACTTCGCTAGAGACTGAGGAGTGGGACAAGCACCAAGTGATTGTATCTTCAATTGTTTCCCTTCAATCAAAAGCATCTCAGTTTTACAAGCACTCATAAAACTCCTTTTCATTCCAGAAATTCCAATGACTTTGTGTTTGTAAATATGTATAATACAATTCACAACACAATATATACAATGATGACACATATACAGCCATCAAATACAATTAAAATGTTTAGCAAGAACTTAATTAATAGATATAATAATTTAATAATCGTAGATAGTACCGGCACGGTAATTGACGATATATTTATTCACACAAGTATGTCATTTATCAGTATAGAATCAATTCCTCTTCCTATATCGGACCATAACGGGCAGCTACTCAATTTCCAGAAAATGATGACTACGAAACACAAGACGGCACAACTCAAGACGATGGGACGAAGATTCACAGAAGATGCAATACATTATTTCAAACATCTATTACTTCAATCACCAAGGAGCCAAGTCTACGAAGCAAAAACAGTATAAAATAAATTTGAGATCTTTCTTGAAATGTTCATGCTAGCTTTCAATTGTGCTTTCCCAAAGAAGACCGTCCAGCAGGCTGGATCACTCCCGACATCATTAACTCAGCACAAAAACTAAGAGAACTCGAGGAAATTAGCAAATACGGATTACAGAACAGCAGTAAGGAAGAATACAACATTCAAAGGAGAAATTTCAAAAAAGAAACAAGAGGAGCCGAGCGTGAATACAACGACAAAATCATCAATGCAGCACAAAACAAAGGAACAGGCACATCGAAAGTGATCAAATCCTCAACAAACCCCGTTGTGGTTTCATAAGAAGTAACATTGAAATTGAACTCAACCATATATGAAGACCAGGAAGAATTTTCCAATATATTAAATAACTATTTCAGTGATGCTGTACCGAACTAACTCAAATCAGCTGGACTAACTTCAATAACTTCGACGCACATCAACATTAACCCTCGACAACAGACCACGACATTTCTTTTCCCAATAAACGAATACGAAGTATTTAATATCCTGAAGACAAAGTGCAACAAAATGACAGCAGGACTAGATGAAGTTCCTCCCAGCCAGCTCAAAAAATTGTGCAGAACAGATTTATAGCCATTCTTTATCAGAAGTCATCAATGCATCATTCAACGAAGGAAGAGTCCCATCGCATCTCAAAATCTCCAAGGTAATCCAAATTTATAAAAAGGGTGAATGCACTAAACCAGAGAATTATTGTCCATGATATCAATTATGTCAGCTTTCTCAAAAGTATTTGAAGTTGCCATAAGTAGGCGTATCATGAAATCCCTTGACGATCAGCAGCTTATCTCTGCAGAACAATACGGAGTACAAAAGGGAAAATCCACAACCCTCTATCTGTTATGACTTTATCTTGGTTTAATTTGCTACATTGTTAGATGTAAAGTTCTAGGCATTGTTACACCTATAAACACATAAGTTTCCTGAACTTACTTCTGTATATTTTCATTGCTGAATTGTAAGGTGATTGAATTGCTTGTCTCCTTTCAAAGGGACTTGCATAGCAACAGAGCGATTTCCATTTATGAACACGTAGTTTTGTGTACTTCAACTTATGATTTCATTCAAGAATTTGATTGACATGCATTTTTCACTCAAGCAAGAGCCAACCTTGACATCAAAAAGCACCGTCACAACACACAACACAAGAACGGCGGCAGATTTTCCCAATAAAATTTGCAAACTCTAAATATCCTCCTGGCAAGGAGGGCAAAATAATTGACAGCACGCTATCAGTAGTAATTAAAGACACCAACGATTGCTCTGACTTCAAAAATAGGCTAGAAATATTACAGGAAAACAATTTTCTAGCCTGGATGAGTTCCTCACAATTCATTAACTTCATGTAGAATTCATGTTTTCTGCTTCATGGAATTAACTAGTTACTTGATGTAGCTTTGTGCACACTAGAACCTTGACTTGATTTATAACTAGGAAATAGTTGCACTAATTGTAATAAATAAATACTACCTGAGATTATCAGAAAAGTCGTCGACTAGCAGTGCTGATTGCCCTGCATAAAAGCTATTTGGTGCACCGTTTTAAGAAGTATTAAATCTCTATGACAATTGACAGGCCTATCTCTAAAATACTCTCAACCCCGATCGTTGCAGAAGCATACAAGCTTCTGAAATATTTATATAGCTAGATAAAATTATTAGCCATCCTTGCTGTCCAGTTGTTCTCCCGCCGTAAACTAGCCAGACTGTTCTTGGTGTATTACATACCTTTACGTTTTTACTGAACAGGAATTAAAACCCCTCGAATAAGTCCAGTAAAACGTAACGCAACTCGCAAGGCATTCGGTCTTTTCAACTAAAATTACAAGTAACAAAAAACAGAACAATTACAAAAAATTTGCCGTTCTTCAAACCTTCTGTTCAATTTAATTACTAGCTTTTTGTCATCTTTGTTTTGTCAACTTGTCTTTTCGCGGCGCATGGAAGACAGCTTGTAGCCTCTCCAAGGGTACATAAATATTATTAGTGTTCAGTCTGAATATGCCTCTAGATGGCTCTAGATGGTGTCCGGTCAATTCCAGGTTAGCCAACTGATTTACTGATATTGTCTAGGGGTTTTTAGCTGTGTTAGGTCTCGCACCATGATTAACCAAAATCTGACTCACTCCGTTGACTCAGCTGTCAGAAATTGTGTTTAAGAGAATTTTAGGATAAAATCATTTAGTTATACAATTGCTGTGATATACTGTATGTAAACAGCAATACGTCATTGCATTACAATCAGAAATGGCAATGCTAGGCGGTGGAATGTCATCTTCACAAGGTAAAACAGAGTTTTCTGTTTTGCTATCGTTAAACAGTTAATTGGCTTGTTAAAAATAACCGTGTGTTCTAACCAGTCATTACAAAGCTGTCATTTTAATTTCAGACGCAAATAGGCCTGAGCTCTTCGAAGAAGTTAAACTCTTCCGCAATGCCAGAGAAAGAGAAAAGTATGCTCAACAAAATATTCCTAAATATTTGCAGTGTTCTGTCATTCATTAATCCACAGAGTGACTATGACCTCCAGTTCAACGGTTATGTCCTTTAGCTCATTTCAACGTTTCTTCCTTCCAGGTACGATAACATGGCCGATCTTTTCGCGGTGATCAGTACGTTGCAAAATTTGGAAAAGGCGTACATCCGCGACTGTGTCACTCCGAAAGAATATACAGCTGCGTGCTCCAAACTGCTAGTCCAATACAAGGCTGCTTTCAACCAAGTGCAAGGGGACGAGTTCCCTAACATTGACACATTTGTCAAGAAGTTTAGGGTAAGAGTTGAGACGATCGTCGAATGCTAAGCGCATAGAAAGTTGATCCTTATTCTATGCCAACAGCAAGGTTTGAAAGCTTTGTGAGTTTGCTTTAAACTTGAGGAAAAGTGAACTAGTTGCTAATCGTCAAATGAATCAATTTAGTCTTGCTATTTCCTGAATTGTGCCACTGCTTTGGCGATCTTTAGAGAGCGTACCTAGATATCTCCTCTCTAGCTGTACTGCCCTACCCTTGACCACAAGGCTCCGGTTTACTCATTCTTACCAAAACCACTGTTGAGATTTCAGACAAAGATTTAGAGTTTACACCACTTGTTTTGCCAGCATCATTTTGAGTAGGTATTGGGATATTGATATATTTACTCGTCTGCACTTAGGTTTTGCCTTGAATTGAAACTCTTTCAACATCCATTCAATTACTAAGGTTAATTGATATTTGCAATCATTTATTTAGCACTGAATATGATTGAAAGTGACTATATCTAAAGTTTGTAAAGTAAGCTTCACGCTCTGGTAGTAGTAGGTATATGTAAACATTATTACAGGAATACAAAATTACAGTGGGTTGCGTGGTGTTATATCTGGTTAAATGTTACTCTAACGACTTCCTCAAGCTTTCCCTCCTACATCTCCTTGCAAGCTGTAGGTGGGAGCACTGCCTTATTGGGGAGATTATTCCAAAACTCAAAACCTGATTCCTTTGGTCGTGAGTATGAATTTTCCAGTGGCCTTTCGAGGTTGAAATAATCAGATTTTTTCGGTATTTTTGCATCGGTCAATATATTTAGGCTTCTGGGAGCAAGGCACCCATCTCCATCCAGATCTCATAAGTGGCGCTTTGAATATACTTCTACTACTTCAACTAGGAGTCGAGTAAATGACGAAATCGTACCTTAGAATCGCAATGTTAAACTCCCGTGAAATCTGATTTAAATTGCAAACGCTCCCAATAAGCAAAAAAAAAATTTTTAGGAACATCAATAACCTCTTAAAAATTGGTGTCTATACCAATTTTCGATAGGTTATTAGTGTTTCTAATAATAAAAAAGGGTTCAGCTTGATTGAATACCGCCCTACGTTCCAGCTGGACTGCCCGGCAGCAATGGACCGGATCAAAGAGGACCGGCCGATCACCATCAAGGACGACAAGGGCAACACCAGCAAGTGCATCGCAGACATTGTGTCCCTGTTCATCACCGTCATGGACAAGCTGCGGCTCGAGATCAAGGCGATGGACGAGCTGCACCCTGATCTGCGAGATCTGATGGACACGATGAACAGACTGAGTCTGCTCGGTGCCGACTTCGAGGGGAAGCAGAAGGTTGGGGCGTGGTTGCAGACAATGTCTACCATGCAGGCTTCCGATGAACTCACAGAAACACAGGTACATTTTATACTCATAACATTTTACCCACAATATTTATTTAATAGCAAAGAAGGATGCTTGCTTTCAAAGTTTTGAAGTTGAGTATGAACTCTACTACCGTCTCAAAAACTGATATTTGGAGGAAGTTTGGTGCATTTTTGGTTTGATGGTTTCAAAGTTAAGTCGGTGGTCCCCTTGGTCTTCGACAGGAGTAGGCTACGTGCTGGTACCAAGTTTCCCCTCCTCCCTTCTAGACTAAGTTAGAGGCAACATCATCCACTCATTCACCGACGCCATTAGAACAGTGCCACATAACCCTTTGTTAAAACAGTGCGTCGTTAAACATAACAAATCAATCAATCATTGAAAACTATTTTCCACTACTATTATTTAAAACCCCAATTATAAATATATGTTTTTTGTTGTTGTTGAAAACTAGTGCTAAGGTTAGATAAAGAAGACATGAGTCTAAAAACCAATATAATGAATATACAAACTCAATAATTCATGAGAGTCTAAACATCATAATAACTTGGCATTAATTAGCTAATTTTCTATCGCACTATTTGCTTGTGGTGTTCTTGAAAATTCTATCATGCCTAGTTTTTGATTATCAATACGAATAATCTATAATAAAAACGATTTTAACTGGGTTTTGAATGCTAAGTGAAGAACAACTAAATTTCGCAATGTACGTTTCGTAACTTGTACCTGTTACTTTATCAAGAACTGCTTTAACCCTTGATAAAGTAACAGGTACAAGTTACAAAACGCTGGGAAATTTAGTTGTTCTTCACTCAGCATTCAGCACCCCATTCAAATATTTTTTTTGTCAAAACTCGTGCCAAGTTTAGATCAAGTAGACAAGAGTCTTAAAACCAGTATAACGAATAAATTAATTAAATAATTCATGATTTACTTTCGACATGACCTTTGCCACAAGAAAATCCGTCGCGTAACTTTTTGCGCCAACCACAACGAACATTACCTCATTAAACAACGTTTATCAACCCTGGAATTCACGGAGATTATTTGTGGGATTTCTATTGACAAAGTTTCACGGCTCCTACCCCAGGTGTCTCCACTAATCGCTCTGCAATACAAGTACGTACAAGGTCTGCCCACTCTAAAAGCCGGCTCTCTGTTTCCCAGGTGCGCCAGCTGATCTTCGACCTGGAGTCGTCGTACAACGCTTTCAACAAAGAACTCCACCGACAGTGAACCCGAGACGCAACCCGAGTCCCGCCCTCGTTATCGCAGCACTACTGCTTATTTTCCACCTCACCGTGTATAATTATTACTCAATAAATGCAATTGTTTTATTTCTGCAAGTTTGTTGATGTTGTTTCGAGATGGTAGGTGAAATCTGATTGAAATTGCAAACGCTTGCAATGCACGTGGTATTTTATTGTTATGAACACTATAACCGTCTCAAAAATTGATGCCCAAACGGGGACTCTAACCCCAACCTCCACCTGTCGCGGGTGTTGCTCTAACCAATTGAGCTACTTGGACCCCGATCTCCACCTGTAGCGGGTGTTGCTCTAACCAATTGAGCTACTTGGACACTGGCTTTTTGAGACGATTTTAGTGTATTTGATGAGAATGACGGATCTCCAAGGAGTAGAACCATGGGGCTGTGAATACTCACAGTTGATTCCAGTGACGCTATACCACGTCACAACCATTCATTGGTTATAGCTCACAGGGGCGGTACATTTTGTCCAGTCGCAAGAGCAACCAAGACATATAATTGATATGTGAATCAAGGTTGAATGCCTTGATATTTTCAGCTTAAATATATTATTTTCTCCTGGCCCTTGCTTGCAGTGCTGTTCCTAATTACTTTTCAGAGCAATGGGACTTTGATGCCGAGTACTCTGCTGTTCAAACTAGCGATCATAAAACGCCCTGTCATAAGACGCCATATGATAGGGTTTCCTATCATAGGGCATCCCGCCGAACGGTTTGGCGTGTTGGAAACACCGGTTCTCATGGGAGCAACGAAGTTAAGCAACACTGCCCTGTGTCAGGCATTGGATGGGTAACCATCATGCACATGACCAGTTCTGTTCGGGAGAGAGGTTGGAGGGATGAAAGTTGAGCAACACTGCGCTAAGTCAGGTATTAGATGGGTGACCATCATACACATGACTAGTTCTGTTCGGGAGAGAGGTTGGAGGGATGAAAGTGAGTACAGCAACTTAACTCGCCTTGCTTATCAACCTCTCGACAGCATGGATTTGTGGAGGAATCCTGTTGTTCGCGTTGTACCGTCCTTCAGAAGGGACGTTAAGCTGGTGGTCCCCTTGGTCTCAGACAGGAGTAGGCTACGTGCCGGTACCGTGTAACCATTACACAAGTGCCACACGACCCGTTGTCAAAACCACTGCGTCGTTAAACCCCACAAATCCAGATATAAAAGGCCAGATACAAAAACCAACTAGTGAGGTGTCCACAAACCCTCTGTCGAATATCAGGAGCTAGTAGGGCAACGGCGAGCGCACGTTTGCTGCGTGGGTAGTAGGTCGACACTCGCGGGCGCCTGGCCTGTCGTTGGGCAGAGGGACCGCGAGTCAATTGCGGAAGCAGCTGTTAATCATGCCTTGGGGGAGTGTGTTCCGATCCTAGTGCATGACACCGACACAGTTGACATCTCTCAATTGGTCCCATATAAACATGCTGATGTACATATCGTTTACACCGCAAGAAGCGGAGGAATTGACTTCATCATTGCTCTACTGACAGCTAGGCAGATGAACTGTGTTGTTTTTCATCAAATTTTGATGATTTTGTACAGGTAAATGATGTATTGTGTTTAAGGACGCACTGCTTTGACACAGGGCCGTGAAACAAGGGCACGGCGTCGGTGAATGAGTGGGTGATGAGGATGATGATGCTTAATTTAACCCAATCTTCTATGACGGAAGAGCCCGTGTCGGGCAGTATTCTCCTCCTGTTGAAGAGCACTCTGGTTCTAGCGAAGGCTCTTTGGGACTTGATTTTTTGACCTTGCTTTGGTGCAGGGTTTGTTGGTTTTTCTGGTGACTCCACAAGGGACCTGAAACCAGCAACTGAAGGATGGAAAGGAAGCTAGACTGAAAATATGTGCGACCGAAGCGGGATACGAACCCGGGACCTCCCAATTGCCGATCGGGTTGGCTACCTACTGAGCTATTCGGGCAAATAAGTTCTCGCTTCGCGGGTTTGGGATAAGGAATCCCCTTAAAGGGGGACTCGTATGGACGAGTTCTTAGCTACTCTAGGATGATAATTCAACAACAAACATTAACAGATTGGTATGTCACTTTTCTTGGATGTCCTGGAAGTCCTGGAAGTAAATAGCTATGAGTTTGGTTGATACATTGAAAATGTTTAACCTATTTGAGTGAAACTTTATTACCGATTTGGTCCGATTTAAGAGAGTAAAATAATACTATAATTCGGTGGCCCACCAAATCGGGATATGTTGCAAAGTTGGAAGCAACCTTTGTAAACGTTTTCAATCGCCGAAAGTGGCTGGTTACACCAGTCAATAGAACAAAAAGCAAGCGTTTCGCAGAATTAATTTTCAAATACCTTTACATCGCCGTATTGACTTAAAAAATCCAAGCCCCAAGCTGAGGCCGGCCCACACCGGTCAATTCATATCCGCCAATCAGCACTGCCGGCCCAAGCTATTACCACACATACATTAAACACACACACTATGCTAATTTGAAATGTCTCTGTATCAACCAACAGCGCTAAACCCCCAACTGTCACAGCATTTCAATACGTGCTTATAGACTTTTCAGCTCACGGCTTTCGCGATATCAGTTTCATTCGAGCAGGACTCTTTTGTCTGATAATCCTGGTCAATGTAGCGTCCTGTAAAGTTAATCCTGGAGCCTCTCAGTTCTGTGCGATCAACGGACGGCGGCTAAAAGCGTCCAGGACTGAACTTGCTGGCAATCCTATCAACATGACCGCGCGTTGATGGGTGCACGTGAGGCCGGATGTAGGATGAAACTGCGCGCTAGCTTCACATTCAAGTGTTTCAAGATCGACTCGACGACAAACTGGCCCGGCGATCAAATCAACTTAGATCTTCTAGAGCTGGATATTTCACCACCAACAATACACCACGTGACCAGCATACATGTGACCATCATACATGTGACCATCATACACGTGACCATCATACACATGACCATCATACATGTGACCATCATACACATGACCATCATATACATGACCATCATATACATGACCATCATACACATGACCATCATACACATGACCATCATACACGTGACCATCATACACATGACCATCATACATATGGCCATCATACACATGACCATCATACACATGACCATCATACACATGACCATCATACATGTGGCCATCATACACATGACCATCATACACATGACCATCATACACATGACCATCATACACACGACCATTATACACATGACCAGTTCTGTTCGGAAGAGAGGTTGCAGGGATGAAAGTTCGTACAGCAACTTCACTCGCCTTGCTAATCAACCTCTCGACAGCATGGATTTGTGGAGGACTCTCCTTGTTCGCGTTGCGTCTTCCGGAAGGGACGTTAAGCCAGTGATCCCCTTGGTCCACCTTGAACACTGTGTTATCCCTCCGACCTTCTAGGCTAGGTTAGGTTCATCATCATCATCATCCACTCGTTCACCGACGCCATTAGACCAGTGCCGCGGAGGTCAATGTTAGAGCTTACGATCCTCCAGTATGGGTGGGTATTTAAGGTCATTTATGGAACAGAGATGTTGATTAGAATGAATGTCATCTGTCGAGTGTTGTCATGCTCTACTGTGCCGCCCCTAACGAGGGATCGTTAATTACCCTCCGCCCGGTATCCAGGTTACGGGGTCGTAATTAATTAGACAGGATCAAAACCTTGATAATATCTGGCTCATGAGACTGCTTTGATCGAGGTCCGCTCAGAAGCTCTTTCAGGTTAGGTTATTATTCAAGGTCATCTAACTAATCACGGATGTGTTACGAGCGTTGCTTTAAAACCT
Organism: Protonemura montana; assembly: GCA_947568835.1. Taxonomy (NCBI): domain Eukaryota; kingdom Metazoa; phylum Arthropoda; class Insecta; order Plecoptera; family Nemouridae; genus Protonemura; species Protonemura montana. Next base: position 3,355,893 of record OX387610.1, read on the forward strand.
CTCTAAATATCATGCTGATTGATTTCTTGTCTTTAACGACGCACTGTTTTGATCAATTGTCCTGCGTCACTTGTCTAATGGCGTTGGTAAATTGCATACTTCATTCTAAAGTTATTAAAATAAGTGCAGAGATGAAATGATTCTGTAAATATCTTGAATTTACCGTCAAAATTTGCTTTTTTTTTAAAGAAATCTGAAGAAAGTAAAAGTGTTCTGTTAGCTTCTGTCTCACGTTTACACGGCCATGTTAAGTAACTTATCATTTACTTTGTATAAAGTTCAATGCTTTATCTCCATGGTGACAGCCAATCAAGAAACTTCAATTGTTTCTTTATCTATCGTCGTTTTTAGATGAGCGTAGCGAGCGGAGCAAATTCTTCAATTTCACAGAACCCAGACCTAGGCATTTTTCTCCGCGCTCTGGCGGCCGAACGCCAGCTTTGATGTAAACGAAATTTTCAGAGAATATTTTCGTTTTCTCAACTTGGACCCCCTGCGTTTTTCAGCAAAATCTGCTGAATAGTTCTGAAACTATTCAAAATTTACGAAACTTTGAGATTTTGTATACATTTTTTTGAGTTGTCCAGCCAAAAGTATTTGATATTTTTTCAACAAACCTTTACATGAAAATTAAGAAGTTGTAAAGTTTTTGACCCCGTATGTGTTTTCTTTCTCTTTTTATTGACTCATTTCCGACCTATTTCATGAATTTTTTCTGTTTTGCTTTGATCTACATTCTACACAATGAGCCGGCTTCACGTTTTATCGTCCGTTACGCTTTAGGCCAAGAAAAGGTATTACACCGATTTGAATAACTGTTTTAATAAACGAGATGTGAATGTTCGGAATTCTCTCACAGGCTGAGATTGCTTTCAATTTTTTAACACGAAATATTAAAGTAGATCCGACCGAATTGTTTGTCAGTTTCTTCTGACGTTTGGCAAAGTACGAATATTTGCTGACAAACAGAACCAATCCAGGGCTAACAACCAACCGGATAACAATCCTCGACCAACAGGGCGCACTTGGGGGCATTTTCAGGATAAAGCTATCATTCCAGTGACACAAGCAAACACTATCCAGGTTATTTGAGATCAGATGGCTGAATCCTATGCTCTATACAGGCTACTTGAGATCAGCTGGCTGGATCCTATGGTCTATCCAAGTTATTTAAGATCAGCTGACTGGATGCTATGCTCTATCCAGGTTATTTGAGATCAGCTGACTGGATCCTATGCTCTATCCAGGCTATTTGAGATCAGCTGACTGGATCCTATGCTCTATCCAGGCTATTTGAGATCAGCTGGCTGGATCCTATGCTCTATCCAGGTAATTTTAGATTAGCTGGCTGGATCCTATGCTCCATCCAGGTTATTGGAGATAAGCTGGCTGGATCCTACGCTCTATCCAGGTTATTTGAGATTAGCTGGCTGGATCCAATGCTCTATCTAGGTTATTTGAGATTAGCTAGCTGGATTCTATGCTCTATCCAGGTTATTTGAGATCAGCTGGCTGGATCCTAGGCTCTATCCAGGTTATTTGAGGTCAGCTGGCTGGATCCTATGCTCTATCCAGGTTATTTGAGATCAGCTGGCTGGATCATATGCTCTATCCAGGTTATTTGAGATCAGCTAGCTGGATCCTATACTCTATCCAGGTTATTTGAGATCAGCTGGCTGGATCATATGCTCTATTCAGGTTATTTGAGATCAGCTGGCTGGATCTTATGCTCTATCCAGGTTATTTGAGATCAGCTGACTGGATCCTATGTTCTATCCAGGTTATTTGAGATCAGCTGACTGGATCCTATGCTCTATCCAGGTTATTTGATATCAGCTAGCTGGATCCTATGCTCTATCCAGGTTATTTGAGATTAGCTGGCTGGATCCTATGCTCTATCCAGGTTATTTGAGATCAGCTGGCTGGATCCTATGCTCTATCCAGGTTATTTGAGATCAGCTGTCTGAATCCTAGGCTCTATCCAGGTTATTGGAGATTAGCTGACTAGATTCTATGCTCTATCCAGGTTATTTGAGATCAGCTGGCTGGATCCTATGCTCTATCCAGGTAATTTGAGATTAGCTGGCTGGATCCAATGCTCCATCCAGGTTATTGGAGATTAGCTGGCTGGATCCTACGCTCTATCCAGGTTATTTGAGATTAGCTGGCTGGATCCAATGCTCTATCTAGGTTATTTGAGATCAGCTGGCTGGATCCTATGCTCTATCCAGGTTATTTGAGATTAGCTGGCTGGATCCAATGCTCTATCTAGGTTATTTGAGATCAGCTGGCTGGATCCTATGCTCTATCCAGGTTATTTGAAATCAGCTGGCTGGATCCTATGCTCTATCCAGGTTATTTGAGATCAGCTGACTGGATCCTATGGTCTATCCAAGTTATTTGAGATCAGCTGACTGGATCCTATGCTCTATCCAGGTTATTTGAGATCAGCTGGCTGGATCCTATGCTCTATCCAGGTTATTTGAGATCAGCTGGCTGGATCCTATGCTCGATGCGCGAAGTAAAGCTCAGAAGACTCAAAGACCGTCCAAAGCCTTCCACTTCTGCACCGCGGACCACCTCCCCCCCCCCCCCCCCCTCGCGATGGTGGCGTGGAGGGGCGCATCACGGAGCGCGTCGAGGACGGCGTCGACGACGTCGACTAGTCGAGGTCGGGAGGCGGTGCAGGAAGGAACGACCTCGCAAGCACGTGTCGACGCCGACGTCGCGACGCTGGACTTCACGAGCGTAACGACGACGCAAGAGATAGCGTGTGTGTGGACGCGTGTGTTTGTGTGCGCGTGTTTTTAGTGACACGTGTTCGAGGGTCGGAGTTCGAGGCTTCGGGTGATTTCAGGTAATTTCTATATTTTTTTTATGAATCCGAAAATGTTTTATAAATTTGGTCACTTTATGGTCCTCTTTTGAACCTCTAATTGGTATTTTTTTCGAGATAAGTTTTGAAGCGTATCTTCACGGTGGTTCAATACATGATAAATTGCATGGCCAATCCTTCGAAGGCGGAGGGTAATACCTCTTGAGGTAACTTTAGAGAAGTAGCAAGGTGTACCGAGTATTTTTCAGATATATTAAGTAAAGGTAATTTTTTATGTGACCTGGATGGTCAAATCTTGAATCTATTAATGCAACTGAAAACTTGAAGGCTTTGAATGATATGATGATGATGTGAATGCCACTGTCATGATTTAGGTTTTGGAATTTGGTTTTTCTTTATCAACAAGAGATTTAACATCCGTTGCTCACCTGCTGGCGCTATGTCTGCTTTCAAGCAAAGGCAGTGGCGAAATCGTGGTGGCCGTGCTGTCTAAATGTCAGTGGCGGAATCTAATCAGATGATAAACTCATAAATTTCAATTATGTGCGATCGTGAACTTCCTATTTTGAGGGTGTGGAAAGGGGGGGGGGGGGGAGGTAGTTTAACGGTGGTTTAAATGCACAACGATCCTAGTTCCCGGTCCGAGTCCCGAAGTTCCGGGCTGGAAAGTGGAAATCGTAAAACCGAAGCCCTAAACGACATTCTGATTTCAATCCCGGAAATGCCAAGCGCTGTCAAAAATGAGTTCCCGAAATTTCGTAACATATTCCAGTCACTTAACACCATGTGTAATTCAACATTTTTATTTTTCAATTCAAATTGGCAAGTTTTAGCAAATGTTTGAGGTATTTTTCAAGGTTCTGTATCACAAATGTCCTAACTCCTAGTTAAAATGGGAGTTAAATTAATTGTCATGGCAACAACTAATCACATGCAGTGAAAGTCAGCTGTTTCTGTGAGGTAGCTTAACTATGAGTTAAAAAATATTGTAAAATCGGTTCTAAGCGCAGCTTTTTAGGGCGGGTTTTATCAAAATGTTCAACTATAAGTTGGATCTCTAGCTCACAGAAACATCTGAATTTCACTGCATGTGATTGGAAGTCGTCATGGCAACAGTTTCAACAAAATGTTCAACTATAAGTTGGATCTCTAGCTCACAGAAACATCTGAATTTCACTGCATGTGATTGGAAGTCGTCATGGCAACAGTTTCAACAAAATGTTTAACTATAAGTTGGATCTCTAGCTCACAGAAACATCAGAATTTCACTGCATGTGATTGAAAGTCGTCATGGCAACAGTTTCAACAAAATGTTCAACTATAAGTTGGATCTCTAGCTCACAGAAACATCTGAATTTCACTGCATGTGATTGGAAGTCGTCATGGCGACAGTTTCAACAAAATGTTCAACTATAAGTTGGATCTCTAGCTCACAGAAACATCTGAATTTCACTGCATGTGATTGGAAGTCGTCATGGCAACAGTTTCAACAAAATGTTCAACTATAATTTGGATCTCTAGCTCACAGAAACATCTCAATTTCACTGCATGAGATTGGAAGTCGTCATGGCAACAGTTTCAACAAAATGTTCAACTATAAGTTGGATCTCTAGCTCACAGAAACATCTGAATTTCACTGCATGTGATTGGAAGTCGTCATGACAACAGTTTCAACAAAATGTTCAACTATAAGTTGGATCACTAGCTCACAGAAACATCAGAATTTCACTGCATGTGATTGAAAGTCGTCATGGCAACAGTTTCAACAAAATGTTCAACTATAAGTTGGATCTCTAGCTCACAGAAACATCTGAATTTCACTGCATGTGATTGGAAGTCGTCATGACAACAGTTTTAAACAACACTTCAACACGGAGGCGAGATTTTGTTAAACTGGATCTAAAAGGTGGATCTAAATAGCTCACGCATATGTTGCCCCAATTGAAAGTGCGTAATGTTTAATGCGTCAACGCGTACCATGATTGGCTTCATCCGCACGATCGAGTTGACATTTTCACCCAATCGGTCTTCAGCGGCTGAGTTTTCCCGGGCAGAGCCGAGTTTTTCCGGGACGCAATTCAAGGTCAACGGGAAATAGACAAGGTGGTTAGGTTCGGTTCTTTTGCCACTAATTCCAAGTCAGTCGAACTGATAAATATCTCCATAATCTTTTACATCTCTCTCCAACAATAATCCCACATAGAGATTATAACCAAAGAGTTGCTCAGGAAGCTGGAACAATTGACAAAACGCAGGGATCTCTGCATTATTGCACATGCCATACAATGGCTCAAAATCTGACGGATGCTGTACATGAAAAGTGCGAGATAAAATTTTGCAACTTTTGTTTCTGTCTGATCTTGGCCTTCTCTGTTCTTTTGCTTACAGTTTTTAAAGTTGACATTTGTTTGTGTTGCTTTGACACAAATCGATCCAAATGCCCTTTGTTTCGACGATTGTTCTAGAAGAGGTCAACAAATGTTGAAAGTTTGGGAAACGCTGGGCTAGACCATCACAAAACCATCCCGTCATGCTTGGAGTAAAACCACGTGGTAACGGTAGGTGCCACCCGATGGCGCTTGCTGCTGAGCAAACGAGGCCGGTAACACGTGGTAACGGTAGGTGCCACCCGATGGCGTTTGCTGCTGAGCAAACGAGGCCGGCAACACGTGGTAACAGTAGGTGCCACCCGATGGCGCTTGCTGCTGAGCAAACGAGGCCGGCAACACGTGGTAACGGTAGGTGCCACCCGATGGCGCTTGCTGCTGAGCAAACGAGGCCGGCAACACGTGGTAACGGTAGGTGCCACCCGATGGCGCTTGCTGCTGAGCAAACGAGGCCGGCAACACGTGGTAACGGTAGGTGCCACCCGATGGCGCTTGCTGCTGAGCAAACAAGGCCGGCAACACGTGGTAACGGTAGGTGCCACCCGATGGCGCTTGCTGCTGAGCAAACGAGGCCGGCAACACGTGGTAACGGTAGGTGCCACCCGATGGCGCTTGCTGCTGAGCAAACGAGGCCGGCAACACGTGGTAACGGTAGGTGCCACCCGATGGCGCTTGCTGATGAGCAAACGAGGCCGGCAACACGTGGTAACGGTAGGTGCCCCCCGATGGCGCTTGCTGCTGAGCAAACGAGGCCGGCAACACGTGGTAACGGTAGGTGCCACACGATGGCGCTTGCTGCTGAGCAAACGAGGCCGGAAACACGTGGTAACGGTAGGTGCCACTCGATGGCACTTGCTGCTGAGCAACCGAGGCCGGCAACACGTGGTAACGGTAGGTGCCACCCGATGGCGCTTGCTGCTGAGCAAACGAGGCCGGCAACGCGTGGTAACGGTAGGTGCCACCCGATGGCGCTTGCGGCCATCCTTTTTAACAAACCTCTTTAATTAAATAATCACGACTCAAAATATCGCGATACATGTTTATCAATCGTTGAGGTTAGCATTAATAAAGATTAATTGAGTGTAAACCAGTCTCAAATGCGAGTAATCTGCGAGAAATAACGAAATGAAATTTCTTAACACTCGAAACGACGGTGACTCCACCTGGCGGCATCAGACGTTTTTGTTGGTTTAAAAGTTAGTCGGGTCGTGTTGACAGTTTAACATTAGCGGTGTGACTCTGACTGAGACTATAAATCCAACGTTTCACCGAAATAAACAGCCGATAAACGCAACGAAGTGACAATTGACACAATAACGTGGGTCTCGACAGCCGTCATCTGTTTCTCGTAATGACATATTAAACTTTTATATTTTATTTATCTACCCTGGTTGTGAATGTCGAGATTGCTTGGAAAATTCCAACCTCGAGGATAAGTGATCATAGTTGACATTTCCCGACTTGATTGCTTAGAATAAGCCAATGCTCGTAAGATTAACACAGAGACATTTTTCTACCACTAGCACCTAGTACATTGGACTGCTTGGAAAAACATGGCCCATAAGAATAACACAGAGACATTTTTCAACCACTAGCACCTAGTACATTGGACTGCTTGGAAAAACATGGCCCATAAGAATAACACAGAGACATTTTCCAACCCCTAGCACCTAGTACATTGGACTGCTTGGAAAAACATGGCCCATAAGAATAACACAGAGACATTTTTCAACCTCTAGCACCTAGTGCATTGGACTGTTTGGAAAAACATGGCCCATAAGAATAACACAGAGACATTTTTCAACCCCTAGCACCTAGTACATTGAACTGCTTGGAAAAACATGGCCCATAAGAATATCACAGAGACATTGTTCAACCCCTAGCACCTAGGTCATTGGACTGCTTGAAAAAACACGGCCCATAAGAATAACACAGTGACATTTTTCAACCCCTAGCACCTAGTACATTAGACTGCTAGGAAAAACATGGCCCATAAGAATAACACAGATACATTTTTCAACCTCTAGCACCTAGTACATTGAACTGCTTGGAAAAACATGGCCCATAAGAATAACACAGAGACATTTTTCAACCCCTAGCACCTAGTACATTGGACTGCTTGGAAAAACATGGCCCATAAGAATAACACAGAGACATTTTTCAACCACTAGCACCTAGTGCATTGGACTGCTTGGAAAAACATGGCCCAGAAGAATAACACAGAGACGTTTTTCAACCACTAGCACCTAGTACATTGGACTGCTTGGTAAAACACGGCCCTTAAGAATACTACAGAGACTATCTGAGAAAATCCAAGGAAAGACGATTACACTTGAATTCCCGTTGTTTCGATGGAAGCTTAAATCCTCACGAAAGATAATCTTTTATCTCCTATTTCCATCCCAATCATCTTTTCTCTGTCGTTCAAGACACAAAACAATGTTACACCAACGCCAGGAAAATTCAAGCGTCAACCTCACGAAGCGTCTGCTCTCGCTCATAAATTATCTAAATTGGCAATTTCAGTAAATTTGATTTACTCAAAATCGAATGAACACGGTTTAAAATGCGGGTCTCCGGGCTCGACGGGGAACCGTCGCTTTTAAAGTCTGAAATCCCATCTCTGAATGCCAGCCTCAACTGAGCGCTAGAAGAACCTGTTTAAGATGTTAAAGTTCATCGATGAACGCTTATAAATATGCTAATCTGTAGTCTCGGGCTTGTTTTTAATTTTAGAAACAACAAAATGCAGACAGAGTTTTTTTAAACCAACATCCGCAATTCACTGGAGATGGAACAAGGGATTTAGCGACAAATGACACTCAATGGGTATCCAAATAATGGTACAATAAATAGGGAAGAATAGACTTGGACTGCAAAATTGTTGAAATAATAAATAATTGTTGAGATGACTTAAAATATTTGAAATAATGTATGACATGTAACTCATGTATGTTACATAATTAAATAAATAAATAAATTGTTCATAACTTTTGTCAAACATCTGCGAGTTTGACCAAAATCTACCGTTAATTTAGATGAAATCTGATTTAAATTGCAAACGCTTGCAATGCGCGGGGTATTTTATTATTATCAACACTACAACCGACTCGAAAATTGATGCCCAAACGCGGACTCGAACCCCGATCTCCACCTGTCGCGGGTGTTGCTCTGAACCATTGAGCTACTTGGACACTGGCTTTTTGAGACGATTTTAGTGTATTTGATGAGAATGAACCAAGAGGCTGTGAATACTCACAGTCACTCTGATTCTAGTGACGCTATATCACGTCACAACCTGTCAATCTCGAATAACTCCAATTTTGACGTTGGATGCGTTGTTGTATTCACATGAAATCTGATTTAAGTTGCAAACGCTTGCAATGCGCGGGGTATTTTATTATTATCAACACTATAACCGTCTCAAAAATTCTCATCAAATACACTAAAATCGTCTCAATGGGTTAGAGCAACACCCGCGACAGGTGGAGATCGTGGTTCGAGTCCTCGTTTGGGCATCAATTTTTGAGACGGTTATAGTGTTGATAATAATAAAATCTACCGTTAAATTTCAAATAAAACGAGCGACTTTGACAGCGGCATACGTCCCTTTGATCGCTTGTATGGCCAACAAGATCCCGGCCTTCCCATGGCTGGCATGATTTCACGACAAAAAATAGAAATGTTCTGGCAGCAAAACAACAATATTGTCTAACATTTGACCCGACACAGCCTCGATCTGGCGTTCTCTTAGTAAGAGGCAAACTTCATCGGGCATTGGCTTCATAGCTGCTTTCAGAGTAACAACGGTTATGTTAAACTGTCTTTACCGATCAATAAAAACCGATACCATCATTACATACTCAATGGTCTGGCAGCAACTGCCAGATGGAGTCACCGTCTTTATTTTGTTATTTCTCGCAGATTACTCGCATTTGAGACTGGTTTACACTCAATTAATCTTTATTAATGCTAACCTCAACGATTGATAAACATGTATCGCGATATTTTGAGTCGTAATTATTTAATTTTAGAGGTTTTTTAACAAGGACGGCAGCAAGCGCCATCGGGTGGCACCTACCGTTACCACGTGTTGCCGGCCTCGTTTGCTCAGTAGCAAGCGCCATCGGGTGGCACCTACCGTTACCACGTGTTGCCGGCCTCGTTTGCTCAGCAGAAAGTTTATGGTATTAACCTCCTATGCTAGGTCATGATATACCCGTGGTAACATAAGATAGCAGAATTGAGAAGCTCTGTCAGGCGATCTCAGCATCTCCATGGCTACCAAACGTTGAATCTACCATTGAACCTCCTATGCTGGACCATGATATACCCGTGGTAACATAAGATAACAGAATTGAGAAGCTCTGTCAGGCGATCTCAGCATCTCCATGGCTACCAAACGTTGAATCTACCATTGAACCTCCTATGCTAGGCCATGATATACCCGTGGTAACATAAGATAGCAGAATTGAAAAGCTTTGTCAGCGATCTCAGCATCTCCATGGCTACCAAATGTTGAATCTACCATTGAACCTCCTATGCTAGGCCATGATATACCCGTGGTTACATAAGATAGCAGAATTGAGAAGCTCTGTCAGGCGATCTCAGCATCTCCATGGCTACCAAACGTTGAATCTACCATTGAATCTCCTATGCTAGGCCATGATATACCCGTGGTAACATAAGATAGCAGAATTGAAAAGCTCTGTCAGGCGATCTCAGCATCTCCATGGCTACCAAACGTTGAATCTACCATTGAACCTCCTATGCTAGGCCATGATATACCCGCGGTAACATAAGATAGCAGAATTGAGAAGCTCTGTCAGGCGATCTCAGCATCTCCATGGCTACCAACCGTCGTGGCTACAATAGATGTAACATTAAATCATCTGTTAAATGGTATTTCTGTTATTCAAAGTTGGCAGCAAAAAGATTTATCGTAGACAAATTTAATTGTTGATTGAAAATGCAACAATAAAATTCTTTCTGTTGGCTAAACAACAGAACATCAGTCCACTTGGCATTTCTTTAATTCCTTAAATAAAAAGACGACTTCTAGAAAAGCAGCGCGCCAAATTAAGCCTCTCTTGATTCACGGCGCCCCCCTCTCCAACCCCCCCCCCCCCCCCCCCCCCCTCGCCACCAGCGACGTTTGTGGTTATGGAAGGTTCGTGGAACGCCGTCTTCTGTTCGATCTGGATTCCTTGGAATTCAAGCGGCGAGACGCGCTAATTGTGAGACGACGCCGACGCCGACGCCATCCAACAAAACAGCACACAGCATGTCAAATAACCCCCGCCCCCGTTTGCCAAATAATGTCCAGACCGAAGTCTATCGCAAGCAATTTGAACACAGTTCTGTCAAAGAAGGAAACTAATCACATCCCTTTATTGTTAAAACCTCCCGCGTTCATTTCTTGGTAGACGCTCTGCGAGACGAACACAAGAAATAAACAAACATATCTTAGAAATGCATTAAAACAGTCATGTTAGATTCTTGTAGATTCCTTGTAAGATTACACAGTGTGTCAAAGTGACAAGGCTAAGCGGTGGCCGGTCCTTGGTGCTGTTGGACAGGAGCAGCCAACACGGTGTTTCAAAGGGACAAGGCTAAGCGGTGGCCGGTCCTTGGTGCTGTTGGACAGAAGCAGCCAACACAGTGTGTCAAAGGGACAAGGCTAAGCGGTGGCTGGTCCTTGGTGCTGTTGGACAGGAGCAGCCAACACAGTGTGTCAAAAGGACAAGGCTAAGCGGTGGGCGACCCTAGGTGCTGTTGGACAGGAGCAGCCAACACAGTGTGTCAACGGGACAAGGCTAAGCGGTGGCCGGTCCTTGGTGCTGTTGGACAGGAGCAGCCAACACAGTGTGTCAAAGGGACAAGGCTAAGCGGTGGCCGGTCCTTGGTGCTGTTGGACAGAAGCAGCCAACACAGTGTGTCAAAGGGACAAGGCTAAGCGGTGGCTGGTCCTTGGTGCCGTTGGACAAGAGCAGCCAACACAGTGTGTCAAAGAGACGAGGCTAAGCGGTGGCCGGTCCTTGCTGCTGTTGGACAGAAGCAGCCAACACAGTGTGTCAAAGGGACAAGGCTAAGCGGTGGCTGGTCCTTGGTGCCGTTGGACAAGAGCAGCCAACACAGTGTGTCAAAAGGACAAGGCTAAGCGGTGGGCGACCCTAGGTGCTGTTGGACAGGAGCAGCCAACACAGTGTGTCAACGGGACAAGGCTAAGCGGTGGCCGGTCCTAGGTGCTGTTGGACAGGAACAGCCAACACAGCGTGTCAAAGGGACAAGGCTAAGCGGTGGCCGGTCCTTGGTGCTGTTGGACAGGAGCAGCCTGAATTGACATTGAAATGACCGACGTCTCTTCCCGCAGGACGGCGTCCAGGCTGCGCCTCGGCGACGTCCATGTTCCGCTAGACTGCGCACTCGCAGCGATGCCGTGCGCAGCTAGTGAACACGACCGCTAGAGCGCAGCACTTTGCGCGTTCAACGCCCCAGACTGGCGGACCTCGACTGCGACGTCCGCGGGGACGCGACTGAGGGAGCCGACGCGCTCCCCGCTCAGCCTGTGGCGGCGGGGGCAGCGGGGGCAGCGGGGGCGGCGGCCAACCATCACCCACTCGTGCATCATGTTGTCCTCGATGACGGATATGGGTCGTCGAACAGCTCGCCGCACAGTTCGGGTGAGGGTCGTTTTACTCTCTTTACTGACGTTCGAATGTGTTTTTTTTTGTTCAATGAAGGAAGTCTAGCTGGAGATGAGGAGCTCGTCAACTGTCCATTAAAATAATCCAGCCACGTTTTGGAAATCCTATGCTGTGATGTTCACGCCTGGTACATAAAAACATGAATGACAATAATTGCTCCAGTACTGGTACTTATAGGAACACCAAAGTTGCGTTGTTAGGTCGGCTCTCTTGAGGTAGTACTGCGCCGGCGCGTCCAGCAGCGCTTATAAAGTTGGACATCTCCGAACTTCCCCAACGTTCTGCTTTTAGTTAATTCATCATTCGACATTTCTCTTTGCTCGTGAATCTGTTGATTAGTTGTTCGGTCTGAAGATGAAACAGTTGAACGTGGTCTGTCATGGAATAAGATGCCGCCGCCATGACACCTCGAACAAATATCTTCCAAGTCGTTGACACAAATTCCATCCGCCTCCTTCCAGCATCGAGCGTCATGTGTTTTTGGGATGCATTCCTGTGCAAGGCGATCCACTTCTCCAGACAGATAATGCACGTCTTATTAAATGCACCCGAGCCCGACTGCATTCTGGCATCCAGGGCATTTAAACCATCAATGTTACCAACTCATGAATAAAATTTCAGGCTTATATTTAAGCGGCAGTACAAAAAAAAAAAGTACATTAACTGAAAAATAATTTCCAGGAATTGTTTAGAAAGCTCGAAAAATGAAAAATCTTCGCACGAAGGAGACTTTAGAGCGTGAACAAAATGGCGGTCACTGTGGGAGATGGTTGACACTTGGCCCACATGTCACTCCTAAGGGACAAGTGGCGCCTCTGCCGGGAAAATATCTTCTCTCGATTGTTAGATTTACATTAAATTGGATTTGAATTCCCGCTAAGGGAAGAGCTAGCTAGCGGGCCGCAAGGTTAGTGAGCGGGCCGCTAGGTTAGTGAGCGGGCCGCAAGGTTAGTGAGCGGGCCGCTAGGTTAGTGAGCGGGCCGCTAGGTTAGTGAGCGGGCCGCTAGGTTAGTGAGCGGGCCGCTAGGTTAGTGAGCGGGCCGCAAGGTTAGTGAGCGGGCCGCTAGGTTAGTGAGCGGGCCGCTAGGTTAGTGAGCGGGCCGCTAGGTTAGTGAGCAGGCCGCTAGGTTAGTGAGCGGGCCGCTAGGTTAGTGAGCGGGCCGCTAGGTTAGTGAGCACCCCGCCAGGCTAGTGAGCGGGCCGCTAGGTTAGTGAGCGGGCCGCTAGGTTAGTGAGCGGGCCGCTAGGTTAGTGAGCGGGCCGCAAGGTAAGTGAGCGGGCCGCAAGGTTAGTGAGCGGGCCGCTAGGTTAGTGAGCGGGCCGCTAGGTTAGTGAGCAGGCCGCTAGGTTAGTGAGCGGGCCGCTAGGTTAGTGAGCGGGCCGCTAGGTTAGTGAGCGGGCCTCTAGGTTAGTGAGCGGGCCGCTAGGTTAGTGAGCGGGCCGCTAGGTTAGTGAGCGGGCCTCTAGGTTAGTGAGCGGGCCGCTAGGTTAGTGAGCGGGCCGCTAGGTTAGTGAGCGGGCCGCTAGGCTAGTGAGCGGGCCGCTAGGCTAGTGAGCGGGCCGCTAGGCTAGTGAGCGGGCCGCTAGGCTAGTGAGCGGGCCGCTAGGCTAGTGAGCGGGCCGCTAGGCTAGTGAGCGGGCCGCTAGGTTAGTGAGCGGGCCGCTAGGCTAGTGAGCGGGCCGCTAGGCTAGTGAGCGGGCCGCTAGGCTAGTGAGCGGGCCGCTAGGCTAGTGAGCGGGCCGCTAGGTCAGTGAGCGGACCGCTAGGCTAGTGAGCGGGCCGCTAGGTCAGTGAGCGGGCCGCTAGGTTAGTGAGCGGGCCGCTAGGTCAGTGAGCGGGCCGCTAGGCTAGTGAGCGGGCCGCTAGGTTAGTGAGCGGACCGCTAGGCTAGTGAGCGGGCCGCTAGGCTAGTGAGCGGGCCGCTAGGTCAGTGAGCGGGCCGCTAGGCTAGTGAGCGGGCCGCTAGGTTAGTGAGCGGGCCGCTAGGTTAGTGAGCGGATCGCTAGGCTAGTGAGCGGGCCGTTAGGCTAGTGAGCGGACCGCTAGGTTAGTGAGTGGCCCGCTAGGCTAGTGAGCGGGCCGCTAGGCTAGTGAGCGGGCCGCTAGGTCAGTGAGCGGGCCGCTAGGTCAGTGAGCGGTCCGCTCACTTGGGTGTGACCCATCTTCAGAACAGGGTTGTTATGTGTTGCTAGTAATGAAGCAATTTGAGAAGACAATACTGTGTTTGGTCCTAATACCATCCTGGCTAGAGCTTAATTACAGTGAAGCTCACACGTTGAAGGTGACTCGAGATACTTAATAAAGCATTCGGACATGGAAATACAGAGAACGAGATTCCTATACGCGTGAAGTTGTCATGGATTCGGTGAGTTCCTCTGCGCCCAGCATGCTTTGGCACACACATATATATGAATATGAACGATCCCCGAGCATTTTTAATAAAGCATCATGGTTTCTTTTTTTTTAATAATAATAAATGCACTGCACACACACGCGACTCGATTTAATCTGAGGATCACAATGGAATGGAAAATGCAGACTAATTTTCTTTTCAAAGAAAAGTTTGTCTAGTAGGGCTTTTCTTTATGGGGTCCGCGTCTTGAGAAGGCAATAAGTTCTCTGTGTTATTTGCAAAGCTTGAGCAAGTCTGAGCTTGATTGCCATCTGACTGAAGAAGTTCATCAAATTTAGCTGCTCAGTAATTAAATGCTATGTGCATTAACAGGGCGCTCGACTGCATTCTTCTGTTTTACTAGCGTGTAACATTGAAGATTGAAACTGGCTGGTAGACTTTCAGATGCTAGCTTTTAAAAGAAGATTCGTTTTTGCGAGAAGTAATCAAACGGAAATAACACTGGATAAAAATCATCAAAAAGTACTATTGGCTAACCAAGCCTAGAAGTGCCGGTATGTAGCCCTCTCCTGTCGAAGAGCACCAAGGGGACCACCGGCTTAACGTCCCTTCCGAAGGACGGTACAACGCGAACAACAGGATTCCTCCACAAATCCATGCTGTCGAGAGGTTGATTAGCAAGGCGAGTGAAGTTGTTGAACTAACTCTCATCCCTCCAACCTCTCTCCCGAACAGAACTGGTCATTTGTATGATGGTCACCCATCCAATACCTGACTCTGCGCAGTGCTGCTGAACTTTCATCCCTCCAACCTCTCTCCCGAATAGAACTGGTCATTTGTATGATGGTCACTCATCCAATACCTGACCCAGCGCAGTGTCGCTTAACTTTCATCCTTCGAACCTCTCTCCCGAACAGAACTGGTCATGTGTATGATGTCCATTAAGTCCTTGTAGTCCAAGAAATTCAAGAATTCCAAAAAGTCCAAGCAGTCCAAGAAGTGTGCCACGAGTTGGATAACTCACGTGAATGCTGCAAACTATTTCGCGCCAAAACCGCGGCGCTTGGCGCTATCCATGCCGTGCGTTAAGTAGCCTAAACCCTCGCTAGATCCGCGACATGGAAACCTACCTACTGCCCTAGCATAGGAGGTTCAATGGTAGATTCAACGTTTGGTAGCCATGGAGATGCTGAGATCGCCTGACAGAGCTTCTCAATTCTGCTATCTTATATTACCACGGGTATATCATGGCCTAGCATAGGAGGTTCAATGGTAGATTCAACGTTTGGTAGCCATGGAGATGCTGAGATCGCCTGACAGAGCTTCTCAATTCTGCTATCTTATGTTACCACGGGTATATCATGGCCTAGCATAGGAGGTTCAATGGTAGATTCAACGTTTGGTAGCCATGGAGATGCTGAGATCGCCTGACAGAGCTTTTAAATTCTGCTATCTTATGTTACCACGGGTATATCATGGCCTAGCATAGGAGGTTCAATGGTAGATTCAACGTTTGGTAGCCATGGAGATGCTGAGATCGCCTGACAGAGCTTCTCAATTCTGCTCTCTTATGTTACCACGGGTATATCATGGCCTAGAATAGGAGGTTCAATGGTAGATTCAACGTTCGGTAGCCATGGAGATGCTGAGATCGCCTGACAGAGCTTCTCAATTCTGCTCTCTTATGTTACCACGGGTATATCATGGCCTAGCATAGGAGGTTCAATGGTAGATTCAACGTTTGGTAGCCATAGATATGCTGAGATCGTCTGACAAGCTTCTCAATTCTGCTATCTTATGTTACCACGGGTATATCATGGCCTAGCATAGGAGGTTCAATGGTAGATTCAACGTTTGGTAGCCATGGAGATGCTGAGATCGCCTGACAGAGCTTTTAAATTCTTCTATCTTCTGTTACCACGGCTATATCATGGCCTCGCATAGGAGGTTCAATGGTAGATTCAACGTTTGGTAGCCATGGAGATGCTGAGATCGCCTGACAGAGCTTCTCAATTCTGCTATCTTATGTTACCACGGGTATATCATGGCCTAGCATAGGAGGTTCAAAGGTAGATTCAACGTTTGGTAGCCATGGAGATGCTGAGATCGCCTGACAGAGCTTCTCAATTCTGCTATCCTATGTTACCACGGGTATATCATGGCCTAGCATAGGAGGTTCAATGGTAGATTCAACGTTTGGTAGCCATGGAGATGCTGAGATCGCCTGACAGAGCTTTTAAATTCTGCTATCTTATGTTACCACGGGTATATCATGGCCTAGCATAGGAGGTTCAATGGTAGATTCAACGTTTGGTAGCCATGGAGATGCTGAGATCGCCTGACAGAGCTTCTCAATTCTGCTCTCTTATGTTACCACGGGTATATCATGGCCTAGCATAGGAGGTTCAATGGTAGATTCAACGTTTGGTAGCCATGGAGATGCTGAGATCGCCTGACAGAGCTTCTCAATTCTGCTCTCTTATGTTACCACGGGTATATCATGGCCTAGCATAGGAGGTTCAATGGTAGATTCAACGTTTGGTAGCCATAGATATGCTGAGATCGTCTGACAAGCTTCTCAATTCTGCTATCTTATGTTACCACGGGTATATCATGGCCTAGCATAGGAGGTTCAATGGTAGATTCAACGTTTGGTAGCCATAGATATGCTGAGATCGTCTGACAAGCTTCTCAATTCTGCTATCTTATGTTACCACGGGTATATCATGGCCTAGCATAGGAGGTTCAATGGTAGATTCAACGTTTGGTAGCCATAGATATGCTGAGATCGTCTGACAAGCTTCTCAATTCTGCTATCTTATGTTACCACGGGTATATCATGGCCTAGCATAGGAGGTTCAATGGTAGATTCAACGTTAGGTAACCATGGAGATGCTGAGATCGCCGGACAGAGCTGACTCATTGCCCCGGTGTGAAAGTAGAGTCGACCCAGGCACCCAACAAGCACATGCCAACATCACACCGAGACCCTAGCACCGTTCAGGTATTTCATTGTCCACCCCCCCCCCCCCTTTTTCACCCCCCCTCCTGCCCACCCTTGTCTCGCAATATGTAAATACAACATTCTCGCGCGACTTACGGAAATCGATTTTCCTTCCCTTTCCGAACATAGCGCTCCTTGTCGCACCTGTGTAGCTCGCTATATGTCGCTCCCGCTCGCACCTTCGCGTGGCGAGCTGTGCGAATATTTTATCCACGTCGCGTTGATTCTAATTGGCGTTTCGAAAAAGCAAGGAATAATTATGTCACCTCCCCCCCACCCCCCCTCTTTCCACCACTGTGTTCCAGTGGCGTACACAGGATGTGTTTGACCGAGGACGTGCCCTGGCATTACGCCTCAATAAATTTGTAATAATAGAATTAATAAAAATATATTTTTTAGCTGAAATCGTTTTTTTTTTTTTACCTTGAGGACATTTTACGATAAAAAATGATTACCTAAGCAGGTCTGAGTTTTCTGGTTGAAATCTCTAATTATTATTATTATTTAAATTAATATTTTCTTTTAATTTACTCTATTCTTAGAGTAATAACGGCTGCTTTTTCCACAAATTTTTTTCACAAACAATTTTCTAGCACATTTTTACCGAACGGTTTGGCGAGTTGGAAACACCGGTTCTCGTTAAATCACCGAAGTTAAGCAACACTGCGCTGAGTCAGGTATTGGATGGGTGACCATCATACACATGACCAGTTCTGTTCGGGAGAGCGGTTGGAGGGATGAAAGTTAAGCAACACTGCGCTGAGTCAGGTATTGGATGGGTGACCATCATACACATGACCAGTTCTGTTCGGGAGAGAGGTTGGAGGGATGAAAGTTAAGCAACACTGCGCTGAGTCAGGTATTGGATGAGTGACCATCATACACATGACCAGTTCTGTTCGGGAGAGAGGTTGGAGGGATGAAAGTTCGTACAGCAACTTCACTCGCCTTGCTAATCAACCTCTCGACAGCATGGATTTGTGGAGGAATCCTGTTGTTCGCGTTGTACCGTCCTTCGGAAGGGACGTTAAGCTGGTGGTCACCTTGGTCTTCGACAGAAGTAGGCTATGTGCCGGCACCGGGTTTCCTCTACTCCCTTCTAGGCTAGGCTAGGTTCATCATCATCCTCATCATCATTTACTCATTCACCGACGCCATTAGACCAGTGCCACAGGGCCAGTTGTCAAAACAGTGCGTCGTTAAACACCACAAATAAATAAATCTAAGACCATTTTTTTTAGTGCGTGAAGCTAATTTTCAAAATTTGTCTAGTTTTTTTTTTCTAGATAGATGGACATTTATGCTATTATGCCTTGTTAAGCTTGGGATGGGTGGGGGGTAGGGTCCTGACGACTTCCGACTGCGTTCCGCCACTGGAACGCAGTCCCCCACTCAAAGGGTGGGGGAGGGGGACGGGGAGGGGGCTGCAACGTGGCCTAACCTAATCTGAAGAATTAACATAACTGTTCGCAATAAATGAATATTTAAACCTGCGTCGTCGGCGTCGGCGTCGGCGTCGTGAGCGTCGCCTGTTGTAGCTAAATAATGTCCGTATAAATTATAAATTGTAATTTCTACGCACTCTTCAAGATTTTTCTCCCCCCGCCCCTTGACAAAGGGAGGGGGAGGGGGGAATCTTCTTTGAGCGTGAGCGAATTTTATTAGTGGATTAGCAATCTGGTGGTCGCGTGCCAAAGACGGAGAAACCAGAGAAAATATCTACTGGTACCTAGCCTAACCTAACCAAACCTAGCCTACCCTAGCCTCACCTAACCTAGCCTAGCCTAGCCTAACCTAGCCTAGCCTAGCCTAGCCTAAACCAACCTAACCTAACCTAACCTAACCTAACGTAACCTAACCAAACCTGACCTAGCCTAACCTAACCTAACCTAACCTAACCTAACCTAACCTAGTCTAGTCTAATCTAACCTAACCTAACCTAGCCTAGCCTAGCCTAACCTAACCTAACCTAAACTAACCTAACCTAACCTAGCCTAGCCTTGCCTAACCTAACCTAACCTAACCTAACCTAACCTAACCTAGCCTAACCTAACCTATCCTAACCTAGTCTAGTCTAACCTTACCTAACCTAACCTAACCTAACCGAACCTAACCTAACCGAACGTAACCTAACCTAACCTAACCTAACCTAACCTAACCTAACCTAACCTAACCTAACCTAACCTAACCTAACCTAACCTAACCTAACCTAACCTAACCTAACCTAACCTAACCTAACCGAACATGGCGCTAATCTTAAACCGGACTAACATAGCACTAATGTTAAGGGATTTTTTTTTTAATGCATTTTGATTTTATAAGAATACAATCAGTAGCCCGATGCTCGCATGTAAACAGGATCGCCGGCTGCGTTGGACAGTTTTCAAAGCATTACCCTGTTTATTATTTGAAAACTATTCTCTATATTTGAAATTTGGCGGCTTTTTTTGCAACGGGTCACTGCGATGTGAAAACTTTCAACATCCATGGCGGGCGAGATCATTTATTAAAAAAAACAAATGTCGGTAGCTGTCAAAATATTGCGATCAAAACTCTAATAATCAATCTTTGAGAGATAAAATAATTAATTGCGGGTTGAATTGTCACTAAATATTACTTAAAACTCATTGAACACACGCATTTACGCGAGTTTTGTCATCTTAAGTTCAGCCAACCTAAATAAATTTAATACAAATATTAGGATGAAATCTTATTTAAATTGCAAACGCTTGCAATGCGCATCTCGTCAAATACACTAAAATTGTCTCAAAAAGCCAGCGTCCAAGTAGCTCAATGGTTTAGAGCTACACCCGCGACAGGTGGAGATCGGGGTCCAAGTAGCTCAATGGTTTAGAGCTACACCCGCGACAGGTGGAGATCGGGGTCCAAGTAGCTCAATGGTTAGAGCAACACCCGCGACAGGTGGAGATCAGGGTCCAAGTAGCTCAATGGTTCAGAGCTACACCCGCGACAGGTGGAGATCGGGGTCCAAGTAGCTCAATGGTTCAGAGCAACACCCGCGACAAGTGGAGATCGGGGTCCAAGTAGCTCAATGGTTCAGAGCAACACCCGTGACAGGTGGAGATCGGGGTCCAAGTAGCTCAATTGGTTAGAGCAACACCCGCGACAGGTGGAGATTGGGGTTCGAGTCCGCGTTTGGGCATCAATTTTCGAGACGGTTATTGTGTTGATAATAATTAAAACCAATATCTACATTTATTTCTTAAGTGATTTGAGAGAAAGATACAGACAGAGAGAAAGAGTTGAGTTGAGTTGAGTTGAGTTGAGTTGAGTTGAGTTGAGTTGAGTTGAGTTGAGTGGAGTTTAACGAATAGTACATTTTTTTACAACACAAAACGGTTACAATATGGTTTTACCTTTTCAATAAATAATATTATAATAATACAATTCAAATACAATTATGATTTGCATAAAGAATTGAAATAATTTGAATTTGCATAAAGAAACTGTCTTCTGCTTCGTATCCCTAGCTTATTTAGCTATCTCTGGCGTTTTATTCCTTGGTTTTATTTCTTGGAGAGACAGAGCGAGGCGAATTAGAGTTTGCTGATTTTTACAAAATCACGTCGCTTTAATGTACGTCTAATTCCATGTTGCTTGAAGCTGGCATTTATTTGTATGGAGATAAATTGGATTCCACGGCATCTCGTTAGGATGCTTTTCTCTCATTTTCTTTGCTTTTCCGGATCTCGGGACGAGGAAAGGCCGGCAATTGCTTGGTAGAGAGCGGTACACGTGCCAGCTTGGAATGTTCACCTGGTGACGCGTTTCTCATTCGAGAAATGGAAATAATTCATTTATGACGAGGCCTGTTTCTGGGAAAAAATTAGACAGAGAAAATAAAAAAATGTATCCTTAAATTCGGTTGAACATTACTAAATACTACTTCACTATGAAGTGTTTTGACAACAGGCAATGGAGCACTGGTCTAATTGCGTCAGTGAATGAGTGGATGATGATAAAGATGATACAAATCTTAGTCGAGTCTAAAAGATAATAGGGAAAACCTGGTTCCGCCATTTAGGCTACTCCTGTCGAAGAGCACCAAGGTGACCACCGGCTTAACGTCCCTTCCGAAGGATGGTACAACGTGAACAGCAGGATTTCTTCACAAATCCATGCTGTCGAGAGGTTGATAAGCAAGGCGAGTGAAGTTACGGTACTAACTTTCATCCCTCCAACCTCTCTCCCGAACAGAACTGGTCGTGTGTATGATGGTCACTCATTAAATACCTGATCCAGCGCAGTGTTGCTTAACTTTCATCCCTCCAACCTCTCTCCCGAACAGAACTGGTCACGTGTATGATGGTCACTCATCCAATACCTAACCCAGCGCAGTGTTGCTAAACTTTCATCCCTCCAACCTCTCTCCCAAACAGAACTGGTCATGTGTATGATGGTCACTTATCCAATACCTGACCCAGCGCAGTGTTGCTTAACTTCGGTGATCTCACGAGGACCGGTGTTTCCAACACGCCAAACCATTGGACTAAGGTACAAAATACAAACCAGTTTTCCCTGAAATCCGATGATTACTTTCCTCGACTTTGTGCATCTGTAACTTGAAATCAGGTTGAAGTGTTTGTAATATTTATACGAGGGTGCGGCACCCTAGCCAAATTGCTGGCTTACTTCAAAACTGCTGACAGACGAAACCGCAATCGAAATTATTGCTAGCTCTTCTTGTTTATGGAAATACAAGCTTTTCATATCTGCCTTATAGCTTAGTTAGCGGCTGGGTTTGGTGGTGAGTGGTTTGAGGGTGGGTAGGAGGGTGGGTGGGTTCAGGGCAGATTGTCTTGAGATACAAATTAGTGGCCGCGCTTCGGTTCGTCGTACGCGCCCCGCGGGCCTCGTCTTTAAGACCCAGAATGTCTTCGCTTAAACTCGCTCGTGGCTCATTTGTTGAGATATTTCACACAAAACGATGGTCTTGGTCTGGAGCGGTGAGACGCAGGGAAATACTGATGCGTCTTGCGGTTTTCCTTGAAGATCTAACTTTCATACCAATCTGCCAAGCGGTGCAAACCTCGACGTCCCGTATTGCTGAGTTTAGCAGTTTTGGGTTTAATTTTTTGTTGAGGGTTTATTAATTATTTAACCCAAAACTATAATCAGTGATGGTTGGTTCATGTATTTCTTGTTCTCTCTGATAAAACAGTTTTTGATCCAAATGTATAAAATTGTAAAAAAAAATTGAATATATTTTATAGTAGATGGTTTCATGTCATTAGATGCATGCTTAGATGCATTTAGGAAGCTTGAACTTGGTATTTGTTATAATTTTATGTGGTTCTTTTGTTATCAAAAAAATTGTCAGGACTGCTCTTACCCTTGATAAAGTAACAGGTACAAGCTACGAAACGTCGGGAAATTTAGTTGTTCTTCACTTAGCATTGAAAACCCAGTTGAAATAGTCTTTTGTTAAAACTAGTGCTAAGTTTACATCAAGTAGACATGAGTTTAAAAACAATCGTAGTTTCAAGTCACAGTTGAAAGAACAGAGATAAACAACGTGTTGCTACAAGAGTGAAGTGTTCAAACAAATATTCTTTTAGTGACAGTTTGGTGTCAGACCAACTGTCACGGTGACAGGTGACAAGGTGACAGGTGACAAGGTGACAGGTATCAAGGTGACAGTTGACAGGCAAAAAAAATAAATAAACTAACATTACAATTGGTGTCAAAGTGTGGGATTTGTTTGTACAAATTATTGAATTACATTTGGCGTCTGCTGGTGGGATTTATGAATGCCAAGAGGCTTTTATAAGTATTTTAGAGATATTTTTAACTAACAAAAAGTAGTTAAAACCTTCAAAATATCGCCAGATTCCCTAAAGGTGAGTGTTTATTTTTAGCCCCCCCCCCCCCCCCCCCAACCGCTATCAAAGCGTCACCCATACATTTATTTATTTATTTATTTGCTTTTATTGTCATAAGATTTATCATAAAAATTAAGATCTGTTGGCATCATTGTGCTTGCTTTCCAAGAAATTAACTCTGAAATAAGATCTAACAAGGAATGTTTAGGAAGGCAGTGGATTTTGTCAGCACTTTGTTTTCAAAAGATCATTCTGTGCTTGCATAGCGCTGATAGAAACAATAGGACTCAGTTTGTGAAGTTCAGAGGAGTTGTTGTGTTATTCAAAATGTTGCTCAACTTTCTCACATCTTCTCGGCGTCGGCATGCGGGGAAATTGGAAGGAATTTGGCAGCAAGCTTTTTGTT
The DNA here is from genome assembly GCA_947568835.1 of Protonemura montana. Lineage (NCBI taxonomy): Eukaryota > Metazoa > Arthropoda > Insecta > Plecoptera > Nemouridae > Protonemura > Protonemura montana. The sequence goes on from OX387610.1 coordinate 3,379,430, forward strand.
ATCCCGCCAACAATTAGATGCCACGTGTCAGAAGAATAAAGACTTTCACTTCATTCAAGACGCGGTACTCTATTTACGCTAGCAGTGGTTGGTTGAGAGTTGGACACAGAGAATAGGAAATATTTGCCATAATCAAAATCAAAACGGAATATAAAATAATAAATGCAATACTGAAGGCAACAAACAAATCGATTCAAAGCTGATGAACCACCAAACCGTTCGGTGGTCATCCATCCAATATCTGACCCAGCGCAGTGTTGCTTAACTTTCATCCCTCCAACCTCTCTCCCAAACAGAACTGGTTATGTGTATGATGGTCACCCATCCAATACCTGACTCAGCGCAGTGTTGCTTAACTTTCATCCCTCCAACCTCTCTCTCCCGAACAGAAATGGTCATGTGTATGACGGTCACCCATCCAATACCTGACTCTGCGCAGTGTTGCTTAACCTCGGTGATCTCACGAGGACCGGTGTTTCCAACATGCCAAACCGTTCGGTATGAGCCTAGAGTGTAGGTTCTAGGTAGAGAAACAACGTTAATGTTACAGTCTCTCCGTGAAAGATGGCCGCCAAATGACCACTTTTCCGGCAAAAATTCAGAGTATCGGAACACGCCGTTAAGTCGGGCCACTGTCGTATGAAATTTAATTTCGATATTTCTCGGAGGTTAACTCGCTTTTGAGACTTTTCATGCTCAAAAGATCTCCATCAATTTTTACCTCAACGATTGATATACACGTAACGATATTCAAAAGCGAGTAACCTACGAGAAATATCGAAATTAAATTTCATACGACAGTGGCTCCACTTAACGGGTTGTTTCGGTACTCTGAATTTTTGACGGTAAAGTAGTAATTTGGCGGCCATCTTTCACGCAGAAAGTTTAACATTAACGTTCTGTCTCTTCCTAGAACCTGCACACTCAACGGTTTAACATTAACGTTCTGTCTCTACCTAGAACCTGCACACTCAACGGTTTAACATTAACGTTCTGCCTCAACCTAGAACCTGCACACTCAACGGTTTAACATTAACGTTCTGCCTCTACCTAGAACCTGCACACTCAACGGTTTAACATTAACGTTCTGCCTCTACCTAGAACCTGCACACTCAATGGTTTAACATTAACGTTCTGCCTCTACCTAGAACCTGCGCACTCAACGGTTTAACATTAACGTTCTGTCTCTACCTAGAACCTGCACACTCAACGGTTTAACATTAACGTTCTGCCTCTACCTAGAACCTGCACACTCAACGGTTTAACATTAACGTTCTGCCTCTACCTAGAACCTGCACACTCAACGGTTTAACATTAACGTTCTGCCTCTACCTAGAACCTGCACACTCAACGGTTTAACATCAACGTTCTGCCTCTACCTAGAACCTGCACACTCAACGGTTTAATATTAACATTCTGTCTCTACCTAGAACCTGCACACTCAACGGTATAAGTTTGGAAAATGGGAATTTTTACCAAATCCTGGGGAAATCTCCACTTCACGCCATAAAAAGTCGATTATGTCGATCAAAAGGGTCGTTTCTAAAATATGTTCAGTGAGAACTGAAATATTGATAATCGGAAAATCGGAAAATATCTTAATAAATATTGGAGAGAATCTTCTTAGATTTTTTTTGTGCGATCTTGTGTTTACTAAAGCGCAAAAAATTGCCACGACGTTAAAAAATATATATTTATTTATTTATTTATTTCATAGCACACTTGCTAGTTTTTTTTTCAAATACGAAACAACCATAGTACTAAACATTACAAAATATTTTATCATTCATAACCCATTTCACACATTTAACTTTAAATCTACTTACATTACTACAATTTTTTACGTTTATAGGCAGGGTATTATACATCATTATTCCTCTGTTAAACATTGACTGGTACCATTTTTTCCCATTACATCTTTTCCTAAATAGATTTTCTTTTTCTGTTGCACCCCTTGTGGCTATACATTTACAAATATTACTGTGTGCTCTGCAAAAATTACAAGAAAATCCGTTAGAATTTGAAATCTGTTTTGTATTTCAAGACTTTGCGGGGTTGTTTGAAAGAATCCCGACTAAAATCCCACAAATCCACGGCCTTCTAGAATAGCGCAACATTCCCTGGTACCGAGGGAGAAGTTGTTATCGTTATTCGTTATCGCTGACGTCACGGAGGAAAACAATTAAAGAAGATTCGGAAGACTGCTACTTAAAATATTATCGCGACTCGCGCTTGCGCTGTTGAGTTGGACCCTCAAGAAGGCGGTGAAGAGAGTCGTTGAATGGCGAGAGTTGCGAACTGCTGCTTATAAATCAATTGGAACATTTACTTTCTGCTGAGCAAACGAGGCTGGCAACACGTGGTAACAGTAGGTGCCACCCGAGGGCGCTTGCTGCTGAACAAACGAGGCCGGCAACACGTGGTAACGGTAGGTGCCACCCGATGCCGCTTACTGCTGAGCAAACGAGGCCGGCAACACGTGGTAACGGTAGGTGCCACCCGATGGCGCTTGCTGCTGAGCAAACGAGGCCGGCAACACGTGGTAACGGTAGGTGCCACCCGATGGCGCTTGCGGCCGTCCTTTTTAACAAATCCCTACAATTAAATAATTACGACTCAAAATATCGCGATGCATGTTTATCAATCGCTGAGGTTAGCATTAATAAAGATTAATTGAGTGTAAACCAGTCTCAAATGCAAGTAATCTGCGAGAAATAACGAAATGAAATTTCTTAACACTCGAAACGACGGTGACTCCACCTGGCGGCATTCTACATTTTTGTCGCATGAAAGCAGTCATTTGGCGGCCATTTTTAGCGTTCACTTTGCTTATTTCGCTAGCTACGCTCACCAATAAATCTGACTGGTCTTTCCAGTCTGAAATGAATTTAACAAATAGAACGCTTTCTTCATCTGTGTAACGGTCCGTTAGAAACCACCCTTCAATAACACTCTCACCACTGCCAAACTCCACTATCAACCTCTTGACCACTCTCACCTATACGACAGCTCTCTCTATCGGGACAGTAACGGCCTCCCAGAGCGTCGACCCACTCTGTCTTAATCAGAAAGTAATTTCGCTCCCCGCGATGAACGACGGCAGCGCCCGCGGCGGCCGCCAGCTTAAGCTGTTTGGTAATTAAAATTAATTTCAAGATTGCGGGACGCGATTGCGGGCCGTGATTGCGGGGCGATATTGTGGGACGGGTGCAGGACGATGTTGGCCACGCTTATATTTGAGTCTGCAAGGAAAATGGGGAGGGAAAATTGTATATTTTGTATTTACTTTTGCTTCGGAAGAAATGTTTCCTAAAGTCGCGAATGTTTGATGAAGCTCGACCAATGGCAAAGCAGTAAACACAACTTCAACTCCAGTCTGAAGATAATTTATTCACAAATATTTACGTTTCTATTTTACATATTTTTATTTTCTTTGTGAAGCCAAGTTTTTTCCGCACACATAATTGGTTAGTTAGTAAAAAAACGCCAATTTGTTCGGGATTTTATTTCAGAAAATACAAAATACGTTAGTTTTTTTTAGTTATTGACCCTGATTATTTTATTTAGATGCATTTAGGAAGCTTGAACTTGGTAATTGTTATAATTTTTTGTGGTTCTTTTGTTATCGGAAAATTGTCAGGACTGCTTTAACCCTTGATAAAGTAACAGGTACAAGTTACGAAACGTTGGGAAATTCAGTTGTTCTTCACTTAGCATTCAAAAACCATTTGAAATAGTTTTTGTTAAAACTAGTGCTAAGTTTACATCAAGTAGACATGGGTCTAAAAACAATCGTAGTTCCAAGTGGCTTTTCAAACGGAAGTTCGATTTTCTTTAATTTTGAAACCCGCTCATCCTTGAACACGACTGGCGTGTTCAAGGTCTTTGATCATCAAATATCTGTTTCCGACCGCGCCAGGTATCGAACCCGGACCCCGGTTGTGTGAGCTACACTCATCTCCAGAGTGAATGTACTTATTGGACAAGTGTTTACTGGTCAGGGTGGATGGATATCCAACCAAACTGTCAGACCGACACTATCAAGAAAACAGTGGGGCCGTGAAAAGCAAACAACAAGATGGCCGCCAGTGGCGTGCGGGAGGCTCACTTTGCGTTGTCTTTACGGTTAATAAGATTTGTGCAGAAAAAAAGATATCTGTATATATTTTATTTTTTCCAAAAAGACTGCGACCAAGTGTCATTGGTCTAAAGATGTCGGTCGAACCTATCCTACCCTAGAAGGGAGGAGGGGAAACTCGGTGCCGGCAAGTAGCCTACTCCTGTCGAAGACCAAGCGGACCACCGGCTTTAAGTCCCTTCCGAAGGACGGTACAACGCGAACAACAGGATTCCTCAAAAAGAGCTCAAAATTGTTTTAAGAAAAACTATTTGAACTGGGTTGTGAATGCTAAGTAAAGGGCTACTAAATTTCCCGACGTTTCGCAACATGTACTAGTTACTTCTTCAGAGGTTCAGACTGCTCAAACCTCTGAAGAAGTAACTAGTATATGTTACGAAACGTCGGGAAAATTAGTAGCCCTTTACTTAGCATTCACAACCCAGTTCAAATAGTTTTTCTAAAAACTTGTGCTAAGGATAAATCAAGTAGACATGAGTCTAAAAACCATCAGCTCAAAATTGTCCCACGGACTTCAAGAAAGTTCCATGAAAAAATGTTGAAAACTGTAAAAGCGTTTTGCGAGAACCTATCGATCAACAGGTATATATATTGATGAAAGATAAAAGACGGATAAAAAATAAAAGACTAAAGATAAAGGTTAAACATAACATATGAAAGATAAAAGATACAAGATGAAAGTTATGTAGTTCCACAAAATGCCCCCCCCCCCACCCACCCCTCTCGGGATCGGCTGCAACGTAATTGAACGCAGCTGTCACTCGTCGAAACTCGAGATGATTTTCCGAGATTTTCCCGGCCGTTTTCACAAGAGCATATCTCTATCCTTCTCGCTCTTATGCCCTAGCTCGTAACAATAATGCGTGCGAGTGAGATGAAAGATGGGTCGTTTAATAAAAGTCTATCTCCCTTGTTGTAAGTGAAGGTGGGGGAGGCGAGGGGGTGGGGGAAGGGTGCTGTCACATCTATTGGGCAGTGACTTGTGAGGATGTTCAAATCTTGGCAATAAGGATGTTACACTTGGATAGAGTTGGGCGGGTCGACTAGTGGAGGGGGAGGGGGTAAGTTATCTAAGTGGCAGCTTAGATTAAACACTTGACTAACTCGAGCAGAAGTTCCCAACAGTTTGGCGGGTCCTCGTGAGATCGCCGAAGTTAAGCAACACTGCGCTGGGTCAGGTATTGGATGGGTGACCACCATACACATGACCAGTTCTGTTCGGGAGAGAGGTTGGAGAGATGAAAGTTAAGCAACACTGCGCTGGGTCAGGTATTGGATGGGTGACCATCATACACATGACCAGTTCTGTTCGGGAGAGAGGTTGGAGGGATGAAAGTTAAGCAACACTGCGCTGAGTCAGGTATTGGATGGGTGACCATCATACACATGACCAGTTCTGTTCGGGAGAGAGGTTGGAGGGATGAAAGTTAAGCTACTCTGCGCTGAGTCAGGTATTGGATTGGTGACCATCATACACATGACCAGTTCTGTTCGGGAGAGAGGTTGGAGGGATGAAAGTTAAGCAACACTACACTGAGTCAGGTATTGGATGGGTGACCATCATACACATGACCAGTTCGGTTCAAGAGAGAGGTTTGAGGGATACAAGTTTAGCAAGTCATTATTTTAATTATAATGAGACAAATCCGTTAACATAATCGCTGTAAAAAACAGAAAATCCCCCTAAAAATTATTTAAAGACCAACATTACCGTTTCAACAATTGACTCTTGAAAAGTTCACTGAAATATAAAATGGGACAAACACACACATTTGTTTTAACTGAAATAATCTTGTATTTATAATTCCCTTGAAAGCAATCCAGATTCATAATTGAACGTATTGCAGGATAGCATGCGTGGTCCATACAGCTCCAGATAGGTTGGCTTATGCAGGTGCTCATGACCAGGGTTTAGGGGTGGACCAAAGCGTGTTATTTTATTGGGCACAATTTATTTCCCGTCCCCTGGCGGCAATGAATTCGAACTAACACACACACGCACGCACACACGCACGCACACACGCACGGCCACTCTGAGCACGCATCGATTCTTTCAAGTGATATTCCACGTTTTTCCTTCAGTTTTTTTTTTTTTTATTTATTTATTTTTTTATTTTTGTACCTGACAAAAACTATTTTAACTTGGTTTTTGAATGCTAACCGTGATGTATTTCCGGTGCTAAAATCCCTGCAAATCTGTGTTTTTTTTTCGTGCCCTGGACAAGTCATACACGATTTACTTGCTTTAATAGTTTAAAATTGTTGCCAGAAAAACCGCTACGCATTGATTGATCGCAAAACATTCCATTTTGATTTAAAAGATCTACGGCGCTGAAAAGACTGCTCGACTTTACGGTGGCTCATATGTAGCGTCATCTTTGAAAGAAACTTCTAAATCATCTTCAGTAGTGACAAAAACTATTTCAACTGGGTTTTGAATGCTAAGTGAAGAACAACTAAATTTCCCAACGTTTCGTAACTTGTACCTGTTACTTTATCAAGGGTAAAAGCAGTCCTGACAATTTTCCAATAACAAAAGAACCACATCAAATTATAACAATTACCAAGTTCAAGCTTCCTGAATGCATCTAAATAAAATAATCAGGGTCAATAACTAAAAAAAACTAATGTATTTTGTATTGTCAGGACTGTTATGACCCTTGATAAAGTAACAGGTACAAGTTACAAAACGTTGGGAAATTCAGTTATTCTTCACTTAGCATTCAAAACCAAGTTGAAAGTGTTTTTCTTAAAACTAGTGCTAAGTTTACATCAAGTAGACATGAGTCTAAAAACAATCATAATTTTGCTATCTAATTGTGAACTAAAACGAGTCTTCCTGTTGATATCAAGATGGAGTTGGCTGGACGTAGGACAGTGTTGCCACTCAGTGGCGTTGTAGGATGAGCGTGGTCGCTGGAGACAGGTTTTATGACGAGTCAAGCAACTTTCACATCACAACAAGCTTAGACAATGCAATTGCAAATATCTTCCAATGAAATTTCGCTTAAAATCTGTGAAGAAAAGGAAAAAATGGAAAGAAAAAAACGAAATTACTAAATTCTTTTGTGAAATCTGATTTAAATTACAAACGCTTGCCATGCGCGTGATATTTTAATTTTAGAAACACTAATATCCTCTCAAAAAATTTTGCCCATACTGGAACCCCGATCTCCACCTGTCGCGGGTGTTGCTCTAACTAATTGAGCTACTTGGACCCCGATCTCCACCTGTCGCGGGTGTTGCTCTAACCAATTGAGCTACTTGGACCCCGATCTCCACCTGTCGCGGGTGTTGCTCTAACCAATTGAGCTACATGGACCCCGATCTCCACCTGTCGCGGGTGTTGCTCTAACTAATTGAGCTACTTGGACCCCGATCTCCACCTGTCGCGGGTGTTGTTCTAACCAATTGAGCTACTTGGACCCCGATCTCCACCTGTCGCGGGTGTTGCTCTAACCAATTGAGCTACTTGGACACAGAATTTGTTGAGAGGAATCAAATTTTGAGAGTTTTTTTGTGTTCCTAATAATAAAATACTAAATGGTTCTTTTTGTACACATTTTTAAAGCTTGTTTTTCTTTAAGAAATCACGATTGTAGATTGCTAGAAAGCTTTTGAGGTTCGGGCACAAAACTGGGTCTTAACAAATGTTCGTCCAAGATTTCCTGTATGATCGATGAGACAGATATAAATACTAATAAGATCGACCCTGTTTTAATAAGTGAGGCAATAATTTCACGGGCCGCCAGCACAAGCGTTGCTGGGTGACTTACCTACCTGTTGGTGCAAAGTGACGTGGGCACCCACAGATAAACCAGGGCGCCGTGAAATTAAAAAAAAACTGTCGACTGAGTTATTTTCTAATTTTGCCCCCCGCTGTGGTGATTTAGCTCCCATCCGTGCGATCCACGAGGCGTAGACGAGAGCATTGGTGTGCTTGGGAGTGGCTAACTGGTCATCATGCTTTAGCATCACTCGATTATTGTCTTTAACATAGCACTGTTTTGATAAGTAGTTAAAACAAGAAAAAATCTTTTCTTAGGTACTGAAATTGCTGATTTCAACTCAAATTAATCGCATCACTCTTATCGCTCACTTCTCACACGGCAGCTGCGTGTGCAGCGGGTCCACTGCCAGGCTCTGGTCTAATGGCGTCTGATCATATTGTAATATAATCATATAATCTGGTCAAAACAAAAACTATTTCAACTGGGTTTTGAATGCTAAAGTGAAGAACAACTAAATTTCCCAACGTTTCGTAACTTGTACCTGTTACTTTATCAAGGGTAAGAGCAGTCCTGACAATGTTCCGATAACAAAAGAACCACATAAAATTATAACAATTACCAAGTTCAAGCTTCCTAAATGCATCTAAATAAAATAATCAGGGTCAATAACTAAAAAAAACTAACGTATTTTGTATTTTCTGAAATAAAATCTCGAACACATTGGCGTTTTTTACTAACTAACTAATTATGTGTATGGAAAAAACTCCAATTTTTCGAGATTTTCCTTCCGTTATGTGATGCAATCAAAATTTCCTTATTCATTACGTTTAGTTCTTAATCTACTCGTCCAAATATTTTCTTCTGGATTCTTTGTGCTGACTTCTTCTACTTCCTCACTGATATTCTCTATAACATTTTTGCTTTTGTAAAATTGTTCCCCAAGCTCTATCTAGTTGAAAACTATCATCTCTATTGAAGTTATTAGGTTGTATTTTTAATATCTATTTCTATTATATTTATATAATATTATAAATATAAATATTACAAATATTTTATATTTATTTTTTGAAGCGAGTGGCTGGGTTCTAGGTCGGGTGTCGTCGTTTATTAGCCAGATTGGGCTCGGTCTTATATTGATTGCCCTCCCCCCCTCCCCCCCCCCCCCCCACCCCTTCCACCACGCCTCAAGATGGTCGTTCAGGTAAGAGAAAAGTTAGCGAGTACCTAGGCGCGACCTCGACCCGCGCACGCGCTCGAGTCGAGAGAGTCGGGTACGAAATTTAATTCTTGTTCTTAACTTTATAAGTATTTAAAGCTCAATAAACTTTGCCTTTTAAGCGCGGTGCACTTTCTTTTCTTGGCTCGTTACACCCCCCCCCCCCCCCCCCTCCCTTCCCCCCTCACCACCCCAGCATTGATGGCCAGGCTTAACGGTCGCAGCGTTAAGAAGATTTGCAATATGTGTCTTCGACTTTTTCGTTTTTTTAATTGCCTCTTGGAACTTACAGTATTGAACTCTCCCGAACAGAACTGGTTATGTGTATGATGGTCACCCATCCAATACCTGACCAAGCTCAGTGTTGCTTAACTTTCAACCCTCCAACCTCTTTCCCGAACAGAACTGGTCATGTGTATGATGGTCATCCATCCAATACCTGACCCAGCGCAGTGTTGCTTAACTTTCATCCCTCCAACCTCTCTCCCGAACAGAACTGGTCATGTGTATGATGGCCACCCATCCAACACCTGACTCAGCGCAGTGTTGCTTAACTTTCATCCCTCCAACCTCTCTCCCGAACAGAACTGGTCATGTGTCTGATGGTCACTCATCCAATACCTGACCCAACGCAGTGTTGCTTAACTTTCATACCTCCAACCTCTCTCTCCCGAACAGAACTGGTCATGTGTATGATGGTCACCCATCCAATACCTGACCCAACGCAGTGTTGCTTAACTTTTATCCCACCAACCTCTCTCCCGAACAGAACTGGTCATGTGTATGATGTTCACCCATTCAATACCTGACCCAGCGCAGTGTTGCTTAACTTTGAGAGATGAATCCAACAGGCGCTGAGATGAAATTGATTTTCCCCACTCCACTTAAGACACTCGGAAAAGAACGTCGAGTTTCTACGATCAACGATTCTTGGAGAGGAGATCTCGAGTGAAGGAAGGAAAGGAAGGAATTAATCTTCAAACAGACATTCTTCAGGTTTCCTAGTGAAAGACCTTTGTAGCTTGAATCGCATTGCGTTGCTTTGACAGCGAAGACGGGGTCTGAACCCGAGACCTTGGCAATGAGTTTTATTGGGTTGTGATCCGGAGATAAGGGACCTGGTGGAGGAGATGAGGGTTCGGCATCGAGAACAGAATCGACGATCCGACTTTGTTTTCGTCTTAACAATTCTGCGCTTTCTGAACCAAGAAAGTAAAAGCTTAAGATTATTATTTAATTATTATCTTTGTGTTCAAATACGCGTTTAAAATAAAATCTGAAGTATTTTTTCTTTTTATAATCCGATCATAACTTTTCTTTTTCTATTTGTTTTAAGAATGGCTAAAATATAAATTCTCGTGGCGGGATTAAAACGGGCCGTGATTAACTACAGGTAGTTCTGACGTCATTTTGTTGTATCCTTTGCGTTCGCTTCTGTTTTTTGACGTCATACTGACGTCAGATATCACTCATGTCATAAAAAATGGCGACCCTCGTTTTCGTACGAGATTCAAACGCAAACATTTTAAACAGAGATCTTTTATTTAAAATTGGATTTAGAAGAAAATAAAAAAATAGTTTCAAATTTAAAGTGATTTCCCTAATAACTTGGGCTTAGCGGACGAAATCAGAGTCGTTTGGTACAAATTTCAAATGCAAAATTTGTGCCCATGAATTTCAGCCAATAGCGACGTGCCAGGAGTTTTTAGGAACATTTTGACAAAAATTTCTAAAAATTTTCGTGATCAATTGCCGTAGATTATCTTTGTCTTTTTTTAAATATTGATTTATACAAAAAACAATAATTGCTGATTGCTTTTAATTAATGGTAGATCTAACTTAAAGATGCAAATTTAATTGAAATCGGTAAAAATAACCTTTTTTTATGGTAGTTAATTTTAGTTTTTTTCTTTCTCCCGCTACAACCACGTGGCGCTAGTGCTCGTCTTGAGTCAACTCAACGGTAAAGTTAATTCATCTTCCAAGCCCCTGATCAAAATATCCTGAACATGACGCTATACATCGAGGTTATCGACAACCTCCCTGGTATCCTGATTAAATTGCCATCCTTTAGAAAGAGTCAGGAGAATCCTCAATTTCATCCGATCTCTGGATGTAATCAGCCTGGCGTCCGGTCCAACGTTCGGTCTTACCTTCAAGTTGATTTCAGTTGAAACCATCTTCAGCCCCAAATTTTTCCAAATCCTAGAAGAGAAAACACACAAATTAATATCAAAAAAACATAATTTTTGGTCCCGAATAAGATTTACCGAATTGTTCAAGACAATGTTTAGCCAGCAACATCTCGTGTGGATAAAGTTGGCAAGAAGATGATATCAACTTCATCGTGGGCCTAATAAAGTGGATTCCAGCGTCTTGCAGAGAGATAGAATCGCTAGACAGTCAATATTTACGTTGGAGAGAGTGAGAGAGTTGATTTGCATCTAAAAAGTGCCGTGAAATCTGATTTTCTTTGATTGGAAAAAGCGAGCTGGCCGAGTGGGAAACGGCTTTGTGGAGAAATATAAAGTCTGTTTCAGATCGGCCAGAGTGCTTAGAGATTGTCAAGGTGGATGGAAATGATTAAATCTTCCCGAGTTATTTTCAAAAAGTCGGGGTGCTAAGAGTATTTTGGAATTAATTTAATTGGCTTTGGAAATATTCGTTGGCGTTTTTTTTTTCAGCTCACGTCACAATCAGTCACGATCCACTCAGCGGTGTGTCAGCGTTCGTTTGAATTTTTTTCCCCTGGCCAGACAAATTACAATATGGCGCTGCTATCAAAGCGCTAAACACCTTCAGAGCTGAGAATATTTTCAAATTTATGCTTTGTCCTGACTTCGGATACAAATTTACACGTTTAGAAAATTTATTCTGGTCTTCTGTATTTATTTTTGTGGAACTAAGATATTTTTTGCTAAGTCGTCATCATAATTGAAAGAAAGCTTAGAAGACAATGTTTCCAGTTCTCTATTGTCACAGCTTTCCCGACAAACAGCTTCACACGAATCAAGACAGGTGCATCCAGGTGCATCCAGGTGCATACAGTTGCATCCAGGTGCAAGCAGGTGCAAGCAGGTGGCATCCAGGTGCATCCAGGTGCATCCAGGTGCATCCAGGTGCATTCAGGTGCATACAGGTGGCATCGGAACACGATAAACATTTCAACGTTTTGCAAATAAACACGCGAGTTCAAATCAAGAGTCTTTGATGTCGAGAATCAACTCAAGTTAAATACTTTCAGCGCCGCACAACGATTCCAGCAAACATCAGAGAAGCAACGAATGTTTGACAAGAAATTACCTGGCGAAATAACAAAATACTCTAGATTGAGCTCTCCCTATCCGTGCTAAAAGCAAGGATCATAAACATTTCCATTAACTTTAAATCAAGTTCATTGAAAGTTAAGCATGAGTGCAATAGTTCGTTTCACAGACACTAATTTCTGCCAAATTCCTGCCAACACAGTGTGTCAAAAGGACAAGGCTAAGCGATGGCCAGTCCTTGGTGCTGTTGGACAGGAGCAGCCAACACAGTGTGTCAAAGTGACAAGGCTAAGCGGTGGCCGGTCCTTGGTGCTATTGGACAGGAGCAGCCAACACAGTGTGTCAAAGTGACAAGGCTAAGCGGTGGCCGGTCCTTGGTGCTGTTGGGCAGGAGCAGCCAACACAGTGTGTCAAAGGGACAACGCTAAGCGGTGGCCGGTCCTTGGTGTTGTTGGACAGGAGCAGCCAACACAGTGTGTCAAAAGGACAAGGCTAAGCGATGGCCAGTCCTTGGTGCTGTTGGACAGGAGCAGCCAACACAGTGTGTCAAAGGGACAAGGCTAAGCGATGGCCAGTCCCTGGTGCTGTTGGACAGGAGCAGCCAACACAGTGTGTCAAAGGAACAAGGCTAAGCGGTGACCGGTCCTTGGTGCTGTTGGACAGGAGCAGCCAACACAGTGTGTCAAAGGGACAAGGCTAACCAGTGGCTAGTCCTTGGTGCTGTTGGACAGAAGCAGCCAACACAGTGTGTCAAAGTGACAAGGCTAACCAGTGGCTAGTCCTTGGTGCTGTTGGACAGGAGCAGCCAACACAGTGTGTCAAAGTGACAAGGCTAAGCGGTGGCCGGTCCTTGGTGCTGTTGGACAGAAGCAGCCAACACAGTGTGTCAAAGTGACAAGGCTAAGCGGTGGCCGGTTCTTGGTGCTGTTGGACAGGAGCAGCCAACACAGTGTGTCAAAGTGACAAGGCTAAGCGGTGGCCGGTCCTTGGTGCTGTTGGACAGGAGCAGCCAATAGAGTGTGTCAAAGTGACAAGGCTAAGCGGTGGCCGGTTCTTGGTGCTGTTGGACAGGAGCAGCCAACACAGTGTGTCAAAGTGACAAGGCTAAGCGGTGGCCGGTCCTTGGTGCTGTTGGACAGGAGCAGCCAACACAGTTACTGGGTAGGTGCTACGAAACGTTGGTAACCCCGCCTCAATTTAATAAAAATAATTGTAGTTGAAATGTTGATATTTTGGTTAGAACGAAATAAAAGTGAAGTTGGGACAGGAGTAGGCTGCGTGCCAGCCCCGAACACATCCTCCTCATCAAGACCATGACGGAACCAGTCAACAGACCAGGGACATGTTGTCAAAACCTAGCGCGAGCTGCCGACGCACGTGCGACGCCGACGCCGACGCCGACGCCGACGTCGTGCAGACTTGTTGCTTCGTCTCCTGGCACGTCTCCCGCGACGGCGTCTGAAGCGTCTTGTCGGAGACGGAAATAGTCGCGATGCAAGAGAGCTTTGCACCTTGCAGAGGTGGCCGACTTGTCACGGCCCTTCGTTGGGGCACTTCCGGTTTCCGGGTTTAGTCAGAGTCACCGCGCTAATGTTAAACGTCCTGCCATTGGGTTTACAGGTTTAGTTAGAGTCACAGCACTAATGTTAAACGTCCTGCCATTGGGTTTACAGGTTTAGTCAGAGTCACAGCGCTTATGTTAAACGTCCTGCCATTGGGTTTACAGGTTTAGTCAGAGTCGCAGCGCTTATGTTAAACTAGCTTCGCACAAAATGGCCGCCAAATGACTGCTTTACCGCGACAAAAATGTATGATGCCGCCAGGTGGAGTCACCGTCGCTTCGAGTGTTAAGAAATTTAATTTCGTTATTTCTCGCAGATTACTCGCATTCGAGTCTGGTTTACACTCAATTAATCTTTATTAATGCTAACCTCAACGATTGATAAACATGTAACGCGATATTTTGAGTCGTTATTATTTAATTGTAGAGATTTGTTAAAAAGGACGGCAGCAAGCGCCATAGGGTGACACCTACCGTTACCACGTGTTGTCGGCCTCGTTTGCTCAGCAGCAAGTGCCATCGGGTGGCACCTACCGTTACCACGTGTTGCCGGCCTCGTTTGCTCAGCAGCAAGCGCCATCGGGTAGCATCTACCGTCACCACATGTCGTTTTCTATTCAAATATTTACTCACGTTTTCTTACCATTCATACAATTGTGTCTCGATAAAAACGTTATTTTTTGTTGAATTAAATTGTTGACCACCATCGATGCTTGTCTGGGAGATGGCCACTCTCTGCCCAACTATGACTTTCTCTCCGACTACCGGGCCCTGGCGGCCCCCGCTTTGCTTTCTGGCGCTCGACAAAAGATGGCGTGACAGTCGAACTAATTGCCACAGTGACGTCATCCTTGTCTGTCGACGCCGCGTCCCAGGAAGTCACTCTCGTAGACAGGAACATATCAACATACATCTGTATTTTTCACTTGTCTTGCAAAGTAGATATTTTCGAAATCTTCTGTAGGTATGTTCGTGATTTCAACATAGGCCCCTTGCGTTTTTTTACCAAAATCAATCGAATAGTTCTGAAACTATGATTGTTTTTAGAATCATGTCTACTTGATTTATCCTTAGCACAAGTTTTAACAAAAACTATTTGAACTGGGGTTAGAATGCTAAGTAAAGGACAACTAAATTTCCCAAATAGTTCTAAAACTATTCAATATTTACGAAACTTTCAGATTTTGTATGGACGTTTTTGAGTTTTCTGCCAAAAGCATTTGATAATTTTGCACCAAACTTTGCAAAGATGTAACAAACATCAAAATTAAGAAGTTGTCAAGTCTTTGAGCCCGCATGTGTTTTCTTTCTCTTTTTATTGGCATATTTCCGACTTAATTTCATGAATTTTCTCTGTTTTGCTTTCAACTAAACAATGGACCGGCTTCACATTTTATCATCCGCTAAGCTCATCCGGCAACGTGGTTGTAGACATCGTGAGGTCCTGGTTCGATTATTATTTGGGGGGTTTGACGATGCACTGTTTTGACATCTTGCCATGCGGCACTAGTCTAATGGCGTCGGTGAATGAGTGGATGATGATGAGAATGATAATGAACCTAACATAGCCTAGAAGGGAGAAGGGGAATCCCGGTGCCAGTACGTAGCCTACTCCTGCCGAAGACCAAGGGGACCACCGGCTTAACGTCCCTTCCGAAGGACGGTACAACGTGAATAACAGAATTCCTTTACAAATCCATGCTGTCGAGAGGTTGATAAGCAAGGCGAGTGAAGTTGCTGTACTAACTTTCATCCCTCCAACCTCTCTCCCGAACAGAACTGGCCATGTGTATGATGGTCACCCATCCAATACCAGACCCAGCGCAGTGTTGCTTAACTTCTGTGCTCTAACGAGGACCGGTGTTTCCAACACGCAATCCAGGTTCGAGTCCCGGCGTCGACAGCTCGGGCAGAAAGTTTGGGACGATCGCGATTACTTCTCTCGGATAAAGTTTAGCGTCGGAACGTCGCGACGCGCGAAGCGGGAAACAGCTGTTGATTTGCGAGTCGTGCTGGGGCGATGGTGCGAGTTGGTGCGTGTTGGTGCGTGTTGGTGCGTGTTGGTGCGTGTTGGTGCGTGTTGGTGCGTGTTGGTGCGTGCACATTGCAAGTGTGTCCTGCTGAGCCAACGAGGCCGGCAACGGAAGGCGCCGCGCGAATCGAATGCACTGCTAGCTAATTATCCACGATGATCCTGATTTGGACGAGTGGTTTCTCATTAAGGGCATTGGCAGTTAAAGCAAAATATCCAGCACGAGGGATAGATTTGTTTTACATTGCAATCTTCGTTTTGGTTCGTTGTCGGGATGAAAGTTAAGCGACACTGCGCTGGGTCAGGTATTGGATGGGTGACCATCATACACATGACTAGTTCTGTTTGGGAGAGATGTTGGAGGGATGAAAGTTAAGCAACACTGTGCTAGGTCAGGTATTGGATGGGTGGCCATCATACACATGACCAGTTCTGTTCGGGAGAGAGGTTGGAGGGATGAAAGTTAAGCAACACTGCGCTGAGTTAGGTATTGGATGGGTGACCATCATACACATGACCAATTCTGTTCGGGAGAGAGGTTGGAGGGATGAAAGTTAAGCGACACTGCGCTGGGTCAGGTATTGGATGGGTGACCATCATACACATGACCAGTTCTGTTCGGGAGAGAGGTTGGAGGGATGAAAGTTAAGCAACACTGCGCTGAGTCAGGTATTGGATGGGTGACCATCATACACATGACTAGTTCTGTTTGGGAGAGATGTTGGAGGGATGAAAGTTAAGCAACACTGTGCTAGGTCAGGTATTGGATGGGTGACCATCATACTCATGACCAGTTCTGCTCGGGAGAGAGGTTGGAGGGATGAAAGTTAAGCAACACTGCGCTGAGTCAGGTATTGGATGGGTGACCATCATACACATGACCAATTCTGTTCGGGAGAGAGGTTGAAGGGATGAAAGTTAAGCAACACTGCGCTGGGTCAGGTATTGGATGGGTGGCCATCATACACATGACCAGTTCTGTTCGGGAGAGAGTTTGGAGAGAAGAGTTAAGCAACACTGCGCTGGGTCAGGTATTGGATGGGTGACCATCATACACATGACTAGTTCTGTTTGGGAGAGAGATTGGAGGGATGAAAGTTAGTACAGCAACTTCACTCGCCTTGCTTATCAACCTCTTGACAGCATGGATTTGTGAAGGAATCCTGTTGTTCGCGTTGTACCATCCTTTGGAAGGGACATTTAGCTGGTGGTCCCCTTGGTCTTCGACAGGAGTAGGCTACGTGCCGACACCAGGTTTTCCCTCCTCACTTCTACGCTAGGTTATGTACATCATCTTCAACGACGCCATTAGTAGTGCCACACCCCATTGTCATAAGAGTGCGTCGTTAAACTCCACTAATCAATCGACCATCAATAAAATGACTTTAAAAACACAAATGAAACCTCTGCTTTGTGCCCGTTACGGTGCTGTCCGGCCAAGAGTTGGTCAGCGTGACGCGTTAAGTTTGACTGCGGGGTCAGAGGCTGTCGCTCAAAGAATTACTTTGACAAGGAAAATAATGAAGATTTATCGCCTCCAATTAGCGGCCACTGAGAGTCAATATCAGCCTCTGTCAGTTACCCATTAACACGTCTTGACGGGAACCAACCGCGTCGAAGTTGAGCAGCCAGCTTCACATTTCGGGCGCAGTGGCGCAGGGTCAGGGTCCGCCCACAATACACGGGCAACAAACATTGATGTTAAACTTGCTGCTGAGCAAACGAGTCCGGTAACACGTGGTAACGGTAGGTGCCACCCGATGGCGCTTGCTGCTGAGCAAACGAGGCCGGCAACACGTGGTAACGGTAGGTGCCACACGATGGCGCTTGCTGCTGAGCAAACGAGGCTGGCAACACGTGGTAACGGTAGGTGTCACCCGATGGCGCTTGCTGCTGAGCAAACGAGGCCGGCAACACGTGGTAACGGTAGGTGCCACCCGATGGCGCTTGCTGCTGAGCAAACGAGGCCGGTATCGCGTGGTAACGGTACGTGCCCCCCGATGGCGCTTGCTGCTGAGCAAACGAGGCCGGCGACACGTGGTAACGGTAGGTGCCACCCGATGGCGCTTACCCTAACAGTCCGTTGATTTGTTATTTGCTTAGCAACAGCCAATCAGAAGATGTTTTTTCTTCCGTTAAGCTGCGATAAAAATACAAGCTTGTCGTAGAACACCAGCGTAGCGCCACTGCATCCTGGAGTCGTTGTATCCAGCCGCCACTGTTTTCAAGAAACAAACTATCGGATTACATTTGCATTTATCTCAATAAACTACGTCACGCTGTCTGTCGTCTAGCAACCGCGTCTTGACGGTCGGCAATTGTCACCGATCTGGTCCACTGTGTCGAAACACAGGACTTACTTCCGTCAATAAAGCCAGTCGGCCCACAGCACGTCCAGCTGCCTAGCGTTGAGTTTATACGCGTAGCTAGAGAGCCAGTGTTAGCTTGTTAGCTAATGTTAATTGCAGTTCCGGGTGAGACTGGGGTGTCGTTGGGTGTATTTAGTATTTTGACAGCGACGAGAACGCCTGGATGGATGGGAGACGATTTTAAAATTATCAAAACACGGAAATAAGTCTACGTCAAGTTATTATAGACAAATAGTTAATCAGAGGGAGAGCTAAAGTATCGATTAGGAAGTGAAATAGTGTTAACTTCACCCATACGCACTTCTCCCACTGAGTTTATAGTTTTAGTCAGAGTCACAAGGCTAATTTTAAACATTTTGCTGAGCAAACGAGGCCGGCAACACGTGGTAACGGTAAGTGCCACCCGATGGCGCTTGCTGCTGAACAAACTAGGCCGGCAACACGTGGTAACGGTAGGTGCCACCCGATGGCGCTTGCTGCTGAGCAAACGAGGCCGGCAACACGTGGTAACGGTAGGTGCCACCCGATGGCGCTTGCTGCTGAGCAAACGAGGCCGGCAACACGTGGTAACGGTAGGTGCCACCCGATGGCGCTTGCTGCCGAGCAAACGAGGCCGGTAACACGTGGTAATGGTAGGTGCCACCCGATGGCGCTTGCTGCTGAGCAAACGAGGCCGGCAATACGTGGTAACGGTAGGTGCCACACGATGGCGCTTGCTGCTGAGCAAACGAGGCCGTCAACACGTGGTAACGGTAGGTGCCACCCGATGGCGCTTGATGCTGAGCAAACGTCCCGCCGTTTCGGGGCCATACCGGGCGAACCATTTGACTCAGAGGCAAACAAAAAAATTAGTCAACAATAGAAATGATGTGGTCATCATCCTACCAAGTTTGGTCGATTTCTGAGAGGTGACGGTCAATTTCCCAAAAAAAAAATGATCGGATTGACATGGAATAACCCATTAGCGCCAAAGTTCTAAACAGGGACCGGATTCGGAATCGGAATTTTTACTTTTAGTCAATTTAAATCGGAATCGGAATTTTCGATTTTACCGAAAAAATTATATTCAAAACTAGCACTTTGTCTAAGTGGTCTGTGGGCCGCACTGCTTGGTTTGCTATTTTGATAATTTGTATTTTTAACAATTCAAATAAAAAATAAACATTTTTACTGCACGTTTTCTGGAATCGGAAGTTTCATTATAAGCTTTCCGGAATCGGAATCAAAAAACATAAAAATTCCTGTCCCTGGTTTGAACTGACTTTGTAAGCCCAGTGACGTGACGGTCCCATCTCTGCCACCAGGCACCGTGCATGTTCCGAGCCAACAGACTCTAGCACAGAACGCCGTGCATTTCCCTCCAAACTGAAGGAAAGCGTGGAAAATATGACGGCAATTTTCCGATCAGCGCCGGCTGGATGCTCACAAATTCAGTTACGTGAATTTCACGCGAATTTCCAATATAAAAACTCGATTAAACGATCGCAGCGCTAGCGACGGGGATGCGTCGAACTGATGAAGTCGAGTGAAATCAGGCACGACGTTTCATGATTCAATCAAAGTGGCACGGAACGTGGGTTCGATCCCAGCCGACATACGACGGGAAGTCGAGGGCGAGCATATGAAGGATTTCTGCATTTAAGCTGTAATTATGATGATGATGAACCTTATCTAGCCTAGAAGGGAGGAAGGGAAGCCCGGTGCCGGCACGTGGTCTACTCCTGTCGAAGACCAAGGGGACCACCGGCTTAAAGTTCCTTCCGAAGGACGGTACAACGCGAACAACAGGATTCCTCCACAAACCCATGCTGTCGAGAGGTTGATAAGCAAGGCGAGTGAAGTTGCTTTACTAACTTTCATCCCTCCAACCTCTCTCCCGAACAGAACTGGCCATGTGTATGATTGTCACCCATTCAATACCTGACCCAGCGCAGTGTTGCTTAACTTTCATCCCTCCAACCTCTCTCCCAAACTGAACTGGTCATGTGTATGATGGTCACCCATTCAATACCTGACCCAGCGCAGTGTTGCTTAACTTTCATCCCTCCAACCTCTCTCCCAAACAGAACTGGTCATGTGTATGATGGTCACCCATCCAATACCTGACCCAGCGCAGTGTTGCTTAACTTTCATCCCTCCAGCCTCTCTCCCAAACAGAACTGGTCAAGTGTATGATGGTCACCCATCCAATACCTGACCCAGTGCAGTGTTGCTTAACTTTCATCCCTCCAACCTCTCTCCCGAACAGAGCTGGCCATGTGTATGATGGTCACCCATTCAATACCTGACCCAGCGCAGTGTTGTTTAACTTTCATCCCTCCAACCTGTCTCCCGAACAGAACTGGTCATGTGTCTGATGGTCACCCATCCAATACCTGACCCAGCGCAGTGTTGCTTAACCTTTTGAGTAAGAGTGATAGACCAGATCACGGCCATCCCGAGTTCGCTGAAATGTAAACTATTTTTCTTTTGACTAAACTACCCGAAGCTGAAATATCAATCAATGGCATGCATTTTGTATATGCTTATTTTTTTTTTGTGGAAAACGCTTTTTTTAAATTATTATCACCTGAATGAAATCTAAAGCAACATGAACTGGCCCCGCTGATCGTCAGCAGTCAGAATAACGCATCGGACCTATCTATACCAATCGGTGCCATTGTTTCCCATTGTTTCCCATTGTTTCCAGTTGCTTTGGCGCCCATGGATATCTCAATCACAGGCGAAGCGCAATTTTTTTTATCGCAGTGCAGATTTCCATTCATCGAATCAAGTCACTTGGAAAACTCATGGCTTTGCGATCGAAACATTTATTTCAATATCCATCCGCTTTTCCGGTCGCTTTTCCGGCCGCGTTTTTCAGCGTTGATTTCCCGCTGAACTTTACATTGCGAGTTTCCATATCTTAACTTGTGCATGCTACCGTATTTCTGATCAAGCAAGATCAAGCAAGATCAAGCAAGATCACGCAAGGGTCACGCAAGGATCACCTGGTCAATATCCATTTCCTTTTTTTAATTATATTCGATTTTGTAGAGAATTCAGCAATTGCATTTTCGAAAATTTTCTCCATAGATCATGGAAAAATCTCATTTGTAGCTGTTCTTATATTTTCCCTTGACCGGCACCGGGCTCACTCTCGGCTTCCTGCTAGGTCACTGGAAAACTCCTGTCATTTGTAAGGGAATTAAAATGCTTATCAAACACTTATTTAATTCGCTCTTAATATCGCCGGACTAGTTGCCGTAACACAATAACACAATAAAAATGAATTTTACCGACGCCGATGCTTTCTACGTTTAGCTCAAGCGTGAATCCCGGGTTCTGGAATAAAGGGCAAAACACTGAAGCTCGTTTCATGCAAAGGGAGCTCGACATTTTGTTGACCTGTGAATATTGCCAGAACTGCGCTAAATATGAGTAAACCGGCGCAAAACATCTTTGTTTGGTACACAAGAACGCCACGGCAAGCAAACAGGACGCAAGTGGCGTGCAGACCTGTCAAGCACACCTTACAATGCCTAGCTTCGACTGCGGCTTGATCATTCACGTTGCATAGGATCTAGCCAGCTGATCTCAAATAACCTGGATAGAGCATAGGATCCAGCCAGCTGATGTCAAATAACCTGGATAGAGAATAGGATCCAGCCAGCTGATCTCAAATAACCTGGATAGAGCATAGGATCCAGTCAGCTGATCTCAAATAACCTGGATAGAGCATAGGATCCAGCCAGCTGATCTCAAATAACCTGGATAGAGCATAGGATCCAGCCAGCTGATCTCAAATAACCTGGATAGAGCACAGGATCCAGCTAGCTGATCTCAAATAACCTGGATAGAGCATAGGATCCAGCCAGCTGATCTCAAATAACCTGGATAGAGCATAGGATCCAGCCAGCTGATCTCAAATAACCTGGATAGAGCACAAGATCCAGCCAGCTGATCTCAAATAACCTGGATAGAGCATAGGATCCAGCTAGCTGATCTCAAATAACCTGGATAGAGCATAGGATCCAGCCAGCTGATCTCAAATAACCTGGATAGAGCATAGGATCCAGCCAGCTGATCTCAAATAACCTGGATAGAGCACAAGATCCAGCCAGCTGATCTCAAATAACCTGGATAGAGCATAGGATCCAGCCAGCTGATCTCAAATAACCTGGATAGAGCATAGGATCCAGCCAGCTGATTTATTATCCAAGTAATTGGAGGTTACGCCACTGGCTTTGACACCCGTGACAATCAGGCACGGTCCGCCTGACGGAAATAACAACAAGAGCGTCTAGTTGTCAGCCGACATGAAAGATCAAACAGCTTCTCTTTTTATCTCCCACCAACCGATTAAAAAGCGCTAGCGTCGCCTGCAAGGGGTCGCACCACGCCTATACAAGGGGTGGTGGGTGGGGGAGGGTTCTTTCATTTTACCCTGACTTAAGAGGGTCGCCCTGTCGTCTGTCGTCACCTCCCAACAATGATCCGCTCAATTTCTATCTGAGAAACTTCGCGATTTTCCAACAACTTTTTATAAGTTGACAGAAAAGTAAGTAAGTAAGTAATTGTTTACAGTCTTTAAAATAAAAAATGATGTGCAAGACATGGTTAAACATCAAAATAAAAATAAAATAAAAATATATATACAATCTCGACAAATTATATACCAAAGTGTAATTTAAATACTTGAATGCTATCAAATATACTTCGAGTAAGAATCTGTCGAAGTTTAGTCTTAAATTGTAACAAATTCAATGTCTTAACCTCCTCAGGTAAGCCATTATATAGCCGTTGTCCGGTATCATGAGCCAGGTTCTGGCATTGAGTGGGCGTTTGTTTCTTTGCATAAAGATTGTGCTTTTGTCGCGTTTCATGCTAATGCACCTCGCTGGTCTTTTTAAAGTTATTAATATTTGATTTTATAAAGATTAAGAGTCTATACATATATATATACACACAGGGCATTGTCATTATTTGTAAATGTTTAAAATAAGATTTGCACGATGTCTTCTGCGGCAGATGTAACATATTTCTTATAGCTCTTTTTTGGAGCTTAAAAATGTCGCTATGGTCTAAGGAATTACCCCAAAAAATTATACCATAGGACATTTGGGACTCAAATATGCCATAGCATAGTTTCAATCGTGGATATACGTGACAACACGTTGGAAGCACCTGTCAAAAACAGATGTTAAGCAACACTGCGCTGAGTCAGGTATTGGATGGGTGACCATCATACACATGACCAGTTCTGTTCGGGAGAGAGGTTGGAGGGATGAAAGTTAAGCAACACTGCGCTGAGTCACTGTTTTGGATGGGTGACCATCATACACATGACCAGTTCTGTTCGGGAGAGAGGTTGGAGGGATGAAAGTTAAGCAACACTGCGCTGGGTCAGGTATTGGATGGGTGACCATCATACACATGACCAGTTCTGTTCGGGAGAGAGGTTGGAGGGATGAAAGTTAAGCAACACTGCGCTGAGTCACTGTATTGGATGGGTGACCATCATACACATGACCAGTTCTGTTCGGGAGAGAGGTTGGAGGAATGAAAGTTAGTACAGCAACTTTACTCGCCTTGCTTATCAACCTCTCGACAGCATGGATTTGTGGAGGAATCCTGTTGTTCGAGTTGTACCGTCCTTCGGAAGGGACGTTAAACCGGTGGTCCCCTTGGTGCTCTTCGACAGGAGTAGGCTACGTGCCGCCATCGGATTTCCCCTCCTCGCTTCAAGACTAGGTTAGGCTCATCATCATCCACTCATTCACCGACGCCATTAGACCAGTGCCGCATGGCCAGATATAATAATAATAATACTAGGTGCTAGGGGTTGAAGAATGTCTCTGTGTTGTTGTTATAAGAGATAAGATGAAGAATTGTTGACTGAAACAAAACACTAATTAAACAGCTGATCACAGAGCAGGACTTCCTGGAAGGGAAGGGGGAGTGGGGGGGGGGATAATCCCACGGGAAGCGAAGCGGGAAGCATCAGGTGTCTCGCGGTGGGATTCGCAGACAACTTGGGATGTTATGAATTGCAAAGACGTGGGAGGGGGGGCGGGGGGGGGGAGGAGCTCCAGTGGCGGAAGACTTGCGATATTGGCAA
Source organism: Protonemura montana (assembly GCA_947568835.1). Taxonomy (NCBI): domain Eukaryota; kingdom Metazoa; phylum Arthropoda; class Insecta; order Plecoptera; family Nemouridae; genus Protonemura; species Protonemura montana. The sequence continues at coordinate 3,403,843 of OX387610.1, forward strand.
GGAACTTGCTGTTTTAGATTCCACAGATTAAGGTTTTACAACCACAGAGGATCGAAAGTGTCTTGGCTAAGATTTTCAAGTTTTGTTTAACATTGCAATTTAAATCAGATTTCATAAAAATGCTCGTGTTCCGCCACTGGTTTGCTTACCTGATGGCTGATTGGCCCAGTGGCGTCCACTGGGTGGTGATGGTGGGAAGTGGGTGGGGGGATGATGAAGTACCTACTGGCTGTGATATTAAAGCGTTATAACGTGCGACTGGAGCGCTCCTGGCGGCCGCCACGTGGAACAGGTGTTTGAAAGTCGCTGGGGAAAGTTATAGATAAATATCAACGAGAATTAACTGTTTTAATCTATTCGAGCCCTGAGTTATGCATTCTAATTGTTGACGTCTTATTTTCGGTGATTGGCGCCATTTTGTTTCAATTTACTCTATTGTCATAGGATGAAATCTTATTTAAATTGCAAACGCTTGCAATGCGCGGGGTATTTTATTATTAACAGCACTATAACCGTCTCAAAAATTGATGCCCAAACGGGGACTCGAACCCCGATCTCCACCTGTCGCGGGTGTTGCTCTGAACCATTGAGCTACTTGGACACCGGCTTTTTGAGACGATTTTAGTGTATTTGATGAGAATGACGGATCTCCAAGGAATAGAACCAAGAGGCTGTGAATACTCACAGTCACTCTGATTCTAGTGACGCTATATCACGTCACAACCTGTCAAACTCGAATAACTCCAATTTTCGCTCCAATTCCGGTTTGGGCATCAATTTTTGAGACGGTTGTAATGTTGTTAATAATAGAAAACTCAATTGTCGATGAGCGAGCGAGCGTAGCGATAAATCGTCAATAAATCTCGACCCAAAAATGTCACGTGCTGTTTATTTGAGAAAATCAATTTCCTTCTCGACGTGTTAAACGCAAAAAAAATGTTTACCATAAAGAACCTAGCCTAGCCTTTCAGGAAGAAAGATAAAGCTGGTGTAGGCAGTGAACGCGCGTCATCCGATCTATCCCCCCCTCTCTCCCACCCCCTTCCACCCCCAACAACAGCCGCAAAGGAGAAAACACAAAGAAAGCCGGAAAATGTGTTCCGTCTTCAAAGAAAAGCTTGCTGAAAACTCGATCAGCGCTGCTTTGCCGGCGGCTGTCGAGCAGTTTTCCCGACACGTCTTTATAATCTTTCAATCGCTTTTCCGAGCTCCGTGCTCGGCGTTAAGTCCCCGTTAAGTCGCCGTTAAGCCGCCGTTAAGCCGCCGCTAAGCTTGGCGTGAGGGTAAACGGACACTCAAGTCTGTTCCCGTCTAACATTAAACGGGTTGTCAACTGCTTCCAGAAACTTCAAGGAAATCAGGGAATGTTGTTCCTTCTGTCAGTTCAGGTCAGGTTCAGTCAAAAACATTATAACACCAAGTCATAAAATTATTCCATTCTTGAACAAAACATTTCATTTACAATTTGCCTCCCAATTAATTAAATTTGTTAAACGTCCTGCCATTGGGTTTACAGGTTTAGTCAGAGTCACAGCGCTAATGTTAAACGTCCTGCTATTGGGTTTACAGGTTTAGTCTGAGTCACAGCGCTAATGTTAAACGTCCTGCCATTGGGTTTACAGGTTTAGTCACAGTCACAGCGCTAATGTTAAACGTCCTGCCATTTGGTTTACAGGTTTAGTCAGAGTCACAGCGCTAATGTTAAACGTCCTGCCATTGGGTTTACAGGTTTAGTCAGAGTCACAGCGCTAATGTTAAACGTCCTGTCATTGGGTTACAGGTTTAGTCAGAGTCACAGCGCTAATGTTAAACGTCCTGCCATTTGGTTTACAGGTTTAGTCAGAGTCACAGCGCTAATGTTAAACGTCCTGTCATTGGGTTTACAGGTTTAGTCAGAGTCACAGCGCTAATGTTAAACGTTCTGTCATTGGGTTTACAGGTTTAGTCAGTCACAGCGCTAATGTTAAACGTCCTGCCATTGGGTTTACAGGTTTAGTCAGAGTCACAGCGCTAATGTTAAACGTCCTGCCATTGGGTTTACACGTTTAGTCAGAGTCACAGCGCTAATGTTAAACGTCCTGTCATTGGGTTTACAGGTTTAGTCAGAGTCACAGCGCTAATGTTAAACGTCCTGCCATTGGGTTTACAGGTTTAGTCAGTCACAGCGCTAATGTAAAACGTCCTGTCATTGGGTTTACACGTTTAGTCAGAGTCACAGCGCTAATGTTAAACGTCCTGTCATTGGGTTTACACGTTTAGTCAGAGTCACAGCGCTAATGTTATAAAAATTAAGGACCGGTTACTTCTAAACCAACATAAATGAGTGTCGAGAGATGGATTTTCGAGTAAATGACTTATATTTCAAAGTTACTCTGAAGCGAGGAATGGCTACTTCAAAAAAAAACAGCTGCTTGATATGTTTCCACTTTCAAAAAAAAAATACATCACCTTAAACCTTGACCTATTCTTGATGGCCCCTGATCTTACATCGTCCGGTCCTAGAGCTGGAATAAAGATGGTAAGCACAGTCATGACAACGTCGACGCCTCCCCACTTTGCATATTGCCTGGAATATTACAGATATTTCCTCCCCCGCCAGGACTTTACCCAGGTAGCCTGATCCACGGAAAGAACTAGTGCGTAAAGCTACCTACGACCATCAATTCTCGCTTAGTCGATGATAGCGATCTCTTCAAGAACCTTAACCTCACTTCCCGGTGGTGAAAAGGACGCGGCTAAAAGTCTTCTTTGCGTCGTTAAACGATGGAAAAGTGGGGCCGGAGTTGTGGGTGTTGTGGGTGGAAGACATCGATCTTGTAACGTGTATTGCACCTACCCGAGGCTGTGAACTTTGGGGACGAATTTAAGCTCCGTTCTCTTTTTTTACCCATTGGATATTTAAGCTCACTTCTGCAAATAGCGAATGTGGACAACAGTTTCGTTGCTGCTTCACCAAATTTGCACAATTAGCAAAGCAGTTGTTAAAAAGAACAAGAAATATCGGGAATATCTTTATGTGATTCTTCCATTTCCATTTCTCGTTTCAAAAACGAGTCATCGTTCTTTCCACAGGAATAATTTTAAGCTGTCTTTGCACAAAATGGCCGCCAAATGACTGCTTAGCCGCGACAAAAATGTAGGATGCCGCCAGGTGGAGTCACCGTCGTTTCGAGTGTTAAGAAATTTCATTGTCGTTATTTCTCGCAGATTACTCGCATTTGAGACTGGTTTACACTCAATTAATCTTTATTAATGCTAACCTCAACGATTGATAAACATGTATCGCGGTATTTTGAGTCGTTATTATTTAATTGTAGAGGTTTTTTTAAATGGACGGCAGCAAGCGCCATCGGGTGGCACCTACCGTTACTACGCGTTGCCGGCCTCGTTAGCTCAGCAGTAAGCGCCATCTGGTGGTCACCCCCAGTGGCCAGCTCGTTTAACATTAGAACTAATTAGATAACTTAACATCAGCGCAGGACCTCTGACTATTTACCTATAAACTCAATGATCGATAAACGCGCCATAATGTCCGGCCCTAAGTTTGGGCAGAATTTTTTGAAAGGTTTTTAGTGTTTTTAATAATAAAATACTTTATAAATTGCAAGCGTTTGCAATTGAAATCAAATTTCAAAGAATATGCAACTATTTATTATAATTTCGATACTTTAGCTCTCCCTCTGATTAACTATTTCCCTGTAATTACTTGACGTGGACTTTTTTCGATGTTTTTCCTGATTTTAAAATCGTCTCCCATCCATCCAGGCGTTCTCGTCGCTGTCAAAATACCAAAATACACCCAACAACACCCCAGTCTCACCCGGAACTGCAAGCCGCTCTGCGATGATAAAGTTTCAAACGACAATCTCTTCAGTAATAAACCTCGATCTGGGTTATTTCAAAAATAAGATTAAAATTTTCTCCACAAAAACTGCCATGCACTAGTTAAGCTTGTTTGCTGACGTCACAGATGATATTTATAGGGTCATTAAAACGTTGCATTGCGGTCAAATGTACTGGTTTTAAAACTCTACGCGAGTTGGAAGTTTGAAAGCCGTTTTAAGGACTGGCGGGGAACTTAAGTTTGTTCACAACAAGATATATTTAAATATAAGCACAAGTTTGATTTGCAGGAAATAAGCATTTTAAACAAATCATGCTTGTGTTGGGGCCGATTTTACCAACGCTGTTTAAAACGCTCTTAAACGCCGTTTATGTGTGATTTTAACCGGCGCAGTAATTCGCTTTAAAACAATGATATTTTAATAATTGCAAACCAAGAAACTATGACAACACACGAAGAACAAGAATAAAATAGTTTTTAACAATGTGTTTGCTTCGAAACGGAATATTTGGTGACTTGGAAATACAAACAAAATATCAATGTGACTTCTTACTTTGACCTCCAAATGACAGTTTAAAAGTTAAACCCCATCCTTCCAGGTTCAAATATTAAACACTGATTTGAACAGAGAGAAAATAGTGACGGCTGCTAAATTAAATTACTTTTATGTGACAGAACAAAGCCTTCCTGAATCATCAACAAATTCAAATTTAAATTTACATCTTTTTTGTGTATTCGCTTTCAAATCTTTCAAAATGTCGGCTCAACGGAGAAAATCAATTTTGGTCTAACACCTCCGTTAAACGCCCGTGTATCAAGATTTAAACGGAGTTTTGTGAAATCGGTCTCAAAGACTGATTACTTCAATGATTGAAAAGTGCCAAATCTGACTTCATATGTCTGACGCATTCGATTTAAAAATCTCGATGAAAGATGAAATCCTGTCTCGTCTTAAAGGGAACCTGAGATCGTTACCAAATGTAGCCAAGTCATGGATTACATACAACTTCACGAAATACACATTTGGTCTGAAACCCTTCCCGGATAAACAGTTGAAAATGCAAGTTTTATCATATAAATTATCGCTGTTATCATACTTTAAGAGTTTTTTTAAACTTTAATAAGAGCACTATTGCATATTTTTCGAAAATAATGTCATTATTACTATCAAATAACCTTTTTTCAGTACAAAAATACGATAATCCCTTGTATCGTGAACTGGATACGGTTAAACCCCAGAGCACAACAAGGTGGATACAGATTTCCACCGGATATTTCAGCTTTTCGCTCATCCGAAACGAGACTCGAGTTTACCTCTCGCATCACTGCTTTGTTGATCGTTTGAGAAAACATAACGGTTCTGACAGGTGCTGAATGAAAGTCCGTCGATACCAACACAAGACTTCATTCTTAAGTTGGTATCACTCGCCTGTTGGCTTACCCGGAGGATTTGCAGATCTTCAGCAGCATCGAGTTCGAGGTGAACTTAGAGATGAATTAGCTATTAAACGTGCTGATAAGTTGAATCCTATCTGACCGTTACAATCTCCCAGGGTCTGGACACCCTCTCGAATAAGCGGATCATGAGGGCTTCAATCTTAACTTGTACCCACTTTTAGCTTGTCGGCTTGCTGGTTCCTTGGACTCTGATTATCAAAAACTAATCTCCACAAGTCGCGGGTGTTGCTCTAACCAATTGAGCTAATTTGACTCCGATCTCCACCTGTCGCGGGTGTTGCTCTAACCAATTGAGCTACTTAAACCCCGATCTCCACCTGTCGCGGGTGTTGCTCTAACCAATTGAGTTACTTGGACCCCGATTTCCACCTGGTTACGGAGAAGGAGGAGCAAAGGAAGGCTACTTTGACCCCGATCTCCACCAATCTGATCTCAATATAATCTGATACAAATCTGATTTCACAGAACTACTCAACATCCGGTTCCTTTTGGAACCCAAATTTCAGAGCTCATTTATCAGAGCTGACTTTGTGGAAACCGTCCACTTTGCCTCGCCCAAAAACAGCCAGACTTTCCCAGATTTTCTTGATTCTTGCCATTTGTTGTCGAAGATATAAATTGCTTCAACTTGAAATATTAAAATTTCCTGGGTATTTTCAGATGAACGTCGTCCAACATTCTTCAACGCAGTTAAACCTAACCTATAATGATAATCAGCCTGTTAGTGATCTGTTAAGTTAGGTTAGGTCCAGTAGACGAGTGTTTTGTTGTGAACATGTACCTGATACTGGTCTCGAACCCGGCTTGTCTAGGTCCCAACGTGGCGAAGATGAAGACGAGTCGCAGTGCCACCAAGATTGCCAACATTCCGGTGAAAAGTAAGCAGAGATTCTACCGACGGCACGCCACTGTTATAGCGTGCAATCAACGCTTCCTTGTTTTCTTTGTTTTGTCCGTGTTTTGTTTTGTTTGTTGCTTGAGCTATTTTTTTTGCTCGTCCCATTCCGACCCGCGCTTGTTTGTGTTTCTTTGATTTATACCTGATATTACATTTGTTTTTACCAAAATGTTGACTATTTTGTTCTCATTTTACTCTCCGCTTTATTTACACTATTTTCAGGTTAAGAACGACCAACATAAAATGGCCGACACACTGATTTACAACAAAATATTCACTCATAAGAGCTGATATCCAATTAGACTGTGGTCGGCCAATTTTTTTGGCGGTTCTAAGCCTGAAGATACTTCAATTTATATTCGTTGTTCTCAGCCATGTTCTCGAGCTTGAACGATGCAAAAATATGGGCCTTTTCTTTGCAAAAATAACCTACCTTTTTTGACATTTTACATCAACTCAATCATATTTCATCAGATTCAAGGCCATTTCAAGGCCATTTCAAGGTCATTTCGTTACATGACCTTCGAACCCCAGTAAAATTATTCGACTTAATCGAAGCTGATGGTTAATGTTTGGTTTAGCTACCAAAGCGAGACAGATACTGCAGCGTATCAAGTATATTGTGTCGTGTCTTCATTTGATCACGATGCTATCTTCTCGATAGATACCTGACTGAGCATTTGGATAAGTTTGAAATCTCAAAAGACCGGCCATATTTTCGATAGATAGACCTGGGACGGCTACCCAAACAAAAATATGGGGGGTAAAAATTGATGGACAAGATGTGCCTCCGTGGATGTGTCCCATGTCCCACGTCCGACCGTCCATATCGCTGATCATGTTGCCGTTGCCACCAGAAGACCTTCAGGTGCAACTCGAGGAGGATGAAAAGGGGTACGAGGCGGTGGTGGTCACGCCCGGGACAACGACCGAGCTCGACCGTGGAGGTCCTGGTGAGGATGATGGACGCGAGACTTGGGCCCAGGGTGCAGACTTTCTGCTCTCCATCATCGGGTTTGCCGTCGACCTCGCGAACGTCTGGCGCTTCCCGTATCTTTGCTATCGGAATGGCGGCGGTAAGCTGTGTTTGCTTGTTATTTACCTAGAGGGTTGGGTCGTTGATCAGCGTAGCGAAATATTCAGTGTCACTGACACCAACAAAATGATGACTTCTTTTGTTTGTTTCTTTATCTTTTCGCAATTTTCTCTGCACTCTGGCGGCCGAACGCCCGCTCTGATTTAGATGAAATTTTCAGAGAATATTTCCGTGTTCTCAACTTAGACCCCCTGCGATTTCCAGCAAAATCAGTCGAATGCTTCTGAAACTATTCAAAATTTACGAAAATTTGCAGATTTTTTATATGTGTTTTTGGAGTTTTACCGCCAAAAGTATTTGCTATTTTTTCACTAAACTTTACAAAGACGTGAAATAAATCACAATTAAGTAGTTGTGAAGTTTTAGAGCCCGCGTGGGTTTTCTTTCTCTTTTTATTCACACATTTCCGACTTATTTCAAGAATTTTGTCAGTTTTTCTTTGATCTAAACAATGAATCGGCTTCACGTTTCGGAACGCAACTCAAATAGCGATCGCAAAAGCCGTGGTGATATCAAAACAGCTTGTCTTGTGTTTTCTTCCAGGCGCCTTCCTGATCCCGTACACTCTGATGCTGGTGTTCGGCGCCGTCCCTCTGTTCTACATGGAGTTGATCCTCGGCCAGTTCAACAGACAGGGACCGATCAGCGTCTGGAGGATTTGTCCGCTCTTCAAGGGTAAGACACCACCAGTTTGTGGAACATTTTCTGTTCTTAACTTAGCTTTGAAAAACCCAGATGTTAAAAGTATTACGTTTAAAGTGTCCGACCAAAGGCAAGGTATAGGGTTAGGTGTAGGGCAAGGTGTAGGGCTATGGCTAAGTGTAGGGCTAGGGCTAGGGCTAGGTGTATGACTAGAGCTATGTTTAAGACTAGGGCTAGTTTTCACAATGTTCTTCCTATTTGATTGCCCAGGTGTGGGATTCTGCGCGGTACTGGTCGCGTTCTACGTGTCATTCTACTACAACGTGATCATCGGTTGGGCTCTGTACTTCCTGGTGGCCAGTGCGAGTCCCGACCTGCCCTGGATCCACTGCAACAACACGTGGAACTCCGACCTGTGCTGGGACGCGGCCACCATGTCTGCAGGTGCGTGCACTCCGGGGCACTCGGCAAGCGCTCTTAGCAAGGGTTCAACTATAAGTTGGATCTCTAGCTCACAGAAACATCTGAATTTCACTGCATGTGATTGGAAGTCGTCATGGCAACAGTTTCAACAAAATGTTGAACTAAAAGTTGGATCTCTAGCTCACAAAAACATCTGAATTTCACTGTTTGTGATTGGAAGTCGTCATGGCAACAGTTTCAACAAAATGTTGAACTAAAAGTTGGATCTCTAGCTCACAAAAACATCTGAATTTCACTGTTTGTGATTGGAAGTCGTCATGGCAATAGTTTCAACCAACACATCAACTTAGAGGCGAGATTAGGTAAAACCGGACGTAAGTTCATTCATTTGTGGTGTTTTGACGTTGTCATGTGACACTAGTCTAATGGCGTCGGTGAATGAGCGGACGATAATAAAAATTACCATGCTGAAAAGGATGAAAGAGAAAACCCGGTGCCGGCACGTAGCCTACTCCTGTCGAAGAGCACCAAGGGGACTACCGGCTTAACGTCCCTTCCGAAGGACGGTACAACGCGAACAACAGGATTCCTCCACAAATCCTTGCTGTCGAGAGGTCGATAAGCAAGGCGAGTGAAGTTGCTGTACTAACTTCCATCCCTCCAACCTCTCTCCCGAACAGAACTGGTCATGTGTATAATGGTCACCCAACCAATACCTGACCCAGCGCAGTGTTGCTTAACTTCGGTGTTTGACAGGTGCTTCCAACGCGTCTGCCAACGCCACGACGCTGCCGTTCGCGCTGCCCTACGCCACTAACTTGTCCCTGATGTCCACCACTGTGGGTAACTCGAGGGTTCACAACTCACCCAACTCGCCAGCCTCCGAGTACTTCCAGTGAGTTGCAGCTTCAACTAGCAACTTAATATGACTCATCAGATTCAGAATCAACTTGAAATCGCTTCATGGACCTCCCATATCAACAGAAATCACATCCGCATTAGTACAAAACTCTGGAAAAACCTAGAAGTCATTTACGGATATGCTTCATTTTGGTCGGAAATTCAACTGCAAAACCCACATGTCAGAAATATGCGGATTGTGGACATATTTTTGTTAATTAGCTTCAATATTTTTGAGTTAAAATCATTCTTAAGCTTTTGGTGCTTTTCCTTTTGACCCGATATGGGTACTCTGAAACCCAATGGCAGGACGTTTAACATTAGCGCTGTGACTCTGACTAAACCTGTAAACTCAATGACAGGACGTTTAACATTAGCGCTGTGACTCTGACTAAACCTGTAAACCCAATGGCAGGACGTTTAGCATTAGCGCTGTGACTCTGACTAAACCTGTAAACCCAATAGCAGGACGTTTAACATTAGCGCTGTGACTCTGACTAAACCTGTAAACCCAATGGCAGGACGTTTAACATTAGCGCTGTGACTCTGACTAAACCTGTAAACCCAATAGCAGGACGTTTAACATTAGCGCTGTGACTCTGACTAAACCTGTAAACCCAATGGCAGGACGTTTAACATTAGCGCTGTGACTCTGACTAAACCTGTAAACCCAATAGCAGTGCGTTTAGCATTAGTTCTATGACTCTGCCTGAAACAAAAAAACCCTTAGACCCGGTTATTTTTTTATAATTCCGCTTTATTTGAGTGATATTTCTGAAAATCAGGAGGCGATTGAATCTTGTTGTGTGATCCCCGCTAGCCGTGGCGTCTTGGAGATGCAGTGGAGCAAAGGTCTACACGAGATGGGTTATCCCAAGTGGCAACTTGTAGTCTGCTTGATGTTGGTCTACATGATGCTCTACTTCTCTCTCTTCAAGGGCGTCAAGTCTTCAGGTAAGTTCGATCACCTGGTGGACGGTTTCACCAAAATAACGGCTAAACTTTGTCCTGGTTCAACATTTCATGCTCTTTAAATCACTGGACTCTTTGCGTTTGTCAAGCAAGCGAATTTAGGCAACGTGTTTACAACGAGATTTGCTGGTAATGAGAAGAAATGAAATCAAAAATAATAAAACCATCAGTGAAAGTCTTCTGAAGATTTTAGACTCATGTCTACTTAATCTAAACTTAGCACCAGTTTTGACAAAAACTATTTCAACTGGGTTTTGAATGCTAAGTGAAGAACAACTAAATTTCCCAACGTTTCGTTACTTGTACCCGTTACTTTATCAGGGGTCAAAGCAGTTCTGAGAAATTAAATCTACACAGAATTTTAACCAAAATTCTCTGGTTTTTAGTACCAATTAAGATGTGATTAGTTATTAACCCTGATTATTTTATTTAGATGCATTTAGGAAGCTTGAACTTGGTAATTGTTATAATTTTATGTGGTTCTTTTGTTATCGGAAAATTGTCAGGACTGCTCTTACCCTTGATAAAGTAACAGATACAAGTTACTAAACGTTGGGAAATTCAGTTGTTCTTCACTCAGCATTCAAAACCCAGTTGAAATAGTTTTTGTCACTACTGAAGATGATTTAGAAGTTTCTTCCAAAGATGACGCTACATATGAGCAATCAAAATGGAATGTTTTGCGATAAATCAATGCGTAGCAGTTTTTCTGGCAACAATTTTAAACCATTAAAGCAAGTAAATCGTGTATGACTTGTCCAGGGCACGAAAAACAAACACAGATTTGCACGGATTTTAGCACCGGAAATACGTCACGGCAGGCACACGGCTGTGATTGGACGTTGCTTGGTGCGGTTTGCAAATGTTTTTATCAGTGCTAGTATGTATTCAGAGAATTTAACTCATTGGTCTTAAATCATATCAAAAAACATTTCTTGTTTTTTTTAACGAAAGATTTTTGAAATTTTAAAAATAAATAAATGTAAAAATAAACTGAACCGTGGAAACGCTGTTCGACGTGACGCAATTCAAGGTATAATTCAATCACTGGTCTTGGCTTCACCAATGACAGAAGAAATAATGTTTGATAAGAGTCTTTAATAAACTCCACGAGCAAAATAAGGCTGTAATTTTCAATAGGGAAATCTCATTAAGATTATTATTTAATTATTATCATTGTGTTCAAATACGCGTTTAAAATAAATCTGAATTTATTTTTTCTTTTTATAATCCGATCATAACTTTTCTATTTATATTTGTTTTAAGAATGGCTAAAATATGAATTCTCGTGGCGGGATTAAAACGGGCCGTGATTAACTACATGTAGTTCTGACGTCATTTTGTTGTATCCTTTGCGTTCGCTTCTGTTTTTTGACGTCATACTGACGTCAGATTTCACTTTATGTCATAAAAAATGGCGACCCTCGTTTTCGTACGAGATTCAAACGCAAACATTTTAAACAGAGATATTTTATTTAAAATTGGATTTAGAAGAAAATAAAAAAAATACGTATCCATTATTTTCTCACAAAAAAAAAATAAAAAAAAATAGTTTTAAATTTAAAGAGATTTTCCTATTCAGCAAGTAGTGGTGGTGGAGGGGGAGTGTGCGGTGATGGTAGGAAGGCCTCGTTATTTGCTGATTTCCAAGTTTCACGGTAAAACGCCGAGGGAGTTGGGACTGAGATAATTTGGCAAATCAAATAATTGCGTTTTGCCCGCCAGCAATTTGACGGGATTAAAATTCTAATCGAATCCGACTTCGATTTCAGACCGCGCTAATCGGCCGTTAAATAAATTAAAACGATTTTACTCCACCGCTCGGCAACATCAATGATTGCGAATTATTTTGATTGGCCAGAGTCGATGACCTTGAGTTAAACCAACCTTGAGATACCGAACATTTTGACCAGTAGGACCACGGCCAACTGGAATCACATCTTCTTTTGCGTTCTAATTTGTATTTCAAACTTTTTGCGACATTTTGATAGCAAGTATTTACAACTACAGTGCAGAGTAGTAGAGTGCAGTTTTTGTACGTTCCTGAATATCAGACTCGGCCCCAGCGATGGTACCCAAGAACGGTACGGTATTTACAAGCACATGGTAAAGATGACAGCCGACGAAAGCAACTTTTGCAAAGCAGTAAAATAAGATGTTCAACTCGCCGCCCAGAGTATGTGACAGCTGAGTCTGACATAAAATGCCAGTAGAGATGACAATATCTGACCTACACTGCGTTCAAGACGATAGCAAAGAACGAACACGTGAAATCTTACTTAAATTGCAAACGCTTGCAATACGCGGGGAATTTTATTATAATATATTTTTGCGATTAAAACCAGTATTTTAAATGTGCTGGTATCTTCTCTCACGGGCTAGACTGTAGCAATGCAGAGGACAGTCCTGGTGCTGGTATCTTCTCTCACAGGCTAGACTGTAGCAATGTAGGGGACAGTCCTTGTGCTGGTATCTTCTCTCACGGGCTAGACTGTAGCAATGCAGAGGACAGTCCTGGTGCTGGTATCTTCTCTCACAGGCTAGACTGTAGCAATGCAGGGGACAGTCCTTGTGCTGGTATCTTCTCTCACGGGCTAGACTGTAGCAATGCAGGGGACAGTCCTTGTGCTGGTATCTTCTCTCACGGGCTAGACTGTAGCAATGCAGGGGACAGTCCTTGTGCTGGTATCTTCTCTCACGGGCTAGACTGTAGCAATGCAGGTGACAGTCCTTGTGCTGGTATCTTCACTCTTAGGCTAGGCTAGGTTTGCATCTCAGAGTGCAACAGACTTCAGCTTTAACGGCCTGCAATCAGCTCGTGATTGTCGCTTGTCTCTAATTGCCCGGGCTGGGTGGGCTGGGGTGGGGGCTAATTAGCGGCTGTCAATTAGAGTTGGACCACCATCTCACTGCAAGACGGATCGCACGATTATCATCCTTGAAGGGGTGGAGGGGGGAGAGGGGGGATCAGATTTTTGATCGAACGGAACCGGAAATATTCGCTCATAGCTTGCTTCTGACGTGTTTCGTCGCGCGGTGGTCGATTTCCGGTTGGTCGTTTCGGCGTGATCTGCACACCGAGGAATGACTTTTAGAGCGACGGGGCCGGACGGTTGTTGAGATGCTGGGACGATGCTTTGTCGAGGCTAACAGATCTGTCAATTCAAATGCGTCGTTTTCTTTTTTAGTTCGCATGTTCGCCGCTCTCTACCAGCCAAACGGTTGCTCTGGTTTTAATGACAGTTTTAGGTTATCTCGACGTGTTTTCAACGTGGACCCCGCTGTGCTTTGTAGCAAAATCTGACCGACAATTTGCTTACCATTTCCACCAACTCTGAACGAGGCACGTAGACAAATTGTTCGCTTAAATTACCAGCAATTACTGCCAATGCTGATTGTAATGCAAAAATTCTTACAGTATAAAATGGACTACATTTAAAATCTTATTTAAATTGCAAACGCTTGTAATGCTCGCGACAGGTGGATATCGGGGTCCAAGTAGCTCAATTGGTTAGAGCAACACCCGCAACAGGTGGAGATCGGGGTCCAAGTAGCTCAATTGGTTAAAGCAACACCCGCGACAGGTGGAGATCGGGATCCAAGTAGCTCAATTGGTTAGAGCAACACCCGCGACAGGTGGAGATCGGGGTCCAAGTAGCTCAATTGGTTAGAGCAACACCGGAGGCAAGTGGAGATCGGGGTCCAAGTAGCTCAATTGGTTAGAGCAACACCCGCGACAGGTGGAGATCGGGGTCCAAGTAGCTCAATTGGTTAGAGCAACACCGGAGACAAGTGGAGTGGGGTTCCAGTCATCGATTGGGCACTTATTTTTGAGAGGTTATTGATATTCCCATTAAAAAAATGTACTGTGTATATGGCGAACAGGGTGGGGGTGGGGGGGGGGGGGGGGGTAGCTGTGTTTAGGAAAGGAAGACTTACTTAGCATGTAGAACCTTTCCGAGGAGAAGTTAAAGTGTCATGTCTTAGAGGTTATGTTGGTTGTTTAGGTAAGGTGGTCTGGCTGACGGCTACCATGCCCTACGTGGTTCTATCCATCCTACTGGTCCGGGGTTTGATGCTGCCTGGAGCCATGAAGGGCATCTCCTACTACCTCAGCCCGGAGCTGTCCAGGCTCAAAGATACCCAGGTAAGTAACTTACTTAACTCTCTTGCTAGCAATCAGCTTGACTGCATTGTTTGACGAAGAACAAGATCAACCTTGTCTTTCCATTACTCTGATTGTTCAAAATATCGGTGGTCACCCATCCAATACCTGACTCAGCGCAGTGTTGCTTAACCTCGGTGATCTCACGAGGACCGGTGTTTCCAACACGCCAAACAGTTCGGTGGTCACCCATCCAATATCTGACCCAGCGCAGTGTTGCTTAACTTCTGTGATCTCACGAGGACCGGTGTTTCCAACACGCCAAACCGTTCGGTGGTTACCCATCCAATACCTGACCCAGCGTAATGTTGCTTAACTTCGGTGATCTCACGAGGACCGGTGTTTCCAACACGCCAAACAGTTCGGTGGTTACCCATCCAATACCTGACCCAGCGCAGTGTTGCTTAACTTCTGTGATCTCACGAGGACCGGTGTTTCCAACACGCCCAAAATAACACAGATCTGTATATTGTCTGAATTGAAGTCTCAAATGGTCTCTCTTTATAGAATCGCATAGAATAGCTTTATATCTTAAGCCTATTCTTTTGCAACGCTGTTATTTGGAATTCCTGCTCATCCAGCTTTTGCCCAATTCCCCAATTCTTCCAGTCGACCGCCGAGCCTTGCACGTCCAGCGAGTGCTAAGTCCCAATCGTCCCCCGAGGGCAGCTTTCGATTTCACTGATCCAATCCGAGGCTTATCCCGAGGGATTTCTACGTTGGTGGTCCGCCCCTTGTCTTAAACTCGTGGCTCGAACATCTTAGACAAAGACTTTTGCCACTTCGGTGACGTTGCCCACTTTGAAATCTTAGCGAGGAACATTGACATTGTTGTGTTTAAATAAGGACCGAGTTCCTCCTAAACGACGCTTCTTTTTGAGAAAGATACGATAAGAAAAAGTTGGCTTTTCAAATATCTGTAAATTTTATAAGAAATAACTTTAATTTTTTAGTTTATTCCTGGATTTCATAAACGGGTCCAGTCGGCAAGTAAAAGTCCCGAGCTACGTAAGATGGAACACCTGGATCAGAGGGGAAGGGTAGATGGTCACGTGACATACCACGTGCGTTTAGTGGGCCTAAAGCTCGTCCTGATAAACCAGTCTCCCAGTGGCTAATTTCTAAAAAAAAATGTGGGTGAACGCTTGACGATCTTCTTTTTTATGTGGGGTTAGGGAGGGAGGGGGTAGCCCTTCTTGTTTTCTGTAAGTAAATAATGGAATCATTGTTTGATATTTGTGGTTTATTTTCGGCAAAAAGACTTTGTGTAACCCAAATGAGACTTACCCGAAGAGGACGTAGCCATCCTAAATGAGCGCCCAAATACTTCTAATTTTACCCTTCAATTTGTGGAAATTTCTAAAGAACTGAGAGGCGAACAGCACAAGTGACTGACTGGGTTTTTAAAACAACAACGCACTTTCCGGGAAGACAAAAGAGAGGAAATGGTAATTCACGGAAAGATTGTGCGCGTGGGTAACCTCGGTCATTGTTTCTTCCTGGAAATGAATTGTAACGTTGCTTACCTCTGCTCGCACGAGGAGTTGGGGGTAGGACTTCTAAGGCAATCCTGCTAACATTTTGACCAAAACATAAGCTCGAAACAACAGAATCGGAAAGAATTCTGTCCAACTTATGAATCGCAAGTTTATACCAAACTAAAATTGTGAATCGTATGCACTCTGAAAAAATTAGAACAGCGCATTGAAGAGGCAAAATTAAAATGAAAGGCATTTCGAAAATAATTGTGTGGGTGCCGGGTGGTAGCCGTCCACCCTGAAATTAACTACTGCAGTCTCCTTATCAGCAACTGACTAGATCACTGAAATCTGGATCAGAGATTCTACTCAGCAGCATAAAATAGCTGGTTAAAAACTCTGGAGCTTCCTTTGTTGTCTCTTCACTTCTGAAACTCGATATTAATGAAAAAATTGGGTTTTAAGAACGCAAAATCTATTTGCTTGATGTAATTGCGTCTGTAACCTGCCAATCCAGTTGGTTGATCGACCCCAAATAACTGTCACGGGTAATTCAGAGACGCACCGATTATTTCTGTACCCAGATGCAAAGTAGAAGAGGACGTAGGACCCTCTTATAATTTACTACTTGCTTCTCTGTCTACCAGTGAAAAAAGTGCTAAGGTTGCGGATTGTTTTGGTTTAAAGTAGGCACGTCGAGCTCCATTAGTGAGTTTCCCAAATATCTCATCGCAGACCAAGAATAAAATGTTGCTTTTTAGGTGGAATTTCGATATTCTTTATGAAGCCAATCGATTGATCTCGTTGCACAGATTAATTTAAAAATTAAGGGATAAAAACTGATGGTACAGAGAAGATCGAAGTTCGCCAAGGCTGCCAACAAACCGGTCAGCTGGTCGAGTTTATATCGATATTAAAATAGACACTTACATCCACAATTAAACAAGACCGAGATTTTTAGACGTAGCTCGGTTTCCAGTCAGTATTGGTTTCACGGGATAAATATAATTACTGACGATGGTTCCAAACCACTGCCACCTGGTAACTGATATTCGGACCTATCACCAATCTCCTAATGCTCAAGCTAAGAAATCTGAAGGCGGGTTTTAATTTGAAATCAAAACGTAGCCCAGAGGCAGAAATTATTATAAAGAATATTGTCTCACAAATTCTTCAGCTCTGTCCACGGCATGGTCTATGAGTCCCGACCACAGTCTCTTAGATTCCTCAGAATGCTCAAGCTAACAAAAATACAATTTCAACTTTTTTTAAATGTCACTAATCGCGACAACGGCCCTCAAATTCCAGCGACAAAAAAAAAAGAATAGCGGATAAAGCGGAAGCATCAATTCTAATCATTTTCAATGACCAAGAATTGTGGGAAAAACTACAAATCGAGAAATGTCTGAATTGCCAGTAATCGTGGCAAATACGGCAATGCATATAAACCCCCAAAATGGCAAAGTTGACACATTTAACCTTACTTTATGAAAAATTTAAGAAAAATATCGAAAAAAAGTACCACAATTTTACTGTTCGCAGATAGCACATTTTGTTTAACTCACTCGGGCATTCTAACCAACTGCCACATCTAATTCTTCATCGCCATCAGAAGTGCAGATACTTCGGTGATTTCAGGCCACCTGTTGACCGATCTTATTCGATAGAAATTCACCACAATAAACAATAATACTCGAATATAATAAAACAAAACATAGTGTTCACTTTGCAGCTCAAACCAAACGTCAAGATCGTGATCAGATCAGAAACTGTACATTTTCAAACGATATCACGCAATTACATCGCGTACGCCATCTACCAAACAATCCTTCAACTCTCAAAGCTTGGGTCGATCGACAAAACAGTGCGCTGTTTCAAAGCAGGCGTTCAAAGTTCTACACGACATACAAAACCCAATAAAGTTGCACAAAGGTTTTAAAAGTTCAGTTTTAAAAGCTAAAAGGTGTTCAATGTAGTTAAAAGTATCTGTTAAAAGTTAAATGTGGTTAGTTTTAACACAAACGCACGCCCAGTCTAACAACTAACAAGGGAGGAGAAGAAATGCAGCATGTCAAACCTTGATTTGCAGTTCAGCTCCCGCGATGGGTGATTGCCGCTCGAAGCAAAGTAGGTTTAACAACACTCACTTGACGGGCAAAGAAACAAGAATCACAAGTCTTGCACTTAACACTCAATTGACATCAAGTCACTTTGCACTCAACACTCTGTGCTAGACACACGCCAAGTCAGAACATGCCAGGACATGCCAGGACATGCCAGGACATGCCAGGACATGCCAGGACATGTCAGGACATGTCAGGACTTGCCAGGACATGACAGGACATGCCAGGACATGCCAGGACATGCCAGGACATGCCAGGACATGCCAGGACTTGCCAGGACATGCCAGGACATGCCAGGACATGCCAGGACATGTCAGGACATGCCAGGACGTGTCAGGACTTGTCAGGACATGCTAGGACATGCCAGGACATGCCAGGACTTGCCAGGACATGCCAGGACATGCCAGGACATGCCAGGACATGCCAGGACATGCCAGAACATGCCAGGACATGCCAGGACATGTCAGAACATGCCAGGACATGCCAGGACATGTCAGGACATGCCAGGACATGCCAGGAAATGCCATGACATTCCAGGACTTGCCAGGACTTGCCAGGACTTGCCAGAACATGTCAGGACATGCCAGGACTTGCCAAGACATGCCAGGACATGTCCCACTGTAAAGGCACGAGAAGACTAACTGCTCTGAACTATAGACACTCTGAACCAGACGAATGACAAGATCGAACTAGAACGCACAGAAAATATTGTAACATCTCTTTCTGTCTTGCGAAGACCCCCACCAATTCCAGTCCAGAACCAGTTTCAGGTCGACTGGAAACCCATTAAATAATAGCAGTACGCAAAACAATAACAAACCCAGAACAAAGCAATGTCGAGCTACCCGATGATGACCTCCAGCTTTATTACCCTCGCCGAGACAACCAGCAAACATTCGAAGTACGACAGCGTAAAGACATGTACTTATTTCTCATCGTACCTACGTCAATCCGACCTATTTTATATCAAGTTTTATATCATATTTTTGTTATTTTTTGTCTGGAAAATTGAGAAGTTATTTTTTCAATAACGTCGATGAATGAGTGGATGATAATGAACAAATATTGATTGATTAGTGGTGTTTAACGACGCAATGTTTTGACATCTGGCCATGCGGCACTGGTCTGATGGCGTCGGTGAATGAGAGTACAATGATGAACCTAACCTAGCCTAGAAGGATGGAGGGGAAAACTGGCGTAGGTACGTAGCCGGTAGCCTACTCCTGTCCAAGACCAAGGGGATCACAGGCTTAACGTCCCTTCCGAAGGACGGTACAACGTGAACAACAGGATTCCTCCACAAATCCATGCTGTCGAGAGGCTGATAAGCAAGGCGAGTAAAGTTGCTGTACTAACTTTCATCCCTCCAACCTCTCTCCCGAACAGAACTGGTCATGTGTATAATGATCACCCAACCAATACCTGACTCAGCGCAGTGTTGCTTAACTTCTGTGATCTCTTGAGGACCGGTGTTTCCAACACGTCAAACCGAAGTTCTCACAAACAACTATCTCAAACGAAATTTTCTCTGTTTTTCAAAAACACATATTTTGAGTGGCACACAAGATGTCGCTACATCAAAACACCCGAAACACCAACACCGACCGCAAGGAAAATCAAGCCTCGCCAAAAAGACATGTCTTTCCCTACATCAAATTTCCTTCCCCACATTTCATCTTGTCAGCCCCCCCCCCCCCCCCCCCGGCAGCCGTTTGACGAGAGCGTCGGTCAAAGGACGCTGTTATGTCCCGAGGTCGAGTGTCCTATAGCTATCAAGCCCCGGGTGTTGAAGAAAACCCCAAGAATTCATTTTCTTTGACAGTTTAATATCTGATTTGGTGTGCGATTTGCCCGGTTTTTTAACAGCTAACTTTGAACGGTGCTTGGAGCTGGTCAATCCATCCCATCCCCTCCACAAGACATATAATATCGTTATCCTGTGAACATCGATAGCCCCTTCATGGTCGTATATCAGTAAAAATTGTTTCCCATTTTCAAACCTTCCCCTTTTTAATTGCAGAAACTTTCTTAAATCGACTTTATATAATTTATGTTGCTAATAATAAATAGCGTAATAGCGTAAATTAATAAATAATTTCCCTAAACAAACAATAATATAAAAATATAAAGCTCTATAGGGTCTTCTCGTCCTTTAAATACATTTAAGCCTTTTAACTTAAAAGTTAAATTCTAATATCAATCCCCTGGCACCACTATAAGAGATGGTGTCAGGATCAGGACTAACTACCTCCTGTTGTCCTTCTCAAGGTGTGGGTAGATGCGGCCGTCCAGATCTTCTACTCGGTGGGCGCCGGATTCGGGGTGCATCTTTCTTACGCCAGCTACAGCACATTCCACAACAACTGCTACCGGTGAGCACACGCGTCCTAGAGAAGGTTTCAAGAAGACATTACAATTATTAAATGTGAAGGTCAAATTTCAAGGGATGATATGTGGGGAAACTCGGTGCCGGCACGTTGACTACTCCTGTCGAAGAGCACCAAGGGGACCACCGGCTTAACGTCCCTTCCGAAGGACGGTACAACGCGAACAACAGGATTCCTCCACAAATCCATGCTGTCGAGAGGTTAATAAGCAAGGCGAGTGAAGTTGCTGCACTAACTTTCATCCCTCCAACCTCTCTCCCGAACAGAACTGGTCATGTGTATGATGGTCACCCATCCAATACCTGACCCAGCGCAGTGTTGCTTAACTTTCATCCCTCCAACTTCTCCCGAACAGAACTGGTCATGTATATGATAGTCACCCATCCAATACCTGATCCAGCGCAGTGTTGCTCAACTTCAACAAGTTGTTGATATGTTTTGTTTGTTCAGGGACTGCTTGGTTACCACCGCAGTGAATTGTTTCACAAGTTTCTTCTCCGGCTTCGTGATCTTCACCTACCTCGGGTTCATGTCGCACAAGCAAGGCATACCCATCAGCGCAGTCGCCACTGAGGGTAAAACAAATATCTCAAACTATCCACAAATTGTTTATCAATCTTGGCTCAAGATCCTTCATTACAACTTATGTCCCACAAATGACTTTTAATTTTCAGCAAAATGTGTCAAATATCTTTTTTAAGTCATAGTAATAAACATATAGTTGGAAAGGAAGCTAGACTGGATAAATGTGCAACCGAACCGGGGTACGAACCCGGGACCTCCCAATTGCCGGTCGGGTTAGCTTCGTATTCCGGTTCGGTTGCACACTTTTCCAGTCTAGCTTACATTCCATCATCCGCTTGCTGGTTTACGCTCCCTAATGGAAATGCCAGAAAACCAAAAAACACTGCAACAACCGTATATCTTTCGAGATAACCGGGATTCGAGGAATATTGACAGACCATTCTGTCCTGAGGCCATTGACGAACTCGTTCATACCAGTCACCTCGGCTTCTTCCCCCTTGAGGGGATCCCTTATCTCCAGAAAGCTGGAATAGCTCAGTTGATAGAGCACCCGATTAACAATTGGGGAGTCCCGGGTTCGTATTCCGGTTCGGTTGCACATTTCTCCAGTCTATCTTCCATTCCATCATCCGCTTGCTGGTTTAATCTCCCTCATGGAAATGTCAGAAAACCAAAAAAACACTCTAAACATAAAGTTGTAAAAATGCGCATAAATTGGCAGTTGTTGACCTCGCTGGTGATTGACAGGTCCCGGCCTGGTGTTCCAAGTCTACCCGGAGGCGGTGGCAACTCTTCCCGGATCGCACTTCTGGTCAATGCTGTTCTTCTTCATGCTGATCATGCTGGGTCTAGACAGCGCGGTAAGTGCCATGCTGATCATGCTGGGTCTAGACAGCCCGGTAAGTGCCATGCTGATCATGCTGGGTCTAGACAGCGCGGTAAGTGCTATGCTGTAGCGCGATGGTCGTTGCGTTCCTTAACGCGGTCATTGCGGTTACCATGGCAATCAGTCTTCATTTTCAGTCAGTTGGACAAATTTCACTTGTTTGACACTAAATGACATTGTGCCTCACGGTAAGCCAATCACATGCCTTGGTGATTACAAAATGGCGGGAAACTCGTCGATTTGTTTCTTAACGTATTTTTTGGCATTTTTTTCAAATATTTGAATCCGACTGGCTCTGACTTACAGAGACTCTGGCCGCAAACAAAAGTTGTTTGCTGTCATTAACTGTACGTGCCAATTGTATCTAAACCTATTTTAATTGTGCCTCGAGGCACAAGCAAATTCTAGCAAATCTTGAAAGAAATGTTGTTTAATCCCAACTAAATAAGACATTCAGCAGCACCCCTGGTGCGTGTTAGTATGGTCAGTGGGCTCAGGGCTGATGCTTTGGTTTGTTTCCCAGATGGGAGGACTGGAGTGCGTCATCACGGGACTCATGGACGAGTTCCCGAGACTCTTCAAGGGACGGAAATACGCGCGTGAAATCTTCACATTCTTCGCCGCCGCTGTCAGCTTCTCAATCGCCCTCGTCAACGTGACACCCGTGAGTTGACCGATAAAATAAGACATAGGATCTAGCAAACTGATCTCAAATAACCTGGATGGAGCATAGGATCCAGCCAGCTGATCTAAAATAACCTGGATAGAGCATAGGATCCAGCCAGCTGATCTCAAATAACCTGGATAGAGCATAGGATCCAGCCAGCTGATCTCAAATAACCTGGATAGAGCATAGGATCCAGTCAGCTGATCTCAAATAACCTGGATAGAGCACATGATCTAGCCAGCTGATCTCAAATAACCTGCATAGAGCATAGGATCCAGCCAGCTGATCTCAAATAACCTGGATAGAGCATAGGATCCTGCCAGCTGATCTCAAATAACCTGGATAGAGCATAGGATCCAGCCAGCTGATCTCAAATAACCTGCATTGAGCATAGGATCCAGCCAGCTGATCTCAAATAACCTGGATAGGGCATAGGATCCAGCCAGCTGATCTCAAATAACCTGGATAGAGCATAGGATCTAGCCAGCTGATCTCAAATAACCTGGATAGGGCATAGGATCCAGCCAGCTGATCTAAAATCACCTGAATAAAGCATAGGATCCAACCAGCTGATCTCAAATTACCTGGATAGAGTAAAGAATTCAGCCAGCTGATCTCAAATAACCTGGACAGAGCATAGGATCCAGCCAGCTGATCTCAAATAACCTGGATAGAACATAGAATCCAGCCAGCTGATCTCAAATAACCTGGATAGAGCATAGCATCCAGCCAGCTGATCTCAAATAACCTGGATAGAGCATAGGGTCACTCGACTTGCTTATCAACCTCTCGACAGCATGGATTTGTGAAGGAATCCTGTTGTTCGCGTTGTACCGTCCTTCGGAAAGGACGTTTAGCCGGTGGTCGCCTTGGTGCTCTTATACAGGAGTAGGCTACGTGCCGGCACCGGATTTCCTCTCCTCCCTTCTAGTCTAAGTGAACCCGGGGCACATGTCTAAGCAGTTTGTAACATTACAAAATAATATTACCTCCTTGTTTTAATGTATGTGTGTGTCTGTGTGTGACAGGGAGGGATCTACATGTTCCACCTGTTCGATACGTACTCGGCTGGGATCTCGCTGCTCTGTTCGGCTCTCTTCGAAGCAATCGCCGTCTCCTGGTTTTACGGTAATAAGCCGACCGGTCCCCTTCATCCCAACCAACTCTGACCCACCATAACCTAATGTCGAAACTCAACTTCCAGGCTTGTGGACATCATTGGATATTTAAAAAATATATATAACATCCAAAAAATTCCGTATTTTTTTTAAATCGATTTTATATTTTTTTCATCCATTTATTACAAAATGTAGACAATGTTTAATTTAAGGCATTTAACTTGATTATGCCAAACCATTTTTCGTCTTCTTCGTGCTCTTTTTCATTTTCCTTTTCGTTCACCAACTTCTTCCATATCACCTTATCTCGCCGGCTTTCTGTCCCTTCTTTTGTTCCTGCTTGTTCTACTTGTTTTTATGTCTTTAAAAAATAACGGGTGTAATCTAGGGAATTTTACTTCATCAGATTGGCTATCTTGGAAGGGGGTCGTGTGAATTGGCTATCCTGACATAACCTAACCTAACCTATGCCATGTGCGTTTATGTTCCCGAACAGGTCTGGACAAGTTCTCCCAGGATGTCGAACGCATGCTGGGCTCGAAACCAGGACTCTACTGGCGGATCTGCTGGAAGTTCATCAGCCCCAGCTTTATCATCGTGAGTAATCATCATTAGTATATCCATCACTCCTCGACCGTTGCCTTGCCGGTATTCTTGTAAGTAGTGTTGTTGATCGACATGCTCGTCTGCCAAACAGGGTGTGGTGCTGTTTGGGCTGTTCTACCACCAGCCCCTGCAGTACAACAACTACCACTACCCGAACTGGGCTGAGTGGGTCGGCTGGAGTCTGGCGTTATCATCGATCCTTATGATACCACTCGTCGCAGTCATCCAGATGATTAACACGCCGGGCACGTTCAAGCAGGTGAGGTTCCAGGGCAGGGGGGTTCCAGGGCAGGGGGAACTGGGCTCCAAACGTTGCCTCTGGGCAGTTGGGATGGGAGAACTGTGTTTTTATTTAGATCAGCAGCTTTCTTGGTCTTTGTAGCTTTTAAAAAGTCCAAGTCTGGCTTTTCTTGTGCATACAAATAAATAAGATATTATGCAGTAAAAAATAAACTATATTATCTCCAGACTAGTCTAGAAACATAATGCATTATTGTCTATCTGTTGGTTTTTAATTCCCAGGACAGAGCTTTTGTTGTTTTATATTTCATTGTGCTTTGGACAAGTACGCTTTAATTGTAGGAGCATTCATTGAAATAAAGAGTGGAAAATACACAATGACCAATTGAAATCAACAAGAATGGCAAAGGAAATATTATGATGCGTTGAGGCTAAAATCATAAACTCAAATCCAAGGCACTTAGTTCTGCAAATTAGAAAAAACTATGTCTCACTTTGATGGGATATGCCTTGTGATATCCAGCAACAAAATGTTCTTCTGCAGAAAAATATCCCAAATTGAAATGTCGGCTTTCCCTGTGCATACCAACAGATAAGATTTAAAAAAACCAACATTCTCTCCAAACTAGTCTAGAAAAGTAGTGCATTATAAACTACCTGTTGCTGTTAATTCACATGACAGGCCTGTTGTTGTTTCTTTTTTCATTCCGCTTTGGACAAATGACAAATATACAAAGTTCAATATTAGGTTCTAAACATAAGAATGCAATGGGAATATTTATATAAAGATTAAAGTGTTGAGGTTAAAAATCAGACTCAAATCCTTGGCACTATCTCTCACTTATGTGTTATCCAGCAACAAAATGTTCCTCTGTAAGAAAAATATCCCGTATTGAAATGTTGGTAAATTTATCCTTTAAACATACAATAATGTGAACTGCGATCTTTCAGCGACTGGCGTTGAACATAAGTCCAATCGAAGAGCACGCGGCCATCAAGGCGACGGGAGTCGTAACGCGGTTTCAGCGGAAACATTGGACCTACGTTTAAAACAACTGGCGACTCTTGGTGAGATTGTCATGGCTGCGGGATGGAAGGAAGAGAATGCAGGGAGGGGGAGAAGGTTGGTGGGATGAAGGGTGAAGGGGAGAGAATGCAGAGAAGGCAAGAATGTTGTAGGAAAGTCTATGGAAGATACAGCGATGGGCATTACCGTCTCAATAAGTACGGTTATATGGCATCTAATAGCTCGGCCAAAATATACCGCGGCCGAACTAGCAAATGATAAATGTCGTAACGCTTACGTCGGGTAAAATCAAAACGCAATCTCTTTGCGTGTTTCTGTGCTAACTGTTTAAGGCAGGAAAATTAGCTCTCTCGAGAGAGAGAAAGGGAAAGTGTGTGTTTTTAATTTGGAATTTATAAAACTGGGGCCCCAAATCGCTGCTGGCAGCTTGATGTTCGATGTTATTTGTAAAACGTAGCCGTCTCGTCGCGTGATTCTCCGTAGTCTTTGTTCTATCGGTGTTCGATGATAAAATCGAAAGCTTGTGCGATGAAAACTTGAGCGCGTTGTGCTTTAGGTGTATTTTAAAATGTTTTTTAAACTACGATAATTCTAGAGTTCCCCGATTTTTTTATTGGCGGCTTACCGGTCCAGCGTGATTTGACAGCTGGCTGCAGAACTGCTCTGGATCGGTATCTGATCGTTGTTTGGACTTTCCTTGTCTCTTTGCCGTCGTAAAACAGCGTGAACCTCTCAAGGCCGATTTCAGAAACGCCGTTTAAATCTTGCTTAATCAGGGTTTAAGGAAGGTTTTAGGCCAATATTGATTTTCTCCTTTTGGCCAACATTTTGAAAGATTTTGAAGAGATTGTTTAAATAAATACAAACAAAAGATGTAAATTTAAATTTGAATTTGTTGATGATTCAGGAAGGCTTTGTCCTGTCACATAAAAGAAATTAAATTTAGCAGCCGTCACTATTTTCTCTCTGTCCAAATCACCGTTTAACATTTAAACCTGGAAGGATGGGGTTTAACTTTTAAACTGTCATTTGGAGGTCAAAGTAAGAAGTCACATTGATATTTTGTTTGTATTTCCAAGTCACCAAATATTCCGTTTCGAAGCAAACACATTGTTAAAAACTATTTTATTCTTGTTCTTCGTGTGTTGTCATAGTTTCTTGGTTTGCAATTATTAAAATATCATTGTTTTAAAGAAAATTACTGCGCCGGTTAAAATCACACCTTAACGGCGTTTAAGAGCGTTTTAAACGGCGTTGGTGAAACCGGCCCTCTGTGTGGCAAGGTGTAGGCACCAGCCATTGCCTACACCAGCCAATCCTAGGTTAGGTTAGGTTAGCATCTGTACAGTGTAAACTATCAAATATATTACTATAAATGTTGCCAAAACGTGAACTAAATGTCAAGCCAAATGTACGTGTTTTTGAATGTTTCGCTGTGTCAAAATTAAGTGTAAATAAATGTCGTGCTAATTGTTTGTTGTAAAAATAGGTGAAATTCTGTGTAAAGATATTGTCAACGTAGATATACACTAAGCATATGGTGGATATAGAATGAAAAAAATAATATAATAAAGTAAGATGGAAGAATTAAATCTTGATTTGGTTGGCAGTTTATCTTGATTTGCTCCCTGACAGATGACTTGAGCTACAAAAGTCAGCCCAATATTGATTACAAGCATTTGTTTAACCATTGAATTCATTTTACTTGCCATACAGAGATAGAACGTTGCTTTATCGCCAAGACCAGGGTACGGATCGTTTAACTGTTTTGTAAGAAATCTTTAAAGTTATACTCGTGATTCAACAAGATAATAAACAATCGATAGTCAGGTCACAAAAACTATTTGAA
Organism: Protonemura montana; assembly: GCA_947568835.1. Lineage (NCBI taxonomy): Eukaryota > Metazoa > Arthropoda > Insecta > Plecoptera > Nemouridae > Protonemura > Protonemura montana. The sequence goes on from OX387610.1 coordinate 3,431,147, forward strand.
ATGGGTTTTGAATGCTAAGTAAAGGACAATTAAGTTTCGTAACATGTACTAGTTACTTCTTCAAGGGTTTGAGCAGTCCTGACAATTTTCCCATAACAAAAGAACCACATAAAATGAGTCTAAAAACCATCATAAAGGATCTCTATGGGGAGAAACGTGGGAAGTTAGTAGACAGATTGGCGAAACTCCGAGATGAGAGAACCACCTTAGGTCGTAGATTACATTTTCTGATTAGATGCATTTAGGATGCTTGAACTTGGTAATTTTTATAATTTTATGTGGTTCTTTTGTAATTGGAAAATTGTCAGGACTGCTTTTACCCTTGAAGAAGTAACTAGTACGTGTTACGAAACGTCGGGAAATTTAATTGTCCTTTACTTAGCATTCAAAACCTATTTCAAATAGTTTTTGTTAAAACTAGTGCTAAGGATAAATCAAGTAGACATGAGTTTAAAAGTTATCTATAGTCAGGTAGATTCTTGAGTTGCGGAATCCAAACTCAATTACTCTGTAGGTCTGCTGCACAACTGTGAATCTTTCCAACCCTTCGAAAAGGAGGGTATCCATATCTGCATATCCGGAAGGATCAATCGAATTAAACATTATTATTATTAAACACAACCAACATAAGAATAAAAAATCATTTATTAAATAAATAAGACGTATCAGCAGGTAATAAATAGGTAAACATTATTTTAAGGTTTATATCAGCCGGCCATCTCGGAAGCCTGCCACAATTTTTTGATTGGTCCTTTATTGAGATATCAAAGCGCGATATAAAGAGAGGGAGAGTTGCTTAATAAGCTGCGGCGGCCGCAGGTCGGGTCTCACTAGTAGAGATAGTTCTTTGTGTCGGCAACGACCGGTTCTCCGCACTTCCCTAAGTGACGTTTAGTGACCAACGCTCTCGATCGGCAGTTCTCGATGCCGAGGAAACAGTCGTTGGAGTAGGTTTTGCCATCGGTGCCGCAGATAGGGTCGTAGAGAGCCGGACAGATCTTCTGGCAGCCGCGGAACATGAAGCCCGTCAAGCAACGTTTCATCGGGACGACAAAGATGTGCTTGCTGCAGCAGATAACGAAAGGAAAAGCAAGGTTAGAGCGACGTTTTGCTTAAAGGAACCACATTTTTAGGTCAAATTGCGGAAAATAATTCAAAAGTAACCAGAGGCTAAGGAAAAACTTTGCCAGAGATCTATGATGGCATTAATCCCATGCTTCGGCCCATCTTCTAAGTTCAGTCATCATACTTTTACATCGATACACAAGCACTGGCTTGGCATGGACGCTATAGCCGGAGAATGTGTCGCGATGTCATCATCGATACACAAGCACTGGCTTGGCATGGACGCTATAGCCGGAGAATGTGTCGTGATGTCGTCATCGATACACAAGCACTGGCTTGGCATGGACGCGATAGCCAGAGAATGTGTCGCGATGTCGTCATCGATACACAAGCACTGGCTTGGCATGAACTCTATAGCCGGAGAATGTGTCGCGATGTCGTCATCGATACACAAGCACTGGCTTGGCATGGACGCTATAGCCGGAGAATGTGTCGCGATGTCGTCATCGATACACAAGCACTGGCTTGGCATGGACGCTATAGCCGGGGAATGTGTCACGATGTCGTCATCGATACACAAGCACTGGCTTGGCATGGACGCTATAGCCGGAGAATGTGTCGCGATTTCGTCATCGATACACAAGCACTGGCTCGGCACGGACTGCTACCACTTACCCGCAGTTGGCACGTCTCATCTCGCACTGGTTTCGGTAGAACTTGTTGTCGGAAGCGCAGACGAACTCCCGCTCGGCGCTGCAAGACTCGTTGCAGAGCGCGGTGGTTCGACAATGATGAGCCGGCACCGAGACAACTTTCTGTCCGCATGTTTCGCGTCGCAGCTCACAAGCAGACCTGGGACAAAGTCGGACACAACATTTAGTTGTTCTTCACTTAGCGTTCAAACCCCAGTTGAAATAGTTTTTGTGAAAACTAGTTCTAAGTATAAATAAAGTAGCCATGAGTCTAAAACTAAAAACCATGATGGGACCATATGTAGCCCCGATCAGGGTCACTGATGTGGCTTAATTCTTACCAAGCCATTAAGGAGTTTTTTTTTAAACAGATTTGTACATTATTTACATCGCACCTTTCAACAATTTCCTCAAAAATTTTCAATTCTTTATTGCATTTATCACATTCTACTCTTCCACACCTCTTTCCATATTTGCAATCAAATACTTTCCCAATTTACTTCCCATTCACATTCATGTCCATTCATAGAATATATTGTAATAAAATAATTTATCAAAGTTGTTTGGTCTCTATTAGCTTGTTCCTATTGGAGAACCTCCTGTTCGGAAATCCTTGTCATCCAGCTTCGCCAATTGAAACAAAATTAGACAAGGAAATACAAAATCATGACATGTGTACAAATAATCTGTAGACTTTGCCGAGGTAAGAGCTTTGAAATGTTACCAATGGACTGACCTCTGCAGGTAAATAGTATTAAACTTTGTGAAATTGCAAACGCTTGCAATACGCGGTGTATTCTATTATCATAACACTACTACGGTCTCAAAAACTGATGTCCAAACGGGAACACGAACCCCGATCCTTGATCTCATGAACTTTGATTTGATGAGAATGACGGATCTCCAAGGAGTAGAACCACGAACCAATAGAACTCAGAGCTTTGGAAGCTTTTGGCCACGACGGAATAAACTCCGACGGAGCCGACTCACCTGTACACATTCCCGTCGGAGCCGCAGACCGGCTCGGAGCCGTCCTCGATCTCGGGGCAAACATCGGGGCATTCGTCGGCCTCCACGAGAGCCGTGCACGTTCCCAGGTGCGCCAACTGTACGCCTTTGCTGCGAGCACGAGAACGCGGGCGGGACGTTATAATCGGTCGCTAATGTCTGCCACTATTTTCTTTCAACTCGAAGACCAGTTTCAAATTTTTAATTTCATCATTTTAAATTTAATATGGAAATGAGCGCAAAAAAAAATTATTGACAGTTTAAACTTTTTTTTTTTAAGCAACAGAACAGCGCCTTCTTGAATAAATACCAGATTTTTCTGTAAATTTTCATATATTTTTTTAGTATTTGTATAATAATCTTAATTTGAGCCTTTCTAAATTGTTTAGGTTTGTTTAGATTTGTTTAGGACGTGTTAACGGCTTTGATGCTCGGAGAGAAAGGTGGTTGCAGATGTCTAGGGGGTTAATTAAATATTAAATCGGACGGCCGGATTAAACCGCACTTTACTCACAGACAAGAAGCGACCTGCAACTGACACTTGTTGGCGTAAGGCCGAGCGTCGCTGCCGCAGACCGGATCCTTCTCGTTGGAACACTTCAACTTGTTGCACTTCGCGTATCGAGCCTTGCACTTCGCGAAGTCAACCTTGCTCACCACACGCTTGGACTGCGACCTATGACATACATGGGAGGGGCTAAAATATCCAGCCTCTTGGCACCCTATTCACAATATCCAGTCTCTTGGCACCCTATTCACAATATCCAGTCTCTTGGCACCCTATTCACAATATCCAGCCTCTTGGCATCCTATTCACAATATCCAGCCTCTTGGCACCCTATTCACAATATCCAGCCTCTTGGCACCCTATTCACAATATCCAGCCTCTTGGCACCCTATTCACAATATCCAGCCTCTTGGCACCCTATTCACAATATCCAGCCTCTTGGCATCCTATTCACAATATCCAGCCTCTTGGCATCCTATTCACAATATCCAGCCTCTTGGCACACTAGAGATTTACAAAATTTTATCAAGGATGAAAGCAGTCTTTGATAAAGTAACAGGTACTAGTTACGAAACGTTGGGAAATTTGGTTGTTCTTCACTCATCATTCGAAACCCAGTTAAAATAGTTTTAGTCAAAACTAGCGCTAAGTTTAGATAAAGTAGAAATGAGTCTAAACACCAATATGATTAATGACATTATTTGGAGATAAACCTTCCAACAGTATCGAACATAAGACCCTCACGGTGGTCTCTGGTATAACGGACCAATCGTGACTCACCCGCAGTTGAGCATCTTCAGTTCACATTCGCTGGCGTAGACGTGTCCGTCGGAGCCGCAGGTCGGCTGCTCTCGTTCGCCCTCGCAGCCGATTGGGCAGCCGGCGCCGTGCGCGTTTCGCTCATGGGAGACACAGAACGACATCGGCACCTCGAAGATGTGCTTCCTGAAACGTGGGCGGAGAACATGAAAACCAGACGGCGGAGAATTGTAACTATCGATCTCAAATAACCTGGAGAGCTTTTTTATTATTAGGCACACTAAAACCCTCTCAAAAACTGATGCCCAAACGGGCACTCGTACCCCGATCTTCACCTGTCACGGGTGTTGCTCTAGCCAATTGAGCTACTTGGACCTCGATCTCCACCTGTCGCGGGTGTTGCTCTAACCAATTGCACAACTTGGACCCCGATCTCCACCTGTCACGGGTGTTGCTCTAACCAATTGAGCTACTTGGACCCCGATCTCCACCTGTCGCGGGTGTTGCTCTAACCAATTGAGCTACTTAGACCCCAATCTCCACCTGTCGCAGGTGTTGCTCTAACCAATTGAGCTACCGCTCGGTTTCCGTCCTCTCCCTTTACTTTCCCAATCAACATATTTGTTTTCAAAAACTCTATAATTAGGATTGAAATCATAGGGACCCTATGATTCATGTGACATACCCGCAGTTCTTGGACTTCATTCGACAGACGTTGGAGTAAATCTTGCCGTCCGAGCCGCACGTCGGCTTGGAAACGCGCCAGCACGACTCGCGGCAATGTCGCGTCGTCTGACAATACTTCTTAGACGTGCGTACCACGCCTTGGCTGGAACAAGTGAAGACGTCAACGCTTGCGTTTGTTTCTCATCGCGCTTTGAGGGCTTTATTGAAGGGGAAATCAGCATATGTTGAAAAATAAAAATGCAAAGTATTTTTTTATTAGAAACACTAATAACTTCTCAAAAATTGATGCCCAAACGGAGACTCGAACCCCAATCTCCACCTGTCTCTGGTGTTGCTCTTATCAATTGAACTTCTTAGACACATCATTTTTGAGAGGTTAAAATCCTCTCAACAAATTCTGTGTCCCAGTAGCTCAATTGGTTAGAGCAACACCAGCGACAGGTGGAGATTGGGGTTCGAGTCTCCGTTTGGGCATCAATTTTTGAGAAGTTATTAGTGTTCCTTATAATAAAATACCCCGCGCATTGCAAGCGTTTGCAATTGAAATCAGATTTCACATGCAATACATTAATTCTTCTAATTGAATGAATATGCAGCACCAGAAATTATTGGTGAGGAATAATGAAATGGGCCACAGACCGGTGTTTCGAAAACACCAAACCGTTTAATTATTCTAACGATACAAACAAAAGGTTAAAAAAAGCAAACAGTGCAGTGATTTACCCGCAAGTGAACAGCTTCATCTGGCACGTGTTCTTGTAAACGTTGCCGTCGCTGCCGCAGATCGGCCCGTCCAGCGGAGCCTGCTCGCAAGACACGGGGCAGTTCTCTCGATGGGCTGAGATATTGTTGCACGAACCCAGGTGCGACAGTGACACGCCCACCCTGAGAGACAAGCACAACGTACACTTAGGTTAATACATCATTACTCTACCTACACTTAGTCACTTAGATTCATAGATACTATAAACCATTCCTATTTGCATTCAATTCTGTTATATATGGCATACTTTCCTGAAGTTCAATAGCTGTAAATAGATGAAAAATACTTCAAAAATAAGCTTTTTCAATAATCAGAAGAATCCCCTGAATCCATAAGACTAAAGTGCTTGTTAATACTAAACGGTCTGTAATTGTCGAATCACGATTTGTTCAGAAGAAATGTTCAGTACATTTTTCACATTTTTATGGCAAAGCCATACAAATTCCTGCAAATGGTTGAGCATCCTTTAAAATAGCCGTCTCTAACTTTGTACCTCAATCTACATTATCTTTCTGATTCAAATTCTGTACACTAATATCTTAGCAACCTCTAAGATGAATGTAATGAATGAAGGTCCAATATGTCCGTTGTATTCGTCACATTTCAATCTAGATATTGACAAGCACGACAATCGATACGGATTGGCAAGATAACGAAACCAACCCACGGGTCACCAACCCATAGTGTGAGTCTGCTACTTCATGGTTGCAGCCACAACTCCTACGTACCTGCATACTTCAACTTGCAACATGCAGCGATTGAGATACGTTCGACCGTCGGTGCCACAAACCGGGTCCCGCTCGATGCCACATTTGTGTTCGCACTTGGAGCCCGAAGAGCGCATGCAAGCGCCGTCCACCGTGTCGAGCTTCACTCCTGTAAGACAGAGACGGCAACAAATCACAATGCTGGCGACGGCAAATGAGAATCACCGCATCTACTATTGTGAAATCGAACGTGGAAACGCTGGTCCTTTGGAGTTCTCTGATTTTATCCAATCATAACCTAAACCCATGGTAGCATAACTCGACTAAACAAAGAGCTGATTAAAAAAAAAATCATAAAATGTATCAAAAATGTATCAAAATGAATTCTTGTTGGGAATCTTTTCTCTATGGTAGTTTTTTAACAACACGAAAGGTTTTGTAACCTCGGCAGCAGCATAAGTTGACAGTTGAGACGCACTTCAAAAAACATGTGATTAGTGACACTGTCAGCACTGTGATAGCAGCACAGCAGTTTGCACGGTCTTAGGTTTGCACAGAAGCGCCGGTCGTTACCAGCACCTACCTTTACCACACGCCTTCTTCCTCATCTCGCAGCCGTTTGCGTAAATGACGCCGTCCGTGCCGCACGCAGGTTCGCCGCCTCCGTTTTGTGGACATATGCGTGGACACGAAGAATCTCTGGCGCCTCCACATTCTGCAAAACACAGGTAAGAGACAACATAATTAGCAATCAGTATGACAACAGAGATACGGGCTACGGCGCACACCACAGTAGCTACCCCGGAAATAAAAGTTTGAAAGGAGGTTATGAATTGACCTTCTGCATGACAACATGTAACCGGAGTTTGAATTGGTGACTTTCAATAAAAATTATTAGTAACAGCACCGAACGGTTTGGCCTGTTGGAAACACCGGTCCTTGTTGAAGCAACACTGCGCTGGGTCAGGCATTTGATGGATGACCATCATACACAAGACCAGTTCGAGAAGTTGGAGGGACGAAAATTAGTACAGCAACTTCACTCGCCTTGCTTATCAACCTCTTGACAGCATGGATTTGTAGAGGAATCCTGTTGTTCGCGTTGAACCGTCCTTCGGAAGGGACGATACGCCGGTGGTTCCCTTGGTGCTCTTCGACAGGAGAAGGCTACGTACCGGCACCAAGTTCCCTTTTATAAGTTATATCTAGTTTAGGTTCGTAATCACCCACTCATTCGCCAACGACACTCGACCAGTGCCACATAACCTATTGTCAAAACAATGCTATGCTAAACACAATTAAGCCAATTTCCGGATAAGAATTGTTGTTATACGCGATATTGTCGTGATATTGTCTCGTTATCGCTGACAAACATCGATATTTCTGTTAAAAAGACAGCATACCGTCGCCCCGTAACGAGCATACGCTGCCATTAACCACGCTCCATTGACCACACGGCCACTCGGGTCATCCCTCCCATGCCGCTCTAGCACTGCACGAGATCCAACTCTAATAATCTAACGTGCACACTGCTTGTTTTTGCCGACATTTTGTAATTGGCCGAGTCGATACGGTATTAGTTTGACGTTTTCCTCTATACATTCATTCGAGAGCATCGAGAGGTTTTACTAGAGAATGTAGAATGCGGTTTTCGTAGATTGGCGAAATCTTGCAACGGTCACTGTACTGCAAAAGTTTTGCGGAATGTTTAAATATCTCTCCGTGACCTTCTTTTACTTTCGGAGGCAATGGTGCTGATGGACGACCGTTGGATGGTGGAGGTGGAGGGGGTTAGAAGAATGTTCTTGCCGTTAATTGCCAAGTTTCTTGGTGCTAATTGTTTTTATGGAATCCTATGTGTGCCAATTAGTTTGCGATTAGCGTGCGATCTACCGGATTTATCGGAATCTAGGGGCATGTTTTCGAGCCTCGTCAATAACGTTTGAAAACTGGTATATAGTTTAATTGGTCGACTTGAAGGTTGTTAATTCCTTTATCTTTTTATCTTAGAGATAAGACATTTACAACTCGGGAGTTATAAAATTAGTTTTATGGAATTAGTTGATGGAATGTCGCAGTACAGGGATGGAATGTTGACCATCAATTTTATTGCGTTTTATTGAAAGTGTATGATAATAATTCTCACTATTGGCAGCCGCGAGATAAGTTATAGTCTCGATTCGGGACAAGCAATTACGTTCATGTCGACGTTTAGCTCAATTTTACTCAAATTTTACCAAAATTGGTAACTTGTGAGCTCAAAATTTGTTCGAAAAGATGTAAAAATATTCAGTGCATATGGAAAGACTGCAGTCAAGGTTGATGATATTAATTTTTTAACCTAACGTATCGTGTATTTACAGAAAATTGTCCGCTATGTTCATTTTGGCTCCTTTTTTTAATATCAGTAACATATCCACAGACTTCGTTCACACCTTAGGTTAGGTTAGGTCAGTTTAGGTTAGCTTTGGTTAGGTTATGGTTGATATTTGTGAGGCTGAAATGAAGTTTAAGGGAATATGTGGTCCCTGACAGTGGGTTTGAAAGGAGCTATGACTGGTTTCCAAGCTTGCTACAGGCAAATAGAGCCATCTCGTTTGTTGATGATGTGTGGACTAAAGTTCTCTAACTTCACATTATTCATCTTATGCTAAGCACTGGGTTCATACGTTGAGTCAGAATCACAGCGCTAATGTAAAACTTGCTGCTGAGCAAACTAGGCCGGCAACACGTGGTAACGGTAGGTGCCACCAGATGGCGCTAGTAGCCGTTCTTTTTAACAAACCTCTAAAATTAAATAATTACGACTCAAAATATCGCGAAACATGTTTATCAATCGTTGAGTAACAGCATTAATAAATATTAATTGAGTGTTAACCAGTCTCAAATGCGAGTAATCTGCGAGAAATAACGAAATAAAATTTCTTAACACTCGAGACGACGGTGACTCCACCTGGAGGCATCTTACATTTTTGTCGCGGTAAAGCAGTCATTTGGCGACCATTTTTCAGCGGAAATATTTTCGTAAACTGCCGAGTCTTGTCGGAATTACGGTCCTGAAAATGTGCTACCATTTGATGGACTTCCAAGGCACCACCAAGGCACCACCAAGGCACCACCAAGGCACCACCAAGGCACCACCAAGGCACCATCAAGGCACAAAAGTCAGAAGAATCAGCGAAAGAATGATCTTACTCGGTCTTACGCTGGAATGTGCCTCATTAAGCCGGGCAAAAGTGCGGCAGCAAGGAATGATTTGCGCAAAAAGCAGCATTACAAGCAACAGATGTAGGTACATACTTTTGTCAAGTAATTACATCGTGTACAGAGTATGCTGGTCGAGGAGAGGTTCAAGTTCATTAGAAAATAGCGATGTCTGTTATAGCTGGAAATGATTTATTTTAAACCAAATTAAATAGAAGAGATAATTGAAAGAATTAGTTAATATATATAGTTTTTAGAGTCGCAGTTGGATTTTTGAATGTGTTTCTCTTTTGAAAAAGTTGATTTGAAAAGGTTCGCTTTAGAGACGCGATTTAGAGGCGTAGTAGACGGTTTAGCTCGTGTTTGGAATTCAATTTGGTGCGAACAGCGACCTGGGTCGACGTTTTTTCTCAATGTCAACGAAGCGCCGACCACCGTCGAGCCATAAGCCAATCAAAACAAGAGCAAAATCATCTGCTAGTTCAACAAAATATCAGATTAAGGTCAAAATATCTTCCGAATAGAACCCGCACAGCTCTATCTCGAGATAATCTCGCAGCACTTGTGCCCAAACAATCGCCCATACAAATGTAAAGTGACATTTCCTTAAAGCACAATGTGTTTCTGTGGAAATAAAATTAAAAAAATAAATTGCAGTTTAAATTCAGAGCAAAAGAGCGAATTTTTGCGGGGCAAAAAGTTGGTTATAGGAAAACTAAATGACCGCTACTTTCGACAGACGCCTCCGCCTTTAGTAAAATGAAGATAATTGAGATAAAATTAAGATGACGATTGTGCGCAGTGGCATTTGTCGGTAGTTAACGGAACTTGAGTGCAAAACGATGACTTGTTGAGGATTTTAACTGTTGAAATAAAAGCAACATGGCGGCATTTCGCACGGCCACTTGAAACCATTTCTGTCAAACAGGAAATGCTTGTGTACATTTATGCCCAAAGCCAATTACTTCCAGTTCTGGATCCAACAGTAAAGATGGCCGATCACACAGCCTTCTCTGAGGGAACTGTCAACTCTGTCAATGTTTGGCAATCCATATTGAATTTACTCTTAAGACATGAAGCTGGAAAAAAATCCAACCACACCGGCAACGAAGGACTCGTGCAGACCGCTATTTAAAAAATGCACCATCTTACCACTGCTTTGTCTTTACAAATACAATGTAATCATGTACGTCATTAAGAACAAACAAGTAGCGATAAGAGTGGAAAAACATGAACACAGGTTAAGAGGCAACAATGAACCCAATCTCGCTGTACCAAATAGGAATGACCCTATCGCTGTAGAAGTCCGCTTCTTTAACAAGCTACCAGCCGAATTAAAGGTTTTAATAAGGAAACAAGACTTCGCTGTAAAGCTCAGATACTTTTTAATAACGAATTGTTTTTATGAATATAAACGAATTTTCTAATAGGTAATTTTTTTCATGTATCATGTATTTTGTGCATGTACCTGTGTATCTCTGACCAACCTAATTTAACCCTGGTAACCAATTTGGAAATAAACAATATAAATGAATATGAATAAATCTTTTCATGAAATATCGGTCTTATTTTCTACGAATCTGATTCCAGATGCTAGCAATTGTGACTAAAACAAAACACAACCCATACATTTCTCTGCATTTCTTTATCTTCTACAATTCGTCGATCTTCTCAGCAACGTGACATCTTGATATATTATCAAGGCAAGGCACGGCGACCATGATAGATCATGGCAAGGCAAGGCACGGCTACCAAGATATCATGGTAGATATCATGGCAGACTTTGCCAGGATATCACCGCCTTCTGGATTGTAGATATTGCTGGTATCTGACATGAAATCCCACTTCCTCTCCAAGCCGCGTTACCAACGGCAACGAGCTCAATCCTGTGTATGCAGAAAAAGCTAGCAACGACAACCGCAATGGAGACCAGCTGTTCGAACATAGACAGAGAGAGGTACTCGAGCAACGGAGCTAGACGCCTCGGTGTTCATGTTACATCACTTTACAGTGGTTTCTTGTGATTCTCTCTGAAGAAAGAGTAATCAATATTTGTTTGGTAATTTTCCTAAAATTGTGATACCTATCAGATTGAAAATCATGTGTTGATACTTAGAGAGACAAACATTGACGCGGTAAAAGCTTGTGGTCTTTTATATTTACAAGCATTGTGTAAATTTTTTAAATAAGAAAAGAACACCATTAAAGCAGCTGACATTCAGATTTTTTTTGCTTATTAGCATTGAGTTTACAGGCGTGATCAGAGACCCAGCTTGCTGCTGAGCAAAAAAGAGGCTGGCTACAAGTGGTAACGGTAGGTGCCACCCGATGGCGCTTGCTGCCGTCCTTTTTAACAAACCTCTCCAATTAAATAATTACGACTCAAAATATCGCGATACATGTTTATCAATCGTTGAGGTTAGCATTAATACAGATTAATTGAGTGTAAACCAGTCTTAAATGCGAGTAATCTGCGAAAAATAACAAAATGAAATTACTTAACACTCGAAACGACGGTGGCTCCACCTGGCGGCATCCTACATTTTTGTCGCGGTAAAGCAGTCATTTGGCGGTTATTTTAAACGCCATGACAGTTCGGCATCAGATCTTACAGGTAATTGAAGTTGCTACGATTCAGTGATTTGACAGTATAGATTGCGAGTTTGTTTTATGTCTATGTTATCACGGTATCTCGGTGACTTGAATGCATGGCAGGATTTCCCAAGGCAGTAAAGTACGTGAACCATCAGCTGTTTTTTTTTGTCCCATCGGTCTCGAAGATCGGATTGTGTTTGACATGACTTCACGTCCCGGCCAGGGAGATACTGGTTGTGCTCCTGATAGCCTCTCTGGGAACAAGTACTCGCTGTCACGACCGCTAAGATACACAAGATTCTGCTGCAGATGATAGTTTGTATTGTATTGTCATAAACCGACGATTCACCAACTGTCACTTTCGGCGACTCTGGAATACGCGGTTTTTGAATTGCATTTCAGAGTCGCTGACAACTCGCGTTTAAAGTCCTAGCTTTTCGTTCATCTTCTCAACAAAATGAAACGAAATATTGTTTAACTACAAGTAATTAAAACTTCAATCGAGCTTGCTAAAACTACCACATTAATTGACTTAGATTTTGTTTACCGACGCACTGATTTAGTCATGTGGCACTGGTCTAATGGCGTCGGTGAATGAGTGGGTGATAATTAACCTAATCTAGTCTAGAAAGGAGGATGGAAAACCTGGTGTCGGCATGTAGCCTACTACCGTCTAAGACCAAGGGGACCACCGGCTTAACGTCCCTTCCGAAGGACGGTACAACGCGAACATCAGGATTCCTCCACAAATCCATGCTGTCGAGAGGTTGATAAGCAAAGGCGAGTGAAGTTGCTGTACTAACTTTCATCCCTCCAACCTCTTTCCCGAACAGAACTGGTCATGTGTATGATGGTCACGCATCCAATACCTGACCCAGCGCAGTGTTGCTTAACTTTCATCCCTCCAACCTCTCTCCCGAACAAAACTAGCCATGTGTATGATGGTCACCTATCCACAGCAACATTTAGCATGATAAGCCAAGTAACAAACGCTCTGGAGAAAAAAATATCCTGTGGAACGATCATGTGCGATTTGGCAAAAGCATTTGACACGATAAACCACAAAATACTTATCGAAAAGCTCAAAAGATATGGCGTAAGAGACACGCCAGGCAAATGGGTTGAATCCTACCTGTCCGGTCGAAAACAGCGTGTGGCAATTAACACAAGTAATGGGTACGAGCTCTCTGCCTGGGAAGACATTAAAACCGGGGTCCCCCAAGGCGCCCCTCTATCGGCAATACTCTTTAGTTTATATATAAATGACCTGCCTAAATTTATAACAGATGAAAATCGAAAGGTAATTCTATTCGCCGACGACACCAGTCTTATATTAACTGCAAACGATGATGAAACACTGATCAAAAATGTAAACAATACATTGAGAGACCTGAACGACTGGTTTATTCCAAACAAATTACAACTAAATGGTGAAAAAACTAGTGTAATGATCTTTAGAACAAAAGGGAAAGTAAATGAAATCAGTATGAAAGATTCAAATTTCAATATAGTCCACCAAAGTTCCTTTCTTGGATTACAAATAGACGAAAGGCTAAAATGGGACAAACACCTAATCAATGTCGGTAAGAAGATAAATACTGCATGTTTTATTCTTCAAAGACTTTCCCATCAAGTAGGAAAGGACACGCTAAAATTAATGTTCCATGCTAATATACAATCGATACTAAAATACGGGATACTGGTTTGGGGTATGGCAACAGGAGTACGAAAAATATTTATCAAACAAAAGAAGGCAATAAGAATTCTCGGATCAATAAAAAAAAGAAGTACATGTAGGCATGCATTTAAAGCATTCAAAATATTAACTCTTCCATCCCTATATATATTAGAGGTAATCATGTATGTGAAAGACAATCAAAATAGGTTTGAATTAAATGAAAATATTCATACTAAAAACACGAGAAACAAGACTGATATACGATACAAGAAAAGAAAACTTGAAATTGCCAGGAGAAACGCTTTTTATATGGGCCCCATTTTTTATAATCACCTCCCCAACAAAATAAAATGTTTAAAAAGTAGAAAAAGCTTTAAAAATGAAGTGAAGGGCTTCCTAATTTTCCATTGTTTTTATAGTATCGACGAATATGTAAATCTGAATAAATGTGAATGTAAATACTGTGTAAATGAAAAAAGATTGTGATTTTAGGATGTAATATTTTAATATGGACAATTTCCAAAGCCTGTTTTAACAAATATTTGTAAAAACTCTGGCATGTAAAATGTTTTACAATGGAAAATAAAGAAATAAATAAATAAAATATCCAATACCTGAACCAGCGCAGTGTTGCTTAACTTTCATCCCTCCAACCTCTCTCCCGAACAGAACTAGTCATGTGTATAAAGGTCACCCATCCAATACCTGACCCAGCACAGTGTTGCTTAACTTGCATCAGGTCGCCAGCATCATTGTTCACATCCCCTGGGGCAGTCATAATATGGCAACAATGGCACGCCGCGATAATGTTTTTAATTGCGTAATGACTGCAGTCGTGCAATAGTCGTAAATAAAATGGCATTAGATTGATGTACCCACTCGCAGCAATGAGGAACACGTTATTACCTGGATAGAGGGCTGTGGTACTCGAAGAGTGGCAAAGCACTGACGATATTGCCGTCCACGCTGACTGAACGTTGACCAAGAGCCAAGTCAAGACATAAATTCACTTCAAACTTAGCAAAACTATCTACTACATTACCAAAGACGGCTCAGATATTTACAAAATGGTGGAAGATTAGAGGAAAGACATTTTTACGATGCTGTCAAAAAGATGGTTTTTCAATTTAAATTTCCTGTCTTTTGGTTTTGAAAGCTTGCAAAAAATATATCACTATTCCAATATTTGGCATGTTAGAAAACTTGGTCCTCGTGAGATCATCGACGTTAAGCAACACTGCGCTGGGTCGGGTATTGGATGGGTGACCATCATACACATGACCAGTTATGTTCGGTAGAGAGGTTGGAGGGATGAAAGTTAAGCAATACTGCGCTAGGTCAGGTATTGGATGGGTGACCATCATACACATGACCAGTTCTGTTCGGGAGAGAGGTTGGAGGGATGAAAGTTAAGCAATACTGCGCTAGGTCAGGTATTGGATGGGTGACCATCATACACATGACCAGTTCTGTTCGGGAGAGAGGTTGGAGGGATGAAAGTTAAGCAACACTGCGCTGGGTCAGGTATTGGATGGGTGACCGTCATACACATGACCAGTTCTGTTCGGGAGAGAGGTTGGAGTGATGAAAGTTAGTACAAACACTTCTCTGGACAGCATGGATTTTTGTTTTGAGTTTTGAGCAATCTGAGTTGCGTTGTAGGATGAGCGAAGCGATATTTTGGAATGATAATAAATGTGAAGCTGATCCATTCTATAGATCAAAGCCAAACAGAAAAAACTCACAAAAAGTCGAAAATGTGTGAATATAAAGAGAAAAATAAAACATATGCGGGCTCAATAACTTTATAACTTCTTAATTTTAACATATTTTACGTTTTTGCAAAATTTGATAAAAATATATAAAAAACTTCTGATGGTAGAACTGAAAACAATTCCTTAATTTTCGTAAATTTTGAATAGTTACAAAACTATTTGATTGTTTTTCTTCTCACAATGGTTTTCTCTTCTGTAGATAGCCACTCCAGCAGCACGCAAAGCTCTCTCTGCCGGTCGACTTCTCCAGCCAGACTAACTGTATATGATAAGTACCCACAGCCTGCAAGATCGCACAAAATAACGGACACTGCCCGACTCGATCTGTATTGTTCTATCGCGTATTTCATCTGTCTCGAGGACTTTTTATTTTTCAAATACACTCTTTTTTTTCCTGTCCTCGTGCACAGCCTTGTTGTTTCTGGCGCGCGATCTCCGCCATTGTTAAAAGCAATTTGATCAATTTCTATCGGGAGACAAAAGAGCAACGGCAGTTGACATTTGGCTCATTGTATTCGAGCTGGTACCTCTGAAGGGGGATCTCTGATATCCTGTATGGACCACTTGTAGCTCGCCGCGTGCAAAGGAAGCTTTTGTTCATTGAGAGTAAGTCACTGATGTGGTTCATTTTGAGGTTAAGGGTCATCGTCTGGTCGTATCTTGTTTTCCAGACTTTTTTAGGTTATGTTTTGCTATAATATGCGCTCGTTTGATTGGGTGTTGAGACAATCGGAATCTGTGATTGGTGCTTTGGTATGTGGGACAGAAGCCCGCGTATATCTTGTTTTCTATTTGGTATATGCGTTGTAAGAAACGGATGTAACGCTTTTAAAATTAAGGAAGCTGATCGTTTATTTCCATTGATAAATTATTGAGTTTTAAGTGGATTGGAGGCTGGGAACTTAAAAGCGGTTTAGAAAATTATAGTTGAATTGATATGAGCTCCTTGAGAATATCTTTCAAATGAAGTCGAATTTGAAAGTTCATATTTTCTTTGATGTCAATTCAAACCGAACAGGTCCGGTCACGAGCGGCGTGTGGTTGTCGAAAAGTACGTCTTAAAGATTCGTGGTGTTTAACGACGCACTGTTTTGACAACGGGTCATGTGGCACTGGTCTTACTGCGTCTGTGAATGAGTGGATGATGATGAACCTAACCTAGCCTAGAAGGAAGGTAACACTCGGTGTCTACTCGTGTCGGAGAGAATCACGTTGGATGAAATTGATAAAGTTAGTTTATTATTGTTGCTAAATTAGTAAGTTGGCGGCCATTTTTAGTTGTTGGCCCAAAATTATATAATAACTGCAAATTAAATCTCATTATTCTAAAAATATAATTAAAAGCGCTCTAATAAATTGAATCCTGTATACTCTTCTGAAAGTCTAGGTTAAGTTTCACCTGTAGGTACCTTTAATCAAAGACTGCTATTTCAGCGACCTTTTCTTTCTGAGCTATCAAAAATTCGGTGTGCCGTGATACCTGCCTAGGGTGTTACTTGTTTTTACAACATGACAAGGAAAAGTCCTTGCCGAGTTTCCAGGAATCCCAAGCTCCTCTCCTCGTCCCGGTCGAGATGGGCGGGATTTGTTGCTTTGCAGACTTTGATTGTCTCAAGCACATTTCGATCGAATGTGATAATCTCAAGTTAGCCGCGTAGAACGGTAGTTGTGAATCGAAACACGCGGTCACACGTTTGATGTCAAAATTAACTCAGAAATATCTGGAAAAAATCACTGTTCAGAGGAACAGTGGAACTGTCTTTGCTATCGTTTCAGGTTTAGATATTTAGAAAAACGTAAACGGGGTGAGATTTTAGAAAAGAGCTAAAATACACAAGCTTTGTGAGACGAAAACATAGGTGCAATTAAAAACTAAAATTATAGCAAACATAACCACAGTCTTTTCTATGCACTGTTTCTTTTTTTCAGATTTTTTTCAAACTATACCTCTAAAAATTTGACTGCGTAAAGGTGTAATTATTGTGAGAAATTTGTGAGTCAGCCATTTTTCTTGATTTGTCCGAGTGAAAAATTGCTGGTTATCAAATTTGACCACGTACAGTCTATCCCTTAACTAAGACGTCTGTACCCTCAGGGCGCAGGCGCATCAATCATGGGGTACGGTCCTTCAGAAGAGTCGTGGGTGCAAGTCAACAGGTCTAGACTATCGAAATTACGTCCTTCATTCTACGCCAGACAACCTCATAATCGCCCACGCTTCAACCGACGCCATCAGACCAGAGTAATGTATCCCGTTATCAAAACAGTGCGTCGTTAAACACCGCAAGTCAATCAATATGTTACCTCAACTAAAACTAACAGCGTGTATCAAACTAAATGTGGTAGCGGCACACAAGAGAGTTGTTCTATTGTGCCAATGTTCAGAAACACCCGACGACTGGCCAGTGCCCCAAGGAACCGGCCAGTGCCCCAAGGAACCGAAAAACCGCGACGAAACAAGCCCAAGAGAGCCGCTGTTTGCGCGAAGATTAGCAACGCTCTCAGCGTGAAATCAAGGAAACATCCTCCAGCGACTCTCACGAATTCAGTAGCAAGGAGATCAACAATTAAAGCTACACGTGCACCCACAAGGCGGTGTTAGAGAGACGCTATAAGGTTTTAACGTTTCCAGGGGACCAACCTTTACTGTGAACATTTCCATAAACAGGAGCAGCCAACACAGTGTGTCAAAGTGACAAGGCTAAGCGGTGACCGGTCCTTGGTGCTGTTGGACAGGAGCAGTCAACACAGTGTGTCAAAGTGACAAGGCTAAGCGGTGACCGGTCCTTGGTGCTGTTGGACAGGAGCAGTCAACACAGTGTGTCAAAGGGACAAGGCTAAGCGGTGGCCGGTCCTTGGTGCTGTTGGACTGGAGCAGCCAACACAGTGTGTCAAAGGGACAAGGCTAAGCGGTGACCGGTCCTTGGTGCTGTTGGACAGGAGCAGCCAACACAGTGTGTCAAAGGGACAAGGCTAAGCGGTGACCGGTCCTTGGTGCTGTTGGACAGGAGCAGCCGACACAGTGTGTCAAAGGGACAAGGCTAAGCGGTGGCCGGTCCTTGGTGCTGTTGGACAGGAGCAGCCAACACAGTGTGTCAAAGTGACAAGGCTAAGCGGTGGCCGGTCCTTGGTGCTGTCGGACAGGAGCAGCCGACACAGTGTGTCAAAGGGACAAGGCTAAGCGGTGGCCGGTCCTTGGTGCTGTTGGACAGGAGCAGCCGACACAGTGTGTCAAAGGGACAAGGCTAAGCGGTGGCCGGTCCTTGGTGCTGTTGGACAGGAGCAGCCAACACGGTGTGTCAAAGGGACAAGGCTAAGCGGTGGCCGGTCCTTGGTGCTGTTGGACAGAAGCAGCCAACACAGTGTGTCAAAGGGACAAGGCTAAGCGGTGGCCGGTCCTTGGTGCTGTTGGACAGGAGCAGCCGACACAGTGTGTCAAAGGGACAAGGCTAAGCGGTGGCCGGTCCTTGGTGCTGTTGGACAGGAGCAGCCAACACAGTGTGTCAAAGTGACAAGGCTAAGCGGTGGCCGGTCCTTGGTGCTGTTGGACAGGAGCAGCCAACACAGTGTGTCAAAGGGACAAGGCTAAGCGGTGGCTGGTCCTTGGTGCTGTTGGACAGAAGCAGCCAACACAGTGTGTCAAAGTGACAAGGCTAAGTGGTGGCCGGTCCTTGGTGCTGTTGGACAGGAGCAGCCAACACAGTGTGTCAAAGTGACAAGGCTAAGCGATGGCCGGTCCTTGGTGCTGTTGGACAGAAGCAGCCAACACAGTGTGTCAAAGTGACAAGGCTAAGCGGTGGCCGGTCCTTGGTGCTGTTGGACAGGAGCAGCCAACACAGTGTGTCAAAGGGACAAGGCTAAGCGGTGGCTGGTCCTTGGTGCTGTTGGACAGAAGCAGCCAACACAGTGTGTCAAAGTGACAAGGCTAAGCGGTGGCCGTTCCTCGGTGCTGTTGGACAGGAGCAGCCATCACAGTGTGTCAAAGAGACAAGGCTAAGCGATGGCCGGTCCTTGGTGCTGTTGGACAGGAGCAGCCAACACAGTGTGTCAAAGGGACTAGGTTAAGCGGTGGCCGGTCCTTGGTGCTGTTGGACAGAAGCAGCCAACACAGTGTGTCAGAGTGACAAGGCTAAGCGGTGGCCGGTCCTTGGTGCTGTTGGACAGAAGCAGCCAACACAGTGTGTCAAATGGACAAGGCTAAGCGGTGGCCGGTCCTTGGTGCTGTTGGACAGGAGCAGCCAACACAGTGTGTCAAAGTGACAAGGCTAAGCGGTGGCCGGTCCTTGGTGCTGTCGGACAGAAGCAGTCAACACAGTGTGTCAAATGGACAAGGCTAAGCGGTGGCTGGTCCTTGGTGCTGTTGGACAGAAGCAGCCAACACAGTGTGTCAGAGTGACAAGGCTAAGCGGTGGCCGGTCCTTGGTGCTGTTGGACAGAAGCAGCCAACACAGTGAGTCAAAGTGACAAGGCTAAGCGGTGGCCGGTCCTTGGTGCTGTTGGACAGAAGCAGCCAACACAGTGTGTCAAATGGACAAGGCTAAGCGGTGGCCGGTCCTTGGTGCTGTTGGACAGAAGCAGCCAACACAGTGTGTCAAAGTGACAAGGCTAAGCGGTGGCCGTTCCTCGGTGCTGTTGGACAGGAGCAGCCAACACAGTGAGTCAAAGTGACAAGGCTAAGCGGTGGCCGGTCCTGGGTGCTGTTGGACAGGAGCAGGCAACACATGATGTATCAAAGGGACTGCGTGCCGGCACCGGGTTCACCCTCGGCTCCCTTCTTGTATGTGTCATTACACCCGACATGCACGCATGCGCGCTCATTGCGAAGGCCACGTGGTGGTCGGACGCAAGGTGCTTTTTACCAGGCGTATTGCTGCTGACGTGAGGTGAATGACAGCGTGTAGATGTCAAAGTCAGTTCGTGAAATGCTTGGACTCTAGTCTCCCAATCAGGGTCGAGCATGAATGGGCGCCAAGAAAGAAAACGAAACAACAATCTCAGGAGACAGAGACAGAAGGTCGCTAACGCGCATTGCAACGCTTTGCTTGTCAGAAATAGCCACTGATTATGCATTGAAGCCATCTTGAGAGAAAAGGACCGAACGGTTTGGCGGGTTGGAAGCACCGGTCCTCTTGAGATTAATGAAGTTAAGCAACACAGCACTGGGTCAGGTATTGGATTGGTGACCGTCATACACATGACCAGTTCTGTTCGGGAGAGAGGTTGGAGTGATGAAAGTTAAGCAACAATGCGCTGAGTCAGGTATTGGATGGGTGACCATCATACACATGACCAGTTCTGTTCGGGAGAGAGGTTGGAGTGATGAAAGTTAGTACAAACACTTCTCTGGACAGCATGGATTTGTGTTTTGAGTTTTGAGCAATCTGAGTTGCGTTGTAGGATGAGCGAAGCGATATCTTGGAATGAAAAGTGAACCTCTCGGAAGAAATGGAACCTCTCGGAAGAAATGGAACCTCTCGGAAGAGAGGTTTGAAGGATGAAAATTAGTACAGCAACTTCACTCGCCTTGCTTATCAACCTCTCGACAGCATGGATTTGTGGAGGAATTCTGTTGTTCGCGTTGTACCGTCTTTCGGAAGGGACGTTAAGCCGGTGGTCACCTTGGTGCCTCGAAAGGAGTAGTCTACGTGCCGGCACCAGATTGTCCCTCCTTTCTTCTAGGCTAGGTTAGGTAAATCATCATCCACTCATTCACCGACGCCATTAGACCAGTGCCACATGACCCGTCGTCAAAACAGTGCGTCGTTAAACACCACAAATCAATCATTTGAGTGGAAAGTAACGCCATCAGTCCTTGCCATGGGTAACAACGCGTCCAGCGCCCGGGGCGACACTAGCGCCGCTCGTATTCGGCGGCCAAAGCTAGGGGCAACGATCTGCAGCCACGAGCCGTGTGAAGGTCGCACTGACAGGGTGCAGCGGAGGGTAAACCCGGTGCCGACACTCTGTTGAGATTGTCAAAGATTTGGCCGAGCAAACTTGCAGCGGTCATGAACCCTCCTGGATCGCAGGCTTATAAAGGAAGCAATCAACCATGCAGTGACCATCACGGCCTTCGCTAGTCTCATCCTGGCTATGCTTTACTCCAATTAAAACATTCCGGTTCCATTTTTAGCAAATTGCCGGCGTTGCACGGTCTTTGCAACGAGTGCGAGAGAGACGGTTGCAGTATTTTTAGAAGCGTTGAAATATGTAAACACGTTTGTTTGGTCGGCTGGTAATTATAATAATATAATATACGCTTTTACCATGCGAGTTAATGATGCTTTTAAAGTACGCTTTAAGGTCGCTCGCCCCACTTCTCTCTCGCTCTGTCTTATAAGCGTGTGGCTCTCTCTTTGTCTCTCTCTCTCATGTTGTACGTTAATGAGAACTGGGGCAACAGAGTGCCGGAAATTTCTGTGTAAATTCGTGTTTTTATTTTCTCTCCCGACTGAAATATTGTCACCTCTCAGAACGCGTAGACTCGACGAGGCCACTTCGCTAATGAACGTCGCTGATTTCCAGCATTTCAAATAATGATGAAGTGTATTGGGATGAAATCTGATTTAAATTGCAAACGCTTGCAATGCGCGGGGTATTTTATTATTAACAACACTATAACCGTCTCAAAAATTGATGCCCAAACGCGGACTCGAACACCGATCTCCACCTGTCGCGGGTGTTGCTCTGAACCATTGAGCTACTTGGACACTGGCTTTTTGAGACGATTTTAGTGTATTTGGTGAGAATGACGGATCTCCAAGGAGTAGAACCAAGAGGCTGTGAATATTCACAGTCACTCTGATTCTAGTGACGCTATATCACGTCACAACCTGTCAATCTTTGACACTGGCTTTTTGAGGCTTTACACTAGAATCGTCTCAAAAAGCCAGTTAGAAACGCTCGCTCGCTCATCGACAATTGAGTTTTCTATTATTAACATTACAACCGTCTCAAAAATTGATGCCCAAACGGGGATTGGAGCGAAAATTGTAGTTACTCGAGATTGACAGGTTGTGACGTTATATAGCGTCACTAGAATCAGAGTGACTGTGAGTATTCACAGTCTCTTGGTTTTACTCCTTGGAGATCCGTCATTCTCATCAAATACACTAAAATCGTCTCAAAAAGCCAGTGTCCAAGTAGCTCAATTGGTTAGAGCAACACCAGCGACAGGTGGAGATCGGGGTTCGAGTCCGCGTTTGGGCATCAATTTTTGAGACGGTTATTGTGTTGTTAATAATAAAATTATGAAGCGTATTCGCGGAGAAAAATGCTTTCCACGTTGCTTCGTTGGAATTGCTTGTTTTACGACGCACTTCAACTACGGGCTCGCTTCGTTTGTCTGCGTGCCGCCGAACGTAAAAGCTGTCAAATAAACAATAAATCCGCTGTTCGTTGTTCGCCGTCAATGGCGCGTGGAATTAAATGGCGAATTTACATTTATTAACATTACTTTGTATATAATTACAGTTGTGTTAATCTGCATCGCACTGTTTTGTACTGAGATACTGTTTGACAGTTGCACTAGTTTTGACAAAAACTATTTCAACTGGGTTTTGAATGCTAAGTGAAGAACAACTAAATTTCCCAACGTTTTGTAACGTGTACCTGTTACTTTATCAAGGGTCAAAGCAGTCCTTGATAAATTAAATCTCCACGAAATGTTGACCAACATTCTCTGGCTTTAGTTTCAAATAAGATGTGATTAATTATTGACCCTGATTATTTTGTTAAGATGCATTTAGGAAGCTTGAACTTGGTAATTGTTATAAATTTTATGTGGTTCTTTTGTTATCGGAAAATTGTCAGGACTGCTCTTACCCTTGATAAAGTAACAGGTACAAGTTACGAAACGTTGGGAAATTTAGTTGTTCTTCACTTAGCATTCAAAACCCAGTTGAAATAGTCTTTGTCAAAACTAGTGCTAAGTTTACATCAAGTAGACATGAGTCTCTAAAACCTATGACCATCAAAATCTTCTGCCAGCAGTAATGGGTAAAGGCTTCCTGCCGGCACCGGGATTATCCTCTCTCCTCTTCTAAACTAGGCTATGTTCATCATCCTCAACATCAACAGGATCCGTTGTCAAAACAGTGCGTCGTTAAACACAACAAAACGATCAAGTATGTGGGAAATAATTAAAGATGAGACAATATCGTATAGCGCTGAGCTGCGCTGAGCTACACAGAGCTGCGCTGAGCTGCGCTGAGCTACACAGAGCTGCGCGGAGCTGCGCAGAGCTGCGCGAGGGTTGCGCGAGGACGACTGAGAGTGCATCTCGTTGCGCCGCTGCTCTTGTATGCAGCGCAGTGCACTGAACTCGACTGCGCGGGGATCGAACCCGCGGTCGCCGTCGCAGAGTCTCGAGATGCGCGTGATGGCAATGAAGTGGTTTATTACATGAGACTGGCTGCCACTCAATTTCACAACTTATTTATTTTCTTGGACATCAATTACAGAAATTAAAGCTTTGATTTTTCTTGCGATCTCGGTTCTTAATGTGTATATAATTGATGAGCTTTCATTTCACTCACCCCAGGAAAAAATCCCTTGTGTGTGTGTTTTGTTTAGCTCTAGCGTCCAAACGCCTGCACCGATTTGAACCAAATTTGCAGGGAATATTTTTGAGTTCTCAACTTAAATCGAGTTTGATTTTCAGCAAAATCTATTTGACAGTTTTTAAACTGTCTGATATTTACGAAAATGTTCAGATTTTATAAATGATCGTTTAGGAGGTTATGAAGTACAGACACATTGTTGTAGCAATTCACAGAGATATTTTCCATGACAACGGTTTTCACAAATTTCAACAAAAATGCAATGAACTGAAATTACCAAAAGAAACATGCAGGGTATACCGTGACCCATTAAAACATGGAAACATTTTTACAGACGAATATGACCAAACATTTAATGAACAGAAAATACCGAAAGAATCATGAAAGTGTACTCCTTCCCAAAGAAAAATAAAGGAATTAAGAACAAAATCAGCTACGCTCATATACAACGCAACTTGAGTTGCGTTGTGTCAATTAAAGGTGGTCATGGAACGGAGGAAATGGTCACAGAATGCAAAAGCAAGTCACGATAAATTTGAGCGAAAGAAAAAATCGCTAGCATCGTGGGATTTTTATTTTTTTTCCCTACAAATAATTTGATCGCGTTTGGTTTCTATTGAGTGACGAACCCGTGAAGTTTCTGCGATCCAAGGATTGCCAGGAATGCGGTGACAACAATCGACGTTCATTTCGGGTCAGATTTGCGATTATTGGTTCGGTAAATTACAGAGGTTTTTCCATCTCTGATTCGCTGATTATTTACGGGTACACAACATATTAATTAACACCTGCATTTGGCTGCAAAATTTCACAGCGTAACTGAAAAACTAATTAACTCAAATTGCCTGACCCATCTTTTGTTTTGTACATTTTTTTTTATTTATTTATTTGACGAGATAACAAAATTTTCAAGAAAAATTGCACTTTCCAAATGGCACGATGTGTTTAAACGGAATAAAAAATAAATAAATAACGAAGCGTTAAGAATGTTTACGCCTTACTTTTTGAGACTAACCGAAGAAGGTAAGAAGCAACAGGTGAGAATGGCGATAATGTTCGCCGATCCCCGATTGCACGTTTGAAAAATTGCCAAATATCTGCCAACAAGTCTCTCTGTCTCTTTCTCTCTGTATCTCCTCTCTCTCTCTCTCAAGAAATGCTTCAAAGTATTGAAACCAAACTCAAGTTAACTAATTTCCCGGCTTAAAATCGACAGAATTTTCCACTTAAAACGGAAAACCTATTTCAAGGACACTTTGCTAATTTAGTCTTACAAACATGAAAAGTCTGCAAATCTAACCTTGCCCTTTGAGTGCACAAAAAGGGCTCCACCTCTGAGAGATCATCAGATTTTACAACACTTGTATTACACACTTTGACAACTTACATGATGGGCAAGAAGCCAGACTGGAAAAAACTGAACCGGGACACGAACTGGGGACCTCTCAATGACCGGTAATCGGGAGGTCCCGGGTTCGTTTCCCGGACTTCCTTTCCATCTTTCGCTTACTGGTTTCAGCTCCCAAGTGGAAACACCGGAAAAAGCAAAAATATATGCAACTTAAATTAAATTCCACACTTCGCTAACTTTTTCGAGCTTGGCAACGACACCTAAAGACCACCACAACTTCAAGACCCACAAAAAAAAAATTATAAATAAACTCACCCTTGGCACCCATCGCGATTACCACAAGCAAGGCCACCAGGACCTCTGCACCGGTCTTCATCTTCCCAGAGTACACGCCAAACTGAGTCTACGTGACAACGACGCCCTAGCCACCGACAACCTAGCAACCAACGACCAGCTGGAACAGCTGATGTGTGCAGAGCTGAGACTCGGACGCGACTGGCGAACAGCGCAGACCCGCCACGGGATATACCTTCACGGCGCTCACCACGGTTCAATGCAGGCACTCTTTTAGAACTCCCCGCGAGCTTGCTGTCAGTCTACCTTTAGAAGGAAGAGGGTATGGAGGCGTTTACTCGGCTTTGTACGCCGTTGAGAGGCGTTAAAAAGGCTTTGTACGCCGTTGAGAGGCGTTTACAAGGCTTTGTACGCCGTTGAGAGGCGTTTACAAGGCTTTGTACGCCGTTGAGAGGCGTTTACAAGGCTTTGTACGCCGTTGAGAGGCGTTTAAACGGCTTTGTACGCAACTGAGAGGCGTTTACAATGTTTTGTACGCCGTTGAGAGGCGTTTACAAGGCTTTGTACGCCGTTGAGAGGCGTTTAAACGGCTTTGTACGCAACTGAGAGGCGTTTACAAGGCTTTGTACGCCGTTGAGAGGCGTTTACAAGGCTTTGTACGCCACTGAAGGTTGAGCGTGATGAAAGAGAAAAATAAACTATTTTAGTTGTGGCGTGTTGGAAACGCCGGTCCTCGTGAGAGCACCGAAGTTAAGCAACACTGCGCTGGGTCAGGTATTAGATGGGTGACCATCATACTCATGACCAGTTCTGTTCGGGAGAGAGGTTGGAGGGATGAAAGTTAGTACAGCAACTTCACTCGCCTTGCTAATCAACCTCTCGACATCATGGATTTGTGGAGGAATCCTGTTGTTCACGTTGTACCATCCTTCGAAAGGGACGTTAAGCCGGTGGTCCATTTGGTGCTCTTCAACAGGAGAGGGCTACGTGTCGGCACCGGGTTTCCCTCCTCCCTTTTAGGCTAGATTAGGTTAATCATCATTATCTTTACTCCATATAAGCGTGACACAGGGCTCGTAGTCAAAAGAGTGTGGCATTTAACACCAGCAAATGACGGGACTGAGATCGTGAAACTGCGTGCCAGGAAGCGGCGTTGGCCGGCGGCTCGCCCTGCACCGCGTCCTAGGTAGTGAGAGCTGTCTTGAAGTCATCGAACCCCAGGCCATGACCACGCCACTGTACAGCCTTGCCAGCCTCTCATGTTGCCGTGGCGGCCGCTGCACCTATCTTACATAGCGATCTAGGACACCATGTCTCTGCAATGCGAGGAACTGTGTCATTACAGAGTCGACATCGCAGTCGGCCTTTGGTGCTGTCCCATGATACGTGTTTCTAACACGCCAATCCGTTCGGTGGCCACCTATTCAATACCTGACCCAGCGTAGTGTTGCTTAACTTCGGTGATCTCACGAAGACCGGTGTTTCTAACATGTCAAACCGTTCGGCGGTCACCCATTCAATACCTGACCCAGCGTAGTGTTGCTTAACTTCGGTGATCTCATGAGGACCGGTGTTTCTAACATGCCAAACCGTTCGGTGGTCACCCATCCAATACCTGACCCAGCGCAGTGTTGCTTAATTCGGTGATCTCACGAGGACCGGTGTTTCCAACACGCCAATCCGTTCGGTGGCCACCCATTCAATACCTGACCCAGCGTAGTGTTGCTTAACTGCGGTGATCTCATGAGGACCAGTGTTACTAACACGCTGGTGATTCGTAAACCTGGTATTACTGTCAGTAGCACCGTGCTAACTAGCACCACCATAGCACCAAGCAGTAACCCCGACCTAGAGCGGTGATTCGTAACCCTGGTATTACTGTCAGTAGCACCGTGCTAACTAGCACCACCATAGCACCAAGCACTAACCCTGGTATTACTGTCAGTAGCATCGTGCTAACTAGCACCACCATAGCACCAAGCAGTAACCCCGACCTAGAGCGGTGATTCGTAAACCTGGTATTACTGTCAGTAGCACCGTGCTAACTAGCACCAGCATAGCACCAAGCAGTAACCCTGACCTAGACCGGTGATTCGTTACCCTGGTATTACTGTCAGCAGCACCATGCTAACTATCACCACCATAGCACCAAGCAGTAACCCCGACCTAGAGCGGTGATTCGTAAACCTGGTATTACTGTCAGTAGCACCGTGCTAACTAGCACCAGCATAGCACCAAGCAGTAACCCTGACCTAGAGCGGTGATTCGTAAACCTGGTATTACTGTCAGTAGCACCGTGCTAACTAGCACCACCATAGCACCAAGCAGTAACCCCGACCTAGAGCGGTGATTCGTAAACCTGGTATTACTGTCAGTAGCACCGTGCTAACTAGCACCAGCATAGCACCAAGCAGTAACCCTGACCTAGACCGGTGATTCGTTACCCTGGTATTACTGTCAGCAGCACCATGCTAACTATCACCACCATAGCACCAAGCAGTAACCCCGACCTAGAGCGGTGATTCGTAAACCTGGTATTACTGTCAGTAGCACCGTGCTAACTAGCACCAGCATAGCACCAAGCAGTAACCCTGACCTAGAGCGGTGATTCGTAAACCTGGTATTACTGTCAGTAGCACCGTGCTAACTAGCACCACCATAGCACCATGCACCATGGTTGATTGTGGTGCTGAAATCATTTTTTCGATGCTATCTTGGTGCTAAATAAAACAAGTGTTGGTATTACATTAGGGTAGCACTTTTTTCAACAATATTTGCTGTAAATTGCCACTTTTTATGCTGGTTTCACCAAAAATTGTTGCAAGTCCGCTTGTGTTTGTGGTTATAAAATACTACCAGTACCAGGCGCATTTTTGGAAAGCACCGTGAAAGCAGGGCCAAATGGCCACTCTTGTACGAGGTCTTTAGCTTCGTTTAGCTAGACTGTTAAATTTGACATCCCTAAACTTGCTTGGTTCTGCACGTTTTCGACCTGCCGATGTAGCTTCGATGAGCACCATTTGCCAACAAGGTGGTCCCACTGGGCGCACCGCGTGAGATGACCTCGAAATAATATTCTAATTATAAAACGCAGCTCGAGAGACGTGAGCGGAAACACTGACACGTGAAATCAGAGTTTGTTTAGAACCAGGTTTCAAAATCTTGGCGCAATTAGCATAAAAAAAAATTGATGGTTGCTGGGAATTGCAGGTGTTTATAAGGAGGCGGTGGTTGCGATGATGGGATTACCAGGAAGCCGGGATTTGCAGGGAAATTCATAGACGTCTTGTGTTTAATCTAGATTATTAGTAGAAGTAATTTTATTTGGAATGTAAAATTCTCTTGATTTGAGTTTCTCAAATCAAAATTTGATTCGGTTAAAGTGTAAAAGTGACATTTAAAATGATGGTACGTTATTTACCAACAGCCAATCAATGCAACTGACCGTGTTTTGTTCTGGCAAGTCTAGAGCGACGCGGGTTACGACGTCTCTGCTTAAAATGCTGCGCACACTTGGTGCGCAGCTCTTCAGCAAAGTTTGTTCAAGATTTGAAAATGGATTTCGAAAGAAATGGCGAAAAAACAACGGGACCGTGTTCGGTTTTTTTTTTAGGTCTTCTTATCTCTTTTTACTGGCGATATGTTTATGTCAGCAATTTGCAACAATGTAGGCCGTGATTGTGATTATCGTCAGATTGTTTGTCCTGATTTTGACAATGTTACCGTGTTACACCTCGATAAAGTTGAAGCTTACTTTTCATCCACTCGCAACAATAAAGCGCTGGTGTATTCCTCTGCGACGACGGTTAAGTGTAATTTTTTTCATAGAGAAATACTGTTTTATTGACTTCAGTATCATATGAATTGTGAAAGATTTGGGAGACAGACACACGAGCTTTTTAAGGCGGATTTGGAGCTGGAAAGAAATGAAGATTAAAAGAAGTGCGAAAGTAAATAAGAACACAAATGGAAACACTAAAGAAAGACATTGGTAAAGAGACAACAAAATTATGTTGGTACATTTTCTATAAAACGATAGCTAGAGAATTGAGAATTCGGCGAGACAAACAAGAATAAAAAAAATTTCAAACGGTTTCAAATAGGTACGATTTGAGTGTTGAAATGTTGGTATCGGAGAAAATAGACAGCAGCCACCAGTGCAATGTACAGTTTAAATATACGTACACTCAAAACACGTTTATTGCTTTATGCGTTCAATTAAAGATCTTTATTGAGTTTTGTGTCAAAACCTGAAATCAGCATTGAGCCCAGCTCGCCTTACCGTGACCACCAGTTGCTTAGTTGGATGAGTGTTAATCATGCCGTATAAAAGATTTAAATCCATGGATTCAAACTGGCCTACCATTAGTAACGGTCTTCTTGTGTAATTACCAGCTCAAGCGTCCGCCTAAATTCTTGCCTCGTGGCTGGCGGCCATCTTGTGAGAAAGAAAGCATCGCCATGGCTTCTTGGAACAATTATGAATTTCACCGCCCCTTTCATGTGTTTCGACAAATTAATTTCTTTTATCAAAGCTTGTTGAACTTTAGATTGCCATGCAGATGAGCGCGAAGAGTTGCGATTTTGTTTTTTCTTTGTTTTTCTCCATTCAGGGCATCGAACCCTAAGCTCTTATAGACATTTTGATAACTTCGGGTGACCGTACGTTGTTTTAAGTTGGTTTTGTCAAAGTTTTGAAGAAATTGTTGCCAAGGGAACAAATGCTGTGACTTTTAACACAACAATGAGTCTCACAGTTTTTGGAGTGTGAAAATATGCGTCAATTATGATTGTTAAAGTGACTTTTTGAACTATTTGTCTAAAAAACATACAGCGGTTCTAGGTTTAAAAACTCGCGAATATGCCACCAAAGTTGCATCGAAATCTGAGCTGGAAACTCACATTTTGCGCATTACGACCGCTTGCACCGAACGGTTTGTCATGTTGAAGACACCGGTTCTCGCTAGATCACCGAAGTTAAGCAACACTGCGCTGGGTCAGGTATTGTATGGGTGACCATCATTCACATGACCAGTTCTGTTCGGGAGAGAGGTTGGAGGGATGAAAGTTAAGCAACACTGCGCTGAGTCAGGTATTGGATGGGTGACCATCATACACATGACCAGTTCTGTTCGGGAGAGAGGTTGGAGGGATGAAAGTTAAGCAACACTGCGCTGGGTCAGGTATTGGATGGGTGACCATCATACACATGACCAGTTCTGTTCGGGAGAGAGGTTGGAGGGATGAAAGTTAAGCAACACTGCGCTGGGTCAGGTATTGGATGGGTGACCATCATACACATGACCAGTTCTGTTCGGGAGAGAGGTTGGAGGGATGAAAGTTAAGCAACACTGCGCTGGGTCAGGTATTGTATGGGTGACCATCATACACATGACCAGTTTTGTTCGGGAGAGAGGTTGGAGGGATGAAAGTTAAGCAACACTGCGCTGG
Source organism: Protonemura montana (assembly GCA_947568835.1). Lineage (NCBI taxonomy): Eukaryota > Metazoa > Arthropoda > Insecta > Plecoptera > Nemouridae > Protonemura > Protonemura montana. Next base: position 3,462,245 of record OX387610.1, read on the forward strand.
GTCAGGTATTGTATGGGTGACCATCATACACATGACCAGTTTTGTTCGGGAGAGAGGTTTTAGGAATGAAAGTTAGTACAGCAACTTCACTAGCCTTGCTTATCAACCTCTCGACAGCATGGATTTGTGGAGGAATCCTGCTGTTCGCGTTGTACCGTCCTTCGGAAGGGGCGTTAAGCCGTAGGTCCCCTTGGTCTTCAACAGGAGTAGGCTACGTGCCGGCACCGGGTTTCCCCTCCTCTCTTTTAAGCTAGGTTAGGCTCATCATCATCCTCATTATCATCCACTCATTCACCGACGCCATTAGACCAGTGCCGCATGGCCCGTTGTCAAATCAGTGCTTCGTTAAACACATAATACGACCGCTTGCCACACCCCTTTGGTTCTAAAAATCCCATGAAAATCTGAAACCCTTGCATAACCTAAGTTTAGTAGGTGTACAGGTGAAGGAATCGACAGAATTGTGTAATTGAATTGACAGTTGCAACCCCGGCTTTGCAAATTTGATCAAACCTTGACCAAACGTCGAATTTTCATATACACGTATTATTATTATTGCGTTTAGCTCGCTATACACAAATATTGAAATTTTTCTTCAAATTTTTCATCTTAAATGTGACTACAAACCATATGATATAATTTCGACCATCGAAATGTACCTAGAAATACTATGATCAGCTGAGAAGTCAAAGAGTGAAATTAATTCAGTAATTACAACAACAACTGGTGTTTGTGGAGGCAAAATGAGAAGAAGAATTCTAAGAAAAAGAAGAGTGTTTTACTAGTTGGTGCACTCCATCAAGCTCTGACAACACTACCTACCTGCCAGCCCAACAGGTGTTTCCTATCTCAACTTCCCGGTAACAAGCAACAGGCTTTTTACCTGCCGCCTAGATCACAAACATAACATTTCATTTCACAGAAACAAAATGACAAAAAAAAAACACATTTCATGAAAATAATATCCGCTTTGCCAATAACGTTATGTCGATATAAAATACGGGACTTTTTGTTTTATTTTCTAACTCAAGGGATCAAAGCGCGTACCGAGCATCTGTAATGACACGGTGTAAAATGGTTGCTTGTCTGCAAGCGTTATCTGTGCATTTCATTTATTACCTGTAGAATACATGCAATGGTATAGATGGTAATTGCAAAAAAAGTGCGTGCTTATGTACGTGCATAGAAGCCATTGATTTGATAACGCTGGTTTTATTACCAATCATATCTGTTTTAAGATGGGATGATTTTCCAGTAATTAAGATCACCGCTGGAATCATAATAACGGTTTTTCGTGGTTTGTACACTCTGCAGAAGCCGCTGCCTAATTAAACCTACCATGGTGCTACATAATATGACAGGTGGTATTATATAACCCCGACCTAGAGCGGTCATTTGACGGTGCTACCATGGTGCTACATAATACGACCGGTGGTATTATATAACCCCGACCTAGAGCGGTCATTTGGTGGTGCTACCATGGTGCTACATAATACGACCGGTGGTATTATATAACCCCGACCTAGAGCGGTCATTTGGTGGTGCTACCATGGTGCTACATAATACGACCGGTGGTATTATATAACCCCGACCTAGAGCGGTCATTTGGCAGAATCAAAATGGCTTGTTGGCTTTCATGGCTGAGAGCTGTAAAATTAATCCCACATTCTCGATAATCGTCCATCTAAACCAAGGTCCTGTGTGATGATCGCCGAGCATCAGTTTCAGTTTAAAAAACATGATTGAACAAGTCGAGATTGCGATCAATAATTGAGGCTGATTTTAGGAAATCGGTAAAGAGATTTGAAAGCTTGGTCCAAGTTGACGAGTGCTGAAATTAAAATGCGGCCTACGTGAGTGATTTTTTTTTTTTTTTTTTTGTGGTAAGTTGAGTAGCGTCTTGAGCCACTGCTGGTTCGTTGTATTGAATCTTGGTCGGTGGGTTACACTTTGCAAGCCAAAAAGCAGACAAACATTTTGATAAATGTTTAGTTATACTTTCTCAAGGAGTGATAGATTTTCTTGGTTTAGTTATTTTCTCTTCGATCTATACCGGAGCTTCGGTATAATAAAGTAATTGGAAAAGCCTAATTGCTTGTCGTCAGGTTTATCAATAATACCAATTACGTGTTTACTGTCACAATCGGTAATTTACAAACGCATGCGACATGCCAGGCGAGTAAAACAATTATCTCTGCTGCAGAAACACTTTAACAGCATAAACAGCAAATTGTCAAGCGAAATCATTTTCATAAATGATTTAAACTTGATAATATTCTCAATTGCCAATACGTACAACTCTTTCACAAAGTGTTGTCCCGGTGAAATATACGTTCATTTCATTGTATTTGGTTACGTTTGCATTAAAAGTTATATTGGAATTCAATCTATTTTAAAAAAGCTCTGAAGTTTGTTTATTTCTGTAAATTTTTTTACATGTTATCCAGTATAAATGATAATAATAATAATAATAATAATAATTTCTTTATTGTCACGATTGACCATAAGGTATGAGACTTGTCATTTGTACACAGATACATTATGAGATGCATGGTACACTCGAAAATTGGGCAATTGAGTAAAATGCATTTACAATAAGGAAGTTTTTAAAAAATATTTTTTAATTTATAATCATTTGATTCTGTTGTCTCAATGTTGCAAATAGCCAGTGCTTTAACAAGAACTATTTGAAATGGGTTTTGATTGCTAAGTAAAGGGCTACTAAATTTCCCGACGTTTCGCAACATGTACTAGTTACTTCTTCAGAGGTTTGAGCAGTCCTGACAAATTTCCGATAGCAAAAGAACCACATAAATAAAGTAATAATAATTTTAACGTGCTAGCTTTGTTGTATAGCTTTATACTAACTGTTATAGGATTTTTTTTGACAAATTTTGATACATTTTTTCTTAATTTTAATACATGTCTATTTCTTGTTGAATATCTATGCGTAAAATAACAGTCACTTATCAATTGTTTATTATCTACAATTAGGCATATTGCACTATATATAAAAATACATGGTAGTGTCAGAATTTTGAATTTAATCAATGATAACGATATAAATGACAACGAAAGAAACATATGGCAGAATAGCTTGCAGAAACTCTCTGATCTGACCAACCAGTTGGTGTTGGTGACCAAGATTAGGTCCCACGGCTACCTACTAGAGAGGTCACTGCGAGGACGAGGCATGCCGTCGAACTCGACAGGGCGCTCTGAGCGCGGGTCTAAATCCATCACTTAATGCAGTTCCATTAGAGAAATGCATATGAAACGCCCTCTTCATCTCGGCTAATGCTCGTTACATCCTATGCCCACCGTAGTCAGCATTACAGATGTCATTAAAAGCTGGCTTATCTCGGGGTCAATTTGCCCCAAGTAACAGAAACCAAGTTCTTAAAGTACTCAATTCAAAATTGGCGGGCTTTTTAAAAAAAAACACACAGAAACAAGTGACACCAGTGACGTCAGAACGTACGGTACTCGAAGGATCCACAGCCACCTCGATTACCATGTTCGACACCTGGTCTGAGGTAATTTAAATCACCGCCAGCTATTATTAGCTCGCCCAGGTTAAATTTAGCAACACGCAGCCGTGGAACAAGTATCCAACCGATTTCTTGCATTGCGTAAACAAATTTGAATGCACTTGTTTTGTGGCTAGCTGGAAATATCCGGGTCATAGCACTTGGGACTTATTGAGGATCGCGCAAGCCGTGCAACCGGCCATTATCAGCAATTACCTAGGCGATTGTATCGATTTCAAGAGGAAAAAGTTGGCTCTTTATTGAAGATGATTACCGGTATCTTGCTGGCTTGTTGTGTTTTTGGAGAAAATAGTTTTTTATATTGCGGTTAGTGGTCACAACGTTTGTTGGAATGATATGGGAATGTATGCTTAACACTTCTCACTCAAATTTGGAGCAAATTTGTTTGTTTTTTCCTCGTAAAACGTACAGTTTTTGCATTATTCCTTGAACTAGTGGTGTAGGTTAGGTTCATCATCGTCCTCATTATCGCCCACTAAACCGACGCCATTAAAACAGAGCCACACACAGCGAGTTGTCAAAACAGTGCGTCGTTAAACAAAACAATTAAATCAATCTCTAACAGCTGAGTCACTCACCTGCGAAATCTTCCTGCAAAAACCTTGACATGGCAACCTTCGTCCTGAACAAGCTATCTGAGTCGTGTCGAGTTGGAAACACTGGTCTTCGTGAGATCACTGAAGTTAAGCAACACTGCGCTGGGTCAGGTATTGGATGGGTGACCATCATACACATGACCAGTTCTGTTCGGGAGAGAGGTTTGAGGGATGAAAGTTAGTACAGCAACTTCACTCGTCTTGCTTATCAACCTCTCGACAGCATGGATTTGTGAAGGTATTCTGTTGTTCACGTTGTACCGTCCTTCGGAAGGGACGTTAAGCCGGTGGTCCCCTTGGTCTTCGACAGGAGTAGGCTACGTGCCGGCACCGGGTTTCCTCTCCTCCCTCCTAGGCTAGACTAGGTAAAACAAAAAAGTGTAGACACTCAAAAAGCTAGTTGATATGTTTATTTGCTTTTGTGAGATGTACGGACGCTCGTTCCTTACCTCCATGGCGACTTATAAATATCTCAAAAATGGTATATCGGTGATATGAACCTATGAGATCAACGGTCCAATTACTGCACCCAACGATGCAGTTTGCATTTCCTTCTCTGAAGTGCAAACTATATTTTTCCAGTGGACCCCCCCCCCCCCCCCCCCCACCTTATTAAATGTAGTCCAAAGCTTGAATGGTTGTAAATCCTTGTCGCCTGGCAAGCGAGACCCCGTTGCTCTTGCGCACTTCAAACACATGCTATTGTCCTTCGATCATGCGATCAAGAAGGCACCGACAATAACTCCACAGTCGTTTCATACTCAAGAATCAAACAATTGAACCTCCTATGCTAGGCCATGATATACCCGTGGTAACATAAGATAGCAGAATTGAGAAGCTCTGTCAGGTGATCTCAGCATCTCCATGGCTACCAAACGTTGAATCTACCATTGAACCTCCTATGCTAGGCTATGATATACCCGTGGTAACATAAGATAGCAGAATTGAGAAGCTCTGTCAAGCGATCTCAGCATCTCCATGGCTACCAAACGTTAAATCTACCATTGAACCTCTGCAAGGCCATGATATACCCGTGGTAACATAAGATAGCAGAATTGAGAAGCTGTCAGGCGATCTCAGCATCTCCATGGCTACCAAACGTTGAATCTACCATTGAACCTCCTATCTTAGGCCATGATATACCCGTGGTAACATAAGATAGCAGAATTGAGAAGCTCTGTCAGGTGATCTCAGCATCTCCATGGCTACCAAACGTTGAATCTACCACTGAACCTCCTATGCTAGGCCATGATATACCCGTGGTATCATAAGATAGCAGAATTGAGAAGCTCTGTCAGGCGATCTCAGCATCTCCATGGTTACCAAACGTTGAATCAATATCTTGGGCTCAATTCGACTTTAGCAAACATACCATCCAACACCGCAAAAACACAGCGAACACGGCCATTATGATCCACAGATAAAGCTAAGTGCTTGTCATTTTTTTCCTGCGAGTCGCATCGGTGCAAAGTATCTATGTCGCCGTGTCCCTTCTACACAATCGGAAACATAAATCTGTTCTAAAATGTGGACTTGCGTTCGTCGCTGAAAACTAGCACAAGAAGATGTCGACAGGTCACGTGGTCCGAAACGTTTGCATCGACAGCTTCGAGTGTAGTTGATCCAATTACCGAGCACCGAGACATCGGACGTGTCCTGCACAAGTACACTCACACTCACACACACGTATATTGGAAACAAGGTGTAAGCCAATTATTACAGGTGTAAAAAGACCGAAACAATGCCGAGCGGTTTCGTTCCAAAGATGCTTTTGTTTATGGAGAGGTTAAGATTGGGAATTCAGGTTTGTTTTTCCTGCCTGATGTATTTTACTTAATGCAAAGTACGGCTTGAAAGTTATAACTATAATATTGACACTGTAATTTCACGGGAACAGAATTTGAAATTCCAAATAGTCCTCCAAATAGTCCATAGGGCTATTTGGAATCAACTACGTACACCCGCGTGCATTGACCACTACATCACTGGGTGGACTGCGTACACCCGCGTGCATTGACCACTACATCACTGGGTGGACTGCGTACACCCGCGTGTATTGACCACTACATCACTGGGTGGACTGCGTAAACCCACGTGCATTGACTACTACATCACTGGGTGGACTGCGTACACCCGCGTGCATTGACAACTACATTACTTGGTGGACCGCATACAACCCGCGCGCATTGACCACTACATCACTGGGTGGACTGCGTACACCAGCGTGCATTGACCACCACATCACTGGGTAGACTGCGTACACCCGCGTGCATTGACCACTACATCACTGAGTGGACTGCGTACACCCGCGTGCATTGACCACTACATCACTGGGTGGACTGCGTACACCCGCGTGTATTGACCACTACATCACTGGGTGGACTGCGTACACCCGCGTGCATTGACCACTACATCACTGGGTGGACTGCGTACACCCGCGTGTATTGACCACTACATCACTGGGTAGACTGCGTACACCCGCGTGCATTGACCACTTCATTACTGGGTGGACCGCGTACACCCGCGCGCATTGACCACTACACCGCATGTCCTTTTAAAATATACTATGTTCCGAAGAACTCAGGTAATAAATTATCAATGGTTTTTAGCGTATCTTAAACAAAGGGTTTAATATCTAATAACTTAACTAATTGTGGCCGGGTCGTGGGCATGCGCCCCGCATCGCTGGACGACTTTTTCAAGAGGCACAAGATGGAATTGGTCTTTCGTGTACCTACCACATTCAGGAGTGCATTGCTAACGGCAAACTGGCCATCAAGCGCTAACAATAGAACTTGCACGTGCAAGCAAATGTATATAGGTACTTGCCCTCCACTCTCCAGACACGACAATCCGAACTGGTAACTTTACCTTCACGTACTCTTATTCACATTAGTTTGTTTAACTGTTAAAAACTTGTCCTCTTCACGGCCACTTGGAGGATACTTCAATAGAGAAGGCGGTGAAGTGTCAGTTGAGATTACGCTCCGTATTTTATTTCAAATTTAAATTCCTACAGAATGTGAATTTTAGTCATGCAATGCAGGTGTTTTTTTTTTGTATTCGTTTTGTTTTTGTAGATCGTTCACCCATTGCAGTTGTTGATCGTGTGGATATGGGCGATGTGTCACGGTCACGTTGAATTGTTTTTTTGCAGTTCAAACTGACAGTTCGTGTCGTGCCAAATGTTCGGCGCAGGAAATGTGAAACTTTGCCACGTTCATTTGTGTTTGAAATCGTGAGCCCGTGCGCCCCTAGCGTAGATTCTTCGGCCGTGTTTTGTTCTCGGCGTTGCAGGCGTTTCCAGCCGGGCCGTGATGAAAGCGATATATAGAATTGTAAAAATAAACAAGCGAACTCGCGCAATGCATGTACTACACTTGAAAAGAAACACGAAAGGATATAATGTAAATAGAAAAAATAAAATAAAAAAAGTTGTACTTCGGCGACCTAAATAATGGCGAAAGACCGGGTTCGAAACCAGGTCCAGCCGCGAACGAATCTAGAGCAATGCATAAATTATACAGATATACACGAGTACGTACATCCATACACAGGCCTATTTTATTTCAATGTTGTCGTCTCATCAGCTCTTCACGAAACCTGTTTCGGAGATGATTATTAACAAAACAACAACGTCGAGCTGAAGAAGATGAATGAGAAATTCATGAGTCATTAATAAGTAGATATATAGGTACATATTGAACGATGAACCCAATTTTGGGTGCGTTTAAAAAAAAATCACGATAAACAGAGGCCCCCAGGTGAGAGAGTCGATTTCAAAGACATGGCCGCGGTAGATTTACGCACGAGGAACACATTCCAATCGAAATCAGCAAACCAAAAAGTTTGACTCTTCCTGGTTCCGAACGAGCTTCACTAGAGATAGGTCACTTCTCCAGAGCGCCTGCCCCATATACAACCCGCACAACCCCCGCACGACCAACCCATCTGATTCTCGGACCGACCAACGCGCATGCCACAGAGGAATCGATGCTGCAAGGACTGTGGACCCGACGTAGAGGATATGTGATCTAGTGCGGTGTTACAAGCCTGGACTTTTTGTGCTCCCATAGGATGTTCACGTCCGTCGCAATCAAGACAAACGCGCTGGTAAGTCTCGATGGTCCACTCTTACCGCTGGATAACCTAGAAATTGTGTTGACAGCGACCAGATTTTTATCTTAGCATCTTGGTATTAGCATCCCGGGATCCCGGACAATTATACTCCCTTTCGCGCGGATCCTTTGTCTGTTATCCAGAACGACCATGTCTCGACGTCATACTATTAAATGCGTGGTTTTGTTCTGTTAGCTATGTCCGGTGATTTGAGTTTGGTTAGCCGTAAGGTGCTTGCTGAAACGAGATGGGTGGGCGTTTCGTCACTTTTTTTTGACACCTCTGGTGCCTGGCGTGGTCTTGGTCTAGACGATGTTTTCATGCTCGACGTACGAAGGTCCGACGCCCCGGGACATGATATTGGAACTAGGTTAAAGCTATAGGACAACGTTGTGAGTCTTCTACATTTGAGTACAATGCAATGTTGATTAGACATGAGTGGCAATGGGCTATTGTACCATCTGCCAGGAGTGTTCAATGGCCCAGACATGGACTTTTAATAGCTAAAGGGATACATTGGGTTTTTTTCCATGCTCCAATTTGACATTTCTGTGTCGGTAAAGGTTTTCTCCTGTCAAGGGTCCAGCAATAAGGCACCGCAGTTTTTTTTTTTAATGTCAATGTCAGGGCACCGTTCCAAATATTGTTTGTATTACGAAAATTAGGTTCCGTAATCATTTTACTAAAGATGCTTTTTTTTTGTGGTAAAAAGGAGATTACACTTACCAAAATGTGTGCCTCTGATTTTCTAAACTTAATATGTAAAGTTATGTAAAATGCATAAAAATGGTTTTAAGGAAAATTTTTTTAAAATGCAATTCAATCTGGTTGATCTTGATTTAGCTATGTTCATTATCTTGTTGCCCAGGTTATACAAGCCATCAAATGAATGGCCAATTTTGCAATCAATAAATTACATTACACACAATAGTAATGAAAAGATATTTAATTAAAAGTTTATTCACAAACAGAGAAATTTTAAAAAAGTAATTTTTTCAACCAAAAAAAGGTGAATTAAAAAAAAATTTCTTTTAAACTTGTTGAATCTTTTGTCACAGATGCTGTACATGATTTGTTCTATGATGCAAAGTATTCCACCCTTAAAACAGTGTAATATTCTTCGAATTATGAGCCCCAATATTTAAATATAAATTCAATTTATCAATTTATTATATTGACAATAAACATCTATTATTCATCATCATACATCATAAATCAACATCATATCTACGTCATAATTACACATTACATCTATTAATATTATTGTAATTAATTTTTACAACCATATTATACATTCTATCCTGGTCATAAAAGCCAGTTTTAATTAAATCATTACAATTGTTGTCAATATTTCAAAGTGAATTGTTCGAGAAGCCGTTCTGAACTCGTCGCTGTCTTGCAGATGCGAGGCAGATGATGTCTACCAGGACGACGACGACCAAACAAAAGCTAGCGACAGAACGAGGCAGTTGTTCTTGACGCACTTGCTATGGGCAGCGCGTCGTCCAAATTCAAGAAGCACCTGCACCATGGCGACGAGTTTGCAGCCATGCAGGTGCGATACAACTTTAATCTTGTTATTATCTATAACACTATACGGTAACACGCCAAACTGTTCGGTGGTCACCCATCCAATACCTGACCTAGCGCAGTGTTGCTTAACTTTCATCCCTCCAACCTCTCTCGCGAACAGAACTGGTCATGTGTATGATGGTCACCCATCCAATGACCCAGCGCAGTGTTGCTTAACTTTCATCTCTCCAACCTCTCTCCCAAACAGAACTGGTTCCCCCATTTGGGCCATTGACCTATTTGGTGGTCACCCATTCAATACCTGCCCAGCCTATGTGTTGCTTAACTTTCATCCCTCCAACATCTCCCCCAAACAAAACTGGTCATGTGTATGATGGTCATGTGTATGAATACATGACCCAGTGTAGAGTTGCTTAACTTCGCTGATCTCACGATCTTAAGATCGTGGCTAAGTGTTGGCCCGAACCCCTAAATCACTAACGCATCGTCGTCTTGTTCTTACGCAGGTGTACCAAGGATCGCCAGAGCTGCGTAAAAGTCTGGACCCGAACGTTAGTTACGGCGACGCCCACCAACACAATACAGCGCTGCATTACGCTGCGCGGCACGGAATGAAGCACTTGCTGCGGTAAGTTGTTATCTTTTTAGTATTTCGGGAAAGAGGCTGGAGGGATGAAAGTTAAGCAACACTGCGCTGAGTCAAGAAGTGGGTGGGTCTAGGTGGCAGACGGTCTACCAACTGAGCTATCCTGGCACACATATTCCACCTTTGCATGGTGGTATAAGGGATTCTTTGAGGGGGAAGAGGTCGAGGTGACTCATATGGAAGAGTAACAGTCACCGCGTTGCTCTAAATTTTCTCCAAGAATCATGAATTCATCGCCAACTTTACAGAAATAGAATCAAGGACTCTGTGGTCGGAGAATTCTGAGAATCGCAAGAATTGAAAAAAATTGTTGACTTTATTTCGGAGCCGGCAAGATTTTGTTGATATTCAGCCGCTGTATATTCGTAAACTACTTCGATACCTCCGTCGCAACGAGATCATCTGTCTTATTTCAACCTTGACGTGAACCACAATAAATATACAACGTGCGGAAGGAATTCAAACAAATATTGCTTGTGTTTGAAGCTAAATATTCACGACTTTGTTTTGCTTTGCCGTGGCAAGGTCATCGACATTCACCGACGGTTTCCAGCGTTTCAATAATGGGCCGAATTTATTTAAGACTTCAGTATATTTTTTAATCTATTATTTATTTATCTTTTCTTAGTTAGTACACTACTGTTTGTAAAATAACCTCGTCAAACATTCAGTAACATTCAGCAAATAGCAATGAAAAATGCAATCAGTATTAAAAATATTCAGACAAGTATCAATTTGAAGGATCAGTGTCATGGCAACACACGAAGAACAAGAATAAAATAGTTTTTAACAATGTGTTTGCTTCGAAACAGAATATTTGGTGACTTGGAAATACAGACAAAATATCAATGTGACTTCTTACTTTGACCTCCAAATGACAGTTTAAAAGTTAAACCCCATCCTTCCAGGTTCAAATATTAAACACTGATTTGAACAGAGAGAAAATAGTGACGGCTGCTAAATTAAATTTCTTTTATGTGACAGGACAAAGCCTTCCTGAATCATCAACAAATTCAAATTTAAATTTACATCTTTTTTGTGTATTCTCTTTCAAATATTTCAAAATGTCGGCTTAACGGAGAAAATCACTTTTGACCTAAAACCACCCTTGAATGCCAATTAAGCAAGATTTAAACGGCGTTTGTGAAATCGGTCTGAAGGACACATGATATTTGAGAGGGTTTTAATGTTTCTAATAATACAAACAGTTAATTGGTTCACGACATATTTTTCATCTGAACGAGAGCAGCTGAACCAAGTTAAACTAACGACTACGGATCTTCATGAAAAAGTTGCCAGCGAAGAATTCAATTGATTAGCAGATGTTTAGCGAGGCTGGATTGAGTTATTATCTAATTAAGAAGAGTCGAACGCCACGTGTTGATTAGTATTCACAGGGCAGTGTTTGCTTGCTGCAAACAAGTGCTGGACAAACCTGTGTTGGATGTCTTTGCGCTAAGGAGCCTGGATCAGGCGGTAATTTCTGCCGGTACAAGCTGCTAGGAACTAGAAACTAAGACGCCTTCATAAGTTATATACCCAAACCTCAAGTGTTTCTTATCATTTCATTTGTATAATTTTTTTAACATTTTCTTGCTATTCTAAAAATGGTTGGATATAATTATGTTGTTAAGCTTTCTTTACAGGAAAAATGTTATTATTTTATGTGATTTATTCCATTAAAATGAGATAAAGTCCTATTCTATTATAAATAACACTTATAACCTCTCAAAAATTGTTGCCCAGACAGGGAACCAGACCGCGATCTCCACCGATTTTAAGATTCCACGTTTGTGCATCAATTTTTGAGAGGTTATCAGTGTTTCTTGTAGTAAAATACCCCGCGCATTGCAAGCGTTTGAAATTTAAATAAGATCTCACATAAAGTCCTATCCTTTTCTTGGATCGAAGACAAATACCCCACTTTTGTGATACGCTATCAAAAAATTGAACCAGTTTGTTTGTGTCGATCCGAATCGAAAACTGCACCGAGGCTGGATCTTCAGTCTGCGTGCCGAGGCTCCTTAATGTTGGCTGAATCGTGTTAACCGGTGTAATACCGTTACCTTATTAAGTCTCGTCACATGAACTGTCAAGTCAAGACAAGATGCGTCAAGTGTTGAAGCTGGAGGACAGTTTGTTTATCTTGCTTTGTTAGCCAATAGACCTACTGAGATGAAATGTTTGCTATTTCAATTCCCAGCTTGTAAACCACATGCAGTTACAAGCATATATTTGAAATTTTATTTAAATTGCAAACTTATTAAAATTGTAAATTTTCAAATTGTGGAAATCCAGGGAACAAAATACTTATTTTATTTGATTGTCTCTCGGTTTGTCCATAATCACAGACAGTCAAATAGTTAAAGGATGTGGACTCATCCAAAATTAAAATATATTTTAATGTTAGAAAAATCTTTTAAACATTCTATATTATCATTTAAAACAAAGGCTTCACAAAAGCAATTTCAGTTGCGTAGTAACATGAGCTTAGCAGATGATAAAATGTGAAGCCAATCCATTGTCCAATCCAATCCAATCAAGGCAAAACAGACAAAATCCATAGAATTAAGTTGAAAATATGTACAGATAAAGAGAAAGAAACACATACGGGCTCAAACACTTCACAACTTCTTCATTTTTAAGTATTTCAAGTCGTTGCAAAGTTTGGTGAGAAAATATCAAACACCTTCGGCTTACAGCTCCAAAAAGTTTATAAAAAATCTGAAAAATTGACCGATTTTGCTGAAAAACGCATGGAGTCGAAGCTGAGAACACAACAATGTGGTCTGCAAAGTTCTTTCAATTCAGAGAAGGCGTTTGGCCGCTAAAGCACAGACAAAAACGTGACCTAAAAAACAAAACAAAAACACCCACACTAGCGCCTTTTTTCTGAGAATTTGAAATTTTTGATTCGCTCGCTAATCTGATCAACTAACTTAACCCCGAACTATGTAAACATGCATGATGTTTTGACTTCAAAACCATGAACTGTTCCCATATATCCCGGCAGTACGTTCCTGAACGACCACGGCGGCAACCCGAACAAGAAGAACGGCTGCAACGAGACGGCGCTTCACGCAGCGTGCGCCGCAGCCGTGCCCAAGACGTTCTCGGCGCAGGATCGTCGCGCCGCGAGCGTCACGCTCATACTTCAGTGGCGCGGCGTGGCACTAAACACGACGGGACTGAGAGAACGAATCGATCTCGGAGCACAGGACCAGGTACACTTTCATTGATACTTATCAGGAGCACATAACCAGGTACACTTTCATTGATACTTATTAGGAGCACAGGACCAGGTACACTTTCATTGATACTTATCAGGAGCACAGGACCAGGTACACTTTCATTGATACTTATCAGGAGCACAGGACCAGGTACACTTTCATTGATACTTATCAGGAGCACAGGACCAGGTACACTTTCATTGATACTTATCAGGAGCACAGGACCAGGTACACTTTCATTGATACTTATCAGGAGCACAGGACCAGGTACACTTTCATTGATACTTATCAGGAGCACATAACCAGGCACACTTTCATTGATACTTATCAGGAGCACATAACCAGGCACACTTTCATTGATACTTATCAGGAGCACATAACCAGGCACACTTTCATTGATACTTATCAGGAGCACATAACCAGGTACACTTTCATTGATACTTATCAGGAGCACATAACCAGGCACACTTTCATTGATACTTATCAGGAGCACATAACCAGGCACACTTTCATTGATACTTATCAGGAGCACATAACCAGGCACACTTTCATCAGTATTTATTAGGAGCACATAACCAGGCACACTTTCATTGATACTTATCAGGAGCACATAACCAGGCACACTTTCATCAGTATTTATTAGGAGCACATAACCAGGCACACTTTCATTGATACTTATCAGGAGCACATAACCAGGCACACTTTCATCAGTATTTATCAGGAGCACAGGACCAGGTACTCCCTCACTGGTGCTTATTTCTTGCTGACCTGTCGATAAAATTTGCATTAAATAACTGAGACCTGTGTCCACTGGTTTGTATTTGCTTCAACAACTTGCCTGCGATTGCAGCATGGCAACACTGCACTGCACTGTGCCACCGAAGCAGGGCTGCGCCGTTGCGTAGAACTGCTTGTGGCGCACGGTGCTTCACTTTTCCTCGAGAATCACGACAAGCTGACGCCATGCGACCTGGCGGCACGAGCGGCACATCTTGACATTGCACAGCTGCTAGAGTCCAGGATGGTCTTCGTAAGTCTCTTTCAGTCCAACATATTCCTTGGCACACATGTCCCTGACACCCATTGAAGATGCCAACCCAGCTTTACACATCCATGCTTGCACCATGCCCTATACCTTGGCACACATGTCCCTGGCTCCCATTGAAGATGCCAACCCAGCTTTACACATCCATGCTTGCACCATGCCCTAAACCTTGGCACACATGTCCCTGGCTCCCATTGAAGATGCCAACCTAGCTGTAGACATCCATGCTTGTACCATACCCTATACCTTGGCACACATGTCCCTGGCTCCCATTAGAGATACCAACCCAGCTGTTCACCTCCATGCTTGCACCATGCCCTGTACCTTGGCACACATGTCCCTGGCTCCCATTGGAGATGCCAACCCAGCTGTACACATCCATGCTTGCACCATGCCCTATACCTTGGCACACATGTCCCTGGCTCCCATTGAAGATGCCAACCCAGCTGTACACATCCATGCTTGCACCATGCCCTATACCTTGGCACACATGTCCCTGGCTCCCATTGAAGATGCCAACCCAGCTGTACACATCCATGCTTGCACCATGCCCTATACCTTGGCACACATGTCCCTGGCTTCCATTGAAGATGCCAACCCAGCTGTACACATCCATGCTTGCACCATGCCCTATACCTTGACACACATGTCCCTGGCTCCCATTGAAGATGCCAACCCAGCTGTACACATCCATGCTTGCATCATGTCCTATACCTCGGCCCTAAAACTCTCTACGTTTTTAGGACGATACAAGCGACACAGTTAACGAAGCATCACTCTACGGCAACGACGAGCAGGAGGAAGTTTATTCAGGACTTCGAACTCAGGACCTCCAGGAGGCCAAAGACCAGCTGCTTGTGGAGACGTCGGACATGCTGCACATTCCGCTGTTCACTGCCGACGCCCTTCTTCGAGACAACGGTGAGTGAAGTCTTAACTTGGGCTAACTAAGCTAACATAATAAACTGGATCCCTGATGTCCACCTGTCGCTGTAGCCTAGCGGCTAAACTTTGCCCCTGTCGTGGCTTGCCAACAGAATGGTCTCGTGAATCGCTGCTTGAGAAGTGGATGAAGGACCCAGTGCAGTGTTGCCAACTTGCCGGCGTTCAGCCGCCGCCGTCCGCGCTGCTGGGCGCACAACCGGACTCGGCGCAGATCGAGCCGGCGCACCGGGATCCGGCGCAGGGAGATCCGGCGCTGGACGAAATTATGGTGAGTCAAAGTCGCTGCGATCGCGAGAAATAATCGTCAAATTTATTGGTGGTATTTACCACCGACATTCCTCATTGTTGCCCCCCATCTTCAGCTTACCTTTCGTTGTTACCCCCTCTCCCAACCTATTTTCATTCCACCTCACTCCTGCCTCACCTCTACCCCACAGTACGGAATAGATAGGGACAACAATTAGTCTCTTCTCTCCAGTGATAAAGGCAACAGCTGCAACGTTAACAAACAAGTATCCACTATCGCGGCCTGCCACTCACCACTTGGTAAGTTCCGTACTCTCCCTTTACTTTCCCAATCAACATACTCGTTACCCTAGCACTTTGGCACATTACAAATCAACATACTCGTTACCCTAGCACTTTGGCACATTACAAATCAACATACTCGTTACCCTAGCACTTTGGCACATTACAAATCAACATACTTGTTACCCTAGCACTTTGGCACATTACAAATCAACATATTTGTTATCCCAGCACTTTAGCACATTACAAATCAACATATTTGTTATCCCAGCCATTTGACACATTACAAATCAACATATTTATTATCCCAGCACTTTGGCACATTACAAATCAACATATTTGTTATCCCAGCACTTTAGCACATTACAAATCAACATATTCGTTACCCCAGCCCTTTGGCACATTAAAAATCAACATATTTGTTATCCCAGCCTTTTGGCACATTACAAATCAACCACCATACTCACCATACACAGTATTATATCATATTACATTATACCATATTATATATAAGTATCATATCATTATTATTATTAATATTAAGCTAATACAGATCTGACGTACCTGTCTGCGGCAATAAATAAATCAACATAACCTCACTTTGCTATCGCGCTGCAATGCTTCCAGTGCGACATCTGCCTGCGTTCGCTGCCGCCGTGGTCGGTGCCTGCCGTCATGTCGTGCCTGCATCGGTTCTGCGCCGCGTGCTGGGAAGGTTACCTCACCGTTCGCATCCAAGAGGGCGACGCCCACCACATTCTCTGTCCGGCGTTCGCGTGCCACTACCTGGTGCCCGTCGAGGTGATCGAGAGGTTGGTCAGCCCGGAGATCGCACGACGATACCTGCAGTTTGACATCAAGGTGAGGCAATATCGATTTATTGTAATATTGATTGTAGCCTTGATGGTAATATCGGAGCTAGCGGCCAATCGTCTGCTCCGAGGGCAGAGCAGATTTAATGTTCTCAACTTTGACCGTCTGTGTTTTTCAGAAAAATCGGTTAAATTTTTTAAATTTTGTGATTTCACCACCGCCATATCTTGCTTAGTCGGCGTATAACGGAGGTTTTAGACCAAAATTGATCTTCCCCGTTTAGTTGAAAGAGCTAAAGTACACGTTTAGATAAATACACAAAACAGATTTTTTGGTTTGCAATTATTAAAATATCATTGTTTTAAAGCAAATTACTGCGCCGGTTTAAATCACACCTAAATGGCGTTGGTGAAATTGGCCCGCGATCATGGTTTAGTGCTGTGCATTTTATAAAATATTATTAATTTATTGTTGGTGTCGTGTTGCAGGCGTTTGTTGAGTCTAACCGCAGCATCAAGTGGTGTCCGATGCCGGGATGTGGCCGGGCAGTCCGGCTTCCGGAGACGGAGCAATTCGGCCCGGTCACGCCACGCACTTCCCACGCTGTCGACTGCGGAAACTCGCACTTCTTCTGCTGGTAAGCAACTCAAGACCCCCTCGAGGGCTTCATAATCTTAAAATTAGCAAAACTATAACCGTCAAAAATTGATGCCCAAACGTGGACTGGAACCCCGATCTCCACCTGTCGCGGGTGTTGCTCTAACCAATTGAGCTACTTGGACACCGGCTTTTTGAGACGTTTTTAGTGCATTTGATGAGAATGACGGATCTCCAAGGAGTAGAACCAAGAGGCTGTGAATACTCACAGTCACTCTGATTCTAGTGACGCTATACCACGTCACAACCTGTCAAACTCAAATAACTCCAATTTGGCGTTGGATGCGTTTTAAATGTGTGAAATCTGATCAAAATTTCAGTAGTATTTTAGATAGTAATATTCCTAATAATTACAAAAAAAACTGTACTTTGCAAACATTTGCAATTTACTTTTGCAATTTAACAATTTTCAAGAAAGTAATTGAAAAGCGGGTAGTGACGGGTTTGTTTCTGTCTCTCGCGCTGCGCAGGGAGTGTTTGGGTGAAGCCCACGCTCCGTCCGGGTGCGATCAGTGGGGCTTGTGGCAGCGTAAGATCTCCGAGGTGAAGCCCGAGGAGCTCCGGGCGTCCGGGACTGAGACCGAAGACGCGGCCAACTGTCTCTGGCTGGTGACAAACTCCAAGCCGTGTCCGAACTGCCGGTCTCCCATTCAGAAGAACGAGGGGTGCAATCACATGAAGTGTTCAAAGGTAGTTTTATTTTATAGAGTTCATACATTTTTTACAAAGCCATGCACGAAACTTGTTAAAACCTCATGACCATAGCTTGAAATGCCAGATCCGACCAACCTTTCAAACTAAAATACAATTCATTAGGTATCAGATACAAAAAAAAAAAAAATAGAGAATGTTCAAAATTGATCATAATTGACTGCCTTCCCCACCTTCCACCCTCTCTAAAAGACCCAAAAATCAATGGGACTTCTTACTTTGACCTCCAAATGACAGTTTAAAAGTTAAACCCCATCCATCCAGGTTCAAATATTAAACGGTGATTTGGACAGAGAGAAAATAGTGACGGCTGCTAAATAACATTTCTTTTATGTGACAGGACAAAGCCTTCCTGAATCATCACCAAATTCAAATTTAAAATTTATATCATTTTGTGTATTCTCTTTCAAATCTTTCAAAATGTTGGCTAAATGGGGAAATCAATTTAGCCTAAAAACCTCCTTTAAACGCCGAGTAAGCAAGATATAAACTGTGTTTTGTTGTTTAAGTGCAAGTACGACTTCTGCTGGGTTTGTCTCGAGAGTTGGAAGAAGCACAGTTCAGCGACGGGTGGCTACTTTCGCTGTAACCGCTTCGAGGCAATGCACAAAGCCGACGAGAAGCAAGGATCGCTCATCACCGAGGTACGGCTCACAACAATCGTAACACATTACAATAACAACAATACCTGTTTAGTTTTTTAGTAATTTTTTAAATCAATTTTATTTTTCATCCATTTACTACTAATGGTGGAAAATGTTTAATTTAAGGCATTTTCCTTTTCATTCACCAACTTCTTCCATGGCACCTTATCTAGCCAGTCTTTCTCTTCTACTTCATTACATTTCCCATCTCTTTCAAATAATTTAAAAATATAAAACTGTACGCTAAAATTAAATTAAAGCTAAAAATAAATTATTGATAGAAAGGGGAAGAAATGTCTGCGTTGCCAAGTTTTTTAGTTTCATCGTAACTCAAAAGTGGTAACCTCTTGCAAACGAGTAAATACAGTGACGATCGTGATAAGTCTATACTATGTCGGCCTTTAGAGGAAAAGCTGGTTCTGTAATTTAGCTGCAAAATTTAACAAGGAGCGGAACATTTTTGTAATCTTATTAAAAAGTGAGTTCTCAATCTCGGAACTTTTGAACAAAACCGTGACAGCTCCATGCTGTATTTCATAACAGTAACGCATTCTTGATCAAATAAATGTTCCAATGCGAACAAAAAAAAATACGAACCTTGGAATTGCAAATAAAATTAAGCCTCTAACTCTTGTCGTTCACACAGGCCGTGGAACGGAACGTACAGCTGCAAGAACTGAACCGGTTCCTCCATTTCTACACACGTTTCCGCAACCACCAGAACAGCCAGAAGCTGGAGGAACCGCTGCTGGACGGAGTGCGAGAGAAGATGGACGTACTGGCGTCAGCGTTGGCACGTGAAACACGTCAGCCAGGACAAGGTGAGCGATCTTAGCATCTCCATGTCTACCAAACGTTGAATCTACCATTGAACCTCCTATGCTAGGCCATGATATACCCGTGGTAACATAAGATAGCAGAATTGAGAAGCTCTGTCAGGTGATCTCAGCATCTCCATGGCTACCAAACGTTGAATCTACCATTGAACCTCCTATGCTAGGCCATGATATACCCGTGGTAACATAAGATAGCAGAATTGTGAAGCTCTGTCAGGCGATCTCAGCATCTCAATGGCTACCAAATGTTGTGCCTTGCAGCTATCAGCGACGTGGGCACGGCGGCCATCAGGTTTGTCGAGGACGGGGTCCGCGAGCTTCTCAAAGCACGTCGCGCTCTCTGCGGCTCATACGTGTACGGCTTCTACCTCGACGACGACGGCTACAACAAGGCGATCTTCGAGTTCATGCAGCACGAGCTCGAGGAGGTCACCGAGAAGCTTTCCGAGATGGTGAGTTACTTAAACACGTGTAGATTCTAGCCGGTTTCAAACATGCAATAACCTCGTCTTTGTGATCCAGGTGGCTCGGCCTTACCTCCGCACACCACGTTCGGTGATCATCCAGACGACGGCGCTGGCGCGACGGAAGCGCCACGAGTTCGTGCGCGCGGTCGGCAAGGGCCTGGTTCCCCCGGAGACGCCACCCTCTGTACATCGGCTGCGTAAACGCCGCTTCCCTGCACTCGGCTACCCTGGCGATGACGTGAGTCATCTCAAATAACCTAGATAGAGCATAGGATCCAGCCAGCTGATCTCAAATAACCTGGATAGAGCATAGGATCCAGCCAGCTGATCTCAAATAACCTGGATAGAACATAGGATCCAGTCAGCTGATATCAAATAACCTGGATAGAGCAAAGGATCCAGCCAGCTGATCTCAAATAACCTGGATAGAG
This sequence comes from Protonemura montana, assembly GCA_947568835.1. Taxonomy (NCBI): domain Eukaryota; kingdom Metazoa; phylum Arthropoda; class Insecta; order Plecoptera; family Nemouridae; genus Protonemura; species Protonemura montana. Next base: position 3,482,997 of record OX387610.1, read on the forward strand.
CATAGGATCCAGCCAGCTGATCTCAAATAACCAGGATAGAGCATAGGATCCAGCCAGCTGATCTCAAATAACCTGGATAGAACATAGGATCCAGTCAGCTGATATCAAATAACCTGGATAGAGCAAAGGATCCAGCCAGCTGATCTCAAATAACCTGGATAGAGCATAGGATCCAGCCAGCTGATCTCAAATAACCAGGATAGAGCATAGGATCCAGCCAGCTGATCTCAAATAACCTGGATAGAGCATAGGATCCAGCCAGCTGATCTCAAATAACCAGGATAGAGCATAGGATCCTGCCGGCTGATCTCAAATAACCTGGATAGAGCATAGGATCCAGCCAGCTGATCTCAAATAACCAGGATAAAGCATAGGATCCAGCCAGCTGATCTCAAATAACCAGGATAGAGCATAGGATCCAGCCAGCTGATCTCAAATAACCTGGATAGAGCATAGAATCCAGCCAGCTGATCTCAAATAACCTGGATAGAGCATAGGACCCATCCAGCTGATGTTATACTTTGTTCTCAGGAGCAGATGAATCACGCGATAGCTGCGTCTCTCAAGGACCTGGACGCGACCGGTCCGTGGGTCAAAGACTCCCGCGGCCGCCACACGAAACTCTGTGATTGGCCGGACGAGGACGAAGAGGAGCCGGAGGCCAGCCTGGAGGCGGAGCCTGTGCGTGGGGGTGGTGCACCGTGCGCAAGGCCTGGGTGCGAGCGGCGCAAGGCGGGGGTGGCACGGAACGGAGCCGTGGCTGAGTACTGCGGGCTGCGTTGTTCCAGGATGGGCAGGATGGGCGAAGACGGGGGTAATTTTCAACGTTTAATGTACATTCGGATTATTTTGTTTTTGAAGAAAGACAGTTGATAGAGTTTTATGGATTCTTAGAATTATTAGCTCTGATTATTGACGTAAGTACAGGGTGTTGGAAACACCGGTCCTCGTGAGATCACCCAAGTTAAGCAACACTTCGCTGGATCAGGTATTGGATGGGTGACCATCATACACATGACCAGTTCTGTTTGGGAGAGAGGTAAGAGGGATGAAAGTTAGTACAGCAACTTCACTCGTCTTGCTTATCAACCTCTCGACAGCATGAATTTATGGAGGAATCTTTTTGTTCGCGTTGTACGGTCCTACAGAATGGGAGTTAAGCCTTTGGTCCCCTTGGTGCTCTTCGACAGGAGTAGGATTTCAGTGTTCCCCCTCCTCTCTTCAAGGCTAGGTTAGGTTCATCATCATCCACTAATTCACCAACGCCATTAGACCAGTGCCACATGGCGCGTTGCTTAGAACAGTATCTAAATCAACAAATAATTCCAGTTTACCACGTGAATGTGTCTGCCGATTACAACATGGAGCTCGTGATCGCCCTCGAGATGTCTCGGCTTCAGATGATCGAAGACGAGATGAAGAAGTCTAAAAGAGCTGCCAAGACGATCGGAGAACCCGGCACCAGCCTAGCGGGAACAGGTACGTCCCCCCCAACATGTCCCTTAGCAACACGTCTCTTAGCAACAAGATTTCTTCTCAGGGCCAACTTTACCTTCATTGTTCTTATTTTACTTAATTAGAGTCGAGAGAGGTTGAAGGGCAAAACACATTTTTGCAAATAAATTTTTGAAAAAGGATGTTTCGTAAAATATTAAAAAAAAAAAGACGTTAATATAAGTTTGAATTTGTTGATGATTCAGGAAGGCTTTGCCCCGTCACATAAAAGGAATTTTATTTATCAGCCGTCACTATTTTCACACTGTCCAAATCACCGTTTAATATTTGAACCTGGGAGTAATTTAATTCCGTTGCCGGCTCGTTTTCGCAGCAGAAATTTTGACGTTAACGCTGTGATTTCAACCTATAAACTCGAAAGTTTTCTAACGGCCTGGTCTCGGTCCTCCATTAGTTGACGAGCAGCAGATGAAGATGGCGATCCAGCTGTCACTGCAGGAGACAACGAAGCTGGCGGGAAAGCTTCACGATGCAGCAACGTCGACCAATGGGAGCGCAGGGGCGGAGCCGCCGGGGGAGGAGCTATACGCCAACGCGGCCATGTTCAGTCGTACGAGCGCAGACCTCACGGTTAGTTGTAATCTCAATTGTCAATTGTGTGCAGTCCCATGTGATAACCAAGTTTTAAGATCCTTGTGAGCTATGCTTGTGCTTATTGCCATGTCAATTGTGTGCAGTCCCATATGATAACCAAGTTTTAAGATCCTTGTGTGATATGCTTGTGCTTATTGCTATGTCAATTGTGTGCAGTCCCATATGATAACCAAGTTTTAAGATCCTTGTGTGCTATGCTTGTGCTTATTGCCATGTCAATTGTGTGCAGTCCCATATGATAACCAAGTTTTAAGATCCTTGTGTGATATGCTTGTGCTTATTGCTATGTCAATTGTGTGCAGTCCCATATGATAACCAAGTTTTAAGATCCTTGTGTGCTATGCTTGTGCTTATTGCCATGTCAATTGTGTGCAGTCCCATATGATAACCAAGTTTTAAGATCCTTGTGTGATATGCTTGTGCTTATTGCTATGTCAATTGTGTGCAGTTCCATATGATAACCAAGTTTTAAGATCCTTGTGTGCTATGCTTGTGCTTATTGCTATGTCAATTGTGTGCAGTCCCATATGATAACCAAGTTTTAAGATCCTTGTGTGCTATGCTTGTGCTTATTGCTATGTCAATTGTGTGCAGTCCCATATGATAACCCAGTTTTAAGATCCTTGTGTGCTATGCTTGTGCTTATTGCTATGTCAATTGTGTGCAGTCCCATATGATAACCAAGTTTTAAGATCCTTGTGTGCTATGCTTGTGCTTATTGCTATGTCAATTGTGTGCAGTCCCATATGATAACCAAGTTTTAAGATCCTTGTGTGCTATGCTTGTGCTTATTGCTATGTCAATTGTGTGCAGTCCCATATGATAACCAAGTTTTAAGATTCTTGTGTGCTATGCTTGATGCTATGCTTGGTGCTATGGCAATAGTGTCAAGACCCTAATAATGCTCCCGCTTCCCAGGTGGACTACTTCTTGAAGAGCCTGGCCGGGCGCCAGTTAGAGCTCAACGTATTCTCTCCCGAGTGCGGCGCTGGCAAGATGCTCGAAGACAAGGCGTTGTTCCAGCCGCGGCTGGCAGAAGACGGACGTTTCCGCATCTCAGACTTGCACGACATTGGCTGCTACTTCGACGCTGATGACTTCGACGATGGCCGCCTGCTCAAGCGATCGCACTCGACCGGGGATCTTTGTTCGAGGGGGCGGAGACTGAGACACGGGGCGGGGTCGGAAAACGAACCGCGGTAAGGAGTGGCGGCAATCTCTTAAGAAACGAGCATTGGTCAAATTTCCCACGCCATTTAAGAGAGGATTTGAAAAACGTTTGGATAAATACACAAAAAAGGTGTAAATTTAAATTTGAATTTGGTGATGATTCAGGAAGGCTTTGTCCTGTCACATAAATGAAATTTTATTAAGCAGCCGTCACTATTTTCTCTCTATCCAAATCACCGTTTAATATTTGAACCTGGAAGGACGGGGTTTAACTTTTGAACTGTCGTTTGGAGGTCAAAGTAAGAAGTCCCATTGATATTTTGTTTGTATTTCCAAGTCACCAAATATTCCGTTTCGAAGCAAACACATTGTTAAAAACTATGTGACATGGGCAAAAAAACTATACTTTTTTTGTAAGAAAAACAAATAAATAAAAGTTATTTTGGTGACGAATTAGAGAGAGACGGAGTGCAACAAACCAAAAGAGAAAAATGGCGCCGTGTGATGCACTTGTCTAGAAATTTCTAAAAATCTGAGACTTCAGCGAGTGGCCTCCGCCATTTTATTATTACTATTTCATTTTACCCGTTCAGAGTTCATAGTTCAGAGTTCGTATTATTCCCATAGTTAACCCTGCTTTGTTTGCCACACGCAGATACCGGCTGGATTCCGACCACAGCTCACACGATGAGAGACCAGAGGAGCTCGTACTTCGACTTCTAGCGTCCCGTGCTCGCTACTTCCCCCCGTCGCCGCCCTCCCTTCCTCCAGACACATCAACTGCAACCTCCAGCCTCGGGGGCTTCGGTCAGTCGTCCATCGAGGATACAACCACCGCGTCAGACTCGCTCAACGCAGACCTCGAAGTCTGCGGGATTCTGGCGGTTAGCAAACTGCCACAGATATTCCATCTAACAAAACCTGAGAACTAACAATCCAGTAAATGATTTCTTTATTGAAGCAAAGAAAACACCGTGTGTTTGATATTTGTCCACCAGGTGGCAGACGAGGTCAGCTCGGGAGCAGCGGGTGCAGCACCCGACCCCAAGGTCGTGGCACTGACGTTGCTTGAAGCTCATCGCAAAGCGTTCAAAGCGGCCGGAGGAAAGGCAGCCGGGAACTCAGGGTAAGTGCCAAGGCCAAGCATTGAACGAGTTTGAAAATAAATTGACGTTTTAAAAGCCTTGCTTCTTCAGGCCAATGATAAAGAACATTGTTAATTTAAAGACCAAATGCTTGAAAAAGGCTAAAAAAAGATTAGATTAAAAAAAACCTTGAAATATAAATACTCAAGTGGCCAAGTCACTGAAAGCAACACATGAACGTTTCCCATCCCTTGCTGCTACTTACACATGTCCCAGTACCGAGCAAGTTTTGTCACCGCATGGATTGCCCGCAGGCTTCGTATCCGCATCTCACCTGACGACGGCGGCGTCGGCAAATCAGGAGGACGCAACGGCGGTCGCTTGGAGACTGACAGCAGCAACGAGTACGAAGCCGAGACGGGAATACCGAGAAGCCCAACGCTCTTCATCAGCGGCGTCTCTATCAGTCGAACTCCCGAACCACGGTCTCCAGCGCTCTCGGCTCCGGCTAGAGACAGTCGATCGTCCAGCCTCACCGTGCCACCAGCACTGGTACGTAGATCGTGAAACCAATGCCCTAAACCTTGGCACGCATGTCCCTGGCTCCCAACCCAGCTGTACACATCCATGCTGGCATCATGCAAGCATACCTCATACCATCATGCATCATACCTTGACACACATGTCCCTGGCTGACCATTTTTGGTTGCTTCTTGCCCAGGCTCCAGCGGAGATGGAATCCAGTCGACAAAAAGAGACTCCTGTTGAGCCACCGTCACCTGCCAAGTCAAAGTCTGCCAGCGAACCCGAACGCGAGCGTGAGATGTTCCGCTTCCCGAAGTCGTCGACTGACGGGGCGTTAAGCTCTGTTCTCCACGTTCAGGTAACGTTGACGCAGCGGCCAAGAAACGGCCAGATTTAGGCTGAAAGTTACCGATGTCGTTTGGACCGGGCGTCACCAGAGTGACTTGAGCTTATTCTCGGGGAAGTTTCTTGAAAAATAAATAATTTCAATTTCTCAAAAACAAAGTAGATTTGAAGGAAATAAGGAACGACGGAGAGAGAAAGCAATTTACTGGAGAAATTTGCATTTGTCATTGTGAGAGTATTCATGCAAGTAACAAAGCACTTACAGACAAAATACAATTCCAACTCACTTTCAACTGTTCCGCTTTTTAAACTCGTGTCTAGTTTCTCTAACCTTAGCCTTGGTCTTGAAGAAAATCTATTCAACTTGATTCGAGTCCCCGTTTGTGCACCATTTGTTTCATGGTTTCCAGTGTTTCGTATAAAAAAAATACTTTGCGCATCGCAAGAGTTTGCAATTAAAATCACATTTCGCTTCCCGCAGGAGAGCAACCTAAGTTCCGACGACTTCCACGAAGCGTTGTTCTTGCTGGAACGATCGCCCAAGTCGAGCGGGGGCGGAGTTTCAGGAGGCGTGGCCGGTCCCTCGGGCCCTCCCCCAGCCGCAGCCGCCTCCAAGCGACGCAAGAAGTCGAAGAAGGAACGAGACAAGGACAAGGAGAACAGTGCCGCGGTGGGGGCGTCGGTCAATAAAGTCAAGGAGTCCAAGGAGTCAAGCTCAGCACTTTAACAACGGCAGGGGATGTAACGGAGAGGCTTCGTCTTCTTGCCCAATTCTCATTGGTCCGTTAATAAACAGAAAACATCTTCTGATTGGCTGACATAAACATGTTAGGGGCCAAGTCTCGACTGTCACATTGGACCGGTATTTCCACCTGTTCATTAGAAAAAAAACCAACGGAAATAAGAAATTGGCTTCAATTGTTTTTTTTATCAAGATGTCGCTCCGTAGCATTGTTAGAGGTTATTGGTTTCCGCGGACCGTCAAAGTGACACTGGGAGGAGACGGAAGAATTCAACGGTCCAATCGGGCACGAAACTGGTACTTGTCGATGAAGATATGTCCTTGCCCGGCCATCTTGTTCTGTCAACAGACTCGACGGTCACCAAAGCTTCCTGGAAGTGAATTTAGAAGGCAGATTTAATTGACCAGGTGGATATGCAATAGAGAGGATTGAAAAAAAAAATTTATCTAGTCTTTATTGGTGTACATTTGTTTTGAAGCAAAATGTCTGATCCACCAGCACTGGACTTCAAGTTTAGACTTATTTTAAATTGTTTACATCGACGAGTACCGTGTTCACGCTGTTGGAGGAAGGAAACGGTTGCGATATTAGTGTCGGGGTTAAATTTCTATGTACAATATTCTAAAGTTTTGACTCGGTGAACTTTTAAACCGCTCGACGGCAGACGTTTCAGGCCTACATTGTCGCAAACGAGCCTAATTTATTCGGTAGTTTATAATTTGCGTTTGCCCGCAGCTCTTGGATGTGTTTCTTGCCGCCTCGTATAGGTCACTCGTAGGTTAGGTTCAGTCGACGGCAGTGGTTAATTCTCCGAGATAGAGAAATACCGGAGTAAATCGCTTTTCCTCGGCATGCATCTTATAAAATCATGTAACCCTTTCTTAACTTCTTTATTTAAAATTCAATTTCCTGTGTTTTTTTTTGTTTCTTTTTTAACAATTTTTAGTGCTTTTCTTGGCTTCAAGTTTAAGTTACTTGGATGTGAAATCTGACATAAACTGCAGACGCTTGCAATGCGCAAAGTATTATTAGAATATAAATGGACTTTTTATGCAGAAGTTAATTTAAATTTGATGCCACGGCAACAAAATATAGACGAAGGCGATAACCACTGGCCGGCAGACCCAAGTTTTATTTGCTTCCCGAGCTTGCGAAGTCGAACCCAACCCGTAGCCACCCGACCGGCAGTTTTCAACGCTACCTGCGATCGACATCCAGCTGTTTTCGAGAGACAGACTCTCCGCGCTGGAGTGCGGATCTGTACTCGTATTAAGTGACATAGGACGAGAAGCCTTCAATTGTTTGATTTCATCGAAAGAAATCGGCCATCTTATCTCCATAGGCAGAAAACAAGACGGAATCACACACCTCGCTACTTTCCATTTCAAACAAAACAAAAACTGCTTCAAAACATTATCTCCAATAACTTGGACGGCAGTTGCTTTGAAGCCAAAGCTGCCATCTTCAAAACCTGATTTTCAGTTGTCTCAAATTGCCCATGCTATTTCAAGTGTTTTCATGGAGAGTTTTTAAAGTTTTCACCGCTTAAATGATCAAAATTGGTTGGAAACGTGTTTCAAAACTCTAAAATTAGCATTGGATTCATACAGATGCCTCTAATTTTAAAAATCTTTGAAATCAGCTGGCTGGATCCTATGCTCCATCCAGGATATTTAAGATCAGCTGGCTGGATCCTATGCTCTATCCAGGTTATTAGAGATTAGCTGGCTGGATCCTATGCTATATCCAGGCTATTTGAGATCAGCTGGCTGGATCCTATGCTCCATCCAGGATATTTAAGATCAGCTGGCTGGATCCTATGTTCTATCCAGGTTATTTGAGATCAGCTGGCTGGATCCTATGCTCTATCCAGGTTATTTGAGATCAGCTGTCTGGATCCTATGCTCTATCCAGGTTATTTGAGATCAGCTGGCTGGATCCTTCCGACATCTCAGGTTAGCGTTGTTAAGCCTCCCCCCCCCCCCCTCCCCAAAAAACACTGCCGCCCCTGATACCTACGTCCCACCCCTTGCATACGGACCAAATTGCTTGCCCGCCCCCAGCGCTAGTCCCTTCGGTCGTAGGGGTGCTAGACCCGCCCCCACCGCCCCAGTTTGGTGTCGTAGTCGGTGTTGTTCGTTTGTCCGCCCCTCGATCTCGAGGCTAGGCCCTCGATCTCGAGCCAAGAGCAGCTGGAGAATTGGAGCGATTGTTCGGATTAAATTGTTGAAAGTGAAATGTTTGTAAATGCGTGTACCTTCTTTATAAAGGTATCATATTATATGAATATTAGCCGTAATGCTGGCCATAGACTTGCCAAAAAAAATGAGGATCGTTTTTTGACATAATTAGAATATTTTATTTATATTTAATGTTTACAAGAATAGTTTTGTTTTTTAGCTACTTTACAAGACGAGGTGCTTGATATTGATGATTCGGGAGAAGCTGACGCTCGCAGAGGATGTTTTAAAATGAGGCCCGTCTCCCCTTGTGGCAGTATGTTTGTGTTGGAAGTGTTAAGTTGCTGGTGAAAATATTTACAATCTGAAATGTTGCGTAGAGTTTGTTTTTTATCGTGGATCGAGAATGTTGCTTCTTAGCTTGTGTCATTGGTGCGGATAGGTTGTGATGGACCGGCTCTAAAAGGGGCAGCAAAACTTCAATTTGACAGTGGTTTTGATAAAAATTGTGTAAGAAATGTGTAACTCTGTAATTGGGCTTACTGAATCGTATCAATTTGGCAGTATTCAAACAAGGATGCCAAAAGTAATGACAGCTGACAGGCAACATTGTTTCGAAATATATTAAATTTGATAGATATGTTAAATGGAATGAAGTCGCGTTGACGGAATGGTTGTAAAAATCAACGGGAACGTTTCAGTTGTAATTGATTTGAACGTTTCTACTCTTCTAACTTTTGCAAAAGTGAAGTATTTTTTATGAAAGGATTGGTTCCAGCTTTTAATAATGTGTACCTAAAGACGTGGAATGACCAGAAGTTCTGCAACGGCATTGTTTACCTTTGAAAGCTGAATTGAAAAGTTGCATGCACATATTTGTTAATTCAAAATGTAACAGACTATTGAAGCCTTGATTCAAGTACCGATGATTAGAGCTGCTGGCAAAAAAGTCAAATTTTAGTTGTGAGATATTTAGGTTTACATTTTTTTTTTTAAATATTAATGAAGAAAGTGTGCAGAAAGCGTTGTACTGTATAAATTGTGAGCGATGTTTAGAGTTGGATATCGCTGTGGCTTGCAATGAGTTGTCTCTCTCTTGGCTGGGGTGAGGAGATCCACTGCCTCTCCCCGGGCAACACCGCGAGCTACGAACCCGGTGCTCCGGGCCCAGACTCTGATGGTAGCCATGACGCGGTGGATCTGTCTTTTATGTGATATTTACAAAACCCTTGAGGAGAAAATAAAATTTTAAAATTTTAAATCAATTTGATGTGAGGGGTCATTTTTCTGTTAGTCGAGTTTTGATTTGTTTGCAGTTTTAGTAAAATAGGTCGCCTTTGGAAAAAAAAGTAAAACTGTGTTTTGAATGCCACGTATATAACAAATTATTTTTTATAATGAAGTTTTTAGGGAAATATTTGTTGTTCTTTACTAAGCATTCAAACCCCAGTTAAAATTTTGTTTTAAACCAGTGCTAAGGTTAGATAAAGTAGATATAATTCTGAAAAACATAATAAGGGTTTTAGTAAAATAGGGTTACCTTATAAGGCTACCCAAATGTAAATCACTCCTCATCCTTTTCACTGTGATCCAGGACAGCACACAACAAGCGAACGTTAAGTTTGCGTCTTGCTAACGAACACTTTAACAGGTCTGTTAATGCGAGGAAATCGAGCTCGGCTGGTGCCGGCTAAACCTCGATCATTATGCTGCTGATTCAAGGTTGGCAGCTCAGCAAGGTGGGTACACGGGTTACCGACCGATGGCCGTGATTTATCGACATTTTAATTGATCAAGTACATTTGATATCCAACAGATTGCGTTTGCGATCATAATGTGCTTTAACTCGACTGCTGGTTCGGTGATACTTGTTTGGTATGGTTGACCAGGAGACCTGCCTTCGAACAACGGGGTTCGACTGGCGTTCCTCCAGTCGGACTTCAAGGCTTGCATTTTCGCGTTAGATCGTGGCAACTGGTGAAAGCCCATATTTTTGGAGTGGCCGTGGCCTCAGCACTGCTTGGTGTTGGGGTCAGGTCCGGCATTTACACATTGTGTAGAAGCGAAACCTTCTTTCTCTATTAGCGCATGGTTGATATCGTGGTGGTGGTGATGTTGGTGGTGATGTTGGTGGTGATGTCGGTGGTATTAATGTACGTTATCTACGTTATATTCTTTGTGGTAATGTTTGTTCCTTTCCGTATCTATGTCGCATGATTATACAATATATTTATAATTCCTAATAACTCGTGTATATATTAATTTTTCCCCCTTTTCATACTTCTACATCTTACACATCTTTACATCTTCTACTTTTACTTTATATATTTATAACATAATATATATTAATATTTACTTTTCGTACTTAAGTTACATTTTCTTTTCGTAATACACTTTGGACAAATATGTTGATATTTTCCTGCTGTATTTCCAAGTTATTTTCCGATTAGTTAATCAATTAGATTAAAAATCAGACTTGGCAAATGTCTTCAATTTTTACAAGTCCAGAGTATAGTACAAAATCCTGCCAACAGGTGGCGCTGATGATTGTTAACACTCATTAAAATCGTTCCTGTATACTTGATGCTAGACGTAGGAGTCAACGCGGGATACAGGTGGCACGCCAGGGTGCGCCCGTGCACCTGAGCATACGCACCTGCACCTGAACATACGCCCCAAAAAAAAAAAGCAAAAGTGTGAAACTGCGCCGAGAAACGAACGTGATTCGAACCCAGTACCTCCCCAAATCTATAACCATGTAATCGATAAATTCGATGCCTTTGAACGCACGACCAAGCGAGTATATGATTTTTCTTTGTCTTTTCATATATATAAGTCTCTTGACTTCAACGAACATGGATGGAAAATGCATTCCATGCAACCAGCTCACAAACATTTAAAATGTTTACAAGTCCAAAGCGTAGTACAATATTCTGCCAACAGGTGGCGCTGATTGCCGCTAACACTAAGTACCTATCGTTCCTATATACTTGAAGCTAGACTTAGGAGCTGCACACGGGGTATAGGTGGGGTTTGGGGTCGTGGGAACGGCCCGCAAAACTGGCGGGTGCGACTGGCGCGGAGCGCCAGGAGCGCCCGGCAGTTTTGCTGCTGTCTTAAACATACGCCCGAAAAAAAAAAAGTCTGAGACTGCGCCGAGAAACGAACGTGATTCGAACCCAGTCCCTCGCCACATCTTTAACCATGTGATCGATAAATTCGATGCCTTTAAACGCACGACCAAGCGAGTACATGATTTTTCCTTTTCTTTTCAGATTTATAAGTCTCTTGACTTCAACGAACATGGATGGAAAATGCATTCGAGCAGTGAAAAGCTACCTCCGACAAGTGGGTGCTCATCCCGGTAGCGCATATCTTTGACGCTTTACCTTTTAACGAATCACGTTCGTTCCACGACGCATTTTCATGCTTCTGCATTATTATTATTTTTTTTTTGCGTATGCTTAAGACAGTGGTAAAATTGCCGCGCGCTCCTAGCGCTCCGCGCTAGTCGCGCCCACCTTTTTGGCGAGCCGTTCCAACGACCCCAAACCCCACCTATACCCCATCTGCAGCTCCTAGGTCTAGCATCAAGTAATTAGGAACGATAGGTACTTAGTGTTAGCGTCATTCAGCGCCACCTGTTGGCGGAATCGGGAACCAGCTCACAAACATTTAAAATGTTTACAAGTCCAAAGCGTAGTACAATATTCTGCCAACAGGTGGCGCTGATTGCCGCTAACACTAAATACCTATCGTTCCTATATACTTGATGCTAGACTTAGGAGCTGCACACGGGGTATAGGTGGGGTTTGGGGTCGTGGGAACGGCCCGCAAAACTGGCGGGTGCGACTGGCGCGGAGCGCCAGGAGCGCCCGGCAGTTTTGCTGCTGTCTTAAACATACGCCCGAAACAAAAAAAAAGTGTGAGACTGCGCCGAGAAACGAACGTGATTCGAACCCAGTACCTCGCCAAATCTATAACCATGTGATCGATAAATTCGATGCCTTTAAACGCACGACCAAGCGAGTATATGATTTTTCTTTTTCTTTTCAGATATATAAGTCTCTTGACTTCAACGAACATGTGATCCGCAAATTTCCTGCTGTCTCAAAAAAAAATAAAATAAGAGGTGTGAAACTGCAGTAGTTGTGCGGACGGGATTCGAACCCGGGACCCCGGCAATCTCATGATCATTCACAAGAGGTAGTGCCTTGTACCGCACGACTACGCGGACATCTAGTTATGCAGGCATTTTTATGGTATATAATTTCTTCAGACTGCAGCTACCATATGTGAATAATTTGAATGTCGTATTCCAATAGAAAAAATATCCTGTCGGTGAGCGAGATCGAACCAGATCACAATGTAACTTGATGGTTCCGAAGTAACGACATGTCCATTGTGCTATGCAGACGGTCGCCCCTGTTGTGGTAAACTGAATATATTTTAATTTCATATCTGATGTCCCTGTTTACCGGGTTGACTATAGGCACATGTCACTGACGGCACTCAATGTATACTACGGTTCGGAGTCGCATTCTTCTTTGCGTTTCAGTGAACCATCATTTAAGAAATTCAAGATATTATGACCGACTTTGACCGACTCAAGCAGCGAGCAAGAACTGGACCTGACCCCCGCACCAAGTAATGCAGGGGCAATCGTCCACTCCAAAGATACGGGCTACCACCAGTTGCCGCGATCTAGCGTGAAAGAGTCAGCTGATAGCGCCCTCTGCAGGGACGCGAGCCACACCCAGTTGCTGGTTTGTCGTTTTTTTTTTTTTTGCCTTCTCATTCGACCCCGGCATCCATGGAGATCGCTTCACACTACATCGCCTCTGCCATGCACTATCAAAGATTGTGCAAGCTATGTCGTGAAGAACAAAAAGCGGAGCGGACAGGACTCGAACGCGGTCACATCCGAATTGCTCTTTCGAGGAGCGACTTTTTTAACCGGTCATCGAGACGAGATGTTTATCGATGGAACAAAGAGATACATGAATAGCAGAAGACGACTACAGTGTAATAATGAATAGAGTCAAAAATACTTTGAGAGTTTCGATGGATGAACGAGCGATGCAATATTTGCAGCATTCAATGAATGCCAGTCGCCACTTGATGAAGAACAAAATGAGGAACGGGCAGGATTCGAACTCGAGACATTTAAGCAGTGTCCCCATGAAGAAGTGGTCGTACCTCACGGCCACTGAGACGTGTTGCTATACCGAGGAAATAACATATACTTGAATAGCAGCTGGCGGGGATCACGGTACACCATCGAGAAGAGATGTTAGTCTTCTCTGTAAAGATTAATACATATCCAGCAGTTTTACACACATGTGACTTACCTGCTTCGAACCAGCGACCCTCTGCACCCTGGCGCTGAGCACGAGAGAGATCTTCACTCGCCGCCGAATGGACGCTACGAAGACCGGCGAGAGTTGCATGACAATACTTTAACAATCTTGGTAGGTGATTGATTCTTAGTTAAAAAATAGTGCACCAAGCGGGATACGAACCCGGCCCCGTTTATCCTCCGTTCCACTTTCATGTACCTTTTGCAGGAAGTAAATAAAACAAGATATAAATAAATCACATCTAGCCAGTGTCGGACTGGCCAGGGCAGCAAGTCGATAAGTCACAGGTGTATAATTTTAGTTTAATTAATTTCAAATTGGCCATTGATCGATCATTGTATCTGTGCAATCTCCATTCTCTAACGCCGGACTTGGGTGCTGCTACCAGTTTATGTGTATACAACCCTAAGTTTACCTATACACCACCTTGCATATACATTCCTTTCCTGCTTGGCGGACCCCCCCCCCGCCATGATCACATAACGTTAGGACAACCTCGAAAAATTGGAGTTTTTTCATACAAATAATTAGTTAGTAAAAAACCGTCAATTTGTTCGGGATTTTATTTCAGAAAATACAAAATTCGTTAGTTTTTGAGTTATTGACCCGGATTACTTTATTTAGATGCATTTAGAATGCTTGAACTAGGTAATTGTTATAATTTTGTGTGGTTCTTTTGTTATCGGAAAATTTCAGGACTGCTCTAACCCTTGAAAAAGTAACAGATACAAGTTACAAAACGTTGGAAAATTTAGTTTTTCTTTACCAAGCATTCAAAATCCAGTTCAAATAGTTTTTGTCAAAACTAGTGCTAAGGTTAGTTACATCAAGTAGACAATAGTCTAAAAACAATCATAAATGTCATAGTCTTCTTTCGCAGACTGCGGTCGCAATGGCGGCAATTCCAGACAACTACGCTCCGTGGGAGGGAAGGAGGCTAAAATCGCAGAGTTTCCTTGGCATGTCGGCGTCTTTCGAGGGGATAAAGACTCGTTTAGACAGATCTGCGGTGGCTCTCTCGTGACTCTCAATTTCTTCATCTCTGGTAAATACAGAACTTTGATGGCATACATCAACGACATAACGACAGTATGCATGCTAGTTTCTGTAGAGGTGACACTTGCGTGGCGGTGAGCGTTCTATTCGTTGTCCCACGCTGAACGCACACGATTGTTGCAGCTGCCCATTGCTTTTGGGACGAAAGGTCCAAAACGCATAAGAACAAGACGATGTTCAAAGCAGCCTTTGGGAAGCACACCCTGGCTTGGGAGTCTCAAGACGAGCATGAGCAGAGACGGGATATAAAAGCTATTCACATACCGGAGAGCTTTACTGGAATGACTACGCATCTGGAGGGGGACATCGCTCTGGTCGAACTTTCCACACCGTTGGATGTGTCGTCGGCTGTGAACGTCGTGTGCGTGGATTGGGGAAACGCTTTCAAACATCGGCAACTGATCAGCAACAGTGTGGGCACCGTAAGTTTAACTTCCCTCTAAACGTTTGCTGGTCGGCATTGCAACGGCAATTCCTCTTTCTTGACTCGTTTTATTCTGGCTTTGATTAATCCTAGCAAATTATACGGAGAACTTCTAACTGAGCAATAATTTAACATCGTCCCTATATTTTGCGACTATTGCCGCCTCTCATGAATTTAAACGACTGTGCAGGTTCCCGGGTGGGGTTCCTACGAGAACAACACCGTGGCATCCACGCTGCGTTTCGTTGACCTGCCTTTTGTGCCGATCGCCGAGTGCCGCAAACTGGTGCCCTTGGAATTCCGAGCCTTTCTCGTCGGGGACAAGTTTTGCGGAGGCTTCATCAACCGCACGGTTGGCATCTGTCCAGGTGACGGAGGCGGCGGATTTGTCTTCCCGAAGGAGGAGCTTCTTGGACAACGCTTTTATCTGCGTGGAGTTGCGAGCAGTAGTCCATCACGACAACGGCGGTATGCTTGGTGTGCGACTGAACATCTAAGCGCATACATTAAGATTTCTGCATATGCCGAGTGGCTCGAGGAAATTGTGTTGTCAAGGTCAGATGCAAACGAGGACAATTGAATGGCTTCCTGCATGTGGCAACGCATCTTCGTCTGAAATGTCAATATATTTTTTTAGTTACTGTCTTTGTTACACATCCGTCATTCTCCGTTATGTTTGTAGTAAAGTTAAGGATTTTCTATAACCACATAGCGTAACAATAAAATGTTTCTATACAAGAAACAAGCACGCATTAAGTCCCTCGTCCTCTATGCAAGAACTTATTATTCAAAAGCGTGACGATATCTTATCTTCAGAATCAGATAAAGAATAAAACTTATAAATTATTATAATGTGGTTATTTCTGTGATCACCAGAGCTAAACATGCTTTTGACAAACTTTGCTGCTCGCTGGCTGAAATCATGTAATATTTTAACCAAATAAATAACCAAACTAGAATGATATTTCGATTGCTGGCTACTCAGCTGGCTTCCTAATTACACACAGAACTACTTGATATCTGTCTTCCAGTTCTGATTTTAATTATGACTGTCAGCAAAAGTTCTCGCACTACTATAATTATATTATATTTATTACATTATATTCATCGTTATAGGGTCATTCCATATCAAGTGCCCACACTCAAAACCTTCACTATCTCAGAACTTGACGAAATTTTCAGGAGGGTTAGAACACCGGAAATAAAAAATCTCTTTTAAAGTTTTTTTCCATACGCCTAGCGGTTTGCCCGTGGCAGGGGATGGAAAAATAAAATATTTTACTTTTTGCCCCGCACGGCCATTCACTATATTCACTCTAGCGTTTGAACAAATAAACTTAAAACGATGGGATTAGTTCTAAAATGATAATCGTGCTTTCATTAACAAGAAAAAATGCATAAATTGCTTACTTATCAAGTTTAGGGGTAGAAAAAATCCACCCTTAAATTTCAACCCTTAATAACTCGAGAAGTAATTTTTTTTTTTTTTTTTGTTTTGTTGTGAAGCATCTCCTGTCTATTATCTTTCCATGAAAAAAAAATTAATCATTAACAGCCGTATGATCAGAAGTTATGAGATTTTTATTGTATAAATGTGTGTGCATTTAGTTGTGTTTCTGCAAGTCTGTTAGCATGGTCCATGCAATTCACCCGTAAATTGATAGATTATATAATTTTTCAGTTTAAAAATTGTGTGTAAGTACTACAAAGATTCTTTTTACTCACTCATTTCTTCGTTTCACTCTGACCTATCACTCTGGCTTCTTCGAACAACGGCGAGGAGGAGAACACCCGCGTGGCTACTGAGTGCTCAGACACGGGTACGAAGCAATGCAGTTTTTGCGTGCCGGGAATTGGCCGGGATGACGCAAATCGTGTGGCTAGCAGCTGTTCTGTGTCTTGGTGCTCCTCAATAGTTCCGAATGTGAAGTTGATGGTCGGGATGGCTTCGACCGCCCAATCGAAGAGTTGCCGGGGTGTTATTATTTGCGACTCGTAGGGGCGCTGAAGACTCGCCCGCGCTGCCAGCCGCTTGACCGTCCCTCCGACGCCGTCGCAGGCGCTCTTCCCATGTGACGTCGCCGTGAAATGCCACTCCACGTCGGCCCCAAAGTCTCTTTGATAGTGGCACAAGTTGGCAAAATTTTTCCTATTTTTATATTGCGAGGCTGCCCCATCAGAAAAAAAGAACATCTTCTTTATGGTCTGAAATTTATTGTGCAAAAAGCTCACGAGTTTTTTTATGAATAGATGCACTGCGACAGTGTTGTGGATCAAACTCTCGGAAATTACAACAAAGCTGATGTGGCGCTCTTCCCCGCCCTCTTTGTAATATGCCACGAAGGGGTGGATGGTGGCGGACGCATTGTTCCAGTGGAACCCCTGGGCCTCGTCTTGTAGCACGAACGCATAGTTTTCGGCAAAATCACAGATCACCAAAAACTCGCCGGGCAGGAGACCGCACTTGATGTCCGATTGGTGCGAAGATTGTTTTTTAGCAATAAAAGAGTGGCGGCACAGAGCAACTAATTTTGCACAAAAACTGTCCACGAATTCCTCGGATGAATCGATGTGCGTTTGCAGGGTGCATCGGTCGGTGCTCTCCCACTGCTTGTAGATAACATTGTCCACCATTTCGTCGTCCAGCAGTTGCGTGAGGCGCTCCTTTAACGGCTCGATGCCCGGGCACTCCTCACACTCGCCTAGATGGCATTCGGGGAGGGGACTGTCGCAGACCAACTGCTCAAGGCAGTCGTGGTAAGATGTTATCGGATAAGATTGGTCCACTGTCAACTTCGTCAAGTCGGCACCGATGATCATTAGCTTGACGTTTTGGTGGATAGTGCACACGCACACCGAATGAGTCCCACTGGCACCAGGCAACACACAGTTCTTCGGCCGCAGCTCTGCAAATTTTGAAAATCCTATTTTTTTATTAGGAAATTTGTCCTTGAATTGGGTATGGAGGTCCTTAAGGTTTGAGAGTACGAGCCTTTTCTGGATGTGCACTCGAGTGCCGCTCGCCTCCTTGACGGAAACATAGTCTTTCTTGCCCGGCATGGCTCGGCTCACATCGTCTGAATTGTAAAAAGATTTTACTCGGTCAACTGTGGCTCGGTCAATTGTTTTTCCTGGCTTTGGATTCGGGGTTGACAAAATTCCCTTTTCCAGGACGAGCTTCTTTGCCTTGCGGACCATGCGCTCTGACGCTTGAAACTCTGCCACTGTTCGCCGGACAGAGCAGCTCTTCGGGAGGACAGTTAGAACATGCACTTTCTCGCTGTTGGATGTGGACGAGTGAAACTTCTCTTTCAGCTGATTAATCATTTCGCGACCATCAGCTGAATCTTGGCCACTGTCGCTTTCAGCGTCGGAGGTAGTGGTTCTTTTAAGCGCACCTTCGAGTTTCTTCAATTTCTTCCTGGGATAACTGGATTGCGCCAACTTTTTCTTAACAATGGGCGATTGCCCTAGCTCCGCCAAGCCCACGTTGATGTTAGACAAAGCAGCGTCTTGTCGGAAAAAATATGCTTGACTCTCGGCGTTTGCACCACTGCAGCCGGGCTGCGAGTTGTCGCCATCGCTGGAGGTCGTCGTCGTCACTGGAGAGTCGCTGCTGATTGGTTTTACGTAGTTATTTAAATCTTTCCTACATTTGGCACAGATTTTGCTTCCTACTGGAATCGAGGAAATCTTTTCAATCATCCACGGCTGGACGTTGAGGAGAGACTTCAGCTGTGTGTGGGAAACGTGTTTAAAAGGATTGCAGCACTTCGCTCGAGTAAACGAGTCCATGATTAAATTACATAAAATATACAAAACTAAACGCTGTGATTATAACTATTAAATAAACTAGCTATTACTATACTATTGCTATTAATTAAAAATATGTTCACAAGACACTTCCAACGGTATTATTAACACCCCTCAATTCACGACGCACAAAAATAATGCAAAGAAAACTTCGAATCACTCGTCTACTTGCACTGAGCTAAGTGTTTTGCGACTGACCAAGAAACCAATGCAGAAACAACTGAATTCGCTGTCTCACGGCTAAACTTCCGGCCATAAGGGTTGAAAAGAGAAACAGGTAGCAAGGGCTGCACGTGTTCGTGGTGGGATTCTTTAAATAGAAGTAGGTAAAATATGAATTTCGTCAGATCCGTGGTCATAATGCACGGCAGAAACACAGACCTAGTATCGTGACCAGAGCCACATATTATCATGTTTATAGCACAAAGCCCAAAAATATCACATCCTTATAATAAAATTTTAATTGCTCGACTCCATCCCAAATTCAAATCTTTTCAAGCTTTATTTATGCTATGACAAACTTAGCATAATCGAATGCTTCTGAATTCAATTTGGTTCATGCTCAACAAACTATTTAGCAAAAGCACTTCTAAATTCATACACATCTATACAATAAAAATCTCATAACTTCTGATCATACGGCTGTTAATGATTAATTTTTTTTTCATGGAAAGATAATAGACAGGAGATGCTTCACAACAAAACAAAAAAAAAAAAAAAATTACTTCTCGAGTTATTAAGGGTTGAAATTTAAGGGTGGATTTTTTCTACCCCTAAACTTGATAAGTAAGCAATTTATGCATTTTTTCTTGTTAATGAAAGCACGATTATCATTTTAGAACTAATCCCATCGTTTTAAGTTTATTTGTTCAAACGCTAGAGTGAATATAGTGAATGGCCGTGCGGGGCAAAAAGTAAAATATTTTATTTTTCCATCCCCTGCCACGGGCAAACCGCTAGGCGTATGGAAAAAAACTTTAAAAGAGATTTTTTATTTCCGGTGTTCTAACCCTCCTGAAAATTTCGTCAAGTTCTGAGATAGTGAAGGTTTTGAGTGTGGGCACTTGATATGGAATGACCCTATATATTTTTTAATAAAATATAAGTAGATTTTATATATTGCACGCTAATAAAATTGTCGAGTGTGCCCACTCAATGATAAAATACTTCCAGAATTAGAAGGTAATGCTAATCAATAAACTTATTAATACATGAAATATAGCACATTTCTTTCTTTGAGGCGGTTGTCGGGGGGCCAGCGACTTTAATGCTTCAATTATATTATTGAAAATTGCTTGTTTTCGCTAAATTGTTGTAATTACTCGGTGCACTGTAAATGTAATAGTAGCCGCAGAGTAGCCAAGTTTTACTCCCAAATGTTAGATGCACATTATTTGAGCTGAATTCTGCAACCCTCCAATTTTCTGCAAAGTGGATTCCTATCTGTCCAGAGCAAGGGAGCGTTGTAAGAAAACTAGTTCATCTTCGCTCCAGTTCTTAGTTGATCCAGTTCTTCGCAGCGTGAGCCATTTCTCTCCCTTGCAGACCATCACATTTACACATGCAATTTTGGTTATTTTTTCATGTTTTATAAATGTGTTTAGCATCTGTGTTGCACGTGACATTCATAAACACATGAACTAATAACTTGTCTGTTGTTTTGGAGATAAGCTTGCTTATCTCCTGCTACGGCCAAGCAATACATTACCACGTCTGTGCTTGGCACACTCAACTCCATAGAAGGTCGGCGTGTTGTGAATGATCTAGATCCTGATATCTAGATACAATTTGAGCATCTTGCATCTTATCTAAATACATAGTTCCTGTATCTTGTATCTACATTTTGGGCTTTAGATACAAGATTCAGAATATCCTTTTGTGTTTCCACATTCTGTATTTTCATGATTGATTTCAAATATCGCGCAAGGAAAATATTACAATTTTACGGCACTAGGTGGGGCACCAGTAAACACAGCTGTGCTTCGAGAAGCTTAATTGAGCCTGCACCAAGGTTTATGCATGTTAGGTTTATAAGTTGACGCCTAGATTGCAGCACATGAAGCTCTCGGAAGAGGGGGGTGGGGGGGGGGGGGGGAGGATGCAGAGAGGTTGAATGGCGGATAGCGAGAATAACGAAGTGTGTGAAAGATTCTACCGATTAATCGATGGTTATTCGATGTATTTTAACCCATCCGCAATTATTCGTTTCGTATTCCCGACCGGCAAGAAGCATTAGTCCTAACAGAAGTCAGAACAATTCTTTCTAACCTTTATCTTTGGCTAGGCAGCGTCGATGTCGGTCTGTGGTCCCTGGCGCATGCAGCAGTTTCTAGTTACCACACGCTATCACAGCAAAGTACTGTAAACTAAACACTCAGTTTGTTTACTGGAGAATCATTATAAATGCACTTTTCGTTTTAATCGGCATTTTCTTCTTCGGTTTAATTAATACATGACGGATTCGTCCTCTCGGTCCAGCGGCTAGGACTGCTCTGCCTAAAACAGCACATGATATCCTCATATGTCAGATGTTCGCCTCACTGACAGGTCAAGGTGCTGCCATCTAGTTTGTGCGATGGGAGTAAGATTCGTTTCGCCCATCAAGAAACACGGGGTAAGTTTCCATCGCAGGTAAGAACAGGGGGTTGCATTCAACTCCCCTTGAAGTTCAACCCCAGTTAACACCCCTTGCGGGTCAATATCCGTCACTTTTTTTTTGTGGGGTTTAATGGCGCGTCGACAGCGAGGTCATTTTGCGCCTGAGAATTGACGAGTCATAAACGCATTTTATGGTTATTTCTGCCGTACAACTATGTTCGTTTTGTTTTCATGAATCCCCGTCGTAGACCGCCTGTACCCATCTCCATGGACTCACACTCATCGTCCTCGCCAGTGGTATGGAAAGTGAACGAACGAACATTGGTGTTTAACGGCGCGTCAACCGGACGGTCATTTTGCGCCGGAAAAAAGATGGTTTGTTAATGTGATAAAATAGAAGTCATAAATCGATAAAATATTACATTTGACTTATCAGGTCAAATTCTTCTAGAAATTTAAAAACTTTGTCGATACTGCGTGGGTTATCAGCTAAAACTTTATCAATAGAGTGTTCTAGTTTAAGTCGCTGCCTTGCAGCCCTGTACTTGGCACAATCAATTAAAAAATGTCGAACAGTTAAAATCTCATCACAGTCGTCGCAACGTGGAGGTGTCTTATCAGCCGTGAATAAAAATGAGTGTGTTGAATGAGTGTAAAAGAGTATGCCCAATACGTAGACGTGTTAAAACAACTTCTTCGTGTCTTGAGGATCTTATTGCGGAGTCCCAATGCTCGACAGTTGGTTTAATTTCTTGTAGCTTATTATTTATTTGCTTTTCCCATTCTTTCTGAAATTTATCCTTAAAAAGTGATTTAAAATGAATTTTTAAATCAGTGTGCGAAGTCTTGTCACTATCAATAAAAACTTTTTCGGTGGCACCTCTTGCAGCTCTGTCTGCCAACTCGTTGCCCTGTATCCCCACGTGTCCAGGGACCCAACAGAACACCATCCTGACGCCCCTTGAAGACAGGGACGCCAGGAGTGAGTGAATGCCCTGGACAAGAAACAGTGGGGAATACAGGACGTCAATAGCTTGGAGGGAACTGAGGGAGTCCGAGCAAATAAAAAAGGATTTCTCTGGTCTATTATTGATATGTTCAAGGGTTTTTAAAATGGCAAATAATTCAGCAGTAAAAACACTGCTCATATTATTTAAGCGAAATCCTTGGGATATGTCTTTCGAGATAAAAGCACTACCAACTAAGTTATCCATTTTGGAGCCGTCTGTATAGTAAAAAATAAAATCTTTAAAATCAGAAGTCAATTCATAAAAACGTTTTTGGAATACCACCTGGCTGGTGGACGCCTTTTCCAGAGACGTCAAACCCATTTTACATGAAGGCCTCGGGACGAGCCAAGGAGGCGACGGACTTGGTTCCACAGGGTAAACCCTGGGAACATGAAAATTTAATTCTATAAAGGTTCTTGCTAGACGAATACCAGATGGTAGTGTTGCATTTGGCTTGCTATTGTAAAGAGGTTCAAATCGTGGATCGAGCAGGGCCTGGTATGTTGGGTGTTTCTTCATTCCCATGATCTTTGTTGCATAGGAAGCCATGAGGTATTGCCTTCGGAGCGATAATGGAGGTTCGCTGGCCAAACAATACAGGCTTTCCACCCGGCTGGTTCGGAGGGCGCCGGTCGCCAGCCGGATGCCTGTATTGTGGATTGTATTTAGAGGCTTCAAGTAGCTATCGCGGGCAGAACTAAAAACAATGCACCCATAATCAAGTTTTGATCGCACGAGTGCTCGATACAACCGTAACATGACAGTTCGGTCAGCGCCCCAGCGTGTTCCGGTGAGATATCTTAATAGATTGACTGATTTCATGCATTTTTGTTTCAGCTGTGCGATTTGCTCTTTCCAATTTAATTTGGTATCAAAAATGAGACCGAGAAATTTTACAGTCTCTGACACCGGCAACAAGATGTTTCTAAGCGTGATTTCTGGAGGTGGGAAGAGACCTCTTTTGCGCGTGAAGTGGGCGCAGATGGACTTTGCTGTCGAGAAATTAAACCCCGTGTTGTCCGTCCATTTCACTAATCTATTTACTGTTATTTGTAATTGCCGAGTGGCTGACGCGAGCGTCCTCGATGAGCAGACAATAGCCAAATCATCGACGAATAGCGACGAAAGAACGGGAGATTTTACACATTCTGTAATCCCGTTAATGGCAATCGCAAATAAAGTTACGCTAAGGACCGACCCTTGTGGGACGCCATTTTCCTGTTTAAAAGTGTCGGATAAAATATTTCCTAGTCGAACGTTAAAAATGCGATCAGTCATAAAATTGGAGATAAAAATTGGAAGTCGACCTTTAAAACCCCACCTAGAGAGAGTACGTAGGATACCGTAACACCAAGTAGTGTCGTACGCTTTTTCCAAGTCAAAGAAAATACCGACAGCGTGCTGCTTCAAAAGGAACGTGTTTTGTAGACACGTTTCTAGGCGAACCAAATGATCGAGGGTGCTCCTATTTCGTCTAAAGCCACATTGGAAGTTTGATAAGAGTCTATTCTTTTCCAGCCACCAGATTAATCTGTTGTTAATCATTCGTTCCAGGATTTTGCACAGACAACTGGTGAGGGAGATGGGTCGGTAACTGGCCGCCAGTGTCTTGTCCTTTCCGGGTTTAGGAACGGGGATCTGAATGGCACAGCGCCAGCTGTCGGGAAAAGATTGTTCTGACCAGATTGAATTGTAGGCTTCGAGCAAGATGTCAAGGGCTCTTGGCAACAGGTGTTTTAGAAAGGCGTTGTGAATTCGATCTGGGCCTGGGGATGTATTTTTGGACGTTTTGATAGCATGACTTAACTCCCACATGCTAAACGGAACATTATAGGTCTCTAAGTTTGCGGATTGAAATTGAAGCCGCTTTCTCTCTTCTATGAGCTTAACCTTTTGGAATGTTTCCGAGTAGTGTCGGGAGCTAGAAATGTCTGAAAAGTGTCTTCCTATGGTGTTGGCAATCTCCTTTGGGTTTGTAATGATATCTCCATTACGTTCAATCCCGGAGATAGTTGTTGCTTTGTGTTTTCCACTAATTTTGTTCACCCTGTGCCACACTTTGGAGGACGGTGTGGCACATGTAATGGAAGACACATACTCCCGCCAAGAATTCCTTTTTGCCTCTTTGATTGTTCGGCGTGCTTTGGCTCGTAGCTTCCTAAATTCCATAAGATTTTCCTCTGTGGGGTGTTTTGTAAAAATTCGTAAAGCCCTCTTCCTATCTTTGATGGCTTCTCCACATTCAGTGCTCCACCATGGCACAGGGATGCGGTGGGGCTTTGTCGATGTTTGTGGAACTGTTTCCTCAGCCGCTTTTAAAATTAGTTCAGTGATACATTTAATTTTAGAAGCAGAATCTCCCACTTGGACTGAGCCACTTACATCTGCCAAAGCAGCAAACCGCTTCCAATCGGCTCGTTTGAGACTCCATTGAGGTGGCCGAGCTGGAGGCTGAAAGTCAGTTTGCATTTTTAAAATAATGGGTAAATGATCACTCCCACATAGATCGTTGTGTACTGTAAACTCTAAAATGGGTGCCAGAGAAGGCGAAGAGAGACACATGTCAATCGCCGAGAATTGTCCATTAAAAGAATTAAATCTAGTATTTTGTCCGTTGTTTAAAATAAATAGGTCGTTGTCATTGATAAAAGTCTCCAGCATCCGACCCCTGCCACAACCATTGGCCATTGTGTCGCCCCACAAGCGATTATGTGCATTGAAGTCACCCAATAACACAAAAGGGTGGGGCAGTTGGGACACAAGGCTCTGGAGGTTAGGGGCCGTAGCTGGTGCCCATTCGGGAAGGTAGATGTTGCAAAAGGTGACGGGCTGAGGCAGGTGAACCCGGACGGCCACTGCCTGAAGAGGTGTGGTGAGCGGCAGTGGACTTACGAAGACCGAGTCCAACACTGCCGTCGCCACGCCACCATGAGCTATAAGACCAGTCGTGTCGTCATGTCGATAAAAAGTATAATTCTTTAAAATAGGGTTGTCAGTTTGTTTAAAATGTGTTTCTTGTAAAAAGATACACAAGGGATTAAAATGAGAGGCTAAAACTCGGACTTCTTCTCGGCGAATATTAAAACCACGAACGTTCCATTGAATAAAAGCCATAATGTAAAAACCAATAAAAACACTAAGAGCTAATATCACAAAAACTTTGGTACTATCAGAAACTATCACAGAGAATATCACAGACAAATTATCACAGATAAATTCACCTATCTTTAAAAGTCTATTCTTGTGTGCTGCTTTTTTTCGCTTGGCTTTTTAGCAGCACCACCACCACCACCTTCAACTTCCATCTCCTCCTCAGACGATGAAAATATTTTTTTCTGGGGGCCCGCCTCCAGCGTGATCCTCTGCTTCTTGGCGCCTCGCGAAGTGGCCAGAATCAGGGCATCACCCTCGCTGGACACTTCAAAGTCTTGGCTGCCCGAGGGCTGATTAATTTTAGAAGTAGTTTTTGGGGGATCTTTCTTCGATTGTAATTTCTTCAGTTCTTTGTTCATCTGGTTATTTTTGTGTTTAAGGTCTTCGTTTTCTTTTCTCAACTTCTTAATTTCTTCAGTCTGCTCTTCAATTTTTCTGGTTTGTTCTTCGATTTTCTTGTTAGTTTCCCCTTGACCGGCCAGAATGGCAGTCATCATTGTCATTATTTCTTTTAGGTCGGGCGCAGTAGCGGTTACAGGTGGTGGTGGTGGGGGTGGCGGAGTTGCAGCCTGGGAAAAAGATTTCGTCATCGAAACAGGGTGAAGTGCGGAATATTTTTTTCTTGCTTCTGGGAAGGTAATCTTTTCCAATGTCTTAATTTCCGCTATCTTCTTTTCTTTTTTCCAGGTCGGGCAATCCCGGGACCAGGAGGTGTGCGTACCAGCGCAGTTCACACATTTAACTTCCTGATCGCACGGTGCATCAGGGTGCACACCTGACTTTCCACATTTATCGCAGACTCGATCTCTCTTGCAGTCCTGCTGCCCGTGACCAAAGCGTTGGCAGTTGAGACATCTCAAAGGGTTTGGAATATGGGGTTTAACTGTTATTCTGATAAAACCTGCATATACACATTGTGGAGGGGAAACGGTGCTAAAAGTTAAAATATGAAGAGGTGAACGTTTCAGGACACCATCACGTCTAGTAAGTATGGGTTTGACATCAATTACATTTTGTTCCTTCATTTCTTCCTTGATTTCCGCTTCCTCAAGTTCCATCAGGTCACGGCTGTAGATCACTCCCTTGCAGGTGTTTAGGGAGCCATGGGGAGCGACCTTCACAGGGAAGGTGCCCAGGAGAGTTGTTTTCTGCAGTTTGTCAGAGGTCTCTACCGACCCCGATTCGACAAGTAACGAACCATCATTTAATCTTTTAATGTTTTTCAGTTTATAAATTTTGGGATCAAAGGATCGGTTGATCTTAAAAGGTGAGACTGATTTGAAGGTTACATCTTTCTCAGCTCGTTGAATAACAAAGTATGTTGGTGATGTAGTTTGAGGGTTTAATTGAGAGACATTAATTACTTGGTCAAAAAGACCCGGAATAGGATTAGGGGAGGGAATTGGTGATGGAAGGGGGGGAAACTCGGGGGACAGAGTTGTGGAGGGGGAGGGGGGAGAGTTTTGACAATTTTGGGATGGCATGGAGTTGTTTGGGGCCAACCGCCCCCAATTGCCCGGAATGGGGACTCAACTAACCCCACGGGGTACTACTCCGTGGGGCCTTGTAAACAAAACCGGGTCCAACCCACCGAAGTTCGGTGGGAGGGAGCCAGTTATTGATTTCCCGTACATCGGGCGGGGAGCCGGAAAGTGCCAATTTCACGGCCGGGCGCCCCTGGGCGCAATTGACCTTTTCCCTGGGCAGGGGGCACCGATATTGTCGTACGATACCCCCGCCCAGCTATTGCAGCCAACGCAACCCGGAGACGAGCCCAAGTGCGAACATATCCAATAGCGAAACGAATCGTGTCCATGAAATGCAATTGTCGTCAACGAGGGGAGTTCAGGTGCGCCCAGGAAGCCGGCCAGAAAGGTAAGTAGAAGATATTAAGGATAGAGAGAAAGAGACAAGAAAGACACGGGAGCCTCCTGGACACACCCCAGTCACCAGCTGTCTGGCTCTACCACCGACTAAAACAAATCGAGATCCGAAAGAAAATCCGATGAATGGCCGAGTCGTCAACAAAGGGGAGGGAACCCCCTCGCTGTTGCAGAAAACAGACGGAGGTATCGGGAGTCGGCTAGGAATGAAGGAAGGAGGAAGGCAGAGAGAAGGTGATGAAAAGAAAGAGGTGAAAGAGAAAAGAGGCCAGAAACTCCTTAGACCAAAGTCCGAGTCCCGCAACAGCGACGGGGTCGGGCTATTCTTGGTCTGGGCTCTCCCCGGGAGTCTGTCCGGCATAGGAGACCTTGCTGGGAGTGAAACCTCCCGCCGGCAGAGCCTCCCGGATCATCGAGCCACACAAACCCCCTCACCACGGTAAGGTGATAGCCTCGAGGGGGATGGAAAGTGATTCTTTCATTAACCTTTTTGCCACAAGCCTCAGTTTGTTCGTCGTCTGAGGTTTGTGGTGCATCCAGCTTTGGAATCTTGGTGTTGTTATTGTTATTGACATTTCTATTGGTCTTTTTTGTGTGTTCGACTGGTCGTTTTGGTTGTTGTTGTTGTTGTTTTTGTTGCTGTTGTTTTTTGGTAGGTGTATTTGATTGAGTTTTTAGGGCAGTGAGTTCGTCTTTCATTTTTTGATTTTGTATTTTGAGTTGTTGATTTTCTTCTCGTAGCTGTCTCATCTGTTCTGTTTGCTCCTCAATTTTCTCTGTTTGAATGTCTAGTTTATCTTTATTTTCTTTCTGACCTGCTAAAACGAGCGACATCATCTGCGTGAGATTTTCTATTTCTGGTATTGGATTTTGTTTCGAGGGTACGGTGAGTGGGCATTCACGACCAAAATCTTTAAGTTTCAACAATTCTTGTGCCATTTCATCTGAGGACGCTTCAACAAGCAGAGACCCGTCCCGTAGATTTTGAACATATTTAGGAGCACCTATGTAATGGCGAATACCAATTTGGATTTCAAACGGCGACATGTCGTGGAATGTGTCAGTGGGATCTGCTGCGAGTATGATTACAAAGAACCGTATGGAAGGTTGAAACAAATTAACATCAAATAGTGAAGACATTGAGCTTGATTGGGAGGTCGTTGGGTTTTTAAGGGGAGGGAAATGACAATTATTTAAGGACATGAACTAACTTGGGGGCAACCCCCTCCAAAGTGCCTGGAATAGAGACTCAACTGACCCCCATGGGGCCTTGTAAACTAAACTGACCCCCCTGCGAGATTCGGTGAAAGGGAGCCGGTAAAAGATTTCCCATGCATCAGGCGGGAGAAGGAAAGTGCTAATTTTAAGCCAGGACGCAACCGGGCGCAATTGACCTTCTACCTGGGCAGAAGGCACCGATATTTTTGTACGATGCCCCCGTCCAGCTATTGCAGCCGACGCAACCCGACTACGAGCCCAAGTACAAACGAAACCAATAATGAGCCGAATTATTTCCATAGCAAGCAATTGTCGTCAGCGAGAGGAATTCAGGTGCGCCCAGGAAGCCGGCCAGAAAGGTAAGTAGAAGATTTTTAGGATAGAGAGAAAGAGACGAGAAAGACACGAGAGCCTCCTAGACACACCTCAGTCACCAGCTGTCTGGCTCTTCCACCGACTGATTATTATTCTGAGGACCGAAAGAAAATTCGCTTACATTGCAAGTCGTCATAGGGGAGGGTGCCATACCGCTGTCGCAGAAGGCAGACGGGGGCTTCGGCAGGCGGCAAGGAATGAAGCAAGAAGAGAGGTGAAGAAACGAATGGTGAAAGTAAAATAGACAAGAAAAAGAGGGTGCTCAGATCCTCCCTTGACCAAAGTCCGTGTCCCGCGATAGCGGCGTGGCAGGACTATTCTTGGTCTGGATCCTCGCCGGGAGCCTGTCCGGTATAGGAGACCTTAAGGGGAGCGAAACCTCCCCACCGGCAGAGCTTCCCGGGTCATCGGAACACAGAAACCCACGTCAAGGTGATAGTCCTCGAGGGGTCATTCCATATCAAGTGCCCACACTCAAAACCTTCACTATCTCAGAACTCGACGAAATTTTCAGGAGGGTTAGAACACCGGAAATAAAAAATCTCTTTTAAAGTTTTTTTCCATATGCCTAGCGGTTTGCCCGTGGCAGGGGATGGAAAAATAAAATATTTTACTTTTTGCCCCGCACGGCCATTCACTATATTCACTCTAGCGTTTGAACAAATAAACTTAAAACGATGGGATTAGTTCTAAAATGATAATCGTGCTTTCATTAACAAGAAAAAATGCATAAATTGCTTACTTATCAAGTTTAGGGGTAGAAAAAATCCACCCTTAAATTTCAACCCTTAATACCGCAGCAGCGCTGGTCACCACCAGCCGAGCCAGAGCAACAGTGCTGGCCATCACACGTCGAGCCGGCGCATCAGCGCGGGTGTCCCCTCACGGAGCCACCACAGCTTTACTGGTCACCACCAGCCGAGACAGAGCAGCAGCGCAGGATTACACCCGCCGAGCTGCAGCAGCAACCATTGCAACAGCGGCAGCAATGGCTCACAATGACAGGGCAAGCATGACTGACGAACAAGACTTCTGAGGCGAGCAGCATAGGTAAAGGACTAACAATACTGCTTGAAAATGCCAGTAGTCTACTTAATAAGATGGATGACCTACGAAGTCGGATAGAAATTCAAAGGCCGGACATTTTTATCATCACTGAAACATGGCTCAATGAGGACATATTAGACAGTGATGTTGCGGTGCCAGGATACACCATCCACCGGAAGGATAGAAACAGACAAGGGGGCGGGTTACTTATAGGAAGTGCAATAAAGCTAGGAGCGGTAATGAAATGGGTGGAAATGCAACATGAAATTCTTTGCATCAGAGTCAAGATGGGGACGGGTAAAATAGACATCATAGGAGGATATAGGAGCGGCCCTGGGGAGGTGGAGTTCATGAGAGCCATCAGGAAGAGGGTAGAGAGATATAGAGTCGAGGAGCAAGTAATACTAGCTGGAGACTGGAACCTGCCCAAAATCATATGGGAACCAGGATTAATGAAAGGAGAGGTGCAACGAATTGTTAATCAAATCATGAATGTAGGGTTTGAACAAGCAGTCAAGGAATGTACAAGACACACCCCCTGGGGGAGCAGCACCCTTCTGGACATAGTTCTCGTGAAACCGGCAGGCAAAATCTACAGAAGTGAAGTAACAGAGGGAATGAGCGACCACAAAGCTGTCACTGTTGAGCTTACCGGAACAATGGAGGAAGCTAGCACGGTCAGGAACTCCAAAATGATATGGTGTATGAAGAAAGCGAACAAACAAGGATTACGAGACGAATTGTGGGAGAAATATGAGGCGTGGGCAACCATTAGAGATCTGGTAGACGAAAAATGGAGGAAACTAGTCGTAATCTGTGAGAATGCTATGATAATGCATATCCCACAAACCAAAGTAAAACCTAGAACCGATCCCCCTTACTATGGGGACAAGATAAGAAAATTGAAGGCTGCAGCAAGAAAGATCCACAATAAAATCAAATTCTCTGGGAAAAACCGAGGGAGACTCGAGAGCATAAGGACGGAATTAAACTCAGAAAAAAAAGGCCAGAGAAAAACATATGCTAAAAATAGTAAGTGGATCTAATAGGGAAGGCTGGAGCAATCTGTACAAACATATCCGCAATGGAAAAAGTGCAGAAAGGATCATTCCTGAGCTATTTGACAGGCAAGGAAACACTTTTGTAACTGCGAGAGACAAAGCAAATGCGCTGCTTGCTGAATACTCACAAGTACACACAAAAAGCGGAGACCAAAGGGTTACAATCCCTAAAGGAAGAAGAGGTCCAAGGCCACTGGCCATCAGGGCAGAACATATAAAAAGACTGCTGGAAAAACTAAAGAAAGGAAAAGCCCCTGGGGAAGACGGAATTACCAATGCATTCCTGAAGATGTGCAGCCTTGAAATGTCCATTTACCTGGATACGCTTTTCAACACAATCCTCTCCGAAGGAGAATTCCCATTGGATTGGAAGACTGCCACAGTAATCCCAGTGTACAAAGGAGGTGAGAAAGGGAACTTGAGTAACTATAGACCTATCAGTCTCACAAGCTCGGTGGGGAAGGTCTTTGAAAAAACCCTGAGCATGTACATGGCCAGCATACTTGAAAATGACAACTGGTTTACAGACAATCAACATGGGTTTAGAAGGAAAAGGTCATGTGAAACACAACTAGCCGCAATGGGACAGGAAATAGGAGAAGTACTTGATGCAGGGGGAGAAGTCGATGCTGTGTTTCTCGACATGAGCAAGGCCTTCGACATAGTCCCCCATACGCCACTCGTAAAGAAGCTGGACGAAATAATAGAGGACAAAGCGGTAGTGCACATAGTACAGGAGCTCCTCTGGAACAGGACAATGAAAGTCAGGGTAGAAGACATATTAGAAGGCATATTAGCAAGATGGCGGCTACTGTATAGACGTGTTTCGCTCGCTCCTAAATAAGTGTCTGGTGTTGGTGTGTGGTGTTAATATTTCAACTGATCTTTTGCAAAGGAGCTATATTTTGAAACCTGAAGGAGAGAGGAGTGTGCTACTATGTCAAAAACAAGACATGGGGGTAAGCAGCGGCTAGACAAAGTGGTAGTTGCTGAACACGGCTTTGGAGGTGAAGCCGCCATTAAGCAAGGCGAGAAGTCTAACCTGCCAGGGACCCCGGATTTCGATCTTGACATAAATGTCGAGCCAAACATCGTATCGCTCTCTGCTGCCGTCAAGTCAATGCTAAAAACGATGAAAGAGATGGTCACTGCAATGAACTTTCAAGCTAAAATGTATGACCAGCTCCTCGTGGAAAACAAACAACATACCAAACAGATGGAGACCATAATAGCCGAACTGAATTCGTGTAAAAGTGAAAACACAAAACTCAAGAAAGAAAACCAAGAACTAGACAGCAAAATTAACGAACTGGAGCAGTATTCCAAGAATTATAACATAGATATACAGGGTATTCCTATGAGCAAAGATGAAAACGTGTATGAAATAGTTGCTGAAGTTGCTGGCCGTCTAGGCGTCGAAGTCGATGTGACGGACATTGAACTCTGCCACAGACAGCGTCCGAAGGCAAAATCGTCAACCCCTCCAGCGATCATCGCAAAATTTTATTCTCGAAGACTCAAAAATGACATCATCGCCGGGAAGCGTAAGGCAAAGGACCTTACTGCTGCGCACCTTGGATACAAAGACTGCAACTTTAAAGTGTATGTAAATGATCATCTTACAAGTAAAAATAAAAACTTATTCTGGCTTGCCAGGAACACACGTAGCATTGGCTACAAGTTTTCCTGGACAAGTGGAGGGAAGATATTCATCAGGAAAAATGAGACGTCAGAAGTTATTCGTATCACTAACCCTGGCGATATACCGTTGGCATAGATATTTAACTAACTTGTATAAACCCTTTACTGTATCTCATATTTATACTTAAAAATGGCGTGGATAAATGATAAAGTCGATTACCAAATTGCCACTAATATATATCAATCAGTAAATGATGTTAATGAGAAAGTTTTAAAATCTAAACTAAATATATTTCATGTAAATATAAGGAGTGTACGGAAAAATTTTGATCAGTTATGCGTTCTGCTTGACCAATTTAAACCAATTTTTGATATTATTTTACTAACAGAAACACATCTCCAAATTGACGAGCCAATTAACTTACCGGGATACAATACTTTTTATTTTAATGCTAAAAACTCTTCTTTTGACGGAATTATCATTTTTGTCAATTCAGACAAAGTAAGAGATCTCAATGTTTACAAACTTCAAAGATTGACCTCTGCAAATGCAGCTATCGTAGAGTTCATAATAGAACAATCATTCTACCAAATCATAGCGATATATAGATCACCATCGATAAGTGTCAAAACCTTTATCGACGAGTTGGAACCTATAATTAGTGAGCCATCAAAACAAGATATGCAATTGATAGTTGGGGATGTAAACATTGACCTAATTAGCCCTACTAAAAATAGAGATGAATACCTGAACATTATGCATTCAAACGGATTCTGCTCATACATTAATGTCCCAACCAGAGTCACTGATAAGACCAGTACACGTATAGATCAACGTCGCGTCAAGATGGCGGACAAGGGCGTGTCGTCAAAGTAGTAGAGCGACTAAAGATCAAATTCGGTCATGTTCATGGAACATTTAATTGATTCTAGCGTGTTTTTTCAATTGTGCTTAGTGTTATGCTTCGTATAGTGTATGAGTTCGAGTGTGATAGGCTGTGAAATCGTGATAGGCTGTGAAATTTACTAACATCCCTGCAACTCGGTCCTGCCATCATGGATAAACACCGCACCAAGACGTACACCAACTCAGCATTCAAACCCTCGCATGAACTTATCAAGAGGATAAGATGGCTAGAGACGGAAGTGCAATCACTCAAGGAATCGCTCAAGACTTTACTGAGAGAGAAGAGCCAAAATAAACCACATGTGAATAACGGAATGCAAATGCCCAGGCAAGCACATCAGCCAGCTACACCAGCTCCATCTATAGAGAATAGATGGCAGCTTCACGAAACCGCGGGTAACGTTTTCAATGCATCGCCGCACCACTCCCTAGCTCACTGTGTGGCGGCCGACTTCAAAATGTCGCGAGGAATAGCGCAACAGTTCAAGAACAAATTCGGGAAGGTCGAAAAACTCAAAGCCCTGAAACTAACTGCCGGGGAACTGGCGTGCCCAAAGAACGAAAACAGGCAGATATTCTACCTAGTCACAAAGACGCGATCCATGGACAAACCTAGCATCGATGTTTTCCAAAAAAGTGTACTGGCCCTACGTGACGAATGTATCCGGGCCAAAGTGAATAACTTAGCAATCCCCCCAATCGGTTGTGGACTCGACCAACTAAAATGGGGAATAGTGAGAGACATAATAACTAGTGCATTTAGAAACACAAACATCAATATCACAGTGTACTTTAAGCCCAAAGATCAACTTCCAATAGACACCAAAAGATTTCTCCAAAAATGGGAAGTTCCAGACCAAATAATACTTGACTTGCTTCCTACTCCAATGTCGCCACAATGGATTGCCATGCCGCACCTGACTGGCTTGGAGCCCCCTGCTCAGCCGAGTCAAGCTGCCTTCGAGCAACAACAACTGCCGCACCTGACTGGCTTGAAGCCCCCTGCTCAGCCGAGTCAAGCAACCTTCAAGCTACAACAACAGCCGCACCTGACTGGCTTGGAGCCTCCTGCTCAGCCGAGTCAAGCTGCCGTCGAACAACAACAACTGCCACACCTGACTGGCTTGGAGCCCCCTGTCCAGCCGAGTCAAACTACCTTCGAGCAACAACAACTGCCGCACCGGACTGGCTTGGAGCCCCCTGCTCAGCCGAGTCAAGCTGCCGTCGAACAACAACAACTGCCACACCTGACTGGCTTGGAGCCCCCTGCTCAGCCGAGTCAAACTACCTTCGAGCAACAACAACTGCCGCACCTGACTGGCTTGGAGCCCCCTGCTCAGCCGAGTCAAACTACCTTCGAGCAACAACAACTGCCGCACCTGACTGGCTTGGAGCCCCCTGTACAGCCGAGTCAAACTACCTTCGAGCAACAACAACTGCCGCACCTGACTGGCTTGGAGCCTCCTGCTCAGCCGAGTCAAGCTGCCCTCGAGCTACAACCGCCGCACCTGACTGGCTTGGAGCCCCCTGCTCAGCCGAGTCAAGCAGCCTTCAAACAACAACAACTGCCGCTCCTGACTGGCTTGGAGCCCACTGCTCAGCCGAGTCAAGCTGCCCTCGAGCTTCAACTGCCGCACCTGACTGGCTTAGAGCCCCCTGCTCAGCCGAGTCAAGCAGCCTTCAAACAACAACAACTGCCGCTCCTGACTGGCTTGGAGCCCCCTGCTCAGCCGAGTCAAGCAGCCTTCAAACAACAACAACTGCCGCACCTGACTGGCTTAGAGCCCCCCACTCAGCCACAAGAACAGCATTTACGCAGGTCGAAAAGGCCAACAAAACGTAAAAACAATATGGACTTATGACGTTGTGAAGAAACAGCACTGGGAGTAGAAAATTCTCCTGACATGATGAGCAATCCTGAAAATCTCCTCAAAGTGACCAAAAAAGACAAAACTACAATGACGCTTGTCAGCGCTGGTGGCAGCCTTACTAGCAAAGAGACTGAAGATTCCCATGCACCCTTTCTGCAGACCCAAACAACAACAAATCACGTGACCATAACAAAGACCAAAGACCACCAAAACCACCCCTTCACCCTTATAGCCCTCAACATCCAAGCAAT
The DNA here is from genome assembly GCA_947568835.1 of Protonemura montana. NCBI lineage: Eukaryota > Metazoa > Arthropoda > Insecta > Plecoptera > Nemouridae > Protonemura > Protonemura montana. Next base: position 3,518,822 of record OX387610.1, read on the forward strand.
CAGGAATAAATCCACACAAATAGAACTACTCACAAACACCCACTCGCCCGATCTCTTATGCATCACCGAGCACTGGCTACCTCCCACCGATACCTTCTTCACTATACCTCACTACGTCACAGCAAACATTTACCATCGCACCTCCTCCTCCCATGGCGGTGTAGCTATCTTTTCAAAACCAACCCTTACCACCACCCCCATCAACCTCTCACCGTTCACTGCAGACAAAATTCTTGAATGTGCAGGCATCCTCTGGACCCCAACCACCTCAAAACCCCAACCGCACATAATCTTGACCGTCTACCGCTCTCCCTCTGCCTGCCCAAACTCTTTTCTCATGCGACTAGAAGAAATCATCATCTTTGTTTCAAAGAAATATCCCAAAGCAGGCATCACCCTGTGTGGAGACTTTAACATAAACCTTTTACAGCCCTCCCAAATAAAAACCCAATTCCTCGACATTCTCCACTCCTATAACCTAATCGAAACAATAGACTCCCCAACCCGTATCACTCCCCACTCGGCAACTCTAATCGACAACATATTCACGACCCTCCCCTCCATTTCCATCACAGCCAACACATTCGAAAGCGGCTTATCAGACCACCGAGCACTAAAAATAACCATCACCTCACCCGACAACACCCAACCCAAAAACAACTACATCCTAAAACGCAGTTACAACAAAACAAACCACCAAAGATTTACGTCCCTCCTCAAGACAGAATCATGGTCACATATGACCCAGACTACCACAACTGACGACATGTACGACTCATTTATTGACACAGTAACAAAGCACCTTGATGACGCCTTCCCCATACGTAGAATTAAACTAAACAAAACCTCAATTAACGAATGGATCACTCCAGAAATCCGTGAGGAGGGTAAACACCTACGTAATATGCACGAGCGTTTAAATAACACCTCCCACCCCACCCCCCCTCCAAACTTAAAATCAGACTATAACAAAATGAAGAGACTACATGCCAAAAAAATAAACAAGACTATCAAAGACTTCAACGACGAAAAAATTAGTAAATCGAGCAACAAATCAAAGACTGCCTGGAAACTCATTGACTCCCGGTCCAAGCCGGAACGCCCTAGAGAAAATCCCACGCTCCTAGTGAATGGAACTATCTTAACTAACCCCACAGCTATTGCTGAAGAATATAACCAGTTCTTTATCACAGCAGGCAACACTGCTCCCCCCATCCCAACATCAACCCCACCCCCAAAACCAATCACCGAAGCTGATCCCTACCCTACCAAATCAATGTTCCTACATCCCACAAACCCAGCAGAAATCACCCTCATGGCCCAATCCCTAAAAAACAAACACTCTAGGGGACTAGACAATCTCACAGGCTCACTGATCGCCAAAAACATTGAATATCTAGCAGAACCCCTATCCCTCATAATTAATAACTCCTTCACTAATAGCATCTTCCCCTCAAAACTAAAACAGGCCCTAATCATACCAATCCACAAAAAAGGAGACAAAACCAACGTCAATAACTATCGTCCTATCTCCCTACTCTCCTCAATATCCAAGCTCTTAGAAAAAATAATGCTATCCCGAATATCCTCCTTCCTCAAATCCAACAACACCCTTGTGAGCTGCCAACACGGTTTCCAAAAAAACAAATCAACCATTACTGCCATCCTCCAATTTCTTTCTTCCCTCCACACCGCCCTAGATCAAGGAGACCAAGCTATAGGCATATTTTATGACCTAAGTAAAGCCTTTGACACGATCGACCACAACCTTCTCCTTTCCAAACTCCACTCCATCGGGATCCGGGGCATTCCTAACAAATGGATAGCCTCTTTTCTCTCCAACCGCACCCAAATAGTCAGTATCAACTCCACCACCCCCGGTTTGCCACCCTCCCTCTCTACCCCCCTTGAAATCCTGCAAGGAGTACCCCAAGGCTCGGTACTCTCCCCACTGCTGTTCCTAATCTATGTAAACGACCTCCCTCAATTTATCAACCAAGGCAAACTCTTTCAATTCGCAGACGACACCACCCACCTCCTTACCTGCCCCAAATCCCAATCAATTTCCACCCTCACCAAAACGGCCAACGCGCAAACATCCAACATATCCTCCTACTGCCTCCACAACAGACTAGCCATTCAACCGTCCAAATCCCATCACATCCATTTCCACACAAAAAACAACACCCCCGACTCCTCACCACTCATTCGAATAAACAACAAGGTAGTTCCCAGCGCAACCACCACCAAATTCCTGGGAATCCATATTGCCCCCAACCTAGACTGGTCCCAACACATTCAAACAACCCTTAACAAAATCAAAAGCAGCTGCTTCCTCCTCCGTAGACTAAAACCTATTACCAACACCCACTCATTAAAACTTGTGTACCATGCCCACCTCCACTCCCACCTCTCCTATGGCCTCCTCTTCTGGGGAACCTCACCCCATGCACAACGAATATTTAAAATGCAAAAACAGGCAGTACGCATCATTGCAGGCATCTCCCGCCGCAAAACTTGCAGACCTCACTTCACAACCCATAAAATCCTTACCCTCACCTGTACCATAATCCAGATAGCCAGCACCCTCATACGATCCCACCCTGAACTCTTCCCCCTGAATTCCTCCATCCACACTCACGCAACCAGGAGTAGAAAAGAAATTCGCATCGTTCCGCACCACACCTCCCTCTTCACACAAAGTCCCCTCTACTTATGCACAAAAATATTCAACCACCTCCCGACCCACATCAAAGAATCCACTCTACGCAGCACCTTCGACTCCTACCTACGAAACTTCCTCATCCAAAACCCCTTCTACAACCTCGAGGAATACCTAACCTCTACACCTCACCATCTCCCCCTGGTTCACCAACAATGACGACTCGAACAAATGACGACTTAAAACAACCACCTAACTATTGTTGCTAGTTCCTAATCATTACTTTTAGTATACCATTATTATTGACATTATACATAAGTTATTGTCATATTAGAACCTAAGATTATTATATTACCAATACTATACCATTAAGCCACTTTTTTACCACTACTACCACCATTATATTTATAATTTTAGTATATTATATTATAGTAGATACAACTCTACCATTATTACTATTTTACCACCTTTATTTACTTTATGTTATAAACGGTGCAATATTACCGTGTTACCTTCATATAAAAATATTTACTAGAATAATAATAATAATAATAATAATAATTTTTATTTATTCTCGATTGACCAATAGCTTTGGTATGAGACATGTCATTACAATATATTCGTGTTTTACACTCAGTCATATTATATAATATTTACATATTCACTTAGTTAATTCTATTACATACTAATTACACAGTCTTAAAGGCTAAAAAACTATTCACAGAATAAAATGCGTTATCTGCCAAAAACTTTTTAACATTCATTTTAAACACCTCGTCATCTTTGTTAGTTTTTTTGATGCTAAAAATGGATAATATTTTGTTATAAATTAATATTCCAAGCATAAAAGGATTGTTCTTGTCGTATTTTGATTTTGTTTTCTCATTTTTTAAAATATGTGAGTTACGTGTGCTATTGTTCCGTGAGCTGCTACCCAGATTTAGATGATTAATATTATCAATCATAAAACATATGGCACAATAAATGTATATGCACGGTAAGGTCATTATTTTGTATTTTTTAAAATAAGGTCTGCATGAGTCTTTGTAGTACATTCCTGGCGTACAGGGATTTCTACTTGCTGATGACAGGAGTCGGATTGCTTGCTTTTGTAGTATGAAAAGGCGATTTATATGCCGAGATTGCCCCCACAATAAAATTCCATACATTAGTCGAGAGTGTATAAACGAGTAGTAAACTAATTTGGCTGTTTCAAAATCGGTGATTTGCATCATTCGTTTAATTAAGAAACACCCTGATGCAATTTTTTTTCCTATTAGATTAATGTGATCATTCCAACTAAGTTTGTTGTCAATTAAGATTCCTAAAAATTTTGTGGTGTTTTGAGCCTGTATGCTTTTCCCATTTAAGTATAGTAAGGGACTTGTGTGAAGATGCATATTATTATTTGGGTGAAATTGAAGAATTACTGATTTTGTATAATTTATTGCCAAAGCATTATTATGAGCCCAATTTTGAAAGCTATCTGTGGCTTGTTTATTGAAATGTACTTCCTCAGGACTAATACTCCGGTCATTTACTAGGAAGTGGGTGGTGTCATCAGCAAATAGTGTCATTTTACCACGGTCAATACAAAGGGGCAAATCATTTGTATACAAAATGAACAACAGTGGAGCAATTATTGACCCCTGTGGGACTCCGATGTTGATTATCGCCTCAGTGGAGTAGTATTGGCTATGAGAGTTATTAATTTTTGTGATATGACGTCTATTTGAAAGATACGACATTATCCAATTATTTGCTACTCCATTTATGCCAAAAAGTTTCAATTTGTTTAATAGTAAGGTGTGGTCCACCATATCAAACGCCATTTTTAGGTCATAAAACACACCAATTGAGGATTTTCTATTATCTAAAGAGTTGTAAACTTCCCTTATAAAACTGAGCATGGCCGTTGTGGTAGATTTTCCTTTCCTAAACCCATGTTGGCACTCAGATATCAGACTATATTTTTCCAGGAAATGTGTTAGTTTTGTACAGAAACATTTTTCGATAATCTTAGAAAAGATAGATAAGAGAGCAAGTGGTCTATAGTTTTCAACAGCTGTCAGGCTTCCTTTCTTATGTAGCGGACAAATGATGACCTTTTTTAGTTCCTCAGGGAAGACACCAAGTGAGAAAGATGAATTTATCTTAGGCCCATACATATATATAGGCCCATACATATATACATATAGGCCCATACATATAATAGGCCCATACAAATACTATGTACTTGTCAGTAGCTAATAAACAAATATACAAATATACAAAAATTTATAAAAACATCATCTTTAAGACAACCGCAAGCCTGTGTAATCGAAACGTACATAACTGATCACTACCCTATAGTAATTGGCATTGATGAACAGAATAGTAATTTCTCAACATGCAAACAAACAGTCTGCTCGAAAATCAACGAACCAGAGCTTAAAGCTATTTTGATGATTGAAACATGGGATGAAACTTATGAGTGCGAGAACCCTGATGATGCATATAACTCATTTTTGACTACTTTTCAAAAACACGTAAAAAATTCTACAACATACACTCATATCAGAACCAACTCTAAACTGAAAAAACTAAAGCCGTGGATCACTACCGGCATCATTGTAGCCATTAGGAAGCGTGATGAACTACATAAACACATCTTAAAACTTCAGCTTAGCTCAAGCGATAAGATTGAGCTCAATTTTCTAGCATCTAAGTACAAAACATATAGAAACCTTTTGACTGCACTCATACGGAAAGCGAAACACTTATATTACAAAAAAATTATCAATGAAAATATTAACTCCCCTCCAAAACTTTGGAAAACGATAAAAGAAATACTAGAAAGGAAAGGTAAAACTTCGTTAGAAATACATAAACTCCAAGCAGATGACAATAGTCTAATGATAAGTGACCCACAACAAATAGCAGATGAATTTGTAAAATACTTCTCTGGTATTGGAAAGAAAATGGCTCAGAATATTACCTGCCCATATAAACCTGTGGTATCCGAATGTGAAAGAAATGAAATTGATCGAACTCATAACAATACAAACATGACTTTAGCCCCAGTTACCACTCAAGAATTAATAAAGGAAATAAACTCGTTAAAAGACAGATCGATGAGTGGAGATGACGAAATCAGCGGGAAAACAATAAAAATGGCTAAATCTTATATAATTGGCCCCCTAGAACACATTTTAAATTTAGTTTTTGTACATGGGACTTTCCCAAGAGGAATGAAAACTGCGAATATAATTCCTATTTATAAAAGCGGGGATGCTACTAAAACTGCTAACTATCGACCTATCTCTTTAACAAACAATTTTGCAAAACTTTTAGAAAAGTGTATGAAATCACGTCTAATGTCATTTATGGAAAAAACATCCTTCCTGTCTTTAAATCAATACGGTTTTCGCCCAAAGTTAGGAACTGAAGATGCTATACAAAACCTGATAAGCTTAGTGTATTCTTATTTAGATAATGGAGAAAAGGTGATTGCCGTCTACCTAGACCTGGCCAAGGCTTTTGACACGGTCGGCCATAGTATTCTTCTTGAGAAAATGTTTAATATGGGAATCAAGGACACTGTGCTCCAACTTTTCAAAAATTACTTGGAAGAAAGGCCACAGAAAGTTGTAATTAATGGCAAATTTATAAGCAAAGCCATAGCAGTTGATTGCGGAGTCCCGCAGGGCACTGTACTAGGCCCGATACTATTCCTTATATATATTAATCAACTCTGCAATCTTAACTTGGACGGAAAAATTATAACATGTGCGGATGACACCGTACTGGTCTGTAGTGGCTCAAATTGGGATGAAACTTTTAAAGTAGCAAACAATACTTTAAAAACTGTACACAAATGGCTAAATACCAATTACTTAACATTAAACAAAGCAAAGACTGTATATATGACATTGACGATCAATAACCGAACGCAGCCTAAAGAGGATCATTGTATAAAACTGCATACTGAACAATGCTCCAGTGATGATTGCAATTGTACTATCATAAGTAAAGTAAAAAATGTCAAGTATCTTGGAATAAATATTGATGAAAATTTAAAATGGAATCAACAAATTGACCAAATTCTTTCAAAAACTAGATACTTAATGTTACAGTTTTATCATTTAAAAAATATTGTCAACAAAACTCTTATTCTCATCATATACAAGGCCATCGCACAAACAATATTCCAATATGGTATTATTGGATGGGGCGGATGCTGTAAAAACAATTACTTAAAAATACTAGCCATTCAAAAAAGAATATTAAAAGTTGCTTTAAATAAAACTATAACATATTCATCAAACAAATTATTCGAAGATGCTAATGTTTTGGATGTACGACAATTGTATCTAAAAACAGTATTAATATATATTTATAAGCACCGAGATCAAACACATAGAAAAACTAAACCAAAGAGTAATGACTACCCTTTAAGAAGTAAAATTGAAAAAAGCCTCAAAATACCTTTCAAAAACACGACCTTTGGGCAAAGTCACGCTGATTTCATAGCCCCGAAATTATTTAATATGCTTCCCAACCATATCAAGGAAGAGGAAAATGTAAAAAGGTACAAAGACAAAATAAATGTTTGGCTGCATAAAAATGGTAGAAACCTCTATGCTAATTTAATTCAGAAACAATTGTAGCTATTATTATTATTAGTATTTTCTTTCTCTCAGTAATTGTATTTTTGTTTATTTTTGTTTATTTTTGTATTTTTGTTTGTTTTTGTTTTTGATTGAATGAATGAATATTGGGGCTTAACGGCGCGTCAACCGGATGGTTATTTTGCGCCGGATAAAAGAAGGTTGTTCAATAAAAGATTGATAAAAGTTTACATCAAACCTATTACGTCAAGCTCTTGTAAGAATTTAAAAACATTGTCAATACGACGAGGGTCATCTGCTAATACTTTGTCAATAGTATTTTCTAATGAGTGACGTTGTCTAGCAACTCTATACTTTGTACAATCAATTAAAATGTGTCGGATGGATAAAATCTCGTTGCATGTATTGCAGCGCGGAGGCACCTTGTCAATAGTGAATAAGAAAGAGTGGGTTAAAAGAGTATGTCCGATACGGAGTCGGGTGAGAACGACCTCCTCACGCCTTTCAGATCTCCTTGATGACTCCCATGGTTCGACAGTAGCCTTAATTTCTTTCAATTTATTGTTTGTTTGTCTATCCCAGATATCTTGAAATCTTCGTTTGAAAGTTGACTTAAAGTAGACCTTCAAATCACTGTGGAAGATTCTTTGGTCAACCATTTCAGCATTGTGCAAGGCATTCTTGGCGGCTGCATCGGCCCTCTCGTTGCCCTTAATGCCAACGTGCCCAGGCACCCAACAGAACACTACTCTCACGTCCCGAGAAGAGAGGGTCGCTAGTAGGGAATGTACTTTTTGAACGAGGGTGTTGGGTGAGAAAATGTCATAAATTGCATCAATAGAGCTGAGTGAATCTGAAAAAATAAGAAAGTTGGGTTCATCTCTGCTTTCTATGTGTTGCAGAGCCTTCATAATGGCATACAATTCAGCAGTGAAAATGCTGCACTTGCTATTTAGTTTAAACCCGTATGCAATGTTGGGAGTCGTCGTAAAAGCACAACCAACATCATTGTTATTCTTTGATCCGTCCGTATAATATTGTATAAAATGTGGGTGATCGGCACAGATTTCAGCAAACCTGCGTCTGTACACGAGATCGCTGGTGCACTGTTTCCCTAAGGACGCTAGGCCGATAAGGCAAGAAGGCCTGGGAACACACCAAGGGGCGACCAGGCTGGATTCGACAGGGAACATCCTTGGAATCTTGAAAGTTATTTCGGTGAGAATACGACTTAGTCTAATACCTGCCGGCAAAGTTGAAAAGGGCTTAGCGTCATAAATTGGCTGGAATCTGGGCTGAAGTAGAGACAGGTACGTGGGATGTTTTTTCATTGCGATCAGTTTTGCAGCGTATGAAGTAAGAAGATATTCTCTCCTTAGCGTAAGTGGCGGCTCCCCGGAATCACAGTATAGACTTTCCACCCGGCTGGTTCGAAGAGCGCCGATGGCCAGCCGGATGCCTGTGTTGTGGATGGTGTTCAAAGTTCTTTTGTAGCTGTCACGGGCAGAATCGTAGACAGCACTGCCATAGTCAAGTTTAGAGCGTATGAGGGCACGATAAACACGCAACATAACCGTGCGGTCCGCTCCCCACCTTGTCCCTGTCAGGTACCTTAAGAGATTAAGAGATTTAAAACATTTAATACGCAGTTGGTTAAAATGTTCTTTAAAATTCAATTTCTGGTCAAAGACTAACCCCAGAAACTTGACACTTTTAACAACAGGGAGACAGTTCCCACGGAGATAGATTTCTGGGTCTGGGAAGAGGCCCCGTACCCGAGAGAAGTGGACACAGTTTGTCTTTGCTGCCGAAAATGTAAAGCCGGTGGCATCAGCCCACTTTACCAATCTGTTGACAGTTAATTGGATCTGCCTAGAGGTGGACGCTAGGTTCTTAGATGAACAGATTATTGCCAGGTCATCGACAAACAAGGAAGATGACACCGGGGAGTTAACACAGCTGGTAATTGTATTGATTGCAATCGCAAATAGCGTCACGCTGAGCACACTGCCCTGGGGCACGCCGTTCTCTTGTGAAAAAGTATCTGACAAAACATTGCCAACACGGACATTAAAAGTTCTATCAGTCATAAAATTTGTGATAAAAACAGGTAGTCGACCTTTAAAACCCCACGAATGTAGCGATTTTAAAATGTTGTGGCGCCAGGTGGTGTCGTAGGCTTTTTCCAGGTCGAAGAAGACAGCAATTGCATGCTGCTTGCATAGAAACGAGTCCTGGATAAAAGCCTCCATCCTGATAAGATGGTCCATCGTACTTCTGTTTTTCCGGAAACCACATTGTAAGTTAGAGAGTAGCTTTTTTGTCTCCAGCCACCAAACCAAACGATTGCTCACCATCCTCTCCATCACCTTACAAAGACAACTGGTCAGAGAGATAGGCCTGTAGCTGGCTGCCAGTAGCTTGTCTTTTCCAGGTTTGGGAATGGGAACTTGAATGGCATGTCGCCATTCGTCCGGAAAGACTTGCGATATCCAAATCATATTATATAATTCAAGCAAAGCCGAGCGAGCATCTGGTAAAAGGTGTTTTAAGAACTCGTTGTGGACCCTGTCGGCCCCCGGTGACGTGTTCTTCGATGTCCGAATGGCGTTTTCCAGCTCCCACTCACTAAACGGCATGTTGTAGCGTTCGGAGTTGGCAGAGGCAAACGACAATTGTCTACGCTCTGCCGTGCGCTTTATCTGTTGGAACGATGCCGAATAGTGGCGGGAACTGGAGACATCTGCAAAGTGTTTGCCAATGCAGTCTGCTATTTCTTTGGGGGCCGTAAACAGGTGTCCATCGTTCGTTATACCGGCGATTGAAATCGGCTTGTGCTTGCCTCTTATTTTGTTTACCCTGTGCCAAGCCTTGGTGAGGGGGGTAAAGCAAGTGAGAGAGGCTTCATTTACCTGCAAATATGTACAATGTAATCATATAATTTTTTTGTATAATGAATAAAATGTTAAATAAAATAAAAAAAAAAAAAATAAGACGAGCTCTCGCCAGTAGCCCCTGTGACGTCAGGCGTCCCCCAAGGGAGTGTGATAGGACCCTTGTTGTTCATCATATTCATAAATGACCTGGTTGGTAGAGTCCAGTAGAAGCAGACTTTTTGCGGACGACTGTGTCATTTACAGGGAAATAAAAGAGCCTAGGGACGAGGATATATTACAAATGGACCTGTCTGCAGTATGCAAATGGATGGAGGAATCCAAAATGAAGCTTAACACCGAGAAGTGTAAGATTGTCCACTTCAATAGAAAAAGAAATAAGAAAGAAAAGAAATACCAATTAGACGGAATCACTCTTGTGAAAACAAACGAGTATAAATACCTTGGGATCTGGTTCGACGAAGAATTGAACTGGAGGAGCCAGTATGACAAAATCACAACAAAAACAGTTAAAAGCCTGAACTTCGTGATGAGGACCCTAAAAGGAGCAACCGAGGACACCAAAAACACGGCCTACCGAACCCTGATACGGCCGATCATTGAGTATGGAGCTACGATGTGGGACCCCCACAGCGCCCAGGACATCAGGAACTTGGAGCAGATACAAAGAATAGCTGCCAGGAGAGTGCTGGGGCGCAACAGGAGATGGCAAATAATACACAAAATAGGAGTCGACCCTGTAAAAGTCTGGGAAAGTCCCTCAGAGATGATACAGTCCCTAGGATGGGAGACCCTAGAAAAAAGAAGACATATAGCCAGGCTGTGCAACCTTAAGAAAGCAATTGCGGGCCAGGAGGGCTGGAGGGAGTGGAAGGATAAACTAATCCCTACTGGAAACCGCCAAAAGCTCAGGGAAAGAAGGTCCAACAGGGATGTTGGGAAATATACACAAATAAACAGAGCCATTAGAGAATGGAACGACTTAGACGAGTCGCTGAGGGCAAAGGCCCCGGGACTATTCCAGGTTTTCAAAAAAGAGTTAGCAACTAGAAAATAGAACCATACTCATTACTACTCTTGGAAGACTCATTACATACATATTTGAATAACCTATTTTATACTCTTATTTTCTCTATCGTTAGACAGATGTTACTGTTTATGTTCCTTTTTTTTTAAATGTTTTAATATCCTATTACATACATATTTGAATAACCTATTTTATACTCTTATTATTTTATTTATCGTCAGACAGATGTTACTGTTTATGTTCCTTTTTAAATGTTTTAATATCCTAGTATTAATTAGTATATAAGTACCAGACACCAGTACCAGCACTGACAAACTATTATTATTATTAATATGTTCCTATTATTATTATTATTGTTCTGATGTTATTATTATTATTATTCTATTATCCGTATTATTTACTATTATTACTTACTTTCCTTACCACCGTGCAAATGTTCAATCGTAAGATGTTGGAAATAAATTGAAATTTATAACTCGAGAAGTAAGATTTTTTTTTTTTTTGTTTTGTTGTGAAGCATCTCCTGTCTATTATCTTTCCATGAAAAAAAAATTAATCATTAACAACCGTATGATCAGAAGTTATGAGATTTTTATTGTATAGATGTGTATGAATTTAGAAGTGCTTTTGCTTTAGTTTGTTGAGCATGAACCAAATTGAATTCAGAAGCATTCGATTATGCTAAGTTTGTCATAGCATAAATAAAGCTTGAAAAGATTTGAATTTGGGATGGAGTCGAGCAATTAAATTTTTATTATAAGGATGTGATATTTTTGGGCTTTGTGCTATAAACATGATAATATGTGGCTCTGGTCACGATACTAGGTCTGTGTTTCTGCCGTGCATTATGACCACGGATCTGACAAAATTCATATTTTACCTAATTCTATTTAAAGAATCCCACCACGAACACGTGCAGCCCTTGCTACCTGTTTCTCTTTTCAACCCTTATGGCCGGAAGTTTAGCCGTGAGACAGCGAATTCAGTTGTTTCTGCATTGGTTTCTTGGTCAGTCGCAAAACACTTAGCTCAGTGCAAGTAGACGAGTGATTCGAAGTTTTCTTTGCATTATTTTTGTGCGTCGTGAATTGAGGGGTGTTAATAATACCGTTGGAAGTGTCTTGTGAACATAGTTTTAATTAATAGCAATAGTATAGTAATAGCTAGTTTATTTAATAGTTATAATCACAGCGTTTAGTTTTGTATATTTTATGTAATTTAATCATGGACTCGTTTATTCGAGCGAAGTGCTGCAATCGTTTTAAACACGTTTCCCACACACAGCTGAAGTCTCTCCTCAACGTCCAGCCGTGGATGATTGAAAAGATTTCCTCGATTCCAGTAGGAAGCAAAATCTGTGCCAAATGTCGGAAAGATTTAAATAACTACGTAAAACCAATCAGCAGCGACTCTCCAGTGACGACGACGACCTCCAGCGATGGCGACAACTCGCAGCCCGGCTGCAGTGGTGCAAACGCCGAGAGTCAAGCATATTTTTTCCGACAAGACGCTGCTTTGTCTAACATCAACGTGGGCTTGGCGGAGCTAGGGCAATCGCCCATTGTTAAGAAAAAGTTGGCGCAATCCAGTTATCCCAGGAAGAAATTGAAGAAACTCGAAGGTGCGCTTAAAAGAACCACTACCTCCGACGCTGAAAGCGACAGTGGCCAAGATTCAGCTGATGGTCGCGAAATGATTAATCAGCTGAAAGAGAAGTTTCACTCGTCCACATCCAACAGCGAGAAAGTGCATGTTCTAACTGTCCTCCCGAAGAGCTGCTCTGTCCGGCGAACAGTGGCAGAGTTTCAAGCGTCAGAGCGCATGGTCCGCAAGGCAAAGAAGCTCGTCCTGGAAAAGGGAATTTTGTCAACCCCGAATCCAAAGCCAGGAAAACCAATTGACCGAGCCACAGTTGACCGAGTAAAATCTTTTTACAATTCAGACGATGTGAGCAGAGCCATGCCGGGAAAGAAAGACTATGTTTCCGTCAAGGAGGCGAGCGGCACTCAAGTGCACATCCAGAAAAGGCTCGTACTCTCAAACCTTAAGGACCTCCATACCCAATTCAAGGACAAATTTCCCAATAAAAAAATAGGATTTTCAAAATTTGCAGAGCTGCGGCCGAAGAACTGTGTGTTGCCTGGTGCCAGTGGGACTCATTCGGTGTGCGTGTGCACTATCCACCAAAACGTCAAGCTAATGATCATCGGTGCCGACTTGACGAAGTTGACAGTGGACCGACAACTCGCAGCCCGGCTGCAGTGGTGCAAACGCCGAGAGTCAAGCATATTTTTTCCGACAAGACGCTGCTTTGTCTAACATCAACGTGGGCTTGGCGGAGCTAGGGCAATCGCCCATTGTTAAGAAAAAGTTGGCGCAATCCAGTTATCCCAGGAAGAAATTGAAGAAACTCGAAGGTGCGCTTAAAAGAACCACTACCTCCGACGCTGAAAGCGACAGTGGCCAAGATTCAGCTGATGGTCGCGAAATGATTAATCAGCTGAAAGAGAAGTTTCACTCGTCCACATCCAACAGCGAGAAAGTGCATGTTCTAACTGTCCTCCCGAAGAGCTGCTCTGTCCGGCGAACAGTGGCAGAGTTTCAAGCGTCAGAGCGCATGGTCCGCAAGGCAAAGAAGCTCGTCCTGGAAAAGGGAATTTTGTCAACCCCGAATCCAAAGCCAGGAAAACCAATTGACCGAGCCACAGTTGACCGAGTAAAATCTTTTTACAATTCAGACGATGTGAGCAGAGCCATGCCGGGCAAGAAAGACTATGTTTCCGTCAAGGAGGCGAGCGGCACTCAAGTGCACATCCAGAAAAGGCTCGTACTCTCAAACCTTAAGGACCTCCATACCCAATTCAAGGACAAATTTCCCAATAAAAAAATAGGATTTTCAAAATTTGCAGAGCTGCGGCCGAAGAACTGTGTGTTGCCTGGTGCCAGTGGGACTCATTCGGTGTGCGTGTGCACTATCCACCAAAACGTCAAGCTAATGATCATCGGTGCCGACTTGACGAAGTTGACAGTGGACCAATCTTATCCGATAACATCTTACCACGACTGCCTTGAGCAGTTGGTCTGCGACAGTCCCCTCCCCGAATGCCATCTAGGCGAGTGTGAGGAGGGGCATCGAGCCGTTAAAGGAGCGCCTCACGCAACTGCTGGACGACGAAATGGTGGACAATGTTATCTACAAGCAGTGGGAGAGCACCGACCGATGCACCCTGCAAACGCACATCGATTCATCCGAGGAATTCGTGGACAGTTTTTGTGCAAAATTAGTTGCTCTGTGCCGCCACTCTTTTGAATGAATGAATATTGGGGCTTAACGGCGCGTCAACCGGATGGTTATTTTGCGCCGGATAAAAGAAGGTTGTTCAATAAAAGATTGATAAAAGTTTACATCAAACCTATTACGTCAAGCTCTTGTAAGAATTTAAAAACATTGTCAATACGACGAGGGTCATCTGCTAATACTTTGTCAATAGTATTTTCTAATGAGTGACGTTGTCTAGCAACTCTATACTTTGTACAATCAATTAAAATGTGTCGGATGGATAAAATCTCGTTGCATGTATTGCAGCGCGGAGGCACCTTGTCAATAGTGAATAAGAAAGAGTGGGTTAAAAGAGTATGTCCGATACGGAGTCGGGTGAGAACGACCTCCTCACGCCTTTCAGATCTCTTTGATGACTCCCATGGTTCGACAGTAGCTTTAATTTCTTTTAATTTATTGTTTGTTTGTCTATCCCAGATATCTTGAAATCTTCGTTTGAAAGTTGACTTAAAGTAGACCTTCAAATCACTGTGGAAGATTCTTTGGTCAACCATTTCAACATTGTGCAAGGCATTCTTGGCGGCTGCATCGGCCCTCTCGTTGCCCTTAATGCCAACGTGCCCAGGCACCCAACAGAACACTACTCTCACGTCCCGAGAAGAGAGGGTCGCTAGTAGGGAATGTACTTTTTGAACGAGGGTGTTGGGTGAGAAAATGTCATAAATTGCATCAATAGAGCTGAGTGAATCTGAAAAAATAAGAAAGTTGGGTTCATCTCTGCTTTCTATGTGTTGCAGAGCCTTCATAATGGCATACAATTCAGCAGTGAAAATGCTGCACTTGCTATTTAGTTTAAACCCGTATGCAATGTTGGGAGTCGTCGTAAAAGCACAACCAACATCATTGTTATTCTTTGATCCGTCCGTATAATATTGTATAAAATGTGGGTGATCGGCACAGATTTCAGCAAACCTGCGTCTGTACACGAGATCGCTGGTGCACTGTTTCCCTAAGGACGCTAGGCCGATAAGGCAAGAAGGCCTGGGAACACACCAAGGGGCGACCAGGCTGGATTCGACAGGGAACATCCTTGGAATCTTGAAAGTTATTTCGGTGAGAATACGACTTAGTCTAATACCTGCCGGCAAAGTTGAAAAGGGCTTAGCGTCATAAATTGGCTGGAATCTGGGCTGAAGTAGAGACAGGTACGTGGGATGTTTTTTCATTGCGATCAGTTTTGCAGCGTATGAAGTAAGAAGATATTCTCTCCTTAGCGTAAGTGGCGGCTCCCCGGAATCACAGTATAGACTTTCCACCCGGCTGGTTCGAAGAGCGCCGATGGCCAGCCGGATGCCTGTGTTGTGGATGGTGTTCAAAGTTCTTTTGTAGCTGTCACGGGCAGAATCGTAGACAGCACTGCCATAGTCAAGTTTAGAGCGTATGAGGGCACGATAAACACGCAACATAACCGTGCGGTCCGCTCCCCACCTTGTCCCTGTCAGGTACCTTAAGAGATTAAGAGATTTAAAACATTTAATACGCAGTTGGTTAAAATGTTCTTTAAAATTCAATTTCTGGTCAAAGACTAACCCCAGAAACTTGACACTTTTAACAACAGGGAGACAGTTCCCACGGAGATAGATTTCTGGGTCTGGGAAGAGGCCCCGTACCCGAGAGAAGTGGACACAGTTTGTCTTTGCTGTCGAAAATGTAAAGCCGGTGGCATCAGCCCACTTTACCAATCTGTTGACAGTTAATTGGATCTGCCTAGAGGTGGACGCTAGGTTCTTAGATGAACAGATTATTGCCAGGTCATCGACAAACAAGGAAGATGACACCGGGGAGTTAACACAGCTGGTAATTGTATTGATTGCAATCGCAAATAGCGTCACGCTGAGCACACTGCCCTGGGGCACGCCGTTCTCTTGTGAAAAAGTATCTGACAAAACATTGCCAACACGGACATTAAAAGTTCTATCAGTCATAAAATTTGTGATAAAAACAGGTAGTCGACCTTTAAAACCCCATGAATGTAGCGATTTTAAAATGTTGTGGCGCCAGGTGGTGTCGTAGGCCTTTTCCAGGTCGAAGAAGACAGCTATTGCATGCTGTTTGCACAAAAACGAGTCCTGGATAAAGGCCTCCATCCTGACGAGATGGTCAAGTGTACTCCTGTTTTTTCGGAAGCCACATTGTAGATTAGAGAGCAAATTTTTGGTCTCCAGCCACCAAACCAAACGATTGTTCACCATTTTTTCCATTGCCTTGCAAAGACAGCTGGTCAGGGAGATTGGCCTGTAGCTGGCTGCCAGTTGCTTGTCTTTGCCAGGCTTAGGAATGGGAACTTGTATGGCGTGTCGCCACTCTTCTGGAAATATTTGTGAGAGCCAAATTTTGTTGTACATGTCGAGCAAAGCCAAGCGAGCATCTGGAGCTAGATGCTTAAGGAACTCGTTGTGAACCCTGTCGGCCCCCGGTGACGTGTTCTTCGATGTCCGAATAGCGTTATCCAGCTCCCACTCACTAAACGGCATGTTGTAGCATTCGGAATTGGCAGAGGCAAACGACAATTGTCTACGCTCTGCCGTGCGCTTGATCTGTTGGAACGATGCCGAATAGTGGCGGGAACTGGAGACATCTGCAAAGTGTTGGCCAATGCTATCTGCTATTTCTTTGGGGGCCGTAAACAGGTGTCCATTGTTCTCTATACCGGCTATTGATATCGGCTTATGCTTTCCTCTAATTTTATTTACCCTATGCCACACCTTGGTGAGGGGGGTGGTAAACGATAGAGACGACACATAATCGTTCCATGATTGGCGCTGAGACCTTTTAAAAACCTGTCGTGCCTTAGCACGGAGCTGCTTAAAAACCTGCAGATTAAAAGTTGTGGGTCGTTTGGTAAAAATACGGAGAGCCTTTTTCCTTGCCTTATGCGCTTTGACACATTCGTCGTTCCACCATGGGACTGGAATGCGGCGCGGCTTCGTGGAAGTCTGTGGAATGGACTCTTCTGCGGCACTTGTGATAATCTCTGTAACCTTTTTTACTTGTGATTGAACGTCTGTTTCTTGGAGTGAACCACTGAGGTCTGCCAGTGCAGCAAACCGCTTCCAGTTCGCCCGTTTTAAGCTCCATTGAGCGGGGCGAGAGGGGATCTGAAAGTCGGTTTGGAGCCTCAAGATGATCGGGAAGTGGTCACTTCCACAGAGGTCATTGTGGACAGAGAAGTCGAACATATGTGCCACAGAAGGCGAACATATACACAAGTCAATCGCTGTAAAATTACCATTAAAAGAGTTAAATCTGGTTTGTTGTCCATTATTTAAAAGAAACAAATCGTTGTCATCGATAAAACTCTCAAGCATACGACCCCGGCCGTCTGCCATTGTGTCGCCCCACAGGGGGCTATGTGCGTTAAAGTCACCCAACAGCACGTAAGGGTGGGGCAGTTGGGACACAAGGCTTTGAAGGTTCGGGGCCGTAGCTGGCGCCCACTCCGGAAGATAAATGTTACAAAGAGTAACTGGTTGTGGTATGTGGACTCTGACTGCCACTGCCTGTAGAGGTGTTACCAGCTGCAGTGGATGTGCAGGGACGGAGTCTAACACTGCCGTCGCCACTCCACCAGCCGCTATATTTCGTGACAGATCATCGTGCCGAAAGAATGTGTAGCCACTTAACACAGGTGAGTCAGACGGTTTAAAATGTGTCTCTTGTAAAGAGAGACACAGAGGGTTAAAATTAGCTGTTAAAAGCTTCACCTCCTCTCGGTGGTGATGGTAACCATTGAGGTTCCACTGTATTAAAGCCATTTTTGTTGTTTTAAAATCTCTCCCAACCTAAGTAATGTATCACAGACATAAGCACAGCCATCTAAAAACCCGTGTAAAATTAAAAATAAAGTCACATAGGTAAAAGAAGCGTATACTAATATCACAGACACTATCACGAGGGTTATCACAGAAAGTTTATCACAACAATATAGCACCAAAAGATCTCTAAACCTAAGTAAAATATCACAGATAATATTATCACAGCAATCCAGAAACCTATATAAAATTAAAAATACAATTATATAGATAAAAGGAGCGTAAATAAATATCACAGACATTATCACAGAGGTTATTAAGGATAATTAAGGTGTCTATTTGGTTTCGGTTTGGCTAAGGCTAAATATCACAGGTGTCGCTAAGTATTGACTAGAAAGTATCACAGATAAATCTTATTTCTTTTTTAAAAAATCACTAGCGGAGCCAGAACTCCCAGTATAAGTGATTTTTTGTTTTTTTGATCCTTTCCTGGACACCACTGAGGCATCACTGAGGCTGCAGTCCATCTCGTCATTTCGGGAATCAATGGACTCCATACTGACCGAGCGACCTCCTGCCTCCCGACTTTTCCGCTCGCTCACCTCTCTCCTCTCAGATTGTTTTGCCTGGGTAGACCCAGGTGTCCGGGAAGGGCCCGGAGCCGCCGTGGGTGTTTTTTGGTAGGTTGCCATTTCTTCTTCCATTTTTCTGTTCTTTTCCTTCAATTCTTCATTCTCCCTCCTTAGTATTTTAATCTGCTCCGTCTGTTCATCTATTTTTTTGGTCTGTTCCTCAAGCCTCCGCTTGTTCTCCTCCTGCCCAGAGAGAAGAAGGGTCATCATGTCCATCAGAGTCTTGAGTTCTGATGAACGCGAGGGATGACCCTCCTCAGGACCGGGGACAGGAGGTGGAGCGGCGACTTGGGCAAAGGATCTTATTTTGGGCAGACTTGGACAGAGGAGACTGTACTTTCTCCTTGCCTCAGGGTAGGAGATATTTTCTAGGGTTTTAATTTCGCAAATTTTTTTTTCTTTTTTCCAGACGGGACACTCCCGGGACCAGGATGGGTGCGGAGCTTCGCAGTTCGCACAATGAGCGTCCTGGTCGCACGGGGCGTCTGGATGGGCGTCAGACCTGCCACACCTGTCGCACATCCGGCTCCGCCGACAAGACTGCTGGCCGTGGCCAAAGCGTTGGCAGTTAAGGCATCGAAGAGGATTCGGGATGCTGGGCTTTACTTCAACACGGATAAATCCGACAAAGATGAACCGGGGCAAAACGGTAGTGTTAAAAGTGAGTATGTGAAGAGGTGATGGTTCGGGAATATTGCTCTTCCGGGTAATGATCGACTTTATTTCAACGACTCTTTGGTTTTTTAACTCAGACAAGGCCTCCTCCTCGCCCATCTGAAGCAGGTCGTGGCTGAACACGACTCCTTTGCAGGAGTTCAGAGTTTTGTGGGCAAGGGTGGAGACCTTGAATGTTCCCAGAAGAGTTAGTTTAGTGAGTCTATCTGAAATTTCTTTTTTGTTTGTTTCCACAAGAAGGGTTCCGTCACGGAGGCGTTTGGTAGAGCGAAGCTCTCCCACGTCTGCAGACAGGAACCTCTCAATCTTGAATGGGCTCACGCCAGAGAAGGTGAGGTCTTTGTTGGAGTCTTGTCGGGTGATAATGAAAAACGAGTCAAAGGCATTAATAAAGTTAGCATTGTTCGATTGAACGTTATGAACGTTGATGGCCTTATCTAAGAGGCCTGGTAAATAGTTAGGGGGGGGGGAAGGGTTTTCTTTGGGGTTTTCCATACAGTTTGGAGAAAATTTCGTCGTCTGGAGCCCTGCCCACCACGGAGCCCAACCAGGGGGACGTTGAACTTCAACGCCGGGGTTGTCCGGACGATATAGTCAGTGGACACCAGTAGCCGCGAGTGACCGTAAATGATGGGACTCAGGTACGGCCATCACGCCACCGGTGCCCCCATCCTCATCCACGCGTGAAAGGTTAATGTTTCAGGCAAGCCGATTGACTGGGGGTGGATTAGCCCCCAGCCTCCTGTTTAAGGTGAAGCGGTAACTAAAGAAGTGTGTTGTTGCTACCCTCTATTTGTTCCACATTATGAACTAGAGAGGTAGCTCCTCAACCCCCAAGAAAAACTTTTCCACCCGTACAGGTGACCGCGCACGGCAAACACGCAGGCAAGTGTTCTGATCTGTACAGGGGGTCGGCCGAAAGAGAAGACAGAAGAATATAGGATAGTGAAGGTAAAGAGGTAAGGAAGCAGACTCGAGGACTCCCTGCACAGATCCAAGTCACCAGGGTACTGGAGCTTGCATCGACTCGACATTCAACCAAATCTGTTCCAGTTTCGTTGCCAGGTCGTCATAAGGGAGGGCGCCACACCGCTGTCGCAGAAGGCAGACGGGGGCTTCAGGAGGTGGCAAGGAATGAAACAAGAAGCGAGGCGAAGAGAAGATAGTGAAATGAAGAGAGGAGAGAAAAAGAGCGCACAGATCCTCCTAAGACCAAAGTCCGTGTCCCGCGACAGCGGCGCGGCCGGACCATTCTTTGTCTGGATCCTCGCCGGGAGCCTGTCCGGTATAGGAGACCTTATGGGGAGCGAAACCTCCCCACCGGCAGAGCCTCCCGGGTCATTGGATCACACAAACCCCCTCACCACGGTAAGGTGATAGTCCTCGAGGGGGCGCCACTCTTTTATTGCTAAAAAAACAATCTTCGCACCAATCGGACATCAAGTGCGGTCTCCTGCCCGGCGAGTTTTTGGTGATCTGTGATTTTGCCGAAAACTATGCGTTCGTGCTACAAGAAGAGGCCCAGGGGTTCCACTGGAACAATGCGTCCGCCACCATCCACCCCTTCGTGGCATATTACAAAGAGGGCGGGGAAGAGCGCCACATCAGCTTTGTTGTAATTTCCGAGAGTTTGATCCACAACACTGTCGCAGTGCATCTATTCATAAAAAAACTCGTGAGCTTTTTGCACAATAAATTTCAGACCATAAAGAAGATGTTCTTTTTTTCTGATGGGGCAGCCTCGCAATATAAAAATAGGAAAAATTTTGCCAACTTGTGCCACTATCAAAGAGACTTTGGGGCCGACGTGGAGTGGCATTTCACGGCGACGTCACATGGGAAGAGCGCCTGCGACGGCGTCGGAGGGACGGTCAAGCGGCTGGCAGCGCGGGCGAGTCTTCAGCGCCCCTACGAGTCGCAAATAATAACACCCCGGCAACTCTTCGATTGGGCGGTCGAAGCCATCCCGACCATCAACTTCACATTCGGAACTATTGAGGAGCACCAAGACACAGAACAGCTGCTAGCCACACGATTTGCGTCATCCCGGCCAATTCCCGGCACGCAAAAACTGCATTGCTTCGTACCCGTGTCTGAGCACTCAGTAGCCACGCGGGTGTTCTCCTCCTCGCCGTTGTTCGAAGAAGCCAGAGTGATAGGTCAGAGTGAAACGAAGAAATGAGTGAGTAAAAAGAATCTTTGTAGTACTTACACACAATTTTTAAACTGAAAAATTATATAATCTATCAATTTACGGGTGATTTGCATGGACCATGCTAACAGACTTGCAGAAACACAACTAAATGCACACACATTTATACAATAAAAATCTCATAACTTCTGATCATACGGCTGTTAATGATTAATTTTTTTTTCATGGAAAGATAATAGACAGGAGATGCTTCACAACAAAACAAAAAAAAAAAAAAAAATCTTACTTCTCGAGTTATTAAGGGTTGAAATTTAAGGGTGGATTTTTTCTACCCCTAAACTTGATAAGTAAGCAATTTATGCATTTTTTCTTGTTAATGAAAGCACGATTATCATTTTAGAACTAATCCCATCGTTTTAAGTTTATTTGTTCAAACGCTAGAGTGAATATAGTGAATGGCCGTGCGGGGCAAAAAGTAAAATATTTTATTTTTCCATCCCCTGCCACGGACAAACCGCTAGGCATATGGAAAAAAACTTTAAAAGAGATTTTTTATTTCCGGTGTTCTAACCCTCCTGAAAATTTCGTCAAGTTCTGAGATAGTGAAGGTTTTGAGTGTGGGCACTTGATATGGAATGACCCCAAGGTGGATCCGTCACTTGAATTTCCACTTAAGATATTGGAAAAATCAATGGATTCATCATTCATCCCCTTGCATGTTTTCTTTATTTTTAAAGGTTCGCCCATACTGAGGTCATAGTATTAGTACATAGTATTGATAGTTTACATCCCCGAACACGATGGATTTGCGCAAACTTGATTCTTTAGAATCTATAAGAAATTTGTAATTTTATATAGATACATTTTTTTAACCTTTTTGTTCTTATTTTATTTTGCTTGAAAATTGTTAATAAAGGCATTTGCATGGTATTTTTTTACATTATAAAATTGTCTTCATTATTTTTTTGGATGATGAAAGAGGACGTCAGACTAAAAGTGATTGAAAAAAATATGATATTTCATCGTGTGATGAAGTTATGAATTAAGATAAGATCAGGCTGGGATGCAATGAGAATAATTACTTTTCTACTTACTTTACTTTTGCCTGTTCTGGCAATAAGCCCTAGGAGTTGCATCTTCCAGTGTTAAAAGAGTGATGGGAATATGGGCTATCCGGTTGCCGGGAACAAAGATTCAAGAACTTGCGGATCAAGAAATAAACACTGCATTCTAAGCATTTGCAATTTATGTCAGATTTCTTTCACATGATTACATTTTTTCTTAACCCTAAGTAAAACCCGTAATTATAATTACTTAATTTTTATGTAACGGCGTGATCGTTATGCTGGTATATAAGGTAAATGAGGAGCTATAAGGTATTTATTTCCACAATTAATCATTACAATGATATTAGAAATGTAAAAAATAATAATAAATAATAATTTAAATTTTACATATGCACATATCTAACTAGGCGTACAGTCCAGACAAGAATGCAAATTATGATAGCATGGAGGTGTTTATGTAATCACGAGTAATCACGAAGTTTCATCGTGATAACGGGTAGCGAAGCCAGCAGACGAAGCGGCGTGAGGAGGCCACGTCCGGAGGGCCCGATCGCGACTCTAAGCGCACGGACGGCAGTGATGTGTCAACTCGAGCGACGACCCGTGGTACCCGCCAAGGACCCATCTGCAGTGAACAAAAAATAAACGGCAGTAACCGAAAGAAAACGAGGGGTGGAGGGTAAGATGTAACGAAAAGGCACAGGACAGCCAAAGGGGGTGGATCGTTCTGTTATGGGAATCAATATTCAGTTCATGAATGAATGAATAGTGGGGTGACATGCGAAACAATGAAAATTGTTTCGCATATCACTTGCTTCAATTATTTTGCTGTGTGTTTCTCGCTCATCTCTTTAACCGCACGAGTACGCAACTGAATTTTAGAGTTTTTCCACTATTGCCAGCATTGTGCACCGGGTCGAGAATTCCTAGGTAGGATTTTCTCGCTGAAGCGTAGATCGCACAGCCAAAGTCCAACTTCGATCTTACGAGGGAGCGGTACAGTCGGAGCATAGACGTTCTGTCGGCTCCCCAGGCCGTACCGCTCAAGATCTTCAGGATGTTAATAGCCTAAGGCCCGGTTTTACCAGTTCTCCTATCTGAGACTTAAAGTTCGATTTAGGTTAAAACTGGGAGTTAGGCGTTTTACCATTATTTTTAACTTGGAGTTGGCCACCCAACTCTGAGTTGTCTTAACTCGTACTTCGACTGGCGCTCAAGAGAGATAACTCGAGGTTGACATACACCACATCAAATGTTTGCAAGTGAAATAAAAATTATTGACGCTTTAAAAACCAGTGCAAGTGTTTAATTAATCACCGTGAATCAAGAAAGATATCTGGAATCCTAATTCCGTGTTCGAAAGAATACCGCCATTTGTAAAGAGTGATACATAACCTCCCATTTGGTGTTGACACTTGTCCGTTTGGCATATGACACAGACCTCACGCCCAATTTGCTTTGTGAACTTTACTGATGTTTGTTTGAAGTCTGAAGGCTTATTTTTCTATGCTGATAGCAAGACAGGTAATATATGACATTATTACATGATAATAAATCTATCGTTATTGCCAGTCTTGGCATATCTAAAGATTTCTAGTTCTCTACTGCCTATGTGGGCTTCTGTCAAGACTGGAAGTAAAGTAATATTCTGTTACTGTCTTGTAGCTGATTCAACATGTATGGTGTGACAGACGATGAGTCTGATGAAGAAGACGAGATTATGGCAAACATTGCAGCGGGTGGACGAGCAGCACGAAGAATTCGTCCCCGACCAGACAATTTCAACGTTTGGAACGACGAAGAATTTTTTATTCGGTTTCGCCTAACCAAGCCTACTGTGTTGCAATTGCTGAACCAAATTGAAGCTGAAATTTCGGCACCTTCCGATTTTAACTATGCAGTGTCACCTATAAATCGTCTTTTGTTGACTTTAAGGTTTTATGCATTAGGAACTATGTTGATTGCCATTGGGGATTTTGCAGGAATAACCAAATCCACAGCATGCGTCATTATTCATCAAGTTACCGCAGCTATAGCCAGCTTGGGCCGTGATGTGATACGTTTCCCAGCAACTCCCGAGGAGTTTGAAGAGTTACAGCAGAAGTTTTACGCCATCGCAAGGTTTCCAAAAGTAGTAGCCGTGATAGACTGCACCCATATCAAGATACAATCAGTAGGTAAGTAAGTAAGCATAGAAAGTAGATAATGGTTAGTAAAGTTTACATTTTGCAGTCTTGCTTCCCTAGCATTGCTCTTGGTATTATAAGACGTGCTTTGCATGGTAGGTAGTTACGTTATCTATCACAAATGCTACACTTACATTCCGAAACAGTTTCATCCCCACTTACCAGTAAGTTTAAGCAATCCTATTTACTTATCTTTGATTCTTTATGATATCACAATCCAGGTGGTGACCAGGCCGAAACTTTCAGGAATCGAAAGGGATTGTTTTCAATAAACGTCCAAACTATTTCTGCTCCAAATCTTCGAATTATGGATATTGTGGCCCGCTGGCCTGGTTCAACTCACGATCGAACCATATTTAACAATTCGGCAGTTAAGGGCCGTTTTGACAGAGGAGAGATGAATGGTGGCTTCATCCTTGGAGACTCCGGTTACACTTCTAGCAATTACATGCTAGTTCCACTCCGCAATCCTGCCACCCAAGCCGAGCAGCTATACAATGAATCCCAAATCCGTACCAGAAACGTAGTGGAACGACAATATGGTGTGTGGAAACGGAGGTTTCCCATATTGTCCGTTGGAATGAAGGTCCGTGTTGACCACGTCCTCCCCATCATCGTTGCCACAGCTGTCCTTCACAATATGGCATGCGATGCTGAAGAAGCCCTTCCTCCACCTGATCCTGAACTTGGCCAAGATGTGAACATTGAGCAAGATCAAATCATACCAGAAAATCTGCCCGAAGTGCATGAGGACATGGCTATGCGGCAAAACCTTATCCAGAACCATTTTCAAGCTCTCCTAAATTGAACATTTTGACATGGGGTTTTCCATGTTTACACATTTCCTCCTTCTTTCAATAAGAAACCAGTTGTGAAAATTTTGCAAATTTGCCAAGGCAATTTTTGACGCATAACAATTAACAGACAACATTTCCAATATATTTATTTAAATCTGCACTGAAAGTGAAATTACAGCCAAAGTGATTTCTTTGCCGGACGTTTCATTTATTTTCTTTCTTCTTCTTTTCGATATCCATCTCCTGAGATTTTATTTGCAAATCTAATAACTTCATTTCTCTCTTATGTTTCTCCTCAAACATTGCTTGGACACTGTTCATGTTCATTATTTGTAAATTAAAACATTCGGTTTCTTGTTTATGTTTCTCCACTTTCAATTTTTGATTCTCTGCCAGTATTTTAATCTCTTGAGCAACACGTTCTTGTTTCTTTGCAGCAAGTGCTGCATATTTGTCTGCGTTCACTGATCCAGGTTTGCTTTTGGCAAAGGCTTTTAATGATGGTCGGTTTGTTCCAGCTTTGAATATTGATTTCTGCTTCTGTGGATCTATATCAGAGCCACATATCAAGAAAATGTGTCTCACAAATCACAATAAAGTTAATTGTTGGAAATAAAAGATGCATGATTACCTATTGTAGCTGTGTGCCTGCTACCCGATGGCTGATCTCATGTAACTAACGAAGGCAGTGGGCTACATCTACGAGTTCTGTCGCAGCCCAATTTTCATTTTTTCTTGGTAAGCTGCATTTCCTTTATCTTTCCAATTTTCATTGTACTTGTATATAAATAGTTATAATAAAGATACATAACTATGTACCTACTCTTGATAATCGAAAATGAGAGGGTTTTATTTTACCTGAGGCGTCGAAGCTAGATCTTCATCGATCTCCGAACCTTCCTCTTCGGATCCATGTACCTTTTCCTTGACAGACTGCACTGCAAGCGTGATAACAAAAAGATAATTTGGTCCCAAATTCAAAGGTAGGTATGCGTACTTGAGAATTACTCAGTATTCTATTATGTTTGCACTCACAATAGGTTCCGTCGGTGTCATATTTATTATCGATTCCATGTGTGGACAACGATATAAGTGCCTCCATGTCGTCAGCAAATGGATGTGGCGGTATATCTTGCATGGGGCCTCCTCCAGTAGCAAACAGCGACTGCCTTTTTTTTGCCGCCCAAACACGATAGTCCCGTTTCATGTTTTTGAATTTTGACTGCAGAGACGCTGCTGACTTGTGGCTATTTGTGCCCGAGTTAAAGTCATTTGCCAGTTTGTTCCAGGCATCATTCTAATAAAATATAATTACTTAAATAGCAAATCCAAGTGTAGTCAACATTAGGCACAACATTATCACAAATTATTTCAGTTGCTAGATAAATTTCAGTACTTTTTTCTTCATCTCCAATGACTGGCATAATTATTTTCAATAGATGTTTGATTATCGGTACTTGCTTACCTTATGTTTCCATGTGAATTTGTCAGTTTTCTTGCATTCTATTACTGTCTCATACTTTCTAACCAATTTCATCATTCTTTTCGTGTCTTCAAAGGTAAAATTGTCGCTACGACACTTCTTCTTCAAAACCTCCGCCATTTTCAATGTAAAAATAACAGTATGTCACGTGACGTTTTTAGCTTCAAATCCCGCTTGATCAGTACCAACATTAGGAAAAAAATCGACAGCCATGTTCAAACTGCGAGTTACTTAAATCTAAGATGGATGTGTGTGGTAAAACTCAAAACTTTCCAACTCTGAGTTATGTCTGAACTCAGGGTTGACTAACTGGGAGTTGATATGAGAACTGGTAAAACCGGGCCTTAAGGCATTTGGCCTTCAATTGGCGAAGGGAAGCATCAGCTGATGCCGTAAAGAATATGGTGGAGCTGGAAGTGTGTGCCACTGCAGGTGGCAGTCGAGTTCGACATTTTGCTTCTGGTGAGTGGTGGAAAGGACTTGTTTCCAGTTATCCTGGATGGAAAGTACTATGTTCCAAAATCCAGTGACACAAAAGACGGGGTGATCGCTGCATGTGCGTCATGCCACAAATATATCAAAGGTTCCAAGAAGTCAACTGGCAACTTCATTAGCCACTACAAGGTGAGCATTGTGTAGTTTCAATTTTTCACTGTTCGTTGATCACTGTATGTAGGCACAATGCTTACCTTTCTTTGAAAGTGTTAACTAATTTATGTATTTTTTTAAATTTAAGACCAAACATCCTGGATTTCTGACTCAACTGCTTGACCACGCCAAGCAAGGAAGAAAGAACCCAGTCAGCATGCCGAACCAAATGCCCGGCACAAGTAAGAAGAAATACTTCGGCATCTTTGCAGGGTCCACCCAGCCACCCGATGGTAAACCAGGCAATCTTCCCCGACCAAGTCATCGGCGCAAACCCATTCCACAATCTGTTGGAGAAGATCTAATCATTGATTACATAATTGAAGAAATGCGTCCACTGTCCTGCGTTGGCTTTCGAAGCGATTGGCTTCTGCCGTGAACATGGTATTGTCATGCTCAGTTTACCGCCTCATAGCAGTCACAGAATGCAGCCCCTAGATAATTTTTTCTTTGGCCCGTTGAAGAAGCATTATGCTAATCAATGCGATCAGTGGATGATCAACCACCCAGGGCGTGGTATAACGCAATTTCAAGTTGCTGCGTTATTTGAGAAAGCCTACAGTAAATGTGCTACAGTTGGGAATGCAGTAAGTGCTTTCAAAATGTGCGGTATATGCCCAACTGACACAGAAATATTTGAAGAGGTTGATTTTTTACCATCAGAGGTAACGAACGTACCACTTGGTCCTGAAGGGAATAATGAAAACGAGGAAGAACAAGGCAATGATGTACCTGTTGCCACTTCAATGGATATTTCATCTACTTCTGAAACACTTCCAGAGCTGACAACAGGCGTTCTACACTCTGTATCAGATGCTACGGCTTCTGACTCGGTCGGCCAATCACAGCCGGATGCATCCGCATCAAAAGTATCCCCCAGCGAGTTATTGCCTTTCCCCAAATGCAAGGAAATTCAAATCCGAAGAAAAAGGGGTAAAAAGTCGGAAATATTGTCGAGTTCCCCATATTTCAAGGAAGCCAAGGCAGCTCAGGAAATGAAGGATACTCTTGCAACAATGAAAGTGGAACGTGTCAGTAGAAGATTGTTTGCGAAGACTGCAAAGGTGGCTGCTAAACTTCTATACAATGCCCCGGAACCGACCAAGGACAACTACGCGGGGGTTTTCCGCAGATGTCGTCGAGGCAGCGGCGAAACGAGTCGATGAAGTTTAGAGTGTTCGTGCGGCAGCCAAGGAACACAAGTTGCGCCACGTGAGCCTACTTCGGTACTTAAAGAAGAGAAACAATGAGGGTGGACCAGCTCCAGACGTTGGGTACCATCCCCACAACCGTGTGCTATCGGTCCAACAGGAAGCTGATTTAACCAAATATCTTCTAAAAGCTGCAGATCTATCTCTATTTTGAATTGTCTCCAAAGGGCGTTAGAAAGCTAGCTTACGAATATGCATGTGTCAATAAATGCAAAGTGGCAGAAAAATGGAATGGTCTTGCCATGGCAAGCGTGGACTGGTTCACTAATTTTCTCAAACGGAATCCAAGACTATCAATAAGAAAGCCTGAAGCGACAAGCTTGGCCAGGGCAATGAACTTTAACAAACCTAATGTTACCAAGTTCCTTAACAATTTATCAGATGTGATGGATCGATACAAATTTGAGCCGCATAATATATACAACGTCGATGAAACAGGAACATCTCCAGTTCAAGTGCCAACGAAGGTAGTGGCCGGAAAGGGAATCAAACTAATTGGATCTATTGTGTCAAATGAAAGAGGGACAACAGTAACACTCTGCTGTGCTATAAACGCAATTGGCGGCTCAGTTCCACCCATGTTTGTCTTTCCAAGGATCAGATATCTGTGGCAATTTGGAAAAACAGCCTCAGTCAAAAATATAACATTTTGAGATAAACATGGCAAAAAATTTAGGTTTTTGGACAATCGGCTTTAGTCCCTAATTCAATGTATCAGCTGCATGTAGTGTGTTTCAAATGGCCTAAGTCAATTTAAAGTAGGTAAGTGTACAAAATTAGTTTAGTAAAACGGCTTAACTGACTTACGTCATTTTACCATATTTGAAGTATTTCTACGCATACAGAAAAGAAGCCTAAGTGACTTGGGTCGTTTTTCTAAACAAAGTCATGTGAATCACATCGACAAGGCGCTGACTTAGGACGATTTTTGCAAATGCGAGTGTATGTCACATGTGTAGGGGAGACCGGGGCTAGTTGGCCCAGGGGTAAGTAGACTCAGTGGTCATATTTCGGTTGATAATCGTCTGAGCGATTTGAAACTCGCGCTAGTTCGTCAGCTGCACACTTTCAGTTCGATGTGTGATTTTCATGGAGCTATGATCATTCCAGCAGCTGTGACAGAATTTTCTCGATTTGGCTTTTATTTGGTTTAAATTTCAATAACATAAATGTTATAGTAGCAACATAAGTAAATAAATGAAAAAGTGTGTTGGGGTTAGTTGGCCCATCCCCAGCATGGCAGTTTTTTAGGGTTATAAGTTATCATCTGTAATGTTTATCCGAGTAGTTCCTTCTTATTTTATCTGTCTATTTTATTGCAGGAAATGAGAACGTACAAAAGAACCTCTAGTCGTGGTTCAACACAACCCCATGTCTTGTTGGAGGCTGCAAGAGTTGTGAAGAGGGAAAAAAAATCGGTGCGTAGTGTTGCCAAAGATTTTGATGTTCCATACAAGACTCTTCAAAGATATGTAAAGAAGTTTACAGATGAAGAGTTTGAGGGCAAAGGTGAAATGCCAAAAACCAAAACAGGCTACACACGACACCGACAGGTGTTAGGAGTGGAGGAAGAGGCTACCTTAGCCGCTTACGTCTTGCGAGCGTCTGATATTTATTGAATGAATGAATAGTAGGGTTTATAGGTGCGTCAACATCATGGTCATTTTGCGCCTGATAAAAAGTTGTGATTAAAAAATAAATAATAAAGGAAAATGAAGTTAAGTAACAGTATAGCACAAGCAAGAAATACTTGGGGTGTGATCTTAACATCGCTAAAATGTATAGTATGTACAAAGAAACACATGAAACCCTAGTGTCCGCATCCACATACTCCAAAATTTTCCACTCGCTGGGATTGGCATTCAGAAGCCCACACGTAGACACATGCAATTTTTGTGATACCCGTAACAAACAAATTGAAACTCTCCCCGATGGAGCAGAGAAAGACGCTTTACGATCTGCTTTAATTTTGCACCAAGAGCTGGCAGATTCAGCTTATGGGCAAAAAAAAATGGACAGAGAAAAGGCTCGGGTAAATCGAAACATGAGAGTGTTTGCCTTCGATCTGCAGCAGCGTCTGCCAACGCCTTACTTGACAACATCAGTCATATTTTATAAAAGGCAGTTGTGGGTCTACAACCTGACAGTACACGACTGTGTAACTGGACAGGCACATTGTTACACTTCGAGACCGAAGGTTCGAGGGGGGCAAATGAAATTTCTTCGTGCTTGTTCGAACATTTTAAAACCCAACCAACAGAAGTGTCTCATCTTATACTTTATTCAGACACCTTTGGGGGGCAAAATAAAAACTCACACATGAGTACTATGCTCCTGACCGCAGTTAAACACTTAAAAAATATCACTACTATCGACCACAAGTTTCTGGTCCCTGGGCACACTCATATGGAGTGCGATTTGGACCATTCAATCATCGAGCGTGCCAAAAAGCACACAAACCTAAAAATTGAACATCCAGCGGACTGGAATCAGCTTATACGCATTTCTGCTAAGAAGACACCAATGATCGTGACCGAAATGACTCGAGAGATATTTTATGATTTCGCTAGTTTAAAAATTATCAAATTCAAGCCTTACGACAAGGATAACCAAGCACCACAGGACCCAAACTAAGTATTCAACAAAACGATGGCCACCTCCTCGCTCCAATCTTCTCATATTATTCTAGATTCTTCTAAAAATCTTCTCTGCAACCTTTTCTTTCCATCGATGTTCTCGAAGTGCGGAAATCACTTTTCAGGGAATACTGGATAACGGAAAACCGACTAAACTCGAAATTACAATGTGTAGATAGCGATTGGGAAATGTTATAGATAGCTATTTTATAGATACGCTGTCTGTAGGATAAGTTTCTAGAAGTGTATTGCAATAAATGGATATCCTCTGGGTAGCTATCTATCACTTTATCCTATAGATAGCAATTAAGTTAATATTTTTGCATTGGACTATACTATCTGCGCGTGCGCACTGCACGTTTTCTATAGCAGCTGTTTTATCTCTGAAGCACCAATATTCAAAATGCCGAAAGGTATTTCTGTGAAACGTTGCCGGGCTGTAAATTTTACACGAGAGGACATTAACGTCCTTTTGGACCTAGTGGAGGCCAGCAAGAGTGTGCTGGAGTGTAAGAAAACCGGCGTCACTACATGGCGAGAAAAGGTAAGGTTTCGCCAAGTCTTTAAATGGTGACATAACCTCAATGTCAGAAATTTGGAAATATATTTTTTATGAACAACAATGATTAGGAGATTTATATTCCACGAAAATTTCAGGAAGCAGAATGGACGTTAGTAACCCGGAAATATAACGCCCGCACTCTCCAGACAAGATCAATGAAGGAGGTGAAGGCGAAATTTGACGGCCTTAAAAAATTGGCAAGGAAGAGGGCTGCCGCAGAGAAGCAGTCGCGGCGGGCCACTGGAGGAGGCCCCTGCACACCCACAACAACCACCACAGAAGACAGTGCGGTAGTTGAAAGGGTGCATGATATCATCCAACTGTCTGCCGATGGGATGCTGGCCCGATTCGACAACGATTGCATGGATTCTGTATCACAGAAAGGTTAAAATGCAAATTGTTTTGATTTCCTATAACTTAAATTATTAGCACACATATGTACCCCCCTACACTCCATTTCACGTTAAGAAAGGGAGTGGATTTGCAGCTTCCTCGAGGACCCACTGTTGCTAGAAATAAATTAAGAGTCCCAAAACTGCCCGTAGAGGCTTTTGTCCGTCTAAAGACATGGCCCATATAAGTTTTGAAACTCTTAGCTCGTGTCTAGAAGCAGTGGGTCCTCGAGGAAGATGCAAATGTTTAGTTCCTAGGGCTAAGATAGCAGGTTGGTGGGTATTCAGGTGTTTGGGTCGGTAGCAGTAAATGATAGCGCTAAGAATTTCTCCTGGTGAGCTTGTGTGGGTGGGTGGGTGTCTCACACATTGATACCTCTGGCCCAAGTGGTGAGCTGCCGTAGGTAGGTACCTACATGATTATTTATTTGCCAGGATTGAATTCCCATTTATAATTTTCCAGAGTCTTCTGCTAACGAGGACGAGCCAGAGGAGCTCGGCTTCATCAATGAAATTGGGGACGGTGTGGTGGTGGCCGACGACCTTGATTTTGAATGGAAGGAGCCAGAAAGTAAGCATTGATTATTAAACACCAAATCACCGTCTGTTCACTTTGACTTCTTCTAAATTGTTTGTTTCAAACAGAACTTAGTTAACTTAGTTAACATGGTTTTTAGTTTTTAACTTATATGCCATAACCACCATGTACACATGCTTCATGCATACTGTGGCATTCTATACGCACCTAGCAATTTATGAGTCCGTAGAATGGCATATCAGACACTAAACAGTTATGATAAATTGTTTGTTTCTTAGATACACCGGCTAAACTGTGGGGGCACTACACCCCAAAGATGCTGCGGACACCAATGAGTGCTGCCCTAGTGGTGAAACCTGCGCCACGAACCGAGCCGAAGCGGAGTTCAGCTCCAGAATCCGAGCCGGAAACCGAGCCAGAAGGCAAGCAGAGTCCTGGGCTGGGTGCCAAGCCAGGGTTAAGCCCCCATGGTGAGTTATAACTTATAATAGGTATTTTCCATTGGCTTTAAATTCTGTGCTTGAGCCTGGGATACGAGCATTGATAAAAAGTTCTTTTACGTAGAAGAAAAGTGAATTTCTCAAAAGCAATCTCTAGCTTGTGTAAAATTCTCTGGAGAAGACCTGACAAAAGCTGATATGCCACCAATCATCCCACAAATAGGCTGCTTTTGCCCAAGTTTATGTCCAATAGCTGTAATTCTTGCAGTTTTTTGTATCAAACAATGTGGTATTAATTTTCAGGTAAACTACGTAGCAGACGGCGGCCAGTAATGCGGCCGAAGAAGACGCCGGCACTGTCGAGCACTTCAAACAAATTCGTCACCCTGGCTGAGGTAAAGACCGAGCTCGTCAGGGTGCAACTTGCAGCAACTATTGCAAAGAACGCCAACTCCGAGCGGCGGGACGAGGAGCTGCATGCCCTCAATGTCCAGATTTTGCAGCAGGAACTGCGAATGAAAATTGTTTTGGCGGAGCAGGAGGAGCTTAAACTTAAACGATTGAAAGAAGACACATGTCATTAGATTTTTCAAGAAATTATTGTTATCTCACGTTAATAAATATTTACAAGTACGAGAAGAAATTGTCACTGGTTAAGTCAGCTCAACCAAAAACGCGAGGCATCTGCCCGTCTTCGATGTTCTGCGGGGGGAGTTCGGTATCCACCGGCGGCTATGGAGATGATCTGTGGCAACTGCCCGTCTTTTTCTGGCATTGCCAGAAAGTCAGAGCTCGTTCACTTTGATTTTGGCTGAGGGTCGAAGGCCTAGAGTAGTGTTTTGAAATACCCGATGAGAGATCGCTGAATGGCACCAGTCCCGCCCTGAGCTGCAGCTGCTTCAATGCGTGGCATCTGCCCGTCTTCGATGTTCTGCGTGTGAAAGATTGTTTTTTTTTTTTCTACATTTGGGTTAAGAATATATTTTTATCAAGTTTGACACCCTTCTTGGACAAAGTAGGCCACATCCACTTCCTGTTTATGCTGGAACACCATGGGGAAGAACCTAGCTTTCGTCCATAAGCTGTTTAACCCTTTCGTTGCTACTGATGCCATATGGCAACACTTACTTCAGGAATTATTTCTGCCCGAACTTCATTGTCATCGGATGAAAGTGGGGACGACATCCCAGTCGGAGTATATAACCCAGCCGACGTTGTGGTACGATGATAAGCTTTGTCCCCATCATTGGTGTAGGTATGGTATCCATTGGTAATATTTACAATGTTGTGATGTTTCTTTTATGTTTATAGAATGTGCAATATGGAGTGCATTCCCGTTCACCAGTGAAGGTTCCTGCTCCGACAGCAACACCTCCAGTGTACAAGTGGAAGAAGTGTGAATTCAACAAACCTGATGTTGAGTGGAAAGATTCCTTGCCACCACCACCAGAAGATGAGATGACACCTTATCAATTTTTTAAAGCGTTGATTGATGATGAAATGCTGGAGAGGATTACGATGGAGACCAATCTGTACGCCCACGCGAAAGACGGCAAAGTAGTCAATGTCACCAAAGAGGAGATCGAGCAATATTTCGGAATTTTGCTGTACATGGAAGTTTTCAGCATGTCCCAATACCACATGTACTGGGCCAAAGAAAGCAGATACCCACCCATAGCAGAGTATATGGAAGTGGTTTTACGTGTAAAAAATTGATTTTCAAAATTTTCCTCACCCAACTCATAAATCGGGGTTGAAAGGGTTAATAAAGTATCCCTAAAGATGTTAGGTCTTGTAAGTATTGTTTGTGGAAAACAAGTAACAATGTGAAGGAAGCCATCTTAACCTCTTCGCGCCATGTGGTTGGTGGAAAAAAAGGTAAGAGGGCCA
The DNA here is from genome assembly GCA_947568835.1 of Protonemura montana. NCBI lineage: Eukaryota > Metazoa > Arthropoda > Insecta > Plecoptera > Nemouridae > Protonemura > Protonemura montana. The sequence continues at coordinate 3,554,416 of OX387610.1, forward strand.
ATAATGCCACTTCAAAAGTTTTACCCATAACCCAACTACTCTTAGATCCCCGATTCACTTGAAAAATCTTTTCTAGGAAAATGCGGTTTGCCTTTCGAAGCATCACCAACGACCATTCAAAGACCCGCGGAGTTGCGTGGCCGCTGGCCATCAGATGATGCACCTGAAATTATGGAAGGAACGAGCAGACCGTCAAGTTAGACGTTAAACACATCTGCTCGGAGCTTGTCTGCTATGTCCACCTCACCCTTAAACCCGTCGCCATTATCTCCGGCATTATCTCCAAAGCTGGATTTTTTTGTGACAGGATGTCGAGATTCGAGCAGGTAAGATCTAGAGGGTTATATAAACAACAACATTAGAGACAATACTCAGATTGAATTCAGCTGCCATAATATTCATCCCTGTTCTATTATTGTCGTTACAGGCGGAATGTGACGAACTTCTCTGCCGTGCTATCTACGCCACAGCTGCTCCTCTCTGGATGGTAGAAAACAAGTATTGGTTGGAAGTATTCAAGCGACTCCGGCCAGCATACCAACCACCAAGCACCTTCATGGTCTCCAACAGATTTTTGGATGAAGAGGAAGATCGAATATCACAATTCACTACTGGACTTGTTTCAGAGGCCCATTCGCTAGGAGTAATGTGTGACGGCTGGACTAATGTAAGAAGGGAAAGCATTATCAACTTTGTAGTGACAACTCCCAGACCAGTGTTTTTTAAGTCACTGCCAACCGAGACCTCGAGGCATATGGGAGAATACATGGCTGAAGTCATTTTGGATGTCATGAAATCCGTTGGACCAGGCTAGTGTTATGGCTTGGTCACCGACAATGCGGCTAACATGAAGAAGGCATGGGATTTGGTACGGGAAGTATATGACCACGTGAGCACCTACAGATGCATTGCTCACGGGTCGAGCCTTCTAATCAACGACTGCGTGAAAGAGAAGTCTCTTGTTAACCTTGTAAGTGAAGGTAAAAAAGTGGTGACGGAAATAACAAATCGGACAGTTCTCAAGTCCGTTTTCTCCGAGAAGCAGAAACAATCTGGATTGAAAACTGCTCTAAAGCTTCCGGTAATAACACGCTGGGGATCTGTTGTTATGTTTCTCAAGAGCTTGCTCGTCAACAAAGGTATCATTCGCGCCCTCAACATTGACGAATGTTGTGAAAAGGATTTGTCACCAGCTGCTAAGTCAACCATCACAAGTGAAGTATTTTGGGAGAAAGCGTTTCATCTTCACGAACTTCTCAGCCCTATTGCAACATGGATAACTAAAATTGAAGGCGACACATCACAGATGAGTGCGATATGTCATATATTTTTCGAGCTCGCAGAGAGTTTCGATACAAATGTTCGAAAGGCACCGTGTCTGCTTTCTGAGGAAAAGCGCATTTTCGAACGCTTGGCAGAACGACGGGACTTCTGCCTCTGGCCAGTCCACAAGGCTGCAAACATGCTGGACCCCTTTCTGAAAGGTTGCCACCTAACTCCAGAGGACAAAGTTGATGCAGCCGAGTTCGTCCATGAAATGTCGGTGAAAAAAGCAGACATAGATGAAAAAAAGGTAATGGCAGAGCTGGCTCATTACAAAACCAAAGAAGGGCTCTTCTCCAAAGCCTATTTGTGGACGGCAGCAAGCGAGTGTCGTCCTGCACACATTTGGTGGAACGCCTACTGTGCAAGTACCCAGCTGTCAAAGATTGCGTCGATCGTGTTGACCTTGCCAGCTTCCTCCGCAGCATGTGAAAGGACCTTCAGCACATACAAGGACGTGCACTCTACAAAGAGAAACCGGCTCACGACGGAAAGAGCTGGAAAGCTTGTGTACGTCAAGCACAACTTGAAGGTAATTTTCTCGTCAAAACTATTTTTATAGTTCTGCTTCTGATAATAAAGTTCTGAATAATGTGAACATTATTATTCACGTAAGCAGACCTGATAATGCGGTCTGTAAAATTACTAACAAGCAAGATATTAAATATTCAATGTTCATTTTTTTCATGTCAGCTGAAAATGGAATCAAGCAGCACCACCCTCTTGCCTGTACCCTAAGGCAAATCACAATCGTCAGCATGTGCACTGGAGCGGCCATCGACCTCTGGTGAAATTGAAGCGCAGCTATCGACTTCTGGTGGTCAATTGAACTTGCGTAGGGGGGATTTTTCTAAAAACCTTTTTCAACATATTTTCCAACATAAATGTGCGCAAGGTTTTTACCGTGTAAATCAGAAAAATGTGCAAAAACCTTGTGCGCAACTTATGTGGCAAAAGATTGTGCGCAAGGTTTTTCAATTAGGAATTGTCCTAAATCTCAACATCTTTTCGACAACCTTTTTGTAAACGACCAATCACAGCTCAGTATCTCCGTGACGTAGCTGGCTCTATTGACCAGAACGACACAGGTCTGTCTGCTAGAAAATGGCGACACCAAGCGTAGTCGAAGGTAAATTCCCGTGGACGAGTAAAGAATCTTCGAAATTAATTACGCTGTTTGAACAACATGTGTGCCTCTACGCTGTAGGAAAGGAAGATTACCGGAACAGGTATTTATTTGTCGTTCGCTCATAACCCATATCAAAATTTCACAAAATTTGTAACTAGCTAACTTCAAACGATGGGTCGAGGTGGTTTAGATTTGCAATTGTAATTACTTTTTTGTCTAAATTTCACAGAAACCAACGGCAGGCGGCACTTGAAAAAATTGCAGCCGAGATGAGAGATGTTCGGCCAAACGTGACGGCTGAAGACATTAAAAAGAAGCCGGCAGGTTTGCGGACCCAGTCTACAGAAGCGTGTACCAAGGTGCGCGCATCGCGCAAGAGCGGATGCGGCACCGACAGCATTTTTGCACCTTCGCTGTGGTGCTTTGAACGATTGAAGTTTTTGGAAGTACACATTGTGCACTTGAAAGGGATTTCGAATGCTGCACAATCAAAAACTCTTAGCTCGGTAAGTGCCGCGTGCCGCCCATCTTATCAGCTGCAATAGTAACGGAACTCACTACTGTTACACAACAAATGGTTACAACTAGAAAAACTGTTAAATCTGTCTTTACAATCCCTGTAGACGGAGAATAGCCCATCGGAGGAAAACTCTTTTGACCTCACCTTCGACGAAGAAATTGAGAGGCAATTCGGTGATGAAGAGAGCGAGGAGGACGAGGAGGAAGACCATACGGTGAAGCTACCACTTGCAAAGAAAGGTATTTGAATTGAATTGTATCAATTGGATGTACATTTCCATTATTCCATATCACAATAACTAACAATCTAAAACCCAGATTAAACTATTCTCAAAGTTAAAAAATTTTCTCCTTTTAGCCATTTTTCCGCCTACACCCGAATTGGCTAAATGCGGCACTTCGTTGGAAATTGCGAAAAGGCGACGCCATACTACGGGAGACAAGTCCGCAAAGAAGGCGAAGGTTGCTAAAATACTAAGGAAGAAATCATTTTCAGCTGCTAATAACAAGGTTTTAACTTTTTTATTATTATCAACACTAAAACCGTCTCAAAAATTGATGCCCAAACGGGGGATTGATGCCCAAACCTATCGCGGGTGTTGCTCTGACCACTGAGCTATTTGGACACTGGCTTTTTGAGACGATTTTAGTATATTTGATGAGAATGACGGTTCTCCAAGGAGTAGAACCACGAGGCTGTGAATACTCACAGGCACTCTGATTCTAGTGACGCTATACTACGTCACAACCTGTCAAACTCGAATAACTCCAATTTGACGTTGGATTCGTGGCTATATTGAGATGAACTCTTATTTAAATTGCAAGCGGCTTGCAATGCGCGGGGTATTTTATTATTATCAACACTACACGGGGGATTAGTGTTGATAATAATAAAATACCCCGCGCACTGCAAGCCGTTTGCAATTTAAATAAGAGATCATCTCAAGGTTTTAACTTGTACGTGTGAGTGTCTGTTGAAATTGACTTGCGAACCTTAAAAGGACCTTGGTCGACGTTTCGCCAGCATGGGCAATATGCTTTTCACCTTTAATGGGCTCACAAAATATTTGGCAAAGCATTAAATGGATCTTTCTCAAAACGTGACAGAATGTGTTCACTGGGAATGAGTCAATGGTTCTAATTTTAGCTCGATCCGAATATTGGACGGCAAGCGAGCCAGGAGTCAGGCAAACATTAGTGAAGTTAATATACAAACTTAAAAAAAGGAGATAAAAATGAAGAATGATTAAAACAAAACATGTTTGATTGGATTGTGGAATTAGGTACATGTCTACCTTATAATTAGGGCTAAAATTAAATGTTGTTTTGCGAATAATGCATAATTTTTTTTAATTCCAGATACACCGTCTCCAGCACCGAAATCCGTCGTCTCCTCCATTGCAAAAGATGCCATTGCAAGTGTCATGGCCCTGCGGGAAAATCCTGTGGTTGACCCGTTTCGAGTCATACCATTTGGGAATTGGGTAGGGATAGAAATGGGTATGCTGAAAGATGCTATTAATGTGAGAAAACTAAAATCAGAAATCCAGCAATTGATTTCTTAGGTAGAACGAAACTTGGGTACCTTGTGACTGAAGCACTTGGCCCATATTTCAAGGATGAGTTGGTGAGTGATATACAAGAGTCCCAGGTCTACACATTATGCTACGACGAGACCACCAACAAGGAAGGGAAGAAGGAACTTCAGGTTACTATCCGTTATTGGTCGGAGAAACGAAGTGAAGTGGTGGAAAGTCACCTAGAGACGTTTTTCCTTGGCTATGCAAAAGCAACGGACTTGGTTGATCACATAGATCAGGCAATAAATGGGGCCAACCTTTCATATTCAAAGCTTCTTATGCTTGGATCAGATGGGCCAAATGTGAACAAAAATGTGCTGCGCCTAGTTAATGAATGGGTTAAGGAATCAAGAGGATCTGGTCAACCTCTAATTGACTTCGGTTCATGCAACGTGCACGTGGTGCACAATGCTTTCTAGAAAGGTTTGCAAAAGTTTGGAGAGGAGGCATCAGACTTAATTCTGAACATTTATTATTTCTTCTCTGGGTGGCCAACCCGCAATGAAGATTTTGAGGGAATTCAAGAAAGGCTGAAGTTGCCGCGATGCCGATTCATCAAACATGTGTCAAGCAGATGGCTTACGCTTCAGTCGGCAGCAGAGCGGCTGCTGGAACAGTGGCCTGCAATTCAAGAGCACTTTTTGGTTTTCTTACCAAAGGAACGGAAGTCATTGGTCACAAGCTCAAAACACGTTAACATAGACAAGTGGCTGAAAATGAAAGATATGAAATATGAACTTCATTTTGTGATAGACAGCGCTAAGATTTTCACAGCATTCACTAGAATGTTTCAGAAGCAGGAGCCACTGATACATCTTCTGTTTGTTGAGTTGAAGCGTTTGGTTGTAATGCTTGCTGGCCGAGTTTGTTTACCAGAAATTTTGTTTGAAATCGGCGCTGGCCGGATTTTTAACTCCGAGAACTTACTCCCGCTGAAGAAGGTCAAAGTTTCCAACGAAATCCATAGAGATATTGGCAAGCTCGGTAACGAGAAGCAGCAGCTCGAGTTTCTGTTTAAGGGCCAATCTCATTACATTGCCGCCTGCAAACATTTGCTAGACAAAACGCCGCTAGGAGACAACTCAATTATCAAGTATTGTCAATGCCTGCAGCCCCAAGAGCTAACTTGTTCCTCTAGTATTCAGAGCATTGCCAAAATTGCATCAATTCTACCGTTGGAGGTAGGTTTGCATGCTTGCAAGCAATTTATAATTGTTATTTGATGTGTTATTTGACGGTGAAGCAGAGAAGCACCAAGTACATTCTCCTTGGTAACCTGGGCATTTTGCAAAAAAAAAACCAAGATCCACTACTTTTTATTAACTCACAATATTTGTTTCAGGTTCGCTACAATGGCCTTCTGCGTGGTGTCGATAACCGACAACGGTAATCTCTTTGTTGATGCGGTACCACAGTCATGGTTTGTCATGAAAACCAAGCAATGTTACTGGCCGCCAAAAGCAGCGGATACTACCAAAGTTTTGGCAGCCATTAGGAATGAAGACCTCCCCAAGAAGAACTGGCCAATGTATTCCGCAAAACTTATGGGGAGCTATGATACGTAAACTGATTTATTTTGTTGTATCACGTTGCATGGCATTTTGTTGATTCATCCTTGTGAATTTCATATGCATTTTGTTGATTTGGCCATGGTTGATGTGCACATTTAAATTTAAATGTGCATGGCAATTTGTTACATTCATAGGGTGCAGACAAACAAGTGATTTTTGCTCTCATATTTTAGCTGACTTGGCAACTGCACAGCTGAAAGCAGAAAAAGGAACTACCTATTCCCGTCTGACGACAGACTTCAGTGACTCCAGTGAAATGAGTTCCGATGATGAATTTTCAGCACCACCTAAGAAAAAAAATAAGAAAGCCACAACGCAAGGTGCATCATCGCTGACAGCACAGCTGCAAGATCTCCCCCCTTTTTCACCGCTCTCCCCTATGTTACTGCCTCAAGACTCCCCCATAGCACAGCCGCAGGAACATTCTCCCTTGCCGCAGCCTCGGAAACAGATCCCTATGTCGCAGCCCCGGAGAATAGCGTATTCGCAGTCTGGTAAAGACGGAACTGTTCCATCGACACGTAATCGGGATACACCCAGCCGGCCGCCACCTCACTCTCCACCTTCTCGCCGGCGTGAATGTAAGCTGAATAAATTAGCCTTTTCTCAGCTTAAGTTTACTATCTCTTTTTTTGTGAACTATCATTAATGCCTTTTTTGCAGGCTTTGAATCGGAAGTAATTCGTCTGCTGACCTGGCAGAAGGTCGAACTTCAGCAGCTCCGAGCAGGCTTTGATCTGGCTGCTAGCAGCAAGTCTGCCAACACTGAGGCACCAGCTAGGACAAACCTACTTGTTGAGCTGCTTTTACCTGTCAAGTCTCTGAATAGTTTAGACATCCTGGAAAAGAAACTGGAGAAAATTGATATTTTTTTGGGCCTGGTATGTAAAAAATCTGAATGAACTGGTGGTGTAGTACTGTTTCAAAGCAAAAAAACTCAATAATAACATACCAAATTAATTGTGATAAATATTTTTTTTTTTAGATAAACGAGCTTTCTCGAGTGGGGGGATGTTCTGTCAAGAATAGCGTTGCTCGCAATATGGAGCGTGTGGTTACATGAGATGTAGCTGTCAGTTACAGTTGGCTAGGAAAGAAAAAGAAAAATTCTTTTAGCAAGCTGACTCTAAAGGCCCATTCACAATGCGGCGCTAACTTAAAACTTTAACGTAAGCGTTAACTTATAAAAAGTTTGGCTAACGGAAAGTGACTTGCCTATCCACAATGCACGTCGCTAACTTATAATCGTAAGCCGTTAACTTGTAACCTACCAAGGTCCAAGCTCTCACGTTTCAAGTTAACGGTCAACATAAGAAGCAACCAATCAGGAAGCCGGATCGATCGGAGGAAGGGCGCAGGAACCGGAGAGACCGACAACAGAATATACCAGCCATTTTGATTCTGTACTTCCTCCTCTAAGCTTCCTCTCTCGCGTTTTAATTATGGATAACGATGAAAAGTTGATCAATTTGTTTGTCACTTGCCCGGCGCTTTACTCTAAAGCACACCGCGATTACAAAGACCGGAATGTCAAAGAAAATTTATGGAAGGTGATAAGTGTCGAGATGGGAAAAGATGGTAAGTAACACGAGGCAAGGCCTACTCATGACTGTAGAGCCTGTATTAAAATATTTTGAGACATAGGCCCAGGCCTAATCAGTGCTAATTGAAGACATATTTAGAAGCTGTACATTGCACCATCTCTATATCAATATAGCATCATCTATATACTGGCAAAATTGATTTAATATTACAAAAAGTTGGGTTTTGTTGCCATGTGCCAATGAGAACCTAGGTCTTAGATGCCTAGGCTTATAGGCCTTAATCCTTGAAATAATTGATGCCCTTTTATAAGGAAGTTCATTGTTAACATTGCAATCCAATTATGATCTCATAAGTACCAACTAGCTCTAGGGCTAGGTTTTTTCTGCAGCAGCATACCTTGAGTTTACTGGTTTCAACCTTATCTAGCCCAAGTGAGATCTAGGTCTAGTTATAAATAAAGCACCAATAAAAAATCCTGTGTAAAATCCTGTGTTACATTTCAGTTGTAACGTGTGAAAAACGTGTTTCGCAGCTACTTGAGCGATATAACCGCGAGAGAAAAATTATGAAGGAACGATGCGTTAGCGGAGCCGGAGCTAGCCAACCATCCCCGTGGCCACTCTTTGCTCTCTGCTCATTCTTTGGGGAGCACGCGAGAGCAAGGAAAACGTTCGCTAACGGTCCCGTTAGGAACGTTGTCACGGGGGTGGCGAACGCCACTACTGAAGAAGCAAAGGGAGATCCTGATGATCCATTGGAAGTGTAAGTTTTTTTTCCGGTACTTATAACATTGCAATGATTGTGCGACTGACAGGCAACGTGCATAATATTAGTTTGAGATGTTGAAATATAATTGTATTTGTAAATGGGAGTACTTCATACCACGGAGATTATTGGCATATTGTGGTATTGTTAGGACAATGGAAATTACCTGACAGTATTTGAAGCACAAGAAAGTGGTATTCAATACTCGGCTAAAATATTCTCTTTTGGTATGTGTGTCGTTCCGGAATTCAACAAACTGTATTGACTGTTTTTCTTTTATAGGAATCATGACAAGGCCTAATGTAATTTGATATTTTGTTCATTTTTCAGGGTAATCGAAGAGATTCCACATCACACCTGTCCACCATCCAGTGCTAGTAGCAGCACAGATTCGTCCCAACTAAAGATTGGCGAGACACCTGCCAAGCGGTTCTGAGGCACTGGCAACACAGAATCTCTGGTTGCTCAGCAAATGAGAACATTGATTGAGGCTGCAAGCAAAATGCAAAGTAACAAAAAAGAAGCGACGGAGGACGAAACCTTTGGGGCGTACGTCGCTTCTGCAATAAAAGGGTTGTCGGAGGAGATGAAAGACGACGTTAAATTAGAAATAATGCAAGCCATAACAATGGCAAAGAGAAGAGATAGAGATCTCCAAAAGTAAAATTCTCATTGTAAATAAAAAATGTAATTAAATGAAAATCGGTTTTATTTTCTTCATCGTAGGTAGGCCTACCTTATTCATAATTATTTCCCATTATGTCCTATCTATCCTTATAGAGGTCAGCAGTAGGACAACATCTGTAATAAAGGTGCAATATTGAAACTGTCTGGCAGAGTTGTGAATTAACTGGATTTTGTATCATGGTAGATACAAAAGGTAGATGGTATGGTAGATACATCATGGTAGATGGTGAAATTTTGCCCAAAAACCGACAAGTATTCTGGCATCCGTTTGTGCGATGCACATAATACGTACAATCTTCGATCTATTTAATATCTGATAGTTTTGTAAGGGTGACAAGTGTTCTGGCATTGGTTGAAAGGCGACTGGGTAGCCACATGCTTCGCAGGAATGTGTCGACGTTCGCAGTGAGGTCCAGTCCCCATTATCCTTTCCAAAGTGCCTCTCCCAATTAGTTATAGTTCTTTAAATGTACAATAGAATAAATTCGAGCAAATGATTGGCCGAGGAAGTCACGAGGTGTAATCTGGAGAGGGAGTGTGAGGAACGCCAGAAAAAGAACAAGGAAGAAGCGGGAGACGGCCCGAGGCCGGGGAAGTGACCAGACGTGCTAGGGAGAAGGCCCGAGACCGGGAACGTGACGAGTGGTGTCGAGAGATACGGACCGAGACCGGTAACATGAGAAGGCTTATCAGAGGAGACGAGACCAGTACACCGGGACCAGTACACCAAGTCAGCGGAGGTACGACGGCTGGAGTGGCGACGCTGCGCTGAGTCAACGCGAACGTCGTCGCCTGATCGACGGAGAAACACGGCTACATCGGCGATCATATTCAAGTAATCTTTATAATTTTATTCTGGCCAATGACAGCTAGCTAGGGACTTAGGGATTTTTTATCATAACACTCTTATAGTAAATTGTTAGTTTGTAATTAGGATTATTTTCATATTACCTTTCATGTATCAGAGGTGTCGTGCATTGAGAGTAAATTGTTATTTCTTTAGAGTGTTTTATATTAGGCGAACTTTGTATCCCGCACCCTACCCCTTCGTAGGACGACATTGCGTGCGTCGACGTACACTTGCGAGCATCGAGACGTTTAGAGGTATTTACAGAGTTATTACCTTACAATGTGTTACCAATGCCGATGATGGCTGCGATTGGTTTGAGCCTATGAGGGAAGATATTTTGTGTGTGGCTGCTTCCCATTTTCTTTCAATATTATTATGTGAAATGTCCTTATCTTCAGAACGAAGAATTAAAAACTTAAGGAGAATCTTATCATTCACATTAGTTACTATATTGCCTAGACAAGAGATTTTCCATGTTGCCTCTAACGTGATGTTTAGCATAGCATCCACTTGATTACCCCATTTTATGACCAATCTGCAGGTCGAATTTTGTACACTGCAATACAATAATAAATATGCAACAGAATTTTATATATTTTTTTTAAATAACTCATTAAATCCCATAAAATCGATATGTAGACAATATCCCGACGATATAGGGTAAGGTTGCCTAATTTGACCCTGCTCCTAATTTGGACCAGGCCCCTAATTTCTAAAATATGCATGCCAGAGCACACTAGTAGCTATGTATGGTACTTATAGTGTAAATATTACTATACAAGGTAGATTTGTGTCGATAACTGCAGATTCCTTCCTTTAATTGAAAGTTCGTCGTTTTGACGGCTGCTGATGCAAATTTACGCTCTGGTGCCTAAGAGGCTTGCGGATGCTAGGTAAGTCGCACATTACATTTTTTAGCTTTATTGTGAGCAGAATTCAATCACTAACAAAATATAAGTGTGAAAAACAATTCAGAAAGTAATTAGAAATGATGGTTTACTGTTTTCATCTGAAGTAGCCGGTTGCTCAATTTGGCCCACGACGAAAATCTAACGTTGGACACACTTAACCTCAAAAATGCATGTCTTCATTTTTCATTTTTCATCTTTCTTGTTTTAGAATGCCAAAACGAAACAAGTACTTGCAATGGTCAGAGAAGGAGATGAATTTGGCCATAGCTGCTTTCAGAAAAGAAGGAAAGGGAATCAATGCAATTTGGAGAGATTATGGTATTCTTAAAGCGACTCTCAGGAGACACTTGCACGGCTCAAACATTCGAGCGAATGAAAGCGTAAAAGTCATTGGAAGAACAACTGCGCTCCCGACAGAGATGGAAGCTGAGCTCGTCAAACACATTATGTTCTTTGAAGAAAGAATGTTTGGGCTCACACCAAAAAACGTCCGAGATGTAGCATTTGAAATCGCTGATAAAAACAAATATAAGAACAGCTTCAATCAAGAGAAGAAATCAGCTGGGAAAAAATTGTACTACGGGTTTATGCGACGGCACCCTCAACTTTCGCTCCGCCAGCCCAGGTCGACTTCGATTGGGCGTGCTAAAGGCTTCAACAGGGAAGCAGTAATGGAATTTTTTGACCTGCTAGAAGCACTATGCGACAAGCATAAGTTTGATGCAACTTCAATTTTCAACGTGGACGAGTCTGGTTTCTCGACTGTCCAGAAGAAGCCATCAAAGGTTGTGGCGGAAAAAGGTAAACACCAGGTTGGGGCCGTAGCCAGCGGAGAGCGAGGTGTTAACACAACAATCGTTTGTTGTGTAAGTGCAGCAGGACAGTATGTCCCTCCGATGATCATTTTTAAACGCAAGCGTTTTGTCAAGGAGTTGAAGATTGGGTGTCCCCCGGGCAGTGATGTTAAAATGTCTGATACAGGCTACATTAACAGCGAGCTGTCTGTTCAATGGTTGAAAACATTCATTGGCTTCGTGCATCCTACAAAAGAGAAGCCAGTCTTGCTCCTCCTGGACGGACACACGACCCATAGCCGTAATATTGAAGCGCTCGAGCTTTGCCGTAAGATTAACGTAGTTTTACTCCAACTACCTGCGCATACCACGCATCGACTCCAGCCATTAGACGTAGGCTTCTTCAAGCCACTAGAAACTTTTTACACTCAGGCGGCGGAAAAATGGTTGCGGACAAATGTCGGTGAAAAAATGTCCCAATTCACAGTTGCACAACTGTAAGGGGAAGCCTACGGTAAAGCCGCTACCATACAAAATGCTATCGGCAGCTTTCACGGTTCAGCAATTTGGCCTGTAGATCGACACAAGTTTGGCGACCAACATTTTCTTGCTGCTGAAGCACTTACGCCTACTGCTCTAGAGGTTGCTCCCGAGTCAGAAGAGGATGACCCAGATTCGCCTGACAGCGATGATGATGAGAAGACGCTTGCCGCAAAGACGCAATGTATTCGGCGACTCGCATTTCCAAAAAGGTACCTCACTTCGAATTAAAAATATTATATTTATTTTGGTTTCAGGTTGCAATACTAATAGAACTTTATGTTGTTTCTGTTTCCAGTGGAAATGAAATAAAGCTAGAAAATTGTATCGGGATCTTTCACGTCGCCATTGTAATAGGCTCCTTAGAGCTGAGCAGTTAGCTGTATTAGGTTCCAGTAGTTCCACTGGTTGTATACGTAAATATATTAGGCCTACGCAAGACCCTGTTCAACCCAATCCTGCACTTGATGTGAATGTCACATCGTCAGACATTGATCAAGGCCTTGGTGGGTCTTCTCACAACTTTGATGATCCTGACGGGCTCAGCTTAACCAGCAATAGTGTTACCCATAATGTTACCCATGATGACGAAAGCATTGTTAACAATCTTGACCCGAGGTTATGTATTTCCCAGCCTCTGCCGCACATACCTGTTGACTTGGGGCTTAATGAAACAACTTTAGACGAATGCCAGCATGATGTTAAAGATACAGCTGATCTTGTTGGTCATCTTGGCAGGTGGGCTTTAGATAAAAATATTCCTCAAAATGCATTAGGTGCACTGTTGAAGATATTACGAGAAAAAACCTCTCATTCTGAGAGGTATGAGGTATGAGTGAGTTGAATGCACAGTATGAATTTGTTTTGTACATGGCAATTAATAACATTTTATGCTCTTCTAGAAATTCTACCAGATGCTCGCTTGCTAAAACGTACTCGCTTGCAGCAAGAGGAACGGATCAAGCTCTTGGAGCACAAGCTAAAGAACTCTCAGAAGGTTGCTTCGAAATACCGGGACGCGCCTTTCCTTTCTCAGCATTAGCCCAGCAGACCTCGCCAAATCAAGCCGTTTCATTGGTTAAAAATTTAAAATGTCACATGACGTCACGCGCCCACGCGAAGTGCGCACGTGCTAGCTGACAGAATAATCTCGCGCCATGCTTTATAACCCCACTTTGTATTTGGAATTTCTGTCACCATGTCAGAGCGTGATCAGTCTGCCGTTTTCCACCAGATTTCAGACTTTCAACATGTCATCGAAAAATCCAGTCCCTCAGAGACAGTTGTAAGATGTACTATAAGGGACTTAGACGAAGCGCGGAAATGGAATAAAAACGAATACTAATTGGTTAGTAGGCAGGCAGCGGCAAATGGAGCCTAAGAGGTAATGCACCAAAAAAGTGCAAGGACTTGTCACCAAGAAACTGAATAGTTCAACTGCACCCATTTTCTCAAATATTATTTATATTTCATAACATATTCCAATGTATAAATGTACACTTAACATTAAAAAAATCTGCAGGTTCGTGATGCACAAGCTTTGGGTGTGCCATCACAGCAACGTTAATAAAGTAGCAGGTAGCGAGCGAGCCACAGGCTGCAAGGCGTCAAGAGACATTTTAGTGAAGAAAAATAACTATTACACCCGCCGCAATGACCCCTACCTGCAGCAGAGTCCAGCACTCTGCGGAAAAGTCACCATGAACACAAACCACAACCATAGTGTTGGCTCTGTGGGTTCATTAAAGAATTTACGAGTGAGCAATGAAACCAAATCTGCTTTCTGCGATTTTTTTAATGCCGGAATGTCACCTGCAGAAGCCATTCGCGCTCATGAGAATAGCCTTCTGCTCTTGGATAACTCGGTGGAGGCGCTGGCAAATGGGACAATAAATCCAATCCGGCGAAGAGTTTACAGTCTGCACGACGCTTGGAAATTAGAAAATTTTGGTCCCGTTTCTGCGCCGTTTCATGCATCCTTCACAAGCACAAAGATGTGATGCTTCCCAACTTGCCACCAATTACCTTGCAGGGTAGATATTCCCTTGCCCAATTAGCACTGGGGAAAAAATGCCCAGGAATACACTTTTTCAAGGTAAGTGACTGATATAATATAATGTATTTTAGTATTCAAAGTTGGTACACCTATAACCAATCTCTCTTGATAATAATTAAAGTCAGAAAAGTTCTATGACTTTGATTTGATAAAGCAGTTCATATTATGCACTACCTACATAAAAAAAAGGTACACATAATATATATTTTACAGGACTGACAATTCAATAATGTTTACTTTTCTTTTAGGAATTGAAAGATGACAGTGAATGCCAAGTGATCACTGCTTCACGTTATGACATGGCTGAGCCTGGGCCTTCAAGTGCACTAGACGACACTGAAATGGAGATTGTACCGCTGCAAACTACAGAGGCACCAGGCAGTGACGATCTTGACAAATCTATTGCGCTAGTAAATGCTCAGATGGAACGTATCAAGTCCTTTGTTACAGCAAGTTGTGTATCACATATGGAAAAGCAAGAAAAGGATTTGTCAAAGATTCACAATGTAATTTTCACAAATGGGTCATTCCATGTGTAATCACTCACTTTTAATTAAATTTCACTTTGACCGACCCAGATTTTGATGAAAATTGGTATACTTGTTAAGTTTGTTGACTTAGGGGCTATTTTTTTTTTTTTTTTTTTTTGGTCCAACCGTTCGGATATTACAAGGGGGGGAAGTTGGGGTCATTTTGCCCCCCGGGCGTGTAGTGACCACCCTTTCTACGCAATATCTAGGGTTCTATGGGAGCTACAGAGCTGGGAAAAAAATCATCTGAAAGGTAATTTCATACCCTACCTGAATATGGAAACAAAAATGACGATATGTTAATACGAATTTAATTGTGATTTTACACATCTGCATTTTCCAAAATGACCATATCGCTGATGAGTCATTTTTGATTTGCCTGATTTTTTTTCTATATATACAGAACATACATATGATCATGTGTTCCAAAAATCAAGATGGGTGTTTTACCACTTTCCAAGAAAAAAAATTTTTTCTATAAAAAAGTGCCTTTTTGCCAGTAGAACAGCATTTTGATCACAATTATTGTGATCAGAGCACTGGCATATATTTTATATTAAAGTTGATTTTTGTTTGCACAGTTGCATGTTCTTGAAATGTTATTCTCTACAATACAAATCGATTGTTTGCCATATTCCTGTAAATCATGGATCAAGTTGAAACAGTTCATAGAAGTCAAAAGTTTGTTCATTTCTTGTCTGGACTTGCATCTACAAGAATCTTAAAATGGTATTCCCTAGAATACAACTATAGATTGTTTGTCATGCTCCTGAATCATGGATCAAGTTGTAACAGGTTACAAGTAAAAAGTTTGGTAATTTCTTGTCTGGACTAAAGCAATCAGTCTCTGGCCTCATGTTGATGAGGATAGAAGCTAATTTGCTCTCAAGCACCTTTTATTTAGAGATTCATAATGTGCTCAATTGGACTGTTCTTTGAAGAAGAATGTGGACCCATCGAAGATCTAGCGATTAAAAGCATTGAAAGTTTCAATAGTGACCAGCAGTTATCATTAGCTCTGCGTACTAAGTGTGATAATGTGAAGACCGTGTGTCATTTACATGAAAAGAAATTCCTTCGTCTGTATAGCTGTCACCACAAGTTATGCTGCGATCCGTTTCAGGCTCACTGTGGAATAGTGAAAGTTAATGGGTTAAGAGAAATTAATGCAGCATCCAGGACGAAATACTTGGAGATTGCCGACCTCATCCCTGGAAAGAAATTATGCTCAACTTGCCGTAAGCTGCTCTCGCTCAGGCTGAAGGAACTAACAACCGTTTCTGTTCTAACGCCAACTAAATCCACTGAACTTGACCTACCTTTCGTGGACATACCCTGTGAAGCAGATGCCGTGAATCAGTCTTTAGCTGCATTTGGTGTGTCACCTATTAATACCACCAAACTAAAGGGTAAATCTATGTTTTATTCGAAAAGAAAGTTCAGCGAAATAACACAAGGTGTAAAGAAGAGATTGGAACTAGTATCTCCCAGTAATGAAGAAATCAGCAAAGAAGATTTGACATCTTCAGAGGAGTGCAAGGACAGCATCCGTGATGGGTCAGAGATAATAGCACAACTGAAAGAAAAGTTTAAGACGAGTACCAGAAGCGAGAAAATAACAATTTTATCTGTGCTTCCAAAAAGTTGGAGCATTAAGAGAATAATGCAAGAGTTCAATGCATCTAACCATTTGGTACGTAAAACCAAACAACTAGTAAAGGCCCAAGGGATACTGCCATCTGCAAATCAAAAAGCAGGAAAAACTCTTTCCCCTGATTGCATTCAACTGATTGAAGAGTTTTATGAAAATGATGATGTAAGCCGTGTCATGCCGGGTAAAAAAGATTTTGTCTCGGTTAAAGTGGGTGACAATCGAGTTCACCGCCAGAAGAGACTAGTGTTAAGCAACTTAAGTGAAGTGTATCGCAGCTTCAAAGATAAATATCCTGACATCAAGGTTGGATTCTCGAAGTTTGCAGAGCTCAGACCCAAACATTGTGTTCTGGCAGGAGCAGCTGGGACACATTCTGTCTGTGTCTGTACGATACACCAAAACGTTAAGTTGATGGCTTTGGGAGCAAAGCTGCCTTTGCTTTCAGACGGTACCATCAAATCATACCAACACTGCCTTGCCAGCCTCATGTGCAACCCCCCGCTTCTCAACTGCTTTGTAGGAAAGTGTGGCAATTGTCCGGGAACCGATGAACTTCGTGAATGGCTAGAAATCTCATTCAGTGAAAATTTCATAGACTCTGTGACTTATAAACAGTGGCTGTCAACAGACAGATGTACCCTAGAGACAATTACGAAACCTACAGATGAGTTTGTTGACTGTTTTATTGAAAAATGCATTTTATTAAGAAATCATGATTTTATTGCACGGCAGCAAGCGGCATTCATGCAGGAGAAGAAAGCCAACCTTAAACCAGGGGAAGTTTTAGTAGTGGGCGACTTCGCTGAGAATTATTCTTTTGTGCTCCAGGATGCTGCACAAGGTTACCATTGGAATAACAGCCAATGCACCCTTCACCCATTTGTGTGTTACTTTAAGCCTGAAGATCGAGACATACAACATTTAAGTTACGTTGTCATTTCTGACTCGCTAACTCATGACACCGTTACTGTGCACACTTTCCAAAAGCACCTGATAAGACACCTGAAACAAAACATTTCGGATGTATCCCATTTAATTTACTTTTCTGATGGAGCGGCAGCCCAATATAAGAATAAGAAGAATTTTTCCAACTTGTGCCATCATGAAGTTGACTTCGAACTAACTGCTGAGTGGCATTTTTTTGCCACATCCCACGGTAAAGGACCATGCGATGGAGTTGGTGGGACTGTAAAACGAAATGCAGCACGGGCAAGTTTACAGAAACCATATGCCGACCAAATAATGACGCCGATAGACTTTTACCGGTGGGCAACAGAAAATGTGTGGACTGTAAATTTTGTGTTTGTAGCCAATGAAGAGATTACAGCAAATGGCATCAAACTTAAAGAACGATTCAAAGAATTAAAAACTATCGTAGGCACAAGAAGCTTTCATGCGTTCTACCCAAAATCGCTAACTTCCTTACATGTGAAACACTTTTCTCTTTCTGAAGAAATCAACATTGTGAAGATTGTTGAGAAAAATGAAGAAGGAGAAGAAGAAGAAGAAGAAGAAGAGGAGGAAGCAACAGCAGCAGAAATACCCGAGTTTGAGTTCAAAGACGTGGGCAGTTTCATCACTGTAGCATACAACGAAGACTGGTGGCTAGCGTGTGTTCTTGAAAAATCATCACAGTCTCTTGAACTTCAAGTCAACTTTCTACACCCTCATGGACCAGCTCCATCATATTTTTATCCCAGTGTACAAGACAAACTAATTGTAGCTTTTGCTGATGTTTTAACACTGGCCGACCCCAACACGGCAACTGGTCGAACATACTTTTTGTCGGCTACAGACACCAACAGGGCAACAGCAGGGCTTATAAAATATGTACCTCAATAAGGTAAACTACATCTCTCTTAAGATATGCAAATTTGTACTTCATAGTAGCTATGATTGTAAGTAATGATCATTTTCTTGAATGTTGTCTTAAATTCAGTTCATATTAATTTATATTATGAATGAATTTGCAGAAAACATTTTTTTTTCTTGGAAAGTAGTAGAACACCCATCTTGATTTTTGGAACACATGATCATATGTATGTTCTGTACATATAGAAAAAAAATCAGGCAAATCAAAAATGACTCATCAGCGATATGGTCATTTTGGAAAATGCAGATGTGTAAAATCACAATTAAATTCGTATTAACATATCGTCATTTTTGTTTCCATATTCAGGTAGGGTATGAAATTACCTTTCAGATGATTTTTTTCCCAGCTCTGTAGCTCCCATAGAACCCTAGATATTGCGTAGAAAGGGTGGTCACTACACGCGCGGGGGGCAAAATGACCCCAACTTCCCCCCCTTGTAATATCCGAACGGTTGGACCAAAAAAAAAAAAATTAAAAAATAGCCCCTAAGTCAACAAACTTAACAAGTATACCAATTTTCATCAAAATCTGGGTCGGTCAAAGTTTGAGGTGAGTGATTACACATGGAATGACCCAAATGCATTAATGTCATGTTCAATGGCTTTGTAAAGTTTCAAAATATGCATTTAAAACGCATTGTTCTTGGTAAGAAAAACACAAAAGCAGAAAAGGTATTCAACTTGTAATTGATGATATTATAATTTTTTGCATTTTTTTTTGTTAGTCCTATAACAACATGTTCAGCCAGATTAAATTAAGATAACCTTAATCTCAAACATTTATTATCTCTTCTACTACTGCTCATTACCTACACTTCCTACATTACCTTATCTTATACATTCCATATCCAGCTTCCCTTCCATTCCATATGTTATTTGAAAAAGCATGGATCTCATTGCAAAAGCAATTTCAAGCAATTGCAATAACAACCATACTATTGCTTTATACCGGGTGCTCCTATATGGAATAATAAATAATTTCTTTCAGTGAAATATAAATTTGAATTATTATATCTAATTCTAATCGAATTTGGTGACAAATTTTGCAGAGAAGTCAACGAGTGAGATAATGGTTGCATATGGGGTTTTTGAATCGCCGCGTCTTAGTCAGACCCTGCCGCCTAGGTAGCGCTAGTGTGCTGTTCGCCGGCGAACCAATGTTAAAACACGAGAGATTCCAGTATTATTATATACTACAGTATTTGCCACTACCATAAATTATTATCGCGATCACATGTTCAGCCGACAAGGTCATCACCAATGGAAGATTTCAATGGTACTGAGCCAGTGAAATCGGCTGTATCCTAGGAAATGGTTTTTGGTGCGTATTACGAAAGTGTTGTTTTCTATAAGAAACAGTGTAGGCCCTGAGCATTTTCACAGGTTTATTATTATTATATTGGGGTTTTGAGGCGCGTCAACAGCAAGGTCATTTTGCGCCTGAGAGTTAAAAATTGTAAGATACTAATTCTAAACGCATTCTTTAAAAATACTTGCGATTAGATTAACAGTGAAAGACTAGATATTTGATATTATGGTTATTGATTAGATTATTCCTAAAATTTCATTTTCTTTAAGAAAATTAAAAAGCTTATCTATCTGTTTAGGATCATCCCCGGATCATCAACCTGGCTGTTGGTGGGGTTGTTGTTGAAACAATAATCATGTCGTGCAATATCCCTCATTAAAAGTTAGTGGAATATGTTTCAATCCATGTTAATGGTGTGCGTCCCTTCATTGTTTTAGGTGCAGTCAGGCTCAACAGCTTAACAAAGAATGCTTCGGACAAAGATATAGAAGCCGTGAAAAGCTGGCTGCGTCACGCAAAATACCGGGTTCAGAAACAAACTCAACCATAAGGTTAATATGTAAATTTAAAAATTGTTTAAAACGTTTAACCACGTTGAAATCCTTGTTTAACACGTTGAAATCCAATGCATCCCAAGTTTCTAAGTCACAAGTTTTGTTAGTCTAAGCTTTAAGTCTAAGCCCAAGTTTTCTGAGACTGAGCTCTTTACGACAGGTTTCCACTTTGATTTACATATGTTTAAAAAATGTGCGTTTTTGATACTGTCATTTAGGCAAAGGACTAAGTGGATGACTATCCCAGAAATTCTAGATTTCTGTTTTCCACTAAACCTGTTGTACTGTTTTTTTGGATAATTTAAAAAACTTTTTTGAGCATCTAGATTTGCATTATAAAGTTTGCAAATTTATTGTTTGTTATTCCAATTCTTCAAAATGTTTGTTAAATTGAATAATGAATAAATATCATTCTATGTAATTTGAAAAATGATAAAGGCCTAATTTTTAATTCTCCCCAAATTTGTGCAACAACCAATATCCCTGAAATATTATTTCCAATTTTGCAAAATATCCTAGAGATGTTGAAATAGAAATCCAGAAGAGATTGTGTAACGATATCCCTGGGAAAAAACCAATCCGATTTGGTTTCAAAGGATGGGTTTTGGCCCAAAGACTTGGATATTGCCTCCATGTTGATGTATATCAAGGACGTGATGGCTTGCGAGTTCCTGAGATGGGTCTTGGGGAATCTGCCGTGCTAAATTTTGCTAATATTTTGAAATATTCTTACAATAATGCGAATTTTTCATTGTATTTTTACAACTTTTTCACTTCAGCAAAACTGATCACTAAGCTGGGTGAAATCAGTTTTTTTGGTACTGGTACCGTAAGAGACAACAGAACAGAAAGATGCCCACTTATCGACTCCACGGATATGAAGAAAGCCGATAGGGGCACCTACGATTTAGGGTCTTACGATCATAGCTTGCAAGTGGAAAGATAACGCTGTTGTGACTGTCATGTCCAACGAGACGGGTGTCCATCCGCTGCAAAAAGCGTTGAGGTACAGCGCAAAAGAAAAGAAGAAGGTTGACGTGCCTCAACCACGCATGTTTTCCATGTACAATCGATTCATGGGAGGAGTTGACCAAATAGACAACAGCGTCGCGAAGTACCGAATTGGGATGCGCGGCAAGAAATGGTACATGCCAATCATCATGTGGCTTATTGATGTCTGCACAATGCGTGGATGCTTTCAAGAGCATGCGGTCACAAAATGGACAATTTGTGTTTTAGTCGATCAGTCGCACGATGCCTGATCATGAAGTATGGCATACGACCCGTCGCGTCTGGACCATCTCGGCCGGTGAGCGGTGCCTTTCGTGTTCCCGTTGCAGTCCGAACACACTAAGCAGCACATCTTATTGTAACCAAGCAGGCAAGAAGGTGTGCAGTTTTTGCAAGCAAGACCACGAAGGTCTGCGTAAAATGCACCGTTGCACTTCACGACAAGTGTTTTCTGCTATTTCACCAAAAGTAAATGTTTTCAAGTTAGATTTAGAGAATATGAATAGGAATAACATATAATGTAAGTAATTTGTATTATGGCATATGTTGCACATTGTAAAAATTTAATAAATAAAAAATAAATAAAAAAAGTGCATTCGTATGTGCCCACTGGGTCGTTTTCGACCCACTCGTTATTTCAGGAACCGATCCAAAATATGATAATTCCAGAATTTAGTTTTCTTGAATAAAAATAAAGGGTAAATTCCCAACTTTTCATCAATTTTGGAGCCAAAAATAGTTGTGGGCATTTATGGATTATTGCCTACTTTAATAAATGGGTTTTCACCCATATATTTACCCATATATTTCACCCAACAACCTGAAGAAATATAATTTCAAAAATGGCGAGGGAGAAGTGTCTTGGAAATGTATTGTAGAGTTTCATCAGAAAGTTTTAGCAATGAGTTTGAGGCTGGCCCCAAAACTTACAAAAAGACACATCGATCTTCCCCCTTTCACGCCTATAAGGGTTTGCCTGGCCGCACAAGTTTTAAGCCATTCTGTAGCAACGGGTATTCCTACCCATGTTGCTTTGGGCAGTATGCACAGCTATTAGTCCAGGCATAATAAGGTTTGAGGTAGACATGAATAGTGTCAAGCTGAATTTTGCAGGATATGTTCCTTACACCTCCCCAAACTTTGGGCAGAAAGTTGATAAAAATCTAACCATGGCGTCATTGTTTTCCACCCCTATTTAGGGGCGGCGTTGCTGAAATACGCCATTATTGGCGAAGATAAGGGAGGTATCGAAAAAGTTTCAACGGCAATGTTGTAGCTTATAAAATTACAAATCGAACAGTATCAATTACATTGCAAATATATTCAGGGGTGACCAAGATATTGCAGTTTAAAGATGACGTATTTTTTTGCATTTGCTTTTTCTGGGCTATCTCTTGGGTTTTGACTGTAATATTTTTAGTTCTATCGACGAGGAAAGCTTATTCAGTGTAAATAATAAGTAAAAGTACATAGTTAAGGCAGATTCCATTTTAGTAGCGTATAAAACATCCCAATAGAAACTCTAATAAAGGTGTATCGAACTAAACTATATGATAAACTATATAATTGTGTTACAAAATCTATGGTTTTTATTTCCACTTTTGTGAGAAAAATCTCATGCAAATTGAATAGGAAGTGCTTTTATGTAGTCTCTTAGTTACAATGGTATGTGTAGATATATTTAAACAATTTTTTAGGGATGATTGGCATGTATCGCCTTTAAACGTAAAACTATTCATACACAGAGCTGGAGTTAATATAAGCTGCAGGTTGCCAGCACATCTCTTGTACTTTTGATATTGGTCTAACTTTACATTTCGGTTCATCTCAGGGTCATTTTGGTCCTCTTTTAGTAAAATGTCGTTGTTGCACGTTGCACCGTTGCACTGGCTGCACATATGGGAGCAGCGTAATCCAGCTCGCACACAGCTGCACTTTCCACTGCACGATGTCTTGCAATTGTAGCTCACTACATTAAATAACTTATCGGGAGATGGCAGCTGCAGGGTTGGTACTGGATGAAGTTCTTCATTCTCCAGTTTCCATCCCCAGAGGGTGGCTGGAAGGTCATTCCCTCGCCACTGCTGCAGTGGGTGGTAGACACGGAAGGAATGTTGTCGCGCTGCAGCTGTTGTTGGCGGAAGGGTGGCCAAGTCGAAGTTGGAACTTAAAGCTTGCTTAGCCACCGTTCTCTTGTAGGATATTAACCTCAGCGCATCGAGGGATGTGGAGGTGGTGTCACTATTGAGAGCTATCGGGAACTCCTCCCCTACAGCAGCGATAATTTCTGCGTCAGCATCAGGAGAGTAAACACTTTTAAGGTTTGGCGCCGGCTTTTCTTCCGTGAAAAGATCTTGAGCGTCTTTTTCTTGCCCCGAAGGAACAATGCGGAGGTGGTGTCACATTCTGAGACGGCATGCAAGAACAGAATACACGGCGTCCAGCATTTGATTCTTAGATGACAGTGTTGATGATCAACATGTCAGGATCTGCAGCAGCCGCCAGCAGCAGTGCAGCAGTGCACCAAGATGCAATTGGTGCCGACCGCAAGCACCAAAAGTTTCGGTTCGACTGTACACCACGCATGCGCAATTGTACATTTTTATGTCAGCTGCTCGCCTGCCTCGCTGTCACTGTCATCCCAATATATTATTATGGCGTCGAAGCGTGTGCGCGCAGTGAATTTCGACATCGAAGAAGTTAATGTTTTGGTTGACTTGGTGGAAGAACACCGTAATATCATCGAGAACAAGCGAACCGATGCTACTACGTGGAGGGAAAAGGTTAGTTACTGTGAATAGGTCGTAATTTCATCATCTTTAGAAACATAACTTCAATACAACTTCGAGTTTATGAAAGCCATGCTCTCTAATTTTACGTTATTTACAGGATGAGATATGGGAAACAGTTTCCAAAAAGTTTTGCGCACGTACGCTCAAGACCAGGACGTCAAAAGAGCTACGTGCCAAATACGAAATGGTAAAAAAAATTAGCCCAAAAGGAGGGCAGCAACTTCGTTGCAATCGCTGAGAGCCACCGGCGGTGGTCCACCTGTCTCTCTTCCAGACGACCCAGCTCTGGACAGGGTTCACAATTTAATTAAACTTTCAGCCGATGGCCTACCTCAGAGGTTTTCGGATCGGATGCCGGAAGGTTTGGCTGATTTGAATTGCTAGTAATTATAGTGATAAACATCTTGTGTGCTTTCCAGATGCTGTCTTGAGTAGGAAGAAACTCTCCCATTCTTTTGACATACACAAACGGCCTTACTATAAATTTACAGATCCCAAATTTGAAACCAATATGGACGATCCTGACAATCCTGAAGATCCTGACGATCCTGACAATCCTGGCGATACGGTCACACTTACAGGGGTGCTGGTGGACAGTGCCAACATTGATTTCGAGGTGCCGGATGAGCAAACGGATGCGCCACAAACAAATTTTCTGCAATGGCTGGGGTAAAGACGGAACTCGCCAGAGCGAAAGTGGAAGCTGCTCTAGATCGGAATCGACATTCAAATGAATTGCACCAGTTAAATGTCCAGTTGAAAGAACTGGACATTAGGTACTAAACGTTACTGGTTGAACAGGAACAATTGAAATTAGAAAAAATGATGAAAGATTTTGATTAATTGGAACAAATTACATTCATTCTTCTTAAAATCACTTATATTTAATAATGGCCATCATGAAAAGCTGCTTTGGCATTTGTTTCAACATTTTGCTCGTAATTCGTAAATATCAAATTATCGAAATACCAATCAATATCAATCTATATCAATTTTCTAAATTTCTCCATTCCAAGGCAGTTATTCTGATACTTCCTCTCTCTTCATAGATCACTTTTGAAGGTGGATGGAGAGGAGGCCTCTTAAGTACAAAGCTTGTGACATAGACTACCAATTGGCAAAGACCAACGAGCGCCTGACCTTGAAAATTCAGGACATTCTAAAACAGGACAGAGCCTCTGCCAAAGCCGCCGCGAAGGAGGCCACTGGCCAAGAGGCCACTGACCAACGGGAGGCCTTCGAACAACAAGTCGTCGGCTAAATACTTATTTGTTCCACATCATAACTACCATCCATACCATCCAACTACCATAACTACCATTCTTAATTAAAAAAATGATGGGCTTAGTATCCTTGGACGTAGTTAAACAAATCTACTTTGCCCATGTGCAATCATTGTTGTTATACAGTATTATCCTTTGGGGAGCGTCTCCACACACACGTCACCTCTTTATATTACAAAAACGCGCCCTGAGATACATGGCTAACGCAAGCACAAACCCTTGTGCTCCGGTGTACATTAAGGACTCATGCAAGCCGCTATTCAAAAAATTTTCAATTATGACTCTGCCCAGTTTGTTCATATACTCTGCAATTATATACACGATTGATCACATGAGCCTTGTAAGAACGAACGAGACGGTCCACGAGCACAACACGAGAGCAAAGAGGAACATAAGAATCGATGATACTAGCAAATCAAGAGCTCAGAAAGCCCCGCTTGACTGGGGCTCTAGACTTTACAATGGACTGCCAAAAACAATAAAAGAAACAAAAAGAAGCAGCTTTAAAAATTGCTTAAAATATTTTCTTATTGAACATTGTTTTTATTCGATCCAAGAATTTTTAGATTTTAAAATGATAACTTTAGATAGCTAGTTTTAGGTGTATAGTTTTAAGTGTTATATATATTGACATTGAATGTTTACATTTTTATGATAGAAATAAGGCTTTATGTAAATATTTTTTTTGACATGTTCATATCTTTAAAGATCAATCGAACAACAAAACAATAAACAAACAATAAACAAACAAAGTTTTTCATTTTTTATGCATTAAAACAATGTCATCTTTTGAATAAAACTACATACATTTTTAAGCTATTCTCCCACAGTTAATAACACCTATGAAGCTCCATCCATCCCTAGCAACGTCTAGGCTAGCTGTTCATGCTTGCCAAAGACAATATGCCATTGTCAACCGTCGAGGGGCCGGGTCTTCAAGCGTTCATGCGCCTATGCTTGCCGCTCTACAAGTTACCAAGTCGTCGAACCGTCACAAAACTTCTGGATGGGAAGTACGACGTTTTTGCGGCCAAAGTTAAGGCTGTGTTATCTGCCGTATCCACCATAACCCTAACAACAGACGTGTGGACGGAGACGATGACCACTAAAAGCTTTTTGGGGGTCAGCCTGATCGGCGGGAGAGAATGAAGGCACGTGGCTTAGCGCTCAACACCCAATTAGAAATTTTGGACGTCATGATTGCCACGATCACAGAAATGCAGGTGCAGGGAAAGAAAGTCCTGACCCCAATTCAAACCGGAATACTTATTTCTTCAAAGTCTGTAAAACTTTTGTTTGACGATTTGGAAAAACGATATAATATTGAGTACATACTCACTAAAGCCGGGTTTACACGGGAGTATTTATCTCCGCTCTCTTCCTCCGCAGTCTACCACACGAGAAAACTAGTCCCGTGAAAACGGAAACTATTGTCAAACATGTGCTACCACAAGTCGGCACAAGAGACGTAGCAGATATCTGCCGCAGAGATTTTCGATTAGCGCATGGTCAATATGAATAAAGATCTCCTTCGAAACCAACCAATCAGAAACGTTACCGCGAGCGTGTCATCAGTCTGTCAAAGAGTGACACCAAACTGCGCCAAACTCAGAAGATGGCGCCGAAAATGACATTGTTTTGGTCGAGGGTCGAGTGCCAAAATTTAATTGAATTGTACGAAGCCAATCCATGTTTGTACAAAGTAGTTTCGCCGAACTACCACAACAGGTAATAATATATTTAATCACTCTATCATTCTGTCCCGAAATCGCGACATAAAGTGACAAAATGAACACAATAACATCACACCAAGAAATACAAAGTATTTGCCCAATGTCAAAATTTCTTCATTCCCATCATATTTTCTACAGAAACTTACGACAAGCTGCTTTGGAAAGCATTGCTGCCGAAATGAAAGTACTGCGGCCTGAGGTTACTGCCGAGGCAGTGAAGCTTAAGCTGTCCAACCTCAGGTCGCAGTACAGTGATGCCGCAGCCAAGCTTCGACGGTCGCAGGTTAGTGGCTGCGGGGCCGACAGTGTTGCGACCCCAACACTCTGGTGCTGGAGAGAGTTGGCCTTTCTGGAACCCAACGTCATCCATGTGAAAGGCTTCACAAACCTGGCGGAGGGGACAGGCCAGTTCCGTAAGTGGAATGAGACCTCGATGAAATTTCTAAGTCAACGTTGAAGTGAAATGATTGATGCTCATCCAATTTCTACAGAGTGCTGGATTGGAGTCTGGAGTTGAAGATCAGGTCAACAGGTTTGACGAAATCTTCAGCCAGGCGCTGAGCGATTTAGAGGAAGACGGGCTGCCTCGTCCGGCGAGCTGCTGTTAGATTAAACGATCTAGTGGTTAACAATATGGTATATCGATCCTTGAATGTCATTGTTTGTTGTTAGAACTTCAGCCAAGCCGCAAAAGCGGCCAGCAAGCGCATCCAGTTCGTGGTCAAGTTCAAGTGTGACCATCTGCACCTCGCAAGACACTTTTGACGCGGAGGCCTATGTCGACGATCCCCCCCCGAGAGCTGGTGAGGATGTGTCCGTCGGCATCATGTCCCCGGACTCCGAAGCCGGACCTTCGAAGAGGCTGTGTACAGCGTCAACGCCTGTTGCCAGCAGGCAAAACATGCCACAGCCTTTCGGGAAGTTTGAAGGGTGTCTCATTGAGTCTCTAAAAAACTTTACGACTATGGCTCCACCGGAACCAGCTGCAAAAAAATCGATCAATGAGATGCTCTCAATGTCGATAAATGCCATTTTAGACAGTTTGCCGCTTGAGAAGCAAGTTGTGCTACAGGGTAAACTAATGCAACTTTGCATTGAAGCACAACTTGACAAGTTAGTATTCTTTCAAAACACAAGTCCATTGGTTGAACCATTCTTGTTTTATTATGAATGTGAAGTAAAGAAAAGGAGTAGGCAACTCACCGAGAAAATGAAGGAAATATGCTGCGACAGAACTCGTTGCTTGAGGAAAACGTTTCGGCTACTGCCTATAACTGAAGAAGGCACATTTTCCTTCAGTACATTCTTGTTTTATTAACGATTTTAAGTGATTTTTAGTCCATATTTGCTGTTTTTCAACAATTCACATCAAATGTTTAGCGTATTCTGCTCTTTGCATTGACTACTACTATCGCTACACTCATCTTTAACGCAAAACTAATTGCGTTCTTTATTTTTGCTATGCCGCAGCAATATTCTTACTATAATTTATATAAGACCTACCTATTTTATTATACAATTATAATCATTCATTGTCAAGTTACGGTGCCGTAACATCAGTAACATCTCTAAAAAGTTAATCAATAACGAAAAGTGAATCATTAAATTTCTTCCATACCATTAGTAAGGTATGTCCACCGAATACGGCCACCTACCCTAATAAGGCCACCTGTGCTTTCTGCACAGAGTTGATAATTTACACGACTGAGAGCGCCACTATGCTATTCCGGAGCATCAATGAAGTGTTTGTTGTAAATTTTCGCCCGTGATTTAATTTCGTACAAGAAGAAGAAATAATACTGCGAAGCTGTTTTACGGTATGACCAGTATTCTTCACTATTATCTTTTAAGTAGAGTTATCGTAGATATACTAATAATATTTTTAACTTATTTTTTATAAATTTGATATTCTTTTTAACATTTCTAAAACAATACTTGTATTCCCCTAATAAGGCCACCATCAAAACAACCTCAAAATAGGTACTTGTGACACGAGGAGTTTGCTTTTAAAATGCTTTTAAAAGTAACATAGCTTCTTACAGAGTATGCAATACCTATCTTTAAACATTACTATTATTTATTTGTATTTCTAAGATCTATTCAAAACTTTGCTTCCAGAATAACGTTTACGTTATGGCTACAGTTGTGATGAAGAGAGCTTTGTGGAGCGAGGAGTCGATGCAGGCAGCGATGAAAGCCGTCAAAGAAGGAATGGCAGTTTTACTTGCATCGAAGACTTTTAACATTCCCAGGCGTACGCTACGGAACCACGTCCTATCCCAGAGCACTACCCGCAAGATGGGAGCGAACACGCTTCTGTCGCACGCAGAAGAGATAGAGATAGAGCTAGCACAAAGAATCTTTCGTCTGTCGGAAGTGGGCATGCCGCAAACGAGTAAAGTTCTCCGCAGGTGTGTCTACACCTACGCTGAAGAAAAGAAAGTTAAACATCCCTTTAACACCAGGTCACAAATGGCAGGATTTAAATGGCTGAAAGGGTTTATGCGTCGGCACCCCCAGGTAGCTCGACGTAAATGGAGATGGAGATGGAGATGGAGAGTGAAACCTTTGGCTTGGTTTCTCCCAGAGATCAGCGTCCTGGTAGGCCTTCGAAACACCGGACAACCAACGAGCTGTCCGCAAAAGAAAATTGCAGACGGGTCTTTTTCGAAGTCATCGACTTGATACGCGCCGAGATTTTGAGCCGCTTCGATCAGCCTGGTTTTGCTACGTACATGCTCTTGGAGAGAGCATTGTTAGCTCGGCAAAACGAATGGCAGAGAGACTCCAATGAGCTTAAGCAGGTTGGTACTGGTTTCATGCTCTAACCGTGTAATTAATTGCAAAGAACAGGGGTCTCGACTTTTTTTTTTAATATAGGTTCTCGAGAGGTACCATTTGAATTCTCTGCAATTCATTGCACAGCAAAGGATGCTAGATGTTATTCATCCAGATTACGTGACCACGTCAGACGTTGTCACGCATTTCCAGGGGCTTCATCGGGAAACAAGACAGCAGTTCCCCAATTTGGTCCTGCTGATGCAAATTCTCCTTGTCGTCCCAGCTACTTCAGCAACGGCCGAGAGAAGTTTCTCAATGCTGCGCCGGGTGAAAACCTACTTACGAAGCACTATGAGCCAAAAGAGACTAAACCATCTATGCATAACAAATGCATACCAGGAGCGATTGGACAATCTCGATATCGATAGGGTTGTCGAAGATTTCACTGAGACAAATGATTACAGGCGTGGTGTGTTTGGAGTTGCTCCGCCAAATTAGTTATGTATACCATCAAACACAATAAGGTTACTTATCCATAGAAATAGTTTATTATGGTTTGTAAATAAATGCGTTAATTTGATATCTTGAAATTAAGTATTCTAAATGTATATTTCTTACCCCCAGGTTCCCAGACTGCAATTTTATCTCAAACCCTCAGATTGTTGCGGATTGGAAGTCTCGAATTTGAATCCGCGCGCGAACTGAAACCGCATGCGACCTTCCCATGCGAGAATGTTCGCCAGCTGTTAGGCTGACGGATTGACAACCGCATGTGATTTCAAAACAAACACGGACGCCAGACAAGCGCTCGAGCTAGTTGCCAATATTGAATGAGAGGAAAGAGCTGCATTGAGGCGCCCGAGACAGGATCATATTCGTATAGATGCTTTCACAATGGACGAAGTAAGTTTCACGAACATTTTTCGTCTCCCTAAAGCCGTGATTCGAACCCTTATCAAAGATCTACGACCGCACTTGCCGCATCAACGCAGGCTATCAAGTCTGACTGTGGAAGTTCAGGTAAGTTATAAGTTACAATGATTTTTCTTATACTTTATCAACCAAAGACAGGTTTGTATTGTGGATATTAAGCTAAGTTGTACTTTGCATTAACTTTGATTACCTAATAGCAATATATTTTGTTTGCAGGTGCTGACTACAATTCGTTTTTTTGCATCTGGCAGTTGCATCAGATGCCAGTAGCTAACGATAGGAATCTGATGATGAGCTAGTCTTCTGCTAGTCGGTGTATAAGAAGAGTTAGCCACGCAATGACCGTCAATTTCCTGGGCACTTGGGTCCGTTTCCCATCCACCCAACTACAGCAAGCTGCAGTAAAAGCAAAGTGGGTTTAAAAATCTTTAGATGGGACCATAGAAGAAATGATAGGACATTCATTTCTAGTAGCTATTTCTAATTCATTGCAAAGCTAGCTATTAATCTTTTCGCCCTTTCCCTGTCTTATGCTTTTCCTTTTCTTGAATGTAATACATTTTTTTTCTCGACAGATTTCAGACCAAATTCAATTTTGAATGAATGAATGAATAGTAGGGTTTATAGGCGCGTCAACATCATGGTCATTTTGCGCCTGATAATAAGTTGTGATTAAAAAATGAATAATAAAGAAAAATGAAGTTAAGTAACAGTAGTGACTAGATGTTGTGTAAAATGTTTGCGGCTTTTAAAAACTCAAATAGTTTGTCTATTTCTTTGGGATCGTCGTCCAAGATTTGGCTGATGGTGCTTTCGATCTTAAGCCGCCTGCGCATCCCTACGTATTTAGTGCATTCGATTAAAATGTGTCGGACGGTTAAAACATCATTGCAGGCCTCACATCGAGGTAGGATCTTGTCAGGTGAGAATAAAAACGAGTGGGTTAGGAGTGTGTGCCCGATCCTCAGGCGTGTGAGGACGACCTCCTCCCGTCTCGTGGACCTGATAGACGAGTCCCATGGAGCAATGGTAGGTTTGATATCTTTTAACTTGTTGTTTGTTTCCAGATCCCAGATTTCTTGGAATTTCTTTTTAAAATATGATTTAAAGCTGTTTTTTAAATCGTTAAAACAGAGCCTGTCGTTGTCTACAGCATTTTTCTCAGTCGCAGCCTTGGCCGCCCTATCAGCGAGCTCATTTCCCTGTATCCCCACGTGTCCAGGGACCCAACAGAACACCACCCTGATGCCCTTTGAAGATAGGGACGCCAGGAGTGAGTGAATGCCCTGGACGAGAGTGTGTGGGGAATACAGGGTGTCTATTGCTTGCAAGGAGCTAAGAGAGTCGGAGCAGATTAAAAAACGCTTCTCGCGTTGATTTGACTCGACGTATTTAAGAGATTGTAAAAGTGCATAAAGTTCTGCGGTTAAAATACTACATTTGTCATTTAGTTTAAAACCGTATGAAACGTCTTTATCTAAGATAAAAGCACTGCCAACTGTGTTGTTGTCTTTGGATCCGTCAGTAAAAATCTTGGTAAAATCCTCGTATTCTCTGCAGAGCTCAGCAAATCTTTTTCTGTATACAAGTGGACTTGTCGTGTTTTTGCCATCCGACGCCAGACCGGTGAGGCAAGTAGGTCTCCCAGTGATCCACGGAGGAGTGGCACTGAAGCCATGTGGATACATCGTCCTAGGTAAGTGGAAGGAGGCGTCCACCAGCACATGATTTAGACGGATGCCTGCAGGCATTGTGGCATTGGGGTGAGCGTCGTAAATAGCCTGAAATCGCGGATTTAAAAGAGGCTGATATGTAGGATGCCTTCTCATGCACACCATCTTGGAGGCATATGCCGTGAGGAGGTATTGCCTGCGGAGATCCAAGGGTGGTTCACCAGACTCGCAGTAAATGCTTTCAATCCGGCTGGTTCGGAGGGCACCGGTCGCCAGCCGGATGCCTGAGTTGTGGATGGTATTTATGGTCCTCTTGTAGCTCTCCCTTGCAGAGTCATATACAACGCATCCGTAGTCCAGTTTGGATCTAATCAAAGCACGATAGACCCGCAACATGACCTTTCGGTCTGCTCCCCATTGGGTGTTGGTCAGATAGCGTAAGAGATTAAGACATTTAAAACCTTTGACACGAAGTTGCTTAAAATGTTCCTTCCAATTAAGTTTTCGGTCCAGGACCAGTCCAAGAAATTTAAAACTTTCAACAACTGGTAGAGGATCACCGTAGAGGGCAATCTCTGGGTCGGGAAAAACCCCTCTAAGACGGGAGAAGTGCATACACTTGGTTTTTAGAGTTGAAAACGTGAACCCCATGGTGTCAGCCCACTTTACAAGTCGGTTTACAGTCAGTTGAATCTGCCGAGAGGCAGAGCTAAGGATTTTGGATGAACAGATAATAGCCAGATCGTCAACGAACAGGGAGGCATTAACAGGGGACCGGACACAGTCTGTTATACTATTAATAGCGATTGCGAAGAGGGTTACGCTAAGGACGGAGCCTTGTGGAACACCGTTTTCCTGGATAAAATTGTTGGATAAAACGTTGCCATTGCGGACGTTAAATGTTCTGTCAGCCATAAAATTGAGAATAAAAGTAGGAAGTCGTCCTTTAAAACCCCAATGGTGTAAATTCTTTAAGATGTTGTATCTCCAGGTAGTATCGTACGCCTTTTCTAAATCGAAAAAGACTCCGATTGCATGTTGTTTCATGAGGAATGCATTCTGGATCACGGCCTCCATTCTAACAAGATGGTCAAGTGTGCTTCGGTTCTTCCTAAACCCGCACTGAAGGTTAGAGAGAAGCTTCTTATGTTCCAGCCACCAAATGAGACGGTTATTGACCATCCGCTCCATTATTTTGCACAAACAGCTAGTAAGAGATATAGGACGGTAGCTTGAGGCGTGTTTTCTTTCCTTGCCAGCTTTGTGAATGGGCACTTTGATTGCATGCCGCCACTCAGCCGGAAAGGATTGAGAGGTCCAGAGTTCATTAAAGGTAGAAAGGAGAATAGAACGAGAATCAGGTGTAAGATTTTTAAGAAACGAGTTGTGGACCCTGTCAGCCCCCGGAGATGTGTTCTTGGATGTCCGAATGGCATTGTCAAGCTCCCACTCACTAAACGGCATGTTGTAACTCTCCAAGTTGTTAGCAGAGGCAAACGACAGTTGCCTGCGCTCCGCCGAGAGCTTAATGGACTGGAATGATGCCGAGTAGTGGTGAGAGTCAGAGACATCTGCGAAATGTTGCCCAATACAGTTTGCTATCTCTATGGGGGCTGTAAACAGGTGTCCGTTTCTTTCAATTCCCGCAATCGTCGTGGACTTTCCCTTTCCAGCGATTTTATTAACCCGGTGCCATACTTTCGTGATGGGGGTGACACAGGTGAGTGACGACACATAATTTTGCCAGGATTGACGTTGTGAGTTCCTGATCACCTGCCGTGCCTTGGCACGAAGCTGCCGAAAACGTTCCAGGTTTTCGGCTGTAGGTCTTTTGGAAAAAACACGTAGGGCCTTTTTCCTTGCCTTCAGTGCCTCGTCACAGTTTGCATTCCACCAAGGAACGGGAATGCGACGTGGTTTAGTGGATGTTTGTGGAATGGTTTCCTCCGCTGCATTAACAATAATCTCCGTGATCTTTCTGATTTTACTAAGCACATCAGTTTCCATGAGTGAAGCATTGAGGTTTGCAAGCCCAGCGAACCGCTTCCAGTCCGCCCGTTTCAAGCTCCATTGAGCGGGGCAGGTAGGGGGTTGAAAGTCGGTCATGATAGTTAAAATGATGGGAAAGTGGTCACTGTTGCAGAGATCATCGTGAATCGAAAATTCAAACAGAGGGGCCACTGAGGGCGAACACAGACACAGGTCAATTGCAGAGAAGCTCCCGTTAAAAGAGTTGAATCTGGTGTGTTGTCCATTATTTAAAATAACTAAAACGTTGTCATCGATAAAAGTTTCCAACATACGGCCCCTACCGTCAACTGTTGAATCGCCCCACAGGGGGCTGTGAGCGTTGAAGTCGCCCACCAGTACAAAGGGGTGGGGCAGTTGGGATATAAGGTCTTGTAGGTTGGGGGGCATTGCTGGTGCCCATTCTGGTAAATAGATATTACAAAAGGTAATTGGTCGTGGTACGTGGACTCGGATTGCCACTGCCTGGAGGGGTGTTAAGAGTGGCAGTGGACTTGACACCAATGTATCCGAGACCAACGTAGCCACTCCACCATGCGCCCTATTCCCAGTCAGGTCGTCTAAACGATGAAATGTATAGTTTTTTAAAACAGGCGAGTCATTTGGTGTAAAATGTGTCTCTTGCATGAAGATACACAAGGGATTAAAATTTGAGGCTAATAAGCGAACTTCGTCCTTTCGAATTTTAAAACCATTAGAATTCCATGAAATAAAAGTCATAATGCTAATATCACAGAGGAAAAAACTATGGTTAAATATCACAGGTGTCGCTAAGTATTGACTAGAAAGTATCACAGATAAATCTTATTTCTTTTTTAAAAAGTCACTAGCGGAGCCAGAATTCCCAGTATAGGTGATCTTTTGTTTTTTTGATCCCTTCCTGGACACCACTGAGGCATCACTGAGGCTGCAGTCCATCTCGTCATTTCGGGAATCAATGGACTCCATACTGACCGAGCGACCTCCTGCCTCCCGACTTTTCCGCTCGCTCACCTCTCTCCTCTCAGATTGTTTTGCCTGGGTAGACCCAGGTGTCCGGGAAGGGCCCGGAGCCGCCGTGGGTGTTTTTTGGTAGGTTGCCATTTCTTCTTCCATTTTTCTGTTCTTTTCCTTCAATTCTTCATTCTCCCTCCTTAGTATTTTAATCTGCTCCGTCTGTTCATCTATTTTTTTGGTCTGTTCCTCAAGCCTCCGCTTGTTCTCCTCCTGCCCAGAGAGAAGAAGGGTCATCATGTCCATCAGAGTCTTGAGTTCTGATGAACGCGAGGGATGACCCTCCTCAGGACCGGGGACAGGAGGTGGAGCGGCGACTTGGGCAAAGGATCTTATTTTGGGCAGACTTGGACAGAGGAGACTGTACTTTCTCCTTGCCTCAGGGTAGGAGATATTTTCTAGGGTTTTAATTTCGCAAATTTTTTTTTCTTTTTTCCAGACGGGACACTCCCGGGACCAGGATGGGTGCGGAGCTTCGCAGTTCGCACAATGAGCGTCCTGGTCGCACGGGGCGTCTGGATGGGCGTCAGACCTGCCACACCTGTCGCACATCCGGCTCCGCCGACAAGACTGCTGGCCGTGGCCAAAGCGTTGGCAGTTAAGGCATCGAAGAGGATTCGGGATGCTGGGCTTTACTTCAACACGGATAAATCCGACAAAGATGAACCGGGGCAAAACGGTAGTGTTAAAAGTGAGTATGTGAAGAGGTGATGGTTCGGGAATATTGCTCTTCCGGGTAATGATCGACTTTATTTCAACGACTCTTTGGTTTTTTAACTCAGACAAGGCCTCCTCCTCGCCCATCTGAAGCAGGTCGTGGCTGAACACGACTCCTTTGCAGGAGTTCAGAGTTTTGTGGGCAAGGGTGGAGACCTTGAATGTTCCCAGAAGAGTTAGTTTAGTGAGTCTATCTGAAATTTCTTTTTTGTTTGTTTCCACAAGAAGGGTTCCGTCACGGAGGCGTTTGGTAGAGCGAAGCTCTCCCACGTCTGCAGACAGGAACCTCTCAATCTTGAATGGGCTCACGCCAGAGAAGGTGAGGTCTTTGTTGGAGTCTTGTCGGGTGATAATGAAAAACGAGTCAAAGGCATTAATAAAGTTAGCATTGTTCGATTGAACGTTATGAACGTTGATGGCCTTATCTAAGAGGCCTGGTAAATAGTTAGGGGGGGGGGAAGGGTTTTCTTTGGGGTTTTCCATACAGTTTGGAGAAAATTTCGTCGTCTGGAGCCCTGCCCACCACGGAGCCCAACCAGGGGGACGTTGAACTTCAACGCCGGGGTTGTCCGGACGATATAGTCAGTGGACACCAGTAGCCGCGAGTGACCGTAAATGATGGGACTCAGGTACGGCCATCACGCCACCGGTGCCCCCATCCTCATCCACGCGTGAAAGGTTAATGTTTCAGGCAAGCCGATTGACTGGGGGTGGATTAGCCCCCAGCCTCCTGTTTAAGGTGAAGCGGTAACTAAAGAAGTGTGTTGTTGCTACCCTCTATTTGTTCCACATTATGAACTAGAGAGGTAGCTCCTCAACCCCCAAGAAAAACTTTTCCACCCGTACAGGTGACCGCGCACGGCAAACACGCAGGCAAGTGTTCTGATCTGTACAGGGGGTCGGCCGAAAGAGAAGACAGAAGAATATAGGATAGTGAAGGTAAAGAGGTAAGGAAGCAGACTCGAGGACTCCCTGCACAGATCCAAGTCACCAGGGTACTGGAGCTTGCATCGACTCGACATTCAACCAAATCTGTTCCAGTTTCGTTGCCAGGTCGTCATAAGGGAGGGCGCCACACCGCTGTCGCAGAAGGCAGACGGGGGCTTCAGGAGGTGGCAAGGAATGAAACAAGAAGCGAGGCGAAGAGAAGATAGTGAAATGAAGAGAGGAGAGAAAAAGAGCGCACAGATCCTCCTAAGACCAAAGTCCGTGTCCCGCGACAGCGGCGCGGCCGGACCATTCTTTGTCTGGATCCTCGCCGGGAGCCTGTCCGGTATAGGAGACCTTATGGGGAGCGAAACCTCCCCACCGGCAGAGCCTCCCGGGTCATTGGATCACACAAACCCCCTCACCACGGTAAGGTGATAGTCCTCGAGGGGGTAGGAGCTTTGGTTGTAAGACATATGAGGATAGGGCCCGGGGGATTGTGCAAGAACTAAATGTGGCACGTTTCTTAGAGGACTATTGTGATGAGCAAGCCATGACTCCTGGAGAGCTTCCTTTGTTGAGGAAACTACATGCGTTCCGAAACTTGACAAAGGCATATCCAGGGTACAGTCAAGTCAATATCAACGTTGACGCAAGCTCATGGAACAATAGGTTTCGACATGCAGCCGTTGCCCCTGTTATGGCCGCCACTTTGGACAGGATTTATGACAAGGCTATTTTCTCTAAAACACAGACAGCATACCAGAGAACGTTTTTCTACATGCCTGATCAAGCCGAAACTTTTTCCTGGGATGGTCAAGAGGGAGGAATCGAAGGTCTCAATCAGGACAGCTGGGTTTTTGTCTATGTTCAGCAGATCAAAGTATGTATGGCGACATTCCCGTTTCCTTATCACATCTTGTGTAAGGGAGATGATCTTAGAGTGGCGGTAATGATACCTCCTATGACATTGCAAAGGACGACCATTGACTCTCTCAAAGTCAAGTTACTGTCAGCCATTGCTGATATAGGGTCAGAATTCGGTCATGAAATTAAGGTAGAGGACTCATATGCTTCTCAGTCCTACTTCGCTTTCTCGAAAAATGCATATGTCCATCATGTGGAAATGCCCCAGTCCTTCAGAAAAATCATGAAATGCTACGGAGCAAATAACGCATTCATGATGGGATGGATGGGAAGTACGACGTTTTTGCGGCCAAAGTTAAGGCTGTGTTATCTGCCGTATCCACCATAACCCTAACAACAGACGTGTGGACGGAGACGATGACCACTAAAAGCTTTTTGGGGGTCAGCCTGATCGGCGGGAGAGAATGAAGGCACGTGGCTTAGCGCTCAACACCCAATTAGAAATTTTGGACGTCATGATTGCCACGATCACAGAAATGCGGGTGCAGGGAAAGAAAGTCCTGACCCCAATTCAAACCGGAATACTTATTTCTTCAAAGTCTGTAAAACTTTTGTTCGACGATTTGGAAAAACGATATAATATTGAGTACATACTCACTTAAGCCGGGTTTACACGGGAGTATTTATCTCCGCTCTCTTCCTCCGCAGTCTACCACACGAGAAAACTAGTCCCGTGAAAACGGAAACTATTGTCAAACATGTGCTACCACAAGTCGGCACAAGAGACGTAGCAGATATCTGCCGCAGAGATTTTCGATTAGCGCATGGTCAATATGAATAAAGATCTCCTTCGAAACCAACCAATCAGAAACGTTACCG
Source organism: Protonemura montana (assembly GCA_947568835.1). Taxonomy (NCBI): domain Eukaryota; kingdom Metazoa; phylum Arthropoda; class Insecta; order Plecoptera; family Nemouridae; genus Protonemura; species Protonemura montana. Next base: position 3,593,222 of record OX387610.1, read on the forward strand.
CGAGCGTGTCATCAGTCTGTCAAAGAGTGACACCAAACTGCGCCAAACTCAGAAGATGGCGCCGAAAATGACATTGTTTTGGTCGAGGGTCGAGTGCTAACATTTAATTGAATTGTACGAAGCCAATCCATGTTTGTACAAAGTAGTTTCGCCGAACTACCACAACAGGTAATAATATATTTAATCACTCTATCATTCTGTCCCGAAATCGCGACATAAAGTGACAAAATGAACACAATAACATCACACCAAGAAATAAAAAGTATTTGCCCAATGTCAAAATTTCTTCATTCCCATCATATTTTCTACAGAAACTTACGACAAGCTGCTTTGGAAAGCATTGCTGCCGAAATGAAAGTACTGCGGCCTGAGGTTACTGCCGAGGCAGTGAAGCTTAAGCTGGCCAACCTCAGGTCGCAGTACAGTGATGCCGCAGCCAAGCTTCGACGGTCGCAGGTTAGTGGCTGCGGGGCCGACAGTGTTGCGACCCCAACACTCTGGTGCTGGAGAGAGTTGGCCTTTCTGGAACCCAACATCATCCATGTGAAAGGCTTCACAAACCTGGCGGAGGGGACAGGCCAGTTCCGTAAGTGGAATGAGACCTCGATGAAATTTCTAAGTCAACGTTGAAGTGAAATGATTGATGCTCATCCAATTTCTACAGAGTGCTGGATTGGAGTCTGGAGTTGAAGATCAGGTCAACAGGTTTGACGAAATCTTCAGCCAGGCGCTGAGCGATTTAGAGGAAGACGGGCTGCCTCGTCCGGCGAGCTGCTGTTAGATTAAACGATCTAGTGGTTAACAATATGGTATATCGATCCTTGAATGTCATTGTTTGTTGTTAGAACTTCAGCCAAGCCGCAAAAGCGGCCAGCAAGCGCATCCAGTTCGTGGTCAAGTTCAAGTGTGACCATCTGCACCTCGCAAGACACTTTTGACGCGGAGGCCTATGTCGACGATCCCCCCCCGAGAGCTGGTGAGGATGTGTCCGTCGGCATCATGTCCCCGGACTCCGAAGCCGGACCTTCGAAGAGGCTGTGTACAGCGTCAACGCCTGTTGCCAGCAGGCAAAACATGCCACAGCCTTTCGGGAAGTTTAAAGGGTGTCTCATTGAGTCTCTAAAAAACTTTACGACTATGGCTCCACCGGAACCAGCTGCAAAAAAATCGATCAATGAGATGCTCTCAATGTCGATAAATGCCATTTTAGACAGTTTGCCGCTTGAGAAGCAAGTTGTGCTACAGGGTAAACTAATGCAACTTTGCATTGAAGCACAACTTGACAAGTTAGTATTCTTTCAAAACACAAGTCCATTGGTTGAACCATTCTTGTTTTATTATGAATGTGAAGGAAAGAAAAGGAGTAGGCAACTCACCGAGAAAATGAAGGAAATATGCTGCGACAGAACTCGTTGCTTGAGGAAAACGTTTCGGCTACTGCCTATATCTGAAGAAGGCACATTTTCCTTCAGTACATTCTTGTTTTATTAACGATTTTAAGTGATTTTTAGTCCATATTTGCCGTTTTTCAACAATTCACATCAAATGTTTAGCGTATTCTGCTCTTTGCATTGACTACTACTATCGCTACACTCATCTTTAACGCAAAACTAATTGCGTTCTTTATTTTTGCTATGCCGCAGCAATATTCTTACTATAATTTATATAAGACCTACCTATTTTATTATACAATTATAATCATTCATTGTCAAGTTACGGTGCCGTAACATCAGTAACATCTCTAAAAAGTGAATCAATAACGAAAAGTGAATCATTAAATTTCTTCCATACCATTAGTAAGGTATGTCCACCGAATACGGCCACCTACCCTAATAAGGCCACCTGTGCTTTCTGCACAGAGTTGATAATTTACACGACTGAGAGCGCCACTATGCTATTCCGGAGCATCAATGAAGTGTTTGTTGAAAATTTCAGCCCGGTTGGTGGCAAATTGTCAAAGTTATATCTGTCAAACCTATTTTGTTGTAAATTTTCGCCCGTGATTTAATTTCGTACAAGAAGAAGAAATAATACTGCGAAGCTGTTTTACGGTATGACCAGTATTCTTCACTATTATCTTTTAAGTAGAGTTATCGTAGATATACTAATAATATTTTAAACTTATTTTTTATAAATTTGATATTCTTTTTAACATTTCTAAAACAATACTTGTATTCCCCTAATAAGGCCACCATCAAAACAACCTCAAAATAGGTACTTGTGACACGAGGAGTTTGCTTTTAAAATGCTTTTAAAAGTAACATAGCTTCTTACAGAGTATGCAATACCTATCTTTAAACATAACTATTATTTATTTGTATTTCTAAGATCCAATCAAAACTTTGCTTTCAGAATAACGTTTACGTTATAGCTACAGTTGTGATGAAGAGAGCTTTGTGGAGCGAGGAGTCGATGCAGGCAGCGATGAAAGCCGTCAAAGAAGGAATGGCAGTTTTACTTGCATCGAAGACTTTTAACATTCCCAGGCGTACGCTACGGAACCACGTCCTATCCCAGAGCACTACCCGCAAGATGGGAGCGAACACGCTTCTGTCGCACGCAGAAGAGATAGAGATAGAGCTAGCACAAAGAATCTTTCGTCTGTCGGAAGTGGGCATGCCGCTAACGAGTAAAGTTCTCCGCAGGTGTGTCTACACCTACGCTGAAGAAAAGAAAGTTAAACATCCCTTTAACACCAGGTCACAAATGGCAGGATTTAAATGGCTGAAAGGGTTTATGCGTCGGCACCCCCAGGTAGCTCGACGTAAATGGAGATGGAGATGGAGAGTGAAACCTTTGGCTTGGTTTCTCCCAGAGATCAGCGTCCTGGTAGGCCTTCGAAACACCGGACAACCAACGAGCTGTCCGCAAAAGAAAATTGCAGACGGGTCTTTTTCGAAGTCATCGACTTGATACGCGCCGAGATTTTGAGCCGCTTCGATCAGCCTGGTTTTGCTACGTACATGCTCTTGGAGAGAGCATTGTTAGCTCGGCAAAACGAATGGCAGAGAGACTCCAATGAGCTTAAGCAGGTTGGTACTGGTTTCATGCTCTAACCGTGTAATTAATTGCAAAGAACAGGGGTCTCGACTTTTTTTTTTAATATAGGTTCTCGAGAGGTACCATTTGAATTCTCTGCAATTCATTGCACAGCAAAGGATGCTAGATGTTATTCATCCAGATTACGTGACCACGTCAGACGTTGTCACGCATTTCCAGGGGCTTCATCGGGAAACAAGACAGCAGTTCCCCAATTTGGTCCTGCTGATGCAAATTCTCCTTGTCGTCCCAGCTACTTCAGCAACGGCCGAGAGAAGTTTCTCAATGCTGCGCCGGGTGAAAACCTACTTACGAAGCACTATGAGCCAAAAGAGACTAAACCATCTATGCATAACAAATGCATACCAGGAGCGATTGGACAATCTCGATATCGATAGGGTTGTCGAAGATTTCACTGAGACAAATGATTACAGGCGTGGTGTGTTTGGAGTTGCTCCGCCAAATTAGTTATGTATACCATCAAACACAATAAGGTTACTTATCCATAGAAATAGTTTATTATGGTTTGTAAATAAATGCGTTAATTTGATATCTTGAAATTAAGTATTCTAAATGTATATTTCTTACCCCCAGGTTCCCAGACTGCAATTTTATCTCAAACCCTCAGATTGTTGCGGATTGGAAGTCTCGAATTTGAATCCGCGCGCGAACTGAAACCGCATGCGACCTTCCCATGCGAGAATGTTCGCCAGCTGTTAGGCTGACGGATTGACAACCGCATGTGATTTCAAAACAAACACGGACGCCAGACAAGCGCTCGAGCTAGTTGCCAATATTGAATGAGAGGAAAGAGCTGCATTGAGGCGCCCGAGACAGGATCATATTCGTATAGATGCTTTCACAATGGACGAAGTAAGTTTCACGAACATTTTTCGTCTCCCTAAAGCCGTGATTCGAACCCTTATCAAAGATCTACGACCGCACTTGCCGCATCAACGCAGGCTATCAAGTCTGACTGTGGAAGTTCAGGTAAGTTATAAGTTACAATGATTTTTCTTATACTTTATCAACCAAAGACAGGTTTGTATTGTGGATATTAAGCTAAGTTGTACTTTGCATTAACTTTGATTACCTAATAGCAATATATTTTGTTTGCAGGTGCTGACTACAATTCGTTTTTTTGCATCTGGCAGTTGCATCAGATGCCAGTAGCTAACGATAGGAATCTGATGATGAGCTAGTCTTCTGCTAGTCGGTGTATAAGAAGAGTTAGCCACGCAATGACCGTCAATTTCCTGGGCACTTGGGTCCGTTTCCCATCCACCCAACTACAGCAAGCTGCAGTAAAAGCAAAGTGGGTTTAAAAATCTTTAGATGGGACCATAGAAGAAATGATAGGACATTCATTTCTAGTAGCTATTTCTAATTCATTGCAAAGCTAGCTATTAATCTTTTCGCCCTTTCCCTGTCTTATGCTTTTCCTTTTCTTGAATGTAATACATTTTTTTTCTCGACAGATTTCAGACCAAATTCAATTTTCCTAGTGTCATCGGTTGCATCGATGGGACGCACGTTTCGATTGTACCTCCTCCGAAATTAGACCCTGTTTACCCTGAACACATCTATGTAAATCATTTTGGAGAACACTCTCTCAATGTTCAATTGGTGAGAACGAAATAACCCCTTTCTAGTCTAGTACAGTGTTTTAAAACTTTGTTAGTCCTGTTTGCTTACTTGCTCGGTGCTAAAAAAAACCCAGCTTATAAACTGGCAATAATTTGCAGTAGGTTATCTAGAATCTGTACAACTGTTTAAATTTTTATTGTAATTTTACTACCTATAACCTATGTTAACAGGTCGAGATATTTCCCGGGTCCAAAGTGTTTGTGTCGGCTATGGTCTTAGAGCGCGCGAAGCACCTAGAAAAGGCTTTCGATAAAGTGCCGCACCGTAGATTAGTTAAGAAACTGACGGGGATTGGAATAGACACAAGAGTTGTATGTTGGGTACAAGATTTTCTAGATGGGAGAAGTCAGAGAGTGAGAGTGGGAGAGATGTTCTCGGAAGAGGTCACGGTGACGTCCGGGGTGCCGCAAGGCAGTGTACTGGGACCACTTCTCTTCCTGATTTATATAAATGACATCAAAGGAACACTAGGTTCAAGAATTAGATTATTTGCAGATGATACAGTGATATACAGAGGGATAAATAACCAGGAGGACGAGGCTGAAATCCAAAAAGACTTAAATAAACTATGGAGATGGGCAGAAGAAAATATGGACTGATGTCGAAATGATTCGGCCAAACTATAGCTTACTGGATTGGCAAGTAGATTTATCAAGTCAGAGCCTAAATTTGAGACTATTACCTTAATTCAAGAATTTAAATTACTGATTAAGGAAAGATTCCAAGAACGATTGCTATCTCACTTCTGCTATGATGACCTGGCTCAAGCAAAACAGAAAAGAGGAGTCTCTTAGAGATTTCGCAGATCATGTTAGGAAGTTAGCAGATCGTACTGTGGAAACTACTAATAGCAAGGACGTCAACGTTGTTCTTCGGAAGCAGGGTGATCGTAGGGCTCTAGATTCCTTCTCTTGAGGATTGATAGGCAAAATTTCTCTCTTGCGCCTACAGCATTTCAACAAGTATCTGTAATTCGTCCAGATGACATACTTCGTGCCATGGAAGCAGCAGAAGTCACGAGTCTAATACTACTAGACTACTCCCGAGCATTCGACACGATAAACCATCCACTACTGATCAAGCTACTCAGCAACATCTGCTCTGAAGGTGCAACTCAAGAGTGGTTTACCAGCTATCTTACCAGAAGAAGCCAAAGTGTGGTAGTAAAACATGGTACGACACAGAAACAGTCTTCGCTGCTTAACATACCCTCAGGCGTGCCACAGGGGTCAATACTCGCCCCGCTACTATTCACCATCTACACAGCGGATCTACCCAGCATAATCAAAGGCTGCAAAATAAAACAATTTGCAGACGACACCCAAATATACTACTCTTTCAAACCACAAGACACACCGGCAGCACTGGCGGTGATAAACTCAACCCTGGCTGACATTCTTAAATGGTCGAGTGAAAGAGCACTGATAATAAATCCCTCAAAAACAGTGTCCCTACTGTTCGGAACAAACACCCAGAGAGCGAAAACAATGGAGCTGAACTTCAAAATCACAATCGATGGAACCGATATAAAATTATCCGACAACGCACGAAACCTGGGGCTGATAATGGACAGCAACCTCAACTACGCTGCGCACGTCACCAGCTTGCGAAATAAAGCTAGATTCAAACTCCGGTCACTTTATAGGTTTAAAGCCATACTACCTCCAACAGCAAAAATAATCCTATGCGACTCCCTAATACTGTCTCAAATAAACTATTGTGCGCTGGTCTATGGACCAGGCATAACAAAAAACAACTTCAAACATTTACAAAAAATCCAAAATTCCTGTGCCAGGTACTCTCTCAACATCAAGCAAAGAGAGCACATAACTCCTGGCATTCGGAGGGCTGGCTGGCTGAAAATGGCAGAAAGACTCAAACTTCAAGCACTCTGCACCATCCATAGAACACTAGTCACAGGAAAACCAGATTACCTCAAACGAAAACTAAACAAAAGAAGTGACCTCCACGACATCAATATACGCTCAAAAGGACAAATTTCCACGCAACACCACCGAACAAAAAAGTACTGCGCCTCTTTCACACACTTTGGAACATCACTATATAACCTATTACCAGAAAAAACCAAGACATATGGACCAGAAAAATTCAAAAAAGAAGTTAAAAAAATGTACCAACTAGAGGATGAGAAGTCAGACTTACAGGCATAGTCTTAATTATAGAAGAAGGTTGCATGGAACAACAAAAAGTGATGTTAGGATGCATTATTCTAATATTACTACTTTGAATGTGACCCATTGACATGTATTATGTATTAACAACTATTCATGCAATAAACATATATACATACATACATACATACATCTTCTGGTAACGGTGCAACGACTTGCGTATATATGTCTTCCTTACCGGGAAAACTGAAGCATTGTATACAGAATGCTAACAGCTATCCAACAGGCTTGTGTACGATATGGCTTTGATTTTGGTTCCAAATCACATTATTTTTGATTTCGAAATGGCAGTCATGAACGCTGCGCGAAATGTTTTCGGCCAACAAGTAAGAATCCAGGGTTGTTTTTTTCATCTCTGCCAATCGGCTAGGCGAAAAAAACAAGAACTTGGACTTACAGTTGTCGTGAGGGACGATGCAGTAGTCGCGCATTGTTGTGGAATGATTGATGGATTAGCGTTTCTTCCACCAGAGCAAGTTTTAGATGGAATGGCTTTTCTTTGGGTTCAATTGGGTTCAATGAGTACCATGGGGTGAAAGCAAGCTAAATAAAGCAACTGTGTGAAAATTGATTTTTTTGTGTTTTATTACCTGACGGGACTTTCAAGTCCCGGCCCCATTCCTACCCTTCAAATTTGAAAAAAAAAAAAAAATTTCCGATTTTTTTTTAATCTAATTAAGGCATTTGTGATCATATAAAACCAAGTTTGCTTAACAATTCCAACTTTTAGATATATCAGGCAACAAAGGGTTAAGAAATACTTCAACTTCTCACTTATTTCGACGAGACCTATGTTTCCGGTAAAGAACAGACTATCAGAGCACCACCAACTCTAAACCAAATACTGTAGTATATAAGCTTCGCTTATAATACTGGAAACTTAGTAGCAGAAGTGGCGCACGCACTAGTGGCGCGACCTGGGCGGACGGGTCTGATCGCGTGGTTTGTTGACTGTGGCTTCGGTGCACAAACTTGGATACATAAGTTCGTTTTCTTCATAATTACGTTTTTTTTAAGTTAGCTATTTGGTATTTATTTGGTATTTGGTACAGTATTTGGTATTTATTTAAGCTTTGTAGTGCATGCTCTGAGTTTAATGCACAGTATGAATTTGTTTTGTACATGGCAATTAATAACATTTTATGCTCTTCTAGAAATTCTACCAGATGCTCGCTTGCCAAAACGTACTCGCTTGCAGCAAGAGGAACGGATCAAGCTCTTGGAGCACAAGCTAAAGAACTCTCAGAAGGTTGCTTCGAAATACCGGGACACATTGAGGCACGTAAGGAAAGATTATGCAGCACTCCAGACTCAACTTCATCGCAAGTCCGACATATCTGAGTCCTTCATGTCGACAACTGATGTCAGCTCTGAATTCATTCAGAATCAACTAAAACATGGCAAAAGGAAGAGAAAAGGTCGGCGATATACAGATAGTGACAAGACGTTTGCACTTGCACTACATTACTGCTCCCCCAAGGCGTATCGCTTTATGCGTAAACATTTTTGTTTACCCACAGTACGATCATTAAGAAGTTGGCTGCAGGGCTTAGAAATATCACCAGGCATCAACGAAAATGTTCTGAGCATGCTTAAGGTTAAATCTGAAGTAATGAGTGAGGCGGATCGTGTGGTCTCAATTGTTTTTGATGAAACGTCGCTCAAGGAGTTAATTTCCTATGACGCTCGAGCGGACATTTTCCGTGGTTATACAGAGTTACCCGATGGAGTAAAGGAAAACAAGAGAAAAAAACAGGACAACAACATTGACAAAATTGAAAAACCGCAAGTGGATGTTGCCAATGAGGCCTTGGTATTTATGGTGCGAGGCATCAAACACAATTTTAAGCAAGTCATTGGGTATTACTTAACTAAAGACGCAACTTCCGCAGAAAGCCTAAAATGCATCTTGTTGGAAGTAATTAGTAAGGTAACCGAAGCAGGTTTTATACCTAAAGTGGTTGTCTGTGACCAAGGCACAGCGCCAACAAAGCCATGAGAGCTATTCTAAGGTGCAAAAAGGATACACATATAAGGGATATGCTTCAAACCCTTAACTGGCTAAGCATAGAACAAGCTATAAAGCTATTGGTACTAGTATTTATTTTTAAATTAAAAAAAGGCCTATTGCCAGTATATCTTAGTTGTAAAATTAGGTCAATTAAGGATATACAGACGACTGTAAAGAGAGGGGTAACAAACAGCCTAAGTGAAAGGAAAATGTGTAGAAATAATAAATGGAAAAGGTCAGTTTTTAATGAAGGATTAGCCATATTTGATAAAATTCCACTAGACATAAAGCCCCTATTACACGGTAACATTTTTCGCAACAGTCTGTCGCGAAAGTCTTGCGTGCAAGGAAACTTGTCCCATGTACATACAAAATGTTGTGAAAATCCTTTCCGCAACAGTTGACAACACGAATGTGGCCAAGTGTTGTCGATATAGAACATGCTCTATAGTGAGCACATCTTTTGCCAAAACCGACCAATCAAAGACGAGTCTGTGAGAGTGAAACATAGCTCAAAATGGACACCGTGAAAGAAGTCATATCGTGGACAAGGGAATTGTCCACAATAGTGATCGAACAGTACGAGAGGCACACATGTCTGTATGTGATAACTTCACAAGACTATCACAACAGGTAGCTATTATTTACACACATGAAACAATATGTTTTCGATTAATAGACTGTAAATATTATGATTTTCGGATACTTAACCTAAAATCATGGCTTTACCTGAAAGCACAATATTCATTATTATTTTTGGTCTAGAAACAAACGACAAGCGGCGCTGGAGGCTATAACAAAAGAAATTAAAAAACTGCGTCCTGGGGTCACGCTCGATCAGGTCAAGAAGAAGATATCGGGCCTCAGGACGCAGTTTTGAGATGCGTTAACCAAATTACGCAACTCGCGAGTCAGCGGCTGTAGCACCGACAGCGTTGAAACACCAAGTCTGTGGTGCTACAAAGAGCTGCTCTTTTTAGAGCAGTACATTGTACACACAAAAGCCCGCTGCAACCTGTCACCAGGAGACCAGCCGACCAGTGCTGTAAGTGTAATCGACTGCATTCATCAAGTTTGTGCAAACCGAAGCATGCTCTGAGGTCAAGAAGACATTTTACTGACAAGCTCTTTTGGAGAGGTACCATTCCATTTTATGACTGAAACTGTTGCTGACAATTCCGGAAAACCACAGCTAGAAAAGCCAGTCACAAGGGTCGAACCTGGGAGCAAGGGAGACACATTGCCACCGCATGTATGTTTATATTTATTGCCTACACATTCAATTCACACAGATGGCAGCATGCGAGGCAAGCGAAGACAATGGAAGTCCTGGAGAAAGAAATGCCTTCGACGACACTTTCGAAGAGGAGTTGGAACGACAGGAGGAGACCAACGGTAGACCGGTCTCAACTAGCTCTATTGGCCCAGCTCGAGGGAACTCCGGAGGGCCAGGCTCGTCCCGAGGGAACTCCGGAGGCTCGTCCCGAAGGAACTCTCTGGATGGAGGGAGGTCTATCAGGGGAACTAAGCGTGGCCGAACGGGTGAGCTGGTTTTGGCTTCATACAATACTTCATACAATCAAACTTGCTGCTATTAGCACAAAATTATGACAAGTACTTATTATAGCTATGTAATGTTTACATACAAACTCTAGGAACAAGATGCATTTTCGATGAACCAAAGCGAATGATTTTTATTATTAATTGAAATAAGTATCATAAGTGAACTTATTATATTTCATTAGCATTACAAAATTAAAACCCAAAAAATATTTCGTATTATTTCAGTTTCATCTCCAGCTGAGGCGTCCGATGTGTTGAGTGAAGCCAGGACATCAATCGCAGGAATCTTGGCGCAAAGATTCGGCAGAGCGGAGAATTCAGCTGAAGACCCATTTAATGTCATTTGTTTCTCCAAATGGGTGGGCTCCGAAATGCTTTTGCTGAAACGGAAGAGGAACGTAGCCGAGCTAAAGCATGATATTCAGCGACTCATTGCAGAGAAGGTACTGGAAGAGTGTGATGATTAGAGATACGTGTATGTAAATATTCATTAAGAGTCAATATTTTTGGTTTTCTTTTAAGCTATTTCACTAAAATGTGTGTATTTTGCAAAATAGCCAATTAAATAGTCATTAAATTAAAATTATACAAACTACCTATGTGAAAATATACACACTAATCTATCATTCTTTCTTTCTTTCTTACTGATCAAGACAGCCGGCATAGTATTCTTCCAAATTATAAAAACAATTACCCAACAGGCAAAATATTCTCCTTTTAAAATTTTCAGTCTGCGGCAAAGCGTTGAAAAGTTTGCTGCCTGCATATATCAGACCCTTTGTGAGCAGTTCTAGCCGATATTTCGGTAATGGTACATTGCCCTTATTTCTCAATCTATTGTCATGGCCGTTGACTTGAAGCTTGGTCATTGTGGTGTTGCCGACAATGTACATTATGCAACAATAGATAGAGATGAATGGTAGTGGAAGGATTTTGATTTCCTTGAACAATGGTCTGCCTGATACATTAAACATATTGATACAAAAATTGAAATAAAATCTGACAATTACCTGCTTATGTTTTGTAAATGCGATCATACTGCCAATATATTTCTCCCTCTCCATTGAAGTATTCCTTGAATTCGTTACGAATGGAAATTGGTTGTTGGGATGTTCTACCCAAAAGACCTCTCCCAATTGGTGCCATGTGTAGTCTTTCGCCCCTCCAAGTTCCGTTAATTACATTTCCCTCGGCATCCTCTCTGTCGATGGAATCCAAAGGTACGTAAACGGAATTGCACTCCGTAATCAGGAAGTTGTGCAGTGCACATGCGGTGAGGGTGATGAGCTCAACCTTTTCGGGTGACAAGTTGATTGTGCCGAGGAAAATCTGGAAGCGGTTAGCAAAAATTCCAAAAACATTTTCGGAGACTCTTCTCGCCCGACTCAGCCTGTAGTTGTGCACTCTTTCCTCGATGCTTAATCCTCGATTTGGATATGGCTTCATGAGATTGGGTACAAGTGAAAATGCATCATCAGCGACAATTACAAATGGTGTTGGGATTTCTCGGTGTGGAAGAGGTTTTGGTCGTGGAACACTGAGCGTGTTATTTTGAAGTGTTCTTGATAATTCACTTTCTCGGAACACACCACCATCGCTAATCCGGCCATTGGTGCCAACATCGAGGTAGAGGAATCTGTACTTGGCATCGACAAGAGCTAGTAAGACGATGCTGTGGAAGCACTTGTAGTTGAAGTATTTAGATCCAGCTGATCTTGGAGGTCTAAAGGCAATATGCTTTCCATCCATTGCCCCCAAACAATTAGGGTAATTCCACAATCTTTGAAAATCGTCAGAAACCTTCATCCACTCTGGTTCTGTTTTTGGCACCTAGGAAATGACAGTGTTTATTATTCCAAAATGTATCGAGCCTAGCGACCCCTCAATTTCACTAGCTCTGAAAAGGTCACTTGTGTTTTATTATTTATATTTATTTTATAATTCTTTACCTGCAAGTATTTGCTTTCCAAAGCTGCGTATATTGCCTGACACACTACTGGAACAAAGAGTGAGATTGTGCATGCCGGTATTCGTGTTGACACTGCCAAGCTTTGGTATGTTTCTCCAGTAGCCAAGAAGCGCAGGGTGACGGTAAGCTTGTGACAAGCTGATATGCACTGCCGCATGTTTGTGTCCCTCTTGGAGATTTTACCCTCAACCATGGACAAAAGCTTCTTGAATGTTGGTTCGTCCATCCGCAAGTAGTTTTTAAAAGCAAGCGGGTCTTCAACTGCTAGTTCGCCATGTAATAAATGTAAGGTACCGCGGCTATTTACTTCGCGTCTTGCTATCCACTTTCTTCGCCAACATGAACGCTTAGTTTTCCTGGTTTTATATTCCGTAGCTCTTTGAGCTACTGCAGCAATGTCAGCAATTGCTGCAATGTCCAAAATCGACTGAATATCTTCCAAATCACTCATTGTGGGTTAGCATAACCTAGAAACAAACTACTGAAAGCACACATTCGTCACCTGTCATCCGATCAGCTGTCACTTAACCATACTTTATTTGAACAAGAAAAATGTTACCGTGTAATACGCCGCCACACGATTTGCACACAAGATTTTCATGGCAGATATGTGTGGCAGTTTTCTGTGGCAGTTTTCTGTGGTAGACTGTGGGAAAATGTTACCGTGTAATAGGGGCTTAAGAAATAGCAATAGCATTAGTACATTTAAAAAGAAATGTTGTGAATGGATACGCGCTCAGTAATTGTAATGTATTGTATTGTAATTGTATGAATTGACACTGGCTTCTGAGCTAATAATAAAAACCATTGATTGATTGATAGTTCGCCACTCCATTAAGCATTTATATAATTTTATTTCTTCTATCTAAATAACATTTTCTTTTATTTTCATCATTTCTTCCCATTTCTGTTTTTCTCTCTGCTGTTCACTTTTTCCCATTCTTCACCTCTTTCTTCCATATCATCTTTTATTTGTTCTTTCTATCATGTTCTTGGTCTTCCCACTGTTATTTTTTCATACTCGTATAAGAAACTATTTTCGGTACTCTCTCATTTTCGCTCAAAATGCTTGAGGCAGGTGGCGCTCCTACCGCATACTAGCCGCCAAAACTAATGGCCTGTTTAGTGCTACTGAAATAAAAGTCGCGCGCAAACTTTGCGCGCAAATAATCGCAGTCAGCCAATCACAGTTCGATCTATGGTCAGGTGACAAACCTCGCGCCACTTTGTTCGGCAGCGTTTCAGACTTCAACCATGTTGAACTTTTTTCGCGCCGCAACATTTTGTACGCGAGATACAGCCTTGTAAAGTCGAGATTCGGAATAGGTTCTGATCTCCGCAAGGCGCTCGGAACCAACTCGGAACGTCGCATTAAAATGGCGGACCGCTACGAGTCTGACTCGGATTTTAGTTTTGTAGCTGCGTTAGAGCATTTCCCTTGTATATGGGACGCGAAAAACAGAAACTACAAAAACAGCGACAGCCGGGCCCTTGCTTGGGCTGAAATTGCAGCTGTGTCCGGGGTGAGAGATGGTCAGAACGAAAGATGTGGACTCGGTATGGCCGCTGTTTGAGTGTGGCACATGTGGGTCCACCGTTTCGCATCGACCTTTAACTTCCTGCTTTCTTTTGTTGCTCTCACATTCTCTTTAAAATAAGCCACTAGGATGGCAGCCATTATCTTGAACTTACCACCGATCAACGGTACCCTCGAAGCGGGCATCTCCGTCGGCACGGACCCCCAGCTCCCCGATGCTCAAAAGCTCCCCTTTCTCACTGGCCATAACGCCGAGGTGGCGCGTGACTACGCAGTTGTATGGGCTTATTACACCATTGGCCAAACCGCGGAACAAAAGATCTTCGCTGCGGCTGCAGCAGCGGTCTGTCATGACCTCCATCTATGCCGTAAGGTTAACGGCATCCATGATGGAGATCATAGGGCCGTTGCAGCAGCAGCGGTGATTCCGGATGAAGCCATAGCTGCCTGCACTGCAGCCGTTGCTAGAATAGCGGCAGTTCGCCAAGCCGCCTTTTCGACCATAGTCGCGGCCAAAATAACATTCTTTGCCACCAACCATCATACCGGAGGCTCAGTGCTCTCGGGCTACGTCAAAAAGGTTGTAGCTCAACTCGTCACTCCCAACCCCGACCCAAACTGGACTACGGTTGTCCACCAAGTGTCTCACTGGGCCAGCACACGCCATATTCTGTCAATGGGCGGGATACCCGGTATCGTCCCGACGGTCTCCTGCTCCAGGGGCAACGCGGTGGACTTTGCATAGATTATCGAAAACTAAACGCTATCACTACAAGAGATTTCTACCCCCTCCCTAATCTCCAAGACTCCTTGTTTCAACTTAAATCGCAATCAACATTTTCTACTCTCGACTTCCAAAGCGGATATCATCAGGGGTCATTCCATATCAAGTGCCCACACTCAAAACCTTCACTATCTCAGAACTTGACGAAATTTTCAGGAGGGTTAGAACACCGGAAATAAAAAATCTCTTTTAAAGTTTTTTTCCATACGCCTAGCGGTTTGCCCGTGGCAGGGGATGGAAAAATAAAATATTTTACTTTTTGCCCCGCACGGCCATTCACTATATTCACTCTAGCGTTTGAACAAATAAACTTAAAACGATGGGATTAGTTCTAAAATGATAATCGTGCTTTCATTAACAAGAAAAAATGCATAAATTGCTTACTTATCAAGTTTAGGGGTAGAAAAAATCCACCCTTAAATTTCAACCCTTAATAACTCGAGAAGTAATTTTTTTTTTTTTTTTTGTTTTGTTGTGAAGCATCTCCTGTCTATTATCTTTCCATGAAAAAAAAATTAATCATTAACAGCCGTATGATCAGAAGTTATGAGATTTTTATTGTATAAATGTGTGTGCATTTAGTTGTGTTTCTGCAAGTCTGTTAGCATGGTCCATGCAATTCACCCGTAAATTGATAGATTATATAATTTTTCAGTTTAAAAATTGTGTGTAAGTACTACAAAGATTCTTTTTACTCACTCATTTCTTCGTTTCACTCTGACCTATCACTCTGGCTTCTTCGAACAACGGCGAGGAGGAGAACACCCGCGTGGCTACTGAGTGCTCAGACACGGGTACGAAGCAATGCAGTTTTTGCGTGCCGGGAATTGGCCGGGATGACGCAAATCGTGTGGCTAGCAGCTGTTCTGTGTCTTGGTGCTCCTCAATAGTTCCGAATGTGAAGTTGATGGTCGGGATGGCTTCGACCGCCCAATCGAAGAGTTGCCGGGGTGTTATTATTTGCGACTCGTAGGGGCGCTGAAGACTCGCCCGCGCTGCCAGCCGCTTGACCGTCCCTCCGACGCCGTCGCAGGCGCTCTTCCCATGTGACGTCGCCGTGAAATGCCACTCCACGTCGGCCCCAAAGTCTCTTTGATAGTGGCACAAGTTGGCAAAATTTTTCCTATTTTTATATTGCGAGGCTGCCCCATCAGAAAAAAAGAACATCTTCTTTATGGTCTGAAATTTATTGTGCAAAAAGCTCACGAGTTTTTTTATGAATAGATGCACTGCGACAGTGTTGTGGATCAAACTCTCGGAAATTACAACAAAGCTGATGTGGCGCTCTTCCCCGCCCTCTTTGTAATATGCCACGAAGGGGTGGATGGTGGCGGACGCATTGTTCCAGTGGAACCCCTGGGCCTCGTCTTGTAGCACGAACGCATAGTTTTCGGCAAAATCACAGATCACCAAAAACTCGCCGGGCAGGAGACCGCACTTGATGTCCGATTGGTGCGAAGATTGTTTTTTAGCAATAAAAGAGTGGCGGCACAGAGCAACTAATTTTGCACAAAAACTGTCCACGAATTCCTCGGATGAATCGATGTGCGTTTGCAGGGTGCATCGGTCGGTGCTCTCCCACTGCTTGTAGATAACATTGTCCACCATTTCGTCGTCCAGCAGTTGCGTGAGGCGCTCCTTTAACGGCTCGATGCCCGGGCACTCCTCACACTCGCCTAGATGGCATTCGGGGAGGGGACTGTCGCAGACCAACTGCTCAAGGCAGTCGTGGTAAGATGTTATCGGATAAGATTGGTCCACTGTCAACTTCGTCAAGTCGGCACCGATGATCATTAGCTTGACGTTTTGGTGGATAGTGCACACGCACACCGAATGAGTCCCACTGGCACCAGGCAACACACAGTTCTTCGGCCGCAGCTCTGCAAATTTTGAAAATCCTATTTTTTTATTAGGAAATTTGTCCTTGAATTGGGTATGGAGGTCCTTAAGGTTTGAGAGTACGAGCCTTTTCTGGATGTGCACTCGAGTGCCGCTCGCCTCCTTGACGGAAACATAGTCTTTCTTGCCCGGCATGGCTCGGCTCACATCGTCTGAATTGTAAAAAGATTTTACTCGGTCAACTGTGGCTCGGTCAATTGTTTTTCCTGGCTTTGGATTCGGGGTTGACAAAATTCCCTTTTCCAGGACGAGCTTCTTTGCCTTGCGGACCATGCGCTCTGACGCTTGAAACTCTGCCACTGTTCGCCGGACAGAGCAGCTCTTCGGGAGGACAGTTAGAACATGCACTTTCTCGCTGTTGGATGTGGACGAGTGAAACTTCTCTTTCAGCTGATTAATCATTTCGCGACCATCAGCTGAATCTTGGCCACTGTCGCTTTCAGCGTCGGAGGTAGTGGTTCTTTTAAGCGCACCTTCGAGTTTCTTCAATTTCTTCCTGGGATAACTGGATTGCGCCAACTTTTTCTTAACAATGGGCGATTGCCCTAGCTCCGCCAAGCCCACGTTGATGTTAGACAAAGCAGCGTCTTGTCGGAAAAAATATGCTTGACTCTCGGCGTTTGCACCACTGCAGCCGGGCTGCGAGTTGTCGCCATCGCTGGAGGTCGTCGTCGTCACTGGAGAGTCGCTGCTGATTGGTTTTACGTAGTTATTTAAATCTTTCCTACATTTGGCACAGATTTTGCTTCCTACTGGAATCGAGGAAATCTTTTCAATCATCCACGGCTGGACGTTGAGGAGAGACTTCAGCTGTGTGTGGGAAACGTGTTTAAAAGGATTGCAGCACTTCGCTCGAGTAAACGAGTCCATGATTAAATTACATAAAATATACAAAACTAAACGCTGTGATTATAACTATTAAATAAACTAGCTATTACTATACTATTGCTATTAATTAAAAATATGTTCACAAGACACTTCCAACGGTATTATTAACACCCCTCAATTCACGACGCACAAAAATAATGCAAAGAAAACTTCGAATCACTCGTCTACTTGCACTGAGCTAAGTGTTTTGCGACTGACCAAGAAACCAATGCAGAAACAACTGAATTCGCTGTCTCACGGCTAAACTTCCGGCCATAAGGGTTGAAAAGAGAAACAGGTAGCAAGGGCTGCACGTGTTCGTGGTGGGATTCTTTAAATAGAAGTAGGTAAAATATGAATTTCGTCAGATCCGTGGTCATAATGCACGGCAGAAACACAGACCTAGTATCGTGACCAGAGCCACATATTATCATGTTTATAGCACAAAGCCCAAAAATATCACATCCTTATAATAAAATTTTAATTGCTCGACTCCATCCCAAATTCAAATCTTTTCAAGCTTTATTTATGCTATGACAAACTTAGCATAATCGAATGCTTCTGAATTCAATTTGGTTCATGCTCAACAAACTATTTAGCAAAAGCACTTCTAAATTCATACACATCTATACAATAAAAATCTCATAACTTCTGATCATACGGCTGTTAATGATTAATTTTTTTTTCATGGAAAGATAATAGACAGGAGATGCTTCACAACAAAACAAAAAAAAAAAAAAAAATTACTTCTCGAGTTATTAAGGGTTGAAATTTAAGGGTGGATTTTTTCTACCCCTAAACTTGATAAGTAAGCAATTTATACATTTTTTCTTGTTAATGAAAGCACGATTATCATTTTAGAACTAATCCCATCGTTTTAAGTTTATTTGTTCAAACGCTAGAGTGAATATAGTGAATGGCCGTGCGGGGCAAAAAGTAAAATATTTTATTTTTCCATCCCCTGCCACGGGCAAACCGCTAGGCGTATGGAAAAAAACTTTAAAAGAGATTTTTTATTTCCGGTGTTCTAACCCTCCTGAAAATTTCGTCAAGTTCTGAGATAGTGAAGGTTTTGAGTGTGGGCACTTGATATGGAATGACCCTCAGGTGAAAGTAGCAGAAGGCAGCCAAGACAAGACTAGCTTCGCCACTTTTAGGGGTACATTCAAATTTCGTAGGTTGCCGATGGGGTTGATGAACTCCGGAGCTTGCTGGCAAAGACTCTGCGATAACCTCATATCTGGCCTAAACGACCACGCTAGCGTATACTTGGACGACATCATCTGTTTCAGCCACGGCCCTACTCTAAATCACCTATCAGTTTTACGAAAGGTTTTCGACCGCATACGCGATGCTAATTTGAAATTAAAACCCTCCAAATGTCATTTCCTCGTACCCGAGACTAATTACCTAGGCCACGTCGTCTCTCAATCGGGTATCAAGCCGGACGAGAAACTGCTCCATATCATCAAATCAATGCAACCCCCAAAAGATGTAAAAGCGCTCAAAAGATTTATCGGTACGATAATGTTCTACGCTAAATTCATCCCTTCGTGTGCGGAACTAGCCGCACCCCTAAACTTTCTGACCCGAAAGAACACCCCTTTCATCTGGTCCGAAGAGTGCCAGACGAATTTCGAAAAATTGCGGTCCGCCCTAACTAGCGATTCACTATTAATATACCCAAATTTCGACGACCAATTCATTCTAGAGTGCGACGCGTCAGCCAATTCCCTAGGAGTAATTTTATCTCAATTAAGAGATGGAGATATCCGCCCTGTAGCCTACGCCAGCAGAGGGTTAAACAAACACGAAGTGAATTACACCACCACAGAACTCGAATGCTTAGCCTTGGTATGGGGCGTTAAATATTTCCACTGTTTCCTCCACAACGCGAAACACCCCTTCGTAGCAATAACAGACCACGCATCCCTTCTTTGGCTAAAAAACATGAAAGACCCGACATCTCGTTTGGCCAGATGGGCCCTTCAGCTCGCACATCATAACTACGTGATACAGCATAGACCAGGCCGGCACCATACGAACGCTGACTGGCTATCGCGCCTTCCCCCACCACTACCTGTAAACATGATACAAGATGATGAAAATAACGAGGAGTACACGCCAGTGATAGACAGAGACAGACTACGACTTGAGCAACGTCACGACATCGCGATACGACCGATAATCGACACCCTTCTCGACAACCCCAATTCAAGCGACAATCACTATCTCGACGACGATGGACTACTTTTCAAAAACAACCCTGGATTACATGACAGCGACCAACTTGTAGTACCTGCGTCACTAAAACATAAAATCATGACAACGCACCACAACCTCCCCATGGCAGGTCATGTAGGATTCGAAAAAACTTACAAAGCCATTAGAACTAGATTCATATGGCCCTCCATCCACAAAGATGTAAAAAAATTCTGCGAGCAATGTGTGACTTGCCAGCTGTTCAAAAACTCCCCACACCAGAAGAAAGCACCCCTTCAAAACTTTGCTACCGTCAACTTGCAACCTTTTAGCCACATGAGTTGTGACATTGTAGGACCCCTACCCGTAAGCGATAAAGGCCGGAAATACATCCTCACCTTCCAATGTGCATTTACAAGGTACATAGAGATTTTCCCCCTTTCCGACACGAAGGCCACCACGATAGCCCGAAAATTCGTGACGGGCGTAATCACCAGGCATGGGGCACCCCAAGTTTTGCTGTCAGACATGGGCGCGAATCTTATTTCCTCCGTAATGAAAGAAACTTGCAAGATGTTGAAAATAAAAAAAATCCAAACCACCCCGTACCATCCCGCAGGAAATGGAAGAGTGGAGAGAATGCACCGTTCGTTGAAGGCCATCCTCCAAACCCTAGTGAATCAACAACACTCCGACTGGGACACTAACCTGCCCTTCGTAAAAATGGCCTATCACAGTACAGTTCACGCCGCGTTAAAAAATTACTCCCCTAATCAACTGGTTTTCGGTAGAGAGATCGAGTTTCCCTTCGATTGCACAATCAGATCCTCACGCGTCCGCCACGACCTCGACACCAACTACGCGGAAGAAGTTGCCGAGCGGTTAAGACTAACCTTTAAAATCGTGCGCGACACCCTTCACGACTATCAAGAAAAGCAGAAAATCCAATTCGACAAAAAGACCACCCCAATCCAACTTAAACTCCACGACAAGGTCCTTCTAGACGACCCGGCATGCAAACCGAATTTATCTAGGAAATTAAAGCCTAAATTCACAGGACCTTGGCAAATCATAGACGTCCCAGGGCCAGTCACCTTCAAAATCAAAAACCTATCCACAAACAAGCAGAAATTAGTCCACGCAAATCGCCTCAAATTGTTTAAGTCACCAGACGAGGACGCAAAAGCCGAGTCGGAAAACGCCGAAGTCACGAAATTGCCACCCGTTCCACCCCTCATAGCTCGCCCCGTGATGAAGTTCCCGGCGATCCCCATGCGTTTTCATTCACGCCTAATCAACACCCCCGAGATTCAGCGACCCGGCCCCGAGCCAGACCCAGAACCACCTCCAGTACCAGAACCACCCCCAGTACCAGAACCAAATTACGGAGTAGAGGCGCAGGACGAAGACCCAGTAGTGCGCGCAGGCAGTCCTGAAATGCCAAACCTGCACCCCGAACTACCCCATGGCCCACCCGAGGACACCGTTTCCACACCCGAATCCGCATCCCCTCCACCAGACCTACCCCCTGTCCACAGATACCGCCTCCGCAGCAACGCCCAAGCTGACGACCAACCCTGGATCTTCCAGCGAACGCCCCCCACCCCAAGACCAAAAGGCACAAATTATAGAAGCACCCAGTAACTCCCCAAAATATCGTGGACGTCTAAAAAAAAAAACAAAAAATATATAAGATATAAAAAAAAAATATATAATAAAAAAAAAAATACAAAAAAAAAAATACAAAAAAAAATACATAATAATGGTCTACTTATGGTTTAACTTGAGAAGTAACATATACAATACACATAGTAGTTAAAGCTTCCGGCATACGAACCTTTTTGTTCGCCTACCTGTCACATACCCTTATATACTGGCGCAAGTGAAATTTCTGTTCTAGTTATTCCACCGTACAACGACCATCCACGGCCTGACCAACGGATGAGGCCGCCACACTGACTCCTGACGGCCACGGCGACACCCAACGCACACCCAAATGGCCCCCGGGCCGACAAACCTGACGAGTTTCCAATTTCTACACCCAGCATCACCAAAAGCAACAAGAGTACAATCTCGTCAAGTGGAGTAAACGTTTCCTCGCCCGTCGCCAAGAGAAAACTGTAAGCCGAACCGCCGGACCCTTCCGTGAGCGCGGGCAGAAGAATCTTGACAATCCACCGATTTGCAAGGCAGAAATCTCGCCTCGACGTTTTGCGTCGCCAGAAACTCCAATATCCAGGCCAGGTCCAGTGCGTTAAGAGGTGCCCGTCACGTATTTTCGTGTGAGCCACAGTCAGAAACTTGCTAAGTGCCGTGTGTTGCGTGTGCCCGTCTCGTTCGGTCAACCGTTAGATGTGTGCGTTAGTTCGTTTTCCAAAGTTTTCCAATTTCATATAGATTCTGTAGCGTCACGCCGATTGGCTTTTCCTTTCATTCACTTACGCCACGATATCGGAGGTAGAGCATACTTATCTCTTATTTTAGATTATATTGTATTATTTCCATTATATTCAACTTGTTTTGTAATTATTTTGTAATTTCGAAATATTCCATATCGGAATATTTATGCATTATACAATGGAATTAATGTTATTTACGTTTCAATATACCCTTCCGCCCAGTTGATAGAGTTTCTCGAGACTGAGACTCGTACCGAGTATTTAATTCACCCCTTTGCATTGTATCGAGCCTCCTTTTTTTTACACAAATTTGTTACAAATTTTTTTTCTCGTGGACCCTTCCTCAAAGGGGGGTGGAATGTTAACAGTTGTTAACAGGGTACATCTGTACCTCTTGCTCATACTACCTATGACATCATTATCAGCCAATCACGGCATGCCCCCCACTACTCAATATCCTAGACCGGTAACAACCTACCTACTGGGCCGAGAGGAGAGAACAAGGGAGAGACGCGATCGAGATCTCTGAGAGTAGACAACTCCTTTCGCCTTCTACCATTCATTATTATTAATTATCATTACCGTTAATTAAATTCATCAAAGTTTGTGTTCGATTTAAATTCAGTTATTATATTCTATACCTTTTCTTCCCAGTACTTCAGCTCCTATATACTTCACCCTATCCTTATGTAAACCGTCGCTCTCCCGACCGCTCGCCGTTACCATACTTGAGCGACGGCTAACACTACCAGAAATCCCCCGGAAACAGCTCTATTGAGTCCTCGCTGGAATTTTTAAGGTCCACGCTCCTTGCCTGAAAGTGAGTATCACCGTCACTTGTTTTCCCAATTAGTTACCTCCTAGAACTTTATCTTTCACAAGACTGATATAATTCACATTATTACAGAACTTCAACATGCTACAATCTGCCTGAGGATTTGATGGAGGAAACGGCCACAGAGACCACCGAGACAGAGCGCGAGGTGGAAACGATAGTGGACGACGAGGAGTTGACGTTTTTTGACGAGAACTTGTGTTCTATTCCCTCGTCATCCACACCATCTACTCCTTCCGTATGTCAATCCCCTCATTCGGGGACGTCTTCTTCCGAAGGTAAAACAAAAGGTTTATTTTATATTGCCGGTTATTTTATTCTAATTTCTTTCAGATGTATATTAAGCAGGTCGCACTAAACAGTAGGCACTCACAAAGTAACTTTACAGATGAATAGTTTTAATTTAATCTCAAAAATGTCTTCCTACTCAAGAAAATGGACCCCTTTAAAAAAAATATGTAATAATTTAAATTTCTACGTTCACCAAGCATAGTTCCATGCTCTAAGCTTGGTTCAATTACAACTTTTCAGATATCAATATCATTCGCTCAAAACAGTGTATTATGCTTACTTCAATTCAATCGCCACATATGGAATAACTGTCTGGGGATGCTCAAACAGGGCTTTAGGGAGAGTTCTTTTTCCAGCAAAAATTCGCTCTTAGAACGAGCGCAAACATGTCAGCGCACTCAAGCAGCGGTTTCAGGAGCTGCAAGCCGAGAAGAAAAACCTCTGCGAGTTCTACACTGATTCCATTTTCAGAGATCTTGAGGAGTTTTTGCCACCAGCAGCCAGGCTGTTCAAGACACAGCTAGAGTCCCTCAACAAGCTGCCCAAAGGTCGCCGTTTCACGATGAACGACAAAGTTCTGGCTTTGTCGATCTTTAAACGGAGTCCGAAGGCCTACAAGCTGCAAGAGACTTTCCTTGCTTTGCCTAGCCCTAGGACACTTATAAGGTTGTTGAATAGGATTCCGTTTCTGCCTGGGATCAACGAGTCGGTTTTCACGCACTTGCGTGAAAAGGTCTCCAAGATGAATGACTCTGACCGAGTGTGCTCGGTACTCTTCGATGAAATCTCTCTTAGCACAGGTATTTCCTACTCTGAAAAGCTTGATCGAATCGTCGGGTATGAGGACTTCGGTGATCTAGGGCGATCCAAGGAGTTTGCCAACCATGCTCTTGTTTTCATGGTCCGTGGGCTGAGGAAGAAGTGGAAGCAGCCCGTTGTCTACTACTTCTGCAAGGACACTACAAAAACAGCCTCGTCGCAGTCGCTGGTCGTCCAAGTGGTTGAGGAGTTGCAGCGGGCGGGTTTGCATGTGGCTAACGTTCTCTGTGACCAGGCTCCAACCAACGCGGCTGCACTCGACTCACTTGTCAAATCTCATCCATCTACAGTTGAGCTGCCGCAATACGGGAAAGTTTTCCGGATTAACGATGATGACATAGCTGTCCTTTACGATCCGCCCCACTTGCTAAAGAACCTTCAGAATGCTTTCATGAAGTACGACGTCATCTGGACTCCAGAAGCTTCCGAGGCATCTGAGCCGGCCCGTGCTGATCTTCCCGTCCAGAAAGAGGCACACTGGGAACATAATGAGACTTTGTTTGAAGAAGATTCCAAAACTGTCTACCATGTGGTGCCCAAACTAACAGAGGCGCATCTTTACCCCACTTCTCAGCAGAAAATGCGGGTTAATCTGGAGGCGCAAGTCTTCAGCGGGTCAGTTGCTGCTGGGATCCGTTCCACGATAGCTCAAAATTTTCTTCCAGCTTCTGCAGAGGACACAAGCGAGTTTCTGTACGACGGAGATTGCCTCTTAGTTTCAACGGGACAAGGAGCAGACCAATTAGCCCTACTGGGACTCCCTGAATGCAATTCTGGGGAGCCATCCATTGGGCCACACTAGCTTGGCTCATGATAGCCTGGCAGACATAACCGCAATCGCTGGCAGCGCTGCTGATCGTAAGTAAGCTTGGAAATTGTAGCGCATATGAACCCTGATAGTTCTAGGCCTCCCCATTAAGGCTGATGCCCGATGGACAAATCTTTTTTGTTTTCCGCAGCATCTGAACACTCGGATGAAGTGGACGACGTGTTCCCTATTGGGGAAATTGTTGGAATGGTCAATGAAGATGCACCCACGCCTTCTTCCAGAGTCAATTGCTCGGACAGCTGCAGCCCAATAACCAGGCCACCTTCCACAACACCAAAGTTCCAAAAAATGTAAGTTTGCCTCTCACACTATGCTTAAGTACCTATAATCCTTAAATACCTGTTTCAAGTGCGATTTAACACCAGCGTTTAACTTCTTCTCTAACAAGGTAGGCCAATTATCAAATGACCATACACATGGCGCTGTGGCAACTGCAAAGGGGCCAAACAATCCGTGGACACTTCGGAATCGGAAATGGGGAAGCATTTTGCTGATCTCAAGAGGGATCTTGAGAAAAGTCAGCAATTCTTGTCGGACCGATACGAGGAACTGATCGAAAAAGTGAACAAAAATAGTGAAATCATGTCGCAGATGAACAAGACGATTGAGTCGCTGGTCGGAAAGGTGAAAGAGAGGGATGATGTAATCATGAACTTAACCTCGCGGCTTAATCAACTTGAACAATACGGACGTAATCGTAATTTGGAGTTAGGCGAAGTAATAGAAATAGAAAAGGAAAATCTGGAGGACGTCGTAGTCGCGGTTGCGAGGAAGATGGACACCCGCGGAGATCGAGACAGTCCACCGGCTGCCTGCCAAGAAGGGTAAGGTTAGGAGCATCATCGTGCAACTGAATTCACGGAAGAAGCGAGACGAATTTATTTTGAAGAGAAATAAAGTTCGCATCTCAAACGACGATCTTCTAGGAAACGGTAATACATCGAAAATATACATTAATGAAAACCTGACACCCTTTTACAAGAATCTGCTTTGGAAAGCCAAAAATGTACAACAAGAAAAGAGATATGCATTTGCATGGTTTCGTTTCGGCAAGGTTTTTATGCGCAAGGATGAACGTTCTCCTGTAATCAGAATAGATCAAGAATCTGACCTCAACGAACTCGTCTAGTTAGGGCCCATGTATTAATTTACTTTGCTCTTTCAGTAATTGTAAATATATAAACTGTAATGGATTGGTTTGTTGATAGGGACGTTTTACCTTTATCCGCCCATTTTTCCCATTAACCTACCTATTTATGACCTGCTGCATATGCCCATGTGTCACCTAAATCTATAGATATAGAATAATTCTTTAATCTTAAGGTATATACTCGTATCTTTGATCCTAACCTAATGCCATGGTCTTTGAATTTGTGCAGGTGATGACTACACTGAACTTCCTGGCTGCAGGTAGTTACCAGCGCCGTGTGGGGCAAGATTTTTTGCAGGCAATGTGCCAGTCAAGAATATCAAAGACAGTGAAAGAGGTTGTCTAAGACATGAACCAGCATCTGATGGGAACATGGGTCCAATTCCCTCTGAACGAAGCTGCTCGCCAAAGCATCAAAGAAAGGTTGATTTCTCATCTGATTTTTTAATATTTACTCAATTAAAAAGTGTAAAGCTTTCATCAATAGAAGGATAAAAAGTACCTAAACAGGTACTTATTTATTTGCAGTGATCAGAGTACCTACTTGGATCCGATAGGGTAAAAGAACGATTCTGGATATCGTGCCCGTCTCTGGATGGGCTTTTTTCTCGTCGCGTAGCGACCTGAGATGACCCACTACATTTTTTAATTTTGCGCTAATCGTTTGCTCATTCAATATTAGTGTTGGATCAAAATATTGATACCAGGTGCCGCTACCTCCTGCGCAGAAAAGTTCGCAGAAATGTAACTCAGCTGGTGAGATAGATGTCTTTCTATAGCTGCGAAGAAAAAGTAGATTGCAGCTTATGAGAAAACAATTAATATCTCAGGTAATTATGAACACTTAGTCAAATTTTTTTTGGTAATAGATTCATGAAAATCACCACAACATTAGAAATACAATCACATATTTTTGGGAAGTTGTTATATTAAACGCAGAAGGCTGGAAAAATGTTATTTTTGCAACGTTTTTTTTTTTGTGAGATTGAGGTTAATGTTGAGGTGTGTAGGATGACATGTGCTGATTTTGGTTTGTTTCCTTTAAAGTAAAACCAACCCAATGCCTCGTAAATACTCGAAGGAAGCACTCCAAATGGCGGTAAGTGCCGTCAATAATGCTGGGTCGTCCATCACGGCGGCATCAGCCGATTATGGAGTCCCGTACGGCACGTTGCACCGAAGAATTAGCGGTCAAGTGGGCGAAAACGTCTTTACTCCTGGACCGTAGCCTATCTTGGGAGAAAAAGTTGAGCTCGAGATCAAGGAAACAATTCTCGAACTACAAAAAATGGGGCATGGGTTGACAGTGTCCGAGGTCCTGGAACTCGCCGGAAAAGCAGATGCGGCGACGGGGAACCCTGTATTCAAGAGCGGGGTGCCCAGTACGCCCTGGCACCAGCGTTTTCTGAAACGCCACAACCTTAGCCTGCGCACCCCAGAAAATCGGGCTGTGGCCAGAACAAATATGGCAACAGTCGAGGTCAGGGACGAGTTCTTTGAAAAATTATCCTCTACCATCAGAGAACTAGATTTAGATGGAACCAGAATTTACAATATGGACGAATCCGGGATGCAGGTGGTGATGAAGGGGCGGAAAGTGATTGCAGCTAGAGGAGCTAGAACTGTTCTCTCGGTTAAGAGCGGGGAAAGGAGCGAGACAATCACAGTCGTTGGCTGCGGCAATGCCACGGGCACTATTATTCTGCCACCGATGGTTATTTTTAAGGGTGAATCCTTAAATGACAAATTGATGGTAGGAGCCCTGGAGGGGACAATTTTTGGTTGTGCCCCCAAAGGTTACATGATCACTGAACTATTTTTTGACTGGTTTGTGATTGGCTACCGCAAGAGCCAATGGGAGAGCGGCGCTCTGCGCTACGCGCTCCGCTACAAAACCGAGCGGCCGAACGACAGCACTATCAGTCTCCTGAAGATGACAAGCCGTGACTTGTCGAAACGTCGAGAGCCAAGGCCCTTTTTAGGGCCAACAATCTCATTAAACAGAGCAAACACCGTGAAGCACATCTCTACATCCACCAACGGCTCTGGAAACCTTCACCATACCATTTATCGGATTAATTCCTGCTAGGCGGCCGGTATTACTACTGTTAGATGACAATGCTGGCAGTGAAAACGAAGATTTTGATAAAAATCTGCAGGTTTGCGCTTCAACCCTGATAGAAGTTGAAGTTGATGATTCAGAAGAGGAAGTCGCCGTCGAAGAAGAAGATGAAGAAGAATGGGGGAATACAACAAACCAATTCAATAATCTGAAAACAAATTTTTCAAGAACCGCAAAGCCAAAACTAGATTTCCCGGACACAGCCAGTGAGAAAGATTATATTTTCTCTCTGTTTTCACAGAAGAAATACTGCAGAAAATTGTTGAGGAAACCAATCTTTACAGCACACAGATGAAAAGCAAGAAAAGAAATCGAGTTAATATCACCGAGTGTACCCAAAAATTTTACAGACATAATAACAACCGAAGAACTCCAGGCGTGGATTGTGTGAAGTGGTGGACTCAGATTCATTGTTTGGTACGGCTCGAGAGAAGAGGTTCGAAGAGGAGCAGCAATAAGTGAAAAGTAGTAATTAACAAAGTAGCCTTTACCATTTGCTTTCAATGTCGATTAACTTCTTGCCGTGGGATAATTTGAAGACGCTTTTTAGCCTTGCCGAAAAAGATATTAATGGCACCAGTATTAGTCCGAAATGTTTGCTATGTTTGCTATGTGCCCGCAAAATTTGTGAAGGCGTCCTTAGGGTCGTCTTCAAATTTGAAGAAACATATAAAGGTAAGCGAGATCAAAGAGCAATGTTATTTATTTTTAAACATTTTTTCAGTAATTCGTTATTTTTAAATCCTGATTATGTTTTTTAATAATTTGCAAAATGTGCATTCATCACAAGTTTCCAAAATGAGTAGGTATGACTCGTGTGGGTTCAGGAAATGCGCGAAAAACGCGCAAGAGAAGATGGCATGGGAGCAGACGAAGAAGTTGACGATCCCGCAGGACCGAGTAATGTTCCCAAAAAACAATTATCAATTACCGATTTTAAAGGACAATATTGCTCGCAAACGCAGTTTGATGAACTTCTGACAAAATGGATCCTGCACGACTTCCATTCGTTTTCTACAGTGGAAAGTCCACGATTTCGGGCATTGATAGAAGCAGCAGAATGTATGGGAGGTACCGTGAGTACTTGTTTGTGTCATATAACATCTGTCTGGAACATATATTAAGCTTCATTGCACATATTTTAGTATTTTTTAGTATTATTTTGTGTCATATCCATTGGTTGGGCTACATATTGAGAACTTATTTGTGTCCTTTCCATTTTCCTTTCTAATCTCGCGCATAGCCGCCGGATGCAGATACATAGCCAATCACAGCGTCTCAGTCCGTCAAGTTCAGTTCAGCCTCGTGTGTGTGTTGATCGTTTATTACAATGGATTCTGATGAACGGTCGATTAGTTCGGACAGTAATCATTGCCTTGACGATAATGACTTCGTGAATTTGTCGCCTCCGGTTCGATTTGTGCCTGAGGAAATTCTGTCAATGGGGTAAGATCATATTTTTCACATAAGTATCATTCTAACCTCAAATATTTCACCAATTGGGATATCGTTTAAACAAAAAGTAATATTTTCTTTAAAATTTGTATCTCAATATTTATTATTTACAGGTTTTTGGATTGCGATTCTAACTCTAACAACGCCAAGCCTAACAAAGGAATGACTATTCCGAAGACTCCGGACAACTCAGACGAGGATTATTGCCTTCATGTAAAGGACTTCATTGGCACATGTGAAATTTGTCAGAAAGTGAACCATGGGAGCCGCCTGTTAATGGTAGAGCCCGAACTCAACCCTGTAGCCGTACCCAAAAAAGTAATGGCACAGATCTATAAGACGGGCCACTGGCCGGCTAAAGGGATCGGTAGACTGGAAAAAACAAGCGGACAAGGGTGTCCTGGAACTTGAACGTGTCGACAAGCCTGTGTGTATACATATAATCTGTGTAATAATTAGATACTATCAAGTCAGTGCTGTGTTGTGCTTGCAACCCCGATGAGAGACTGTACCTTTCGCCACAAGCGAGGGCTCGTCCGGGATTTATATTAGAAAGAACCAGTGTGAAGTGAGGACAGTTTAGTTAGTCGGGGGGATAGTTTAGAATCTGAGGACTCGTTAGATCGGCCACCATACCCGAAACATCCAAATCGAGGAAAATCGTCGACGAGAAGACGCGGAAATTCGACGCCGTGAAGAGTACGACCGACGACAAGAAGATGAAAATCGCCCTTGCGAAGAGAAAGACAGGAAACGAGAAGAGCGTATGATGTGACTCATTGCTGAGTTTTATCTATCTGTGTTTGAAGATTATAAAAGTTAAATTTTTTATAGGTGACATGCTCAAAGAAGTTCCAAGTTGATCAAAACGTACGTTTAGAAGTTCACATTAGCCGAGTGAAAAAGAAGGAAGATGCAACAAGAAATGCTATTGTTCGACAATCGTTCATCACTACACCAGCTAAAACAGGACCGTCACCGAGTGAGTTCAACACGGAGTCATGTAATGCATTGATCTCGACTAATATCCCTTGGGAAAACTGTCCTACCACACGCTGAAGGCTTTTCTAGAAAAGTATACTCATAAGATCCAGGGTCTGACAGTGCCATATGCACCGCAAGGGAAAAGCTTTCAGTTCCTCCACCGGCCACTAGATAACACTAGGTGTCTTCACTGGCCTCTCATTGGCCAGCCATGTCATGTGACTTTTAGGCCACTCAGCAGAAGAAGCCTACGGTTGTTTGGCGTCGCTTATTTGTGTCTTGGGTGCTTTTTTTTAATTAAAGCCAATTTGGAAGAAAAATGTGAAGTGAAGTGATCAAGAAATGTGCAGCATCGGTGAGGACCAGGCGCTGTGTGAATTGGTCACCGTGTGAAGATCGAAGGAAGTATTATGTAGTAATAAAGTATTATTTCAATTGTTAGCATGTAGGACGCGCACTCAACCAAAATCTTAATATGTAGTGTTTTTGCGAATTTCGCTCTTCTTAGCACCTTAAATTATTCCTATTCAGACCAGATCAGTTTCACCACAGTTTGTATTATTTATCTCATTGTTTATTTACTTGTTTACTGTTAATAGACTGTTAGCATATTTTAGCTTAGAGCAAGCTTCAGCCATAAGTGTGTGTTGGTTGTTTGTGCCAATCGATTTACTAACCTATCTTATCTTTATTTACAATCGATCTCTTTTCTCAAAGTGTATATTTCATGTTATTGTTCTTATTGATTTTGAGCAATCATGAGTTTCATTTGTAGAGCACCTGGCTGTGACAGTAAATGTGTGCGTGGTACTTCTCTTGCTTTCCATCGTTTTCCAGTTGACCAAGATAGATGCCGCATTTGGGTGGACCGAGTTGGAGATCCATCGTTGGTTAACATTCCTAATAAGCAGTTGAACTCTTCTGCCAGGCTTTGTTCTCTTCACTTTCAGCGTAGTGAGTTCCAAAATGATCTTTGCAAACGTTTAAACACGACTGCTGTGCCTTCTTTGCTTTTAGCTGGTTATGGTGTTCCTGATCTTGCCACCAACGTAGGTGATATTCAAAATGTTGTTGGACCAGAGGAAGAAGTTGAGCCACTTCCCGAGGAGGTTTTCTTTTTCACAGATACTGTAGATGAGGTTGTTGTGAGGTCGTCTCCCACCTTGGAAGTCATGAGCGAGGACCCAGTGCACAACATCTCGATTTCAGATGTATGTTCTCCAAAGCGTTCTAGCACCTTTGTAGTTGTAGATCCTGCCGAAGTGACGCCGAAGAGGGTCTGTAGGGCTTTAGATGTGACGATTTTTAAAACCCCTTCTCCTAGGCGGATCAAAGTGCAAAAGACGGGACCGAAGAAGCGTCGTTTAGGCATCCTGGATTCTGTGGGTGCATCTCGAGCGACTGAGCTGACGCCGCGCAAGTTGACGCTGCGCCGGCTGATTGCGAACGAGCGCAAACATGTCAGCGCACTCAAGCAGCGGTGTCAGGAGCTGCAAGCCGAGAAGAAAAACCTCCGCGAGTTCTACACTGATTCCATTTTCAGAGATCTTGAGGAGGTTTCGCCACCAGCAGCCAGGCTGTTCAAAACACAGCTAGAGTCCCTCAACAAGCTGCCCAAAGGTCGCCGGTTCACTATGAACGACAAAGTTCTGGCTTTGTCGATCTATAAACGGAGTCCGAAGGCCTACAAGCTGCTAGAGACTTTCCTTGCTTTGCCTAGCCCTAGGACACTTATCAGGTTGTTGAATAGGATTCCGTTTCTGCCTGGGATCAACGAGTCGGTTTTCACGCACTTGCGTGAAAAGGTCTCCACGATGAACGACTCTGACCGAGTGTGCTCGGTACTCTTCGATGAAATCTCTCTTAGCACAGGTATTTTCTACTCTGAAAAGCTTGATCGAATCGTCGGGTATGAGGACTTCGGTGATCTAGGGCGATCCAATGAGTTTGCCAACCACGCTCTTGTTTTCATGGTCCGTGGGCTGAGGAAGAAGTGGAAGCAGCCCGTTGTCTACTACTTTTGCAAGGACACCACAAAAACAGCCTCGTTGCAGTCGCTGGTCGTCCAAGTGGTTGAGGAGTTGCAGAGGGCGGGTTTGCATGTGGCTAACATTCTCTGTGACCAGGCTCCAACCAACGTGGCTGCACTCGACTCCCTTGTCAAATCTCATCCATCTACAGTTGAGCTGCCCCAATACGGGAAAGTTTTCCGGATTAACGATGATGACATTGCTGTCCTCTACGATCCGCCCCACTTGCTAAAGAACCTTCGGAATGCTTTCATGAAGTACGACGTCATCTGGACTCCAGAAGCTTCCGAGGCATCTGAGCCGGCCCGTGCTGATCTTCCCGTTCAGAAAGAGGCACGCTGGGAACATATTGAGACTTTGTTTGAAGAAGATTCTAAAACTGTCTACCATGTGGTGCCCAAACTAACGGAGGCGCATCTTAACCCCACTTCTCAGCAGAAAATGCGGGTTAATCTGGCGGCGCAAGTCTTCAGCGGGTCAGTTGCTGCTGGGATCCGTTCCACGATCGCTCAAAATTTTCTTCCAGCTTCTGCAGAGGACACGAGCGAGTTTCTGTACGACGGAGATTGCCTCTTTGATAGTTTAAACGGGACAAGGAGCAGACCATTTCTTAAAAAGTACCATCGTGTCGCTTTGTCTGCCTCATCCATTCACAAAACTTTCTGGCCGAAGATCGCTAAGCGTATCGACAGCTGGAGATTCACGGACAGGAAAACTGGGAAAGTACGGCGTAATCCTTTTCAGAATGGTTGGCTGACAACAATCCACGGTGCAGCATACGTCGGGAGACTGCTTCGAAAGAAGTACGGTATCTCACTGTTGCAGATGCGTCGGCTCAACCAAGATGCATTGGAAAACCTGTTCTGCATCATCCGTCAGAATGGCCAGGATAATACCAATCCTACGTGCCTTCAATTTTGCTCTGCGTTGAAGACTTGCATAGTCAACGGGATGATGCGGGTCCCAACCAAAGGGTCTAACTGCAAGGACGATGCTGACACCCTGTTGACCAATCTGAAGTCTTTCCTTACACCTTCAGAAGGGGCCAAAGTTGCTGCTGGCCCCTTAGTGATTTCAGAGATCGAATCTGATGTTGTCGGGTTCGTCAGCGCTCCAGCACCAGAGGTGGTCTTCGAGGACGAGCACACCGACTTCAACCTGGATGGTGTGTTCTTTTCAGAAGACTTTGAGGAGATCCTGGCCAAGGACACCACGCTTCCCACCAAGGAGCGAGCGTCCGTTGCCTACGTCGCTGGGTATCTGGCCAGGAAAGTGATGGTCAAGTCTTGCGAACGATGCCGTTCCTTGTTGCAGGTAGAACCCAGCGACCACACCATCGACCACACCCTCATCACAGCCAGAGAGCGCAGCAGCAAGCCATCCTTGATTTACCCCACTTCACAGCTCTTGTTAACCATCGGACTGGCTGCTCAAATTTCATTTGACCTGCTCCGTGATGCCCCCCATATCCTGAATGTCAAGAGTTGCATCACCAACCGCATCAACGACGTAGTGAATTGGGAGTGGTTTGACTGCGAGGAACATCACGCAGTCACAAAGGAGCGGTTCATCTCCCTAATGCTCCGGGTTAACATCCACAGTTTCTGCAAGCAGGCCAACCACGCCTTCAGGGCAAAGAAAGCACCGCTGAACGTACCCGGAGGAGCAAAGCCAACGTCACGGCAAAAGAGAATTAAGATAGTCCTTCACCAGTAAACCAACCATTGCCCGTTTACTGTTTTGAGTTTGTGATTTTAGATCGAACCTGAATGAAGCCAAATCCTGAGCTAGTCAGCATCCTGGACGTGTCCATAGCCTGAACGAGACAGCGCAAAAGTTTGAAGCCAAAAAAGGATAAACTCTCTGGATGATTATTCTTGTTATTCTTCTTTTAATACTACAATATTCCAATATAACTACTATTTCCTTAGAATATAGTCATTGATACATATTTCTTACAATATTTTATGCGTTATTTATATTTATTATCAAATATTTTATATTACTATTACTATACTACTATTACCACTATTACTATTATATTATTTTATTTTTATATTTTATATTTTATATTCAGTTCCTATAATTTTAGACTATTTTTGCTCACTGTTATATTACTCATATTATTACTCTTGTACAGTTCCTATAATTTTAGACTATTTTTGCTCACTGTTATATTACTCATATTATTACTCTTGTACAGTTCCTATAATTTTAGACTATTTTTGCTCACTGTTATATTACTCATATTATTACTCTTGTACAGTTCCTATAATTTTAGACTATTTTTGCTCACTGTTATATTACTCATATTATTACTCTTATACAGTTCCTATAATTTTAGACTATTTTTGCTCACTGTTATATTACTCATATTATTACTCTTGTACATATTACATTAATTACTTATTCAACTGACAATTACAGTTCCTATAATTTTAGACTAAGTTTGACAATTATCAAAATTCTTGCTTTCATTTTACTGTAAATAGTTAACCTCAACATTGGTTAGGTACCAGTTTAATTACTGGTTTATGATGTTCATTTTTATTAAGTAATATTACGGCAATATGACCTTTTACGTGTTTCTTTGATAGCTCCCTTCCAAATGATGAAAAACTACGGTATCTGATGGAACCATGTTAAGGATTATAATATGATCCAACACATAAGAGTTGTAAATTTTATCCAATTTATCAGATTGTTTATTTCAGCCACCTGTTGTTTCAATAAATAGAACTTAATTAACGCTAAGAAAATGTGTTAAGTATTACTTTTTGTTCTTTTCCAATCATGTGCTCCTTATATTTAAATGTACCTTATAATAGAATTCCTGCAGACTATCGAACATAGAGTCCAAAATTACAATGAGGACGATAAGGTGATCTTAGCAGGAGACTGGAACCTTCCGCACATTAAATGGGCCACTGGAATGATGCAGGGAGAAGCCCAACAAGCAGCAAACAACATTATGAACCTGGGATATGAGCAGGCAGTAAAAGAAAATACGAGGTGCACCTCGTGGGGAAGGGGAAACCTGTTGGATGTAGTACTGGTAAAACCCATGGGTGCAATATACAGAAGTGAAGTGACGGAGGGAATGAGCGACCATAAAACTGTAACGGTAGAACTTATGTGGACACGTAACGACCCCACACAAGAAAGCGAACCACAACTCGTATGGTGCATGAAAATAGCAAGGACATCTGAACTGCGAGAAGAACTCTGGAACAACTACGAGGAGTGGGTAACCAAGAATGACACGGTGGAAGAAAGCTGGGCAGACCTGGTCAAGATCTGCAAATCCGCAATGCTACATCATATACCCCGAGTAAAGCTACGACCAAACAAAGACCCTCCCTACTACAGCCCCAAAATCAGAAAACTGAAAAAGGAAGCAAGAAGACTGTACAACAAAATCAAATTCTCTAGCCTAAACAAGGGACGTCTGAAACACAAACAAACAGAACTAAATAGGGAAAAAAAGAGAGCGCAGGAAAAATACCTTCACAACATAGTGAGTGGCACGAATAGGGACGGGTGGTGCAACCTCTATAGACACATCCGAACATGCAAGGGAACAGAAAGAAAAATCCCTGAACTGATTGACCAACAGGGAATAACACAAGCATCGAAAGCAGAAGCGCTCGGCACACACTTCGCAAGTGTATTTTCCAAGAAGAATGAAGAAAAGACCCTAATACCAAAAGAAAAAAGGGGAGAGCGACCTCTGGCAATCAGAGCCAGACACATCATGAAAATACTTAGGAAATTAAAAAATGGGAAGGCACCCGGAAGCGACGGGATAACAAACACGTTCCTAAAAATGACCAGCCTGGAAATGTCAATGTATCTCGACACCCTCTTCAATAAAATAATGACAGAAGGATGCGTCCCGGCAGAGTGGAAAACAGCGACTGTCATACCAATTTTCAAAGGAGGGGAAAGAAGTAAAGTAAACAACTATCGACCAATCAGTCTCACATGCTCGATAGGGAAAGTATTCGAAACAATACTGAAGAATTACATATATGGCAAGATAGAAGATGACAAATGGCTAACAAACAGTCAACACGGATTCCGTAAACACCACTCATGCGAAACGCAACTAGCGGCGCTGGTCCAGGAGCTCTGCGAGGTACTGGACGAGAGAGGGAAAGTGGATGCGATTTTCTTAGACATGAGTAAAGCGTTCGATAAAGTATCCCACTCGCTCCTCATCAAAAAATTGGACGTCATAGTCGAAGATAAAGCCGTGGTGAACATCATTCAAGAATTACTGTGGGACAGAACAATGGTGGTCAGAGTGGAAAAGAGCACGTCGGTAGAAATCCCAGTCACATCAGGCGTACCGCAAGGTAGTGTAATCGGCCCCCTACTATTCATAATCTTTATCAACGACATTACAGACATGGTGACGAGTAGTAAACGCCTATTTGCGGACGACTGTGTGATCTACAGAGAAATAAAAAACCCGGAAGACGAGGCAACACTACAACAAGACTTAGACAGAGTATGTAAATGGATCACCGACTCACAAATGGAACTGAACGTGGACAAATGCAAGACAGTGAGATTCAGCAGGAGACATAATGGGGATGAGAAGAATTACTACCTCCAAGGAAAGGAACTCACAACTACAAAGGAGTATAAATACCTAGGAATATGGCTAGACAGCACCTTAAACTGGAAAACCCAACACGAAAAAAACACAGGGAAAACGATGCGTAACCTAAACTTCGTGATGAGGGCACTTAGAGGAGCCACCACGACCACAAAGGAAAAGGCGTATTGCACCCTTATCCGTCCCATTATTGAATATGCAGGTGCTATATGGGACCCCCACAAGACGAAAGACATCACCAACATAGAAAAAGTCCAGAGAATTGCTGCCCGGAGGGTGACCGGTAGAATCAGAAAGTGGAGGACAGAGCAGGGCCCAGATGGGGAACCAATCAGAAGTTGGGAAAGCCCCTCTGAAATCATACAGATGCTAGGCTGGGAGACGCTACAGAGTAGAAGAAAAACGGCGAGACTCTGCAACCTCAAACGGGCGGTAGACGGTAACCCGGGATGGGCAGAGTGGAGGGGTAAAATAGACCCCTCAAGAAAAGAAAACAAGATTAGAGAGAGAGGAGCTAGAGGCGACGTTGGAAAATTCTCCCAGGTCACTAGGACCATACGAGAGTGGAATGCCCTAAAGGCAGAGCACAGAGCCAAAGGAGTAACGATTGCAAGATTCAGAAAAATAATTTCTAACTAAAGTCAATCTTAAATTATACATTATTCTTAACATTGTTATTGTTCCTAGCTTATTACTATATTCATCATATTATATATTAAAATAATAGAATTGTACCTAGAATAGTTCCTTACCAACGTGCAATACCATGTACAATCGTAAGATGTAAATAAATATCAAGTAATATCAAGTAATATCTGGTTTTGTCAAACACATTTCAATTTTCATTCAAAAATTGAGAAATATTGCATTCAATTTCAATGAAATTAAATCAGTGTTTTTTAATTTTTGGGCAAGTAAAATTGAAATGTGTTTGATGAACCTCTGGAAGCTAGATTTGAATTAAAATGGAAGTTCAAACCTAACCCGCCACGTGCCGCCATTTTGAATATTGCTTCCACCGGCCGCTTGGAGCGCTGTGGCCAGTCAAAAAGATTTCCTTGGGTTGCAAGCATAGAGTGTCACATCTTAACCGAAGGTTATATACTAGTATCTTTGCATAAGATCATTCCTGACCCTTTAAAATTAAGAAAAGGATACCTTCCACAATCGTATGAAAGAGCATTGCAAGAAATTCAGGACGATATAGGTGAAAATGACATCTGGGGGCCAATTCTCGTACAGGTTTTAAGAAGAATTGGCGAGATCCAAGGAGATCGAACGAACATTGGTGTTTAACGGCGCGTCAACCGGACGGTCATTTTGCGCCGGTCCAAGGAGATCTAACTCAAATGTTAATTCTCGTACGCTAATCGTTTTTCTTTTTAATATCTCATTATTTATCAAGAAAATCCTTTGTTAGATGGCAGAAGCATCATTAGCTGTTGGTATATTTGATGAAGTTCAAATGAATCTCGAACGAGTTCATTTGGAAGAAATGTAGGATCGGTACCTCTTGCAAACACCCCGACTGTCGTGAGGGCTGTTTACCGATCTCTTGAACAGGATCGAGCCTCAACTAACCAGGCCGACGTTGAGGGAAAATGCTCTGGCCGCAGACACCCAACTCCTCGTTGCCTTAGGTTTTTATGCCAGCGGGGGATTTCAGTGGCTATCTGGTAAGTTTCAACCTAACTTTACTACCTAGAGAGGCATCCTCGATCTAGTACATACCTAGGTTGGTGCCACCACCAATCCTCCTAATTTCATGTCTCAAACTTTTTAATTGACAACAGATATTGACATTGAATAACAGATGTAATTGATGTAAAGGTTATCAATTAATCAGTGTAATGATCTAGTGCTGCAAATGTTACCTACATACCTACGCTTAAATTAATTTTGCCAATACTTCATTTTTACAGGAATGTGTAGCCATGTCTCTCAGCCGGCTTGCAGTCGCATAGTTGCCGATGTGACGGCAGCTTTGTGCTAAATAATTAAAAATTGAACTTGTAGATTAAAGTATTAAACAAAAGCTGATCTTAATTATCAGCTGGTTATTAATGTGTAGTGAACACGATATTAGATGTGTGGGGTAGTACGAGAGTACAACGCCAGTTTGATGGCGCGACAAGGCACAACCTAATTTGGGGGGAAATTTCCCAAAAGCTATCTGAAATGGGCTATTCACGTTCTGCAGACGCGTTGAAAACGAAAGTGAACAATCTGAAAAGCTCCTGTAACTGCCGTGCCCCAGGGCAAACACCTGTCGAAGGTTTCGTCCGGTGAGACGAATGATCCTTTGTACTACGAGGC
Source organism: Protonemura montana (assembly GCA_947568835.1). Taxonomy (NCBI): domain Eukaryota; kingdom Metazoa; phylum Arthropoda; class Insecta; order Plecoptera; family Nemouridae; genus Protonemura; species Protonemura montana. The sequence goes on from OX387610.1 coordinate 3,632,786, forward strand.
TTACTTTCCCGACCCGGGAGAGGAGTTCGGGCCTGAGCCAGACCGGCCAGTAATCCAATCCTCCGTGGAGGGTCTTCCATCTCTCACCGAAGTCCTATATCGCCAAGCGGTGGCGACGAAAATGGGATTCGGCAAGCGTGTCTCACAAGCCGCTTTCTCCTACTATCTGGCGACCCCAACGTGGTCCAGACTCTTGGACATACATCGTGACAACCAGTTTGTAGTCTCTTCGGAGGAACAATCCATTCGTCCAGTCCATTGAGGACGGAAACTATATCTATCCAATTACCTTTGCACGTTATCTCGCAGGTTTTGGAAATACGAGTATACCATCCGGACGTGCGCTCAAGTTTAAACTAGCGCCAGGACATAACGTGACAGTCAACAACCTTCCGGGTTGGTACGGACGAGTAGATGAGAATACACAATTTCTCTACAAAAGCTACCCCTGTCTTCCTGTTTATGCCGAGAGGATCAAGAGAGACCTCCGGTACACCGCCGGGCCCGTTCAGTGGCATTTGCCACCAGAGATTGCGCCAGATGCTCAAGGTCATGGTTTTCCGACACGAAACCTCCTAGGCTACACGCAAGCGGAGATATTGTCGCGCGAGAAGGTGGCTTTCCTCGAACAAGCACGAGTAGGGCAATTTAGATTAGCAAACTAGATGCCAACGTCAAAGAACTGATACTTTTTTCTGATGCTTGCACTGGGCAAAATAGGAATAGCACTATGATGCAATATCTTTACACGATTGTCAAGAAACAAACCTATGGTATCTCTAAAATTACACATGTTTTTCCAACACGAGGCCATAGCTTCCTTCCCTGCGATAGAGATTTTGCCCTGATCACCAAGCAAAAAAACAAATTTGACACAGTCACCAACGTTGATGGTTGGGTTAAAATAGTACAGAGTTTGAGGCCAAATCAACCATTTAAGGTTGTCAAACTGAATAATAACATGGTAAAAGATTACAAAACACATTTGAGCAAATATTTTAAGAAAATTATTACAAACATGCAAAAAGAAAAACTAGCATTCCTTAAAACTAAGATGTTTGAGTTTGCAACGGCCCACAGAAATGAAGTTTTTGTTTCTGAATCTACTTCGTTAATCTACTAATGGAAATTACCTGACAGTATTTGAAGCACAAGAAAGTGGTATTTAATACTCGGCTAAAATATTCTCTTTTCGTATGTGTGTCGTTCCGGAATTCAACAAACTGTATTGACTGTTTTTATTTTATACGAATCATGACAAGGCCTAATGTAATTTGATATTTTGTTCATTTTTCATGGTAATCGAAGAGATTCCACATCACACCTGTCCACCATCCAGTGCTAGTAGCAGCACAGATTCGTCCCAACTAAAGATTGGCAAGACACCTGCCAAGCGGTTCTGAGGCACTGGCAACACAGAATCTCTGGTTGCTCAGCAAATGAGAACGTTGATTGAGGCTGCAAGTAAAATGCAAAGTAATAAAAAAGAAGCGACAGAAGACGAAACCTTTGGGGCGTACGTTGCTTCTGCGATCAAATGTTGCGCCGCAATTTAGGTGGTATTTATCCAAAATACTAGTACGATGTCGTACTTAACCCTAAAATCGGTTTGACAATCATCAGTCTGATTTGTACCTATGCATTTAATTGGCAGGCCAGTCTTCTTTACTCAATAATAGTAGTTCCTAGAAAAATATGTTAGTAATTGTGGATTTTTTCTTCTGTTATGATATTTAATTTTTATGGTGTTTTGTTGTAGCATAATGAAGCGAGGTCCATACTAAACGTGGCAGGGAGATGACATGGAGAGAGCAATGGCAGCATTAAATAATGGTGAAGCTGGATTAAATGAATGCGCATGTTCCTACAGTGTCCCTAAAGCCACGATTAGAAGACATTTGATGAAAACGAACGTTCGGGCGGATGCTCTTTAAGTCATCGGTCGCACTACTGTGTTACCTCCAGAGATTGAATCTGACTTGGTTGACCATATTTTGAAGTTAGAAGAGTGCATGTTTGGCCTCACTATAACAAATGTCATGAAACTGGCATTTGAAATTGCCGACGCAAATGGCATTGAACATAACTTCAACGTCACAAAGAGAAAGTTGCCGGAAAAGGCTGGTACTAAAATTATTGCATCGCCACCCTCAGCTCTCTCTTATCAGGCTGAATCCATTGGGACGTTTTAAAATTAAAGGCGCAGAATGGACAGCGACAAACATTTCTCTCGAAGACCAACTCCTCATCACAACGATGAAACTAAAGTTAAATGTTCCGCTTCAAGACTTGGCCCTGCGGTTTGGAAAGTCGGAAAGAACAATATGCAACATCTTTTTAACTATACTGAATGCTCTTCATTTGTTGCTGATAAAGAACATGATGAAAAAAGTTCCTTCGCGTCAAAAAAAACATTCTTAGTCTTCCCGAAGAATTTAAAAAATTTAATTCTTGTCGAATAATTTTGGATGCCACTGAGGTTTTAATAGAGAAGCCAAAGAACATGGCTCATCAAAGTATTACGTATAGCAACTACAAGTCCCGCAACACCTTTAAAGCATTAATTGGTGTGGCACCGAATGCATTTATAACATATTGTAGTTCACGACAATTGACGACGGTGTACGAGTGCAGAATCAGATCCACAACAATGCAGTCGCCAAGAATCGACTAGTGCTGGAGCGGCTGATAGACATCACAAGCCTTCTCGCCCGCCAAGAACGTGCATTCCGGGGACACGACGAGAGCCACGAGTCGGCAAACAAGGGCGATTATCGAGAGCAATACGAACACTTGTGCAAGTAAGATGAAGTTTTGAGAAACACCAAAGACTCCCAAAGTATTTTCAGGTGTTTCAAAGATCACGCAGAACGAGTTAATAGAGTGTGTTGCTCAATGCTTGCAAGACCAAATTGCCACCGAAATCTCGCAGTCTACGTTTTCGTACATTGTTATACACATTTGTTGAATTTGGTCTTGAGCAAAGGCGCTAACAACATCAAAGACGTTCGAATATTTTTTGGCACTCTCGGCGGCATGGCTGCGTTCTTTTCCGAGTCCACAAAGAGAATGAACGTTCTCGAACATCAGGGTGTCCATGTGCGAATCCCTACGAGCACGCCAACTCGGTGGATCTACTCGTCGGGGGCCCTAAATGTTGTTGCTCATATTCGCGAGCAATTTATCGCCACATTCGAAGAGATCAGCAACTCGCCCGATTTTGAAGATGTAGCGACATGCCAGTCGGCAGGATTTGAAATGTGAACCCAACGACAGTCCAGTTTGCTGCTGCCCTGAAGATGGCAACCATCACCAACCTGAGCAGCTACAGGTCCAGAGGAAAGAACTGTGAGCGTGACAACAACCAGCTGCTCAGCGACCTGCGGGCTTTCCTTGAGAGGTTTTATGTTTAGGCACCAAACAAATTTGTCTGGTTGCTGATATTATCTTCATGAGCATGGTTAAAAAATATGTTCCACTACATCGATTTATAATATGTTCATGCATGGCATATACACGCGCCAATCCTTTGAGAACAACTATGATATCACGTGGACTGTAAACCCCTGATGGGTATGAAAGACATTCTTTCAACATAATCCAAATGTTGCAAAATTTCAGTGGTAGTTTAAGATATGTTATCTACGAAATTCTACTTTTTACAATAAATTCCCTTTCTTAAATTTTTCTTACTTTACTCCAGCAATCAATGATGTCTTTGACAGTGATGATAAATCTCATGATAACCCGTGTAGAAAAAACACAAATGGCAGAACTTCATACAATTCTGGAGCGTTTTGGAGAATTAACAAAGTTGCTAGGAGGTGACCAGTATGTAAGCTCCTCGATTGTAATTCCAACATTTTGCCATATTGAAAAGAAAGTGTTGATAACATTCGAGGCAGATTCTTGTTTCATAAGATGCGAAGAAGATTTCGGATGATCTAAAGAATAGGCTTGTAGACCTAAAGAAAAACAAAACTTTGTTGGCAGCATGTGCGCTTGACCCAAGATTCAAGCAGAATTAAGTTACAAAATTTAAAAATAATACAGTATCAACAATGAACGCATCGAGTTAACACTTTTCACAAATATACTCAATCACGAAGATGCAAATCTTTGAGTCAATGAACTGCAAAACGAGACGAAAACCACGTACAAAATAATGAACACGTCTCGTACGACGATATACGAAGAAGACAATGCACGTGCTTGATGCAATAAATTGGAGGAAAGCTGTATGCACCAGTTCAAAACTACAAACTCTCACAATCGATGTCCTCGGAATCCCACCAACAAGTGCGGCGACCGAAAGAAGCTTCAGTTCTTACTCTTTAGTGCTTACTAAGAAAAGGAATCGACTCACGGTTGAAAGAGCAGGAAAACTCGTTTATGTGGCCCACAATTTGAAACTACTGTCACCTCCTGGACAATGCCACTCGTCAGGAATAAAGAATTCCGATCGCATGGCAGAGGACAAAATCATTACTGCCGAAAGTGACCCGAACAATGGTTTGGAAGAGGAACAACTGCGGAGAAGCATGGAAATTTTCGACAGCGATGAAGAAGTTGATGAGCCATTACTATTAGGCATTTTGTGTTGACGCCAGTTTAACGTGTGTTCTTTCCAAAATTAAAAAAAAAATAATTCTTTCCAACGGCACGTTCTTGCCATTGTGGGAAGACTCTGGTGGAAGGAGATGCTAGTGGTGCCCAAGAAGTAGGCATCGCGAATGATGTAAGAAAAACACAATATATTTCGATTATAATTTTTTGAAGTCATTTCTTAAGTAGAGCTATGTTAAGGTTTAGGTAATTTTAAGGTTGGTGAGGAAGAGTGGCAAAATTTTGAACTGCCAGTGGTGGAAGCCCAAGAAACAACACTGAATACAACACTCCCCTCAACTTCAGGGGTTGGGGGACAGAAAAACGTTGCTACACAGGCCAACATTATTGTCAACGGTAAGCAATACAAGACACAGATTCACTGGTTTGCAGAAGTAAAAGAGGATGTTGGAGAGAATATTTCAATTCTTGAGAATCCAGATTCTCCCGTCTCTTTCGGGAGATAATGCCTCGTAGTTTACATTTAACGAAGAAGCGATAAAAAATCTGTTTTCAAGCCTCAAGATGTTGTAGTGGAGACCACCACAAGTGTTCAAGATGGTGATATAGAAGCAAAAGTGGGTTTAGATACACCTGGTATGAGTCGTTCAATAACGCCTTGTTCAAATTTGTCAAGGCGAAAGTTAAAAGGACACTTTGAAGATTCAGAAATCAGTGTTAAAAGTCCAGACAGTGGTCATGAAATTATCAACGTTGAACTTTTCACGGTTCTTCTGCCGCGAGTGCCGAGGCAAATCGTGCATCTCTATAGCGACCGGTGTTTGTAAACGTCTTGCAACAAAACGAAAACTTTTTTGTGAACGTTGTAAAGCTGAGTTCGCCTTTGATTCATGATAGAAATGGGTTTTTGGTACGATGTGAACACATGTTTCATTTATGGTCTACGAACGACTGGCAAGGGGCGAGCTGCAAAAGCTGAAGCTGTGAACGAAACTAGCATGGAATGTATCAAGAAGGCAGCTGCCAAGCCATAAGAGAAAATAATGGCAACGCAGATACCGCCGCATCAATCGACAATTCGTGGCAGCGCAGTGGCCATAACTCTAGAAACGGAGTTATAACTGCAACAAGTCTCGACACAGGGAAAGTGTTGGATGTACACTTGCTATCCAATCGGAGAAATCAAGCGCCAACCACTCAGTTCCTTACCTTGCCAGTCGTAGCTCGGATCAGCGCCTCGGGATGAAATGTTGCAGCCGGTCAGGTGGAAGAAAAGTCCTTGATGAGATGTGAAGATAGCTCGATGGGATTCATAAAGATCCAGACTCACATTTCTTGGCTGCAGAACAAAAAATATATACTAATTTAGAGATTAATTACCAAGCAAACAAAGGTACGCTAGAATTTTGTATTACTGGCCCAAAACACCCACTTAAACAGACAAGTTTCTTACGTTATTGAATCAATTTGGTAAGAGTAAGACCACACAGATATTTTAAAACACAGCCTATCGCCAGGCATTCTTAGATTTTTTTGCTCCGGTGAAAATGTCTAACAAAGACACACTTAAATTTAAATAAGCGCAATTATCTCAACGAGAAAAAATTTGCAGTACCTAATGCAAAAAGTAATGCTTTTGATTTGATGTGCATTGATAACTTTAATTAAGGAACTGAATTGGCGTGGTGGTGTGCCAAGCAGCATTCTTGCCAGCTTCCAGGTAGCAACTAACCTTTCTTGTGAAACATCATGGGGTTGCATTTTATTATAATTGCCACCTGGCCTATGAAATCACATTGCATGAGTCTAAAAGGTATATAAAAAGCATAAAAGCTTTCTTAATTACATCCAAAAAAGAAGTCGCTGCTCATGTTTCCAGACCCATATCGACTGAAAACTGCACACGGAATACCAACAAAAAGACGATCCAAATGATAAAGATGCCATGCTTCCAACCACTTTTTTCACGAAAGCATGGCGCCGTTTGCTTTGCAAGAAGCGAACATTTGCCAAAATTTCGCGTTTTCATTCGCAAAAACAAAGAATATAGTTTCTGAGAAGGAAAGACACACCAGGATCGATGATCAATCTAACAGTCGAGACGGTACAAGAGAGAAATTTAGCTTACATTACGATCGTCACGAAAATGTTATCACTAAAAACGCTTCTTCATTTCGATTACTTACCCAATTTTCGGGTAAATACCGCGTTCTCTTCATCGCACATCATCAAATAATCTATCGTGATAAATAACAACACCAACACAAGTTGGTGCCACTCGAAGTAAAATCGTTGAAAGTTCGATGTCGCTCGCAAGCTTGTTTGGAAGTCGAACTCGCGTTGGCGGCCATGGCAGCATTTTGAAAATTAAATATACCTAGGCACTCTTGCTAAAACACTAGCTCTTGTCTGAGAGCCGTCACACTAAAAGATGTATTCGCGGGTTTACAATGAACGTGTCTCACACAGAAAGTAAGAAGTAATTGCGCAGAAATTATCAAACACCGAGTGGCCCACGCTGCGGCAACTACACATCAGCACAGAATCGCTACTTACTAACCTCTCCGTAACTGAATTGGCGGGCGCGGAACTAAGCCGATCATAACCGAGCATGACCGAACATGTCCGTGCGGAATTTGTAGATAAATTTAAATACTTTGGTTAGATTAAACTGGCTGTTTAAACTTTAATATACTATATTAAACTTTAAAAAAAAATGTATCTTACATTGAAAAAAAAATAAAGAAAAAATATTAAATTGGCACTCTAAAACATTTGGTGTCTAAAAGGTAAAGTGGTATCTTATCCAATATCTAACCTAGCACAGTGTTGCTCAACTCCAATGATCTCAAGCAAAGATAGTATATCTCACGAGGGCCAGTGATTCCAACACGCCAAATAATTCGGTGATCAGCCACCACTGTTTTCTTTAAGCCAGTTTATTTGACGATCTTATGGTATTTCTCTTGCTACCGGCTAAATTACATTCGAAATTAAGGCTTTTAGGATCATGTTTGTATGTGATGTTTTTGCTGCAGCATATCTGCTTGATACCGTGATTATCCGTAATTGCTCTCTTGGCGTTAGGTTGCTACTTGCTATTTGTAAGTGGGAGCACGTTTCGCTCAAAGTAGAGGCGAGAATTAGACGAGATGGTTCGCAAAAAGATTGACAATCGCTTACGCGTGCTTATAGAAAATGGCATGAAACTGGGACACAGGACCATGTTCGTTGTTGTGGGTGACAAGGGCAGGGATCAGGTGCGTCTTTCATCATTAGAGATCTTATTGCGTTTCACCTGACCACCTTAACCTATCAAATTCACCACGCTCTCTGTATTTAAGATAGTTTTTCATGTTGATTATAGTATAAATACACCACAGCGTTACTCTTTATCCACCCAAAAACAAGCCTTGAACACTTAAAACCCACCTGTTTGACCCACCCCAGCATTTTTTTTTTGTATATTCTGCTATCGAAGATAACCTGTTGACATCGGTGCTCACAATGTGAATTGGCTAATTGGAAGAATACTGTTAATTCCAGGTTGTTATATTACACCACATGCTAAGTAAAGCAGCCGTGAAAGCACGACCAGATGTTTTATGGTGCTACAAAAAAGATCTTGGATTTACAAGGTTTGTTCAAAAAAACATACATGATTAGCTTGTGTTTTCAAGTCTGGGTTGTGCTAATGGTGCTTGCATTGTTGTATTAGCCATCGTAAGAAGCGGATGAAAATGCTCCAACGTAAGCTTAAGGCTGGCAAGTTGGATGTCAACGAGGATGACCCGTTTGAGCTGTTTATATCTTCGACAAACATCCGCTACTGCTACTTCAATGAAACTCACAAGATCCTTGGCCAGACCTTTGGCATGTGTGTCTTGCAGGTGCGTTAAGTTTACTGATGTATATGTCAACTGATAACTGATTGCATTGTTTGATTAACAATCTAACCAAAAAAGTAATTTCCATGCTGAGTCTTGTGACTTTTGTACTCAAACTTATTTTTGGAAACGTGTTCCTTTCCTGACAAAAACTATTTTAACTGGGTTTTGAATGCTAAGTGAAGAAAAACTAAATTTCCCATTTGGGTGACAGGGAAATTTAGTTGTTCTCCTCTTGGCATTCAAAACCCAGTTAAAATAGTTTTTGTCAAAACTAGTGCTAAGTTTAGATAACGCTGATAAATAAATAATAATAATAATAATAATTAAAGTAGACATGAGTCTTAAAACAATCATAATGTTCCTTTCCTTGTAATGCAATCACATACATAGTTTTTACATGTGGTGGGTACTTTAAACAGGTTGGGTACTAGGATGAAATCTTATTTAAATTGCAATGCGCGGGGTATTTTATTATGCCCAAACGTTTGGGCATCAATTTTTGAGACGGTTATAGTGTTGTTAATAATAAAAAGGTTGGATACTGTTGTTAGCATTGTATTGATTTTCATGCCAATATTGGCTGGTACTCTCTCAGGTGTTGCTATGGGTGGTTTGTGCATCTTCCATTAGAACTTGCATATTATGGTTTTGTACAAAGAGTCCCTCAAATGATAATGTAATTTGTATATTTTTAGTCAAACCTTTTTTTTAATGAACCGATTTGAATGAAATTATCAGAAGACCTGTACAATCTCTGAACCAAGATCTGTTAATTTTTTGAAAACAATTATCCAGATTTTTTATCACAATAATTTTAGATTTTTGGTACATTTAAAAAATGTATTAAATACCAAAACACTTGACAAAACTTAATGAAATTTTGCAAATATATTGACTGCATTGAGATGTATCAGGTCTGAAAATTACAGATCTGCAATTTTTTATTCTTTTTTCAACCTCTTCATTGCACTCTAACTCTTGTCCTTAAACGCTATGCGCTATGGTTACATAGCCCTAGTTACAGTAAATTATTATCTTTATGCAGTGAATTCTTACAATTTTTTACAGTCATTTTTCTAGATTTCACACTTTGAATAAAGAAAGACTTAGCAACCTTGAATACCAACAGAGCCACTATACCAACGGTAACTTATAAAACTGGTAAAACCAGTCGAAAGATTGAAACCTAACCTACTTTCTGTTCCGTGACAGGACTTTGAAGCGTTGACCCCTAACCTCTTGGCTCGATCGCTGGAAACTGTGTCAGGTGGTGGGTTGGTAGTCCTGCTGTTGCGTTCTGTCAGCTCGTTGCGTCAGCTGTTTACGATGTCGATGGATGTGCACGAGCGCTACCGTACCGAGGCTCACCCTGACGTTGCCGGACGCTTCAACGAGCGGTTCCTTCTGTCGCTGGCCGAGTGTCAGCGCTGTCTCGTAGTCGATGACAACCTCAATGTTCTGCCGCTGTCTTCTCACAACCTGCAGGTCTGTTACAAGCACATAGAGTACAATAGGATAAATAGAATTCAAAGAAGGTTGCACATACCTAGGCGGCGCTGCGTCAGGTATTGGATGGGTGACCATCATACACATGACCAGTTCTGTTTGGGAGAGAGGTTGGAGGGATGAAAGTTAAGCAACACTGCGCTGGGTCAGGTATTGGATGGGTGACCATCATACACATGACCAGTTCTGTTCAGGAGAGAGGTTGGAGGAATGAAAGTTAGTACAGCAACTTCACTTGCCTTGCTTATCAATCTCTCGACAGCTTGGATTTGAGGAGGAATCCTGTTGTTCGCGTTGTACCGTCCTTCGGAAGGGACGTTAAGCCGGTGGTCCCCTTGGTCTTCGACAGGAGTAGGCTACGTGTTCCAATCGCCACTTCTAAGTCTTCATATTCTGTGTTGATTATAAATTACAAAAAACTGTCTGTCAGTGATTAAAAAAGAAGATGAGGATATCCTCTAAGTATAAACAGTGATAACTTCTCAAAATGTGGTATCTAAATGTGAGTGACTGTGAATCTTCACAGCCTCGTGATTCTACTCCTTGGAGATCCGTCATTCTCATCAAATGAACTGAAATCCTCTCGAAAATGACGTTTTCAAGTAGCTCAATTGGTTAGAGCGACACTGTGGCCCAAGCAATAAAGCACTGTGGCCACGTTACAAAACAAAATTTTATTGTTAATACCTGACATATGCGTGATTCCCCGATAAGGCACCGATATTCGAGAGGTTATTAATGTATTTAGTAATGAGACGGTAATTAACTCTCCCCACATTTGCAGGTGGAGCCGATCCTGGAGGCCGAGGCGTTGCCGACAACAACGGCACTGGCCGAGCTTGTCGACTCCCTGCGTGACACGCAGCCACTTGGCGCACTGGCGCAGCAGTGTGCCACGCTGGACCAGGCGCGCGCCCTGCTCAGATTTGTTGAGGTATTGCGGAATTCTTATTTCGGATATTTTTTAAAAATTCTATAAGCACTTGATTACAAGCCAAAGAAAATGAAAATTGTTTCAAACGTAGAAATCTAAAGTTAAGCAGAACTGCGCTGAGTCAGTTATTGGATGGGTGATCACCGAATTTCGGACCAGTTCTGTTTAGGAGATTTTTTTGGTTTGATCAGTACGACTGTGGAATAAATTACCAAACCCAGAGAAGAAGATGTTTCCCGATAATTTCTCCGCGATTGCTAAACTTTTGCCCGATATTCTATTCATTATTGATAGGAGTTAATATCATATCATAACCATCAATCATCTAATGACCACCGTAGTAATCCTAAGTTGTTAATAATCAAATTTTTAATGGGAGGGGTGGAAGATGGCTCACAAACTTTGTTAAGTCGTTGCGTTGTCTTACAGGCGGTATCTGACAAGTCACTTTCGGCGACGGTTTCGTTGACGGCAGCTCGAGGCCGAGGAAAGTCTGCTGCGCTGGGATTGGCTGTTGCCGCTGCGGTTGCGTTCGGTTACGCAAACATCTTCGTCACGTCACCCTCGCCCGAGAATCTCAAGACGTTCTTTGAATTTCTCTTCAAAGGTCAGTACCATAAGCCCTGCCAATTTTTAATTGTGTATTCGGCACAAACAGCCTAGTAGCTGACGTGCCTCTAAACCCCACCATAATAATAATTGAGCTGGACAACAGCATGGACTGCAAGCTTTGTTTGGCAAGCCATGTCTTGAGCTGGACAACAGCATGAACTGCAAGCTTTGTTTGGCAAGCCATGCCTTGAGCTGGACAACAGCATGGACTGCAAGCTTTGTTTGGCAAGCCATGTCTTGAGCTGGACAACAGCATGGACTGCAAGCTTTGTTTGGCAAGCCATGTCTTGAGCTGGACAACAGCATGGGCTGCAAGCTTTGTTTGGCAAGCCATGTCTTGAGCTGGACAACAGCATGGACTGCAAGCTTTGTTTGGCAAGCCATGTCTTGAGCTGGACAACAGCATGGACTGCAAGCTTTGTTTGGCAAGCCATGTCTTGAGCTGGACAACAGCATGGGTTGCAAGCTTTGTTTAGCAAGCCATGTCTTGAGCTGGACAACAGCATGGACTGCAAGCTTTGTTTGGCAAGCTATGTCTTGAACTGGACAACAGCATGGACTGCAAGCTTTGTTTGGCAAGCCATGCCTTGAGTTGGACAACAGCATGGACTGCAAGCTTTGTTTGGCAAGCCATGTCTTGAGCTGGACAACAGCATGGACTGCAAGCTTTGTTTGGCAAGCCATGTCTTGAGCTGGACAACAGCATGGACTGCAAGCTTTGTTTGGCAAGCCATGTCTTGAGCTGGACAACAGCATGGACTGCAAGCTTTGTTTGGCAAGCCATGTCTTGAGCTGGACAACAGCATGGGCTGCAAGCTTTGTTTGGCAAGCCATGTCTTGAGCTGGACAACAGCATGGGCTGCAAGCTTTGTTTGGCAAGCCATGTCTTGAGCTGGACAACAGCATGGGCTGCAAGCTTTGTTTGGCAAGCCATGTCTTGAGCTGGACAACAGCATGGACTGCAAGCTTTGTTTGGCAAGCCATGTCTTGAGCTGGACAACAGCATGGACTGCAAGCTTTGTTTGGCAAGCCATGTCTTGAGCTGGACAACAGCATGGGTTGCAAGCTTTGTTTGGCAAGCCATGTCTTGAGCTGGACAACAGCATGGACTGCAAGCTTTGTTTGGCAAGCCATGTCTTGAGCTGGACAACAGCATGGGTTGCAAGCTTTGTTTGGCAAGCCATGTCTTGAGCTGGACAACAGCATGGGCTGCAAGCTTTGTTTGGCAAGCCATGTCTTGAGCTGGACAACAGCATGGACTGCAAGCTTTGTTTGGCAAGCCATGTCTTGAGCTGGACAACAGCATGGACTGCAAGCTTTGTTTGGCAAGCCATGTCTTGAGCTGGACCACAGCATGGGTTGCAAGCTTTGTTTGGCAAGCCATGTCTTGAGCTGGACAACAGCATGGGCTGCAAGCTTTGTTTGGCAAGCCATGTCTTGAGCTGGACAACAGCATGGACTGCAAGCTTTGTTTGGCAAGCCATGTCTTGAGCTGGACAACAGCATGGGTTGCAATCTTTGTTTGGCAAGCCATGTCTTGAACTGGACAACAGCATGGGCTGCAAGCTTTGCTTGGCAAGCCATGCCTTGAGCTGGACAACAGCATGGACTGCAAGCTTTGTTTGGCAAGCCATGCCTTGAGCTGGACAACAGCATGGACTGCAAGCTTTGTTTGGCAAGCCATGTCTTGAGCTGGACAACAGCATGGACTGCAAGCTTTGTTTGGCAAGCCATGTCTTGAGCTGGACAACAGCATGGGCTGCAAGCTTTGTTTGGCAAGCCATGTCTTGAGCTGGACAACAGCATGGACTGCAAGCTTTTTTTGGCAAGCCATGTCTTGAGCTGGACAACAGCATGGACTGCAAGCTTTGTTTGGCAAGCCATGTCTTGAGCTGGACAACAGCATGGGTTGCAAGCTTTGTTTGGCAAGCCATGTCTTGAGCTGGACAACAGCATGGGCTGCAAGCTTTGTTTGGCAAGCCATGTCTTTAGCTGGATTCTTACTTAGTTTGATTTCCCTAGGGTTTGACGCGTTAGAATACACGGAGCACATGGACTACGACATCGTTCAGTCGACCAACCCCGAGTTTGGCAAGGCTGTCGTTCGTGTGAATATTTTCCGAGAGCATCGTCAGACCATCCAGTACATCAGCCCCAAGGACGCCCACAGGTACCTGGATAAGCAGCTAGGTTACCAGCCGCAGACGATCTCTAGATGGTTTAGCACATGGCCAGGATTCTTAGTCAAAGCGTTGGCTTATTTTTAAAATATTTTGTAGAGAAAGAGCACAGTTTTCTGAGGTTCACAAGCTTGAAGGGATAGATGGTGAAAATTGTACGAACTGCTACGTTGCTTTGTTAACGTCGAGTAGGAGATTGAGCTGGTGTGCAATGAGATTTAAATTGTAAATGCTTGCCGGCTAGTTGTAAAATTAAAAATGCAAGTAAGTTAGGTTCCATCCAGGTGGTTAGCAATACTTGTAAAAGAATGCGACGCAAAGAAGGGCCAATGCATTTTAGTGCCTGTTGTTTTGCTTATAATTTGATCAGCCTCTGCCGTAATCCCCCAAATTAAATATGAAAAAATTTCAACATTTATAAACTATTCGCTAAAATTTGTACAAAAGCCATCGAAAGCAATTGAAAACAGTTAATTATCATATTACGATTAGGGCAAAAAGGGAATTTTTGTAAGTAGTCTCTGAATACTTAAGCTAGGAAACATAAATTAAAGACAATATTTAATGTTGTGGTTTTTAGACTCCAGTCTACTTTATCTAACCTTGGCACTAATTTTATAAAAAAAACTAGGCTGTTAATACTTTCTTTTGAATGTTAAGCATTCAAAGCCCAGCTGAAAAAAGTTTTTCTCAAGACCATAATTAGCTTCTATGGACAAGGTTATTGCTAGTATTTTTCTCTATCTTCTAGCTCATTGCATCTCGTTCAGTCTGGTGCTAATTTTCTTTACAGGCTCGGCCAGGCTGAGTTGCTTGTCGTGGACGAGGCTGCCGCCATTCCGCTTCCGCTGCTTCGTGCCCTGCTCGGCCCGTACCTTGTCTTCTTAGCCTCGACGATCAGTGGCTATGAAGGCACCGGACGATCTCTGTCACTCAAGCTACTGCAACAGGTAAACCATGTCTACCTTGCATTTAGGAGGTCCCAGGTTCGATCCTGGTGGCCGGCTATCCTGGTAGTGAGAGCGCCATGTCTGCCTTGCATTCGGGAGGTCCCAGGTTCGATCCTGGTGGCCGGCTATCCTGGTAGTGAGAGCGCCATGTCTGCCTTGCATTCAGGAAGTCCCAGGTTCGATCCTGGTGGCCGGCTATCCTGGAAGTGAGAGCGCCATGTCTGCCTTGCACTCAAAATGTCCCAGGTTCGATCCTGGTGGCCGGCTATCCTGGAAGTGAGAGCGCCATGTCTGCCTTGCATTCGGTAGGTCCCAGGTTCGATCCTAGTGGCCGGCTATCCTGGTAGTGAGAGCGCCATGTCTGCCTTGCATTGGGGAGGTCCCAGGTTCGATCCTGGTGGCCGGCTATCCTGGAAGTGAGAGCGCCATGTCTGCCTTGCATTCAGGAGGTCCCAGGTTCGATCCTGGTGGCCGGCTATCCTGGTAGTGAGAGCGTCAGGTCTGCCTTGCATTCAGGAGGTCCCAGGTCTGATCCTTGCGGCCGGCTATCCTGGTAGTGAGAGCACCATGTCTGCCTTGCATTCGGTAGGTCCCAGGTTCGATCCTGGTGGCCGGCTATCCTGGTAGTGAGAGCGCCATGTCTGCCTTGCATTGGGGAGGTCCCAGGCTCGATCCTGGTGGCCAGCTATCCTGGTTATGAGAGAGCCATGTCAGTCTTGCATTCCTGTGGTCCCAGGTTTCGATCCTGGTGGCCAGCTATTCTGGTAGTGAGAGATTCCTGTCTGTGTTTTTAGCTCCGCACGAGTTCTGCGGGGGTTGGGAAGGCCTCTCGTCGCCTGGCCGAGGTATCGCTGACGGAGCCGATACGTTACCGGGAAGGTGACTCGGTGGAACGGTGGTTGACTTCCCTGCTCTGTCTCGATGCAACGCTCGTTCCTGCCACACCTTCTGGATGCCCCCCGCCCGACCAGTGCCAGCTTTATTACGTGAACAGAGACACTCTCTTCTGTTATCACAAGGCTTCGGAGGCGTTCTTGCATCGTCTTGTCTCGCTCTACGTCGCATCGCACTACAAGGTCAGCCAACTGTCATCTGCAATTGTTAATTTGTTTATTTCTCCATCATTAGTTTACCTGTTATATGGACGTCAATTGTGCACAAATAGCTGATTTCAAAATAGACTTCTTTATTTTCACTCAACAATCGTTCATAACTTCTCAAGCAATAACAAAAGCAGCTTATTGTGTTTTTTATTATTGTTTTGTTTTATAAACCAGACTGTCTGTGGACATTTCGTAAAGACTGGCACTAAACCACGTTGATATCACATAGACCACATGGGACTTTGGCAAATTTATGAACTTAGCCTTATAACACTTAGAAATGAACTTTGGCAAGCCTCCCAGGCAAGAAACCTGAATTCAATTAGGGTCGAATCATGCCGAGTTATCCATTAGTTTTGGTTCGTTCACTGTTAAAATACAACAATGTTTGGCCAAGGATTGCAGTAAGACCGTGCCATCTCTGTTTACAGAACAGCCCCAACGACCTTCAGATGCTATCGGACGCTCCAGCTCACCACCTGTTCTGTCTGCTGGGCCCGGTGTCACCGAACAAAGCTTCGCTGCCCGAGGTCCTGGTGGTGATACAGGTAAGCCGACCGCCACACTTCAAACGGCACTAGCCAAAGTGGTGACATGCCGTGAATCTTTGCTAGATACTTAACTTCTGCATCTAACCTAGCCTAGATGGGACGATGGAAACCCGGTGCCGGCACGTAGTCTACTCCTGTCGAATAGCATCAACGGGACCACCAATTTAATGTCCCTTCCGAAGTACAGTATAATGAATGCGAACAACAGGATTCTTTCACCAATTTATGCTGTCGAAAGGTTAATAAGCAAGGCGAGTGAAATTGCTGTACTAACTTTCATGCTTTCAACCTTTTTACCGAACAGAACTGGTCATGTGTATGATGGTCGCCCATCCAATACCTGACTCAGCGCAGTGTTGCTTAACTTCGGTTATCTAACAAGAACTGGGCTCTTGGTTCAGGGTCTATATTGTCTCGTCTTGCAGGTTTGCATGGAAGGAGGGGTGTCCAAGGCGTCCGCTTCCCAGGGCCTCCAGAGGGGCAAGCGTGCGTCTGGAGACCTGGTGCCCTGGACTGTGGCCCAGCAGTTCCAGGACACGGACTTCCCTGCCCTGCCAGGGGCTCGCGTTGTCCGCATAGCGGCACATCCAGACTACATGGGGGTAAGATGGTCCAAAAATAACCTGGATAGAGCTTAGGATCCAGTCAGCACATCTAAAATAACCTGAATAGAGTATAGGATCTAGCCAGCTGATCTCAAATAACCTGAACAGAGCATAGGATCTAGCCAGCTGATCTCAAATAACCTGGATAGAGCATAGGATTCAGCCAGCTGATCTCAAATAACCTGGATAGAGTCCAGAATGTAGTCAGCTGACTCTCCGAGTTTTGTCCGGACAGATGGGATACGGGAGTCGGGCGCTGAAGCTGCTCACAGATTACTACGAGGGACGTAACGCCGGCCTCGACCTTGGCTCTGCCACCTCCGCCACTGGCCCCGCCCACACGTTGATCCAGCCAGTTAAAGATCAGGAGCTGGATTTGCTTACCGAGGCAATCGGTGAGTAGCTTGCGTCAAGTCAAGCTAACGCTTAGAGCAGTTACTGGCTTGGAGAACTGTCATTCTCATCTAATACACTAAAATCGTCTCAAAAAGCCAGTGTCCAAGTAGCTCAATGGGCTAGAGCAACACCCGCGATAGGTGGAGACCGGGGTTCGAGTCCGCGTTTGGGCATCAATTTTTGAGACGGTTATGGTGTTCTTAATAATAAAATATCCAACCTCTCGGCACTTTCTTTGCATTGGTTACATTTTATTAACTTGTTATGGTTTTTAGACTCATGTCTTCTTTATCAGTCACTATTGTGTTGGTTTGTAATGTGCCAATGGTCAGGGATAAGGAGTATGTTGATTGGGAAAGTAAAGAGAGAGTATGGAACTTACCGAGCAGTGAGTGGCAGGGCGCGATGGTGGAGATTCTTTGTATAACGTTTCAGCTGGTGCCTTTATCACTGGAGAGATGTGACTGTCTCTTGGTATGTTCTGTACTCTCCCGTTACTTTCTCAATCAACATGACCGCTATCACTATTTCACTATTTTAAAAACTATTTTTTGAGAAAAACTGTTTACAAGTGGGTTTTGTGAATCCTTTGTAAAAACAACGAATTTTCCTGACCTTTTGCAACTAGTGTCTGTTACTACATCAAGAGTGAAAGCAGTTGGTACATTTCTTTTAACTCCTTACTGCTATCACCCTTGAAGAACAAGTAACAGCCAGAAGTTAAAAATTGTCAGGAAAATCAGTCGTTTTTACTTAACTTTTGAAAACTTATTATAAGTCGTTTTGTTAAATAACTTTGTGCAGCGATTGAACACGTCTGTCCTTTGTTTCAGAGCCACGCAAGGCCCTGCCTCCGCTACTGCTCGAGCTCAGCGAGCGCAAACCCGAGTCTCTCCGCTACCTGGCCGTGTCGTACGGATTGTCGGAACCGCTGCTCAAGTTCTGGAAGCGCGCCGGATACGTTCCCGTCTATCTGCGGTGAGATCCGGCTTGGAACTGTGTTGAATCGCCATCAATTCGCCACATAAATGTCACGTGAGATAAAGCTCGCAAATAATGTACAAGATGAAACCATTTCCGGCCGTTTTCAACTGATTTTTGCAATTTCTATACGGGTCGTAATTATCGAAGTGGAAAATGAAACATACCAATGTCATTGGGATTTACATTTTCTGCTAAGAGCATCACTAGGTAGTTTATATCCCACTAGTTTATGTAACGGTTCTGCTCAATATAAAAGAAATTGTAATCTCCAACTGATCGACTAACTGTTTACTGAACCTGTGCTCGATTTCAGACAAACCACGTCGGAGCTTACAGGAGAACATTCGTGCATCATGCTCCGCCCACTGCGACAGTCGGACCTGGACGGGCCAGTCGAGCCGTGTGATTGGCTGCGTGGTTTCTTCGAGGACTTCCGTCGACGTTTCCTGGCGCTGCTCGCCTCGAGCTTCGCGGGTTTCTCACCTGCGCTCGGGCTCGGTTTGCTACACAACAAGGCCTGCCAACTGCCCAGCACCAGTAAGTGCCAGTTTTCAGTGGCACATTAAGTCGCTAACTAAGTCGCTAAGTAACTCATCTCTAGCAATGAAAATAGCAACACGCCAAAAAATTTAAATTCTTTGGAATTCTAGAAAGTACTCGACAAGTTTACCACTTGACGCCAATTTTCTTCACCGGTACGTTACGCTCACTCTCTCTTTCCTTCTTCACCACGAGAAATATCCAGCCTCTTGCTACTCTATTCACAATATCCAGCCTCTTGGCACCCTATTCACAATATCCAGCCTCTTGGCACCCTATTCACAATATCCAGCCTCTTGGCACCCTATTCACAATATCCAGCCTCTTGGCACCCTATTCACAATATCCAGCCTCTTGGCACCCTATTCACAATATCCAGCCTCTTGGCACCCTATTCACAATATCCAGCCTCTAGGCACTCTATTCACAATATCCAGTCTCTTGGCACCCTATTCACAATATCTAGCCTCTTGGCACCCTATTCACAATATCCAGCCTCTTGGCACCCTATTCACAATATCCAGCCTCTTGGCACCCTATTCACAATATCCAGCCTCTTTGCACCCTATTCTGATGCAAGATTAGGTCCCGACTTCAGAGTGACATTGGTTGAGGTTAGGTTGTCTCTGTAGCAACCCAGTGCTGCATGTCCCCACCTCACGCTACTCTCCGTGTTCAGCTCTGACTCGAGAGCAGCTCTACTGGCAGCTGACAGCGTACGACGTGCGACGCCTGGAAATGTACGCTGCCAACCTCGCGGACTACCGTCTCGTGATGGACTTGCTGCCCACTTTGGGAGCACTGCACTTCCAGAATCGGATGGGAGACCTGCACCTATCGGCAGTGCAAGCCGTGAGTCTGGAAACTACCCTTTATCTTCAAACATCCCATAATATTAAAAAAAAACCAATGGTTAATCTTAAAATTTTTAATCTTGATAAAAATGTAATGGGAATCCTTCAAGATTTGGTTGAGCTTTCCTGAAAGTTTCTGGCTGGGGTTTGGACTGGTTTTTGAGATCGAAAATCTCTGTAGTAGGGCATTTCACGCAACTGACCCTGCGTTATTCTTCAATCAAAGAGCACAGAATCCTGAAGCACTTTGCAGCAGAAGATGGCATTGGGTGGTGCATTTAGGTTTACTGTTTGAGCATAGCTGGCTTAGTTGGTCATAAAATATGGAATAGAATAAGAGTTTATTTGCAACTTTGGATATGGCAGAACAGTGTCTTCGTGAATAAATACCACGTTTGAATGTAAATGTCCATATTTATTAGATTATTTGTGTAATTATCTTCTTTTAAACCTTAAATAATATTGGAAAACCAGTTAAACTGAAACTAATCTTGAAGCCGGGTTACTCTGAGCTCAGCTCGATGTTGGTAAAATAAATGAGCTCCAATTCTGTCGCACATTTTTCTCCAGTCTAGCTCCCTCTCCAAATGTATTAGTATTTAATGAGATGTTGCCCCCAGGCCATCTTGCTGGGACTTGGACTCCAGCACAAGTCGGTAGACGCGCTAGCCGCTGAACTCGAGCTGGCACCGGCGCAGCTCCTTGGTCTGTTCAACCGCGTGGTGCGCCGCGGCGCTGGCTGTCTGCGCGCCACGCTCGAAGCTCACGCCGCGCTGGCGCTACCGGCGCAAGGCGCGGAGTTGGCGCAAGGGGACTCAGCGCCGGCGCCCGACCTCGTCAAGGAGATGGACGCGATTGAGCAGGTAAACAAGAGTTTGATCCATTCGCGGGCGCTGGGTCGGGTATTGGATGGGTGACGACAAGTCAATCAATTGGTTCTTTGTGGATTGTGTGTAGTGTCAATTGTGTGCAGTCCTATATGGTAACCACATTTTAAGATCCTTGAGCGCTATGCTGGTGCTTGTGCTTGTTGCTATGTCAATTGTGTGCAGTCCCATATGATAACCAAGTTTTAAGATCCTTGTGTGCTATGCTTGTGCTTATTGCTATGTCAATTGTGTGCAGTCTCATATGATAACCAAGTTTTAAGATCCTTGTGTGCTATGCTTATTGCTGTGTCAATTGTGTGCAGTCCCATATGATAACAAAGTTTTAAGATCCTTGTGCACTATGCTTGTGCTTGGTACTGTGTCAACTGTGAGTAGACTTTAACGCAGGCCCCTGTGAGACGCGGCTGCTGGACTAACGCAGGCTCTGGCCAATTCCTCTCTTGCAGGAGCTGAAAGGTCGACAGAGGACGGAGCTACGCAAGCTTCAGCATGAGTCGTTGACGCAGTTCGAGGTACGGGGCTCGGAGCTGGAGTGGGGCCGAGCTCTCGGGGGCAACGCGGCGGGGATCATCTCGGTCAAAAGGTGAGCTTTAGTCTAGTCACACCGCGACATTATACTGTCTTCGCGGAAGATAGCCGACTGGCGACTTCTTTACCCCGACTAAAGTGTATGATGCTACTCGGCGGCGTCACCGTCGTTTAGAAATTGTTAGAAGAAATTTCAATTCATTACTTCTTGCAGATTATTTGCATTTGAGTCTGGTTTAAACTCAATTAATCTGCATTAGGCTTACCTCAACAATTTATGAAAGTGTATCGAGTTGAAATTATTACATTGTAGAGGTTTGTTGAACGGGACGGCCCCAAGCGCCTACCGTGTGGCACCTACCGTAGCGGCTAGCGCGTCTACCAGCTTGTGCTAAAGTCCAAGTCTCAGCAAGATGGCCTGGGGGCAACATCTTGTTAAATACTAATACATTAGGAGAGGGAGCTAGACTGGAAAAACATGCAACAGAATTGGAGCTCATTTATATCACCAACATAAAGCTAAGCTCGGTTAAGATTAAATTCAGTTTGACACTTTGACAGTTTTGTCACTTTTCTGTCTCATGAAACAAAATTTATTTTGTAACTGTCAATATTTTCTCGTCGTGCTAATCTTCATGTGAAATTTGAACTTAAATCAACAGAGGCTTACATTTAAAACAGCTCTTCGAGTTCAAAGAAAATAGTGGCATTAAAAACCGCAACATATTTCTCCATCAGAAAACATTCTTCTGATTCAAGCTCCTTGCTAAAAACCATATTTTCATTGTTAAACGTGTATTGCCTAAATTTACCCGGATTTCCCTTTTTTCAGTGGCAAGAAACGACTCAGCGAACCCCAGGAACCGCTGCCGATGGAAGCTGCCTCCAAGAAAGCCAAGGCCCCTCAAGACGGGGGCATGGGCAAGCAGAGGAAGTCGTCGAAGGAAGGAGGCAAGAAGAAGAAGAGGACCCGCTAGGTCCAGGACCCAGCGTTTTGTTTTAATATTTACGGTAAATAAATATATTTAATAGAAAACATTCTGCGTTGTTTTGTTATTTATGCACCTTAGAATCCAAGCAACATTGCTTGGACTAAATCATCTCAAAAAGCAAGTGTCCAAGTAGCTCAATGGGTTAGAGCAACATTCGCGATAGGTGGAGATCGCGGTTCGAGTCCCAGTTTGGGCATCAATTTTTGAGATGGTTATAGTGTTCATAATAATAAAAATACCCTGTGCATTGCAAGCGTTTGCAATTTAAATAAGACTTGAAATAACATACAAGTTAGTCCATTAATTTTTTTCAATATTTCAAGTGGAAATTCAGAGGTGAAATAGGGCTTCACGAACGCAACACACCAAAGACAGTAAGAAAAATCACAAAAGTTTATTCGAAAATCAAGTATGAAAATCAGGCACTGCAAGTGTAGACTCTCAGGTCGCCTTCAGCAGGTGCTCTTGCCGGACTCAGCGTCGCCTCGGGCTTTGCTGTCGCATCGACACTCCTTCCTGCAAACAACGGCAACCAGAATTGTACGGACCCACTCGTTACACTGGTAGAACAACGGTAGAACACTGGAGATCGAGGATCAAGCACCTTACCTAACAGACTCCAGCAACGGCGTAGTGCACTTGGAGGCAAGTTCGACGCCCCTCGAGGACCGCGTCGCACCAGGCGTGGTACGTCTCGTCGTCCATCGCTCCTCGCGAGCGCTGCAGCTGCTGTGAGAGCTGACGGTGTCGTCGCGGGGGTCATCAAAGCCGTCGGGCAGCGGGCAAGGACTGCGCCACTTAAAGATGGCGCCGTCGGCGCTGGCGGATATGACGAACTTGCCGTCGGGCGAGAATTTCACGCAACAGATGGAGGCGGCATGACCTGCAACGCAATTGCGTGATGCAGTTAGCGGGAACAAAATCCAGAGATGTTTTACTGTAAGCAAAACACATGTGCAAAACGAAGACTCTGACTATCTTACATGGCTTATCAGATATCGGTGGTCATAAGGTAAGTCAATATTTCGTTGAGGTTGCATCTCATCATGAAAATACCAAGTTATGTGTCCACTTTAACCAACATTGCAACAACCAACAGACGCAACTTGGTAGAGGTTGGTAAGAATTTTTTTTTGCCTCGTGCACTACCCCAAACTTGGTATTAAAATTGCATTTTTTGTCAAAATACGCGATGCACTTTGTATTCCTTAGAAACATTCCGACTCAATGACCAAACGGTTGGGCTTGCTGGAAACACCAATTTCCAGCAAGCCTTGCTTATCATCCTCTCGACAGCATGGATTTGTGGAGGAATCCTGTTGTTCACGTTGTACCGTCCTTCGGAAGCTGGTGGTCCCCTTGGTTGACAGGAGAAGGCTACGATCCGAAACCTAATTTCCTCTTTTCCCTTGAAGGCTATGCTAGGTTCTACATAATCCTTATCGCGAACCCGCTCATTCACCGACCCAATCAGACCAGTGCCGCACGGCCCGTTGTCAAAACAGTCCGTCGTTAAACCCCGATAACTAATTAATCTGGCTCAATGTGGCAGTGCGAACCTATGCCGTAGTGCGAGGTGATGCCGTCCTGGTACTTCCACAACTTGACGTAGAGGTCGCAGCCGGACGTGACGATGTTGTTGCCATCGCGTGACACGTCTACAGAGTTTAGCGCCGCGGCGGTGCTGCCATCTAGCTCTCGTAGCAGCGAGCCGTCGTAACACTCCCAGTAGCTGTCACACAAATCAACAGAGAGCTTCAACAAGGATCCCAGCTGTGATTTCAGACACTTTCACATTCAGTCGCTGAAGAGATAGACATTGAGTTTAACGTTACCTAAGAGTTGGGTTTCATTTGAACAAAACCCTTTATTCAATTTTATCAGAATTAACTCCCCCAAAAATGAAAATTTTTTAAACATAATAGATAAAGTAATCGTATTCAAATAAAAAGGTAAAAGGCAGTTCAGTTAAAAGCGTTAAGTGAATGCTTGCGACTATACTTTTTAACAAACTACTACAATCATATAATTACGACTCAAAATATCGATACATTTTTGTCAATCGGTGAGATTAGCATAAAGATTAATTGAGCGTGAACCAGTCTCTAGTGCGAGTAATCTGCGACAAAATTAAATTAAATTTCGTACGACAGCGAATCCACCTATGATCATTTGCTGGCACCCTTAATTTTTGTCGGTAGAGTGATCATTTGCTGGCCATCTTTCACGAAGACCGTTTCGTAGTAGCGTTTTCTCTCTAACTCTAACCAGCACACTTAACGGTAATAAGCACTGGCCAATTGAAACCAATTGGTTTTGCAAACAATTAAACAAATTGAACAGTCAAACAAATTCGACACGATCGCTTTTTGGTTGATACTGACGACGCTGTACACTTGACGTACCAGAGCTTTCTGTCGGACCCACACGTGATGATCTGCACTCCACTAGGATGGTACACCGCACATGCGAACTGTGTGTTGGCAAATAACACCTGCTTGCGCACCATGTGTCTGCAAAGGTGCAAAGGGCAAGGCGTTACCACGACAATGGTGTTAGGGGCAGGGCGATGGAGTGTAGGCATTAATCTGAAATAAACTGGATATCGGTTGCCATGGAGAGACTTTGAAGCCAAGGCCACCATCTTGAGAGTCCCTGATTTTGAGTTTTCTCCCGAAGCCCTTGGTTTTTTAAGTGTTTTTAGCGAGGTTCTCGTTTTTGAGATCAGTTGGCTAGATCCTATGCTCTATCCAGGTTATTTGAGATCAGCTGGCTGGATCTTGTGCTCTATCCAGGTTATTTGATATCAGCTGGCTGGATCCTATGCTCTATCCATGTTATTTGAGATCAGCTGGCTGGATCCTATGCTCTATCCAGGTTATTTGAGATCAGCTGGCTGGATCCTATGCTCTATCTAGGTTATTTGAGATCAGCTGGCTGGATCCTATGCTCTATTCAGGTTATTTGAGATCAGCTGGCTGGATCCTATGCTCTATATAGGTCCAGGGCGTGGCGTCTGTGCAATGCATCTGGGGGTATGAGGCATATAGCTGTTGTTACTAACATAATGTCCCAGATGATGCAGGTGCCATCCGAGCTGGAGCTGATGGCCTCCTCGTCGTTGGCGTGGACTCGGAGGGTGGCCACCGGGCCCTTGTGTTCCTTCAACACGGCCAGCATGTCTTGACGCAGGGGCGACACACTCCACACGCGCACCTGGCCCTCGCCTAAAGAACAACTAGGTGGGTCACGTTGGGTTAGGCGTCAGACGGTGCTATGGCAGTGAATTGCCGTTATCCTTTGTGATAACCACATGATAACCAAGTTTTAAGATCCTTGTGCGCTATGCTTGTGGTTATTACTATGTCAACTGTGTGCAGTCCCATATGATAACCAAGTTTTAAGATCCTTGTGGGCTATGCCTGTGCTTATTGCTATGTCAATTGTGTGCAGTCCCATATGATAACCAAGTTTTAAAATCCTTGTGCGCCACGATTGTGCAATTTCTGACCTCCGCCGCTGACTATTCTGCGGCCGTCGCTGGTGACGGCGACGGCAGTCACCCCTCGGTTGTGGGCGTTCAGTATCGTGTAGATGGCGCGTCCCTTCTGCGGCGTGAACGCCCTGATCTCGCCGTCGTTCCAGCCTGAAACAGAGTCGCGCTGAACCAACGCCGACCCTTGAGGCTACCACGTTCAAAATTGACGGACAGGGAATTTAAGTGCTCAGGTCTGCGCAGTCTCAATAGAGATAAGGGTCGATTTTATAGGTCCACTAAGATCACAGCTAGCGCCCATGCACTGTCTGCCTGATAACCAAGTGTAAGTGAAGTCACGCACCGCTGATGATGGCCTTGCCGTCGTGCGCAAACGCAAGGCAGGTGCAGGTGAAGTTCGGTACGGTGATGCGCAGAAGTTCGAGGCCCGACGCCGAGTCCCACACGCGGATGTCCTCCTTGCTGCTCGTGGCGAACACGTCCGAGTAGAGGCTGCCGGGCGGCGAACGGGGGGCGTTAAGAAGCTTAGAAGCGAGATGCTACCGCGAGTGTTTATAACGAGCATTTTGTTGAGCTAAGAAACCCAGTGCTGGTACTTAGCCTACTCCTGTCGAACAGCACCAAGGGAACCACCAGCTTAACGTCCCTTCCGAAAGACGGTACAACGCGAACAACAGGATTCCTCCACAAATCTATGCTGTCAAAAGGTTGATAAGCAAGGCAAGTGAAGTTGCTGTACTAACTTTCATTCCTCCAGCCTCTCTCCCGAACAGAACTGGTCATGTGTATAATGGTCACCCATCCAATACCTGACCCAGCGCAGTGCTGCTCGACTTCGGTGATCTCATGAGTACCGGTGTTTCCAAAACATTAAACCGTTCGGTGGTCACCCATCCCATACCCATCCAATTGGAGGTGGATGTCAAAACTCACTGCGGGAAGGCGATGTCGTGCACCATGCTCGTGTGGCAGGTCACGTGCAGCGTCACGTGGAACGTGGCCAATGAGAGCGTGTAGATCTCGCACAAGGCCGTGCCAGCGATCACCATATCGCCCATCTTGTTCAGTGACGTCACCTCGCCGCACAGATGCGCGGACAGCAACTGCGCAGGTAAGCTCAGCGTTACTTGGTTTATTAATAACACTTTTGCGGGTGGATATCGCCCGGTTATGGAGTTATGGAGGGCGTTATATGGCCAGACCACGTGCGCACTGACCGGTAAAAACTGCGGCTCTGACGGATTCCTCAGCTTGCTTGGTTTGACATACGGGTCTTTTGACGGCTTGGCGACCTGCTCCTTGACGAGCTCGACAACGCCGTCGCCCGCGCCGACGACCACGAAGTCCGAGTACTCGTCTGGCGCCAGACACAGTGCCGTCACCCCTCGACTCCAACGGTGTGCCTTAGACCCGTCCACCTGCGCCTTCTTGCCAGCTGCAAGGGGTGTTTGCAAGGCAGCGTTATTCACGTGGTATGCTTTCTTTCATCACTCTCCCTAAGTTTACTCTTGGTAAGTTCAGATAAACCATCTGTTTAACAATGTAAAATTAGTCAAATCTAACAGTTGACAACATTTGCAGAATAGGAATTCTACAAAAATATATTTTGGATAAACGCAGTTGGTCAAAGTTTTTTGAAGAGAAACGGAGTTCGAAATCAAAAATCACGGTTACAGTTTGGTTACAGCCGTGACTAGAAGCAGAGAAACAAAATTCATACACAACATAGACAACATCTTTCTATATATATTTCTTGGGTCCAACAGCAACTCATTCTGAGCCTAGAGCTGTTCCCTGGAATTATTTTCGTCAACCTCTGCATTGTTTGTTTTTTCACGAAAACTGCTAAAAAAACGGTCTAGGATCGATATAGAAAATAACTTAATGACTCTGGAAATGTGAAATGTTGAGATTGGTATATGAGGTTCGAATTTTAGTTAACGGTTTGGAAACGCA
This sequence comes from Protonemura montana, assembly GCA_947568835.1. NCBI lineage: Eukaryota > Metazoa > Arthropoda > Insecta > Plecoptera > Nemouridae > Protonemura > Protonemura montana. Next base: position 3,660,319 of record OX387610.1, read on the forward strand.
GTTTGTCTTTGTATTTTTCCCTCAGAACCGATATCTGTACGTCACTGAAATCAGGTATATTCAAGTCGAGTCCTGCTTGCAAACCATCGCCTCCTCGGCGTCCATCGATTGCTCTGATGCTGCTTTTGACGCAGCGACAGCTCTGACAATAGCACACGGTGTTTAATTAACTCACCCACGTGCTTGCCGTAGCATCCACCCAGCACGGGACGAGTGACGGGGTCGACCACGTCGGGGTCGTGGTCGTAGTTGAGTCTGACCTTGACAATGTCACCGGTCGTCGTGCCGCAGTACGCGTACAGATCCTGAGCGTCGATCTGCGCACGAGACCGCGATATTAGCGAGATCAATTTGACGTGTTTCTGCTTGCAGCCGTCCTTTTCACAAATCTTTACACTCAAGACTGTTCGAGTGGGAGCTTACTCAAGTCTTTTGGAGTGGAAGCTTACTCGGGTCTATTGGAGTGGGAGCTTACTCAGGTCTATTGGAGTGGGAGCTTACTCAGGTCTATTGGAGTGGGAGCTTACTCAGGTCTATTGGAGTGGAAGCTTACTCAGGTCTATTGGAGTGGGAGCTTACTCAGGTCTATTGGAGTGGAAGCTTACTCGGGTCTATTAGAGTGGGAGCTTACTCAGGTCTATTGGAGTGGGAGCTTACTCAGGTCTATTGGAGTGGGAGCTTACTCAGGTCTATTGGAGTGGGAGCTTACTCAGGTCTATTGGAGTGGGAGCTCACTCTGGTCTATATCTAGGTTTACTGTATACAACTAATCGGTCAAACCACTTGTCAGATCGCGACGAAACAAAAACTATGCGACTCATCACACTATTGGCAACAGATTGACGCTTTTCAAAATCAAATATGTTAGTTCGTCTTATCGTTAGCTGAAGAGTTGTGAAAACCGAACGGTTTGGCGTGTTGGAAACACCGGTTCTCGTTAGATCACAGAAGTTAAGCAACACTGCTCAGAGAGAGGTTGGAGGGATGAAAGTTAGTACAGCAACTTCACTCGCCTTGCTTATCAACCTCTCGACAGCATGGATTTGTGAAGGAATCCTGTTGTTCGCGTTGTACCGTCTTTCGGAAGGGACGTTAAGCCAGTGGTTCCCTTGGTGCTCTTCGACAGGAGTAGGCTACGTGCCGGCACCGGGTTTCCCCTCGTCCCTTCTAGGCTAGGTTAGGTTCATCATCACCCTCATCTTCATCCACTGACGCCATTAGACCAGTGCCGCATGGCCAGATGTCAATTCCTTTATATTCCTTTATTATTAGGTGCACTAGTAACCTCTGAAAAATTGGTATCCAACAGGGACATGAATCTGGATCTCCTCCTGTCTCGGGTGCTGCTCTAACCTATTGAGCAGCTACTTGGACATGGCGCTTTTGAAAGGATTGAACTTGGATCGACTCTACGAAATACGCACCACTACGCACGTGATGACGCGCTTGATCATGCCGAACGAGACGTCGACTGCGCGGACCTTGCGCTGCGCCTCGCTGATCTTCCAGACGCGCAGCGATCCGCCGCCAGCCGAGACGAAGCACGGGTCCCGCACGTGCATGGGACACAGCACAGTCGCGTCGCCGGCCGTCGCGGGAGACGCAGGGAAACCTGCGCAGAGTTTCAGCTTCGCTCCCTATCGAACAGAACTTACTAAAGGTAAGATGGACACCCATCCAATACCTGACCCAGCGCAGTGTTGCTTAACTTCGGTGAGGTGATCTTATGAGGTTCGGATAGACTTAACCATCGAAGCTGTGTTACCAATCACTTACCTAGCCCCATCCCTATGCAATTCATCCTCTCAGTAGATGATATACATTCGACAACCCAGCCAAATCAAATCAAACCCCGTTTGGGCATCGATTTTTGAGACGGTTAAAGTGTTCATAATAATAAAATACCCCGCGCATTGCAAGCGCTTGCAATTTAAATCAGACTTCATCTAAAAAAATTCTTAAACCTGTTGTTAATACAACATTGGGCAACGAGACATTGTGGTGAGGGTTTGAAACTCTTTCCTGTCCGGGGTGTATATACTGTACCACACATCGCCTCGTGCTTGAGTATGTCCCACACGACCACGTTGCCATCGTCTCTGCCTCCGAGCGAGACCAAGAACCGCGTGTCGCACGAGAACGAGACTGATTCCACACGCACTTTGTGGATCTCGTGCTTTGCGACGATTGTGCGGCTCGCAAAGTCCCACAGGATCACGCACGCCTGCGTAGGAAGCAGGTTTTTAGCATGCGCATTGGACCGAGTTCAGGATGTGGTTGAAGTGGACATTACCAGTGGTTAATTTCTAAAAAAAAAAAAGGTCGGTGGACGCTTGACGATCTTCTTTTTTGTATGAGGGTGGTAGGGGGGGGGGGGGGGGGATTAGCTCTTCTTGTTTTCTGTAAGTAAATAGTGGAATCATCGGTTGACAGTTGTGGTTTATTGTCGGCAAAAAGACTTTGTGTAACTAAAATTAGACTTACCCAAAGAGGACGTAACCATCCTACATGAGCGCAAAAGCGACTTCCATGCCCAAAACAACGGGATCAGAAGGAATTCTGTCCTACTTATAAATTGCAAGTTTGTACAAAATAAAATTGTGTATCGTCTGCACCCTGAGTAAATAAGAACAGCGCATCGACAAGGCAAAATAAAAATAAAATGCATTTCGAAAATAATTTGGTTGGTAGACGCCGTCCACCCGCGTCCATACCAAAATTAACCACTGGTCATTACTGCTGTTTAGCAAAATCCTATGCCACCAAGCAATCGAGTAAATATTTGGATCTTGGAATTTGCTTGGAATTTCGCAAAGACGTAGTGTAACTTTAGGGCTCCGGTAGTAGGTACTCAGTCCATCTTACCTTAAACCCCATGTGATTGATTTGCCCGGATGCCACGTACTGGCCGGTGACTGAGATTGCCACGGCCGTGATGGCGTTGGTGTGACCGACGAGGAAGCCCTGCTTTTTCGTCTTCCAGTTCTGGATGGCGACTTTCATGCCGAACGGGTATACGATGTGCACGAGGTCAGGATGCAGCTGGAGCCCGTTCAGTGTGTTGCCTGCAGAAACGGGATACCATTAACTGCCATACACTTTAAGAAATTGCAAGTAAATAAGGAAATGCGAAATTTAAAAACGCACGCCATGTCTGACATGACCGACACTATCAACTAAATTTAACAGCGGCTGGTCAATCTCTCAATAAAGAATTAGATTAATTACCAACTATTAATCGCTACCCAGTCCCTGGGTCGCAACGCCTCTCACTAGTCCAGCGAGTGATCCTCCAATAACAGGAAAAAGGAAAAGGTTGTGACAATAATACAGTTTACTAATGGGGGTACGACCTGATTCATAATTGACCATAATCACTGCGTACACTCCCGTGCATTGACAACAACATTACTGCATAAACCCGCGTGTAATGACCACTACATCACTGGGTGGACTGCGTACACCCGCGTGCATTGACCACTACATCACTGGATGGACTGCGTCCACCCGCGTGCATTGACCACTACATCACTGGGTGGACTGCGTACACCCGCGTGTATTGACCACTACATCACTGGGTGGACTGCGTACACCCGCGTGCATTGACCACTACATCACTAGGTGGACTGCGTACACCAGCGTGCATTGACCACTACATCACTAGGTGGACTGCGTACACCCGCGTGCATTGATCACTACATCACTGGGAAGACTGCGTACACCCGCTTGCATTGACCACTACATCACTGTGTGGACTGCGTACACCCGCGTGCATTCACCACTACATCACTGGGTGGACTGCGTACACCCGCGTGCATTGACTACTACATCACTGTGTGGACTGCGTACACCCGCGTGCATTCACCATTACATCACTGTGTGGACTGCATACACCAGCGTGCATTGACCACTACATCTCTGGGTGGACTGCGTACACCCGCGTGCATTGACCACTACATCACTGGGTGGACTGCGTACACCCGCGTGCATTGGCCACTACATCACTGGGTGGACTGCGTACACCTGCGTGCATTGACCACTACATCACTGGGTGGACTGCGTACACCCGCGTGCATTGACCACTACATTACTGGGTAGACTGCATACACCCACGTGCATTACCCACTACATTACTGGGTAGACTGCATACACCCGCGTGCATTGACCACTACATCACTGGGTGGACTGCGTACACCCGCGTGCATTGACCACTACATCACTGGGTGGACTGCGTACACCCGCGTGCATTTACCACTACATCACTGGGTAGACTGCGTACACCCGCGTGCATTGGCCACTACATCACTGGGTGGACTGCGTACACCCGCGTGCATTGACCACTACATCACTGGGTGGACTGCGTACACCCGCGTGCATTGACCACTACATTACTGGGTAGACTGCATACACCCGCGTGCATTGACCACTACATCACTGGGTGGACTGCTTACACCCGCGTGCATTGACCACTACATTACTGGGTAGACTGCATACACCCACGTGCATTGCCCACTACATCACTGGGAGGACTGCGTACACCCGCGTGCATTGACCACTACATTACTGGGTAGACTGCATTCACCCACGTGCATTGGCCAATGCATTATTGCTAAAAATCATTTCTTTATGATAATAAGTGCAGATGAGTAATATATAATTAAATAATGTAATCAAATCATTGCTAATTCATTTCTAAATTTTACTTAAATATGAGTATATTGGTTAATTGTTCAATCATCAAGCGTTTAAATGTTTTACAGTATAATCGACATTTATGCTTCTGTTAAAATCAGTAAAAATTAGCTGTTGGTTTGACAGCAGATGCATATGATCGGACAAGTGTTTAGAAAGCTTACCATCAAATCCTATAATCGATTCCAGCTCCAAATCTGCGACCTCTTCAACATCGTCGTCGCCATTTGCAGCATCACACATTTTTATTGCTATTTTAAACAATCTTTCATCGACAAATATGAGAAATAATCATGAACTAAAACGTAAAAGCTCTGCCGGTTATCAAAACATGTGTTGCTGTCATTTCAAATGACATAAACAAGCGCCTAGCAACCAAACCCCCTTAGATCGGTAGCGCGTGGCGGAATCAGCTGTGGGGTGGCAAGTTGAATCGATATTGTTCGTCTCTCTTAAAATAAACAGTGCTCGTTGGGTGTTATGGTTTATTCAATATTAGATCAATATTAAGGGGTGTGATTTAGGTTAGAACTAAAATGTCAGACTCCCAACTCGAGGTAAGTCCAGAAGCGCCAGCTAATGTTGACACAGGCGACGAAGCACATGTTGAACCGGAAGCCGATGTGGTACCGACGCTAACTGAACCGGAAGCCGATGTGGTACCGACGCTAGTTGAACCGATAGCCGAAGTGGAACTGGAATCTGTTGAACCGGATAGGGGAATAGGATCGACGACAGTGGAACCGGAAGCTGATGCGGGACCGGTGCCTGAAGAACAGGATGCCGTGCCGGTTGATGCGTTAATAGAGACGGAGAAAGACAAAGATATCCAAGTCAATGCCGATGAAGATCCGGGACTTGAGGTGGTACCCAACTCCGGTGATGTTTTAGTCGAGGAGACGGCTGTTAAAGAAGAACAGGAGCTCGTTGAAGGCTCAGATGAAGTCGTTGGAAAGGATGACGGCGAAGAAGGGAGTGGTGAAAGTCGTATCGAGGAAGGAGATGGGGAAAAAACAATACAAGAAGATGAAGAAAAAGGTGGAGAGACAGGGGATGGTGAAGAAATTCCTTCTGAAGCTGAAGAGAAAGAAGTGGAAGGTGAGGAGAGCGATAAACAGGAAGGAGTGGGGGAAGGGGATGACAATGTAGATGGGGAAGGTGGGAAGGTGACAGACAGCAAGACAGACGAAGAAGGAGACGAACCGGTGGCTTCACCTGCCGACGCTGATGTTGAATCTCGTCAAGAGGGCGACGTAACCGAGACTGAGCCATCGGGGAAACTCGAGCAGAGTGAAGAGGTCCCCGCTGTGGAGGTACATGATAGCTCCATGGCCATCATCGAAGAAGAAGAAGAGTCCATCGAGGGGAGCTGCCCTCTTCCAGAAGAGCCGGCAAAGCCGGCGGAGTTCGTACTTCGCCAGGCCCCCGAGGACGAGTTCAACCTCGAGCCGGAGTTCGACGAGAACGAGCTGCTGCACGGGATCGGCGACGACTCAGCGCAGAGCTTCTTCATGCCCGCCTTCGAGACCTGGGATTTAGCGGCTGACGACGAGGAGGTCGAGGCCCCTGTGCGTACCAAGCAGGCTACTTTAATGAGTCAGATAGTAGGCCCCGTAGGATCTTGAAACACGACGAAAATTAGCGAACTGTGCTTTTGATCTTATGGGTTAATGTTGCAAGACAGCTGTGTGGTCGGCCATTCTAACTGGTGGACTTCACCATTGCTCTAATGGGTTAATGTTGCAAGACAGCTGTGTGGTCGGTCATTCTAGCTGGTGGACTTCACCATTGCTCTAATGGGTTAATGTTGCAAGACAGCTGTGTAGTCGGCCATTCTAACTGGTGGACTTCACCATTGCTCTAATGGGTTAATGTTGCAAGACAGCTGTGTAGTCGGCCATTCTAACTGGTGGACTTCACCATTGCTCTTATTGGTTAATGTTGCAAGACAGCTGTGTGGTCGGTCATTCTAGCTGGTGGACTTCACCATTGCTCTAATGGGTTAATGTTGCAAGACAGCTGTGTGGTCGGCCATTCTAGCTGGTGGACTTCACCATTGCTCTAATGGGTTAATGTTGCAAGACAGCTGTGTAGTCGGCCATTCTAACTGGTGGACTTCACCATTGCTCTTATTGGTTAATGTTGCAAGACAGCTGTGTGGTCGGTCATTCTAGCTGGTGGACTTCACCATTGCTCTTATGGGTTAATGTTGCAAGACAGCTGTGTAGTCGGCCATTCTAACTGGTGGACTTCACCATTGCTCTTATGGGTTAATGTTGCAAGACAGCTGTGTAGTCGGCCATTCTAACTGGTGGACTTCACCATTGCTCTAATGGGTTAATGTTGCAAGACAGCTGTGTGGTCGGCCATTCTATCTGGTGGACTTCACCATTGCTCTTATGGGTTAATGTTGCAAGACAGCTGTGTGGTCGGCCATTCTATCTGGTGGACTTCACCATTGCTCTTATGGGTTAATGTTGCAAGACAGCTGTGTGGTCGGCCATTCTAACTGGTGGACTTTACCAATGCTCTTATGGGTGATTGTTGCAAGACAGCTGTCTGGTCAACCATGTTAACTGGTGGACTTCACGATTGCTCTTACGGGTTAATATTGCAAGACAGATATGTGATCGCCCATTCTAACTGGTGGACTTCACCATTGATCTAATGGGTTAATGTGGCAAGACAGCTGTGTGGTCGGCCATTTTAACAGTTACAGTACATTTTGTACAGTTGATTTTATAAACTTATGGTGAACAGTATCCCGCATTCATAAAAGAGGCGGGTAATCGGCGTGCCACCTAGTGCACGTTTGAAGCTCACCCTTGCCTCACCGTTACTTTGCAGGTGATGGCGTTGCCCTCAATGGACAAGGAAGTGTACTACGAACTGTGCCGATTCCAGCAAGGGGAACGCTCTGCGCTAAATCGACGAAACTCCGTCCTTCAGATGAAGCTGAAGTTACATTTCAAGCAACGTAAAGGGGGTGGCATCGCCGTCAACGAAGAGGTATGACCCTTGTTAAATCGGAATTGATATAATTTAAATAATTAATGCAAATCGAAACTTTCCCGACGCTGCGGTAATTTTTGCCTGTTGCAAACTTAGCACTTAACATTATAAAATTATAAAACCAAGCTAACCTTTTTTTAACATTTTGCATTTGCTTAGCGAATTATTAAACAGGTAGCTTAACGAACAGATTTTTTGTGGATAGTTTTTTTCTTCATTTTCTGACAAAATCTGTTGAATACTCCCCGTCATAACGCGCCTCTTTGCAGACCAGCCCCGAGCAGGAAGCTAAGTACTTGCGCAAGATCACTCACTTTGGCGCTGTACAGTCTGAGCTCACCGAAGCGCAAAGTCACGCAGCGGAAGTCGTCGGCGAGTTGGAGACGACCAACTCTCGTCTAGAAGAGGAACTGCAAGCCTTGCTCGACGCCCTCATCCAACTCGAGCGCGAAGCGTGTGAGTCACTGGTCTCAAATAACCTGGATAGAGCATAGGATCCAGCCATCTGTTCTCAAATAACCTGGATAGAGCATAGGATCCAGCCAGCTGATCTCAAATAACCTGGATAGAGCATAGGATCCAGCCATCTGATCTCAAATAACCTGGATAGAGCATAGGATCCAGCCAGCTGATCTCAAATAACCTGGATAGAGCATAGGATCCAGCCAGCTGATCTCAAATAACCTGGATAGAGCATAGGATCCAGCTAGCTGATCTCAAATAATATGGACAGAGCATAGGATCCAGCCATCTGATCTCATATAACCTGGATAGAGCATAGGATCCAGCCATCTGATCTCAAATAACCTGGATAGAGCATAGGATCCAGCCAGCTGATCTCAAATAACCTGGATAGAGCATAGGATCCAGCTAGCTGATCTCAAATAATATGGACAGAGCATAGGATTCAGCCAGCTGATCTCAAATAACCTGGATAGAGCATAGGATCCAGCCATCTGATCTCAAATAACCTGGATAGAGCATAGGATCCAGCCAGCTGATCTCAAATAACCTGGATAGAGCATAGGATCCAGCTAGCTGATCTCAAATAATATGGACAGAGCATAGGATCCAGCCAGCTGATCTCAAATAACCATGTTATGTTGTTGACCTGCGCAGGCGCGGATATGGTCAGTCCGAAGACCGGTAATCCGTTGCCCGAGCGTCTTGTAGAGAGGTTGCTAAGACGACAGAAGGAAGCCTTCGAGGCCACGGCAATGACCAGATTAACTTACATCAAGGCACGGGATAGGACGCACGACTTGGAGCAGTCCATCCTGGAGTTGGAGGTGGGTGGCCTTTACATCTCGATCTATCATAGACCTCGTGAGTGATGGACCAGCCCATAAGGATGGCTTATCTGTGTAAGCTTTATCTGTGAAAGTCTTTGCCCCATAAGGATGGCATATCTGTGTAAGCTTTATCTGTGGAAGTCTTTGCCCCATAAGGATGGAATACCTGTACAAGCTTTATCTATGGTAGTTTTTCCCGTATAAGCATGCAATATATGTGCAAGCTTTATCTATGGTAGTTTTTCCCGTATAAGCATGCAATATATGTGCAAGCTTTATCTTTGCTAGTCTTTGCCCCATAATGATGGCTTATCTGTGTAAGCTTTATCTGTGTTAGTCTTTGCCTCATAAGGATGGAATATCTATGCAAGCTTTATCTTTGCTAGTCTTTGCCTCATACGGATGGAATATCTGTGTAAGCTTTTTCTGTGGTAGTCTTTGCCTCATACGGATGGAATATCTGTTCAAGCTTTATCTGTGGTAACATTTGCCCAATCAAAAGGCCAAGGTCAGCTAGGTTGAACCTAGTTGTAGTGTTTTGAAGACAACGATGTTTAAGAAACAATCCTCCTCGTGGCAATGGTGCCGCTAACCTCCTCGTCTCTGCCAGGATCTGGGACAGAACCTCAAGATCGTGGACTACGAGCAGCTGCGCATGGAGAATCAGAACCTGGTGGACAAGATCGAGGAGCGCGATGAGGAACTGGCGCGCTTCCGGTCACGTGCCATGCATTCGGCGCAGGCGCTCACGCACTACCGGGAAAAGTGGATTTCGGTTCGCGACGCCATGGAGCGGCAGGAAGAGAGACTAAGCCAAAACCAGGAGACTTTGGACCATGTAAGTTTCAACCATTGTTTACACCGCAGACAACCAAATGGTTTGGCGTGTGAGAAACGCCAGTCTTCGTGAGATCACCGAAGTTAGCAACACTAAACTAGGTCAGGTATTGGATGGGTGATCACCGAACGGTTTGGCGTGTTGGAAACACCAGTCCTCGTGAGATCACCGAAGTTAAGCAACACTAAACTAGGTCAGGTATTGGATGGGTGATCACCGAACGGTTTGGCGTGTTGGAAACACTGGTCCTCGTGAGATCACCGAAGTTAAGCAACACTAAACTAGGTCAGGTATTGGATGGGTGATCACCGAACGGTTTGGCGTGTTGGAAACACCAGTCCTCGTGAGATCACCGAAGTTAAGCAACACTAAACTAGGTCAGGTATTGGATGGGTGATCACCGAACGGTTTGGCGTGTTGGAAACACTGCTCCTCGTGAGATCACCGAAGTTAAGCAACACTAAACTAGGTCAGAAATTGGATGGGTGATCACCGAACGGTTTGGCGTGTTGAAAACCCTGGTCCTCGTGAGATCACCGAAGTTAAGCAACACTGCGCTGGATCAGATATTGGATGGTTGACCACCGACCGGTTTGACGTGTCTTGACTTGTCTTGACCTCATTGCGCAGGCACGCACCGAGCTCAACACCCTGAAGGCGACACGTGACAAGCTGCGCGCCGACTATTTGCGTGAGTCTGCGCAGGCCGGACTGCTCACCAAGCCGCAGCTGCTGCGCGACTTCGAGGAAACGTTAGATGCGTGCGACGCGCAGCGTGCGCAGCTTGAAGATCTGCGCGTCGAGCTTCTGCACGGAAAAAAGCAGCTCGAGGCGATGCGCGAAAATGGTAAGTGTTTACCGGGTTTTGTCAGATTTGAGCAGCGTTTGAATTTTTTTTTTTTGGCAACAACAAGCCAGTAGCTTTTGAAGTTTCTTGAAATGTTTTAGTAATTCTTACTTTTTGGTTATAAGTTGTGAGTTTGATTTGACATGTTGACTAATTCCATAAAGCAGCAGTCAGGTAGTAATGGTTTTTGACCGTCCGTACGGGCACATGATCTAAAAATAGGGGAACTATTTGCCGGTGGTCCCCTTGGTGCTCTTCGACTGGAGTGTGTATGTAATGTATATAATATTTTTTATTTAGCAGATGCTATTTTGAACTAAATTTTCACATGAGCTGTTGAACTCTTATATAAGATTTTGATAATATCATAAAATTAAATTATAATCATAAACATTAAATCATCCTGTTTCATTCTACTCTTCTACATTTTTTTCGCTATCTTCTATCACAATTTTCTTTAACCTAAACTTAAACATTTCTATGTCTGATTTCCTCATATCTCCTGGTAAACAACTGTAATCTTTCCTTTTTTTAAACGCTATGCTATTTCTATGTGCGAACTGTGCGAACTGGTTGAACTGGTTGCAGGTCAAATGTCCCTTGATGAGTTCGTGCCACGCATGAGCATTATAAGCAGCATGAAACTGCACGCGCAGCACCGGAACAATCAACTGGCTGCGCGGCGACCGACGCGTAAAGACAGCGACACGTTTGTATTCTGATGATCGGCGCAGGAGGTCAGAGGTTGGTGACTTGCACTCGATTCGGCGGACTAGAGCAGGTATTAAGTAGGGACATTAGCGCTGGGACTTTGACTGTGCCCATAATTTTTATATAACGGATTGACATCAACAATTTCTCTACCATAAATAGACTTCAGGCAACAACCTTTAAAGAAAAATTTAGAATTAGACATTTCTTTGAATATTTTAGTAGAATATTAGAATGCTAGTTAATATTTCAGTTGTATTTCATGTTGGTTTGATTGTGATGTGTGTAATTTCTTGTTTTGTTTGAATGATTTTTGTATGGGATGATTTTACATAAGACTAACATGTGTTCTTGTGGGCCTGTAATGGCCATGTCTCAGTAGGGTCTCCATCTGTCGCCAGGTAGCGCACACGTCCGGTGTTGACCACCAGGTGACAAAGTCCTCGACATCGGCCAGCCAGAGATCCCCGGCCACTTCTCTCCTCTCCCTTGCTCTTATAGAGTTCGGAAATAATTTCATAATGTAAAGATTTTACTTTTGAGAAACACTGCTGCTTCTAGAAAATATGAAAAGCTCTTCCAAAACTTTTTTGTTGTTGTAAATGCAAAGATTCTTCTAGGCCCGGTGTCAATTTAAAATGAGATAAAGTAGAAACAAGTCTAAAAACACTTAGATCCGAACGCCATCTTTGTATCTGGACATTGCCATATTGCAGCGAAATGTTACAATTATAAATGTCTGCATTTTATTTCTGCTGCCATCCGCTCTGTGCTCGTGTCCAAGAGGTGGCTAAACAATCAATAGCTGATTCTTGTAGCATACCTATCAGATGTAAACAAGTCCCTAGCAACCAGTTGACAACTTAGAGAGGGGATGAGGTCACAATCGATTAATATCGAAGTTGTTTTCATGACAACGCAAAAAACATATTCGGTGGCAAAGTTTTTACGTTTTCACACTTCATATCGATTGTTTTGCTACCGTCACTCTTTTGATACAAACTTACAAGATGGACGACACGGACCCGGAAGTTGTCGGCGATGTCGGCGAAGAGACCAAAGTGGAGGACGCCGAGGCGCCGTCGGACAGCGGCGACGTCAACGTCGAGACGCCTGACGAGAGCGTCCAGGAGGTAGCTGAGGTCGCCACGGACGAGGCCGTCGCAGAGTCGGTGACGTTGTTGGTGAAGGAAGACAGTGTGGTTGGTGAGGAACGAGATGGGGAGGGGGAGGATGGTGCAGGGACGCTGGAAGGGGAGAATGAAGACGTCCAGGAGGCGGGGGAACAGGAGGGTGACGACTTGGCTGGGCAAGCAGGCGAAGAAGGGGGTAAAGAAGGTGAAGAAACAGGCGTGGGAGAAGTGGAGACGGAAGAAGTTGCAGAAGAGGGTGTAGAGAAAGAAGAGACGGTTGAGGATAGCGGGGTTGTCGAAGGAGAAGAGGGAGAAGAGAAAGAAGAGGGAGAAGAGAAAGAAGAGGGAGAAGAGAAAGAAGAGAAAGAAGAGAAAGAAGAGAAAGAAGAAGGGGTGATAGGTGACGTAGAGGATGGTGAGGAGAGGGAGGAGAAAGAAGAAGTTAATGTAGCGGACAGTGGAGAAGGCGGAGAAGGTGAACCTGTGGAGGAAGAAATGGCAGGTGATGTCGATGTTGAGAAAGAAGGTGATGTTGGTGAAACTGGGGAAAACCCCGAGGAAGTGGAGACGCAGGAAGAAGTCGGAAAGGTTGGGTCGGACACCGAAGAGGCTGACCGAGTCATGCAGGTGATAGTCGAGGAAGGTGACGATGTTTCGGAGACGGAGACCAACCACGTGATTGAGATCCACGTTCGCCCCGCGCTGCCCGATGACCAGTTTAACTTGGATCCACAATTCGACGAGAACGAGCTGCAGTTTACCCTGGGCTCGCTGTCAGATGCAAGCGTTGTGGACGTCACGAAGCTCGCCGGCGACGAAGTCAGAGAGGAGATGCTGCAGCCCAGCGTAGAGGCCCTACAGGTAACTTAACCCCACCCCTTCCTATCTGGAGGGTCTTTGTTCGATTCCTGTCCATCTTGTCAGGTGTCAACATTTCAACCCGTCTCGACTCAACCATCTAAGCTGTGTTGCCAACTCATGTACCTACCCCCACCCCTTCCCATCAGGAGGGTCTTTGCTCGATTCATGTCCATCTTGTCAGGTGTCAACATTTCAACCCGTCTCGACTCGATCATCTAAGCTGTGTGACCAACTCACATACCTACCCTCACCCCTTCCCATCAGGAGGGTCTTTGTTCGATTCATGTCCATCTTGTCAGGTGTCAACATTTCAACCCGTCTCGACTCGACCATCTAAGCTGAGTGACCAACTCACATACCTACCCTCACCTCTTCCCATCAGGAGGGTTTTAGTTATCTCCATTAAAGCTTTTAGACGTATATCTCCTTTATCTATATTTTTGAAACGTTGAGGCCTTTATCAGTAAACAGTTTTTATGAGTGTAGCGAGCGAAGCAAGTGGAACTAAGAAATAAAGTCCCTTTTTAGGACAGCAAGTAATGCATACCGGACCAAACCTATACAACACATTACCATCAGCTCGCAGTTCTGAACCACTTCGCCATGCTGAGGGTCGAGTTGATTTAGTCTGTACCCATGCAGGCAGCGCCCTGTGACCGGGAAAAGTACTACGAGCAGCACCGTGCGCAGACTATAGAGCGCGCCACTTTGACGCGCAGGAACGCGGTGCTACAGCGCAAACTCATGGAGCACTTCAAGAAGCGAAAGATGACCGACGTGTTCAGAGAAACCGATGAGGTGGGTAGATACAGGGTCAGGTATTGGGTGGGTGACCATCATACACATGACCAGTTCTGTTCGGACAAGAGGTTGGAGGAATGAAAGTTAAGAAACACTGCGCTGGATCAGGTATTGGATGGGTGACCATCATACACATGACCAGTTCTGTTCGGGAGAGAGGCTGTAGGGATGAAAGTTAGTACAGCAACTTCACTCGCCTTGCTTATCAACCTCTCAATAACATAGATTTGTGGAGGAATTCTGTTGTTTGCGTTGTACCGTCCATCGGAAGGGACGTTAAGCCGGTTGTCCCCTTGGTGCCCTTCGACAGGAGTAGGCTACGTGACGGCACCGGGTTTCTGCTCCACCCTTCTAAGCTAAGTTAAATGCATCATCATCCTTGTCATCACTCACTCATTCACTGACGCCATTTGAAGAGTGTCACATGGCTCGTTGCGTCGTTAAACACAAGTCTCTAAATCCCCCCCCCCCCCCTCATCATGCAGGCGACGCCCGAGATGGACGCCAAGTACACGAAGAAGCTGGCGATATTCGGCGAACTGCAGGCGTCGTTCGAGGCGTCGCGACGCCTGGCCAGCGATGACGTCATCGTGATGACTGAAAAAGAATCTCGACTGACGGACGAACTGCAGGAGGTTCTTGACTCGCTGATCACCGCCGAGCGTGAAGCAGGTCAGTGCCCTTTTAGTTTCCACTGAGTGCCCTATAAGTGCGAATGGTTTGAAACCCCCGGGACCCGACCTTCGAACCGGGCCGGAGGCAATATTAAAAACATGTCGGCCTCAGGCCGAGAAGATAGAAGCCGAATTTCGTCAAATTTCAGTACTTTTTCAAGTTCAAACTTTAAAGCCAGCGTCAGATCAGCTCTTTAGCTCTCTAACGATACGTTACCGTTCCAAAACTTCCACATTATTGACGGGATAATTAAATACTAAGAGATCAGCTAGATCAGCAAGTTTCTCAGCCAGTTACCCTGAAAAGATCGTCTGTACCCATGTGTCACCAGCCACCGATCTACAAGATGTCAAGTCCGGCAAAATAATAAGTGAAAAGCTCGTGGAGCGGCTGCTCAAACGTCAGAGGGAACTCATCAAGGAGCTCGGTGACACGCGTCTCCTCTTCATCAAGTGTCGGGACAAGGTCACCGCCAAGGAGGAAGCAATCAAAGAACTTGAGGTAAGATTATGAGTGCGGATGCATGGAAGGGAACTCTCGGCTAGCCAAGCACTCAAACATATACACTTCTTATGAGAGAGGGAAAGATATACATATATAAATATTTTTTTAAAGATATGAGTCACCTCTACAATTTTCAAATAGCCCAGATATCGGTTGCCTTAGAGAGACTTTGAAGTTTGGCCGCCATGTTGAGAATTCCAGAATTTTAATTTCTCTCAAAGAGCCCGTACTGCTTTTCATCAGTAGTTTTCGTTGTTTTTGTAGTTTTTGCTACTTTACATGGACTTAATTTTGAACAGCTGACTACATCCTTTGCTCTATCCAGGTTATTTGAGATCAGCTGGCTGGATCCTATGCTCTATCCAGGTTATTTGAGATCAGCTGGCTGGATCCTATGCTCTATCCAGGTTATATGAGATCAACTGGCTGGATCATATGCTCTATCAAGGTTATTTGAGATCAGCTGGCTGGATCCTATGCTCTATCCAGGTTATTTGAGATCAGCTGGCTGGATCATTTGCTCTATCCAGGTTATTAGAGATCAGCTGACTGAATGCTATGCTCTATCCAGGTTATATGAGATCAACTGGCTGGATCATATGCTCTATCAAGGTTATTTGAGATCAGCTGGCTGGATCCTATGCTCTATCCAGGTAATTTGATATCAGCTGGCTGGATCCTATGCTCTATCCAGGTAATTTGATATCAGCTGGCTGGATCCTATGCTCTATCCAGGTAATTTTATATCAGCTGGCTGGATCTTATGCTCTATCCAGGTTATATGAGATCAACTGGCTGGATCCTATGCTATGGTCATGCTTTAGAGTTTAGTTACGGCAAGTAAAACTCTACTATTGTCCTTGCCAGGATCTAGGACAGAACCTGAGTATGCTGGACTACGAGCAGCTGCGCATGGAGAACCAGAACCTTACAGACAAAGTAGAGGAACGTGACGAGGAACTGGCGCGGCTGCGCGGTCGATCCATGCACTCGGCGCAGGCGCTGACCCACTACAAGGAGAAGATGTGTTTGGTCACCAATCTTCATGACAAGCAGTTGGCGCTGCTCAGGCAGAGGGAGATCGAACTGGGACTTGTGAGTATCACACCGGTATTGCCGGGTATTGTTTTTACCTTATGGCTTCTATTTTCTTTGAGTATGAACGATTTTCTTTATATCTAAGTGATTAGTAATTTTGATTGCAGAATCTGATTTTAATCGCAAATCTTTTCAATTATTAAAGTGTTTTGTAATTGGGAAAACTAATATTCTCTCAAAAATAGACGCCAGTGGTTCTAGAATCGTAAGAATCACTGTGAAAATACCCAGACTCGTGGTTTTAGTCCTTGGAGATCCGTCATTCTCATTAAATAGGTATTGGATGGGTCGCCACCGAACTGTTTGGCGTGTTGGAAACCCCGTTCCTCGTGAGATTAACGAAGTTAATCATAATCATAATCATGATTTTATTAGCAACTTAGGACTACACACAATAAATTGCACTGACCGATGGTTACTATACAGTTGTAAATTTAAAGTTGTAAAATTTTACAATTTTACTATCTTTGCAAGTTCATTGAATGGCAGGCTCTTCCATAGCCTAGTTCCTCTGCCAAGGAGTGAGTGGCGTCCGATATTTGTTCTATAAAACTTTATAAATAGTTTTTAAACACTGCCCTGAGTCAAGTATTAGATGGGTGACCACCGAACTGTTTGGCGTGTTGGAAACACCGGTCCTCGTGAGATCACCGAAGTTAAGCAACACTGCGCTGGGTCTGATATTGGATGGGTGACCACCGAACGGTTTGTCGTGTTGGAAACACCGGTCCTCGTGAGATCACCGAAGTTAAGCAACACTGCGCTGGGTCAGATATTGGATGGGTGACCACTGACCGGTTTGACGTGTCTTGACTTGTCCTGACCACATTGCGCAGGCACGTACCGAGCTCAACACCCTGAAGGCGACACGTGACAAGCTGCGCGCCGACTTTGTACGTGAGTCTGCGCAGGCCGGACTGCTCACCAAGCCGCAGCTGCTGCGCGACTTCGAGGACACTTTGGATGCGTGCCAAGTGCAGCGTGCACAGTTCGAGCAGATGCAGGCAGAGTGCGCTGTGGAGAAGAAGCTGCTGACTGTAGTACGCGAGCAGTCCGGTAGGGGCGCTGGTGTCGAGGTCGAGATCAAGCCGAAGCGGTCGACGTTGATGGACAGAGTACAACGGGCCAGGAGGGGAAGTACGACCTTGAAACGGGTGGTTGAGCCGGAGGAACTCTTTCAGATGTGATGACTGTCGGCAGTTTGGACATTTAGACAGATGTTTTTTTTATTTTTTTTATCAGTCTTTTTTTTTTACAAAGATTTTTATTTATCCTTTGTTATTTTTATAATATTTTTTTAGTCTTTTTATTGTGTAGCCGTCGTTTTTATAAGATTTAAAAAAAATGAACAGATTCTTGCTTATTTTACTCAAACTGTTTTGACAACGGGCCATGTGCCACTGGTCTAATGGCGTCGGTGAATGAGTGAATGATGAACCTAACATAGTTTAAAAACAAGAGGGAAACTCGGTGCCGACACAAAGCCTACTCCTGTCGAAGTGCTCCAAAGGGACCACCCCGGCTTAACGACCCTTCCGAAGGACGGTACAACTCGAACAACAGGATTTCTCCACAAATCCATGCTATCGAGAGGTTGATTAGCAAGGCGAATGAAGTTGCTGTACTAACTTTCATCCCTCCAACCTCTCTCCCGAATAGAACTGGTCATGTGTATGATGGTCACCTATCCAATACCTGACCCAGCGCAGTGTTGCTTTAATTTCATCCCTCCAACCTCTCTCCCGAACAGAACTAATCATGTGTATGATGGTCACCCATCCAATACCTGACTCAGCGCAGTGTTGCTTAACTTCCATCCCTCCAACCTCTCTCCCAAACAGAACTGGTCGTGTGTATGATGGTCACCCATCCAATACCTGACTCAGCGCAGTGTTGCTTAACTTTCATCCCACCAGCCTCTCTCCCGAACAGAACTGGTCATGTGTATGATGGTCACCCATCCAATACCTGCCTCAGCGCAGTGTTGCTTAACTTTCATCCCTCCAGCCTCTCTCCCGAACAGAACTGGTCATGTGTATAATGGTCACCCATCCAATACCTGACTCAGCGCAGTGTTGCTTAACTTCCATCCCTCCAACCTCTCTCCCAAACAGAACTGGTCGTGTGTATGATGGTCACCCATCCAATACCTGACTCAGCGCAGTGTTGCTTAACTTTCATCCCTCCAACCTCTCTCCCGAACAGAACTGGTCGTGTGTATGATGGTCACCCATCCAATACCTGACTCAGCGCAGTGTTGCTTAACTTTCATCCCTCCAACCTCTCTCCCAAACAGAACTGGTCATGTGTATGATGGTCACCCATCCAATACCTGACCCAGCGCACTACATATGATGCCAACCGGAGCAAGGTCCTTTGTAATAAGACTTCACTACTTATGACTTGTTATAAGTAAAAATAAAAGTCTTTTGAAGAAAAAAATAGATAGAAACCCCTTGTATGGGTTAGATTCGATTGGATTGGATTGTACTTTTTATGAAATGTATGTAGGATACCAATACCATTTATTGCCGTAACATCCTGTGGCATATGGTGGGATACTGTAGGGTACTGTAGGATTGGAACAGGTACAACATCACTTCAGAAGGTCACTTCAATTTGAAAACATTCCACTCTTTATTCAAAACGTATCACAGAGTTGATGATGATATTTACACCTAGGCTAACGAGGTAATGAAATGAGATTGATGACGCTAACGATGATATGGGAAGTGACGTCACGGGAACACGGAGTTCACTAGAATTAAAATATAAAACACATTCGCTTCATGGTGTCTTTCCGCTTCTCAGCGAGCAGGTAAACACGTCTTGAAATTTGGATTGCTGCTGAGCAAACGAGGCCGGCAATACGTGGTAACGGTAGGTGCCATCCGATATCGCTTGCGGCCGTCCTTTTTAACAAACCTCCACAATTAAATACGACACAAAATACCGACACGTGTTTATCAATCGTTGTAGATTAATTGAGTTTCAAATGCGAGAAATTAAAATTCTTAACACTCGAAACGACGGCGACTCTATCTGGCAGCAACCTACATTTTTGCCGCTGTAAAGCAGTCATTTGGCGGCCATTTTGAGCGAAAACTTTTACATTAGTTTCATAGCTAAAGCACTGACTAATTGGGAACACTGGCAAGACGCATTTGAACACTTTCAGTATTAGAAACTATTAGTGGTTTGTTTACCTGAAGATATTGAAGTGGTTTCCTTATCTCACTTTACCACCAACTGACTTACGATGCTAAATTGATACGGATCCTAGTATTTGGTGGCGACATATTTCGGTTTGACGACATATTGTGCGGTATCCACAAAGCAGAGATAGAATTGTTATCACCATAGTAACAACGCCTGACAATCTATGATTGGCTAATTTAAACCTGATTTAAAATAACGCTCTGTTTTGTGAATTTACTGCCTCTGAGATATGCAGCTACCCCGGGATATCGATGTCCTCCAATGGGCTTAGAATTGAAAAATTTTGCCAAGGCAATGTTTTGTTTCCCGTTTGTTTCAACATAGTAAACAGGAAATCTCCAAAAGTTAATATTTCGTGACTTGGACCTCTTGTCCTGGGCTAAGTAGCAATCAATCGCTCTAGGCATGATCTAGGTGTGCTTGTCCTGGTTGTTCTAGGTCGCTTTTTGCGCTCATTTTGTCGGCTTCATCGTTGTGGTCTAAGTTCTTCGAGAGTGACTGATTCTTGATGGGTTGGGGTTCCTTCGAAGGGATGGTATTCCAAGGCTGAAGCTCACCAGACGCTGTCAGCACGAAAATCAAGTTGGTCAGCAGCGCGACGCCGGCCGAAATCCAGAAAACAGTTCGCCATTGAAGCAACGTGCTCTGCAGGAATAAAACAGTGGCGGTTAGTTGTCGGCAAACAATCAGAGTGGCTGTTGTGGAATAATTTGTGCAGAAATTGTCACTTAAATTCAATCCGCTGCTAATGTTTTACTGCCGTAGTGAAATCTATCGTTAACATAACCTATACCTTACCAATAGCCAATAACTAATGACCTTACCATAGCAACAGTTCACAACAAAATCATTGGTCAGGAGCATTTCAAATTCCCATTATTTGCAGTTCACATTTTCATATTTCTTATTTCTTCATACCCATCTGATATGCCTGGCCTCTTTAAACCTTAGAATGCACATGATTAATCACATAACACAACTAAAATCCGATTTTACCAAAATCTCAGCTCCTGATTGAAATTTTAGTTGAAACTATTGCCTTATCTAACCTAACCTTAAACAAAATAACCTAAAAAATGTGAAAATAACTTTGGCAATATGGGTGGAAATAGGGTGTTGATAAGGTGGCTAACTCACGTCAGGAGTGAGCAGGCCGACGAGGTAGGGAGTGATGATTCCAGAGAAAGCGCCCATGCCGTTGACAATGGCCATCAGGATCCCAGCAAAGTTTGGGCTCAGATCGAGAGCGTTGACCTTCATGCCGGGGTAAAAGGTGCCCATGAAGCCCATGGCGACGGAGAAGAGCGCGACGACGTAACCTCGGTCGCAGCCGGCGTACGACGCCCACATGATGCCCACCGCAGGGCCGATAGAAGCTGCAACAGGTGGGGGGCGTTAAATAGCATGCTCATATCAAGGGTGCAAGACGATGGCAGAGATACGTCCTCAAAAGCATGTGCAGGATTCAATGTTCACCTCTGAAACCTGTCAGCTGTCAGAATTGATTGATTTGGCTGCGTTGTCGAATGTATCTTCTAGCAGTGCGTGCACCACAATTATATTTCTGATGTTTACCTGATGGGAAGGGGTGGGTAAAGGTACTTGATTTGGCAACACAGCTTAGATGGTCGAGTCGAGACGGGTTGAAATGTTGACACCTGACAAGATGGACATGAATCGAACAAAGACCCTCCTGATGGGAAGGGGTGGGGGTAGGTACGTGAGTTGGCAACACAGCTTAGATGGTCGAGTCGAGACGGGTTGAAATGTTGACACCTGACAAGATGGACATGAATCGAACAAAGACCCTCCTGATGGGAAGGGGTTGGGGTAGGTACGTGAGTTGGCAAGATAGCTTAGATGGTCGAGACTTACCGACAGTTGTGAAGAACTTCCTAGTCGTCGTGACTGTCCACCATTTCTTGCGTATGATGACGTCAGCCAGGTAGCCGGACAAGATGGATGTGATCCACATCACGAGATAGGGCAGTGCGGACAGGAAGCCGTTCTGGAAACGAAGACAACGACTTTTTTAACATCTCGAAAGAGTTATTCTGGACCATTCGTTCTCTGTTTCCACGTGTTACCGGCTCGTTTGCTCCGCAGATAGCTCAACATGAACTCTTTCTCTCTAACTACGAAGGTTTCGCGAACACAATTTGCGCTGCGTTGGATGATGAGCGCCGTAATATTGTAGAAAAACGGCAAAAATTAACAAAATTAAGCCGACAATTGTTTCATAAAAAGAGAAAGAAAACACATACGGGTTCAAAAACGTTACAACTGCTTAATTTTGATGTATTTTACATATTTGAAACGGTTGGTGAAAAAATATCAAACACTTTTGTCGGTAACTCAAAAATGTTTACAAAATCTGAAAATTTTCGTAAATTTTGAATAGATACTAAACTATTTAATTTAACCAATTTTACTGAAAAACGCGGGGTCTTAGTTAAAAATACAGATATGCGCTCTGCAAATTTCGTTCAAATAGGGGTAGGCGTTTGCCTGTGAAAACGCAAACAAAAATTGCCAACTAAGACAATTTTTTTTTTTTTAAGATTTCGGTACACTTGCTACGCTACAGTTGTAACCATATTGCTCTTACCGCTTTGATGTTGAATTTGAGGACGTCGGCCATGTACTTGGGCAAGTCAGTTACCATGGTGAAGAATACCCAATCGTGCCCGATCTGTGCGGCGATCAGCCCCCACAGAGGCACAGACACGAGCATAGCTCGCCAAGGAATGTTCAACTCTTTCTGCAAACAAGCAGACACAGGAGTCAGTCAGAGACGGTGTCTGGGATAGTGATAGGTGGGCGATTGGGACTCGCGTCTGTGACATAGGGGAACTGAATAGAGTAAATCTTACGTCTAGAACGTGGAATTCTGCTGCTAGATCTAAGATATAAATTGATGTAATTCAAAATACAAAACGGAGATGAACAGGGCCCTGGGCCATGTAGGAAGACGTTAAATCGCTGAACGGACGACTTGTGGGTGGAGTTACTGATCTCAAAAAACCTAGATGGAGTACAGGATCCAGCCAGCTGATCTCAAACAACCTGGATAGAGCATATGATCCTGCCAGCTGATCTCAAATAACCTGGATAGAGCATAGGATCCAGCCAGCTGATCTCAAACAACCTGGCTAGAGCATATGATCCTGCCAGCTGATCTCAAATAACCTGGATAGAGCACAGGATCCAGGCAGCTGATCTCAAATAACCTGGATAAAGCATAGGATCCAGTCAGTTGATCTCAAATAATCTGTATAGAGCATAGGATCCAGCCAGCTTATCTCAAATAACCTGGATAGAGCATAGGATCCAGCCAGCTTATCTCAAATAACCTGGATAGAGCATAGGATCAAGCCGGATGATCTAAATTGGAGTCAGGAAATTCTTTGCTGGCAAAAGGTAGGAGTCCCTGAATCTGAGGTGTCCCTGTCATTTCAATACCAATTTTTTAAGTTTTTACTGCACTTTTCAACCATCTTTGACCATTAAAGTGGTGAAAACTACAAAAACCACGAAAAATGTATATTGCATTGTCACTGTGAGAGAATTCCAAATCAGTGACTCTCAAGATGGCGGTCTTGGCTTCAAAGTCTCTCCATGGCAACCACTATTCATGTTATTTATATTGTTCCTGTATTATTATAACCGTTTTGCTTGCCAGAAGGAGCATCGGTTGTAAATGAAAAGCAAACCCACCTCGTCCTGGTCGATGCCCTTGAGATTCTCCTGCAGGTACTTGAGCTCCTTGTCGCTGATGAACGGGTGCGACTGGGGATCGTTGTAGCACACGAGGGTGAAGATGACGAACCAGACCATCGCGATGCCGCCGAACATGTAGAAGACGATCGGCCAGTTGTTGTCGGTGGCATGCAGGATAAGACCACTGAGAGCCTGGCCGACCACCGTGCCGATCAGCGAGCCTGAGCAGTGGAAAATGTTGAATTACTGATCTCGAATAACCTGGGTAGAGCATAGGATCCAGCCAGCTGATTTAAAATAACCTGGATAGAGCATAGGATCCAGCCAGCTGATCTCAAATAACCTGGATAGAGCATAGGATCCAGCCAGCTGATCTCAAATGACATGGATAGAGCATAGGATCCAGCCAGCTGATTTAAAATAACCTGGATAGAGCAAGGGATCCAGCCAGCTGTTATCAAATAACCTGGATAGAGCATAGGATCCAGCCAGCTGATCTCGAATAACCTGGGTAGAGCATAGAATCCAGCCAGCTGATCTCAAATAACCTGGATAGAACATAGGATCCAGCCAGCTGATCTCAAATAACCTGGATAGAGCATAGGATCCAGCCAGCTGATCTCAAACAACCTGGATAGAGCTTAGGATCCAGCCAGTTGATCTCAAATAACCTGGATAGAGCATAGGATCCAGCCAGCTGATCTCAAATGACATGGATAGAGCATAGGATCCAGCCAGCTGATTTAAAATAACCTGGATAGAGCAAGGGATCCAGCCAGCTGATCTCAAATAACCTGGATAGAGCAAGGGATCCAGCCAGCTGTTATCAAATAACCTGGATATAGCATAGGATCCAGTCAGCTGATCTCAAATAACCTGGATAGAGAATAGGATCCAGCCAGCTGATCTCAAATAACCTGGATAGAGCATAGAATACATCCAGCTGAGCTCAAATAACCTGGATAGAGCATAGGATCCAAACAGCTGATCTTAAATTTGTTTTTTGTAGTGGGAGAGTGGTTGATTCAAGACACAACAAAATAGGTAAAAAAGTGTATTGTGTATTGTTTTTTTATTGTTTTTTATTTACCGCTGGATGAGATCGGGCAAGGACTTCGGTTAACTTAGGGAGCTTCGGATGACTCTGGGTAACTTCGGGCAAGCGACTCACGAGGAGACACGACTCACCAGCAAACGCAAACGATCCTAACCGACTTTTCTCGGCAGGCGGCGCCCAGTTGGCCAGCAACACGTTCATCGCCGGAAAAGTGGAGCCCTGAGACAACCAATCAGGGCATAGTAAGCATAGCGTTGAACCAATCAGAGGGCTAAGGCAATCAGATCCAATCCACATACCTCGCCGAGTCCCTCGAGTATGCGAATAACCAGCAGCCATCCAGAGCCTCCTGCGCGCGCCACCACCGGCGTGAGCATCGTGAACACGGCAGTGCAGAGAATGCCCAAACTGAGCGTGTATTTGCCGCCAAACTTCTCCGCCAGGAGGCCGCCTGGTATGTGCGTGATGACGTAGCCCCAGAAGAACGAGCTTAAGATCAGCCCCTGCGTGGCCTCGTCCCACTCGAACTCCCCGTCCTGCGCAGAAAGGTCCACGTTAGGCAGGGCACGTTGGGACAGGGTAGGTTCTTGGCACGCTGCAAGCATAGCCATGGTGTGGTTCATACCCCACGACCTCCAGGCAAGGCTGGGACACGAGACATGGGACATGGGGGCAGGGTCCACGTTAGGCAGGGCACGATGTGACAGGGTGGGTTCTTGGCACGCTGCAAGCACAGCCATGGTGTGGTTCATACCCCACGACCTCCAGGCAAGGCTGGGACACGAGACATGGGACATGGGGGCAGGGTCCACGTTAGGCAGGGCACGATGTGACAGGGTGGGTTCTTGGCACGCTGCAAGCACAGCCATGGTGTGGTTCATACCCTATTGGCAACATTGTTCTTTGATACTGTTAACAATGTAACTGCAATTAGTGAGTTCGATTGCCCACTAATCTGTGCGCAGTGCTGAGCAAAAACACTGGCACAGAAAGAAATTACGCCGGATATGATTGACAAAGAGCAGTTTTATTGAGACCTTGATGCATGATCTAAAAGTAATGACTTCCTGTTTACAAAAAAATTTGCGCTGCAAAAAGAAGAGAAGCGAGAACGGCAAGCCCCGGCGAGCGCGGAGCGGTGACGCCTGCTCGCTGCTGAGCACAAAGCCCATCGAATTGGCTCTTCTCCCTGAACCCTGCCGGACACTTGGAGCTAGAGCGACCCTCCCTATAAATCGGCTGACCCTCCTGGTTGCCCGGCGGGGCGTAAATGCAGACCAGTGACTCCTTGTCGGCATCTTTCTCTGGTACCGAAACAATCACGCACCCCACGCGCTCGGTTTGCGCCCAAATCAGCTGCGTAAACCGCGCCGTCGACGCGTTGAACTTGTAGCTTTTAACAGGATCGATGTCGAAATGATCTCCTTCTGTGAACCAGATCTTAACGTGTGGCACTTTGAAGTAGTTTTCGGCCGAATGTGTCGTAGAGTTTCCGTTGTCGATGCCAAGGTTGAGTCCGTGATGGAAATCGGCCCTCGCGCAGAACTCTTTGTCGGGTCGCTTGCACTGTGTGGCCCATTGCCTTGCGAGATTCTCCAGGTTTGAGTCCCACTTGAGTTCTTTCATGTTGGAGGATGAGCGTAGGGTGGTGTGCAAACCCTGAGCGACAAAGCTGCGATATATGTTGTGTCTTCGCAAGAGGGCCAATTGGTCGTATATCGAGCTTGGCCATTCTGTTGAATTGACGCATTCGTTCTCGGGGAATTTGTCGCAAGCTTCGAATTGAGTCAACATCCGGCTCTTCTGGCATTGAATGTGACAGAATTTGGCTGATTGACAGGTGCTTAAGGCTAGTAAGAGCACAACAGCGAAAAGACAGACAGGCATTTTTCTTTAGGGTGCAGCCAGAAAATTAAATAAAATTTTGACTTATTAAAGTCAAGGCCTCTACGACTATAATTTGAAATGGCAGTGACCGTTTTATTTCAATCAGAGTGAATGGATAAAATCGCTGTTGTTAAATTTAGGCTATTCAAAAGTTTAAAACAAATCAATGGACTGCACCAAAAACTGTGACTGCCTTTTACACGGGACAAACGTATGAGTATGTTTGTTCTCGGGTTTGGAAGCTGCATTAAATTTTACTGGTAGAATAGTTAAACGATGGCCGGTCCAGAATTCAAATTTGTTTTCATATAACCAAGCCCACTAGGTTTACACTTTTCAGTGACTGCAAACCTCATTCAAATTTGATTCAAATTTGATTAAAATGTTCACATGATCACTGACAGCTGTCATCTGTCATCTGTCATCAGTCATCTGTCAAATAGTTATCTTGCCAGCTCTCTAACAATGAGACTGTTAACTCTTGATCTCCTATTTTTCTTCTGTGTTCTCTGTGCCCTTTTTCTATCTACAAGTGAAGAACCAAGTCGCGAAACCTTGAATCTTGTTGTCGCAATTAAACAAGAACTAGTGCGTCGTTCCGGTCCGCTAAGTCTGCGCCAGGCTGGCATAGTTTTGACCAAGAAGTGGGTACTGACGACAATGCACACCTTTAGTGATTACTTCATTGCTAAAAACAAAGGAGACTTTATTTCTATCAAGGTGACAGTCAAAGGGGTGGTCGTGGAAATCGACAAAATAATGTTTCATCCCGACGACAGCGAGGCCATGAAAGCAAGGGACTTAAATCAGTTTAATCCGGAGAAAGACGCCGCTCTGTTGGAGTCAGAGAAAGGTGAATTTGGCAAAGAGAGGTTCTCCCTTGTGATCGACATTATCCCGACGGACGCCAAGGAAAATTGCTATGCGTTGGGATTGGGGGAGAGCGACAAGCCCGTGTACCGGAAGGTCACGCTCGTCTCACCCGAGATGACCTGTCATAACTTTGTCAAGTCCTTCAAGAAGTTTCCTGATGACAATTTTCGAGTAGTCAGGTCGGCGGTCAAGCCGTATCACGTGTGCACACATATTACGGTAATTTCACTATTTTCTTAAATGCGTGTAGCGAGTGAAGCAATTACTTAATATGACTACCCGTGTGTTTTTATCTTGTGACTGTTTCCAGGCTACTCTGATCGATTTGAATGGAATTTTCACGACTACTTTAAAATCTGTAGAGATCTCTACGTTTTTAAAAGATTTAGCAAAATAGTTTATTTTTTTATTATTATTATTTTACTTTAGAAACTTATTAAATGCCAAATCAATTAACAAAACTTATTAACATTTTGCAAATATGTGAACCGCGTTGAGTTTTATCTTGCCAAAACCAAACAGATCAGTGAGTTTTCGCTTTTTTTTCGGAATTTTAGTCAGTTTTTATGCCTTATTTCACTACTTCTTCGCCCTATAACGCGTTGAAAACCCCAAGTCTAAGTTGAAACGAATGTTCCCACAACGGCAAGTTGTCCTTGCAGGACGACCCCCACGCATCGTACGCGGCATCTGGAGGGCCTCTGGTCTGTGAAGTTAAAGGAGCTGGAGCGCTCGCCTTCGGGTTGGCTCATGCATTCCATCCCACCCAACGCATCACCACATTTGTCTTTGCTGGCGAGCTGGAGCGATGGCTGGTGGACCGCACTGGTGGCCCGCACTTTGGGTATATTCACATTGAGAGCCGCGCGGACCGCACGGGGCCCGCAGTTGGGGAACTCTTTTGCATCGTGATGTTTGCGCTGAAATATTTGCGCACATAGCCAACGGCGCCCTCAAATGGCCCGAAAGATTAAAAAAAAACACCAAAAAAAGCCCAAAAAGCCCCAAAAGTTGTCTTGTTTGCATGCACTTTACCGTGAAAAACGTCTGCAAGTTTTATGAACTTGTTTTTAAATAGTTTCGTGCGATTTTTTTTAGCAAATTGGTCAAATAGTAATCTTAGTTGTTAACGAATGGCTATCGATTAACGAACGATTCGTTATCGTTATCGGCTATCATTTACGAATGATTAACTTAATAATAATAAAGATGATAATAAAAAACTTAATCTTATTGACGAATAAGCAGTAATTTTCGTATCCTCTTGAGCGGAAAGATCTTAATATTATTTCACCTAAGTAGTCTTTCACTTTCTTTTTGTGGTTTTTTTCTCTACGAGTTTGCAATATTTGTGTAATTTTCGATCAGTTTTCTCAACGACGTACGCACCGAAAACTGCTTAAAGGAACCCCATAGCCAAGTGGTATGTAGTTCAGAATGCAATTTCACGAAACAAGCTCGCGATTCCAATTTCGCCACATCTCCACATTTTTGTTTGGCTTAACAGTTTTTGGCAAAAATAAATATGTGTGAAATCATCGTGTTCCATTTATATCTGTCATATCATGTTATCATTTCATCGTGCAAAAATATCACTTGTCGAACTTCAACAATAAAAGAGTCTCAAGTGCGAGCTGTCAATGTCAACAATCATGTATGATTGGCACCAAGCGATATACCTTCACCCGTGCCGTGTTAAGTAACCAGTCAGCTGATCTCAAATAACCTGGATAGAGCATAGGATCCAGTCAGCTGATCTCAAATAACCTGGATAGAGTATAGGATCCAGCCAGCTGATCTCAAATAACCTGGATAGAACATAGGATCCAGTCAGCTGATCTCAAATAACCTGGATAGAGCATAGGATCCAGTCAGCTGATCTCAAATAACCTGGATAGAGCATAGGATCCAGTCAGCTGATCTCAAATAACCTGGATAGAGCATAGGATCCAGTCAGCTGATCACAAATAACCTGGATAGAGCATAGGATCCAGTCAGCTGATCTCAAATAACCAGGATAGAGCATAGGATCCAGCCAGCTGATCTCAAATAACCTGGATAGAGCAAGGGATCCAGCCAGCTGATCTCAAATAACCTGGATAGAGCATAGGATTCAGCCAGCTGATCTCAAATAACCTGGATAGAGCATAGGATCCAGCCAGCTGATCTCAAATAACCTGGATAGAGCATAGGATCCAGCCAGCTGATCTCAAATAACCTGGATAGAGCATAGGATCCAGCCAGCTGATCTCAAATAACCTGGATAGAGCATAGGATCCAGTCAGCTGATCTCAAATAACCTGGATAGAGCATAGGATCCAGTCAGCTGATCTCAAATAACCTGGATAGAGCATAGGATCCAGTCAGCTGATCTCAAATAACCAGGATAGAGCATAGGATCCAGCCAGCTGATCTCAAATAACCTGGATAGAGCATAGGATCCAGCTAGATGATCTCAAATAACCTGGATAGAACATAGGATCCAGCCAGCTGATCTCAAATAACCTGGATAGAGCATAGGATCCAGCCAGCTGATATCAAATAACCTGGAGAGAGCATAGGATCCAGCCAGCTGATTTCAAATAACCCGGATAGATAATATGGTCCAGCCAACTGATCAGCTGACCAGCTGGCCAGGTAATCTTATTGGTTCTGTGCTCACGCTTGTTGATGAGCCGGGCGAGTTGTCTGCTGGGCAGGCGTTGGGGTCTTCATGGGAGGAGGACGTGTTGTGTTTGACCATCACAGTGATGGCCACGTTCAGGCAGACTCTCATCGTGTAGGCGTTGGCGATGGCGAAAAAACCCATCAGACTCAGCAGGTAGCGCTGGGGGATGCATACTGCGGATAGAAAGTCCAAAGTTAGCCCAAAATCAGTCGAATTGCAGTCAAAATTCAGTTCAAAATCTGCCAAAAACACTCCCCACCCCTTTACAAATCAACCGAGTTTCCCCGTTTAGTCCATGTGCCAATGTGCGAAGTCCTGCTGGGCAAACGAACCAGTAACACGTGGTAACTGTAGGTGCCACCCAATGGCGCTTGCGGCCGTCCTTTTTAACAAACCTCTTCAATTATGTAATAACGACTTAAAAAAATAGATGCATGTTTACCAATCGTTTAGGTTAGCATTAATAAAGATTAATTGAGTGTAAACCAGTCTCAAATGCGAGTAATCTGCGAAATATAATCAAAACGACGGTGTATTCATCTAGGAGCATCCTCAATTTGTTCAGTAAAGTAGTCGGCGGCCATATTTTGCGAAGACAGTTTAACATTAGGGTAATAGCACGGCAGTAAATAGCTTTATCAGTGAATGAAAATAATCATCAACTCATGCACGACGCTAAAAATAAAATAAACGATATGAGAATTTAAATAGGCACAGTGTCTGTCGAAAGAGTGATGAGGTCGATTACTAGCTATAGCTTGACTCTAACATTGTTCTACCCGAGTCGAGTGGCAAGTCAAGTAGTGTCGTTTTGAAATAATGATTAACACACATCAACCAATTATCAGGTGTCGTAATCACGCGCAGCCGAGAAATTTGTTTCCAGTAATTGCCTTAGTGTTGATTCCTCTTATCAACCTGCGATCCAAATAAAATCAGAACTCAATTCAAACATTCCGGCAGATCTGCGATAACAGGTGACATATATGAATGGCATATTGGGCTTGCAGAATCTCAGCGCAAAATCAAATTTAATGAGAGTGCAAATAGCAATCAATCCAAATAATGTTCCACGAAATCACAACAGAATGACAGTTGTAATTGATATCAGTGACAGCTGAGTCGAACCTATAACGAGGCCTGGCAAAAATTAGGCGAAGCTCGTAGAGTAATAAGCGATGTGATAACGTTGTGCTTTGCTATACTCTATTTCAACAAGAAAATAGGGAGCTTACATGAAAGAAGTCCGATGATTTCAGCTGATCTGAAATCATCTGGATAGAGCATAGGATCTAGCCAGCTGATCTCAAATTACCTGGATAGAGCATAGGATCCAGCCAGCTAATCGCAAATAACCTGGATAGAGCATAGGATCCAGACGGCTAATCTCAAATAACTTGTATAGAGCATAGGATCCAGTCAGCTGATTTCAAATAACCTGGATAGAGCATAGGATCCAGCCAGCTGATCTCAAATAACCTGGATAGAGCATAGGATCCAGCCAGCTGATCTCAAATAACTTGTATAGAGCATAGGATTCAGTCAACTGATCAAAATTTAAGTCAGGAAATCCATTGTTGGCAACATGTCAGTAAATCCGAGGTGATCCTCTGATTTTGGAGTTTTCGAGACAAGTTTTTAACCAATGTTCCATTATTAGTTGCCCAAGCACCTCGCTACATGGCTAGGAAGGAAAGTTTTAGATTTTGCCCTCAACCGTAATCCACAATCATAATCTTTTACCATAAAGGACCATGGCGTTTTTTCACCAAAATTAAGAAATTAAAGCTGAAACGTCTAGATTTTGTTTTATGTGAAATGTTCTCTTTCATAACACTCGTACTAGACGCCATTTTAGAGTTATTTAACTGGAGATAAAAGTAGCAAGGTCAATTGAAAAAATAACAAAAATATTGAACATTTGAAGGCCGCTGGTCAAGGTCACTTTGGTCCGTTATGATTCTGCTTTGCCTGGCGAAGTTTCCATGACCTTGAACGTAGAATATGGAGCATGAGTTGCAAGCAGTTCTTCCAGCAACCGTTGACATGAAAAGCGGTCCAAGAAGATCAACCGATCCCCGATTTCACCAACATTGGGGTAAACTTGGTCCAAACTTAGTTAACTTCATGTTGGAAGATTTAAAAAAAGACTATTCACAGATGCTTAAAAAAATCAAATATACACCAAATGTGGTATTTAAACAAGAATGCACGGTTCTACCACGAACACAATCAACTATGTAGCTGTCAATATTTTCTCCTTGTGCTAATCTTCTTTTTAAAGTTTAAACTAGATCAGTGAAGGTTCAATTCTAAACCTCTTTTCGAGTTCAAAGAAATTAGTGCTAACATAACCGCAAAACATTTAATTTTGATCGGAGCTCTGTGCTAAAAACTAAATTTTTATTGTTTTACATATTGTGCTGCCGTAGTTTTCTTGTTTAATGTTTGCAAAATGGCATTGATTTAGTGAATATCAAATCTTAAGCAAGTTTTAAGCCAAGTTTAGCCTGATATTGGTGAAGTCAGACCACAACGTCCCACGTCATCAGCTTGTGGATCAAATTTGACAAACCAATCTACCAAATAATTCTGCAACGTATTTTCAGGGCTGGACAAAATTTAACAAAAACACTGTAAATTCAATACAAACACGAACAGGCACAAAAAAAGGAAACATCGAAATCAAAACTTACGATCCCCCAAAGTTTTCTGCCATCCAGTTTTCATTATCACTAAGAATCACTAAATATCACTAAATATCACAGTCCCAGCAGGTTAAAGGGCCTCACACTTGTCTTGCCAGCAGGTATGCACCGGTCTCGGGAAGAACTTGGTGGACAAGCTGTTCTTGGACCGACCACTGGACCCGGTGCTGGGACAGTGGTGCACTGACTGTCAATCTCACGGGCGACACCTGCTTTATTACTACTCTGCGTTGACGCCGTCGTCGATGACGCGCTGAGAGCCGCCTAGCACCTGGGAGAGACCGTCAGCCAGCTAGGACAGGTAACCATGCACTGGTTTGGGAACCAGTCCACGGGATGCGCTGTCCACATAAGTGTGTACAGACCAGTGGGTTACATAGGTAGAATAGGGGAGATCAAAGACCCCAATGGCTTGGAAACCAGTCCACGGGATGCGCTATCCATGCAAGTGTGTACAGACCAGTGGGCTACACAGGTAGAATAAGGGAGATCGAAGACCCCCTGGCTTGGAAACCAGTCCACGGAATGCGCTATCCACGCAAGTGTGTATAGACCAGTGGGTTACACAGGTAGAATAGGGGAGATCGAAGACCACACTGGCTTGAAAACCAGTCCACGGGATGCGCTATCCACGCAAGTGTGTACAGACCAGTGGGTTACACAGGTAGAATAGGGGAGATCGAAGACCACACTGGCTTGGAAATCAGTCCACGGGATGCGCTATCCACGTAAGTGTGTACAGACCAGTGGGTTACACAGGTGGAATAGGGGAGATCGAAGGCCCCCTTTGGCTTCGATAACTGTCGATTGTCCGCATGACGGCAAAGTAACGAGCGATAAGTACAGCACGCTTCAAATAAGTACCTGATATGAGTACCTACCTGATGGCTCAACGTCATTTGTCTACAAGTGCTATCACTCGGCAGTGTCGTTTCATTCTAGACGTTCATTTTTCCTTTCTTATCAAACGTGTAAAATACGGAAAGTTGAGTTGAAGTTGCCGACAATCGTGCATAAACGACGCATGAATGCACAATTGAAGACATTAATTGCGATGCATACTGGCACGCAAATCGCTGCACTGATTTAATTGTAACTTATTAAATAAGTAACCTCGAGAGTTTTAAAACCGATTTGTCCTCTTGTCACGCACCCCCCACTCCCACCCCCCCCCCCCCCTACCCCCGCAGAGGAGTGTCCGGTAGGGAAAAAGGGCACGTCACCCCTATTTCACTTGCAGTAAATGAAAAAAAAAGGCAAATAATAATAAAAATATTTAATACTAATAACTAATCATTAAAATATCATTGTTAAGCACTAATTTCAGGCTCAAAACCACGTGGCACCCTTTTTACATCTGTTATTTATTTTTTTAATTAAGTAAGATTTAAGGAATATTTGAGCGGTTTTGATTTGGTCATTTTAAGGGATGGAAATCTGCGAATGGGAGAGTCTGGCTGGAGCTTTAAACTTATCTCGCAAGGACTTGAAAATAATATTCTGCGCATTGGATCACGTGAACACTCAAATAATTTCCAAACATTCTTGAAATTGCAGAATTTTTTTTTTGTGCAAATTATTGTAACGAAGTTAGATTGAAAAAAAGTGCAACCGAACCGGAATACAAACCCGAGACATCTCAATTTAGTTGGTAGAGCACCCGATCGGCAATTGGGAGGTCCCGGGTTCGTATCCCGGTTCAGTTGCATATTTTTCCAGATTCCTTTCCATTCTCGAGATTAATTTACAGGTCTGCTAAAAGCTCCGACAAGTTTAAAATGTTTGCTTAAAACGTGTAGATTTTCTCCAAAATATGACCCTGATTCAATGATTTCCTTGGGTCTCAGACTTTGTTGGTGTTTGCCTCAAGGCTGAGTCTCGACTTCTTATTTCCAAACATATATAAATTGACTTATGACTGGCTTAGGAACAGCCAATCAGAATATGTTTTTGTTTGTTAACGGTCTGTTAGTTAGTTAACGGTCTGTTAGTTAGTTAACGGTCTGTTAGTTAGTTAACGGGTCACTGAAAAACCAGTTTCAAGGCGTAAAAACGAACAGAAATCTCAAAAAAAAAACGCTTGAAAAATGCAAATTACACTGGAATGCAAAAATGCGATGCGGTGTACATATTTGCAAAATGTCATTATTTTGTGAAGTGTAGTGGAAAAAAAATAACATGTTTAAAATATCTAATAAGTAGCTTAATGGATTAGAGCAACACCCGCGACAGGTGGAGATCGGGGTTCGATTCCCCGATTGGGCATCAATTTTTGAGACGGTTATAGTGTTCCTTAATAATATTATTTGTCTAGTTGTTTTAAAAACGTAAAAGATGTAAGTACAGAGTTTTCAAAAAGTCCCCTCATTTAAATTGGTCCGGTCGTTCGGTCATAGTATGCAAACAAACACACAAAAACATAGCGGATTTTTTACGAACTGTCAAATTTAGTCTTCGCTTCGCTCCTTCTCCCCCCCCCCCCCCCCCCCCCCACCCTTCCTAAGTCCGAAATCCTGGCTCTAACCCTCCTAATTGTCCCAAAGAAAGGCTATTATTTCCCCAAAATAAAAATACATCTTTGTTCTTATTAGAAAAAGTCGCAGACATCTTTGAAAAATTCCGTGTTTTGGGGGAATTCAAATAAGGAGAGCTCGGCACGCGTTATCTACGCACCTCCACACGCAGCGGCCGAGTTAATTGCTTCCTGTGCGTAATGCGTGTATAATTGCGTTCAGAGAGCGCACGCGCCTTTAAGTCATGACGCTGACGCAATACGCACTCGGAAAGGTCAGTCGAGGCCAGACGCAGGCCGCCGTCGGTGCGTACATTGCGTGACACTAACTGCGTGGGTAATCACAGCAATTTAACACAAGGAACCCGTGCCCGGCATCGGACAGTTCATCACAATGTAATAGTAATGGGTGGGTGAAACAAGGGTTGTCATGGCAATCTAAAACAAGTAACCCGTGCCCGGCATCGGGCAGTTCATCACAATGTAATAGTAATGGGTGGGTGAAACAAGGGTTGTCATGGCAATCTAAAACAAGTAACCCGTGCCCGGCATCGGTCAGTTCATCACAATGTAATAGTAATGTGTGGGTGAAACAAGGGTTGTCACGGCAATCTAAAACAAGTAACCCGTGCCCGGCATCGGACAGTTCATCACAATGTAATAGTAATGGGTGGGTGAAACAAGGGTTGTCATGGCAATCTAAAACAAGTAACCCGTGCCTGGCATCGGGCAGTTCATCACAATGTAATAGAAATGGGTGGGTGAAACAAGGGTTGTCATGGCAATCTAAAACAAGTAACCCGTGCCCGGCATCGGGCAGTTCATCACAATGTAATAGTAATGGGTGGGTGAAACAAGGGTTGTCATGGCAATCTAAAACAAGTAACCCGTGCCCGGCATCGGGCAGTTCATCACAATGTAATAGTAATGGGTGGGTGAAACAAGGGTTGTCACGGCAATCTAAAACAAGTAACCCGTGCCCGGCATCTGGCAGTTCATCACAATGTAATAGTAATGGGTGGGTGAAACAAGGGTTGTCACGGCAACCTAAAACAAGTAACTCGTGCCCGGCGTCAGGCAGTTCATCACAATGTAATAGTAATAGGTGGGTGAAACAAGGGTTGTCATGGCAATCTAAAACAAGTAACCCGTGCCCGGCATCTGGCAGTTCATCACAATGTAATAGTAATGGGTGGGTGAAACAAGGGTTGTCATGGCAATCTAAAACAAGTAACCCGTGCCTGGCATCGGGCAGTTCATCACAATGTAATAGAAATGGGTGGGTGAAACAAGGATTGTCATGGCAATTTAACACAAGTAACCCGTGCCCGGCATCTGACAGTTCATCACAATGTAATAGTAATGGGTGGGTGAAACAAGGATTGTCATGGCAATTTAACACAAGGAACCCGTGCCCGGCATCGGACAGTTCATCACAATGTAATAGTAATGGGTGGGTGAAACAAGGATTGTCATGGCAATTTAACACAAGGAACCCGTGCCCGGCATCGGACAGTTCATCACAATGTAATAGTAATGGGTGGGTG
The DNA here is from genome assembly GCA_947568835.1 of Protonemura montana. Taxonomy (NCBI): domain Eukaryota; kingdom Metazoa; phylum Arthropoda; class Insecta; order Plecoptera; family Nemouridae; genus Protonemura; species Protonemura montana. The sequence continues at coordinate 3,696,974 of OX387610.1, forward strand.
AAACAAGGGCTGTCGTGGCAATCTAAAACAAGTAACCCGTGCCCGGCATCGGACAGTTCATCACAATGTAATAGTAATGGGTGGGTGAAACAAGGGCTGTCACGGCAATCTAAAACAAGTAACCCGTGCCCAGCATCGGGCAGTTCATCACAATGTAATAGTAATGGGTGGGTGAAACAAGGGTTGTCATGGCAATCTAAAACAAGTAACCCGTGCCCAGCATCGGGCAGTTCATCACAATGTAATAGTAATGGGTGGGTGAAACAAGGGTTGTCATGGCAATCTAAAACAAGTAACCCGTGCCTGGCATCGGGCAGTTCATCACAATGTAATAGAAATGGGTGGGTGAAACAAGGGTTGTCATGGCAATCTAAAACAAGTAACCCGTGCCCGGCATCGGGCAGTTCATCACAATGTAATAGTAATGGGTGGGTGAAACAAGGGTTGTCACGGCAATCTAAAACAAGTAACCCGTGCCCGGCATCTGGCAGTTCATCACAATGTAATAGTAATGGGTGGGTGAAACAAGGGTTGTCACGGCAACCTAAAACAAGTAACTCGTGCCCGGCGTCAGGCAGTTCATCACAATGTAATAGTAATAGGTGGGTGAAACAAGGGTTGTCATGGCAATCTAAAACAAGTAACCCGTGCCCGGCATCTGGCAGTTCATCACAATGTAATAGTAATGGGTGGGTGAAACAAGGGTTGTCATGGCAATCTAAAACAAGTAACCCGTGCCCGGCATCGGACAGTTCATCACAATGTAATGGTAATGGGTGGGTGAAACAAGGGTTGTCATGGCAATCTAAAACAAGTAACCCGTGCCCGACATCGGGCAGTTCATCACAATGTAATAGTAATGGGTGGGTGAAACAAGGGTTGTCATGGCAATCTAAAACAAGTAACCCGTGCCCGGCATCGGACAGTTCATCACAATGTAATGGTAATGGGTGGGTGAAACAAGGGTTGTCATGGCAATCTAAAACAAGTAACCCGTGCCCGGCATCGGACAGTTCATCACAATGTAACAGTAATGGGTGGGTGAAACAAGGGTTGTCATGGCACTTCCACCGATGTGAAAATAGCACAGTATTTTGCTAAAAGCTGACACATTGCTTTGGTTGACAACCTGCACTTTCTGGCGAAAACTAGGAGTTAAATTTGACTGTTTTGTTGTTTCCTTGGATTAAACGAATGTCACACAGAGAATCTATATTCTTCTGTCACCTGTTTAGAGGGACTTGTGTGTTTAATATGTTAACCCTTTAAGTAGATTGGAAGTCATGTCCTGGGAATAAGACAGTCAAGCAGGACGTAAAATCTCTACAACTACCCGCGAACGCGCAAAGCTTCAAAATAATAATTTTGAAGAGTTTCGCTCTCATTCAAGGTTAAATCAAGAAAAGAAAATTAACTTTCGAAAAACCTTGGGAAACTCAACTCACAAATGAAGGTCACACTTGTCCGGGCTTTGAAAATATTCCAACAATGCTTCTGGACGTTGTCGTCGAACTCTTGGTTATTTTTATTTCCTGTTTATATTTGCTGTCATAAATTTGAAAGTAACTCTATTCGAAGCTCCGTTGTTTGCCAAGGCATTGTCTTCCAAGTCCACGGGTTTAATGAGAAGATTGCGGAAGATGCTGTGGCAAATAAAAGTCAACAAGTCTGCGCATTACATAAGATGCAACTGCCTGGTGTGGTGCACTTAAATACGTCCACAGTGATTACTCCTGTCTACTCCTGTCGCAGTCTTATCCGGCTAAGCGTCCCTTCCGAAGGACGGTACAATGCGAACAACAGGATTCCTCCACAAATCCATGCTGTCGAGAGGTTGATAAGCAAGGCGAGTGAAGTTGCTGTACTAACTTTCATCCCAGCAACCTCTCTCCCGAACAGAACTGGTCATGTGTATGATGGTCACCCATCCAATACCTGACCCAGCGCAGTGTTGCTTAACTGTGGTGATCTCACGAGGACCCGCCAAACCGTTCGGTGATCACTCATCCAATACCTGATCCAGAGCAGTGTTGCTTAACTTCGGTAACTGGTATTTTTAACACGTCAAAACGTTCGTTTTTTTAGACATTACAATAATTGCTTGATCTTTGGCACCAATCATTTCCCCAGCTTTCAATTTCATTTCGGTTCTCTCAAAAAAATGAATATTGATAGATCATAAAGCCATCTGGCAAGCTATTTGTGACATATTAATTTAAATCAATCAATATAAACAGAACACAGTGTCAGATCCAGTATCTGTTTCTTAATCCCCTTTACATCTTCAATCGATTTGTGACCAAGTCCAACAATCAGTCAATCAACGTCGTCGATGGCCAAGCTATGTCATCTTGGTCACCGTAACGAACTGATAATGAGCTGATTAAGAGTTTGTTATCTCCGTCCGGTCAGCGCAGAGTTACCTTGGCATTGCTCAAGTTGAAACAGACGCGGTACTTGAAGAGATTTGACCGGTGATAGCACAAAGACGAGTGGTTATGGTTAATGTTGTATTTGATATGTAAGATTCGGGGCACTTGGGTGATAAGGCTGATAGAGAAGGGTGTCAAGTGTTAGGTGTTTACAAAGTGTTTTGGTTCGGTTGTACTTGGATTTCCCAGAATGTATTTCCCTTGTATTTGTTTTTCTGTTGCGTTTTTTCGGTTACAAGTTTTTTTTTTTCTGTGAAATCTTATTAGAATTGTAAATGCGCCCTGACCAAAGTATTTTATTATTAGAAACACTAATAACCTCCCAAAAATCGATGTCCAAATGGAGAATCAAACACCGATCGCCACCTGTCGCGGGTATTGCTCTGACCAATTGAGCTAATTGGCTAAATCATTTTTGAGAGGATTTCATTGCATTTGAATAATTGAATTGAATATGCTCAATTGGTGCAAACTGGTAACTAATTGGTACTAACTTTCATCTCTCCAACCTCTCTCCCGAACAGAACCGGTCATGTGCATGATGGTCACCCATCCAATACCTGACCCAGCGCAGTGTTGCTTAACTTCGGTGATCTCATAAGAACCGATGTTTCCAACACGCCAAACCGTTCGTTATATTTAAAATTATGTTGGTTTCGGTGGAGAAGTCACTTGCATCGATAGGAGCTCAGTTTTGAAAACTGACCGAATTTCAAAAACAAAACTCCGAGCCTGTTTGAATTTGTAACGGTCATTTATGTCGTCACCGTTAATTTTCAAGCAGCTGAGATTGCAGGCAAGACAAGTGGCTGACATTGCTGGACTTTCCGGCAGATGTCCGAGTATATCATCACCGCTTATCGGAATGTTATCTGCACTGAGACTTGAAGAAAGATGACCTTAGTTGATGAGGTCGCCATTTGAATTCCTGCCCTGATAATCACATTACAGATTAATCGATTCAATATTGATATACCGGTCATGTAAGCTAGATGATAATTCGAAGCGACAAACGCGACATGGGGACATATCGTTATAACAATCAGATCACAGTGAATTGCACGCAGAAAGAAATGCAACTCAATCACAAAATGATTGCTGGTGGGAGTGTGATGACTATTGATATCACGCAAAAAAAAAACTGTGGTAAGTATGTAATGTGTACGTCATTATGGCTATTGGATCGGGAGCTTACTCAGGTCTGGATACAACTAATCGACAAAAACACTTGTCCGATTGCAAAAAAACAAAAACTAGACGACTCATCACACTATTGGCAACAGATTGACGCTTTTCAAAATCAAAAATATAATTTTGTCTTAAAGTTACACGCGTTATCAAAGACCCTGTTCAAGGCGTTTTTTCGGTGTTTGCTTTTAGAAAGAGAGATTTAAGTTTTTGTAGCAGCTGTGAATCCCAAATTTGTTCAGTCTGTTAACACTACTAAACTACACATAACAAAATATCTTCGAGTCAACCATTTTAAAAAAGCCTCTCTCATTAGTTGTATCCAGTTTTTTCACATATTTTTTTAGAATGTATTTTCCGGAAAATTTACATTTAATTGTTTAAGTTGCTGATACAGTTTTGACCAACACCAAATAAGGAATAAAAAATTGGATTTTATTCCTTGGATCTCCAGGAAAAGAAAGTGGAGGCGATAAAACCCCGTGAAGTGAAATCTCACCTGCCGCCAAGTATGGCCTCTCCGTTTTTCGTTTCCGTTTTGACGGCAGAAGCGATGAATTCTCGTTGAATTCAAGTTCACGATTTTGTTTGAGATAGCCAGACATTTCACGTGGTCGACTCTCGACAAGCACAGAGTGGAGACTGCCAACCTTGAAGGGGTCGACACATCGGGTAACTTTCCGCTTCAAATCGAATGTGATTCATCTCCCAAAACACTGAGCAGGCATCGAACCCAAGAACCAACAGCCTGTTTTAGGGGCAATATTTTTATTCCGTTAAAACGGTAACCTTTCAAAACGCATCGGTCTAGTATTTTATTTAAATGTTTGGTCTGCCACTTAATCCAGTATACCTGTAGAATTTTGATGCACCTCTGCGATCATTGCGTGATTCCAGACCACTACCAACGCGGCTTTACCAATACCGGCTTTAAGACTAACCTAATTCATTCCTTTCCCTAAGCTTCTGTCGATATGATTTCGTTGATTGATTGATTAGTGGGGTTTAACGACGCAATGTTTTGACAACCGACCCCGTAGCACTGGTCTCTAATGGCATCGATGAATGAGCAGATTCTGATACCAAATCGTTCTACGGAAAAATTAGGAAATTTTGAATGGATGAAGAGTTTTATAAAGCTGACGAGATCCTGCAAGACTGAAAAGTTGCGGAATATTAAATTATGTCTTTACGCATATTTTTATGGGTCGTTGACGATGTATCGCTCTGTAGGATGTATACTACTGATTCAAAAAAAAAATCAAACAAAAAAAATAGATAAACCTAATCTAGCCTAGAAGGGAGGAGCAGAAACCTGGTGCCGGTACGTAGCCTACTTCTGTAGAAGAGCACCAAGGGGACCACCGGCTTAACGTCTCTTTCGAAGGACGGTTCAACGCGAACAACAGGATTCCTCCACAAATCCCATCAAAATCCACCTTATCCACCTAATTCATGATTCTTAATTCTTGATTTGATAGAGTCTTACAACGCTATCGTGAAACTAATATAAAACTGTAAAAACACAGATGAATTTAAAACTAATGAATTAGAAATGAGTTCAAACAAACAAACGGTAGCTAAGTTCAGTCTATGAGAGCCTCGAAATCAACAACTGTCATAGCGGCTCACCAAATTGCAACCCCTGTGAGTTAGGCTACACTGTTCATTGATATGTATCTTTTATTGCCTACCTCGCTGGGCTACCACCAGTTTCCAAGTTCTACCAGCTGTAAAGCGTCGAGATAATCTGAGCTAGTACGCTCGATGTCCAACAGAGTGCTCTTGTTTAACAAACACTATTTGAAATGGGTTTTGAATGCTAAGTAAAGGACAGTTAAATATCCTATATTTTTCCTTACTTTGTAAATTTTTAATTGTGATTTTTTAAATTTTGTCCATTACTTAGCATTCAAAACCCATTTCAAATAGTTTTTGTTAAAACTAGTGCCAAGGCTAAATCAAGTAGACGCGGTGGCGTAACTACCGGCAGGGCAGGCTGGGAGACCGCCCTCGGGCCCAGAGGTTATTCCCTGAAAGGGGGGCCCACGAGCTATGGGTCGTGGGCCTACCAAGAGGGAAACAATTTGCGCCGTTCCGTACTCAGGCCGGCCGACGAGCCCGTGCCCACGACCCTGTTAAATGTATTTGTTGTGTTTACCAAAATAATCTTTAAGTTAAAAGTTGCATTTCAGGCACTCTCACCACCCCATTGAGGCTGTGGGACTTGCCTACTCCTGGTAATGGTAACATAGTAACTACGTTGTTACTGCCGCTGAGTGCGTAGGCTACACACCAACGCTACTGACTTACTCTTTGTCGGCGCAAAAGACCGAATATGCGTTATTTTTGCGGGTATAGGTAACTTATTTTTACCAATTGTGGGAAAAAAATGCTTTTACACAAAACAGTAAGTAGTGGAGTAGTTACTGTTCACTGGGCTACGGTGGCTGACGGTAGTCACCGCGGGGACATCGCTGGGTCAAAAAAGGCGTATTAAATGTGACAATTTAACAAAAAAGTGAAAAAATTTCTAAAACCGGCAGCTTTTCGTGTCATTCAAGTTTTCCGGTATGTAGCGATAGTTTGGCCGTAACAAAAGACCTTCTAAAAACACTGGAAATTCGTCTGACGTTCACTACGAGATAATGCGGCGAGAATATCTTAGATTATACTTATATATGGCGGGGGTCAATTAATAATAATCCCAGTTTCAGTTATTTTCAATCAAATTTGGCGCATGTTGCCTTGTTTTATTTCCTCCCATATAAAGTTTAGTATGCAGTCCCTTAAATCTTAAATCTATCATACTTTCTCAATCTGTCATTACTTCGATATGAATATCACTGCATATTAAGTTTGATAACGCTATCTTGCAGTTGTCTCAGAACGCGAATGAGACTGAAATATTTGGGTTCTCGTCATGTCAGAACTGCCCAAATTTCCCCACACGCAGAAATAATGAATACTCAAACTCCTCGCAAGCATGACCCGGACATCGTTGTTGCCCGTACGAAATATTTCCTTCTTGAAAAGGGCTTGTGTCGTACTTCGTTGTCTTCTCCTACTTGTACTGAGTCAAGACGAAGATTTTCTGCTAGCTACTAAGAAACTGAATCCAAAACGGGGCTTGGCTAATCAACAGCACTTGATGACGCACATTGTCAACTGTGTTGGCTATTTGCTGACAGAAAAACTACAAGTAGCCGTTTATAACAAGAGCAGCTACCCCGGGGCAAATGAAATTCGTGTCTGGAAACATCTACACGTCATTATTCACCTTGGATCACCTTCTGTGATCTCAAATAATTACTTAATCGCAAAGAATTGTTTATTTCTAGCAATCATACTTTTTTTTTGTATCTTTTTCAGCACTCGCAAGTGAATTTATAGAAATGTGTGCATTACAGAAAAACATTAGACTGGTAATTTGTTTCAGACCCCTTCTGTAGTGTGGGGGAGGGGGTGAGTGGGAGGGCAACGAAAAATCTTGCCCCCGGGCCCAGGGATACCTAGTTATCGCCAATGAGTAGAGGTGAGTCTCAATAACCACAATGCTCTCGTTTAGCTCGCGGGGACATAGCAAAACAATATTACAGATATTATAGAAGTCAGTGAAATGATTAAGACAATAGGTAGAAGGTGCTGCAAAGGCCGTGATGATAAGAGACCATACATAAGAAGGCTACTTATTTATTAAGGAGCCTAGTACTGGTTGCAGAAAGGTCTGCCGAGCGGAGGTCTCCTCCTGTGCCCCTTTCTGCTCCCCCTGCGTTCGAAACAAGCGAGGAGTGAGCTGCAAAGACCTTTGTCTGGAACACAAGAAACCAAGATGATCGAATGTTATATCGTATGACATGGATAACGTTTGCCAAGCAGAGACTGAAAACCAAAGACCGCCATCTAAAGAGTCACTGATTTCAAGCTCTTTCTTAGTTCCCGTCTTAATTTGAGTGTTTTCATCGATAGTGGTTTTTGTAGTTTTCATCATTTTAATGATCAAATTTGGTTGAGGATGTGTTAAAAGAAACTCACAAATTACTATTGACATCGCAGGGAAACCTCGTATTTAGGATCTACCACCTGTTGCCAAAAATGGATTGCCTGACTTCAATTTTGATCAGCTGGCTGGTTCCTATGCTCTATCCAGGTTATTTTAGATCAGCTGGCTAGATCCTATGCTCTATCCAGGTTATTTGAGATCAGCTGGCTGGATCCTATGCTCTATCCAGGTTATATGAGATCAGCTGGCTGGATCCTATGCTCTATCCAGGTTATTTGCGATCAGCTGGCTGGATCCTATGCTCTATCCAGGTTATTTGAGATCAGCTGGCTGGATCCTATGCTCTATCTAGGTTATTCAAGATCAGCTGGCTAGATCCTATGCTCTATCCAGGTTATTTGAGATCAGCTGGCTGGATCCTATGCTCTATCCAGGTTACTTGAGATCAGCTGGCTGGATCCTATGCTCTATCCAGGTTATTTGAGATCAGCTGGCTGGATCCGATGCTCTATCTAGGTTATTTAAGATCAGCTGGCTGGATCCTATGCTCTATCCAGGTTATTTGAGATCAGCTGATTGGATCCTATGCTCTATCCAGGTTACTTAAGATCAGCTGACTGGATCCTATGCTCTATCCAGGTTATTTGAGATCAGCTGGCTGGATCCTATGCTCTATTAAGCCTCCAAGCGTACCAACCTCTGGCTCTCGGCTTGGTCTTGTGATTGTCATTTGGGGTTCGTGGCGTCCCCCTCTGAGGGTCCAGCTCCAACGGTTCGGGCATCGGGAATGCAGGACTCTCTCGGATCGTCGGGCTGGAAGTTACAACCGTTGGGTTTGTAGTTGATAGGTTAGAGTCACCTCAAGTGATGTGACGCTCGACCAACTTTCGTAGTTTGTTGGCTAAAAATGAGACTAAGAACATATTTGTGTTTTATCAAAAACTTGCGAGAAGGGTTAGATTGTTCCCTAAAATTTAAATATTGTACTTACCAGATTTCTACTCTTCTAGACTATCAAAAAACTGTACCTTTCTTCTTTGTGGCTAGAGCGTCGCTGCAAGGTAGTCACTAGGCGTCGGCGTCGGAACGTCGGGCGTCGCTTCTTTTGCAAGAATTACTTGAAACAAGTATCAAAAGCCGAGAACTTGTCGAGATTTTGATATTGTTGGTAAAATTGTCAATCTCACGCCAAATATTTGGAACAAAACGGGGGTGACGTTTATATGAAGCGCTTACTTGTTTATTTCTTGTGCTTTCTAGAGTTTTTTTCTGGAATTTTTTCTGCTATCACACTGTATTTTCTCTAAAAAAAAAAGTTTAATTGGAAAGACAAGCTAACATTAAATTCATCAGTTTACCTAGAAAAAACCCTTTTGACCACTTACTCATTAGTCACTTGGATGTCGAATTTGCGGTCCAAGGCTGCAAAATCTCTTTAGAAGTCAAAATAATCCAGTGGGTAATGGACATTCTGAACAATTATTACTCTAGAGAATAAAATTAAGATATTAGGGGTTTGCAAATTATTTTTACTGGGTCCTACTGCCAGTGCGTTGAGTTGGGTGTATACCAAAGGTGTATACGCTGTGTCATTCTTCTTCCCCCTTAAATGAATGCTCAACAGTTTTAACGTTGAGGTTTTCATGGCGTTCACCACCAATTCACTACTTTCTCCTTCCGAAACATGCTATGCATACATTTGTAAGGGGTGTTGATTTTAATTTTGCAGAAAGATACACAGAGTAAGTTTATTTAATAGATATCAGTGTACAAATTTAGTTTTTAGTCGTGCATATAGTTATTAAAACGGCCAACTTGGTATCTCACACCAGCTAACGTGTTGATAGACACGCGCAGCTGACGTACAGATTGTCAGTTGTCATAGAAGCAACTGTCAAAAAGTCTAAACGTCATTCGTTCATTCAGTGTCAGGTGACCGAACCGTAATCTTTTATGTGAGGTTGATAGTCTTTGTTGCGATTATTAGTCAACTCTGGTTTCCATATGACTATGTTTCGTTCGACGGCGACGTTTGATAAACTATTGGGTGAGAAAAACAATTGTCATAACACCCTTATTATTATAGCTTTGAACTTCTGAACAATATAATAAGTGCCCAACCCATCTTGAAATTATACAAATAACTAGTACAACATGCTTTATTATTATTATTTGTAGATAAAGCAACGAGTAATCTCCGCTTGGAGCCAGATTGGCCTACAATCCTTCAAATCTGTGATCTCATCAGGCAGGGAGACACCCAGTAAGTGAATTGGCTCATTATTTCAGCGTGTGTTTTTTTGTCTGCTGTCCAATATGTTGGTGGAGAAATTATTGTAATACTTTGCAGACCGAAATACGCTCTTATTGCCATAAAGAAAAAGCTCTACAATGGCAATCCACACATCGCTATGTTCGGCTTGCTGGTACTCGAGTCGTGGGTGAAAAATTGTGGCAGCCTAATTCACGATGAAATTGGCACGAAACTGTATATGGAACAGCTGCGCGAACTAGTGAAGACCACATCTCACGAAGATATAAAAAATAAAATTTTGGAGCTGATTCAGGCTTGGGCATACGCATTCCGAAACAGTCCCAAATACCGGGCAGTTCAGGTAAAAATACCGCTATGTTTCTAGATCCTTTCGAATAGTAGTTGGCTTCTGTCTTCTGAACATATCTAACTAGTTTTGAATTTGGTGTTGCTAATAAGTATCTGTTTACATCATATGGTTGCTTCCAGCCTGTAAATACTTATTTTGTTAACTGCCTATCCTTCTTTGGCTTCCTACAGGAATTGGCTTGGGTCTAATCTAAATTAAAAACAGTAGCAATGTGGTTACTACAACTTCTTGGTTAAACATTATTGATTTAAGCAATTTCCTTGGTTACACTTTCACAGTAAACTTTTATCACATATACTTACAAACTACACTCAACCCTACGAAAACGTTTCTAATATAGGGTGGTCCCCTTGGTGCTCTTCGACAGGAGAAAACAACAAGCTGGCACCGGGTTTCCCCTCCTTCTTTCTAGGCTATGTTAGGTTCATCATCATCCTTATCAACATCAACTCATTCACTGACGCCATTAGACCAGTGCCGTAGGGCCAGTCGTCAAAACAGAGCGTTGTTAAAGACCACAAATCAATCAAGATATTAGAGGAATACAAAATTACAAGCAAGCTTTACCTGTCTGCCTGTTGCCCGTGGTGAATATGGCTTTGAAAGGTTACATGTAACAGTAGCGAAGAGAATGTGCTTTAGAGCAGTATTTAAGTGTTGAAAGTGGAAACGGTTTAATGGTTAGTCGAAACCAAATGGTTAGTCGAACCCCGATCTCCACCTATCATGGGTGTTGCTTTAACCCATTGAGCTACCTGGAAACATCATTTTTGAAAGGTTTTTAGTGCATTTGATGAGAATGAGATCAGTTTTGATCCAAAAAAGAACCAAGGATCTTGCAAGTAATTTTCTTGTGGTACGAGCAGAGATGTAAGTTACAATGGCTAAAGATGAAATGCTAAGGATGTCTGCCCAGCCATGGTTCTTTTAGAACCCAAACCAGCTAAACAAAACCATTTCCACTTTCAACAGTTACTAATTTGTGAGTAAATTTGTATTATTTTTGCTAGAAAGTTCAAGTTAACGTTGTTGTAATCAGCTTTGTTAAAAAGTTACTGGCACTTATTTAAAAATGTTCCCAATGCAAAGCTGGTACATATTTGAAACATTCTTGAAACTAGATTTAAAGTCAGTTGGTTATGACTAATGGTAGAACTTGTTTCCAGGACACCGTGAACATCTTGAAAGCGGAGAACTACAAGTTCCCGGCACTGAAGGAGAGTGACGCCATGTTCTCGGCAGACTCCGCCCCAGATTGGGCTGACGGAGATTGTTGCCATCGATGTAGAGTCGGCTTCAGCATGGTCCAACGCAAGCACCACTGCAGGGCGTGCGGACAGGTTAGTGTTCTCAAATAAACTGGATATCGGTTGCCATAGAGAGACTTTGAAGCCATGCCCGCCATCTTGAGAGTCCCTGATTTTGATTTCTCTCAAAGAGCCTTGCTATTTTAGGTGTTTTCATCAGATTTTTTCATGGTTTTTTTAGTTTTTATCACTTTAATGGTCGAAATTGATTGAAAACATGTTTTAAAAACTCCTAAATCAGGATTGAAATCACAGGAACACTTCTAATCAGATAAAATTCGTGATATCTAGCGAAAATGGTACATAATCACTACCCTGGCTATTGGTAATCGCCAGACACCTTTACTGGGTAGCCGGCTACGCTGTTCATATTTCTATTATTGTTTTTTTTTTATTCTTTGAAAACCATTCACTTTATTTTAAATTTGTTCCTTTTCACTGCTGTGCATCCCTGCATTGTGGAAACTTATTTATTGGTGATTTTTCTAGTTTTGGGGGTCAGTATTGCTATAAAATTTGATTTAGAAATGCAATGGGAAAAGTATTTTATTATTATGAACACTAATAACCTGTCAAATAAAAGGGGCACAATTTGATACCCATTGCAAGCTTTACATTTTAAACATGATTTCACAGCATATAACTTATCCAACGTCAAATTTGAGTTATTCGAGTTTGACAGGTTGTGACGTGATATAGCGTCACTAGAATCAGAGTGACTGTGAGTATTCACAGCCTCATGGTTCTACTCCTTGGAGATCAGTCATTCTCATCAAATGCACTAAAATCGTCTCAAAAATTATCTGTCCAAGCAGCTCAATAGAGCGACAGCCGCGACAGTTCGAGACCGGGGCTTGGGTCCACGTTTAGACATACATTTTGAGAGGTTATTGGTGTTCCTAATACTAACAGAGCAAGTCAAGCCGCGAGTCCAATTGTTCGCTAAGAACGCCATCGGCTTCTTCAAAGCTAGGCCTAACGAACACTTCAAGTAGCCGTTGAAAAAGATGGTCGTACTGGACCGAAGAATATACCCGACCTTTGTTCCAGGTGTTCTGCGGCCAGTGTTCGAGCAAGACTTCCACTCTTCCTCGGTTTGGCATCGAGAAAGACGTTCGCGTGTGCGACTCGTGCTACGATCAAGTTAACAAGTACGTACCCACAACAATTTTTACCCATTACATCTACATCATACATCATTAAATCTATTACCAATTTTATAAGTGGTGTCAAAACTGTAGGTCGGGTAAACCGTAGCTGCCTGACTGTCTGGTGTCTTTCCGTCAGCTATTTTATGTCTAAGATGTAAAGCGTTGTTGGGAATATCAAGCTAAATTTGTATGAAATCTGATTTAAATTGCAAACGTTTGCCATGCACGGTGTATTTTATTTTTAGGAACACTCCTATTCTCTCAATAATGATATGTCCAAGTAGCTGAATGGGCTAGAGCAACATACCACTACAGGTAGAGATTGGGGTTTGAGTCCCCGTTTGGGCATACAATTTTGAGAGGGTATTTTTCTAATAATAAAATGCATATATAGTCTTTGTCTACAATAATTTTTCTTATTTAATTACGATGAATTAATAAAGAATTATAGTCTGTACAATTACTTCATAGTTATTAACCAAATCAAGGTTCCAGTATGTACAAAGCTACATCAAGTTAATTCCATCGAAATGATGTGTAAGGAACTCATCCAGGCTAGACAATTTTTTTTCTGTAAGGATTATTGCTCTCCTATTTGTGAAAGTTGGCCAATCTTTGGCGTCTTTAATTGCTACTGGTAGCTTGTAGTAAATATTCCTGCCCTCGTTGAGGATGTGCCAGGACTTTATTTGAAGTTTGCTTATGCATTCTAAATGTGTATAGTCTTTGTCTTCGATTAGTTTTAAAATGTATGCTCTAGAAAAATCTGGACAGACTAGAAGTCAACCTCAATTGTGTTATGTGTTCCACTTGAAAGTTAAGTGTGTGTTATTTTGCCTCAAGACGTGTTCTGTGCCTGATTTTGTTTCCGTTGCTTGCCAGGCCCATCGCTGGAGCCAAGACGGACAGCGACCTTCCGGTGGAGTATTTGTCCAGCTCCCTGGCGCAGCAAGCTCAGGTACCATTATATTATCGCCTTTATTTACTCAGGTCTATTGGAGTGGGAGCTTACTCAGGTCTATTGGAGTGGGAGCTTACTCAGGTCTATTGGAGTGGGAGCTTACTCAGGTCTATTGGAGAGGGAGCTTACTCAGGACTATTGGAGTGGGAGCTTACTGAGGACTATTGGAGTGGGAGCTTACTCAGGTCTATTGGAGATGGAGCTTACTCAGGACTATTGGAGTGGGAGCTTACTCAGGTCTATTGAAGTGGGAGCTTACTCAGTTTTATTATAGTGGGAGCTTACTCAGGTCTATTGGAGTGGGAGCTTACTCAGGTCTATTGGAGTGGGAGCTTACTCAGGTTTATTGGAGTGGGAGCTTATTCAGGTCTATTGGAGTGGGAGCTTACTCAGGTCTATTGGAGTGGGAGCTTACTCAGGTCTATTGGAGTGGGAGCTTACTCAGGTCTATTGGAGTGGGGCTTACTCAGGTCTATTGGAGTGGGAGCTTACTCAGGTCTATTGGAGTGGGAGCTTACTCAGGTCTATTGGAGTGGGAGCTTACTCAGGTTTATATCAAGGTTTGCTGGATACAACTAATCGGCCAAACCACTTGTCCGATCGCGACGATCAAAAACTAGATAACTCATCTCACTATTGGCAACAGATTGACGCTTTTCAAAATCAACAATATTATTTCGTCTTATAGTTACACGCGTTGTAAAAGAGTCTGTTCAAGACGTTTTTGTGGTGTTTTTCAGAAAAATCTGAGGTGGCGTAGCAGCTGTGGATCCCAAATTTGGTCAAACTATTAACACTACCATACTTTACATGGAAAAATAAACACACCAACCATTCTGTAGTCTTACGTACTTATCTTGGTTGTTGTATCAAATTATTATTTTATTTTTTTAATATTACATATTTAAATTTTACGCTGTGTTTGTATTGATAACTATTCATGCAATAAGCACATATTATTGTTAATATTATTATGTTCTTGTGCTGCAGGCTCCGGCTCGCAAGACAGAGGAGGAGCTTCGTGAGGAGGAGGAGCTTCAACTTGCGTTGGCGCTGTCTCAGTCGGAAGCCGAGGAGAAGGAGAAGTCTAAGAAAAGAGTGACAACCACCGCTGCCCCCGTCACAGTGCGGCCCAAATCTTACTCTCCTCCCGCCCCCGTGAGTACACCAAACAAAACTAAACAATTTTGTGTGAGGTGGAAAAAATCAGCTGCCTTGGGCTACGTTATAAAATTAAAGTCTTCACATTATATTATTATTATTATTATTTATTTGTTTATTATTAGCTTTGGTATTACAATAATTACCTGAGGCTTATAGAATTTACAATATTATTACATAGAATTTTGTGGTTAGTTTATCAATTTTCAGTGGTATTTCACATATTTTGGAAATGTAGTCATAACGTCGTGGGGCAGCGGATTCCACGGTCTAATTGCTCGGGCCAAGAAGGCTTGATGGCCCATGTCGCTATTGTACCAAGGGAGGTACATTTTCAGACAGTGGTAATTTCTACCAATAAATGCGGGCTTGGAGATCATTTGTATGTTTATGAGACTTGAATGGTTTGTTTGAACGTGACGTTTCGTTTCATTTTGAAAATTTTTGTTTTATTATCAGTGTTCCTAATAATAGAAAACTTTTGCTGTTGTTTGCAGCGCAGTGAAAGTGACCCTGAGGAGGAGGAGCCGGAGCTGGCTCGGTACCTGGACCGGGCGTACTGGCAGAACAGACCGGCTGCCGGGACCACCGCACCCAGCACTGCCCCACTGGGGCAGCAGCCCTCCGCACCTGCCAACCTGGCATCGCCCATGACACATGTAGCCAAGGTATTCTATATTGTTTGTTTGTGACATGTACGTACATAGTACACATTGTGTGAATAAAGTCAAATAGTTAAAGTTCTGCACTTTCCCAGCTCCCATTCCAAACTATCTAACCAACATCTGAAAACCAAAAACAGGCTGGCACCAAACGGAATCAACTTCTTGGGACAATCACCGTACATCAAAAGGATCTTTGTCTTTCAAGAAAAGCAATAAGAATCATAATGGGAGCTACTAGCAATGAACACTGTAATCCCCTTTTTTTAAATTAGGGATTTTAACTGTTCCTTCTGCACGTTTATCATGTCATTGTACTTGTTTTTAGCATTAAATTTAACTATAAACAGTCAAATCTACAGTCACTTTATATGACAAGCCAAAGATTTCACTGTACAGGCCCAAAGACTAACAATGTTTGCCAGAAACCCAGTATATGCAGGGGCCAAACTTTTCAGCTTCTCACCAACTGCATTAGAAGTAATTAAAAATTTGAATATTTTTTTTAACATGTGAAACGGTACTTACTTGACAAGTGTTTGTATAGCATTGAAGAAATGTGAATGTAGTTGGATATTCTCTGATGTCATACTTTTAATGAAATTACTCATCTAGTTTTAGTCGTTCCATTGAATAAAGAAATTATTAAACCAATCATCACCAAACCAAACCAATACCTATAACCTAACCAAACCTAACCTCAAAACTTGCAACTATACCTGGATTACAGAAGCCCGAGTCATCTAACGGTGTCCCCACTGAGCCCCAGCTGGACGAGTTTGTGTCGTCGCTGCGCTCTCAGATCGAGATCCTGGAGAACCGGATGAAGTCCAACTCATCTCGCGGTCGAAGCATCGCCAACGACAGCTCGGTGCAGTCGCTGGTGTTGACCATCACCACGATGCACTCGCATCTGCTGGGACTAATACAGCAGCAGGACGATAAGAGAGGTACACGTTACATTTCACAGTTGCATTTTCTATCAGTAATATGCATGTGCAGTTATGTATCGTCGTTTATAATTAAAATATGTGTTAATCATTTATAAACTCTTCCACACAGTAAAACTCTTCTTGCAAGAAATATCCTTTGACTTTATATTTGGATCTTTTTCCATTGCCAATTTCTCTCAGGATAGCAGGCAGTGCTTTAAAAAGTATTGCGCCTTTGTACTACACTACGACCTGTTAGCTTACAATAAAATTGACACACAATTCTATAATACACATGACCAGTTCTGTTCGGGAGAGAGGTTGTAGGGATGAAAGTTAGTACAGCAACTTCACTTGCTTTGCTTATCAACCTCTCGACAGCATGCATTTGTGGAGGAATCCTGTTGTTCGCATTGTACCGTCCTTCGGAAGGGACGCTAAGCTGGTGGTACTCTCGTTGCTCTTCGACAGGAGTAGGCTGTGTGCTAGCACTTTACTAGGTTAGGTTCATCAACATCCACTCATTCACCGACGCTATTAGACCGGTGTCACATGGCCCGTTGTCAAAATAGTAAGTCAAGCATTGCAAATCATCGTTGAAATGTCGACTCAGCTGTCTTGCACCATTAACATGATAGGAAACCCTTGTTGGTTTAAGCAAATTAAACAGTATCTTATTGCTAGTTGCCTGTTAGTCTCAGTGGACTCATCTCTATTCTCCTACTTGCAGTTTACTACGAGGGTCTGCAAGACAAGCTGTGCCAGGTCCGTGATGCCCGCGCCGCTCTTGACGCTCTGCGAGAGGAGCACCGCGAGCGCTTGCGCCGCGCCGCCGAGGAGCGAGAACGCGAGCGCCAGGTCCAGATGGCCCACAAGCTGGCCATCATGCGCAGCAAGAAGGCCGAGTACCAGCAGTACCAGCGCCAGTTGTTGTTCCAGCGTGTACAGGAGCAGGAACGCGAGATGCAGATGCGTCAAGAGCAGCAGAAGGCGCAGTATCTCATGTCTCAGTTCCCGCCCCCGCAGTTCCCGGGATACAGGCCGGAGTTTGGGCAATATCCGGCGCCAGGTATGCAGCAGATGCAAGGGATGATGGGACAGATGCACGGCCAAGCTGGGCAAATGCAAGGCTCGCCTGGTCAACTGCAAGGTCCACCTGGTCAAATGCAGGGTCCTTCTGGTCAAATGCAAGGTCCTCCTGGTCAAATGCAGGGTCCTCCTGGTCAAATGCAAGGCCCACCTGGGCAAATGCAAGGTCCACCTGGTCAAATGCAAGGCCCACCTGGGCAAATGCAAGGTCCACCTGGGCAAATGCAAGGCACGCCTGGTCAAATGCAGGGTCCAGCTGGTCAAATGCAAGGTCCAGCTGGTCAAATGCAAGGTCCTCCTGGTCAAATGCAAGGTCCTCCTGGTCAAATGCAAGGTCCTCCTGGTCAAATGCAAGGTCCTCCTGGTCAAATGCAAGGTCCTCCTGGTCAAATGCAGGGTCCAGCTGGTCAAATGCAAGGATCTATGGGCAATGCACATATGCAAGGTGGGCTGAACCATATGCAAGGCTTGCCTAGAATGCAAGGACAACCTGGCCAGATGCAGGGCCAGATGGGTGGACCGGGGCCCATGCAGGGGGGACCTGGCCAAATGCAGGGGGGACCTGGCCAAATGCAGGGAGTCCCAAACCACATGCAAGGACCTCCTAATCATATGCAAGGACCTCCTAATCATATGCAAGGTCCTCCTAATCATATGCAAGGTCCACCTCACATGCAAGGAGCACCCCATATGCAAGGGCAGATGCAAGGGCCACCAGGAATGCAAGGGCCACCAGGAATGCAAGGGCCAACAGGCATGCAAGGTCAGCAGTTCTACGGCGAACAAGTTCAGAGCCCGAACAGCCAGCCCCAAGGCAGCTTTCCGCAACAGAACGGCCCAGGGAACGGTCCTCCAGCCCAGCCATCTCAATCCACGGCAGAACTCATCAGCTTCGACTGAGTTCGTTGCGTTTCCGTCGGCGAGCTTTCTGTTTAAATCTTATTAGTTCTAGACGTTTCTTCGTTGACAACTTGCAAAACTGTTTCGCTAAATATTTCCAAATGCCGCTAACTCAGTGGCATTTCGATTAAAAGATACGTTTAAAAAGCACTGTTAATTTCTTGCTACAAGATCTTTTTTACTCTACAGAATATAGTCTTTGTAGGCTAACTCTTACTTACTCTGTAATTGGTTGTTAAAATATTATTAATTATTATAAAATTAAAATGATAACTGTAATGGACCTGGTAGACCTCAATGTTATTTTATTTCAATGCACATCAGCAAATTAACCTTACTTTACCCTATCAAAGGTGTAAACCAATTCAATTTGTGTAAAAGTAACTAATCATAACTCATAAGCCAAAATCGGTAGTTTTTTATATATTTTCTTACGATATGTCTACAGAATTACTTTAAATGCACAATTCGGTTCAATCAGTAATTTATTGATCGGCTTAATGAAGACAGTGCATGGGTACGCTCTTTCCAAGTGCAGATAGGATTGCTCTCCTTAAAATCCAATAACATCTGGCATCCTCATCTTTCAGATGTCGACTTTATTATCTAGACTACGTTTCTGCCATTTAGTTCGTTTGTTATGAGTCAGATTAGTACCCTTTTATGTACATAATTGATAACGGATCTAAATAATGGTTATGACGGATTCCAGGCATTACAACTCGAACCAGTTCGAATCTTTCCAACTGACATCCCAACTCAACCTGCAAAACGTCTCCGTTACAAAATCATCGTTGGCTTTTGCAGCTCGAATTGTAACCTGCCATTTTCAGGACACCACAAATCACCTGAATTTAGTATCGTACCTATCCTAAATATATTGTTGAAATTATTTTTTTAATTTTGATTTTTGTAAGCATTTGAGATTTTTAGTTTCTTGGTAAACTGGCAAGTCACCCCAACTCCCAAACTTAGTGTACAAGCAGCCCTCAATCCATAACAACAAACGGAAACAAACAGCTTACAATCCTAGATTTAATTAAAAGTCTGAATCAGTATGAAAAAGTAACTCTGTAGGTACCTGTTAAATAGGAGCATTTTTGGTGGATACTGAAATTGTAGATAGAATAAAGAAGACGATGGAGGCAAGTGAATAATTGAAGAAATAATTTTAAATCAAGATTCAATCCAGTCTCATTTGTGAAAAAGCCTCGACAGGAATTTGTTAATTGCGACCTCAAGCGTCAACGGCAATGACCGTCACATTGTCTCGATCCTCTGATTCACTCGTCGCCGCCTGCTCCGGGCGTGACAGACATGTAGCAGAAGACACCGCCTCCCGGAATGCACTTGAGCGAGATGGAGGCCTGACCATCGGGGCTTCGGTGCGTCATCACTGGGGCAATCGGGCCGACCCGCGGTAGCTGCGGGATGCGGCCCGCCATGTCGTTGCCCTGTGGAACGATATAATTGCATGGTCCGAGATCGTGACTCACATAACATAGACGTCGTTATAGATTCAATTTTAATGTTATCGAAAATATTCTATTATGATATATTCCCTTCAGCCAACCCCATTATTTATGTGGCATCTGTATGTCAATAGGGCTTTTCAAACGCAATTTGAATTACGTTGTAAGATGAACATAGATATATTTTGGCAGATTGCTTTTGGCAGGTACTTCACATGCTTCTTTTGGGGGTTTTTTGTTCCAGTTACCCATCGAATTTGTGACTTTTTGAATGGTATTTTTGTACATCATAACAATTGCAGGTTGGAGGTAATTTTTCTTGCTCTTTGGTGAGAGATGGGATAGGAGATATTGCTCAGTCACTGTGTTATTTTCATAAAAATATATATTGCATTATAATGTGAGAAGAGTGTGGGGTTCAGCGGCAACTGATGAATCAAAAAACATTATTTGACACCTGATATAGTTCTTTTGCCAAGGTGTTAGAATGTCATGGTTTACCAGAGCTTCTGGAAGAGGACACAGATCACCTTCAGGTGGCATGTTGAGAAATATTCCGTGAAGAAACTGACTGCGAACCATAATGCGCAGGAGCTGAATATATTCGTTACGCGTTCTGGCACTCTCTATGTTGTTGTCCGGGATTCGAATCAAACGATGTGCCCATTCGCAGCATCGCACGCGATCTGGAAAATTACACATTTTTATATCAAAAACTTGACTGCAAATTTGTAATCGTTCCTTTGATAATAATAAAACAATAGTCATGTTATTTTTCTCTACCATAGGGTGAAACTAGCATTGACGAACGTTGCGCAATTTCATTAAGAGCGTTGTGAAACTCTTCTCGATCAACAGCTGCCATTTTATTCGATTACTTTGATAATTTTGTTGGGTCTGAACTTTGTGCAAAATATCAAAACGATATCAGTTTGAATAACAACCGCTGGAAGCCACCTTGAGCAGCAGCTGTGATAAGCACCGCCTTCTTGTGGCGTATGAATATTTTTTTGACACACTTTGGAGCAGGAAAATATTGGTATTGCGTTTTAAAATTTTGTACTCATGCTTTGTCTTTTATAAACGTTTTCTTGAATTTTTATGAGTTTTTTGTAAGCAATTTATTCTAAGCTATAAATGAAGAAATAAGTAGGCAATCTCAAGAGAACTATGTCTTGTAACCTCATCAGCTTGGCAAACGTCAGTCAGTAGTGGGTGCTGCGACAGTTAACAAAGTAGATTCAGAAATGGCGAGAGACTGGTGACCTCGTCCTTTCGTCACTTCAGCTGGTACCTTTACGTGAAGTCGAGCGAGGTGTTGGAAGAACAATAAAAGGTGCTATCATATCTCTGATGGTTTAATACCTGCCAAGTCGTGTACAAGTTACTTTATGCCGGATGTGTGAATCATAATCGTGTGTCAAACCTACTAGTGCAAGTTCGGTCAAGGACGACCTTTTCTCTCGGTGCAAAAGTATTGATCGCATAGTGTCTTTGTGTTGTTCACACCAAATTGCAGTGGTATGTGATGTTGAGTGTTGTGCATGTCCTGTGCATGTCCAAAGGCTGAAACCGAAAGGCTCAAAGAGTCTTTGCCCTTTTCTCTAGCTGATTGGCCACGGGATAGGGCACTATTTGTGGTGCCCTAAAGACCTACCATGGAAAATATGATGCAGTTGACATCACAAAATCCACTGTCACTTCTTGTCAAATTTGGCATGATGGCCTGGAACGGCACTTGTGTCGATAACTGCTCGGGCCACGGAGAATGCCAAAACGGCACATGTTTGTGTGAGGTATGTTGCAACACATAATTATTTTTTGTTTAAGATTTTTAGTTTTTACCTTCCACGTTGTATTACCTGTTACCACAAACAATATTCTGAATTATATGCTACTACTTCCATAAAATTTTGATCGCCAATAACCTATGTTATCTTCCTACCTATTCTACAAACATCAACAAACTAACTAGCCACTGCTTGTGATTTATTTTCAGATCCAATTTGATGGATTGGAGTGCCACACTCCAAACATGAGCTACTACATAGCATTTGCTACAATATTTTTCATCATGGCATTAGTATGTCTAATCCAGCTTGTGATGTGCATCGTTGCCGAATGGCAGCGCATGAAAGCGCCTTCGTTTCTACGAGCGTGTCGGTTGACCACACAAAAGTTGCTCTACTTTGTCGTTTTCCTTGCGTCACTCATCCGAGGAGCATACTTCACTTCTCCGGTACGTTCTGCACCAAAAATTGGATTCAAGATTTTAAAATTGAATTTTATTTTATTGGGTAACATTTTGATGAATGTGGCTGACTCTGAATTGTCTTGTCTGCAGGCTGCGTTTCGGGAAGGATGGTCATCAAGCCTGATGAGTGCTTACTATCCGCTGCTCCTGTCTGGCTCTTCACTCGTCGTCTGCTTCTGGGCAGAGGTAAGCTCACCAGAAAGTTCATTTTTTTTTGTATCAGCCTTGTTCTTGTGGGGTGTGTTTGCCATTTAATTTTGCCAATTCTTGACGTGGAATTTTATTGGGCTTCACATCATTTCCGCATGTATCAGCTACGCTTTTTATCTCTCTTACCCTCTTTAAAGAGGAGGACATAGACTTTTTTTTTGCCCCATATCAATATTATAAATATTTTGAAATGCCTGATATACTTTTCAGACTAAAAACATTGGTTATCGAAGGAAATGACAATGCACCTTAAAATGCATAGCTTTTGTCATGGTTACCCTGCTAAAAAAAACTGATCACTTCCAAATTTGTACATTTCTTCAAAAACTTTAAATTATATTATCAATTTAGTTTCTTTCTTAGTTCCCAAAGCACCGAATCTGCATTACATTTGCAAGTTTAAACGTGATAATAATAAGGCTAGATTTAGAGATAGGTGCCGGAAAAATGGAACTACCTATACACCTTAATTAATTCCTTGTTCTCACAAATACATTATTTATGCAGCGACATTGGTCGGGTCAGACCCGAGTCAAGGCTGCAACAACACAGCAAAAGGTCTGCGTTACAGCAATGTGCCTTGACTCTCAAATATAGCCATAGCCACTGACAATATTTCCAACTTTTACATATTTCAATGCGACCTTTGGAACACAACAACGATCTTGGCAATGTGAACGATTTCAGAGCTTGCTAGCATTCCTTGACATCTGGAAAAGTGCCTAGCGTTGGGTTGCCAAATTCCGACAATGATGCTTTATGTTCAAGTACACTTGAAATCAACAAAAGTTACCTTGGCAAGAAGTATTAGCCTAGAGCATGGACCTGAAGTAGGTGGGTTGACCGGACTGCATACAACAGCGTAATTCATTTCAGACATCAGACAGACATATTGCCCCATAAATTAGAAAGATAGTGAACTTTGTGCTCTGTCTGCATTAATGCCATTGCAAACAGCATTTGTATACAGACCTAATGTTACTGTGCAATTATCATTGTCTATTTTGGTTTTCTCAACAACCAGAAAATGCTTGGAATTATCAGTCTCTAGATAAATTTAATTAAATAAGCAAGAAGTTTCCTTAAGAACTTTGCCAAAAATAGATCAACATATCAGAGTTCAGAGCTTGATTCTTGTTTGCAAACCATTCTGACTCAATTAATCAAATTACCTGCCTATCCCCTAACACCAAGCACTAATTTCCCAACCAAGCATTGATTTTGGTCCTAAATTACTGGCACCTAAAATTCAAAACCAAATCACATTTTATTCCGAAAGATGGCGGTACTCAGCGACACTATCAATCAAATGATGACAAACAATTAATGATGCCTAAACCCTTGCTTTTTTCACTCCATTACCTCTAATCTGCTTGTGATAGCTGCTAAAACACAGCATGTTGAGGGCCAAGTTCATTTCATGGACATCTCATACGTTGGTAGACATTGCGACTGAAAATCAATACGTGACAGATGGTCTGATATCAAGGGAATACTTACCACCGCTTTCTCATAAGCTGGGAGACTACAGAGGAGATCACTACTACCCTCTCCAAAATCAATGCCCAAACCACAACATTAGGTTGTGAAAATAGTGGCATTGCTAACAATAAAATATTCCGCGCATTGCAATCATTAGCAATTTAAATCAGATTTCACATAACTGTTCAGCGTTGTTGCGTAGAATTGGTTTGTGTGCTGCCGGTAGCAATCGTATCTGGGCCACGCCAGCCTGTCAGTGATTGAATTAAACGTCAACTCACCGATAAAGTGGCTGTAATTATATTCGAACGATGCTATCTGGGACATTGATGTGACTTACTGGCAACAACCATGCTATGCTGGGGACTGCAAAGCAATCGATTAAATTAGTTTCAATTGATATCTAAATTGACTTCATTATTAAGCCAGCATGTTGATGACGTGCACTCCATAAGGAGACAGACTCTGTTTATGGTTAAAAAAAAACATGGAGTGGTAAACAAAAATACTTTTGTGTGGTCTTTGTTGGTTCGAATTGATAATTGGGTTGACTTTTGCCCTTTTGTTTTGGGTCTCCCTGGTTACTCATAAGATAGTCGATGCAATCGATGTCGTTATCTTGTTTAAGAAACAACTGACTGTACTGACGTAAGCTACAAGCCCGAGGAAGTGACTTTCTTCCTGTTAAGGGCATTTTTTTCCCTTGTAGAAAAAAATTTCTTTGTTGTTTTCCTGATCTGATAGTGATTGTTGAGAAACATATCGGCGTTTTAACTGACATTGTTGTTTGCCAACGACAATGTCAGTTCTTATTCTTGAAGCAAATGCGATTACCCTTGGCCTTGATATTGCTTAGCGCTGTGAATGCTGCGTACACGGAACAGGTGATGTTTCAGGTGCATTTTGAAGGCGTAGAGGATCCTTGGACGTTCGAGACCCGCGAACAATTTCACTTTTTGCCCTGTGTAAACTAAAACTGACCCCAGAACAGAGAGCCAAGAACATCTGCCGATATGCCAGCAGCTATTTCAATTTCTTTATTTAATTAGTCAACTACAAATTGTACAAAGTACACTTCTACACATTTTGCATTACAGCTCTTATTCCTTAATATCACTTCAATTGCTTTTATCTAAAAGTCTTTGAAATTTGTTGTTGTCAATTTTTTTCTTTCACGATACCCATTTCGAATAAGTGCAGTCCATACGGATCATTTTTTCCCGTTTCTTTGGTCTTCAACAATATCTTTATAGAGCTTTGTCTTCTATTTTTACATTTATTTCAGTTTCGTCCAGTTTTCATTAAGTTGTACGGCTACTCAGCCCTTGATCTCTATAGACATTGCAACAATGCTCTGTCAGAATCTTAATTTTAACTTAAAAACATAATCTTTGCTCCTCCCGGCTAATCTCTCCCCGTAACAAGATGTAGACCAAGGACCTGATCTTTTCACGCGTCCAACGAATCCCGTGATTAAAACACAGATCGATTACCGCCGCTATCAGCATCAAGGTGATTGTCAAGCACAGCGAGTGAAAGCGACATGTTTGTCGGCCGGCTAGTACACTTGCACTCGGCCGGGTGCGCGTGCACTCGGCCCGGTGCGCGTGCACTCTGGGCCATCTCGGTGCACGCGCACTGGAGGTGACTCACCCCATCGCCGTTGTCGGTGTAAACTACCTCACTCTCTCTTGCACAGCTGACGCGCTGTTTCTGTCATAATGCGGTATCTGTCTTACGTTATTGTTCTGTCAGGCGATCTCAGCATCTCCATGGCTACCAAACGTTGAATCTACCATTGAACCTCCTATGCTAGGCCTTGATATACCCGTGGTAACATAAGATAGCAGAATTGAGAAGTTCTGTCAGGCGATCTCAGCATCTCCATGGCTACCAAACGTTGAATCTACCATTGAACCTCCTATGCTAGGCCATGATATACCCGTGGAAACATAAGATAGCAGAATTGAGAAGCTCTGTCAGGTGATCTCATCATCTCCATGGCTACCAAACGTTGAATCTACCATTGAACCTCCTATGCTAGGCCATGATATACCCGTGGTAACATAAGATAGCAGAATTGAGAAGCTCTGTCAGGCGATCTCAGCATCTCCATGGCTACCAAACGTTGAATCTACCATTGAGCCTCCTATGCTAGTCCATGATGTACACGTGGTAACACAAGATAGCAGAATTGAGAAACTCTGTCAGGCGATCTCAGCATCTCCATGGCCACCAAACAATCCAAAATGTCTGTTTGAAAAAATATATAAGACTCGTATGTTTTTCCATTAAATTAAGTGATCTTTTAAATGTTTTTACATCAGAATTGCAAAGCGCCAATGCTTTGCGAGTAAAAGAAGCTGGTTTGGCCGGCCACTGTTCCGTATGTTCCTCGTCATCTCTTTGGCATTCACCGACATCGGGTACGTCGGTCTCTCCTTGCCCTCCGCCAGGGCCGACCTATGCGTCACCTGATGATGAACGATGCAATGCATTGCGTTGCACTGCAATGATTCAGGCTGCAATACCAACAAGACCGCTGGAATCCCAAACCTCGAGGCTTTAGTAGAAGTATTGATCGCCATCTGCTACCGCTTCAAGTTCGCTCTCAGTGTACGTGTACTTGCGCTAGGTGTATTTGCTTCCGTTTGGTTGCACGCCTGTGAGGGCTGTTAAACTCAAGCCGGATATCCGGTTGCTATGAAGGGTCGTAACCTTCACCACCCGAGTCCAGACTTCCTGATTGGCTTCAAATGTTTTTCTGGAGTCGTTGGCACCCCGTATTGCGAGTATCCCAAAAAGGTTTTCAAGTTTTTAGAAAAACTATTTGAACTGGGTTTTGAATGCTAAGTAAAGGGCTACTAAATTTCCCGACGTTTCGCAACATATACTAGTTACTTCTTCAGAGGTTTGAGCAGTCCTGACAATTTTCCGATAACAAAAGAACTATATATACATAGATGATAATAGACATGACATGACATGACATAGACATGATAATGGAATAGACATGAGTCTAAAAACCATCATAGGTTTTCAAGTTTTCACAGGAGGGTCTTTGTTCGATTCATGTCCATCTTGTCAGGTGTCAACATTTCAACCCGTCTCGACTCGACCATCTAAGCTGTGTTGCCAACTCACGTACCTAGCCCCACCCCTTCCCATCAGGAGGGTCTTTGTTTGATTCATGTCCATCTTGTCAGGTGTCAACATTTCAACCCGTCTCGACTCGACCATCTAAGCTGTGTTGCCAACTCACGTACCTACCCCCATCCCTTCCCATCAGGAGGGTCTTTGTTCAATTCATGTCTAACTTGTCAGGTGTCAACATTTCAACCCGTCTCGACTCGACCATCCAAGCCGTTTTGTGGAGGAATCCTGTTGTTCACGTTGTACCGTCCTTCGGAAGAGACGTTAAGCCGGTGGCCCCCTTGATCTTCGACAGGAGTAGGCTACTTGCCGGCACCGGTTATGTTCTTCCTTATAGGCTAGGTTAAGTTAATCATCATTATACTCATTCACCGACGCCATTAGACCAGTGCCACATGGCCCGTTGTCAAAACAATGCGTCGTGAAACACAATCAATTAATCAAAGACTTAAAAGTTGAATTATTATAGGTAGATTGTGGTTATTTGTAACGTTTAGCTTATTGGGCAATGAGTTTGATAAACAATTGGTATCTCAGACTGCCTCAATAATTAAAATATTTTCGGTATCTTGAGTCGGTCTTGAAGTAACGACTGGAGCGACATGGTCTTGTTATGTAATGTTGGGCCATCGAATCTCGTCTGAATCTTCATTCACAAAGAGCGACTGTCTTCGACAACGCTGGAAGCGCTGGAAGGTTCATTGAACTCTCATCTTGGTCCTCTTTGTTGCACCGTGGTATTACACTTGCATGTAAAACTGTGCTAATTTAACTGGGACTGATGTTCAATTG
This sequence comes from Protonemura montana, assembly GCA_947568835.1. Lineage (NCBI taxonomy): Eukaryota > Metazoa > Arthropoda > Insecta > Plecoptera > Nemouridae > Protonemura > Protonemura montana. The sequence continues at coordinate 3,724,747 of OX387610.1, forward strand.
TTGACAGCGTAGTCGTCGAAATGTAGTTATCGAAATGTTTGCTATTTTTATTTCGATTTGATGAATGAAAAGTTGCATGCTTATGTAAAATCTGATTTATATTGCAATACGCGATTTATTTTACTGTTGGGAACACTTCTAAGCTATCATGAATTATGTGTTCATTTAGCTCAATTGGTTAGAGCGACACCCGCGTCAGGTGGAGATCGGGGTTCGAGTCCCCGTTTGGGCATCAATTTTTGAGACTTTAGTACTGTTCCTTATAATGAAAAGTATCGTTATTTTTCACGCGGAATCGCATTGAAACCTATAATCGATTCGTCACCTAATGCAAATTCCACATTATTATTATAATAATTTTTAAAAAATCTATTTACACCTGGGCTTACAACTCATGTGAATGCTAATGAATGCAACATAAGTTTTTTTTTACTGAGCGTTCAAAAACCCACATGAACCTACAATTTTTTCCAGAGATGACACACCTTTGTATCTGTAATTAAAATTAACGATTATAGTTCGTTATCATTTAAACAATTTTACTAAAAAAAATGTAAAGACTTTCTTTATCGCTACCGAAATAATCGCTTTGGACTTGAAAAGGAATGTCAAAGTCGTGGCATGCTGTCTTCGGTGACATGTCACGCAAAGGGGGTTCGATTTTATATATGGTCTGGAAAATTTCGACCCTAAATATGTAAGTTGTTTCTCGCAATGAGGTCCAACGTTACCTTATTTTACTTTCTTAAAGTTCACAAATATTTTTGATTTTTATAAAATCAAATTTTGAGCAATGCTGGGATCCCTCATCCCACACAGCAAAGCTGTAATCTGTGTTGCCCGGATAGTTCAGTTGGTAGACTAATAGATTTGGCTATTTATAGGTCCCAGGTTTGTATCCCGGTTCGGTTGCATACTGTTTCTAGTCTAGCATCCTTTCTATGTTCAGCTATATTTAGCAAAAAAATAGATTTATAGTTTTAGGCCGAGAATTTATCTGTCTTCGCAGACAAATGCAATTGAAAGGTAACAAAAAATAAGCCCATTCGATCCGGGTCTTGCTTCTCGGAGAAAAGAAATCAACAAAGCGTAGGCTGTCTGACTTGCGACTATCTTATCAAACGCCTCAATGAATGCTTGCGGTATTTATTTATATTTAAAATGTCAAGTCGTTTATCTCCGCGAGTTTTTGCTACAATGCGCTTCAAAGAACATTTTCGCTTTTGATTAAGAAAAAAACTGCACATTTTTTTATTCAAAACTGTTGACAGAGTAATCGTTTTGACAGTAAAATCAGCTGGTTGTTGATCTAGGTCATGACGTCAGCAAGGAAACAAAGCGTAAGGACGTGCCGTTTGCGAGAGATGACGGATTTTGCGGCAAACAGAACAATCAATCTTCTAAAAGGAAACGTTATAATTTTCAACAACACGTAGTAACAGTAGATGCCACATGATGGCACTAGCTGCCGTCCTTTTTAACAAACCTCTACACTTAAATAATCGCAACTCAAAATATCGCGATACATGTTTATCAATCGTTGAGGTTAGCATTAATACAGATTATTATTAACAACACTATGACCGTCTCAAAAATTGATGCCCAAACGCGGACTCGAACCCCGATCTTTACCTATCGCGAGTGTTGCTCTGAACCATTGAGCTATTTGGACACTGGCTTTTTGAGATGATTTTAGATTCCTTGGAGGACTGTCATTCTCATCAAATACACTAAAATCGTCTCAAAAAGCCAGTGTCCAAATAGCTCAATGGTTCAGAGCAACACCCGCGATAGATGGAGATCGGGTTTCGAGTCCGCGTGCATCAATTTTTGAGACGGTTATAGTGTTGTTAATAATAAAATACCCCGTGCATTGCAAGCGTTTGCAATTTAAATTAAAATTTCATCCTATTACAGCATTAATACAGTTTAATTGAGTGTAAACCAGTCTCAAAAGCGAGTAATCTGCGAGAAATAAGAAAATTAAATTTCTTAACACTCGAAACGACGGTAACTCCATCTCTGGGCGGTCTTTAATAGTAGTAGTATTTGACCGGCAATTTTGCGAAGTCAGTTTACAACAATAGAGCCGTGATCAAACATTGACAATGCAGTAAAGTTTCGCATAGCAAGGCTCGCCCCGTGGTTCCAGGGTGCGGGAATATGTGGGTGGGTAGCAGGCGAGGAAATCGATGGGCGGTTTCTGCTAGACAACCGACTAGCCTTGACATTGTGACGTGCGAGAGAGTTTATATTACTAGCAGGATAAGAACCTAACATTTTTTTAGATTATAGCAGGCTTACCACTCGTTCCTACTTATTCCTACTTTTTAGTAGGAATAAGTAGGAATTGTCCTACTTTTTACATATTCATCCTACTTTTCCTACTTTTTCGTCACATTTAATTATAAAATGTGAAATCGATTTTGTCCAGTTTGTATTTGAGTTTATTTTCGCAAGGCTGCTTAAATCTCGAATTTGGCGCAATTTTTGGGTGGCCATGCATATCGTCCGTTCCTATCACAATTATTATCAGTATCGGTATATCATCAATCATCAGAAATATTCAAATGTGATCTTTACGTATGCATACATTATATAAGAATGTACACGTTTTTTTATAAGAATTAAACCGCAATGTAAAATTGCGTGCAATTTACTTTTAGATTGCACAAATCACACTACCTTACTCATATATTCCTACAAATCAGTTAGAATTGGTCCTACTTTTGTCCTACTTTTTGTGATTTTTTGTCCTACTATTCCTACTTTTTTGGATTGAAATGTGAGTGGGAAGCCTGATTTTAGTGATGACTGGGTTTTTTAAGGTTTGATAATTTGTGGTGTTTAACGACGCAGTGTTTTGACAACGGCCCATGCGGCTCTGGTCTAATGGCGTCGGTGAATGAGAGGATGATGATCAACCTATCCTAGCATAAAGAGAAAGAAAAAAAATTTGATGCCATCGGCTTAACGTCTCTTTCGATGGACGGTACAACGCGAACAACAGGATTCCTCCACAAATCCATGTTGTCGAGAGGTTGATAAGCAAGGCGAGTGAAGTTGTTAGACTAACTTTCATCTTTCAAACCTCTCTCCCGAACAGAACTGGTCATGTGTATGATGATGGTCACCCATCCAATATCTGATCGAACGCAGTGTTGCTTAACTTCGGTGATCTCGCGAGGACCGGTTTTTCCAACATGCCAAACCCAAAATTCCTATTCCTAATTCCTATTTCCAAATTCTTCTTACAGAATTTATATTTTGCAATTTTTGTGAGTTGATTTGAGTGGCCTTAAAGTCGTATAAACAATGGTCTGTAAAGACGAATTACCTTGCCATTTAAGTATTTTACTTGCCGTGCGCAGCTCGCCTTTGGACAGTTATTTTTTTACCCCCGGCGTCCCGGTGCAAACGCTGGGTGCAAGTGCACCGAAGCTTCTTATCGCCCCACCTTATCGTCCGGACTTATCTGATAGCAGCGATATCGAGTAACTGAGGGTACAGAAAGTTGCTGGCTACAGGACAGTTTGGTGTTGACAAGTGGTCGTTGCTGACTTCACTGAGGTACGCGAGTCTTGACTTTGTGGTAAGTCAGGGGTGCAGAGAGTTTTTAAACCTTCCTAGATTCAACCCTTCTCTATCTTGTCAGGTGTCAACATTTCAACCCGTCTCGACTCGACCATCTAAGCTGTGTTGCCAACTCACGTACCTACCCCCACCCCTTCCCATCAGGAGGGTCTTTGTTCGATTCATGTTCATCTTGTCAGGTGTCAACATTTCAACTTGTCTCGACTCGACCATCTAAGCTGTGTTGTCAACTCACGTACCTACCCCCACCCCTTCCCATCAGGAGGGTCTTTGTTCGATTCGTGTCCATCTTGTCAGGTGTCAACATTTCAACCCGTCTGGACCCGACCATTTAAGCTGTGTTGCCAACTCACATACCTACCCCACCCCTTCTCATCAGGTAAACACCGTAAACAGAATAGCAATGCACGCTTTCGGTAGAAGATACATTCGACAACGCAGCCAAATCAATCAATTCTGACAGCTGACAGGTTTCTGAGGTAAACGATGAATCCTGCAAACCATGGTAACAATGGCACATTGTTAGAACTAGATGCACCGATAATTGCAAGTTGGAATTGTCTGAACCACAATACTGATTGTTGCGACAGTGATCGGTCGTAATTGCCTTCCTCTCCTAGCGAATTATTCTGACACCTTTTAACCTCCAACTGCATGTGGGAGGACAGGGACTGGTGACAACTCTTGCGCAATCATTTCTGACACTTAAAACGTTCTCCTAGTTAATAAATTTACGAGAAAACATGTGAATTCGCTGCGTTAGAGGGCCGTGGGTTAGTGGGGAGAGGGCATGCCTACTAGAGTGTTCACCGGAAGTAATAGTTTTCGGAGGATGCATCTGTCGGAAGTGTGCTGTCATGTTCGTTGTCACACGCCGGTCCGGAGTGGACTTAGTTTTGAAAAGTCGTCTGGAATCGCTGGAGCGACTTTATCACGAATGATAGCTTAACCTTGGCCACCCCTCGTTACAATTTCCCAGGTGGACGACGCATCTAAATTTCGTTCATCATTCCAGACGAGTCCACCAATAAACCAGTGTTTATGGCTGCAAAAAACAGTAATCTACAGTCTCATTTTTTCGCACGCACTAACGCACGCAAGGTGACGGAAGCTACACGCATGCCGTCTCCGAAACCATCTCGCCGACCCTGAGCCGTCTCGCTAAGTTTGTAAAATTAATCTGAGAATTATGCAACAAACTCTTGACAATTCGTTTCAATTGCCGGTCGACATCCTGGTGTAAATTAGCCACATTAACAGAGATGGACGCACGTGCGTATTGCCGTTGAACCATCTATGGGGGGCGATCGCCATCATGCGTGCGAAACATTAGCATTGGACAGAGATTAACCTGATGAGCAATCTTAGCGTGATGGGGTTTCTTCGCGATGATCGCGAACCCAGTGTCGCAATGGTTACCTTCCGAGTCCTCTTCGTATAGTCTTTGTCGGTAATTCCGAGCAGATGCATTGTAAGTCCACTGTCAATCACGTGGTGTTGGGTCGCTCTGCTCTACGACACCCGAGTTTTCCTTTAGTTGCGTTCTGAGCTCCCACCATTCGCTTTCGGGCAACGAGCCTGTTTTATTGATGTCAACGCTAGAGTTCAATTCGCGTGTTCGTTTTTTCTTGTTAGCACGTTCGACTTTGTTTTGTATCTAACAGAACATAAATAGATTTCGTAATGCATTGATACACATTGTTAAGTGACGTGTGGTATTCTGCTTATCTCAGTTTATCTCGCGAGTGCTATTAACGACTGGAGGTGGAGAGATGTCATAATGAGACATTGGTTTGGTTTGTGAGGGCTGCTCGCTGGACGCTTTGCCGTGTGATCCGTGATTTCTCGAAAGTCATTTGCTGGGAATGCAACAGGTTTATATTGTAATCGCTTAGAAGGCATCATTTGAAAACAAAACGCAGTTTTCTCGGAGATCAGAACTCAGAACATCAGTTTTCCAGGGTATAGGTAATTTTTAAAATAGAAAAATACTGAATACATGGGGCGTTGCTATGTACATTTCTTTGATGAGTTGTTTCCGCTGATCGCAAATAGCGGTTGCTATGGAGTGACTTTGAAGCCAAGGCCGCCATGTGCAGAGCCCCTAAATTTCGAGTGCTTTCAAAGAACCAGTGCTATTTTCAGGGTCTGTGTCAGTAGTTTTCGTAGTTTTCGTAGTTGTGAAAACTTAAATAATGGTAAAAATTTGTTGAAAATGTGATTAAAATTTAAAAAATTGACATTGAATTCATGGGACATCTCGAATTTAGCGACTCCTACCTGTTGCCAACAATAAATTGTATAACTTCAATTTTGATCAGTTGGCTGGATCCTATGCTCTATTTAGGCTATTTGACATCAGCTGTTTGGATCCTGTGCTCTATCCAGGTTATTTGAGATCAGCTGACTGGATCCTATGCTGTATCCAGGTTATTTGAGATCAGCTGGCTGGATCCTATGTTCTATCCAGGTTATTTGATATCAGCCAGCTGGATCCTATGCTCTATCCAGGTTATTTGAGATCAGCTGACTGGATCCTATGCTCTATCCAGGTTATTTGAGATCAGCTGGCTGGATCCTATGCTCTATCCAGGTTATAAGAGATCAGCTGACTGGATCCTATGCTCTATCCAGGTTATTTGAGATCAGCTGGCTGGATCCTATGCTCTATCCAGGTTATTTGAGATCAGCTGGCTGGATCCTATACTCTATCCAGGTTATTTGAGATCAGCTGGCTGGATCCTATGCTCTATCCAGGTTATAAGAGATCAGCTGACTGGATCCTATGCTCTATCCAGGTTATTTGAGATCAGCTGGCTGGATCCTATGCTCTATCCAGGTTATTTGAGATCAGCTGGCTGGATCCTATGCTCTATCCAGGTTATTTGAGATCAGCTGGCTGGATCCTATGCTCTATCCAGGTTATTTGAGATCAGCTGGCTGGATCCTATGCTCTATCCAGGTTATAAGAGATCAGCTGACACCACGTCACGTGACTCTTGTGTTTCCGTTGCCCCCAGGTGTTCCACCTACGTGATATCCGCTGGGAGAAGCCGCAGTTCCTCTCTAAGTCTCGGCTTGCGTTTGTTACATTCAACATCATCACGTACTCACTGCTGCTTGGTAAGTACTCATCCCTTCTCCGTAATGACACCACAACAATGAATGAGCACCTGGAACTAGCCAGCACTATTTCGTTTAGTTTCAATTATTGTTAGCTTGGACAAATATATCAGTTGCTATTATAGGGGTTTTATAGTATTGATAAAATACTAATTCACAAAACGTTGGGCACACCTAGTGCCGTGTTTTAACATCTCCTGAAGCACTGAAAGTCATTTATAGATATTATAAATTGTTTGCTGTTTTTAACGACGCTGTGTTTTGACAATGAGTCTTGTGGCACTGGTCTAATGGCGTCGGCGAATAAGTGGATGATGGAGAACCTAGAAGGGAGGAGGGAAAACCCCGTGCCGGCACTTAGCCAACTCCCATAGTAGAGCACCAAGGGGACATCCGGCTTAACGTACCTTCCGAAGGACGGTACAACTCAAACAACAGGATTCCTCCACAAATCCATGCTGTCGAGAGGTTGATAAGCAAGGCGAGAGAAGTTGCTGTACTAACTTTCATCACTTCAACCTCTCTCCCAAACAGAACTGGTCATGTGTATAATGGTCACCCAGCCAATTTCTGACTCAGCGCAGTTTTGCTTAACTTTTTGTCAAACCGTTCGGTTATTATCACTGGAATTTACCGAGATTACGTTCGTGAGATCTTAAAGGAAAAAGTTGCATGATCCGTACTCTGGTCATACATATTGTTATTAATACAGTGCCACTGTAAAGAGAGGTTATTTTTGTCCGTCTAACCTGTTGGTATCTTGACATACTCTTGATCTGAACGTAGCTAAACATGGCGTGTTCCTTGCTTGCAGCCGAATTCATCGCCACGAACCTGGCAAACACAAACGACGAACGCCGCAGCTTTTACACACACATCTTCAACGGCTGCTACGCCGTTCTGCTATTCATCGTGGTCATCTTCTTCCTCATCTACGGCGTTGAGGTCTTCTTCAAGGTGGGTCTTGTAGCCTAGTCGTGTTGTTTAATTTTACTAGTTGACTAATTTCATTAAAGCAATGAGGTTGCGATGGCAGTGCTTCAACTTATTACTATGTCAACTGTGGGTAAACCTCAAGTTTTCACTATAATTTCCTATAACCCTAACCTAACTCTTGTCCCGTCAGGTTCGCGGTGGGTTCTTGTGCGACTCGTCGATCTCGACGATCGTGCCGAGCCGACGGCTTGCCGCCGACGGAGGATCATACGAGGAAGCCAGCGCTCTGTGCCCCGGCGCAGGTCCCAGCGCGGCACCCTGCGTCAGCGCCGAGCCACCACCGAGAGACGTGGACCAGTCGCAGCTGAGTCAGTCGCGGCTTGGGCTTCTCTCGCAGGCGCTCATGTTGCTGGTGGTCGTTGCATTCCTCTTCAGCGAAACACTCTCGGAGTTCTGGAAAACCAAGTAAGCAGCTGTGAAATCTGACTGATATTGCAAATGCTTGCAACGTGCAAAGTATTTTATGATTTTTATTTTATATTTTACTAACACTAATAACCTCTAAAAAATGTATGCCCAAGAAAGTTTCAAAAATAAATATAAAATCTAATGAACCTAATTAACAAAAAAAAATCATCTTCTAATTGGCTGTTGCCAAGCAATAAACAACCTTAACTGACCACTGAACTATTGACCCCTAGCTGGAAAGATTTAAAGAGATTGTAAAGCAGCGTTTGTTTTTGTGCAGGGTGCCCCTGGTGAGCCGCAACTGGCACGACGTCGTGTTCCGTGTCGTCGAGATCGGAGTCGTTCTGTGGTTCCCGTGCGTTCTCTGGAACTGCATGAGGTACGTACGACACTCGTTCTGAACCTGTCTCGGTTACGATCGGGCCAAACTTTCCACGCTAATACATGGCGGCCCAATGACGGCCTACTTAAGCTAAAGGTCCAAGCATAGACCGACACTGTTAGATCGGTATAGATTGTTATAAACTATCTAAAACATTTATCACAATTTGAGCTCCTTTACCACTGCATGCCACACAACTATTAACTGGTCGAAGTTATTCTATTCTGGAAAGGTGTGACGGTATATCTCCATAATTTTTTAATTTTTCTTCTCCTCATGCAAATTCAGATTCTTATTGATTTTACTGTGATTGTCTTTGATTTAAATTCAAATAGCCTTTTCTTCATAGCAATTAGCAATTAGTTCCTAACAATTATATTTTATATTTGTAATTATATATTAGATGTTTATGTTGTACCTTACCACAGTGCAGCAAATGCACACTTGTAAGAGAAATAAATACAATACAATACAATTCATCGGTGATTTTAAACCTTGCTGCAAGTTCAGCTTCAGTATTTCTTATCTCTAATGTAAGGTTTAGACGACACTGACAAGGTTGTTTTTGTCTGCAGTCCCGAGCAGCTATGGATCCTGAACCCGAAGCGCATCTTGAAGCGTCTGGAGCCAACTTCGCCCCCGAGCGCCGGCCCCTCGGAGCCGGGGGCCGGCACGGAAGGGGCAGACGTGGGCGGGGCCGACTGCTGGATCTGCTACGATGCAGAGCGCTCCGACGCGGGGCCGCTGATCCAGCCGTGCGCCTGTCGCGGAGACGTCAGCTCGGTTCACCACGATTGTTTGCGGCGGTGGCTCGTGGAGGTTCGTAGTCGGTTCTGGATCAGGAAGTTATCGAGGGTTTGTAGACTCGTGTCTACTTTATCGAACCTTACTGGGTGCCAAGAGGCTTAACATTTCTAATAATGATAAAGGCGACTCGTTGAAATGTTAAATTTATTGATAAGTGCAATAATTACTCTATGCTAGAACGATAAGTTCCCAAATTTCTTGGCACTTTATTCCCATTATCTTACCTTAGCACAAGTTTAAAAAAATATGTATATTTCAAGCTCCAATAAGTTAGAAGTTAGAATCTCTAAAATGACAAAATCAACTCCCCGAAACGTTAAAATTCTTGAAAACACTCGAACCACAAGTCCCCGAAAGCTCGCAAGCTTGACCCCGCCCTTCTGCCCCGCAGAGTTCGGAGGCTGGCGGAGATGCGGCTCTATCGTGCAAGGTCTGCGCCAGTCCGTACAACGTCGAGCGAGGCTCGCGGCTCGACTGGCAGCACGGCTTCACAGCGCAGCACTGGCTCAAGACGGCAGCCATCGTCACGGTGATGTGCGTTTCCGCCGCCGGCGCGTGGGTCGTCATCCAGCTGTTTGCCGATCCCGTCGTGCGCATGATGGCGGCCGGTGCAGCCCTACTCGTCCAGTATGTCTGCGTGAGGTAAGCACAGTGGCAGGCAGGACGTTATACATTCAGGTCTACACACAAGCTCTAGCAGAGTGCACAAGGATCTTAAAACTTAGTTATCATACGGGACTGCACACTATTGACAAGGCAATAAGCACAAGCATAGCACACAAGGATCTTAAAACTTGGTTATCATATGGGACTGCACACAATTGACATAGCAACAAGCACAAGCATAGTGCACAAGAATCTTAAAACTTGGTTATCATATGGGACTGCACACAATTGACGTAGCAATAAGCACAAGCATAGCACACAAGGATCTTAAAACTTGGTTTTCAAATGGGACTGCACACAATTGACATAGCAACAAGCACAAGCATGGCACACAAGGATCTTAAAACTTGGTTATCATATGGGACTGCACACAATTGACATAGCAATAAGCACAAGCATAGCACACAAGGATCTTAAAACTTGGTTATCATATGGGACTGCACACAATTGACATAGCAACAAGCACAAGCATAGTGCACAAGAATCTTAAAACTTGGTTATCATATGGGACTGCACACAATTGACGTAGCAATAAGCACAAGCATAGCACACAAGGATCTTAAAACTTGGTTTTCAAATGGGACTGCACACAATTGACATAGCAACAAGCACAAGCATGGCACACAAGGATCTTAAAACTTGGTTATCATATGGGACTGCACACAATTGACATAGCAATAAGCACAAGCATAGCACACAAGGATCTTAAAACTTGGTTATCATATGGGACTGCACACAATTGACATAGCAATAAGCACAAGCATAGCACACAATGATCTTAAAACTTGGTTATCATATGGGACTGCACACAATTGACATAGCAACAAGCACAAGCATAGTGCAAAAGGATCTTAAACATAACATCATATGGGACTTAACCAAGTTGTAAGATCCTAGTGCGCTATGGTTGTGCTTGTGTTTATTGCTATGACTCTGGGACTCAGACGTAACCTAAAATCCCACTGGAGGGTGTTAACATTAGCACTGTAACCCTGACTAAACCTGTGATTTACTTGCCAGGTTCCTGGGACTGAACACTGTGGTGGCCTATCACCGAGCCAAGGTGTCTGCTCTGAGCATCGTAGGCGGAGAACGCAAGGACCACCTCGCCACCATCAGCCAGACGGTCGCGGTCAACATCCCCAAGGCCACGCCCACCGCAGACATCTAGCCACGAAGCCCCACCCACCTCACGCGAGGACAGACAGTTTAACGAGTTGCCAAAGAAGTTTTTATCATCGTTTTATGCCGTGTCGAACGTTTTAAGCTTAAGTGTGTGTGTTTTTTTTTTCTCATGTGTTTGTTTTCTTGTCTGAGACAATTGCGCCAGCTGGCGCCAGCGAAATGTGATAGGTTTGGATCGTAACGCGTATTCGGCCAGATTGTTTTATTTGATTTTAGGGACTAGTTTTTGCGTTGTGACGAATTTTATTCGTCGTCATGTAGTGTTGGTCGTTGTTGAGCGTAAAATGTTGTTGCCATGGAAGAAGCGACGAGGTAGGGGATTATTTTACTGCGCTGAAATTTCAAGGGCGCCTAAAGGGCTTCTCGATTTGATTTTGGGTCTTCGCACTCGATTTGAACGCACTTTTGTCGTCTGTGGGCTTCTGTTCAAAGCATAAACTAAAAAAGCAAGTAATTATAAAATTATGTAGCCACAAATTTACAATTATAAATACAATATTTAGATAATTGGAAACAGTGATGCTTTTAGGCACCCGGTTTGTACCTGATTCTGCTTTGCTAACTGAACAGACCTAACCGCACTGTGTAGAATTTTTTTTACATCCGTTTAAATCACAGTTTTACGACCTAGAAGCTTGACTTTTACTGCAATGTTTCTCTTCTATTGAAATAGTCGTAAAAGCTGGCAAACATTGCCATGGGAGAGACAGAAAAGACAGCAAAGTTTCATTGTAATGCTATGATCTATTACTTAAAGTGATTTTGTGAAATTGCATTATATGACCATTTTCATTTTTAAGGGACTTCTTAGAAAAATAACTTTGCAGAAAAATGCCCGAAAGCATCACTTGTAGCCATAGATTACGTACCTATAGAATTTTGACGCACTAGGAAAGAGGAAGGAAGGAGATACGCGCCGTTGTATTTCCTTCTTCCCCTCGTCCGCAGTATTTAAACCAGGCTTTTACCGATTGTATCAAGTGGTGTATTTGACTGGCTGTCCTGGGGGCGACCTGCGTGTTCAACGGGGCATGTGACTCTGTCCCAGTGCAACTTTCACGTGTTCGACTGGGCATGTGACTCTGCCCCAGTGCAACTTTCACGTGTTCGACTGGGCATGTGACTCTGCTCCAGTGCAACTTTCACGTGTTTGACTGGGCATGTGACTCTGCCCCAGTGCAACTTTCACGTGTTCAACTAGAAGAGTTGTTCGCTCTCGAGTTACTCCCGGTGCACTTTTCTTGTGCCAAGAATTTCGACAGTGCAATTGGAAAACAAATGAATGCACTGACAGCTAGTGATCACGTGTTCGGGTGGGAGCGCTCTCGCTCGGAGCTGGTGCAAACCCTGTGGAGAGCATGACATCATCGAGCAAGTTTCAAACCAGCCCTAGTGCAGCCAGTCAAAAATGCCGTAAGCCTTGTTCGAGATCCAACATTTTAATTTAAAACCCTGCTCCGCCCATCTTGAAGTGCTCTGCTAAATTTTGCTGCCTCTTTCCTAATGAAGGAGTTGCCGATAGCCATGGGATGAAAATCACAGAACATTTCTTGCAGCAATCTTTATCTCGCAAGAGTTGGCGACTTTGGATCTTAAATTCTCCGCCGTCATATAAGTGTATGTCTTTTTGAAAAGTGTGTAGGACTTTTCTTTCCCAGCCAACAAAGAAATTCCCTTTCAATGGTGATAGTTAGCATAGTAGTGATTGCATTCCAAAGTGGGCAAAACCCGACTTGAAAACCCAGGGTAGAGAAATGTGATACCTTGTCAATCTTACCGGAGTTTTGTGTCATCATTGTTGGACCCATTGGCATTGTGAGGCTTTGCGATTCATCGTAATTACTTATTTTGAAAAGTCCGTTGATTTCGCGTGCCATTATCTTTTATCGATATTCTACGTGGAAGTTGTTTTAAAGCGTGTCGATCGAGGCCGATTATGGGCGGCATACTTAAGTCGACGTAGTCAGAGGCAGTACAGTGACGTACCTTTCCATAGTCAGTCTGTCGGGTTGGCACAATTGGCATCGCAGCGCTGGCAATGTGATCAATCTTACGCTGGTCTTAGCGATGGAGCAAATGTTTTGCTGACATCGCTTGACTAAAGCAACAGAAAACAAAAGATGAAATTTACCAGTTTTTAGGATTTGCTTAAAATTGGTCAAAATAATTGTGACCTTTTATTACTAGGAACACTAATAACTAATTTTTGAGAGGATGTTAGTGTTGCTAATAATAAAATACTTTGCACATTTTAAGTATTTGCAATTTAAATCAGATTTCATAGTTGTGACACAGTTGTGACATTTTCATTTTAATTTTTTTATTGTCTTTGTATAAAGGTGTAATCAACACCAAATGTATGTTTTTTTTTTAAACATGGCAATATAAGTTTGAGTTTTAATTTGAATTCTATGGCAAGCTGAATAATTAGCTGCTATTTATGACTCTAAAATTGAACACATTTTTCTTTCAATATGATAAATGCCCGATAGGTATTTGCATATAATTATTATTGCTTTGGTACTTTTTAGTTTTTATCTGTTAGCCTGCTCAGATTGGTCTGTCTAATGCAAAAATAATTGCAAAGTGAGTGAACTTTGCAATTTGAAATGGTACCTGCCAGTGCTGACGATTCTGTATTTTAATGCCCCCGACAGCAACATTGTGCAATGAACCCAATCCCAGTGGAAACAAACCCGTAGATCTATACACTGAGTGTCTGTTAGTGTTTTTACGTGTTAGTGACATCATACATCAGGTTTAATGTTAATCACTAATATTAACGACTAATATTATCTAATAACATTATAGGCTACACCGGTCGGAGTTTGTAGTTGTAAAGTAATGTGTCCTCATTAAAAATATGTTAAATAAATATGTGATGTATTTAAAAGTATAGTTCAAAGTGTTTTAGTTAAATACACCTCCACAAAGTTCATTTTCAGTTTTCTTTTTTTCAAATTTGGTGATTTGACTATGATATGGAACAGGATTAGATAACTAACCTATTAAAATTCAATTTTAAACAATTATCACGATTGGGTAGGCCACCCATCGTACACGTGTGCGCTGATGTCGTGTGCGCAGGCGTTGGGGTCACGGAACTCGGGTGATTCTCAGAAGAAATTCAGGGAACGCGGGGTAAGTTTCCATCGCAGGTAAGAACAGGGGTGTGCATTCGAATCCCTTTAAAATTCTACCCCTGTTCACACCCCTTGCTGGTCAAAATCAGTCACTTAAATTTCCATTAAAAAAATATTGAAAAAATCGATGGACTAACCCCTTACGTTTTTTGTTGATTTTTAAAGATTCGCCCATACTGTGGATTAAGGGGTAGTTTCCACCCCCGAACACGATGGGCTATTTGAATTTAGCATAGACAAAGTAGTTTAGCCACTACAATGGTTTTCAAAATTGAAACCAAAATAACACCCCCAAATTTAATTTAAGAGAAAAACAAATGATTGCATTCAACTCCCCTTGAAATTCTACCCCTGTTGACACCCCTTGCGGGTCAAAATCCGTCACTCGAATTTCTGTTTAAAATATTGGAAAAAATCGTGGACTCAACCCCTTACGTTTTTTCTTGATTTTTGAAGATTCGCCCATACTGTGGTCTAAGGGGTAGTTTGCACCCCCGAACACGATGGGTCATTTGAATTTTGCGTCAACATCATACTTTAGCCGCTATATTGATTTTAAAAATTAAAACTAGAATAACTCCCTTATTATTAATCGGAGAAAACAACAGGGGGTTGCATTCAACTCCCCTTGAAATTCTACCCCTGTTGACACCCCTCGCGGGATAAAATTCGACACTTAATTTCCACTCTAAAATATTGAAAAAATCAATGGACTAACCCCTTACGTTTTTGGTTAATTTTTGAAAATTGACCCATACTGTAGTCTAAGGGGTAGTTTGCACCTCCGAACACGATGGGCTATTTAGATTTTGCGTAAACATCATACTTTAGCCGCTATATTAATTTTAAACAATAAAACTAAAATAACTCCCTTAATATTAATCTGAGACAACAACAGGGGGTTGCATTCAACTCCCCTTGAAATTCTACCCCTGTTGACACCCCTCGCGGGTCAAAATCCGTCACTCGAATTTCTGTTTAAAATATTGAAAAAAATCGTGGACTAACCCCTTGCGTTTTTTCTTGATTTTTGAAGATTCGCCCATACTGTGGTCTAAGGGGTAGTTTGCACCCCCGAACACGATGGGCCATTTGAATTTTGCGTCAACATCATACTTTAGCCGCTATATTGATTTTAAACATTAAAACTAGAATAACTCCTTTATTATTAATCGGAGAAAACAACAGGGGGTTGCATTCAACTCCCCTTGAAATTCTACCCCTGTTGACACCCCTCGCGGGTCAAAATCCGTCACTCGAATTTCTGTTTAAAATATTGAAAAAAATCGTGGACTAACCCCTTACGTTTTTTCCTGATTTTTGAAGATTCGCCCATACTGTGGTCTAAGGGGTAGTTTGCACCTCCGAACACGATGGGCTATTTAGATTTTGCGTCAACATCATACTTTAGCCGCTATATTGATTTTAAACAATAAAACTAAGTTAACTCCCTTAATATTAATCTGAGACTAAAACAGAGGGTTGCATTCAACTCCCCTTGAAATTCTACCCCTGTTGACACCCCTCGCGGGTCAAAATCCGTTAATCGAATTTCTGTTTAAAATATTGAAAAAAATCGTCGACTAACCCCTTAAGTTTTTCCTGATTTTTGAAGATTCGCCCATACGGTGGTTTAAGGGGTAGTTTGCACCCCCGAACACGATGGGCTATTTGAATTTAACATAGACATAATAGTTCAGCAGTTTTGTTAGTTTTAAGAACTAAAACAAAAATAACTACCCCAATTTTAGTCTCAAACAAAAACAAGACTGTGCATTCGATTCCGCTTGAAATTTTATCCTTCACACACCCTTCGACACCCTTCACGAGAGAGATTTACAATTTTTTTTTGCACAATTTGAATTGCGATTTGATCAAAATCGCTCGCGTATCTCTCGAGTAGTCTACCTACGTTTGCTGATGGCTATGTAACCCATGATACAGACGTATATTGCGGAATTGCCTATGCACAGGGGACGAACCTGCACGACATTCCAGAACACGGAGTGGCGATGAAGTGGGATCAGGGAACTGAAAACGCATGCAAATACAGGGATGTACTCACCTTATTCTACCAACAGCTCTGATAAACACTCGGATGCTGACACTAATTTGTATTTGTCATAGATCAGATAAATATTGGGTGAGTTACCTTTGCTTTAATTTTTAAAATCGATTTATCAGCTAAAGTATAAATTAAACACAAAACTGAATAGATCATCGTCTTCTGGGGTGAAAACCACATCTAAACTTAGCTACCTAGCTTAAGGTTACTGGATTTTTGAAGATTCAATCTTAAAAAATAGTAACGAAATAATGGGGCTTTTCAATGTCTGACTTGGAAATTGGAGTACCTTGGATTTCCATTGAATGCACACCCCAGTTTCTACTTGCGATGGAAGCCTGCAATTTCCACGGAGGTACAACTTACTTTTTGGTGAAATAAATTTGACAACAGACTTTTGGATTAATGTCAGCCATTTTTTAGACTGTGCAAAATATTGGGGCCACAACAGCTCGATACCTAGTCAACCCCTTTATAATCCCTGCAATTTTGACAGAATTTTACGTTATGACAGAATTCGATTTCAAAGAAAGTAGAGCGTTGGTTAGTCCTGGTTAGTCCTGATGTTTTAGGTTTTTTTTGTAGGCCATTTTAAGAGCGCGGTTTGTTTACTAGGTGACCCTAGCTCGCGTTTTTTGTATTTCGTGCTAACTGCTAGCCACTGGAGGCACTGGAGATTACTTGTTGAATGGCAGTGAATGGTGATGGCAGCTGTCAAGAAGTTTGTAAGAGCGATAAATTTTACATTAGAGGAAGAGCACCGACTTTTGGATGTAGTTGAGACGTATATTAAAGTAATCGAGTGTAAAAGAACGGATGCATTCACTTGGAAAGAAAAGGTATGCCGATTTGGGTTTTTAGATAGGTATAGAAGAAGACCTAACCTCCAAATATGACATAATGAAATTATTCGGTGGTTCCATTTCTATGATTAATCCAAATTCAAAGACGATAATATAGCTATATAACCCCTAAGATGAACACAAATAAGCTCTTTTGGGCTTTCTGGTCTCAACCTGTACTATTGTGGCTTATATTCCTCATTTTTGATGTCCTAGAACGAGAAATGGCAGCAAGTGGCTTTTGATTTCAACTCTGGTTCTTCCAATAAGCGGTCTGAACGAGAGTTAAAATTAAAATATGAGTGTCTAAAGAAGGCAGCGAGGAAAGAGGCTAATCGGCAGAAGCAGTTGATGGCTGGCTCGGGGAGTGGGCTGCTTAATCCACCTCGGAATACTGCTGTTCTTGAACGTGTGCTGCATCTCGTTCCGTTGAGCGCCGATGGAATGCTGTCAAAGTTTGATCGAGACTCTGACAGTTGGACACCCCGCATTGCTAGCCGTAAGTCAATCGAACTCGAGCCAGAAATATGTTTTTACTTGGTCTGGAGCCAGGTCTGCAAAGCAGAACTTAAGTTTAGCCCGAGCTTACATATGATCAGCTAATCACAAAAGGTGTTTCCAGATTTTCAAGTGTTACTGTGATGCAATTAACTGAACAACTATTGGGGTTAGGCTTAAACTCTGCTTTGTTGCTCTGGCCCCTGCCTGAATGAAATTCTTACTTAGCTGACGACTTTTTTCTTGAATTTCAGCTGAATCTCACGACAATAGCGATGTCGATGAGTCGCAACCGACTGAAAATTTAGAAGATGAGGTTAAATAGATGTTTTAGATGTTCTAAAAGAAAATTTTCTACCAGCTGAAAAACTGGATTTTGATACCATTTTGTGTCTTTCAGGAGCTACGTTCTGAGGAGCTGACCGTTCCCATCTTTGGCTGCCTGCAACCGGAATGGAACCGACTGGCCAACGACAGCACGGTTTTTGCCGAGCGTTTCTCAAATAGTAGGTTTACCACAAGCTGCATATTAATATAAAATTAATTTTCAAACTGTTTTCAAACTTATAACCTACTTGTCAAGATAGACTGTTTTCATCTTCTCTAAATTCACCTAATTGCAACAAAATAATAATTCAGATATTGGTGGAGTGAACCCATACCTAATAGTATCGACTCCCATCATAAGGTCCAGCTCACCCTTGACTGAAATTACCACCAAGAACCGAAATGTTCAGAAAATAAAAACTGCGCTGGGTCAGGTATTGGATGGGTGACCATCAGACACATGACCAGTTCTCTTCAGAAGAGAGATTGGAGAGATGAAAGTTAGTACAGCAACTTCACTTACCTTGCTTATCAACCTCTCGACAGCATGGATTTGTGGAGGAATCCTTTCCCTCGCGTTGTACCGTCCATTAAGAACGTTAAGCCGGTGGTCCCCTCGAGGCTTTTCAACAGTTCCCCCCCTCCTCCATTCTAGACCATTAATTTATCTACAACAAAAGATCAGCGCCACATAGCTCGTTGTTAAAACAGTGCGTCGATTAGCACTACAAATCAAAACGAACCTCGCCCAGAGCTGTCGGTGTTTCGCAGGGAGTGGCGGTGCTCGGCGTCCTCGTGTAGCGTCAGCTGTGCTGGTCGCGGCGCGCACAGATTTTGTGAAGCTGCAGATGGCGCTGTTGTTGCGCCAACACGAGGAGAACCACGAACGTCTGGTGCAGCAGCACGAGATGGACCTTAAGGTCAAGGAGGCCGACCTAAAGCTCAAGGAGGCTGACCTGCAGATTAAGTACACGGAGCTGCAGATCCTGCGTAAGGACCTTCAGCTGCGAAACATGCGGTTAGGCATGGACGGTTCCAACGGTTGAAACTAAAGGGTGAGTGAAGGACGTTTGAATTTCTCCTGATCGGGTTCATACGTTGTAAATTTACCTTTTAAGTCCATTTGGCAAGGCAGGGTCTAGGTTCAGGAGTATGTGCAGAATTTCCAGGGATTTTAATATTTCGGCATATTGTCTTTGTTAACAACATCTCCAACGAAAACAAAGGGAACTCTCTAAAACGTCTAAATTCTCAAGTTTTCTAGAAATTTATCGACAAGTGCACTACGTGACGCCAGTTTTCTTTTTCCGGTAATTTGATCTCCCTCTTTCCTTCTTCACTACAATCAGATATCCAGTCTCTTGGCACCCTATTCACAATATCCAGCCTCTTGGCATCCTATTCACAATATCCAGCCTCTTGGCACCCTATTCACAATATCCAGCCTCTTGGCATCCTATTCACAATATCCAGCCTCTTGGCACCCTATTCACAATATCCAGCCTCTTGGCACCCTATTCACAATATCCAGCCTCTTGGCACCCTATTCACAATATCCAGCCTCTTGGCACCCTATTAACAATATCCAGCCTCTTGGCACCCTATTCAAAATATCCAGCTTCTTGGCATCTTATTCACAATATCCAGCCTCTTGGCATCCTATTCACAATATCTAGCCTCTTGGCACCCTATTCACAATATCCAGCCTCTTGGCACCCTATTCACAATATCCAGCCTCTTGGCACCCTATTCACAATATCCAGCCTCTTGGCACCCTATTCACAATATCCAGCCTCTTGGCACCCTATTCACAATATCCAGCCTCTTGGCACCCTATTCACAATATCCAGCCTCTTGGCATCCTATTCACAATATCCAGCCTCTTGGCACCCTATGCACATTGGACTGCATTTAAAACACATTTAGTAAATACATTTGGTGTTAGTTCTACCGATTGCACCTTCTCAGCTTATGTTCTACCTTCTAATATTGGTAACGTTGCTAATTATTTATGTTCTACCTTCTGTTTAATCCAAAGATACTAATATATAACCTTTGGTTGTCTAATCTGTTTGTAATTTTTACAGGATGCCAAGAACTGTCGCGATGGCACGTGATGATGCCAAAGTCTATCTTTAGTCTGCCATTAACCTACAGCCAAACAATATCAAAGCTTTCTCTTGTCAAATAAGAATGTTTGCTTCCTTGGGGACATATCAAGCTGTAAATTTAAACAAATCTTCCCAATAGTGTACCAAACATGTGGTAAAAATATGGAGAAATAAATCATCTGAACACAAAAGAAAACAAAAAAAAAATTAGGGAATCAACATATTGACATTTGTTTCTAATTTAGATATGAGCTTAAGCCAGCCATCAAAAAGTCTAGTCATCAGAATAGTTCTACAGAAAATTCAGAGTGTTTATTTTGCTAAGTGGAATCCCCATTTTTTTAAGGGATTTTGATTTTTTCTCCTCTTTCTTACCTATTGCCATTGGGAAGATCTGGTTAAACTTCAGATTGTTGAACTAAGTAAGAAAGTAAGCAAATCTACCATTTTAAAGTTGATATTGCTCAACTTCTTTTAGGAGCACAAAGTCAGGTACTAATTTTGATGGCTGTTTATAGTTTGTACTCATATTACATGATGTTACCTTTACATAATTATGTAATGCCATTCAAAGTAATTAACTACTAGGTTCCTTCCTGAGTCATGTTACTAAGATTGTTGTGGTGGAGAGAGAAAGAGAGAGGGAGCGCAAATTACCGGTGAAAAAAATTGGTGTCGCGTTGTGCAATTGTTGAGAAATTTCTAGAATTCCTGAGAATTAAGACGTTTTGGCGAGTCGCCTTTGTCATTTGTATAAGATTTTGTTCGATATCGTAACGCATCTTCAAAGAAAGCTCTTTTTCCTAGCAAATAATTATGTGGCTCCAAAAGTTTGATTATCTGAAAAGCTTTGGCTTCAAAGAGGCTCCACGGCTGAACATTGTTGGGAAAATTTCGTTTGGGAAGAAAGAAAGATGTCACATGCTTCCTTAATCAGTCGTATGATGTTTCGTTTACCGCTTTACAAACTACATTTTCAGTTTGCCCTAAAAGCACACTGCCGATATGAAAAGGTACCTGTGTTTATTGACGTCTTGGCAGATTCTGCATCATATCCTGATCTAGACGGTCTGTCATTTGTTAATAGAGACAGACATATCGCCTAGTCAACAGCGACATTGTCTCAAGGCATGCGTTTAAGAACGCAGCGGGATTCTTTGAAGCGTGACAGATATTGGATCAATTTTGTTCAAAGGTGACGTTTAATTCCTGAAACTCTGCTATCTCAGTGTGTGGATTTTAACATAACGCCAAACTATTTAATTCTAATTCTAGACGGTCTGCACTGAGAAGGATTGTTTGTATGTTGGTACTCAATAACATTACAAATGCAGGACAAAGTAGGCAGGACATTGGAGCTCAAATCCCTTTTCAAACGTTGCACCGTCCCAGGAATCGATGGCACTCAGCCGTCGAGACTGGTTCTCTTTGTCTTATCTAAACTCCTTCACCTTTGTAACGATTATTAGGCGATGTTTTAGAAGAATTTAAAGCTTGACAATGGCAGATCCGGGGTTCCTCGTAAGGGAGTATCTGTAAGAGATTGATTTTGTATGTGTTATTATTGTTTGTTGTATTTGGTGATAAGTAAGAACATTCCACAAGTTGCAGTGTTGGAAAAATAAACTTGAAAACAAATCTAATTTCTTTGAATTACGTCGGAACTCAAATGTGTTTATCAGCGCTATTGGATGGGCTTTTGATTGGTTGATTTTGCTACATTTCTATGCGTAACCCTTCAATAGACCCAATATATTGTTTTCTACAAATTGGGTTCGTGTCTCATTTTTGAAATAATTTAGAGGTTATTAGCATTCCTAAAAATAAAAGGCCACAATAATTTTTCAATGTAGGTTTCTGGCATAAATCTGGTGACCCCTATTCCAAATTGATTTCTAATTTAGGCTTTTAATGGTCTGGATTTCATTAAGAATGTCAATATTCCAAAGCAGACCTGAATGAGTCATTGTATGGTCTTTATTATTATAGCTTTCTTTTACAAACACTCGGCTTTTTCGTTGACGACCACGTCTTTTTAAGTCCTTTTTTATTTTGATTGCTTCATGTTTATAGTTTATCGACTCCTCAAAAGCTACCGGATGTAATCAATTAGGATCAAAAGCATTGAAATAGGTGCTTATAATAAAACACATCCAGTAAGAACCAGAATGATTTTTCTACTCCACCCGACTTTATTTACAATGAGGATCCAGTCCGCCTAGACCAGAGTTAAACGCGTGGCAGGTGTATGAGGCGGTGGGCGCGGTACACATAGGTCCCTGACCTTCGGCAGGGGCTTGATCTTGCGGCCGTGTCGCCCATCCTTGCGATGCCACAGTCCCGAGCGAGGTCGGCCTCCGAGCTCACGCATCCGTTGAGCGCTTCCAATCGGAGTGCTGCCGTGCTCGATGTTGCCAACACGACCTGAAACACAGCACAGCTTGGAATCAGGGGAACGAGCTGTCATAGAATCGGTGGGCATTTGTTGCTTACAGAGCTCATGTGACAAATGGGTCCAATATTGATTGATTATTGATTTCGATATTATTGATGTCAATTGATTTGTGGGGTTTAACGACGCACGGTTTTGACAATGTGTTATGTGGAACTGGTCTAATTGAGTCGGTGAATGAGTGGATGATCATAAACCTAACCTAGACTAGAAGGGAAGTGGGGAGCCCGGTGCAATCGAATAGCCTACAACTGTCGAAGAGCACCAAGGGGACCACCTGCGTAATGTCCCTTCCGAAGGATGGTACAACTCGAACAGCAGGATTCCTCCACAAATCCATGCTGTAGAGAAGTTGATGGGCAAGGCAGTTGCTGTTCTAACTTTCTTCCTTCCAACCTCTCTCCCAAACAGAACTGGTCATGTGTATGATGGTCACCCATCCAATACCTGACTCAAATACCTGACAGGTTGCTTAAGCATTTTACGAGCTACCAAGCCAAGCCAAGTGCCGTCAACTCACCCACGGTGGCCATGCAGAGTGGCGACAGTGCCACCTGGCGTTTGGACGGCATGGTGACGATAACGCGATCTGCGGTCCGCGCAGATATCGTCGCGCTTGCTCCGGCGGCGTGTGCAATGAACCCGCCTCCACCGGGGAACTTCTCAACGCAGTGAAGCACGGAACCCACGGGCAGAGCACCCAGGGGGTGAGCATCACCCTCATTGGCACGAACTGGTGGCACAATGAGAATACACTGAGATTGGGGACATAGTATACCAAAAATACAAGTATTACATTCTTTGATCTTTGTAAATCAGTTGCTTCTATTTATTCCTTCATACATGAATTTTAAAATTAAGAAAGGATTTAAGAAGAACACTTTTTATTATATAGAATAATTATATCGATTAACAAGTGACAAGTGGGAAAATTTTTAATTTTAAATTAAAACTTAGTTTTAATTTGTATACTGTAACTTTAATCGTGTTTACTATATCATAGGACTAGGGTTAAAGACAGAACACTCTTGGTGACATATGATCACAATAGAGAATTTATTCGAAATGGTCGTTCTACAGTGACGATGAATGCTAACCATAAGGTAACAAAGTAATATGAGAGTAAGATGTGCTCGAACTTTAAATGGCTTGGCACGTTGTACCGCTAACGTGTAACGATGTAACAGATGAGCTTATATTCTAAATATGCTGGTACTCTTGTACCAGAAAATGTTCTAGTCAAGAACATTACGTTGACAAGCTTAGCATGACAGATACCTGCAATGCGTGGGATGTGCCGGGAGGTGCGAAGCAGGTCGCCAGGCTTCATGTTCTCGGTTGCAATTATGTACTTGAGTGTCTCGCCGTGGGCAACCAGCGCAACACGAGCAGTGCGACACCCGTCATCCAGGATCTGTCAATGCAACAGTAATCTGGTTAACAAACCTAAGGTATTACAGCACTGTCCACGTTTCAACCAAGTCTCGTAAAGAATTCTTATTCAATAACCAGACAATGGCTTGAAAGACATGTAGGGGGGGCGAGGATTGGCTGACCTGTATGACTCGTTCAGTGAGAGGAGGACCATCGGTGGGTCCATCGCGGACCCAACGAACCCAACGCATGCGACGTTTGATGCCGCCGCCAATGCCTTGCGCCACTACGTGACCTGTACACACAAACTAGTGAGAAACAACAACGGGCACCATGAAGCATGCTCATCTAATCGACGAAACTTCCACGGAATTTTGATATCGAAATATTACAGAACGTGTACAACATGCAACAAAAAAATAACCTCACCTGTGACAGGGTCCCTCCCGGCGAGGTTAGTGATTTCCAAAGGCTTCACGGTATACTCATCGGGGAAGTGTACGATTCGGCGGAAGCTGCGACCACCTCCAGGCTTGGGAACATCTACATCTTTATAGATAGATCTTGCAAATTGCAATTGTGGTTCAAAAGTGGCGATCCTCCTCAGAACTGATCGCCAGACCACCGCCATGTTTCTAAATGAATAGTGTTGTCGAACCAGCGCCTGATATTCATCCGCGCAGCATGCACTATGCTGCAGCAAATACGTTACGTACATAAAATTGATTGTGTACACCATACAAATATTTTGTCGCCGAACGTCTCCTTTTCTCCATGCTTTTATTTGTACTCAATGCTATCGAAATATTTCCGTAACGGTTGGCGCTTTCGATTGCAGTGTTGAAGGAATAAAATTAACCATTTCATCGCTCGAAATATCTAGAAATTGCTCATCCTTCAACGTTGCATTGCAGGTTCAAACCTAGACAAAATGTCTAGGTTTGATGATTAATGGTCTGTAACGACGCACTGTCTTGACAACTGGACCTGCGGCAATGGTCTAATAGCGCAATGAGGATGATGATGAACCTAACCTAGTCTAGAAGGGAGGAGGGGAACCCCTTGCCGGTAGCCTACTCCTGTCGAAGAGCACCAAGGGGACCACCGGCTTAAGGTCCCTTCCGAAGGACGGTACAATGCGAACAAAAGGATTCCTTCACAAATCCATGCTGTCTAGAGGTTGATGAGCAAGGCGAATGAAGTTGCTGGATTAACTTTCATCTCTCCAACCTCTCTCCCGAACAGGATTATGTTAATAAAAAATAATAATACTAATAACAATCATCAGAAGATTATTGGATTATAGCTCCGGACGGTTTGGCGTGTTGGAAACACCGGTCCTCGTAAGATCACCGAAGTTAAGCAACACTGCGCTGGGCCAGGTATTGGATGGGTGATCATCATATACATGACCAGTTCTGTTCGGGAAAGAAAACAAAGATCTTACAATAAGTCAGCATGGCACTGTGGAGAAATCTTATTTTTCGCACTGTACCGTTCCTCGGGAGGGACGTTAAGTTGGTGGTCCCCTGTGGAGATCTGCGACAAGAGTATGCTACCCCTGATCCCTTTTAAACTAGGAATGAATCCGTTGCCAACTTAGAAAGACAGTAAACTTAAGTTGTTGGAGGGTCTCGTCGACGACATGCCCGTCAAGGAGGTGTGGGAGAACGTGGTCCTAGAGTTCCCAAGTTCCCGCTATTCGGCGGCATCATCATGGCGTCATACGCAGCTGTGGCATGCACCTCTGTGGTATGCAGTCAACTGCCCTTTGGCGTGTTGGAAACACCGGTCCTCGCTGCGCTGGACCAGGTATTGTTTAGGTAATGATTAGACCAGTTCTGATTGGAAAGATTTGTTTAAGGTGCTGCGATTTTGCAGACAGCTACTTGGCAGGATCAGTGCATGTTGATAAAATCTGTGATAGTCAAGGTTCATGCACTCGTGAAGTACGCTGATAAACAAAAAATGTTTAGTTAATTATTTTAATTATTTTGTTACAATGTTTTCAATGACTTTATGTGATCTGACCCTACGTTTTGACTGGAAAACATCCGTTGATAAGATTGCAGGATGATTTAGAGTTCTGAGAGTTGAAGGCAAAAACTGACGATCTGCGCCAAAAGTGCTAAATTCGAAGGTCATCTCTTGTCCTTTTAAAGGTTGCACCCAAGTTTCCCCCGACAGATTGTTGCTGGACTCAAGATGAAGAACACGCTGGTCCTAGCGGTTTTTGTTATCCTGGTGGTAACTGCAGGTATGTCTTCTGTTTCAATTCTATCTTATTTTTAGTTTTGTGTTTAGGGTAGTTTTTAAGATAAAACAATTTACTTAACTTTTAAGCAAAAGGGCGGAAGCTTGTCTTCTTTTTCTAATATCACTTTTATTGTTATTTTTTATCAATTTCTCTAATTTTAAAAATAGTTTCAATTCTCTGATTTTTTTAGGCAAGTACTTTTTTTTTAGTGTTTATGTGCGTTTTGGTATGATTTTTAATACTTTTGTGACACAACCCAAAAAGTTTCTGGAATTAAATCACCTTTAAAGATTTTAAAAAGAGAATTTTCACTTCATTTTTTTTAAATCGATTTTATTTTTCATCCATTAATTAAAACAGGTAGACAATATATAATTCATGGCACGTGACTTGATTGTGCCAAATCATTATACTTCTTCCTCCTTGGGCCTGTTCATTCATCAACTTTTTCCATATCTCCTTATCTAGCCAGCGTTCCTTCTCGTGTTTTATTATCATGGACACTGCTACCGTCTCAAAAATTGATACCCGAACGGGGACTCGAACCCCGATCTCCACCTGTCGGGGGTGTTGCTCTAACCAATTGAGCTACTTGGACCCCGATCTCCACCTGTCGCGGGTGTTGCTCCAACCAATTGAGCTACTTGGACCCCGATCTCCACCTGTCGCGGGTGTTGCTCCAACCAATTGAGCTACTTGGACCCCGATCTCCACCTGTCGCGGGTGTTGCTCCAACCAATTGAGCTACTTGGACCCCGATCTCCACCTGTCGCGGGTGTTGCTCCAACCAATTGAGCTACTTGGACCCCGATCTCCACCTGTCGCGGGTGTTGCTCCAACCAATTGAGCTACTTGGACCCCGATCTCCACCTGTCGCGGGTGTTGCTCCAACCAATTGAGCTACTTGGACCCCGATCTCCACCTGTCACGGGTGTTGCTCTAACCAATTGAGTTACTTGGACCCCGATCTCCACCTGTCGCGGGTGTTGCTCCAACCAACTGAGCTACTTGAACACATGCTTTTTGAGACGATTTCAAATTCATGATTGTTTAAATTCTCAAATGTCTCAAAAAGCATTTGTGAGAAGAACCAAGTTGAACCAAGTTAAAGTGTGTGATATCGGCCCTGAGCAAATGAAATTTTAGATTATACCTCTTCTTGTTTTCTATGCGATCATTTTTAGAAAAATTCTATGTTTTATGCTAGAATTTATCACATCATATCATTTATCATTATTCATTTTATTTCATGAAAATACTTTTGTTTCACAGTCGATAATCGACAGTGCATACCAACTTTACCATTTTCGTAACCTCGTTGAGCAAATTGTGTTAACATTTTTTTAGAAGTTGCCCAGGCGTACTACGTCGGGAATCAACCTCCACCACTGCCACCACCGCCACCACTGATGCTACAGAGATCAAAGATATCACAGGCAGCATATATATCACAAGATATGCGACTGACAGCAGAGACGCCTTGGCCACCACCATCACCACCAGAACTGCTGCCGAACTTTCCAAGACCATACCAACCTATCTCCGTCGGCATGGTAAGTACCGATGTCTATCCTCCTATCTTTCAAAGAATGGCAGGACGCACTGCTAAACATGCGTAAGCTGATAGCGATTCTCCACCAACAGTGAATCGAGGGCATGAGAATATTCAGAAATTCCATATTGATGATCATTTTTTATGGAGTGTTGTGATCTCTTTGTACTGGTTTTATCAATGGTGCTAGTTGAGTCTATTAATTGATTGAATTCAAAGAGAAACCTGCATTTCTGAAAAGGAAGTGGGAGAGCGGGAAGACTTAAAAAAAATCGTGCGTGAACTGCGTAAAGTTGCGTAATTGTAAAGTTGATGTTAAGTTACATCACTAAAAACCGGCGAACTGCGTTGAGTAAAATGCAAAAATAGTTTACATGACCACAACTCTGTTCGGGAGAGAGGTTGGAAGGATGAAAGTTACGCAATAATGCGCAAGACAGGTATTGGATAGGTGACCATCATACACATGACCAGTTCTGTTCGGGAGAGAGGTTGGAGGGATGAAAGTTAAGCAATACTGCGCTGGGTCAGGTATTGGATGGGTGACCATCATACACTTGACCAGTTCTGTTCGGGAGAGAGGTTGGAGGGATGAAAGTTAAGCAACACTGCGCTGGGTCAGGTATTGGATGGGTGACCATCATACAAATGACCAGTTCTGTTCGGGAGAGAGGTTGGAGGGATGAAAGTTAAGCAATACTGCGCTAGGTCAGGTTTTAGATGGGTGACCACCAAACGGTTTGTCGTGTTGGTAACACCGGTAGTCAGAGTTTTCCATTTTCATCTGCACTACACTGTAATATTGAACAGCTAACCAGACTAGGTTATATTCTTCATCAGTGTCGGACTGGCCAGGGCAGCCAGGCGGCAAATGCCGCCGGGGCCTCCAGCCGGCCGGGGCCCCCATTTACAATAAGGAATTTTTTTTAAACATTTTTTAATTTATAGTCATTTGATTATGTTGTCTTAATGTTGCAAATAGCCAGTGCTTGTTATCATTGAGCCACGCTACCCTGATGGCAACAGGTTGGTGGAAGTCGTATATAAACACTTGATTTTAGACTTGGTAAAAAAAAAATCATGAAAGTTATATTTCGGATCATCTCTCCCCATCCCTTCACTTGATCCATGTTCCAGGTGTAGGGCTTTGAAAGACAAAAGTAGGAGGTGCCGGGAAGCGAACTGAGAATCTCACGCATTGAAACTCACGACCATCCCACTGCGCTACGAGGACACACATGCTGTCGCTGATTTGTTAGAAACATGCCAGTCAATAAAACAAGATGTAAATAAATCACTTCTAGCAGTAATATTTATGTGTGAATCCTGATGGGTAGGCCACTCATCGTACACGTGTGCACTGACGTCGTGTTTACAGTCCAGGCGTTGGGTGTGCAGTCACTTCAATTTCCACTCAAAAAATATTGAAAAATCAATGGACGTTTTTTACGTTTCTTACGTTTATTCTTGATTTTTGAAGATTCGCCCATACTGTGGTCTATGGTGTAGTTTGCACCCCCGAACACGATGGGCTATTATGAGCACGATTCCGTTATTTTATAGCTTCAAGGTTGGCAGCTCAGCAAGGTGGGTACAAGGGTTACCGACCGATGGCCGTGATTTATCGACATTTTAATTGATCAAGTACATTTGATATCCAACAGATTTCGTTCGGGATCACAATGTGACTTAACACGACTGCTGGTTCGGTGATACTTGTTTGGTATGGTTGACCAGGGGACATGCATTTAGCAACGGGGTTCGACTGGCGTTCCTCCAGTCGGACTTCAAGGCTTGCATTTTCGCGTCAGATCGTGGCAACTGGTGAAAGCCCATATTTTTGGAGTGGCCGTGGCCTCAGCACTGCTTGGTGTTGGGGTCAGGTCCTGCATTTACACATTGTGTAGAAGCGAAACCTTCTTTCTCTATTAGCGCATGGTTGATATCGTGGTGGTGGTGATGTTGGTGATGTCGGTGATGTTGGTGATGTTGGTGATTTTGGTGATGTTGGTGATGTTGGTGATGTCGGTGGTATTAATGTACGTTATCTACGTTATATTCTTTGTGGTAATGTTTGATCATCTCTATCTATGTCGCATGATTATACAATATAATAATAATTCCTAATAACTCGTGTATATATTAATTTTTCCCCCTTTTCATACTTCTACATCTAACACATCTTTACATCTTCTACTTTTACTTTATATATTTATAACATAATATATATTAATATTTAATTTTTCGTACTTAAGTTACATTTTCTTTTCGTAATACACTTTGGACAAATATTTTGATATTTTCCTGCTGTATTTCCAAGTTATTTTCCGATTAGTTAATCAATTAGATTAAAAATCAGACTTGGCAAATGTCTTCAATTTTTACAAGTCCAGAGTATAGTACAAAATCCTGCCAACAGGTGGCGCTGATGATTGTTAACACTCATTATAATCGTTCCTGTATACTTGATGCTAGACGTAGGAGTCAACGCGGGATACGGGTGGCACCCTGCTGGACCCTGGCGCGAAGCGCCAGGGTCCAGCAGGGTGCCGGTGTGCCCGTGCACCTGAGCATACGCACCTGAACATACGCACCTGCACCTGAACATACGCCCAAAAAAAAAAGCAAAAGTGTGAAACTGCGCCGAGAAACGAACGTGATTCGAACCCAGTACCTCACCAAATCTATAACCATGTAATCGATAAATTCGATGCCTTTAAACGCACGACTAAGCGAGTATATGATTTTTCTTTGTCTTTTCATCTTTATAAGTCTCTTGACTTCAACGAACATGGATGGAAAATGCATTCCATGCAACCAGCTCACAAACATTTAAAATGTTTACAAGTCCAAAGCGTAGTACAAGATTCTGCCAACAGGTGGCGCTGATTGCCGCTAACACTAAGTACCTATCGTTCCTATATACTTGATGCTAGACTTAGGAGCTGCACACGGGGTATAGGTGGGGTTTGGGGTCGTGGGAACGGCCCGCAAAACTGGCGGGTGCGACTGGCGCGGAGCGCCAGGAGTGCCCGGCAGTTTTGCTGCTGTCTTAAACATCCGCCCGGAAAAAAAAAAAGTGTGAAACTGCGCCGAGAAACGAACGTGATTCGAACCCAGTACCTCGCCAATTCTATAATCATGTGATCGATGAATTCGATGCCTTTACACGCACGACCAAGCGAGTACATGATTTTTCTTTTTCTTTTCAGATATATAAGTCTCTTGACTTCAACGAACATGGATGGAAAATGCATTCGAGCAGTGAAAAGCTACCTCCGACAAGTGGGTTCTCATCCCGGTAGCGCATATCTTTGACGCTTTACCTTTTAACGAATCACGTTCGTTCCACGACGCATTTTCATGCTTCTGCATTTTTTTTTTTTTTTTTTGCGTATGCTTAAGACAGTGGTAAAATTGCCGCGCTAGTCGTTTCCGCGCTAGTCGCGCCCGCCTGTTTGGCGAGCCGTTCCAACGACCCCAAACCCCACCTATACCCCGTCTGCAGCTCCTAGGTCTAGCATCAAGTAAATAGGAACGATAGGTACTTAGTGTTAGCGTCATTCAGCGCCACCTGTTGGCGGAATCGGGAACCAGCTCACAAACATTTGAAATGCTTACAAGTACAAAGCGTAGTACAATATTCTGCCAACAGGTGGCGCTGATTGCCGCTAACACTAAGTACCTATCGTTCCTATATACTTGATGCTAGACTTAGGAGCTGCACACGGGGTATAGGTGGGGTTTGGGGTCGTGGGAACGGCCCGCAAAACTGGCGGGTGCGACTGGCGCGGAGCGCCAGGAGCGCCCGGCAGTTTTGCTGCTGTCTTAAACATACGCCCGAAAAAAAAAAAAAAGTGTGAGACTGCGCCGAGAAACGAACGTGATTCGAACCCAGTACCTCGCCAAATCTATAACCATCTCATCTATAAATTCCATGCCTTTAAACGCACGACCAAGCGAGTACATGATTTTTCTTTTTCTTTTCAGATATATATAAGTCTCTTGACTTCAACGAACATGCGCTCCGCAAATTGCCTGCTGTCTAAATGATGCGCTCAGAAAAAAAAATAAGAGGTGTGAAACTGCAGTAGTTGTGCGGACGGGATTCGAACCCGGGACCCCGGCAATCTCATGATCATTCACAAGAGGTAGTGCCTTGTACCGCACGACCACGCGGACATCTAGTTACACAGGCATATTTATGGTATGGAATTACTGCAGCTACCATATGTGAATAATTTGAATGTCGTATTCCAATAGAAAAAGTATCCTGTCGGTGAGCGGGATCGAACCAGGTCACAATGAAGCTTGATGGTTCCGAAGTAACGACATGTCCATTGTGCTACGCAGACGGTCGAACCTGTCGTGGTAAACTGAATATATTTTGATTTCATATCTGATGTCCCTGTTTACCGGGTTTACTATAGGCACATGCCACTGACGGCACTCAATGTATACTACGGTTCGGAGTCGCATTCTTCTTTGCGTTTCAGTGAACCATCATTTCAGAAATTCAAGATATTATGACCGACTATGACCGACTTACGCAGCGAGCAAGAACTGGACCTGACCCCCGCAACAAGTAATGCAGGGGCAATCGTCCACTCCAAAGATACGGGCTACCACCAGTTGCCGCGATCT
The DNA here is from genome assembly GCA_947568835.1 of Protonemura montana. Lineage (NCBI taxonomy): Eukaryota > Metazoa > Arthropoda > Insecta > Plecoptera > Nemouridae > Protonemura > Protonemura montana. The sequence continues at coordinate 3,757,173 of OX387610.1, forward strand.
AGCGTGAAAGTGTCAGCTGATAGCGCCCTCTGCAGGGACGCGAGCCACACCCAGTTGCTGGTTTGTCGTTTTTTTTTTTTGCCTTCTTATCCGACCCTGGCATGGAGATCGCTTCACACTACATCGCCTCTGCCATGCACTATCAAAGATTGTGCAAGCTATGTCGTGAAGAACAAAAAGCGGAGCGGACAGGACTCGAACGCGGTCACATCCGAATTGCTCCTTCGAGGAGCGACTTTTCCAACCGGCCATCGAGACAAGATGGTAATCGATGGAACAAAGAGATTCATGAATAGCAGAAGACGACTACAGTGTAATAATGAAAAGAGTCAAAAATACTTTGAGAGTTTCGATGGATGAACGAGCGATGCAATATTTGCAGCATTCAATGAATGCCAGTCGCCACTTGATGAAGAACAAAATGAGGAAAGGGCAGGATTCGAACTCGAGACATTGAAGGAATGTCCCTATGAAGAAGAGGCCGTACCTCACGGCCACTGAGACGCGTTGCCACACTAGAGGAAATAACATATACTTGAATAGCAGCTGGCGGGGATCACGGTACACCATCGAGAAGAGATGTTAGTTTTCTCTGTAAAGATTAATACATATCCAGCAGTTTTACACACATGTGACTTACCTGCTTCGAACCAGCGACCCTCTGCACCATGGCGCTGACTACGAGAGCGATCTTCATTCGCCGCCGAATGGACGCTACGAAGACCGGGGAGAGTTGCATGACAATACTTTAACAATCTTGGTAGGTGATTGATTCTTAGTTAAAAATAGTGCACCAAGCGGGATACGAACCCGGCCCCGTTTATCCTCCGTTCCACTTTCATGTACCTTTTGCAGGAAGTAAATAAAACAAGATATAAAGAAATCACATCTAGCCAGTGTCGGACTGGCCAGGGCAGCCAGGCGGCAAATGCCGCCGGGGCCTCCAGCCGGCTGGATTTTTTAAATTTGATTTTCGTGCTTTTACCCACAAATCATGGTTCCAAACATAATTTGGGGAACATTTTTAAGATCACTTTTGTAGACTTACGGAATAACATTATACGCCTGTCATTCGGGCCTCGCGACACCGACACAAACGGGGCGCCGGTTCAACCCGTTTCAATCGCCTCTCGCTCTTTCCCACCAAAGTGAATAGTATTTTATACAACGCACTTGTGTAGCACTTGTAGCACATACAAAGAAACTGCACACTCAGGGGCCCCAAAAATGCATGGGGTGGCCGCCGAATTGGTTTTTCTTGTAAATGTAAAGTAAAGAAGTCGAAGTGAAGTAGTAAGTGATGTTGGACAACATTTAGAAGTTACGATAAGCATGGTGGTTGATAATCGAATAAGAATTACATGAATTTCTAAATTACAACTTCCAAATTTGCATCGTATGGGTTATTAAATTATGAGGTTTTGCATAGAGCTAACCACATATTTGCAGTGGAGCTAGAAGTCGACCACGCGCTTATTTCACATTAGCAACAATAATTATTGGCGTTTCTACGGGGAAATTAAGATTTATATTAGTCAGCTACACGGGTCTGGCGGATTTACTCGTGCTTTGCTGTCTACAGATTGTTGCTTGAATGATGACCCCGAGCAAGCCTAAACTCAAATTTGAAGTCTGAGCTGGCTACAGAATGTGTTTAAGAGTGATGTTTCGAACAGCTGTTGTGTCGGTATGTGTGTATCAGTATCTTGAAACAGAACAGTTCCAGAAAAAAACGGCTAAAATTACAGCGAATTTGTCATTGAATTAACATTGAAACAATATCCACACTTTCGAGTGTCGTAGTGCTTTGTTGGCGCTGCGTCGAGCCTAGATTAAAGGTGGACTCCGGTTAAATCGGCTGTTTTTAGGTTATCTAAACATCATATGCATATTCGTCATGTGAATAGGACTGAAAAAACTGCAAGTCTGTCGCGCAGTTAGCTCCGGAGCTGTAGGGTTGCGAACATTCGGTGGTGGGGGTAGCTACGTCACGGGCTAGCCGCGCATGCTGGCGCGTGTATGGCCAATGATATAAGCAGGTCCCGCGACCTGCTTATATCATTGGTTTTGTTGCAATCGCTGCTCTAATTCATTTATTAGCAATGGCTGGCTTTCTTCCTTACACACAAGATCCACGTAAATCGCACAGAGAGAATAAGCCCTCTACGGGCACTCAAAAAACTAAGAATTTGAATAGAGATTTATTAGGTAGAGCTACACGAAAAGACTGGTGCGATTGTGGCGAGTGCGAAGCAATGGCGACTGATCAAGAAAGTGTTTGCTGCACAGAAAGTAATACCATTTCTAAAATTCGAATTTTTTTTGAAACTCATCCCAGTGCAATAAATGGAAGTCGCAATTTTTATTGTTCCTACACCAAATTTATTGTTGCTCGGTTGGGATCGCCACTTACAAATGTGCATGTTCTTACATTTCGTTGTAACAATCAACGTTGACGCTTTGGTCGATTGTTGTATTTCAAGCACTGATTCTCCACATTTTGAGCAAAGTGTAAACAAAGGTTTCAAGCAATCCCAAAAGACAAAGAATAAGTCGTAATCTTTATGGGGTCTCTTTTTTCCTTGAATTGCGGTCGATAATGAGCCGTCGTCTTCTTCGGCGTCGGTGTCGCCGTCTGGTTCGGAATCAGAGCGCAAACCTGATGAAGGACACTCGTACAGGTCATCCGATTCTGAGTCAGTGTCATTGTCTGTATTTGCCACATTGTTGCCGTCTGAATGCAAAATATCGCCGATGAGATTACACTGGATGCCGATCTCTCGTGTAGCGGACTGCTCCGTAGGAGTCGCCGGACTCGCTGCTAGCAGGATAGCTTCGATGTCGGGCTCGACGTCAATGCAGACGACGCTCGAACACGCATTTTTAGTATCCTCCACGGCTTCGGCAACTCGCTTCTTTCGCAGGTAGATGGATTGACGACGCTGTTTTTTTTTTCAGGCTGAGAAGAAGTAGATGGCTCATCATGCCTCTTCTTGTCGGTGTCCCCTTTCATGTTTATCGAAGGCACTGCTGATTTCTTCAAGACTCTGTTGCTGTCCTTTTTGTATATCGCCATTGCACTTTTGAGAGAAGGTCCTAGCTCGTACTCTTCTTTATCAAAGTGAATAGAGCATACGCGAGCGTAGGGTGACGGAATGAAATTGACACGGTTTATTTTTCTAATCCACATTTTGAAACGGTTTGGTGATCGTTCACGATTTGGAAACTTGTGAAAGCCAATTTTATTCCCCTCGGCGTCCAAAGCCGGCTTTTTGGCGCTATTGCTACAGCCAAACACACAACAGAACGGCATATTGAAAGTCAAAAAAAGCTAAAATAATTATATGAACACAACCGTCATTACACAATACAATAGACACACTACAAACAAACCACACACTATTTCACGCGCGCTCAATGCTGTTTAGGCTAGCAATGCCTGCCCGCTCAAGCCGCACGGTCGACTCGCTTACTAACCGGTGACGTCAGCATCCCCACCCCACCAAACTTTACTTGCGTCTAGCAGGGGCTACACTTATCGCACAAACGCCGGGTTTTTTTTATTCAACTATATTTCTGAATCTCCATCTAAATTCTTCGGCCCAAAAAAACCGATTTAACCGGAGTCTACCTTTAAGTTCGATCGCTTTGCGTTGTCATCATATTAGCTGTACTCCTACAACACTTCGAGTTTCGGGTGTTGGCATATTATTTTCAGAATGATAAGATCCTATGAAAATACGTAGGTACGTTATCGCAGATTTCCACTTACAATTAAATTTTGTACTAACACGTAAAAATAACACGTGCTTTTTGAATATAAGAGCAGAGAAGAGCAAACCTTTCCGGAAATGAATGATCGAAAACAATACGCCCAAATCAAATACGCCCAAAACAAAATGCGAAAGTGTGCATGTGTGAAGCTAGCGCAGATAGGATTCGAACTCGGTATTCCAGCAATGTCATTTCATGCATTGTCCAGCATTGTCTGAATCTCGGACTTTAATCGCACGACCACGTGGACAAATGCTTCGTTAGCCATTTTTCTTATATTTTAGTCACCCTGACGAATGAATGTTCAACAGTAGAATTTCCTGCCGCCAAGCTGACTGGAACCAGGATTTGATATACCTTGGCGTCCCCTAAGACGTTTCTCACCGTGCCACGCAGACGGTCTTGCTTAATGTAGATATTTAAACATACTTGAATTTCTTTTTTGAAATACTGGAAAATTGAGATGATCCTCTACCACACGACATCAATCACACTATCTGTATAATCTAAAATAAAGTAGACTAGGGTCTAAAAACCGTAACAACTTTTAAGTATGTTGACCCTTTATTACTTTTTCGCGCAGTAAGTAAGAAATGAACCCGGTCCCTACACCAAACAGAATAGGGACAGTCGCCACTACAAAATATGGGCCAACACCATTCTAAACGATCTGATAGAAAATGCCAGCCGGTATAGCCCGACTGGAGGAACGCTGGGACAACCCCGCTGCGTGATCGTGGGGTCTCCAGGTTATCTTATTTGTCTGATTTGGACAAACACGCTATCGAGTTAAGGCGCACTCAGACCTCCAGCGCACTCTGTTGGATATCAAATGTACTTGATCAAGGTACAAAAGTGTGGCTTTTACCCACACGACCACTCGTAGTTCATATTCAACCTCCGCCGCCAGCTGCGAGGAACATTTTGGCACTTGATTACACACTGGCTCGTCCATTTTACAGTTTTGTTCCGAGCACAGCTTTCTGAAGAACAAAATACGGAACATCCGGGGCGCAAACTCGGATACTCACATTCACGAGAGAAGCGACATTTCCAGCCAGCTACCGAGACGACTTAAAGCGTGTGAGAACAGATAGGTACTTAAATAGCAGAAGAGGGCTTCAGTGCAATGGTAATTACAAGAAACTAGAAGCACAGCATGTATTGATCGATTTAATATCAAACACGTGATGCAACATGTCCCTAAAAGTGAATGCCAATCGCCACTTTTTGAAAAACAAAAGGCGTATAAACCTTTCGCGGGAAGTAAATAAAACAAGGTGTAAATAAATTATTTCTAGCGGTGATATTTATTTGTGAGTCCTGATGGGTAGGCCACCCATCGTACAGGTGTGCGCTGATGTCGTGTCTGCAAAAGGCGTTGGGGTCCAGGAACTCGGGTAATTCTCAGAAGAAAATCAAGAAACACAGGGTAAGTTTCCATCGCAGGTAAGAACAGGGGAGTACATACCAAACCATTCGCCAAAACATACGCCGAACCGTTCGGTGGTCATCCATCCAATACCCAACCCAGCGCAGTGTTGCTTGGCGTCGGTGAGGTCACGAGGATCGACGTTTCCAACACGCCAAACCGTTCGGTGGTAACCCATCCGATACCTGACCCAGCGCAGTGTTTCCTAAATCGCCCAAGCTCCTGCTCTTGAAGTACCTGTGGCATCAAAGCATGCGAAGAAAAACTAATCTACTTTTGCCTTACGCCACCCACCAGACAATTTCTTTGATTCTCGTTAGCTATGGTAATAATGATATTTTATTAAGGAAACATTTAACAATGATGACATAAAGAATGTTATGCCAATGCCTGCTAGAACGACGGATTGGCACTTGTGTTGCAGAGGAAGTCGAAGAAAGAAGAACTTGGAAAGGGAGCTTGTCTAGACGGCATAGTGGGTCCTTGTGAATCCTTGTCCTGCAACAAAAAACGCCGCGGTTTTTAAAGCGGCGGTAAACAGCATTACCCATCCAGGCAATACAGAGCACGAGGCATGATTCGATGTGGATTGTCTAGGTCTATTTTACCGCATATAGTTTGGATACGAAATGTATTGGGCGATCCACAGCTCTGAACTGGGTGATGCAGATTCAGTTGGTTTCGGATTTGGACGTTGAGTAACCTACTGGAGTTGAGTAAGAATACCACAGAATACCACAGAATACCACAGAATACCTGAAATAATAAGCTGTATGTTGGTTGGATGTGAATGGAGGATGCATATGTATAGGTGGACAATAGTTTTGTTTTCTATTTGCAGCCTAAGTTGCAACATGCACCGAACATTTTAGGTTCATCAGTATCCTCATCATCACCTACTAATTTACCGACGTCTTTAGACCGCTGACAACTGGCTGTTGGGAAAACAGTGCGTCGTTGAACATATCGAATCATTCAATTGTAACCAACAGCTAATAAAATAACTATAAAGCAACTATAGCTAATATATCACGGGAGGTATTGTTCTCAAAAAGTTCTCGTGTGCTTTTCTCTACGTCGATGAGAGCTTTATCAAACATTGGTCACTCACCTATGCTACGCAGCAAGGCTTCAACCTCTTTCGTGTTGTTCCCAACGAATACGTAGCAAGTGAAGCTGTTAGCCTTGCTGCAGTTCGGGCTGTCGTCCCTGCGAACAGCAAGAGAGCCATGCGTTGATAAACAATCTCTCTGCAATATGAAAGTTTTTAGACTCATGTCTACTTGATTTATCCTTAGCACTAGTTTTTAATACTAGCACTAATTTTTAGTTGTCCTTTACTTAGCATTCAAAACCCATTTCAAATAGTTTTTCTTAAATCTCTCTGCTATGGTCACCACAAGCTGGTATCTGCTACTTGCGCTAACCAGCTTCTCTTGCCAGAAAGATGCTCTTATCGTGAGCCCATGCATAAGCCACTACGACAAGTATCAGTTTATGATAGACACAAATCAAGTAATATCTGTTGTGAGTACTCATTTGATGACAAGGCAAGGCCATTTTTATTTATTCATTTTAAAGTTAAAAAAATCTATGAGCTCCTTAGAACAGTTTATTATTCCTTTTAGCAAATTGTGACTTTGATCGCGTGTTTGACTAACTTTCGACAAGGAACTTTTCAGAAAACATTTCAGGATAGGTCCTGAAAATTTCGGCTTACGGTCCAAAATCGGTAACACATTTTGAAAATCAATCTGTTCTTCCTTGATGACAAGAAATGCACTTCTGGCTTCCATGAAAACTCTGAGAGAGGCACGTTGCTTACCCCGCGATATACGCGAACCTTAGCGGCCACCGAGGCGATCTGCCACACGCAGATATCTCCATGTACGTGTGGGACAGCAGCAGCTTGAAGCAACCAGACAAACCACCGGTTAACCTAACGGACTGTCAAAGACTGCAGCCAGGAGATCAAACTGAAGTGGAATAGTAAACTCATTTCAGCTGCCTGTGACCATGGGGACCATCTTGTGATGTATGGTCACAAACAAAAACAAAAAATCAGTTTTTAGCTCTCAAAGACTAACGGGCAGTGTAACGTGTAGGTCAATGTCATCAGCAAAGATGCAGGCCGAAGTAAACTATAGCTATAAGTGGTGTTTCTGTCAACAGAGGTGGTTAGAAACTTAGACTCGTTATATTGTTCAAAAGTGGATAGTAGCATTAACCTATCTTATTTTAACAACAACTCCCAAGTACGGGATTCATCAACAGATCTTAGTTAAATTGACTAAATCCTAAGATCCCTAGCGTTTCAATCTCACCTCTGATGTCTCCGCGTCAACGACACGCACGCCAACCTCCCGACACTCGAACGTCACGCGTCGACGGACTTCGTGCTCCAAACCTTGGCACGACTGCGTGTGTCTCGCCACCTGCCGCAGAGCCGCCTCGATGCAGCCAACGTTGCCGAGACGACCTGTTGAGGCCACGCCCTCGAAGAAGGCTTCAAGACCGAGTCTGTGTAGACGTGAAAAAAAGTTGGTCAAATATTCAGCTTAATCTGTAAACTGCGCGACCTAGAGCGATGATTCGTAGCAATGGTATTAATTTCAGTAGCACCGTGCTAACAAGCACCACCATAGCACCAAGCGGTGACCCTGGTATTACTGTCAGTTGCACCGTGCTAACTAGCACCACCATAGCACCAAGCAGTAACCCAGACCTAGAGCGGTGATTCGTAACCCTGGTATTACTGTCAGTAGCACCGTGTTAACTAGCACCACCATAGCACCAAGCAGTAACCCCGACCTAAAGCGGTGATTCGTAACCCTGGCATTACTGTCAGTAGCACCGTGCTAACTAGCACCACCATAGCACCAAGCAGTAACCCCGACCTAGAGCGGTGATTCGTAACCCTGGTATTACTGTCAGTAGCACCGTGCTAACTAGTACCACCATAGCACCAAGCAGTAACCCCGACCTAGAGCGGTGATTCGTAACTCTGGTATTACTGTCAGTAACACCGTGCTAACTAGCACCACCATAGCACCAAGCAGTGACCCCGACCTAGAGCGGTGATTCGTAACCCTGGTATTACTGTCAGTAGCACCGTGCTAACTAGCGTGAGTTGGCAACACAGCTAAGATGGTCGAGTCAAGACGGGTTGAAATGTTGACACCTGACAAGATGGACATGAATCGAACAAAAACCCCTAAACAAGTTGGGTTCATTGACCTGCTGTTAGTACCAACCTCGCCCGTTTATCCTCGCTCGACTTCGGACAAGTCACAGCCTTCTCGTCGCTTCTCGTCACCGCCTCCTTGGCGTGTCGTCTTATCATCACAGCCTTCTCAACCACCTGGGCGACCTGGCTGGTCGAGATGATCGAATCCAACGGGCCGAACGCGTCGCCATCGTCAGGAAACAACTGCCAAGCAGGCAGAGATCAAAGTTGTGAAAACTTTTGCGAGAACAAACTAGACCGTTGTGTGAAGTGTTTACAGCGTGTGCAGCGGGTTGCATACCTTGACGATGCTTACGACGACGGGTTGCTTAGCGCCGCGACGCATGATGTCCTTGAAACAGCCCCGCGTCTTGGTGCCGATCACTACGCCATTGATCTCGTCAACGACGTCACCCACGTCGATCACCTCCTGATAGAAGGACGGCGATCAAACCGGGTGTAACCCGGTGCCGGCACGTAGCCTGCTCCTGTCTAACAGCACCAAGGACCGGCCACCGCTTAGCCTTGTCTCTTTGACACACTGTGTTGGCTGTTCCTGTCCTACAGCACCAAGGACCGGCCACCGCTTAGCCTTGTCCCTTTGACACACTGTGTTGGCTGCTTCTGTCCAACAGCACCAAGAACCGGCCACCGCTTAGCCTTGTCCCTTTGGCACACTGTGTTGGCTGCTCCTGTCTAACAGCACCAAGGACCGGCCACCGCTTAGCCTTGTCCCTTTGACACACTGTGTTGGCTGCTTCTGTCCAACAGCACCAAGAACCGGCCACCGCTTAGCCTTGTCCCTTTGGCACACTGTGTTGGCTGCTCCTGTCTAACAGCACCAAGGACCGGCCACCGCTTAGCCTTGTCCCTTTGACACACTGTGTTGGCTGCTCCTGTCCAACAGCACCAAGGACCGGCCACCGCTTAGCCTTGTCCCTTTGACACACTGTGTTGGCTGCTCCTGTCCAACAGCACCAAGGACCGGCCACCGCTTAGCCTTGTCCCTTTGACACACTGTGTTGGCTGCTCCTGTCCAACAGCACCAAGGACCGGCCACCGCTTAGCCTTGTCACTTTGACACACTGTGTTGGCTGCTTCTGCCCAATAGCACCAAAATGTTCTTGTGGTTAATGTTTGCCTTTCTTTCCCTACAAGGAGTGAGTGTCGAGGAAGTGATGCAAACTTCAAGTACGCTTTAAGTACCCGTTGTTACGCTACAAGAGGAACTGAGAGGATTTCTGAGAGGAAATTTCAAGAGGAACCGAGGATGAACCCGGTGCCGGCTAGTCGCCTGCTTTTGTCCAACAGCACCAAGGACCGGCCACCGCTTAGACTTGTCCCTTTGACACACGTGTTGGCTGCTCCTGTCCAACAGCACCAAGGACAGGCCACCGCTTAGCCTTGTCCCTTTGATACACTGTGTTGGCTGCTCCTGTCCAACAGCACCAAGGACCGGCCACCGCTTAGCCTTGTCCCTTTGACACACTGTGTTGGCTGCTCCTGCCCAACAGCACCAAGGACCGGCCACCACTCAGCCTTTTTTTTTGGTATGTATTTTTACACCGGTTTCAATTGATCAGTCTGATTACACCCCTGTAGTTATTTGTGTGGGTGAGGACGCTCAGTTGGACTGGTTCTCGGGAGCGGCAAGCACTCCATGCACTCCAACTCACCGTGTCTTCGGCGACGCTGCCTGGGGCGACGGCGACCACCACGGCCAGGTTGCCCACGAAGCTGAGGGGCAAGAAAGACATGTTAGAATGCGGCTGCGAGGAATCTTCAATTTTACTTACCTCAGAAAAAAATCACTCGTGTGTATGTTGATGGTTTTTAGACTCATGTCTACTTGATTTATCCTTAGCACTAGTTTAAAAAAAACTAGTTTAACTGGGTTTTAAATTGGGTTTTTAGTTTTTCTTTACTTAGCATTCAAACCCCAGTTCAAATAGTTTTTGTAAAAACTCGTGTGTATGTGTTTGTTCGCTTTAGCGTCCAAACACGTGCATCGATTTGAACCAAATTTGCAGGGCACTTTTTGTGTTCTCAGCCTAGTCTGAGTTTGATTTTCAGAAAAATTGGTCCAATAGTTTTTTAAGTATTCAACATTTACGAAAATTGTCTAGTTTTTTTTAATTGGCGTTTAGAAGCTTATGAAGTACAGGCACATTGTTGTTGCTATTCACAGATATATTTTCCATGACATCGAAACATTTTGGGATTTTTGTAACCTTTTTGCAATTCCTAGACAATTTCCACAAATTTCAACAAAAATGCAATGAACCGAAATTACCAAAAGAAACATGCAGGGTATGCCATCAAACATTTTTACAGACGAATATGACCAAAATTTAATGAACAGAAAATACCGAAAGAAGCATGAAAGTGTACTTACCCCTTCCCAAAGAAAAATAAAGGAATATAGAACCAAATAAGCTATGCTCATCTACGCATCTAGTTGCATCAATGATAGAGTTCAGCTCGGGTACTTAGCAAACCCGTTCCCGTTACGGTCGTGCTGTCTTTGAATATCCGCTTCCTCTCCCCACTGCACCACAAGCCGAAATAGCTCAGTTGGGAGAGCGTTAGACTGAAGATCTAAAGGTCCCTGGTTCGATCCCTGGTTTCGGCACATATTTTTAAAATTTACTTTTGGTTTTACATCACAGATAAACCTGCAGCCTAGTAACCCGATGCCGGCTCGTAGCCTACTCCTGTCGAAGAGCACCAAAGGGACCACCGGCTTAACTTCCCTTTCGAAGGACAGTATAACTAGAACAATAGGATTCCTCCACAAATCCATGCTGTCGCGAGGTTTATAAGCAAGGCGAGCAAAGTTGTACTAATTTTCATCCCTCCAACCTCTCTCCCGAACTGAACTGGTCATGTGTATGATGGCCACCCATCCAATACCTGACCCAGCTGTGTTGCTTAACTTCGGTGATCTCACGAGGACCGGTGTTTCCAACACGGCAAACCGTTGCGGCACATGCCAACTTACTCAAGGCTGAGTCCGATAGCTGCGCACGGCAGCAGCTCGAGCTGCGCAGTGGTCGGCAGCTGCCACGTGGTGTCGAGGAAGCGCGCGTTGGCCAGCGCCAGTTTGAACGGCAGCCGTGACAACTGTAGCAGCACTGAGACGAAGATCTCGACCAAGATGGCGTCTCCCAGGACCGAACCTGCGCGGTACGCGACTTCCTGGTCGCCGGTCTGTACCTGAAGACGCGCGGGTCATATTTGGTTCACGGGCATAGCATTTAGCCGTTGACATCTCAAGAGTTTATGTAATTAGCTCTTTTTCTAAAACTCATCCCAGCTACGGTTTCAAAATATCACTTCCTTAGCGATGAGCGAAGCGAAAATTTCACATACCCCAGAATAAAAAGCACTTCTGTGTGTTTGTTCGCGCTCTAGCGGCCAAAAGCCTCCTATGATTTGAAACGAATTTGAAACGAAAATTCAGTGAACAGAAATGACCAAAAGAACCATAGAAGAATACCCGTTTCAAGAGAAAAAAATACAAAAAAACGAAATAAACAGCGGTCATCTACAACAAAATTCAAATAGCGTTGCGAAGCCCCAGTTCTGTACAACTATCGACACACTCTTCTTTTATTCACTGGTTACTTGTCGGATCCTTTTGAATAATATTCGACCCACAAAAGTATGACAGCTGGACCTCTGCCCGCATAGGGTTAAAAAGACTCTTGAGCTATGTATCATCGGTTAATTGATTGTTTTGTGGTGTTTAACGACGCACTGTTTTGACATCTGGCCATGCGACACTGCTCTAATGGCGTCGGTGAATGAGAGGGTGATGATGAGGATGAAGATGAGCCTAACCTAGCCTAGAAGGGAGGAGGAGAAACCCGGTGCCAACATGTAGCCTACTCCTGTCGAAGAGCACAAAGGGGACCACCGGCTTAACGTCTCTTCCCAAGGACGGTACAACCCGAACAGCAGGATTCCTCCATAAATCCATGCTGTCGAGAGGTTGATAAGCAAGGCGAGTGAAGTTGCTGTACTAACTTTCATCCCTCTAGCCTCTCTCCCGAACAGAACTGGTCATGTGAATGAAGGTCACCCATCCAATATCTGATTCAGCGCAGTGTTGCTTAACTTTCATCCCTCCAACCTCTCTCCTGAACAGAACTGGTCATGTGTATGATGTTCACCCATCCAATATCTGATTCAGCGCAGTGTTGCTTAACTTTCATCCCTCCAACCTCTCTCCTGAACAGAACTGGTCATGTGTATGATGTTCACCCATCCAATATCTGATTCAGCGCAGTGTTGCTTAACTTTCATCCCTCCAACCTCTCTCCTGAACAGAACTGGTCATGTGTATGATGTTCACCCATCCAATATCTGATTCAGCGCAGTGTTGCTTAACTTTCATCCCTCCAACCTCTCTCCTGAACAGAACTGGTCATGTGTATGATGTTCACCCATCCAATATCTGATTCAGCGCAGTGTTGCTTAACTTTCATCCCTCCAACCTCTCTCCTGAACAGAACTGGTCATGTGTATGATGTTCACCCATCCAATATCTGATTCAGCGCAGTGTTGCTTAGCTTTGGAAATCTCATGAGAACCGGTGTTTCCAACAAGACAAACCGTTCGGTTGGATATAATTCTAGAGACATGTGAAATCTGATAAGTGGAGATCAGGGTTCGAGTCCCCGGTCGGGCATCAATTTTTGAGAGGGCAATAGTGTTCATAATAATAATTTTAAAAAATCTGGAGACAGTTTCTTGGCTCAAGGATGACCTTGTAATGTCTGTTTTTAGACTCATGTCTACTTTGGCACTAGTTTTGACTAAAACCCAGTTCAAATAGTTTTTGTCAAAACCTTCCGTTGTAACATAAGTAACCAAGGCAACTAACCAGTGTCTGAATGGGCACGTGCAGACAGCCGTTCTTGAGGCATGCGCGGATCGCCAGGCGCAGTCTACCACGCGCAGTCGTCACTTTAGTCGACTTCCGGGCAAGCGTCATAGCTGACTGGAAGCTGTACGGCAAGCTGCAAACAACGGACAGATCTCAGACGTGTGTGACATAAAACGGCGCTGAGGGTAAACCCGGTGCCGGAACGCAGCCTGCTCCTGTCCAACAGCGCCAAGAACCGGTCATCGCTCAGCCTTGTCACTTTGACATAATGTGTTGGCTGCTCCTGTCCAACAGCACCAAGGACTGGCAACCGCTTAGCCTTGTCCCTTTGCCACACTGTGTTGGCTGCTTCTGTCCAACAGCACCAAGGACTGGCAACCGCTTAGCCTTGTCCCTTTGCCACACTGTGTTGCCTGATCCTGTCCTACAGCGCCAAGGACTGGCCACCGCTTAGCCTTGTCCCTTTGACACACTGTGTTGGCTGCTCCTGTCCAACAGCACCAAGGACTGGCCACCATTTAGCCTTGTCTCTTTGACACACTGTGTTGGCTGCTTCTGTCCAACAGCACCAAGGACCGGTCACCGTTTAGCCTTGTCCCTTTGACACACTGTTTTGGTGCAGTCCTTGTGTCACTGGTATATTGGGGTGACGGTGAATGACAGACTGATACTGGAAGCTAGCCTACCATGGCAGGGGGCTGAGTTCGAACCTGGGTCTCTCTGCCAACTCCTCCATCCAGTGCCATGGCTCCGGATGCTGAGTTCCAAAGAGCGTCTTCCTGGGCAGAAGACCTCGAAGCAGGATCGCCTCCAAGTCCGCACATAGAGACGCCAACGTCGCGCACGTGTCGTCGATGTCCTGCTTTGTGTCGCCGCCTAGCGACCAGAGCAGCAACTCGCGAGTGCTCTCTGGTGGGAAAAGAGGGTTTAATTGATTGATTGGTGGTGTTTAATGACGCAATTTTTTGACAACTGACCATGCGGCACTGGTGTAATAGCGTCGGTGAAATAATGGTGAATGGTGAATGAAATAATGATGATGATGAGGATGATGATGAACCTAACCTAGTCTAGAAGAGAAGAGGGTAAACTGGGTCGGCACGTAGCATACTCCTGTCGAAGAGCACCAAGGGGACCACCGGCTTAACGTCCCTTCCGAAGGACGGTACAACGCGAACAACAGGATTCCTTCACAAATAAATCCATGTTGTCGAGAGGTTGATAAGCAAGGCGAGTGAAGTATCTGTACTTACTTTCACCCCTCCAACCTCTCTCCCGAATAGAACTGGTCATGTGTATGATGGTCACCCATCCAATACCTGACCCAGCGCAGTGTTGTTTAACTTTCATCCCTCCAACCTCTCTCCCGAACAGAACTGGCCATGTGTATGATGGTCACCCATCCAATACCTGGTATAAGGTACAGTCGGCCATTTTAGCTGAGTACTGATTTGACCTTCTTGCCAGCGCCTAGGGGCACTATCATAGAGCGCTTGACTTTGAATGAAAGTGCAATTGTTGGCAAATATTCGTTGAATCTGTTATTTTTCTCGGATATTTGTCCAAAATCTCTTTCAATAATAAACAAAATATATTTTAAGAATGTAGCTTATTACGATGCTATCATCTGTTCTATGTTTGACCTGAAACGCAATTAAAAATAAAAATAACGTTTCTAAAAATTGGGACCGTGCTCCTTTATCTTTCTAGCGCAGCTCTTTTTTAAGAAAAATACAGAAATTAAAAATAAAAGATACAACGCAGATCAAATTGCTCTACCAACCTCAAAAGGCTACTTTGATTTGACAACATTTTCAGGATACCCAAATTCGCAAGTTTGCCAACCAAGCGAGATTTATGCTTTTTTTGTCAGTTTTTTTATTCAAATCTTAAAAAAAAAACCAAACTCATTACGTGGTTGACATTCACAGAAATGTTCACCATTACAAAATCTTAGCGGTACAAATTTGAAAGTCAATTTGGTGAAGTACCACAAGAAGCACAAGGGTAAAAAGGGGAGAAGGAGAGGGTGGTGTTAGGACAAGCCCCAAGCCTCCTTAGAACCCAAAACTAATTTATTTAAAGAAAACTACAACTCATGTTTAGTTCACGAAGTCCTGGTCGCAAGCTAAACTAACATTTTAGTGAATATTTTTGTAGAAATTACAGTACTTGCCATGGCTTACCATAGCCTACCATGGCTTACCATGGCTAACCATGGCTTACCATAGCCTACCATGGCTTACCATGGCTAACCATGGCCTACCATAGCCTACCATGGCTAACGATAGCTTACCATAGTTTACCATGGCTTACCAAAGCCCATGGTACCAGACGTAACCCAATGACTAACACAAATCTTTCGCTTCGCCCGTATGGCTGGTGTCGAGGTAACGTTATTGGATAACGTGCATTGTAAGATTAGTTGCCATGGCGATAAAGCTAAGGTTCCTGGAGGGGTTTGTTATCAACACTCGCAGCTAAAAGCAGCTACTTCCGGTGCAAGCAACGCCGGAAATGTACGATAACACAGGGGGGGGGGGGGGGGGGGGCATCACTCGTTGTCAGACTGGCTTCTTATCGAATCACTTCGATTTGGCGTGTTAGAAACACCGGTTCTCATGAGATCACCGAAGTTAAGCAACACTACGCTGAGTCAGGTATTGGATGGGTGACCATCATACACATGACCAGTTCTGTTCTGGAGAGAGGTTGGAGGGATGAAAGTTAGTTCAGCAACTTCACTCGCCTTGCTTATCAACCTCTCGACAGCATGGATTTGTGGAGGAATCCTGTTGTTCGCGTTGTACCGTCCTTCGGAAGGGACGTTAAGCCAGTGGTCCCCTTGGTCTTCGACAGGATTTTGCTACATGCCGGCACCGGATTTCACCTCGTTCCTTTTAGGATAGGTTATGTTCAATTTCATCCTCTTCATCACCTACTCATTCACCGACGTTATTACACCAGTGCTGCATGGACCGTAGTCAAAACAGTGCGTCGTTAAACACCAAAAATCAATCAATGAATCAATTAAATAACTTCGTACTTGAAGATTTGACCGGCGGCGAGATGCACTTCGACGAGGTGGTCATATTTGTTTGTATTTACATTCCGTTTTGCATCAAAACAGGAGTCGGCACATTACAAAATATTAAATAGTAGTCGCGGAATCGAACCCCGATCTCTGTCGCAGGTGTTGCTCGAACCAATTGAGCTGCGACACATAATTTTTGAGAGGATTTTATTGTTCTTAATAATAAAATATCTCGTGCATTGCAAGCGTTTGCAATTTAAATCACAATTCACAAATAATGAAAAACTAACCTTAGCACTTGTTTTGAACAAAAAATAACTTGAAAAGTAACAGGTACAAGTTACAAAAAGTCGGGAATAATTAGTTGTTCTTCACATATCATTCAAAACCCAGTTTAAATAGTTGTTTTTATCAAAACATAATTGTGTTTATGTATCTAAGTCAAATGTGGCCGCTGCAACTCAACCAGCTGTGCATCTCACACTAACCTTTCAACGCCTTGATCAAAGGATGTGTTACCGACATGACGTCAGCCCAGTGCCAACCTCCAACGTGAACGTCCCTGCGCTGTGCTGGCTCATCGCCTACCAGACAAACAACTGCCCCGTTGCCAGTCGACGACAACAATGTGTCCCATTGGAAGACAGGAGCAACTCGACACGACCCCACGGTCCGCACGATCAGCTGACAATGCAGTGAGCGCAATGCGCGTGCGCGCTAGGACGCTAGTTATCGATTACAATGATGCCAACTGCAGGGCGAATGACGGGACGGGTTTGCCACTACAACGGTGAAGGAGTTGAAGTGTGTACGGTATGTTTTTAATGAGAGTAGTTGGTTGAAATGGACGACCACACAGCTATTCTGGAAATTCATTGAGAGTGTTTCTCTAACCGGCCAAACGGCTAAACCGTTTTACATTAAATTTGCAATACACTTTTGAAATTTCTGAACTTGACTCGTTTTTCTTTTCCAAACATTCAGCTTGCCTGCAGACTTTTGGCCAATCAATGATCCAATTCCCAGAACTATCAAAATAGTGACCTTAAAAACTTATTTCTACGTTTTGCTGTTTCGTACAATCTGTTGAGTTCAATTCAACCCGGTGCCGGCACGTAGAGTACTCCTGTCGACGAGCACCAAGGGGACCACCGGCTTAACGTCCCTTCCGGAGGACGGTACAGCTCGAACAGAATTTTTCCATGATTTTAACAAAATTTTACATTCAATGCCCTTGCAATGCGCCGGGTAACTTATTAATAAAAACACTGCTACCCAAGCAATAATGATTTCCCAAACGAGGACTCGAACCCCAATCTCTACCTGTCGCAGGTAGTGCTCTAACCAATCGAGCTACATGGACACATAAGTTTTGAGAGGATTTTCATGTATTTGATGAGAATGACAGATCTCCAAGGAGTAGAACCAAGAGGCTGTGAATACTCACAGTCACTCTGATTCTAGTGACGCTATACCATGTCACAACCTGTCAAACTCGAGTAACTACAATTTGACGTTGGATGCGTTGTATAAGTAAAAAATTTAGACTTCACCAGCGATAGGTGGAGATCGGAGTTCGAGTACCCGTTAGGGCATCGATTTTTTAGAGATACGTAGTGTCTGTTCTTCATAATAAAATATCGAGTAGATTATTCGGTAAAGTTTGAGGATCTGGTGGATGTCAACTTCTTGGCAATGAGCACTGTGGACCGCGATGGTATTAAAGAAAGGAAAGAAACAACGTTATTCCAATAAAACTACTACAAATAAAAACATTTTGTTTTTCTCACCTGCGAAACGGACAGCCAGCGCCACATGGCCCGTTGTCAAAACAGTGCGTCGTTAAACACCACAAATCGATCTATTGTTTAAACGACTTGAGTTTTATTTCTCGATTTAGACTTGAGTATCAGATTTGGAAAGATTGTTGTGGGAGTCACAGCCTTCTCTGTCGCAGGACGCTGCTGGGCCGAGAACGTTGCATGTGAAAGTGGCCAACCTCCGGGCGTGGTAGAGGCGCCGGGTGTGCTAGCAGCTGATTGGCTGCCACTCTGTAAGCCAAGGTCGGTGGGCAAATCGTGTTAGTTACGAAGTTGGCCACATACACGATTTTCATAGTTTTCATAGTTTCGATAAGTTGGACACTAGTTTTCAGGTATTAGTCCTTCGACTTACAGGTATTTATTGGCGCTCTGTCAGGCGATCTCAGCATCTCCATGGCTACCAAACGTTTAATCTACCATTGAACCTCCTATGCTAGGCCATGATATACCCGTGGTAACATAAGATAGCAGAATTGAGTAGCTCTGTCAGGTGATCTCAGCATCTCCATGGCTACCAAACGTTGAATCTACCATTGAACCTCCTATGCTAGGCCATGATATACCCGTGGTAAGATAAGATGGCAGAATTGAGAAGCTCTGTCAGGCGATCTCAGCATCTTCATGGCTACCAAACGTTGAATCTACCATTGAACCTCCTATGCTAGGCCATAATATACCCGTGGTAACATAAGATAGCAGAATTGAGAAGCTCTGTCAGGCGATCTCAGCATCTTCATGGCTACTAAACGTTGAATCTACCATTGAACCTCCTATGCTAGGCCATGATATACCCGTGGTAACATAAGATAGCAGAATTGAGAAGCTCTGTCAGGCGATCTCAGCATCTTCATGGCTACTAAACGTTGAATCTACCATTGAACCTCCTATGCTAGGCCATGATATACCCGTGGTAACATAAGATAGCAGAATTGAGTAGCTCTGTCAGGTGATCTCAGCATCTCCATGGCTACCAAACGTTGAATCTACCATTGAACCTCCTATGCTAGGCCATGATATACCCGTGGTAAGATAAGATGGCAGAATTGAGAAGCTCTGTCAGGCGATCTCAGCATCTTCATGGCTACCAAACGTTGAATCTACCATTGAACCTCCTATGCTAGGCCATAATATACCCGTGGTAACATAAGATAGCAGAATTGAGAAGCTCTGTCAGGCGATCTCAGCATCTTCATGGCTACTAAACGTTGAATCTACCATTGAACCTCCTATGCTAGGCCATGATATACCCGTGGTAACATAAGATAGCAGAATTGAGAAGCTCTGTCAGGCGATCTCAGCATCTTCATGGCTACTAAACGTTGAATCTACCATTGAACCTCCTATGCTAGGCCATGATATACCCGTGGTAACATAAGATAGCAGAATTGAGAAGCTCTGTCAGGTGATCTCAGCATCTCCATGGCTACTAAACGTTGAATCTACCATTGAACCTCCTATGCTAGGCCATGATATACCCGTGGTATATTTTACATTTTCTATTTTTTTTTTTATATCATTCATTTTTGTCGGTAAAACAGTCATTTGACCGCCATTATTCGCGCGGACAGTTAAACTTTAGCTCTACAGTAGTACGCTTACACACAAATTCTTAAAGTACCGCCCATGCAAATAAACCCACGCACCGAGCAGCCGCCGTCACCGTCCCCTGTTCAGGACCAATCAGGTGGTACGACTTCATGGCAACGAGCTTGAGGTCGCCGACGAAGGGGACTGAGCTAGGTGGGACACAGTCCTGGACGCCACCGTGCTTTGAGTTATCAGCAATGGTCGGAGTCTGGGAGGAACGTTTCGATCGGCGCCGTCGGGCAGGGGCAAGACACTCGGCAGTCAGCTCAAGACAGCGCACGCGCAGACCCATGAACAGCATCGTCACGTCTAGAACTGTACAGGGCACAACATGGATTCACAGCTTCGTGGTTCTATGACATCAACGATGACATCATATTGTTACTTGTCTCAGTGCAGTTGTTCTCTAGTGCATTCTGTAATAAAGTCTCTGTGCGATGCTCCGGTAATGGCTGATTTCACTAACGCCGTTTAAAACGCTCTGACACGAAGTTTAGGACTTTAACCTGCGCAGTAATTTGCTTTAAAACAATGATATTTTAATAATTGCAAACCAAGAAACTATGACAACACACGAAGAACAAGAATAAAATAGTTTTCAACAATGTGTTTGCTTCGAAACGGAATATTTGGTGACTTGGAAATACAAACAAAATATCAATGTGACTTCTTACTTTGACCTCCAAATGACAGTTTAAAAGTTAAACCCCATCCTTCCAGGTTCAAATATTAAACACTGATTTGGACAGAGAGAAAATAGTGACGGCTGCTAAACAAAATGTTTTTTATGTGACAGGATAAAGCCTTCCTAAATTATCACCTAATTTCAATTAAAATTTCAGTCATTTTTATGTAATTATCTAAACATCCTCTTTCAAATCTTTCAACATGTGAGCTAAATTTTGGCCTAAAACCTCCCCTAAACGTCAACGTTTAACAAGATTTGAACGACGTTGGTGAAATCAGCCCTAAGACCGTAGTTAATTAGGAAATTGACCGCCTCTGCAAGCTTTAATTAATGATAGCCAACCCCTTTCAGAGCAAACTCCTTTTTTTGGGCGAGCTGAGAGAAACGCTTTCCAAGAAGTTGTCAACTTACTGCAAACGATGAGACTCAATGCAGCGCCAAGCGGTGAGAAGTAGGAGAGGTGTGCGATGACCAACTGCACCTTGGTCAACCAGGCCATGGTGGACATCGTCGCCCACAGGTACCAGCTAGTTGAGCAGCGTCCCAGGCAGGTCTGCAAGACGCAATCAAATTGGCTCACGAGGGGGAAATGACCATGATAAGCAACAAGTAAACAACGACCACCGTACAGAAAGAAGTGGTAGTTCAAACTTCTCACTATAAGTTTAACGACGCACTTTTTTGGCAACGGGTCATGTGGCACAGGTCTAATGGCGTCGGTGAATAATTGGATGAGGATGAGGATAGTGTTTAACCGATAATGTATGAGGGGAACCCCTTGCCGGTAGCCTACTCCTGTCGAGGCACCAAGGGGATCACAGGCTTAACGTCCCTTCCGAAGGACGCTACAACTCGAACAACAGGATTCCTCCACAAATCCATGCTGTCGAGAGGTTGATAAGCAAGGCGAGTGAAGTTGCAATACTAGCTTTCAACCCTCTAATCTCTCTCCCGAACAGAACTGGCCATGTGTATGATGGTCACCCATCCAATACCTGACCCAGCGCAGTGTTGCTTAACTTCGGTGATCTCATGAGAACCAGTGTTCCCAACACGCAAATGTTTAAAACTAGGTGTACTCATAGAGTACCAGGAGGTGGGCGTTGGAGATTGCAGTGACGATCCACACGAGGGCTGCGATTTCTAGGATTCTGCGGTCTTCCACCACGCTCTGGTCGACGCATGCGCCGGGGTGGTACGTGCCGATGTAGAGCATCAAGCATAGTAGCGCGGAGATGCGCGACACAGTCTGCACAGAGGGCAATCGGCTGGATCCTATGCTCTATCCAGGTTATTTGAGATTAGCTGGCTGGATCCTATGCTCTATCCAGGTTATTTAAGATCAGCTAGCTGGATCCTATGCTCTTTCCAGGTTATTTGAGATCAGCTGGCTGGATCCTTTGCTCTATCCAGGTTATTTGAGATCAGCTGGCTGGATCCTATGCTCTATCATTGTTATTTGAGATCAGCTGGCTGGATCCTATGCTCTATCCAGGTTATTTGAGATCAGCTGGCTTGATCCTATGCTCTATCCAGGTTATTTGAGATCAGCTGGCTGGATCCTATGGTCTATCCAGGTTATTTGAGATCAGCTGGCTGGATCCAAAGCTCTATCCAGGTTATTTGAGATCAGCTGGCTGGATCCTATGCTCTATCCCGGTTATTTGAGATCAGCTGGCTGGATCCTATGCTCTATCCAGGTTATTTGAGATCAGCTGGCTGGATCCTATGCTCTATCCAGGTTATTTGAGATCAGCTGGCTGGATCCTATGCTCTATCCAGGTTATTTGAGATCAGCTGGCTGGATCCTATGCTCTATCCAGGTTATTTGAGATCAGCTGGCTGGATCCTATGCTCTATTCAGGTTACTTGTTGTCAGTGCTAAAACCTAGCTACGCAAGGCAAAACTAAGTGGCAAGTTTCATAATGAAAATCCACTACATTGAATTAAAACTTTGCCTCGTCGGACACCTTCACTCCCAATAAAGTATCTTCTCCTCCAACTAGGGCATGGACCACAACATGACTGTCACCTTCACCTACCAGGTACTGCGTGGCGTATCTGCGAGCATTGGTCTTCAGTTCTTCGTAACTTTCCGAGGCGAGTGCGTGGTTGATGTTCAACTCAAGCTTCTTCGGGGTAGGCAGGTAACTCGAGGCAATGATGGACAGCGCCGCTGGGGGAACAGCAACAGCATTAAGAAGGACTATAACATGTGGCATTCTGCTAGGTTCTACAATTATGTTTATAGTTGTATTCAGAGTCACAGTGATACTGTAAAACGTTCTACAATCTATAGAGGTAGTTGTAGGTCAAAGTTTTACAATAATTTGTACTGACGTGCACGAAGCTGCCCGACCTGAGCTGAGTATAGGTCCGAACATCTCGACCAACTTTTAGAGTTACATGAAGCGCACTAGCACATGCCCGGGACTTGTTCGGGACTTAACTTCAAACACCTACAGTTCCAGATTTTGAGAAAACCATTTCCATTGCTTTTTTCGCGTCGATGAAGGAGCCGTGAGCTTTGGCTGATATCTTAAATTTTTCCTTAAACATTTCCAGTTTGTCTCTTGAACTGCAAGTGATTAATTGATCGGTCTAAATGGTCCTGACCAGACATGATCGCTTACCTGCAACAACCCAGGAAAGGGCAGACGGCACCAGCGAATGTGTGCTAACAAGTACATTTTCTGTGAGATCCAATGAGATAACGGCCAAGCAGATGAAAACGCGAGCGTCGAAGGACGGCACGCTGAGGGTTTCCGGCGGCAACATCCCAAGGTTTCCGCTGTCCTTCCAAACGCGCTTAAAAATACAAATAGGACATTATGGGTTTGTAAGAATTTGCACGGGGCCATTCAGGCGAAAAAATCAAACGGTCAAATACTTGTTTAGAATAGCAAAGAGATATCATAGGAATCTCTATTAAGAAAAAACTAAGCCACCAGGACCAAACCAGGTGTTTACCGAATGCAAGCGTTCTCACTACCAGGATAGCCAGCCACCAGGATCGAACCTGAGACCTCCCAAATACAAGGCAGACATGGCGATCTCACTACCAGGATTGCCGGCCACTAGGATTAAACCTGGGACCTCCCGAATGCAAGGCAGACATGGCGCTCTCACTACCAAGATAGCCGGCCACCAGGATCGAAACCTGGGACCTCCCAAATGCAAGGCAGACCTGGCGCTCTCACTACCAGGATAGCCAGCCACAAGGATCAGACCTGGGACCTCCTGAATGCAAGGCAGACATGGCGCTCTCACTACCAGGATAGCCGGCCACCAGGATCGAACCTGGGACCTCTCGAATGCAAGGCAGACATGGCGCTCTCACTACCAGGATAGCCGGCCACCAGGATCAAACCTGTAGTCTCCAGACACAGAGGCCGTCTTGATATTCATCTTATTGTAACCTAAGTCTAAATAATGCTCACTCTCAGCAATGTGAGGTCCCACACGAAGACAGAGCCGACGATTAAGGCCACGGCCCGGATGACCCCCGCTGCGAGAACGAACGCTGGATCGTCTGCTAACCAATCACGGAGCTTGATTTACACCCGTCAAGCCTGTGCTAGATGATCGTAAATAATCTGGATAGCGGTTGCCAAACTCGTCATTTGGGAGTTCCAAATTTTGATTTATTTTAAAGAGGTACCATTGGTACCATTGAAATATCTTCCTCTGGAGTTTTTGTGGTTTTGAAATGATGAATGAAGACATGAAATCATGAAATCATACTCGCAATAAAAGAGCGATTTTTTAGAAGAAAAAAAAAGGGCTCACCGTAGTGTTCCGAGTTCATGAGGCGGCCGACAAACACCATCAGGCCGACAATCACCGTCCCGTACGTCACCTTCAAGCACCAGACGAACGTGGCGACCTGCAAGATTCAGTGATTTGTTGTGTTTAACGACGCACTGTTTTGACACAGGCCCTGTGGTACTGGTCTTAAGTGATGATAAGATGATGCGCTGATCTTAGTCTAGAAGGAAGAGGGGAAACCCTGGGCCAGCACGTAGAATAATCCTGTCGAAGTCCAAGGGGACCACCGGCTTAACGTCCCTTCCGAAGGACGGTAGAACGCGAACAACAGGATTCCTCCACAAATCCATGCTGTCGAGAGGTTGATAAGGAAGGCGAGTGAAGTTGCTGTACCTATAGTTAGGGTTGCTGTAGCTAGAAACGGACACCTTTTTAGGATGAACTGGTAAAAGTTTGTTTGATGATTAGGGTTTTAGGGTAAATTAAATTTTATGGACTGTTTTTGGATTGGCGACAGCTTTGATTAGCGATTGCTATTCGCCTATTAGGTGAGAACCTCTAGCCCACAAACCTGATTTCACAGACTGTTTCCAGAATCGCTGTGACTGCAAAATTCTGCATAGTTTAATGTTTTAGAGACAATTCCTTTCTCTAAAGGCAACATCCAGCTTCCAAGTAATGCTGGTCGGCGCAGAAAACCGACCAGCAGGAGCAAGTTGGCCATCCACAAACTGGCAAGTCTGCTTGTGGACTACCCGACTTTGAGGAGTACATGAAAGACATGCGATTATGTGTACTCACATTGAAGACTTTCCGTCTAGTCTCGTCCCGCTCCCTACGTGACGGCACCTGGGCGAGCTTGCTTGGGGGCACTGAGAATTTTGAATGGGGCGCCGACATCCTCCCCCGTGTTCCTGGATTTTTTTTTGGGGAGCCGGACGTTTCCGGTGACTTGACCGGGTCCCGAACTGTTGGTCGATACGCCGTTGCTGAGCGATGGCGGGCCAACGTTGACAGGTTTGCTAAAAATGAGCAAAGTGCATTGTTGCTGGGCTATTTTGATGTTTTGACCTTTTATTTCCGGATTAAGTCTTTGATTGAAAATATGAAGGACACACCTGATCTAACTTTAATGCACCTGGGGCTACATTTTAATAAAAGCTTAAAAACTACAAAGAATATTTGAGACTGCTTTACACTCAATTAATCTTTAATAATACTAACCTCAACGATTGATTAAAATGTGTCGATATTTTGAGTTGTAATTATTTAATTGTAGAGGTGGGTTAAAAAGAACGGCCGCGAGAGCCATCGGGTGGCACCTACCGTTACCACGTGTTGCCGGCCTCGTTTGCTCAGCAGCAAGCGCCATCGGGTGGCACCTACCGTTACCACGTGTTGCCGGCCTCGTTTGCTCAGCAGCAAGCGCCATCGGGTGGCACCTACCGTTACCACGTGTTACCGGCTCTATCAACATGATAATGATAATAATAATTTGTTTATTGTCATAAAAACCACTACATAAGATGAGAAATGCTGGTGTACAGACAGAAATTTTAAAAAGATTAAAATTGTGTATGGTAAAATATTCTATCGCCGTTACTTTGCCTAACTATGGATCCAATGCTGTTGAAAAAAACCCAGCTTCTAGGCATCTTAATTGAAACAAAATCCAATAATAACAATAGTTACGTAGATCTGCTCACGCGCACAGACGTCGAGATGTCGCGTGACGTCACGCCAGGGATAATTTACCGCCTAAATTAAAAAGAGACGAATTTGAATTTTTAGATCCCACTTAATGCGTCCGACTGTCAACTGATTTATGAAAAAATAAGACAACTACGAGTGACGCGAAGGTTGGTACTTTTGTTTTCGCGTTAATTCGTAACGATTCGCGACCTGTTATGTGAATTATTGGGCTGGATACTTTAGTGACGACTCACAAGGACAAGGCATTGTCTGGGAATTCACTGATTTAGGCTAGATTGAAGAGATACCCAGATATTTCGGTACTATAGATTCAAGACTTAGTGCCACATTTTTTAAATGGTGCGTACAAATTTTAACACAAATTAATTTGTTGTTTTTCTGTTGTAAACTGTTCGTTGATAATTGATCTGATTTGTTGTGTTTGACGACGCACTGTTTTGATAACGAGCCATGCGGCACTGGTCTAATGGCGTCGGTGAATGAATGGATGATGATAAACCGAAACTATCCTAAAAAAGAAAGGCACATACGGTGTCGATACGTAGCCTACTCTTGTCGAAGACCAAGGGGACCACCGGCTTAACGTTCCTTCCGAAGGACGGTACAACGTGAACAACAGGATTCCTCCACAAATCCATGCTGTCGAGAGGTTGATAAGCAAGGCGAGTGAAGTAACTGTACTAACTTTCATCCCTCCAACCTCTCTCCCGAACAGAACTGGCCATGTGTATGATGGTCACCCATCCAATATCTGACTCAGCGCAGTGTTGCTTAACTTTCATCCCTCCAACCTCTCTCTTGAACAGAACTGGTCATGTGTATGATGGTCACCCAACCAATACCTGACCCAGCGCAGTGTTGCTTAACTTTCATCTCTCCAACCTCTCTCTCGCGAACAGAACTGGTCATGTGTATGATGGTCACTCATCCAATACCTGACTCAGCGCAGTGTTGCTTAACTTGCGTCCCTCCAACCTCTCTCCTGAACAGAACTGGTCATGTGTATGATGATCACCCATCCAATACCTGAGCCAGCGCAGTATTGCTGAACTTTCATCCCTCCAACCTCTCTCCCTAACAGAACTGGTCATGTGTATGATGGTCACCCATCCAATACCTGACTCAGCGCAGTGTTGACATGATGTTAGCATAGTTCATTTACATTGGTAATCACTCTGTGAAAACTTGTCAACAGAATGTCATTCTTGTTAATGGCCGTTTGTAACCACAAAACTTTTCGAGCCTCCAAGCAGAAATTAATTCAACATCTCTTTAAGGAAAAGCGAGTTTCCCGGAAATTATAGAATGTCCTGCTGTCTAACTTTCTAATTATGACTTGAATATTTTATACCAGAACCTAACTTATCGAGACTACTCTACTTGATCATTTGTAACCAGGGCACAAGCATAGCTTGAAGCGTCAACAGATTTATTTACGTTTAATTTTATTTATATGTGATTATTATTAACATTATGAAGTAATCTAAGATGCCTTTGTGGTTTGTGATGTAATTTTAACGTTCAAATGACGTACTTCCAGGCTAAATGCATCTGATGCAGGAACTTCGCCATTGCACCAGATGCAATTCAGATGCAACGATGCACTTTTGATAAATCTTTTTGCCGCGCGTTTCTTCGGAGACAATTGAGAGTTATGCAAGAGATTATGAGCGAATTGATCGCTTCGGTGTTGACATTGAAAGTTGTTTTTGTGGAAATCTTCGCGGTTTTATAATGAAACTCGTCGTTCCGTTGAGTAGGTAGACCGTGATTCCCCCTGGCGACGATGTCACAAAATAGTACAAAAACAACTGTTGCGTTTTAGCTATATTTCTATATTGCCAAGTTTAATGTGCGTTAATTTTTAGGCTTTCCATGTGGCAACCAGGAGGGTCTTTGATTGATAGGAGTTCATCTTGTCAGGTGTCAACATTTCAAGTCGTCTCGACACAGCTTAGATGGTCAAGTCGAGACGGGTTGAAATGTTGATACCTAACAAGATGGACATGAATCGAACAAAGACCCTCCTGAT
Organism: Protonemura montana; assembly: GCA_947568835.1. NCBI lineage: Eukaryota > Metazoa > Arthropoda > Insecta > Plecoptera > Nemouridae > Protonemura > Protonemura montana. The sequence continues at coordinate 3,785,142 of OX387610.1, forward strand.
GGGAAGGGGTGGGGGTAGGTACGTGAGTTGGCAACACAGCTTAGATGGTCAAGTCGAGACGGGTTGAAATGTTGACACCTGACAAGATGGACATGAATCGAACAAAGACCCTCCTGATGGGAAGGGGTGGGGGTAGGTATGTGAGTTGGCAACACAGCTTAGATGGTTGAGTCGAGATGGGTTGAAATGTTGACATCTGACAAGATGGACATGAATCGAACAAAGACCCTCCTGATGGGAAGGGGTGGGGGTAGGTACTTGAGTTGGCAACACAACTTAGATGGTCGAGTCGAGACGGGTTGAAATGTTGACACCTGACAAGATGGACATGAATCGAACAAAGACCCTCCTGATGGGAAGGGGTTGGGGTAGGTACGTGAGTTGGCAACACAGCTTAGATGGTCGAGTCGAGACGGGTTGAAATGTTTACACCTGACAAGATGGACATGAATCAAACAAAGACCCTCCTGATGGGAAGGGGTTGGGGTAGGTACGTGAGTTGGCAACACAGCTTAGATGGTCGAGTCGAGACGGGTTGAAATGTTGACACCTGACAAGATGGACATGAATCGAACAAAGACCCTACTGATGGGAAGGGGTGGGGGTAGGTACGTGAGTTGGCAACACAACTTAGATGGTCGAGTCGAGACGGGTTGAAATGTTGACACCTGACAAGATGGACATGAATCGAACAAAGACCCTCCTGATGGGAAGGTGTGGGGGTAGGTACGTGAGTTGGCAACACAGCTTAGATGGTCGAGTCGAGACGGGTTGAAATTTTGACACCTGACAAGATGAACATGAATCGAACAAAGACCCTCCTGATAGGAAGGGGTTGGGGTAGGTACGTGAGTTGGCAACACAGCTTAGATGGTCGAGTCGAGATGGGTTGAAATGTTGACACCTGACAAGATGGACATGAATCGAACAAAGACCCTCCTGATGGGAAGGTACGTGAGTTACGTGGGTACGTGAGTTGGCAACACAGCGTAAACTGATTGCTAGAATCGGGTGTAACTGGTAGATGAATTATACTTGCCAGAACAGTTTTTCGCCACGGTATGACATAACCTCTTCGCCCAATGACCACTCGGAATGCGCGGCGTCTTGAAGAGACCTTCTCCATGGCGACAGACTTTGTTGTTTTGTGCTCAACTCGAAGGACGGTGCCATAGTCTGCTTCGGAAGCGAAAGAACGGCAATTTGTGGTCCCGGATCTGACAAAGATGGTTGCGCCGTTTTATGGTCGTGCTAGATTGCGCTGGAACTTTGAGAAATGTGATTTAATTTGCAAATGCATGAATTGGACAGAGTTTTATATTATCAGGAACACTGATTACCGCTCAAAAATTGATGCCCAAACGGTAACTCGTACCCCAATCTCCGCGTATCGTGGGTGTTGTCCTAACTAATTGAGCTACTGTTTAGGATTTTAGTGCAGCGTGACTGTGAGTATTCACAGTATCATAGATCCCCTTGGAAATGCATCTAGATCCGTTCTTCATTTATAATTTATAAAAATGAGGTTTATAGCTTTTTTACTTTCTGTTTTCTTTATATTCTCATTTTTGTGAAAACTTGAAAAAAAAATGTTGCATCGATATTGCGAATGCTTTCTAAAATATTTGCTATTTCGTGACTTCTTACCATTGTTTCCATAGAATACCTGTAGTTACCTGTAGTTCATTCACAACGCAATTAGAGCTTACTTTACGTTAATGAGCGTACCAGACCAGGGTTGGTTTAAACTGGTACATCAACTAAAAAAAATCTATTTTAGTGCAAATTTTTCGGAAAATCCCTTAAAAAAAAGGACTGGATTTAAATGGCTTTTCAAAATGGTTGCCTCGTGTATTTTGTATCTGTAGTTTGGTCGTGTTAACATATTGAAAATTTTGAGATCCTCAGCTGCCACTTAAAACTGTCATTCCCATTTAAAAGATTTAACACGGCCACAAAGATGAGAATGATTCTCGATCTCAGCCCTCATTACTGATGACGTCACCGATCGGACAGCTGTTGTTGCGCATGGTCAGTTCCGCGCGTCTCGACTCGAAGCTACCTTCGCTTCTAGTTCAAGGTTTGCCGAGCAAGGTTCGGGGGGCTTCGACCCACGATCTGTCAGGCGGTGACGAGTGACGTAAGCTGAAGGTGATGAACACTTTACTAATGACAAATTAATAGTGACAAACTTGAAGAGCGGAACAAAATTAAAAAAAAAAAAAAAATCAAGTTGTGGGGAATTACGCGTTAAATCTGGTTCGTTGTGTTTGACGACGCACTGTTTTGACATCTGGCCATGTGGCACTGGTTAAATGGCGTCGGTGAATGAGTATGTCAAGAAAAGGAAAGAGCTGGG